>OU974065.1:0-1328516 GCA_918843915.1 Notodonta ziczac | reverse complement strand
TCCATCTTTTCTTGGGCCTTCCTCTCGCACTGTATCCATACACATTCATATTCATCACTCGTTTAGTCACATGCTTCTCATCACGTGTCCAAACCATTCCAGCCTCCTACCTCCCACTTTATCTGTTATTGGCGCTACCCTGACACTACCTCTTATATACACATTCTTCACCTTATCCATTCACGTCACTCCACACATCCATCTCAACATTCGCATCTCAGCAGAGTGGAGACGTTTCTCTTCCCGCACTTTAGCCGCCCAGCATTCCGATTCCGTCTCCACTTCTGCCATCCTGCATTGATTCGCCGTTTTATGTCACGGTCAACTTCACCGTCATGCTGGAGTAACGAACCGAGAATAACCAACCACACATTGCTAGTTAATAAACACACATTGCTAGTTATCTTTATTAAAAAAAAATTGAGTGTCTGTTTGTAATTATTAAATAACACCTTTACACTAGATGCATAATATGAAAATTCATACGGTACTAATAACAAAAACGCGATAAAAAAAATTGTATGTCTGTCTAAGGTAGGGGCTGAAAGTTTGTATGAGTAAAAAATCCAACTTGGAGCCATGAAAATTCGTATTAAGGTTACTCATTACAAATAAAAAATATAGTTTTAGTGTTTTATAAAATTCCACCCCTAAGTGTGTGAAATAAGGGAAAACAGTTTGTAAGAAAACAATATGTAAAACAGTTTGCATTGGGGTCCCGATTTTTTTAAGCTAAAAACGTGTCTTTATGTAGGTCTTACTGTAAAACCTTGAAATACTGTGCAGAAAATCTAGACAAATTGAGGACACTAGCACATGACACGACATTGCAATTAAAATTATACATAAATCATGATACAACATTGCAATCAAATCGTAAATCACGAGCTACAGCCGACCAAGTTGAAGTTAAGTTAATTCCCCGTCGTTTCTGAATAAACTCAATACTGAGATTCAGAAATCTACCGCAAGTACAACTTCGTTTCTTGTGTTTCACTAAGTACTTTGGTTATAGATACGATACATTTTAGATTACATTTTTGAAATGGGCACGGAAGCCTTCGTTGTGCATGTCCCCACGTACACAGTTTTCTTTATTTTTTTACAAGCTTTTATTTAACTTGCAATGTATGTTTGTCTTTGTGGAATCATGCAACTGAATTTTAAATCAGTTATCTTTAACCGATTGAGCTGAAATTTGGTATACACGCTTGTTTTGGATGACAATGCATGCTTAGATATACGCTATACTCCATTTATTATAACATTAGACATAAGAGGCTCGCAGAAGCAGGGATGCAAAACATTTTATTTAGAGTCATTACATTAAAATTGTTTTAACATAACTTTTGATAGATCAATCTACAATATTAGCTAAATAATTCGATAACAAGACAATAACAAAGGAAAACAGTAACAAGTAACAATTAAATCATGAAAATTCGACAACAATAACAAACAAGGTAGGTATTCTGCAGGCGAATGACTCAATGACAAACACTGACAGCACATTATTTACGTAAGTTTCATAGAAAACATAGTCCGACAAAATTAGAAATACCCTGTTGTCATAACCTCTGAAGGGATTAGGTAACATTTTAGATTTGTTAGGATTATAGTGAAACGAAAAACGTTCCCGGTATGTTCACCCCTGCTTCTTTTAGGTTTTAGCATCGACACTAATTTTAAATTGTAATGAAATAATTATTATTTAAATGAAAGGCAATATATTTAATAAGATAATTCGACGTCAATCGTAACTGTAACTCGTTAATTGTACTTTTATTACAAAGTGGACACTAAAAATAACCTTTGTTAACTTCTGTCTAATGCTATAATAAATGGAGTATACGTCATTCTAATTCTAAAATGGCGGATCATCTAAGATGGCGGACTGGAATATTTTTCTGCACTACCACAGTATGTCTATGTGTTTAATTATTTACGTAATTCTTGGTAATATCAAAGGCAACACACTGGAGCTATTATATTTATTTATATATTAATATCTACTACCCTTTGTAATTATTGATCATAAGCAACTGGCGAATAAAAAACAACGACAAATGTAAAAAGACAAGCCCGCTGAGTTTCTTGCCGGATCTTCTCAGTCGAGGTCGCGTTCCGATCCGGTTGTAGATATAAGAAAAAAAAAGGTAAAATTGACAATCAAACAAACAAATAAACAAAATAAACGATTTGAATTTGTATTTGAATATGGTTATCAAATGAAAGGGCTTGCTGAGGAGAATACGAAAAGGTTGATTATAAAAACTTTTTTTACCATTAATAATTACATTTGGACTTGCGACCCTATTGTCCTCAGGTATGGAATCATTTACACCGAGAGGCTGACGTGGAGGTGTCGGTCCGAGCCTCGTTGCGCCGTCTCAACCTGGACTACGTGGACTTACTCCTGATGCACTGGCCTATGTCCATTGATGTAAGTTAACACCTACAAAATGGTCCCAAACTAAGCAACGCTTGTACTATGGCTACCACAGGTATAGATTTACATAGATAACGCAAGTATCACTATTTGTACTGAAACCAAACGTGCCGAATTTTAACACCTGCTGTGACGTCATTAGTGACGGGAAGTCCAAACCGCTTCAAAGACACCGATGCCGCCGATACCCCTCCGCCCGCTACGATTCCGTCGAGTGATTATCACGCTCATACTCATATTTTTATATCTGTAGTCGCGAGGTCTGTAAGTTATCGGTGACCAACCTCGACGATTGGTCAGGGTTTTCGGACACGCTAAGTACATACATTTGCGTTATCTATGTAAATGTATATCTGTGAGTGATGGCTACCGTACAATGGACTGGCGGCGATCCCAGTGACACCCAGACCTGGGTAATTACGAAAAGGTCATTCCCGAAAATTGCCCTGGCGGGAATCGACCCCGCAACCATCCGGTGCAGTGAGCCGAGGGGATACGCTCAAACCACTGCGGCAAGCGGTTGTCAAATTATTTGTCCTTTTTTCATAGCCTATTTTTTTTTTGTAAAATGCATTGATGATATTAATATGCAGACATCAATGTTTAACCGACATAAAAGGGAGAAGGTTCTATGTTCGATTGTATGGTTTTGTTTATGTATACTTATGTTCACTGATTTTTCGTTAATTGAGGACCCATTGTGAAAATAAGTTTGCTTCAAAGGGTCTCTCCAGGAGGTACCATATAAATCTTATCAAAATCGGTTCAATAGTTTCAGAGATATGCACAATTTACGTTTACCAACATTTCAATACGTAGATGAAGACAAAAAAAAACATGAATAAAAAAATAAACCGACTTAGTTTAAAACCTGGGTAGTTACACCAAAAAGTTAGAAATAACTAGAGACCTTATACTTTCTGTCATTTGGAGTCGTAGCTTAACACTACGTTAGAACAACTTCTTAGGTACCTAGCTCACCTACCCCTTACATACATACTTGAATATTGGTACCAAATGAAATGAATGAATTTGATACTTACTGCAAGTTTTTAAGGTTAAGCATATAGCTAGAGACTGCCCACTCACAAGGTACCACGGCTGCCCTACAGACCTTTACTCTCTCGAAAACGACGCTATCCATTGGATTCAGCAATTAAAAGATATAATAACTTTATAATTTTGATTTTAATGTTAACTAATGGTGAACAATTGTAAAACGCCATACGAATAAATAAACTGCAAGTTTTTAGAAGTCTGTGGTTTGATCATTGTTTTGTAGTCACACACTTCAATTCTCTCAACAAAATAATGTATTTTTCCAGCAAGAAGGAGTTGATATGAAGATAGACTATTTAGACACATGGCGTGGCTTCGAAACGGTGCTGAAGAAAGGCTTGGCAAAATCCATAGGAGTTTCCAACTTCAATGTGGAACAGCTGACGAGACTGCTGGCACATTGCAAGGTGCCTCCCGCATGCAATCAAGTTGAGGTGAGGTCGACCAAACTTACCACCCAAATAATAAAACAACTTAAAAATGTTTTAATCCCCGACTATAAAAGAGGGGTGTTATGAGTTTAACATGTGTATCAGTGTATCTGTGTGTCTGTCTGTGGCATCGTAGCGCCCAAGCGGATTAACCGATTAGAATTTTGTTTTTTTTGTTAGAAAGATATTCTGATAGAGAGTATTTCATAAAAATAGGTTCAGCCATTTGAAAATTATAAGCTCTTTTGTAGTTCAAAAAGTCATCGCATCGGCGGTTTTTTAAATTGAAAAATGTTAGTTATTATTCATGTAAGCCAACAAAGCATTTATGAATAGTCAGAATGTACCACCGGCTCGGTATGCCGCTTCCACTGAGAAGAGCCGGCGAGAAACTCAATGGTTACTCATTTCAATTAGAATAGAAAGATGGTGTACATTCTCATGCACACTGGAGCTATGTTAATATCTAAGTACTACCCTTTGTAATTATTGAAAATAAGCAACTGGCGATTGAAAAAAAAAAAAAAAATTACATGTAAAAAGACAAGCCCGTTGAGTTTCTTGCCGGATCTTCTCAGTCGAGGTCGCGTTCCGATCCGGTTGTAAATATAAGGAACAAAATATGTAAATTGACAATTTGTAAGTGCCCCCGTAGGCCTAAACAAAATAAATGATTTGAATTTGAATTTGAACAGCAACAGACTGTGAGCAGGCAACACCATTGTCACAAAATAAGTAAATAGTAATCAAAATTCACTCAGATTTAGGTATTTCAATTAGAAAGCTAGTTTAGTGAGGTGTGCATACCTACACACACCATACATCAATTACAATGTGTACAAAAAAATAAAATAATAGAGGTGGATAGGAAAAATAATTGTTTTGGTGTGATACCTTTCATCCTACTAATATTATAAATGTGAAAGTTTGTGAGTGTGGATGTATGTTTGTTGCTCTTTCAGGCAAACACTACTGAACGGATTCGGATGAAATTTGTAACACTGATAGTTTATAACTTGGATTAACACATAGAATACTTTACTTAAGTCTACGCGGACGAAGTCACGGTCACAAACTAGTGCAAAATAAATTAATAGAGTTTAACAACAATGTTTTACCGAAAGGTCATCCCGCGGCGTTTCTTCGGCAAAAATAGTGGGGCGCGTCTTCGTGGAATGAAATATCGTTTCCCTAATTTGTTTCATTAAAATACCTGCAGCCCAATTTTATTAACTGCCGGCATCTCTATCGTCTCGCGCAAGACTCGCAATAGCAATATGTCAAAACTGAAGTATCGCGTATCTGAATACGTCAGTTTAAATAAATATCGCCAGGCTGACACACCAACTATGGTCACAAACTAAGCAACGGTTTTACTATGAGCACCGTACAATGGACTGGGGGCTAGTGACCAGGGCAAATTACAAAAAGACCATCCCCGAAATTTGTCCCGGCGGGAATCGAACCCGCAACCACCATGTGCAATGAGCTGAGCGGCCTACGCTCGAACCACTGCGCCAAGCGACACTACTTTTTCTTAAAAAAAACATTACTGGCAATGTGTGTTTATCATATTACTAGTATTCCCTTCAGCCCCTCCAACTAAGCCAATGCTTGTGCTAGGAGTGCGCTCACGTCAATAGTTTAATGGCCAGGATGGGGATCGAACCCGGAACCTCTCAGCTACGAGGACGGCCCCTCTAACCACTAGGCTATTGACGCTTCAAACTACTTAAAAGTCTAAGCGTCTAATGGAAAGACCTTGCTCCAGATTAACTTGAACCTGGGTCAAGAGGACCTGGTCTCCTTCTGCAAGTCGAAGAACATAGCCATAGTGGCCTACTCCCCCTTTGGTACCATGGTCCCGTCGCGAGCGTTCCCGGACAGTCCTGAGCCGAAGCTGAACAACCCAACCCTGGTCGCCATCGCCAAGAAATATGGGAAGACCGTCACCCAGATCGCACTCAGATATCTGGTAAGATTCTAAATGTATCACCAGGTTTGTACCGCGAAACTGTTAGGGCCACTTTCTCTTTACAAAGAGATTTCATCTACTTCTTGGATGCTGGGTATCATATACCTAGGTAGTAGGTACTAATGTAGCTATAGTGTATTTTTCCTTAGAATTCCGATCAGGTAAACATGCTGAACACACAAAGGACATGCTGAGATTGTCTTTTTAATATCTAGGTCTTTGAAATTATTAAAAGACGTTCTATTAAATAATTTAACATTAGTACTTAAGTATATTAACATTTTGTAACCTAAGGGCCCGTACACACCACGTTTTTAAAACGCGCCGTCGACGCGCGTTTGTTGCGATACAGACGCGATGCGCACGCGATTCAGACGCAGCCTGTAGACTTTTGTAGGATTAAAGCGCGCCGTCGACGCGCGTTTTAGAAACGTGGTGTGCACAAGCGCTAAGTAATATAATTTGGGAAACTAGTAAGAACTTTATTCTAGCTTTTTAATGCAGCAAGGATTTTTTGAAGTCGCTTATTTTTTAAATTATGTTTTTCATCTCCATCTTTTGTTCACAGTACGAACGCGGTATAATAAGCCTTCCGAAGACGGTAACAAAGTCTAGAGTCCTTGAGAACGGATCCATCTACGACTTTACCCTGAACAAAGTTGATATTGAAGCAATCAAACAATTCGACAACGGATATAGGACCGTAAGGCCCGTGTTTTGGGAGCCATATTTGAATTACCCGTTCGACAAAGTCAATCAGACTATGGATATCCCACTTGCTTTGCGTAAATGGAAAAATGGGGCTAATTTGGATATTGATTAAAGTTCATTGTCTTTTGGGGAGTCAGAATATTCTTAACAGTTTCAGACCTATCTAAAATTAAATATTAGTGAATAGAGACCTCCACATATATCGAATAGCGCGCCGGTCGGATGCTAGGTACATGTGGTCGCGCCTATACCATCTGACTAAGTATCAAACCTCTCAAAATTAATACTCTTATTTGCCTGGAAGGAGATTGTGATCTGTATTTAGTAAAATCAACATAAGCCTGTGGAAAAAAAATTGTGGATAACAAAATTATATAATTATATTTGGCTGAAACCACACATTGTTGTTTTTTTCAATTTCCTTTTTAATCTCAAATTGGCTACGAAATACTAAACGTAAAGTTATTATGATTATTTACAAATAATACACACAGAACTGCTTTTTTAGGAATCCGTGAAATATTTTCGTTTTCCAAAAGGGTTCCATTGCCAAAAAAGTTTGAGAGCCACTTACAATTACTAATACTATTTAGGTACTTATACACTTTTTTATTTGCTATATTTTTTATGGCAAGGCACCATACAATATCGAGTAAGTATTATTAAAATAAGACGTTGTATAAATAAACATTCTGAATAAGAGCTCACTTCCCTACTACTAGAAGTGAACAAAAAATGAACTTATAGCGTCATGTCAAGTCATTATAGACCAAGAGACGAGAGCACAGATATAGATTTACATAGATAACGTAAGTATCACGATTTGTATTGAAACCAAGCGTGCCAAATTTTTAACACCTACTGTGACGTCACAGATGGCGGGAAATCCAAACCGATTCAAAGACACCGATGCCGCCAATGCCCTTCCGCCCGCTACGATTCTCTCGAGTGATTATCTCGCTCATACTCATATTTTTATATCTGTAGTGGCGAGGACTGTAAGTTATCGGCGACCAACCTTGACGCTTGGTCGGGGTTTTCGGACACGCTAAGTACATACATTTGCGTTATGTATGTAAATCTATATCTGTTGACGAGAGACAAGTTAATACAACCGCAGATTAGTATGTATTATTAGTATAACAGGTTTACGAACAGATGACACTGTCGTCGCTGCGAAAGGACAATTTAATAAATAGCGACTTTGACTATGACGCAATAAAGTGTAATTTTGGAATATTACCACACATTGTACAGCAGCGCTCCTAGCGGAGACGCGCAGCGTTACTGGTGATTGTATGAACATCGAGACAAGTGCACGGTGTTATTTCAATATTAAATAATCTTGCCTCCTATTACATAGGGCTCAAAATATCATCAGAGAAATGTGGCTGCCCCACTACCCCCTTAGAGTACCTACCTATCAAGTGTGATAGTGTATCGGTTCCAAAACCTGTTGTGGCTTCCCCCAAAAGTGGATAATGATACACCGTCGGCTTTTAGTGGATACGGAGTTAGCGGGACGCCCACATACCCCACCCGCGTCCCCCAAATCAGAGGGGGAATTAGGTTTTCCAAAGTGAAAAAAGGGTTTTAATACCCCTGAAATTGGCCGTCGCGTCGCCTCCTTGACTATCCGCAGTGCCAGATTACCTTGATACTAGAGTTGAATCTACTTGTTATAACACGACGAGAGTAATAACACTACTCAAATAGTACTTATTTAAGTATTTTTATGTTGATTGTGATTGAAGATAAGAGATTTTTACGGGACCTCTCTGTAGATGGCACATAGGCTTTAGACACAAACTATTGAAATCGGTTCAGGAATGCTGGAGTTATGCGGGAGGTAAGATACAAAAACATCCCGAATAAGAACTTCCTTGTCTTTGAAATCGGTTAGATTAGAAGTAATGTAAAAAGGACAAGTTTTATCCTCTTTAATTTAAATCTGCTGAATCTTAAGTAATTGCTTACGTCATGTAGTTAATAAAAGAAACTATAGGTTTGTTGAATTATTTCTGGCATTTCAGTGGTCTAAAGGTTCATTTGGAATAGTTTTTGTTTGTTTATTAGTCAGGATAGAAGTGTATTTAAAGCCGCATAAAAACTGTTTTTATTTATAATATTAATTTGATTTGCTATACCTACCTATATTATTAAATAATAAAAAAATAGAAGCTTATTACTAACTAGGTATTTCCTATTTATGCGTCCTTGTCTACAACACTTAAGCGCTCAAACTTACGTACTCAATTAATACTAAACAACTATTCACAAAAAGAGATTGTACACCACATTTTTTCTTATTGCCACAGCGTTAAGATTCAGAATGGCATACAGTTATTTGGTTAAACGAGTAGCCACAACAGTAAACCCGCTGGTTAACTATTCATTCTTTGTTCGTCTATGAAGTGAAAATGACGTGTGTTTTGTATATTTTAGTGTTTATCGTTGGAGCTGTGGTAAGTTGAACTTTATTAATAACTAGCTGTGCCCGCGACTTCGTTCGCGTGGAATTTAATAGGCAAAGTTTCATACAATCTTTCATCCCCTATTTTATCCCCTTGGGGGTGGAATTAATCAAAATCCTTTCTTAGCGGATGCCTACGTCATAACATCTACCTGCATGCCAAATTTCAGCCCGATCCGTCTAGTGGTTTGGGCTGTGCGTTGATAGATCAGTCAGTCACCTTTGAGTTTTATATAGACTAGAGAGCCGCCCCGGCTTCGCACAGTTCTAAAATGATCAGTATTTATCTACTACATCATGCATATACATATTATTATAATCTTTCCTCTTGATACACAATATCTATTTAAAAAAAAACGGCATCAAAATCCCTCGCGTAGTTTTAAAGATCTAAGCATACATAGGGACAGACAGCGGGAAGCGACTTTGTTTTATACTATGTAGTGATAATATATGATCACGCCTGTTCTTCCTGTAGGGATAGGCAGGGAAGCTCTGCAGTAGACCCTCATAGTAGTGGAAGACTACTGGACGAAGGGTCCACACCCTTCGTCCAGTAGTCTTCGTTCAGGCGCTTTCGGGGAAGATTGCCGCCGTCACCACCTATAGTTTAGTTTTGATTTTAAAGTATAAATAACATGTGTGTATCGTAATATATATAACTCAAAGGTGACTGACTGACTGACATAGTGATCTATCAACGCACAGCCCAAACCACTGGACGGATCGGGCTGAAATTTGGCATGCAGGTAGATGTTATGACGTAGGCATCCGCTAAGAAAGGATTTTGATTAATTCTACCCCCAAGGGGATAAAATAGGGGGTGAATAATCCCGAAATTCGCGGGCACAGCTAGGTGTTATTATATAAGGTATATAGGTTGTGAAAGGCATCGTAACTTAAACTGGTACCATGGATTCAACTCATGATTCTTGAATGAGTTGGAATTATCGATCAATATTTTCATTACAGCATTGTTAAATTGACTTTAGCATTAAATCATTTTACAAATAGATATAGCGTGATTTTATATAAATAAAGCAATAACGACTATTCAATTCAAAGCATTTATTTTGTTTAGGCCTACGGGGGCACTTACAAATTTTCAATTTTACATATATTTTTTTCTTATATCTACAACCGGATCGGAACGCGACCTCGACTGAGAAGATCCGGCAAGAAACTCAGCGGGCTTGTCTTTTTACATGTCATTTTTTTGCTATCGCCAGTTGCTTATATTCAATAATTACAAAGGGTAGTAGATATTAATATGAATATTATTAGCTCCAGTTGCCTTTTGATATTACCTATCTATCCTACCTATTGCAATGTATATTAAATCTCATTACGCTCGAGCACGCATTTCATGCTAAAGTCAATGTAAAAATGTTGATCGTTCATGTATCATACTAATATTATAAAGAGGAAAACTTTGTTTGTTTGATTGTAATGAATAGGCTCCGAAACTACTGAACCGATTTGAAAAATTCTTTCACTGTTGGGAAGCTCCACTATCCCCGGGTGACATAGGCTATAATATATTTTCAAAAAAAATAGGGATCCTTACTAAAACTCGAATAATGTAACCGCAATGTACCCGTGCGAAGCCGGGGCGGGCCGCTAGTATTTTTATAAAATTAAAACGTGGGTATTATTAAAGATTATTAACTTAATAAAATTGTAAATTTTTCAGTTATGTGATGAAAAAGATGGTGGGAAAGCGTATCGACTGCCCTTAAACGACGGAAACTCCATACCGGCCATAGGGTTTGGGACCTTCCTTGGGTTTGATGAGGTGAGTCTTATTTTTAAGGATCTAGTCCCGCCACACACTCCCACCACTGTAACTCCTGTAAGCCAGGATCGACAGTGTCCAACGATGACGTCAAGGTTTGACTCTCGACGAGTCCTGGGGAACAGTTTTAAATCGTCTTGGAAGCAAGAATTTGAGTTTATCATATTACTAGTATTCCCGTTAGCTCCTCCAGCTAAGGTAATGCTTGTGTTAGGCGTGGGCTCACGTCAATTTTTTAATGGCCAGGATGGGGATCGAACCCGGAACCTCTCAGCTACGAGGGCGACCCCTCTAACCACTAGGCTATTCCTTCATTCCTAATTCAATCTAAGGCGTCTGAATTAGGAATGAAGGAATAGGGATTCGAGAAATTCGAAGAAAATTATCCATTTGCCTCCGTTAAAAAGCGGGTAACAAAAACATAATCCTTCTTTTAGGCTTTGCCGTAGTCGGGTAACAATGAATGTATGAACTGATTGCCACAGAAGCGAGACTGTTTCAGCTGACTGAAGGATTAAATAATATAATAATAACTGAATAATCATTATAATCTATAAAATCCTACTAATATTATAAATGCGAAAATTTGTGAGTGTGGATGTATGCTTGTTACTCTTTCACGCAAAAACTACTGAACGGATTCGGATGAAATTTGGAACACAGATAGTTTATAACCTGGATTAACACATAGAATACTTTACTTAAGTGTACGTGGACGAAGTCGCGGGCAGAAACTAGTATTATATAAAATTCTCGTGTCAGTGTTTGCAACCAAACTTCTCCGAAACGGCTTGACCGATTTTTATGTTTTTTTTATATATTCGGTAGGTCTGAAGGTAGGTCGTAAATTATATTCTATACATATATAAATTTAAATAATGTATATGGTAGAATGTTTGCCGGGTCAGCTAGTAAGAATATGATATTACTAGCTGTGCCGCCCGACTTCGTCCGCGTAGTATTTAACGTAACAAAAATTTCGGGATTATCGGGATAAAAAGTATCCTATATGTTAATCCCGGTTATAAACTATATGTGTTCCAAATTTCATCCAAATCCGTTCAGTAGTTTTTGCGTGAAGGAGTAACAAACATACATACATACATCCACACTCACAAACTTTCATATCCTACTAATATTATAAACTAGCTGTGCCCACGGACTTCGTCCGCGTAGTATTTAACGTAACAAAAATTTCGGGATTATCGGGATAAAAAGTATCCTATATGTTAATCCCGGTTATAAACTATCTGTGTTCCAAATTTCATTCAAATCTGTTCAGTACTTTTTGCATGAAGGAGTAACAAACATACATACATACATACATACATACATACATCCACACTCACAAACTTTCACATTTATAATATTAGTAGGATGTGAAATTTATAATATTAGTAGGATAAGAGTTAAAAAAAATATTGTTATTATTTTCGTGTGATAACAAATAATAATATTCAAACACCTGCTTAATGTTAAGCAGTTATCGTAGCATATACCAAAGGCATTGCTTGCACGTTGCTAACCTGAATGGGACTGGGACAGAGGGATGAGAAAAACCCCTTCATTGATTTAGCTTCCGACTCTCTCGTCCATGAGCTGTACAATTTAGCTATAATAGCTAAATCACGCATCTCGTCTGTAAGAAGGTGCTACTGCCCCGTTTGAGCCAGCCCGTATTTGGGCTGTAGTCAAATGGCTACCGATTGGCTACAGCGATTGGCTACAGTCATAGGTCATTGCCCGACACTCGTA
This sequence comes from Notodonta ziczac, assembly GCA_918843915.1. Classification (NCBI taxonomy): domain Eukaryota; kingdom Metazoa; phylum Arthropoda; class Insecta; order Lepidoptera; family Notodontidae; genus Notodonta; species Notodonta ziczac. The sequence continues at coordinate 1,315,868 of OU974065.1, read as the reverse complement.
TGGAATTCTATAACACGGAACTAGATTTGAAGTCTGTCAATGACCTTCCCTGTGTTGTTGAAACTGGTCTGGCAACAACGATCGGTTAAATCGTACTAATTATAAATGCGAAAGTTTGTGAGTATGGATGTTTGTTACTCTTTCAGGCAAAAACTACTGAACGGATTTAGATGATATTTGGAACACAGATAGTTTATAACCGGGATTAACACATAGGATACTTTTTATCCCGATAATCCCGTCATTTTTGTTAAGTTAAATACTACGCGGACGAAGTCGCGGCCAGAAACTAGTTATGCATAAGAGTAAACTAAACTGTATTTTTCCTTTAAGATGCGGATTTAGTAAACAATCATACTATGTCTTTTTAATGTAATTCGTCTTTCGAAATTATTAAATTACGCTCTAATAATAACTAAACAGTATAATAATTGAGCCCTTTTGACGTCCCACTCCTGGGCACAGGCCTCCCCTTACTACGAGGGGGATCAAGCCGTAATCCACCACGCTGGCCCAGTGCGGGTTGGAGGATTGCACATGTCTTTCGCAAATTGGTTAGATTTTCTAAGACATGCAGGTTTCCTCACGATGTTTTCCTACAGCGTAAGCGAATCATAATTTATATATTATAGAAATTATGATTCGCACATAGATTACTACTTGTGTTCAAGCATTAACATTTTTTAACCTAACAACATTCGGGAAAGCAGTTATTCTATATTATGAAGAGGTAATAAAAAATGAAACCTTAAAAAGGCATTCCAGGATTGTTTACTAAATCCGCATCACAAAATCTCAAATGAGTTCCAAGTTATATCTGGAATAGAGAATGTCGATCTCATAAGTACATAGTACAATTTAATTAATGGTGATAATTATAGAAATGTTGTCTCAGATACAAATTGTCATTTTATGAGCGCTGTAGCATAACCACTTGCTGACTTAATCATTTACGCAGGCACTAGCGACTAGCGAGCGTGTAACGGTGTAAATCATGGTAGAGCTGTACCTAGTGATTTTATTTTCCACTAGCTTTTGCGCGCAGATATTGCGTAGCGTAGATATTTTATTATCTTGATGTCGGCAGCACCATCAGCGCCACTTACTGAGTCAAACTACAAGGTGAAACAAAAAGGGTATACTTACAATTTTTTTGCAACTTAACTTTGTAAATCTCAAACTATCGGCTTTGTGGGACAGTTGAAGTACTAAAGGTTTTGTAGACTTATGAAATCTGTCAACAGCTGTATATAACACCTTTTGTTTTTCAAGTTTCCTCCAAAGCTGATAGTTTTAGAATTACAAAGTAAATAAGTTTTGAAAAAAAAAAGTATACCCTTTCTGTTTCACCTTGTATAGCTAACTAACCATCCAGGTAAAACTAAGAGAAAAATAAAAAAAATATCAAAATGGGTCAAGCCGTTTCGGAGGATAAGAGTTACCAATACACACATACCGATATTGTATACCATATAAAGATATAAATAATTAAAAATAACACCAGACCAACCAAGCAAATGTATAATAATGGTCCCAAAATAAGCAACGCTTATCCTATGGGCCCCATACAATGGGCTGGGAGCGATCCGAGTGACACCCAGACCTGGAAATATTACGAAAGGGTAATTTCCGAAATTTGCCCCGACGAGATACGAACCCGCAACCACCCGGTGCAGTGAGCCGAGCGGCATACGCTCGAACCACTGTACCAAGCGGTCGTCAAAAGGGCCCCAAGTTATTTTTCCCCCGGGGCCCTTGGTAGGTTATTTATTTTTGTCTAGAAGTAGAACCCACCTAAATTAATATATCGTACTTCAACACAAGCTGTAATTATAATTTCAGAATGGTCCAAAGGAAGTAATGAAACATGAGGTGGAATATCCGGTCACCTGGGCGCTCGATGCCGGTTACAGGTGAGTCAACCGCCTAATACACAAAACCTAACTCAAATTTGAGGGCATTTATGTGGAAATTCAAATTTCTAACGAATATTGTATTTTAAACTTTGATTTAACACGTTGCCTGCGGGCGCTCTAGCCGATAAAACCTATACGTTACTCTACACACCAGGTGCGCTTGCTGCACAGTCACTGCGAAAAAAAAACGCGACGACTGTGCGGCCCACGCGCCTGGCGTGTGCGAATATCGTTACAGCAGTGCGGATAACACACACCCTGTGTTAGCGCGACGACTGTCCGGCCCACGCGCCTGGCGTGTGCGAATATGGTTACAGCAGTGCGGATAACACACACCCTGTGTTAGCGCGACGACTGTCCGGCCCACGCGCCTGGCGTGTGTGAATATGGTTACAGCAGTGCGGATAACACACACCCTGTGTTAGCGCGACGACTGTCCGGCCCACGCGCCTGGCGTGTGTGAATATCGTTACAGCAGTGCGGATAACACACACCCTGTGTTAGCGCGACGACTGTCCGGCCCACGCGCCTGGCGTGTGCGAATATGGTTACAGCAGTGCGGATAACACACACCCTGTGTTAGCGCGACGACTGTCCGGCCCACGCGCCTGGCGTGTGTGAATATGGTTACAGCAGTGCGGATAACACACACCCTGTGTTAGCGCGACGACTGTCCGGCCCACGCGCCTGGCGTGTGTGAATATCGTTACAGCAGTGCGGATAACACACACCCTGTGTTAGCGCGACGACTGTCCGGCCCACGCGCCTGGCGTGTGCGAATATGGTTACAGCAGTGCGGATAACACACACCCTGTGTTAGCGCGACGACTGTCCGGCCCACGCGCCTGGCGTGTGTGAATATCGTTACAGCAGTGCGGATAACACACATCCTGTGTTAGCGCGACGACTGTCCGGCCCACGCGCCTGGCGTGTGCGAATATGGTTACAGCAGTGCGGATAACACACACACTGTGTTAGCGCGACGACTGTCCGGCCCACGCGCCTGGCGTGTGCGAATATCGTTACAGCAGTGCGGATAACACACACCCTGTGTTAGCGCGACGACTGTCCGGCCCACGCGCCTGGCGTGTGCGAATATGGTTACAGCAGTGCGGATAACACACACCCTGTGTTAGCGCGACGACTGTGCGGCCCACGCGCCTAGCGTGTGTGAATATCGTTACAGCAGTGCGGATAACACACACCCTGTGTTAGCGCGACGACTGTCCGGCCCACGCGCCTGGCGTGTGCGAATATGGTTACAGCAGTGCGGATAACACACACCCTGTGTTAGCGCGACGACTAGGACTGTCCGGCCCACGCGCCTGGCGTGTGCGAATATGGTTACAGCAGTGCGGATAACACACACCCTGTGTTAGCGCGACGACTGTCCGGCCCACGCGCCTGGCGTGTGCGAATATGGTTACAGCAGTGCGGATAACACACACCCTGTGTTAGCGCGACGACTAGGACTGTCCGGCCCACGCGCCTGGCGTGTGTGAATATGGTTACAGCAGTGCGGATAACACACACCCTGTGTTAGCGCGACGACTGTGCGGCCCACGCGCCTAGCGTGTGTGAATATCGTTACAGCAGTGCGGATAACACACACCCTGTGTTAGCGCGACGACTGTGCGGCCCACGCGCCTAGCGTGTGTGAATATCGTTACAGCAGTGCGGATAACACACACCCTGTGTTAGCGCTACGACTGTCCGGCCCACGCGCCTGGCGTGTGCGAATATCGTTTTAGCAGTGCGGATAACACACACCCTGTGTTAGCGCGACGACTGTGCAGACCACGCGCCTAGCGTGTGTGAATATCGTTACAGCAGTGCGGATAACACACAGTTTTAACAAATATTCAAACGCCCATCAGACAATATGGATAAAGATACTAAATATATTGATTTATATTAATTGGAACAAAACTAGAACCTATTACTAAGTGCGGAATAATATTACCTATTTTGGCAGGGATTATATAAGTCAACATAGGCATCTGTACACAGCCTGTACAGCTTATACTAATAGACTGTGTTACAACTGCCAATGTAATCCAGACATCTTCTAGGATATGGTTGTTATACAGAAACATCAGTTCAACGTGTTTCTCTACTATATTATGCATGTATTATACATATAAACCTTCACCTTGAATCACTCTATCTATGAAAAAAAACCGCATCAAAATCCGTTGCGTAGTCTTAAAGATCTAAGCATACATAGGGACAGACAGACAGTAGGAAGCGCCTTTGTTTTCATACTAATATTATAAAGAGGAAAACTTTGTTTGTTTGATTGTAATGAATAGGCTCCGAAACTACTGAATCGATTTGAAAAATTCTTTCACTGTTGCGAAGCTACACTATCCCCGGGTGACATAGGCTATAATATATTTTCAAAAAAATTAGGGATCCTTACTAAAACTCGAATAATGTAACCGCAATGTACCCGTGCGAAGCCGGGGCGGGCCGCTAGTATACTATGTAGTGATACATCAACGTACCGTCCCTATGTGTACCTACCCTACCGTATATTTAGGTACTTTAATTATTATTTCGGACTTCTGTAACACCCTAATATTCCAGGCTGATTGACACGGCTGCTCTCTACAAAAACGAGGTTCAAGTCGGTCTAGGTGTGCGCGCTTCATCAGTGCCCAGAGACAACGTGTTTGTGGTCACCAAGGTGAGTAAGCTATCCATGCACAGATATAGATTTTCATAGATAACGCAAATGCATGTACTTGGCGTGTACGAAACCCCGACCAAGCGTCAAGGTTGGTCGCCGCTAACTTACAGTCTGCGCGACTATCTGTAGTCATATAAACAATATGAGTATGAGCGAGATAATCCCTCGAGAGAATCGTAGCGGGTGGAGGGGCAACGGCGGCATCGGTGTCTTTGAATCGGTTTGGATTTCCCGTCACTCATGACGTCACAGTAGCTGTTAAATGTACTGTCTGTCTGTCGCGCTTTCACACCAAAACTAATGAACCGCTTGAAATGAAATTTGGTACTTACACAGATAGTCAAGAGCCTGAGAAAGGATATATGCTACTTTTTAATGCGCGAAAAGGGTTGAAAGGGGGGGATGAAACGTTGTACGGAAGTATCGTAATTTTAAGAGCTAGACGCTTGAATCTTATTTTTTAGGCTGTTGATTCGATTCGATATAAATAAATATGACAGTTTATATGGAAATACGTAAGGGGAATGTTTTACATAGCATAAATAATTAAATATTGTACCCAAAGACACTATTCCACGCGGATGTTTTTTACGCGAAAATTTTTATAAATAAAATAAAACAGTGACATCTATTGTAGCAAGTCCAAACAAATCAATATTCAATTATAACTAAAGCCCAATAGATGGCGGTACGTGCCACTAAAATACAATAATTAATATTGTCCTGTACCATTACGACTGAGCCCGCTTGTTTACGAGCTAGTCAATTATGGCACGGTCGCTGATCACAAGGAAATTCGTATAACGACCTGTTATTACCTGCCTTTGTCACTCCCGCGTAAATCTAATACGTCTCGCTCACACGGTTGCAGGTCACACGCAGTTCACGGCAACTGTGTGCGCGAGACGTATTGGATTTACGCGGGAGTGACAAAGACAGGTAATAACAGGTCATTGTACGAATTTCTTCGTGGTCAGCGACCGTGCCATAGCTACAGGTTAACTCTACCTTAAGTTCAATCTCAAGTTAAAGGGCATAGATATAGTGATACTGTTAATAGTCCAGCGATATTTTATTTTTATTTTTTTCCAGCTGCCTTCCAACGAACACAGAGATGTAGTGGGATCATTAAAGAAGTCATTGACGAAACTCAACATGTCATATGTGGATTTGTACCTGATACACACCGCTATTTCTGAAAAGGTAAGGTTCATTTTCCCGTAACAGCTGAAGTGTGTTTAGGAAGCGTCTATAAATATCAGACTGACTCATCAACTGTATGGTCCCAAACTAAGCAACGCTTGTACTTTGGGCACCGTACAATGGACTGGGAGTGATCCCAGTGACACCTAAACCAGGGCAAATAACGAAAAGGTCATTTCCGAAATTTTCCCCAGCGGGAACCGAACCCGCAACCACCATGTGCAGTGAGCCGAGCGGCCTACGCTCGAACCATAGGTATAACGTTATCTATAGGTAGTTGTGATTAGTTCTGAATATAATTCGTCTGTCTCGTATTAAAAAAACGATCTCAGGTCTGAGAGCGATTTTGGAAATGTCAAACCAGTACAAAATTACATGTCAAAAGCGTAATCAAGATCGATCTCAGACTTTTAATACGACTCTAAAAGAACAGCCAAAGTCAAAGTCAAAGCGTGTAGGCCTACGGGGGCACTTACAGATTGTCATTTTTTTTTCTAATATCTACAACCGGATCGGAACGCGACCTCGACTGAGAAGAGCCAGCAGGAAACTCAGCGGGCTTGTCTTTTTATATTTCCTTTTTTTTCATCGCCAGTTGCTTATATAGTTAATAATTACAAAGGGTAGTAGATATTAATGTAAATAATATAAAAGCTTAACTAACAGAATATCGATGTTGGTTTATAGTTTTTTTCCCGTGTTTTTCAGCCAGATTTCAGTGGATATGATATTATTGATTACTTGGACACATGGCGGGGCATGGAGGAGGCTAAGAAACTCGGCCTGGCTAAGTCTATAGGCGTGTCCAACTTCAACACAAGTCAGATTGAACGCATCTTAGCTAACTGTGAAATTAAACCATCAGTTTTGCAAGTTGAGGTATGGTCTATACAGGATGTAAGGGGCATCGTAACGAGAACTGATACTATGGATTCAACTCATGATTCTGGACCCCCCAGAGTTGGAATTTTCCGTCGAAGTTTTCATGAATTATGTTCAAATTTTTCAGCATCTATAAAATTATTTCAGCATGAAGTCATTATACAAATCTATCTCAAGTAATTTTATATATATTGATTAATAATAATATTTTACACATAAACTGCAATGTTAATTAAGGCGCAACACGCTCTAGCGCGCTTCATACTAAAATCAATTGTGAAATGCTGAAACATGTTAGCTTAATTCATGAAAATATCGACGGAAAATTCCAACTCTGGGGAGGTCCAGAATCATGAGTTGAATCTATAGTATCAGTCTTCATACATAAAAACTTTTAAATTAAAAGTTTGCTTTTGGTATTTTTGTTTTAATATTTATTTGGTCTATCCAACACATTTCAATTCTTTACGTCCGGCACTACCGAATATCAATACAAAACACACGTAGGTAAAGTTATTGAATTTCAATATATTTATTTTTGTATGAAATCCTGATGATTTATCAAAAGTCATAGAACAAATGTTGTTGTTTACTATGTTAGTAAAGTACATAAATAGTCTTGAGATGTTGGTAGTGTTTTACCAATAACCCTATAGGTAAGTAATATACACCTAACTAAGTCTGTCTGTCAAACGAACGAACGACTCGCCTCGTGTTTACCAGTTACCTTAGGCTCCAGATGCTTGCAATACCAAAAGCAATGCTCGCTCGTCGCCGATCCTTAAGAGGAGGGAGACAGAGGGACGGAAGGAGGGGTTTCCGGCTCTCTGACTCATCGTACGAAACACGGCTATAACAGCATGTATAATCCGCACATCAATCAGCTGTAACAGTCTTGCTTCTATGACAATCAGCCCATACCAGCTATTTTTGTCTCCCGCTTTGCACCGGAGGGAAGTGGATTTTTTTTCTTCCATCTCTTATTATTTATTTCGATTAAACTCGTGCGTGCGGTTTCCAAGGCAATTTAACTTCTCCCCGGGACTCGTCGAGGGTCAAACCTGGACGTCATTATTGGTCACCACTGTCGATAATGGTTTACAGGTAACAGCGGTAGGTGTGCGGCGGAACCAGACCCAAACAGCTATAACAGCAACTTAACACTTTTCAGGTGAACTTGAACTTAGCGCAAGAGAAAGTCGTAGAGTTTTGCAAGAAAAACGACATTGTTGTAATGGCGTATACGCCTTTCGGGTCGCTGTTCGATAAGAGACACGACGTACTGGCCCCCCCAGCCCCCCGGGCCGACGATCCGGCCCTGGTGGAAATAGCAAAGAAGTATAGAAAAGCAACCCCGCAAATTGTATTGAGATATTTGGTGAGTGTTCTATTATTTTAGTTATTTAGTTATCTTTTTCTATCCTACTAATCCTACTTAATATTATAAATGCGAAAGTTTGTGAGTGTGCATGTATGTTTGTTACTCTTTCAAGCAAAAACCACTGAACGGATTTAGATGAAATTTGGAACACAGATAGTTTATAACCTGGATTGACACATAGAATACTTTACTTAAGTCTTCGCGGCCGAAGTCGCGCGCTGAAACTAGTATAAGTAGGTATATATCGAATATCGTTGTTGAACAAGTCGTGACTCCTTATCTTTTTTATTTTATTTTATTATAATAATAATATATGTTCTTACTTTTATGTATAATAAGGTAAGTATAATAAATATACACGAGTAGGGATCAAGAGAAAAACTTAACGAACAGCAAAGAAAAGTGGTCGACATTTTTCATATTTTCGCCCAAAAATTGTATAAAATTATTATCTATCTCGGGTCCTAACCAAAATTGTATTTTATTAATTAAAATACCGCTATTTAAAATGCATTTCGCAGAGTTTAAGGCGTTTGACACTTTTCTGACAATCTTTTTGGACACTTTTTAAACATTGTCGCGGAAATAGTGCTGTATCCTGATTAGGTACTACGGCTATGCTGGGTTAAATCCAATAAGGCAAATATAAGGGGGGAGGCAGAACTGTAAGGGTCAGGTCAATGTCACGCGTGTACATTACCGGCACGATGGAGGCGGGCGCATCCCTCGGGTGGTATGGCTGGATGAGGTTCTTCAGCACAGGCACAACACTGGAGCGCTCCCAATGGGTTAAGAGTTCAGACAACACAAATACACAGAAGATTATGTAGATTTCACCCGATTAGGAATTTTTGGCACAGGAGCTCGCGCGACGACGTCTATGCCACACGGAAGTCGGTCAGTACAGTGTCGTGAAGGGGAAAAGGACGACAGCACAAAATATCACATTAATCGGGGGTAGGCAGATGACGGTAGACGGGACACATTTTAACTAGCTACCCACATACAAAATTCTAAAGTAAACGAACATTTTTATTTTAAATAAGTAAACCTTACTTATATACCTTCTTAATTATTATATTTTGCAGGTCCAAAGAGGTGTGGTGCCAATACCCAAGTCCATCAATAAGAACCGCATTGAAGAGAACATCGATATCTTTGATTTCGAATTAACTCAAGAAGAAATGAATACCCTGAGTAAGTAGCGCATTAATATTCAAAGAATTGCTAGTTTTTACAGTCAGATTCGCTGGTGTATTAAGTTTATCTAGTTGACAATGGCGCTACGAACCGGATTCAACTATAGCTAAATATCATACATGTTTTTCCATAAGTAGGTGCATCAAAAATCAACAAAATCCGTCAAGTCCTTGTGTAAGAGAGAGGCTTTCTACAAAATAAGTGACACACCCATTTAATTGTAGGTAATATTAAAGTCATAATAATTTTATAATAAAGTTCGTTTTCATTTTTTAGTATTTATTATACTTATACATCTCTTTTATTGAAGTTGTATAATAGACTTTTGACTTTTTTCATGGAAAAGGTAAATTCAACAAGGACTTCCGTACCGTGAACATGAGCTTCTGGCAAGACCATCCCTACTACCCGTATGAGAAGCAGGAGACACCCGTCCCTAGCCCCTTCCAGTCACAGAAGGGAGATAAGAAGGAATAAGAAGTAAAGAAGAAGTGACAATAAATTTATTACATTTTGTAATAAAAATAAAAAAAAACATTTTTTGATTGGAATATTTAGCATGAGTATAATAATTTTAAGTGTTCTCATTTGATTATACTGTACTTATAATTTGAAAGGAAATAATAAAATAACAACATATTTTTCTGCATTTATTCAGAGAATCGATTATTATGGTCACAATTTTTGTCTGTGGGACTTTTTTTTCATTTTTCTGAAACCTATTTGGATTAATACGTATTTACTATTATGATATCGAAAATATTTAACCATAAGATGTATATTTATTTGTAATAATACTTAGGTATAGATACATGTATATTTACATTATGTACAATGCAGATAAGGCTATACAAAGGTAGTTCAGTTAAATTACAAAATCTTTTTTTTAAGTCCAGTTATTCGTTTAAAAAACCAGAGATTGCAAACCTAATTATCGATGACACGAATTATTATTTTCAACCCTTAACCCTGCAATATCTGAAAGTCGTACTGAACAAGGTAATTTGAAACATAAACAGCGACTACAAAATGTATTATACAATTTTGATAGAGATGCAACATGTATAATTTGAAACGATAATTTTCAATCGAGTAAAAAACTAAAAAAAACCGGTTTAATTATTTATTTAAAATATTACAATCGTTTATCAAAAAAAATAACAAGATCTAAATATCCAATATGTATAATACATTTGCAGGGTTGCAGTGTTAGCCATGAGTGTGCAAGTTGGTATTTAGTTTGACAGCATAAATTCCCCTTGAAGCTCGTCCTCGGGTTGAACTGTACATTTGACGTTGGCTTCGAAGTCGCACTGCTGACTTAAGTCGTTGAAGAACAAGCCGTCGGAGCAGTACGCCACCTGGGGGACACCAGCCACGCACTTCCAGTACCTCTGGCAGTCACCCCTATCGAGAAAGAAATAATAAAATTAAATATGGGACTGACACACCAACTGTATGGTCCCAAACTAAGCAACGCTTGTACTATGGGTCCCGTACAATGGGAGCGATCCCAATGACACCCAGACTTTGGCAAATTACGAAAAGGCCATTTCAGAAATTTGTCCAAGCGGGAATCGAACCCGCAACCCCTATGTGCAGTGAGCTGAGTGGTCTATGCTCGAACCACTGTGCCAAGCGGTCGTAAAATCAATCAAAATTTGTAAAGTCTGTATATACCCTTCGATACACATTATGTACCCATAATTTCCGTAACATAATCTTTGAAAGATCTCACTGACATCCTATATCTATGGTACGCTAAGTAAAAAAATGGCTAAGTAGGTAGTGGACCATACACGCTATACATAGGGTTCCGTAGCTAAGATTTATTGTTATTGTTGATCTATTATTGCCTATGTCTACATCTAACTCCAACAATTTACGTTGAATAACTGTAGAAGTTACAGCACTGTCGCAGACTACAACAGTCCTGAATACATTAACTCGTAAGGATTCTAGATAGAGACTACGGAACCCTGAAAAGCGCTCAACGAGAGAGTGAAACGAATGTCGACCATATTCGCTCGCGCAAATAAATAAATAAATAATTAATATCGCCAGACTGATACACCAACTGTATGGTCCCAAACTAAGCAACGCTTGTAATATGGGTACCGTACAATGGACCGGGGGCGATCCCAGTGACACCTAGACCTGGGCAAATTATGAAAAAGCCATCTCCGAAATTCGCCCAAGTGGGAATCGAGCCCGCAACCACCATGTGCAGTGAGCCGAGCGGCCTACGCTCGAACCACTGCGCCAAGTAAAACACGTGGAAAGTCATGGTACTTACTTGTATGGCACCTGTCGGGCTGCGGCATCGGCTCTGTTGCAGTTGATGATGCTGTTGAACTTCGCCAGGAGAGGAGAGATGGGCCGCACGCTCGCGATCGTGTCTGTGGACATAAACTATTGTTAGATAATTCTAACCTACCTACATAACCGCACCAGGTGGAAATGTATAAAACAGCGCGCAAATCAACGAGTGGGGCACTCTGCGCTTGGCTTTCGGACGCGACGGACGTATTTAATGTAAAAATAATGTTTCCTTATGCTTATTGTCAAAGTTAATTTAAACGCTGTTTGTTCAATTGTTCAAGTAAAGATCATTGTTAGGATTAACTAAGAAATTGACATAAGAAAGTCATTTCCAGGATCGCTCTCAGACTCTCAGACTTGAGATCGATTCATAAAGACGGGTTCTTATGAAAGAAAAAAATAAGAAAGTTGAGCGGAACATTACGAGCGGAACAACAATTCGAATTAATTCAATATTTAAAGTTAAGACAGGCCAACGCCTGTCTAGTCAGCTAGTTTATTATAAAAAACAGTAGTTACACGTACACAATTTGAAATAGTAGGTTCAAGAGAAGATTTATATTGCAAGTAAGTAAGTAAGGCAAATGCTTGTATCTTGGGAACCAGAGTAAATAAATAAATATCGCCAGACAGACACACCAACTGTATGGTCCAAAACTAAGCAATGATTGTACCATGGGACCGTACAATGGACTGGGGGCGATACCAGTGATACCCAGGACAAATTCCGAAAAGGCCATTTCCGGGAATCGAACCCGCAACTACCATGTGCAGTAAGCCGAGCGGCCTACGCTCGAACCACTGCGCCAAGCGGTCATCACAATAGTGGCTTAATTATTAGGCAAATTTAGTGAGATTGAGATTTCTGTAATTTCGATTATTTATCGGTTCAGCTTTTGTTAGCTATGTACTTACCGACAGGTTGGTTCTCCAGTTCGTCGGTGAAAAGGCCGATAAGGCCGTCAGCGGTCTCGTCCCCGGAGCCCTCTTCGTCCTCCTTCGGAGTCCTCAGAATACACTCCGCAGCAAACTCCCAGTTGCAAGTCTGTTACAAATTTATTATACCCATTAACCACTTGATAATATTATTATTATACACTATTATACAAATAAATAAAATTGGAGTGTCTGTTTGTAATATCAACACAACATATTTGCACTAAATGCATATGAAAGTACATACTGAACTAATAACGAAAACGCGATTTAAAAAGTTTATGTGTCCGTCTGTCTGTCTGTGTGTTTGTTCCGGGTAATAATATAGTAGAGAAACACTGATAAAAAATACCCGTGCGAAGCCGGGGCGGGTCGCTAGTTTTATATAAGAACCAGTTCTGACAACCCTGGCTGTGGATCACGGTCTCACCTGCAGTTCAAAGTCGAAGATCAGGCCTCCAGGACAGTTGAACTCCACCTCGTCTCCGTGCGCACACATGAAGAACTTGGTGCAGTCTCTGAAGTGTGGCAGGAGTAGGAAGATCTGGAAATGTCAGACAATAAACATAGGCTTTACTGGAAACCTCCATAGCTATTTGGCTATATGACCATGTGTGGATTAATCTTAAACATTAAATTAAGAACTAAAATTGAAAATTTAGAAAACCCCTGATGCGACTACTTTTTAACTACATTAGAGCTAATAATTTTCAAACGGCTGAACCGATTTTCATGAAACATAACTCAAACTCAAACTCAAAATTGTTTTTATTCATGTAAGCCAACAAAGCATTTATGAATAGTCAGAATCTACCACCGGTTCGGATTGCTGCTTCCACTGAGAAGATCCGGCAAGAAACTCAATGGTTACTCTTTTCAATGAATTACAGATGCTGTACATTCTCAGGAACAGCATAAAATAATAATATGAGCAGGCAACACCACTATCACTAAATAACTAATAGTAAATAATAATCAAATCTCCCTCAGATTTAGGTATGTAGATAAAATGAGAAAGCTAGTTTAGAGTTTAGTGTGGTGGTCATACCTACTCATACTTACATCAAATGAAATGTTTACGAACCAAAATAACAATTAATAAAACAGGTGCATAATAATATAATTGCTTTGGTGTGATGCCTTCCATGCTAAGTAAATGAATAGTATTTAACGGCAATATTGTTAAGAGGCAAGTGAGTGGCATAGCTAATAACACTCTCGATCAGAATACCTATCTAACCAAAAAAAAACAAATTGAAATCGGTTCATCCGCTTGGGCGCTGAGATGCCACAGACAGACAAACACACAGATACACAAATACACATGTTAAACTTAGAACACCCCATTTTTTGTCGGGGGTTAATAATACAATTATACTATCAGGAGTCCCCACAGATATAGATTTACATAGATAACGCAAATGCATGTACTTCGCGTGTACGAAACCCCGACCAAGCGTCAAGGATGGTCGCCGCTAACTTACAGTCCGCGCGACTACAGATATAAACAATATGAGTATGAGCGAGATAATCACTCGAGAAAATCGTAGCGGGCGAAGGGGCCTCGGCGGCACCGGTGTCTTTGAATAGGTTTGGACTAAATTTCATCATCAAAATTCGTCATGCGCACAATTTTAAGTTCATAGATGTCGCACTATCCAATCACCTGAATAACTCACTCACGCCATCTAGTTAATTTTTGAGAGAACCTTTTTCACAGTGGACTCTACAAAGTTACGTATAACGCTTTATAAGCGTGACGCTTGCATCCATTTTTAACTCCTACTAAATAAGTTAAAGACAGACTGCAGGATCGCCGCAAAATCGACGCATTAGAGATGTGGTGCTGGAGACGCCTCCTAAAGATCCCGTGGACTGCATTTCGCACCAATGTATCCATCCTCAAGGAGCTTTGTATTAAAGTCAGAATATCATCTACTGTACAGCTACGAATACTAAAATTATTTGGTCACATCTCTAGAAATGAGAACTCGATGGAGGATCCACCCGCTGGAAAGATGTCATGACAAAGGCTACCAAGTCCACCATGGTGGACCATTGTACTCGCAACGCCTCTAACCGTCAGAAATGGAAGCACATCGCCTGGAGAGCCACCCTCGGAAATGCTGAGGCCTCACCAAACCTTCCACCATATACCTCGTCAGCGCAACCACGACCGCTCTGACAAGAGTGCCCGACTAAGAAGTAAAAAGTAAAAATGATATTTATTTCCACATTAAAAACAATAGCTATTTATAAGTTGATAACAGGAGGCACAATTAGACTTAATAACAAAGTATTTTAAATATATCTGAAAGTGGACTGGAGCCTTAACTAGGGCAACCCTGTATTTCAGGTCTCCAGGTCTCACTCCCGCGATGAGTTAGTTACAATATAAATAAACGCTTTTTTTGTATTGGAAATTATACCAGTTCTTTTTATTAAAGTAAATAAGAAGGAGTGTGTGTTTAGATGTCGGGTGAGTGTGGTGTGCGGAGTGTAAATGGTGTGGTGTAAGTAAATAAGTTAAAATATTGAACGAGTGGTCGAATGTATAGTAATAGAAGAGAGAAGGTAAAGAGCTGAGGTAGATCCAAGCCAGCTCATAGACAGGCTGGTTAAATCGGAGTGGGAGTACCCTCTCATAGAAGATTCGGGTAAAGAAGATTATGGCTGCTTTTCTTCATCATCACCTTGCCCTTTTCCCACACTAGGTGGGGTCAGCGCAATTCAATTCAATTCAATTCAAATCATTTATTTTGTTTAGGCCTACGGGGGCACTTACAAATTGTCAATTTACATATTTTTATTCCTTATATGTACAACCGGATCGGAACGCGACCTCGACTGAGAAGATCCGGCAAGAAACTCAGCGGGCTTGTCTTTTTACATGTCATTTTTTTTATCGCCAGTTGCTTATTTTCAATAATTACAAAGGGTAGTAGATATTAATATAAATATTAAAATAGCTCCAGTGTGTTGCCTTTTGATGTTACCAAGAATTACACAAATAATTCGGACTAGTAGGGCAAGACACGCTACGCTTTGACATTATTATTGAGTGTCGAGATTTGAGCTGCTTAGTCCCAAGCTAATTTATCATCCAAATAATCCGAGATTTTGTAATAACCCTTTGCACTGAGTTTAGTTTTAATTTGGGTTTTAAACTTATTGATAGGTAAATCTCGGATTTCATTGGGAAGCTTTTTGTAAAAACGTTCCACGTACCACGTTCTCTTCTTCCATTCAAGCCTATCATCCGTCATCTCTGCACTCACTCCTTCGCTCATATCCTCTTCCACGCAGTTCATCCGTGTCTTTTTAGGACGTCCCCTACCCCGACTACCGCTCACTCTCATACCCATCGCTGCTTTTCTTACCATGAGTATAAGAAATACAGAAGGCCAATCCCTCCCTCCCTAACCGTACCTAAGTCACATGCCATATCAGCAACGTGTCAACAATGCCTTTGGTGTTGCAAGCATCTAGAGGCTACGTTAAGTGGTTAGCATTAGGTACGTAGTCATGAAGTAAACTGGGCAACAGGGCCCAGCTTCCTGTTGCGTGCAGCAGTGCCGGCCACCCTAGTTTACCTGTCCCGCCTCCACTATACCAGCACGGCGGGGGACATTGCTGAGTATGTAAAAATAAAAAGCAATGTCTCATTGAGAGTTCAGCCTCTAGTCACAACGCTAGTTTCAAGGCGTTTGTGGTTAGGGTCCCCGCGGACAGGCTGTCAACTTTCATGCAGGAAGACTACTGGCCGAAGGGTGTGGTGTTCAGGCGCTTTCGGGGGAGATTGCCGCCGTCACCACCCACAGTTTAGTTTTTATTTGTTATATTAATATGTATGTTAGTTTATAAGGTATTTATGTATGGGCCTGCGATGCCTGAACATAAATAAATAAAATAAATAAAGTTGTAGGCTGACTTTGTTCTATAAAAATCAGCACGTTTACGTTTCCACTACGGGCAAATCGTCTTTATTCGAATAGGGGGGATAAAAACAATTATTGTGTTGGAAATGCTCCTGAGTCTTCAGACACAACGGATCTAGGCTCAAAGGTTCTGTGTGTAGGTTTGAGTTGTACCAAGAAGATGATAATATATTACTTATATAAAACAGTTATTCCCATGTAACCATAGCGAAGCGATCAATTCTTAAATATCTTTGTCATAAATACTTATTTTTTATACGTTTATGGTTTTATGGTTGTCACAGCGGCGGCACAGTGATGTGGCGGGCCAAGTCCCGCGTAAAAATAACCGAGGGGTCGATTTTATTAAAAGGTCAACGTCTTCGTAGTTTGACCTCGGAGCAGCTAGTTGTCGTTCACTATCGATAGGATTATTGTGATTGGCCAATGAGCGCTGACGGTCGCGGTACTCACCTGGCCGGCAGGGTCGCAGGACAGCGTGTTAGGGTCCACTCCTTCGAAGGGCCTGAATAATTCAGTTCCGTTCTCCTCCGCCACGCATGCTGCAGCCAGGGCCGCGAAGACGATGAGCTTTCCTGTTCACAACAAAAAAAAAATATTTCAAAAATTACAAACAACAAATTTAGTTCTTTTTTAATGTACCACTCCTGAGCTCGGGCCTCCCCTCTATTCGAGGCCATCATGTGGGCCAGTGATGGTTGATAAATTTCACATGCATTTCGAGAATTGGTCAGATTTACTAGGATATGCAAATTACAAGACGACGCGGCGACGTTTTCCTCCCCATAAGCAAGTGATAATCATAATGTTGAACTAATGATACGCACTTATATATAAATGTTGTGTTAAGTACTTTACCTATACCTACATTATACATTTATTATTCTTTATGATCTTGATAAGCCTGCTACTGTTTCTACCGTATTATTATTTTCATATCCACTTACATACTTACAAACTTAATATTTTTCTTAAAAAAAATTATACTAGAAAACGAAATGATATCTTCAATAATATAGATTTCAAGATTCTACTTTAATCTATTCAATGACGGAACGCAATACTATATTTACGTCAATAAGTGTTTATATAAACAAATTCGGCCTTTGCAGATTGTGATATTATTATCAAGATATAGATTTTTCTAGTGGATAGGGAGATAGGGGCGTTAAAAAAGTAGGTTTAAACAATACAAAACATTTTTATCTAGCTACCGCGGCGTGTAACAGTTCAAAAACGTGTAAAATCAAGATAATACGAATTATTGTATCAATTCAATTTAATTCACACGAAAATACACTTATTTTACTATATCGCGATTGTTGATTGGGCGCCGCCAGATATCTATCTGTCATTATCGCTTTTGGTGAGTGCTTTTATTCAAATTAAGATGTTAAGATTACACGTCGATCCATATCAAGTAATTGGTTTATTTTGTAATCTCGAGTAGACGTTGCATAGGGAAATAAAAATGCACTTAGTACCTTTAATATGCATTATTATTAGCAAGCTATAACTTGTTGTCATTCCTATAGGACATAGTTAATTACAGATGATTTTAATAATTAACAAAATATGTTGGTACTTATTTAAGTAGGTATTAAAACGCAAAATAATGAAAATTTAAAATGCTCTTTTCACTGAAAAGTGACAACAAGAAGTATTTAGAGTAGCTAAAAAAGTTATAGAGATGTAAAAATAAACAATAGACTTATATTAGGTAGCTATTATATGATCATGATTAAATAAAACCGGCCCAAAATAAGCTGACGTCTAGCTAAGATATCTAGAATTAAATTATAGTCGAGAAATATTTTCACAAATCGTTAAGTTCAAATTAGGAAAATTTATCGACAAATAAATAAATAATATAAGGAAAATGTTTATAACTCGTTATGTTGTGCACCGGAATGATTGCAATCAAAAAATTATCATCATGTTTTTTTTGCAATATCTAAAAATCTTAAATGTGTACACGGGTAAGAACCTTCAAACCAAACGTTTTGGAGTCACTACTTATCAATGTCACATGCCTACCTTGAACGCATCAAATATCGGAATATGTAAGAATGCAATGTCAATTACGATTGCATAAAATAATTGAACATTATAACCCAATAAAACACTTTATAGATTAAATTATAAGTAACAATCATAAATCGGCTTGAAAAAAAACCGTTTGATTTTATTTATGATTTCTCAATTTATTGATTGTAAAATGTTTCTGATTAGATTTAAGTTTTCCGTATCCCGATTATTTTAATAATCTTTTTTATAGCATACCTATAGCTAGCCTAGCATAGCTATAAAAAAGGATATCGGGTCAGAAACACTATTCTGCGCGATAAAACTCGTATCGCGAACGTGGGAAAAAAGACCGCAAAGCTGAAGTGGGAGTGGGCCGGACATGTCACGCGCATGGACCCGCGGAGGTGGGCCAATATCAGCACTAGCTGGATAACTGCCAATAACCGCCGCCGTCGGGGTAGGCCAAGAAGACGGTGGCGAGATGACTTAGACACCTTTGGGTCTTTGCGGGAAAGACGTGGCCGGAAATTGCCCTGGACAGAGCAGCGTGGAAGGTAAAAGGGGAGGCCTTTGCCCAGGAGTAGGACAGCATTACAGGCTAATTAAAAAAAAAAAACATTATGAAGGTTTAATAAATTCCACCATAAATACTCAGTTATTTAGAAATAGTATGTAGATCTCACAACATAAGTATCAAAACAATGAGGATTTTAAATGTTTCAATTTTTTTTAAAGAAAGTACACCTTCATAAAAAAAAGGAACTTGGCCACAAACAGCCGTGCCACGCAAAGTATCTAAATAGAGCGTTTAATTATTATATTTATTAACGGGAAATATTGTTCCAATGTGAACTTCGGTTATTCCGTGAATAAAAGCTTCCGCTTCCACAATAGTCTGTATCTAAACGGTATGAAGTAGAATAAGTTGATCGAATTTGTGATTTGTTCACAATTTATTCAATATTTTAATGCCTCACGTGATAGCAATAATTACACGTAAAACCTTTACTAAATACGATAGAGATGTTATGGCTCTATCGCTTGTATTCGATGGCATATGGCTCTATCGATTGTACGTACAATTTAATCGATTAAGTACATTATTTTTTATAAATTTATGAGGAACGTATTCATGAGAATAGAGAATTAATAGCGTACTTTACTATCAATTGAAAATCTACTTATTAGTGGGCACTTATTGCACAAAATATCTGTCAAATTTAAGTATTTACTACACTTTTTTTGTCGATTGAGTCACTACGCTGACCCCGGAACGAGATTACGAATATTGATAAAATCGCAGCATATTGCAAAAACGTTTTATTCATCACGATGATAATGAACTTTATCGTATCGATCGATCAAACGAGTAGACGAGGGTTTTTTTCAGTTATACCGATAAATCGAGAAAGTTATCGCACATAACCAATAAAACGTCAGTTACTAACGTCACTATTGTTTATGTCGGATTCTTTGAATTGATAATTTGATTTTTTTATTCTCGAATTGATTTTCTTAATTGTGTTTTTAAACAAATAATGTATTCATCTGATTCAGAGGACGATTGCTACGGGAATGTGGCGCAGAAACTACAATCCATCAAGAACACATACCATAGTAGTGAACAAGCTATTGCTTACACATCGACCGATCAAAACAAATCTGTAAATGATGAGGAACCAAGAATAAATCAAACATTATCTCAAGAAAACGCTTCGGTGGACGCTAATACGTCAATGAACAGTACTGATAATGATGAATTGACGCTGGACGCAATAATAGCGAATAACACTAAATCGAAAACCAGACGAGGTAAACGAAAAAGCACGCAAGATAATCATGAAAATACATGTTCCACTCGTGTCACCAGGTCTTGTCGGTGGAAAACAAGTGATTCTACGCAGAATACAAGCACACAGTCCGCGAAAACACAAGGAAACGAAGGAAATAGTGCTGTTCCAACTAGGAGAGGTAGGGGCCGCGGTAGATCAGCTAGGAATAGGGATAGGGGTAGAAATCGCGATAGGGGGTTTACTTGCCTACCCCCAGACGCATTCTTCCCCGTATACAGTGTTGGGAACACTGATGAATACCCCGACATGTGTGATAATCAACAACTATTCGCGACAGCAAACAACGATGATGTTCAAATACTTGATGATGGTGAGGAATTGGAAGATGACAATGAAGAACTCTCCGTTAAAGTTTACTGGCAGAATATTGAGGTGTTCAAATTCAAAATACGTAAATATCAGAAGTTAACACAGATCTTTGAATACTTCTCTAAGAAGGAAAACGTTGGTAACAATCAGTTGTTGTTCATGTACAACGATAAAATATTGAAAGTTGACGATACACCGGACACAATAAACTATAATATAGCCAAATTTATTGACGGCGGTATCGTTAACAGGAATGTAACGGATTTGGTGAAGAGTCCGCAGAAGTCTACAGTCACTGATGGTATTAAAATCAAGTTCCAATGTCAAAATGTGAAGAAACCATTTGAAACAAGAGTGAGGCTGGAGGATAAATTAGCTTCGGCCATGATGAAATATGCAGAACACATTGAGAAACCACTGGAACGGTTAAAGTTTTATTTTGATGGTGATTTGATTAATGGTATGTTTACTTTTAATAATTATACAATCGTAGGTCAGTTCAGCAATGCCTTTGATATTGCAAGCATCTGTAAGCTATGGTAACTGCTTAATATAAGGCGACTTGTGTTTTTTAAGTACTTTTATTAATAAAAGATAAACAGGTAATAAACAAGAGTTATGTCATATTTTACTTAGTAAAACATCGTACATACATAGCTTTATTTTTTCTAAGCAATGCTTGAACTATGGGCACCGTACAATGGACCAGGGGCCCAAATCACTCATAAGTCATTTACATTTGAGTAAATTAGGAAATAGCCTTTTCTTAATTAGCTGGGTGTCACTGGGATCGCCGCCAGTCCATTTTACATTACCCATACTCTGGGTGTATTTGTCTGGTGATCTATATTTAATTTATTATTTACTAGCTGAGCCCGCGACTTCGTCCGCGTGGAATTTAACTTAACAATAAAGCCCGCTCCCGCGTTCTGAGCCCGCGCGACAGGGCCCATTTTATTAAATTTTTCTAAAAGAAAAGTAGCCTAAGTTACTGCTTATAACAACAGCTATCTACCAGTGAAAGTCCCGTCAAAATCGGTTCACCCGTTTCGGAGATACTCTTTGATTTCATGTGTTTTTCTTTTTTACGCGGACCCTAATTGTTTTTCTAAAATTAAAGTAGCCTAAGTTACTCCTTAAAATATTAGCTATCTGCCAGTGAAAGTCCCGTCAAAATCGGTGCAGCCGTTTCAGAGATTACCCAGAACAAACACACAGACAAAAATTGTTTAAATCGCGTTTTGTTATAGGTGTCGTATGTACTTCCATATGCATTTAGTGAAAAGGTGTTATTTTGCTATTACAAACAGACACTCCAATTTTATTTATTTGTATAGATTAATAATATTATTATTTATTCATTGTTGTAGGTAAATCAACAGCCAAGGATTTGGAACTAGAAGGCGGCGATTGTATTGATGTCAAACTATCGAGCTGATAATAACCAATAAACCCTATGCACAAACAAATAAAGTTATTTATTGTGCCCTATGGTTATACAATATAACAATTGCATTCATACAGATTGAAACACAAAGGGTATACAATTTTTTCAAAACTTAACTTTGTAATGCTAAAACTATCAGCTTTGGAGGAAACTTGAAAAACAAAAGGTGTTATAGGGATACAGCTGTTGACACATTTCATAAGTCTACAAAACCTTCAGACTTCAACTGTCCCACAAAGCCGATAGTTTTAAATTTACAAAGTAAAGTTGCAAAAAATAGTATACCCTTTCTGTTTCACCTAGTATAAGGGGTAGGTAAAAGCCGTTATAATAAACACCCTATAGTTACATACAGGGTGTAAGGGGCATCGTAACGAAAACTGATACCATGGATTCAACTCATGATTCTGGACCCCCAGAGTTGGAAATATCCGTTGATATATTTATTAATTATGTTAAGATGTTTCTGCATTTTTAATATTTTTTTAGCATGAAATGCGTGCTCGAGCGTATTGAGTTTTAATTATCATTGCAGTTTATGTCTAAAAATAATAGTAATTATTGTTGATGTAAAATCACTTGAGACAGATTTGAATAATAAAAGGCGTGAGGTTAGAGGAGCGGCCCCCGTAGCTAAAAGGTTCCGGGTTCGATCCCCATGTTGCCCATTAAACTATTGACGTGGGTCCACTCCTAACACAAGTACTAGCTTAGCTGGAGTGGCTAACGGGAGTACTAGTAATGTGACAAACCCATTCGTGAATTTTTCATTCATTTCATTTAGTTGTAGGGTTTTTGAAGTCGGTTATTTTTTTGTTTATTAAGACATTATATTTTATCTGACATCTTATTATTACTACTAAACCTAGATAATGGGTCGTTATTACTATAATCCACATTTTCCGTTGCCGATAATACTTTGTTAATGTTCAATAAAATAATTTATTTCGATTATTAATAATAGTCTCGTGATTTTGTTTCTTTTAAACCGATATTTTTGAAGCGAAGCTTATATATGGACGTTCGGGGCGCTCGCCGCGCGGCCACTCTATCCGCGCTAAGCGTCAGTAGCGTTACACGATACATACAGGTTGAAACAGAAAGGGTATACCTTTTTTCTAAACTTTGTAATTCTAAAACTATCAGCTTTGGAGGAAACTTGAAAAACAAAAGGTGTTACAGGGATACAACAGTTGACAGATTTCACGAGTCTACAAAACCTTTAGTACATCAACTGTCCCACAAAGCCGATAGTTTTAGATTTACAAAGTATAGTTGCAATAAAAATAGTATACCTACCTTGTTTCACCTAGTATAGGTATACAGAGTGGCAGCTGCGGCGCCCTACGCTTTATACTATAAAGCTTTGCTTCTTTCGAGCATCCCTATTTCCTACTATATATTACTAGCTGTGCCCCCCGACTTCGTCTGCGTAGTATTTAACGTAACAAAAATTTCGGGATTATCGGGATAAAAAGTATCCTATATGTTCATCCCTCACGCAAATTCTACTGAACGGATTTGAATGAAATTTGGAACACAGTTAGTTTATAACCGGGATTAACACATAGGATACTTTTTATCCCGATAATCCCGAATTTTTTTCTTAAGTTAAATACTACGCGGACGCAATCGCGGGCTCAGCTAGTTATTTATAACAAAGTCGGTCAAACATACGACCTGGCAACACTAGCAATTTTTGTATATTTAGTGATTTACTAGTATCACATCCACCGTGATAATATTAAGAGTAAAATAAATGTATTCATAAACGCACTGCATACTGTGTTTGTCGCAAATCACAAAATGTTGTCTTAAATGTTTTCAGATTTTGAATAAACTATAAAAATACTCGAAAATTTTGAATTTCGCGGGCTAGATGGGCGCTTTAGCCTTAAGTACCTATGTGGAATTAGTTATGGAATGCTATTCAGGTACTTATCTTAAAACCCTATACGGCTTACAACATCCGCTGTTGCGTCAACAGATAATAAGTAATCCTATTTATTTTATCTATTACTAGCTGACCCGGCAAACGTTGTTCTGCTATATAAATTATAGCGGCCCGCCCGGGCCCCGGCTTCGCGCGGGTACATTGCGGTTACATTATTCGAGTTTTAGTAAGGATCCCTAATTTTTTTGAAAATATATTATAGCCTATGTCACCCGGGGATAGTGTAGCTTCCCAATAGTGAAATAATTTTTCAAATCGGTTCAGTTGTTTCGGAGCCTATTCATTACAATCAAACAAACAAAGTTTTCCTCTTTATAATATTAGTATGATACTATATTATGCAAGCAGTGATAGCCGATTGGTTAAAGCACGCGTCTTGCGCGCACCAGGTCTTGGGTTCAAACCCCGGCTCGCACCTCTGGATTTTTCGAAATCTATGTGCGAATCATAATTTCTAAAAAATTATCACTTGCTTACGGTGAAGGAAAACATCGTGAGGAAACCTGCATGTCTTAGAAGATCTAACTAATTTTCGAAAGACATGTGAAATACGCCAACCCGCACTGGGCCAGCGTGGTGGATTATGGCCTGAATCCCCCTCATGTTGAGGGGAGGCCCGTGCCCAGGAGTGGGACGTCCAAAGGGCAAAATTATTTGTATATTATTATTATTTTTATGCATGTATTATCTATACAAATAAATAAAATTGGAGTGTCTGTTTGTAATATCAAAATAACACCTTTTCACTAAATGCATAAATGAAAGTACCTACATACGGTAGGTACTTATAACGAAACCGCGATTAATTTTTTTTGTCTGTCTGTGTGATTGTTCCGGGTAATCTCCGAACGGCTGGACCGATTTCGACGGGACTTTCACGGGCGGATAGCTGTTCTTATAAGGAGTAACTTAGGCTACTTTAATTTTAGAAAAACAATTAGGGTTCCGCGAGCGGGCTTTTGCGATAGGTATATAAAACACGAAACATAGACTCGCAAAAAGGAAAATGACGAACATTTTTGTTTAATTAAATTTTTGTTAAGTTAAATTCCACGCTGAAGAAGTCGCGGGCACAACCAGTTTAAAATAAATATTTTAAACCAACCTCAAAAAAAACCTGGTTGCACTAATAAGCTAGAAATACTTAACTAGGGACCTTAAAACTTCTTATTTTTTTATTTAATTGATTTTTGTACTATTTAGACATTAACATTGAGTTTGAAGGTTGGTAGGAGGTATCTACTACATGTTAAATGTTCTCACTTTGACTATTTTAAAGTAGAAATAAAAAGGTTCATTTTAGAAAAAATACAGTTATATACCTAATTATAAATGAAAAGAAAGTGATTCTTCTTCTTTAACACTATGGCCCACACAGTTTAATAGATATCTCGCATAAACAAACACCAAAAGAAACGTGACCGTTCTCTTTGGAAAACCCAAATGATGGCCAAGCATGTAATTGCATCAAAAAAAAATGTCCAACCTTTTTAATTTATGGTAAAATTAAATAAAAACTCACCGATCATAGTTTTCTTTATGTTCTCGCAAAATTATATAACAAGGAACACAGAATATACTATTTCAATATAACAAAACTAATTAAAGATGGGCAATTGTTGTTTTGGGACAGGCTTTCAAACAGTCCGAAGCTGTGTATTACTGTCTAATTATTTCGACACAATCAACAACTTTTATAGAATTTACCATTCATATAACGGTAGACTATCTCAACATTTGAAAAATATACGAATATATGCTTTATTGCAAGGGGATAAGAGTAGTTGCGTTATCAATGTTATATGCGTGTTCGCAAGATGTTATCATTGAGGAAGAAGAATTAATCGGTGAAAGATTAATTTGTTTTATCGATTGATAAAGTTAATTCGATATAAAGTCATCGCCATCTCGCCCTTTTATTCATAGTTTATTTTCTTTAACCTTTAAAACGATAGTTTAGTCACCTATTTTTTGTTTATAGGTAATTCTTATCTGTTTTCATTGAAATCAAAGTTGGATCTGTTTCATGTCTACTGACCTTTATTTATGTTTCGTTTTGTCTTATGTATTACTAGCTGGGCCCGCGACTTCGTCCGCGTGAAATTTAACTGAACAAAAAATGTTCGTTCAGTTCGCAAAGTTTACGAAAAGTTAATAATTCTGTCTATGCTTAGTTAAATCGCATTTTTCTTTATATACCTAACGCAAACTCCCGCTCCCGCGTTCTGAGCCCGCGCGACAGGACACTTTTGTTTTGTTTTTCTAAAATTACAGTAGCCTTAGTTACTCCTTATAACATCAGCTATATGCCAGTGAAAGTCCTGTCAAAATCGGTCCAGCCGTTTCGGAGATACCCGGAACAAACATACAGACAGACAGACAGAGAAAAAAAATTAAATCGCGTTTTTGTTATAAGTATCGTATGTACTTTCATATGCATTTAGTGAGAAGGTGTTATTTTGATATTACAAACAGACACTCCAATTTTATTTATTTGTAATTGTATAGATAAAACCACTAGCTATGCCCGCGACTTCGTCCGCGTGGAATAGTGTCTTTGGGTAGAATTTCAACCCCTTACAACCCCCTTTTCGCATTAAAAAGTAGCCTATGTCCTTTCTCAGGCTCTAGACTATCTGTGTACAAAATTTCATTTTAAAATGGTTCAGAAGTTTAGGCGTGAAAGCGCGACAGACAGACAGACAGAGTTACTTTCGCATTTATAATATTAGTTAGGAAGTTCGGATTTTAGTTGAAAATGAGATTTTCATTATAAATATCGTAAATCCCAGATGTGCTACCCGCGGTTTTAACGTTTACACTTCCCGCTTATTACCAAACGCGGATTAGCGGTTGTGTAGTTACACCATCCTTTGTCTTCTTCTTTTGAATGTCAAATTACTCATGACAGAAAGAGAGTTCCGTGTGTAACTATTCGCCCGCTCATCCCATGTTTATTATTAAGGAGGCTTGTGTTCAAAAGCGTGCGTTTGACTGCTAAACTATACTATCGCGGCTACAGTACCCACGACGTCCGATAGTAGGTATACTATAACAAAAAGGGTAGGTATACTAATTTTTTTGCAACTTTACTTTGCAAATCTAAAACTATCGGCTTTGTGGGACAGTCGACGTACTAAAGGTTTTGTAGACTTATGAAATCTGTTAACAGCTGTATCCCTAACACAATTTGTTTCACGAGTTTCCTCCAAAGCTGATAGTTTTAGAATTACAAAGTTAAGTATACCCTTTCTGTTTCAACCTGTATAACTTACCTACGTTAAATTATTATCTGATTATCAACTGCGTTCTAACCTGACATTATGTTAATGGTAATTTGTTTACAACAGGCAATGACTTTCCCTAATAACAAGTAATCTTCGCTTCGTTATCAATGTTTTAATCAATTCTAATAATAAGTCTGAATTGACGTGTTTATTAAAGACATATTTAATAAAAGTACTTACCAAAAAAAATCCAAATGCCTACCAGAACGGATAAATGCTTGTCAGTTTGAGTAGACAAATAATGTAAGTATCTACCTATTACTGTATTTTGTGCTAAACAATAATTAACCCCACCTGGCGGGTATAATCATAGGTAAGAATCATAGAGAGGTACAAGCCTGATATTCATTTTAAAAAAAAATGGCCCATCCAGGTATTTTTTATAGCCTGCATTTTTAACAATTCTGCCAACGTCAAGTGAGGTAAATACAGGGGTGCACGGGAGAGTGGCCAGTGTGAAGTGTAATAAACAACAAAATGAAGAAATGAAGTTGAAAAATCATAACAAAGTCCAACACACAACAAACATAGGTACCTACCATATACAAGACAATCACACATATGTAATTTGCAATTTAAGTATATGCAAACGAAAACTAAGCAAGAATTAAAAAGAAAAAAATGCGTATAAATTACTTATAATTTCATATTATTTATAAGAATGATTTTACAATAGCGCTCGACTGGCATCCGAATCGCAATACGTCACTTTTGGCGGATTTCTACTATGTAGGCCCGTATTAAACTCAAACTCAATAGTACATTGTTACACGAGTGGTGAAAGTGACTTAATTTTGTCCCGAGACTGGGTTTGGCGCCCGAGCGTAGCGAGGGCGCTAATAGTTCGAGGGACAAAATAAGTCTTTCACCCGAGGTAAACACTGCTTTTCATTACGAATACAAGGAAAGTAAAAATAAAAACAGGAATTGGCTAAAGAAATAACACAAGGAAGTATGAACAATACTCTACAACTCGAAAAAACAAAAGATCGGATTGCCGCCTATTTTGTTTTTTTTTTGGTTGGCTGGCCAACTTCATTATTTAGCCATTATTTTTCATTTTCATCTTTAAATATTTTGCCCAAATCTATGTTATTATAAGAAATTGTTGTAACTAAATTATAATTAAGTAATTTAAAAATATATATTCTTTAATTAATACTTAACTTTATGTTATTTCAATTTTACATCGTGCAGTAATTGAGTGACTGTAGAAAAAGTTTGAACATGGTTCCATAGAAATGTGAAAATGGAAATAGTTTTTTTTTTATAATTTGACAGCTGTCAGTTGAAAGCGATTCTCCCGGGCCGGAAAAGTATTACTTTCAACCCGCTCCTCAGGCAACTTCAGACCTACTTTCAGAGTAAGAGTAATGTTTTTATTCATGTAAGCCAACAAAGCATTTATGCGTAGTCAGGATCTACCACCGGCTCGGAATGCTGCTTCTCAGTAGAAGATCCGACAAAAAACTCAATGGTTACCATTTTCATTTAAATGAATAAAAGATGGTGTACGTTCTCAGGAACAGCAGCAGAATGTGAGCAGGCATTATCACTAATTAAGTAAATAGTAATGAAATCTCAATCAGATTTGGCTTATTCAAATTGAAAGCCAGTTTAGTGAGGTGTGCATATCTACTCACACTTTACATCAATGTTCACAAACCAATATAAATATCAAAAATATCTGCTACATACAAACATATATCTGTTACAGATTTCTATATAGTTACAGGTAGATATAGATAATTCAAACCTCTTAATTATTTACAATTTCCTAAAACATTACAGTTTGATAGCAATCTTTTATTTATGTATCTAGGTACCTACCTACCTAATGATAATGAATTTCAAAAGAATTCAACAAACTTCATCAATAATTGGGCTTGTTTGATTCGCAACAGATAAAAGTTTCACAAGATTATATTGAAACACCGCTTTGGTGACGTCTTGCGACAAATTTCCTTCAAGTAACGACATTAACCTAGCCTTTAGGTACCTATAACCAAAGTCGGAAAACAAACGTAGGTACTTACGACTTGTGTCATGTTAAGCAGTAGATAACTTAGGCGCTCACACGTTGCTGACCAGAAGGGGAAGGAGATAGAACGAAAAGGAGGCAGGGTTGGGCGAAAGGCTCTCATAAATCATCTTATAATGATCTTCTCAGTCGAGGTCGCGTTCCGATCCGGTGGTAGACTTACCCTCGCCACCTCTCCTGGCAGCGGCCCAAGCCGAGGTCGTGTCCCTTGTGGCGCCCTTGAGCTAGCTGCCCCCCTGCCCCTCTGGCCGGAGCGCACTTGCGCTCGCCCTCTGTCCGGGTGAAGTTGTTATGGCCACTTTGGCCAACAACAATTATAGTCAATTCAAAAAAAAATATCTTATAATCACTTCCCTTTCTTCTGTGACAGGGTGGTACCCCGCTACAGATCAGCTTTACTATTCTTATATGACATCACGTACCTCGTGTAAATACAATCCATTAATCTATCTAACAATTGGATAACGTTTTGCAGAACGCAATCAACCCACGCACTGCTGTAGACCAAAACCAACCTTGTGCTAGTGGGTCTCGGTTGATTTTAGTTTGCACAAGTGGGTGTTGGTTGGGTCCATTTTGCGAAAGTAAGTCCATTTATCAATTCATGAATGTCCCTTATCAATAAAATTTTGTAAGAAGGTATTATTTTCTAATGATTAGGTATTCTGTGACGTAGCTACCTAATCAGTATTAGACGTACCTACCTACTTATGACGTCGCAACATGTAAAAACTGTTATTTGATAACTATTCAAAACGGCTATCTACGAATAAATATCGATAGATTCATTAACACACCAACTATCCAAAACTTAGGCGCGTTTTAAAATAAATCTATCTCAAATCTGAAAACGGTCTTGAGTACGCTTTTGACATGTCATTTTACACTGGTTGAGTATAATCAGCTTTAGGTTAGGTCAAATTAGTCTAATTAGGTAGGGGAGAGTGGGTAACAGTGAACCACTTTTTTTCTTCAGCTTATTATTTCCTCCCTAAATGATGCTAGTCTCTTGTTTTTCAAATAAACCATATGTGACATCATTCAACTACAAATCGAGCATATGGTTAAGACCCTGACTTTGATAGATTTGGTTTAAAAGCTTGATTTTTGAAGAATGGGAAATGATCCAGTTTACCCCGTGCTTGGGTTACAAGGGATCAGCACAAGGGTTACAGTGAATCTGTGGGGGCACAGTGGATTTCTGAGGATTTTTAAATAGTGAATCGTTTAAATTATTACCTTTATTTAAAAATATAAACAGTATTTCAGTTACAAAGATAACTAAATTATTAAAGATTTATTATGAATAATATTCACTTCTTAGAAATTGAAATTAACATAAATAAATCTAGGAGAACTGAACTTTTTAGTAACCTACCCAAGAAATAGGTACCACTTGAAAACTTAATAAATTGTCTGTCCCAGCCAGACAGGTTAAACCTGTAGGTATTAGTCGATATGCTATAGCTTTAATTTTACACCTTGATTTTAATAGCCTGCTGCATAACCTGAGGGTTAGCAGCCGAATGGATTTTTCGCTCACTGTTTCGTGGTATTTTGGAATCAAACAAAAAGAACAAGATGAAATGAAACGTTATCATGCCAAAGAAATCCAACTACGCCTCTGTGGGGTACAATTAATTGCTATCCGCTGTGACCCAAAAGCAAATTAACCACTGATACTCATCGGTTGTTAACGACAATAAAAATGCAAAAAAAATTCGAGCCTACATTTAGAAAGAAAGAGATTCAAGAAATGAACAATAGAAATACTCACTATACTTGTGGTAGGAAAATATTAATATATTGGGAATATAGACACACATCCTTGCAAATCAACTTTTAAAAAGTCCTAAAAAAATACTTTAGTAGTCATTTTCTGTTCTTACCGTGGTAACGTGAACACTACTTATCGTAGCGCAGCGGAGATTGGTTCAGCGCGAGGGCAATGTAAATAGCTTGCGCCTGTCTATTTTCTATGTTTGTGAGACCAAAACAGAGACAGATATGGCAGTTTATTCACTGTGCCCCTTGATCCACCGTTACCCACTCTCCCCTACCTACGATCCGTGGTGCCACGAGCTTCACGATTTCTACTGACATTGATATTGTATGATGTCAGCAAAACGTCAAAAGCGGAGCGTTTGGAACGTAATCGCGAGCGTTTACTTTTCTATTACGATTTGAGTAGCTAGCGTGGTTAGGGCCCTGGTCTTCAATCAGCTGTAACCAGTCTTGCTTCTATGGCAATCAGTCCATACCAGCTATTCTTGTCTCCCGCTTTGCACCGGAGGGAAGTGGAAACTTTTTCTTCTAACTCCTCATATTATATCTTTCGATTGAATTCGTGCGGGTTCCAAGACAATTTAACTTTTCCCCGGGACTCGTCGAGGATCAAACCTCGACGTCATTATTGGTCACCATTGTCGATCCTGGTTTACAGGAGTTAGTGGTGGAGTGTGTGTCAGGGTATGACATAACAATGACATTCCAAGATCGCTCTCAGAATTGAGATCGATTTAACGGGCCTATGGGTACCGTACAATGGACTGGGAGCAATCCCAGTGACACCCAGACCGGGGCAATTTACTATAAGGCCATTTCTGAATTCGCTCGGAGGTGATTCGTTCATATATTCACTAGAGATCCCAATCATTAGTTGCAGATATGAGACATGATTCACGCAGTAGCGGCATCGACCCTTTGTTGGACGGTATCGCTTGATGTTATATCTTGGGGAATTATAAGCATTTTGAATTGAAACAACACTGTTGATATTGCTTATCAACAAAGAATATCTTGCATAAGGAAATTCGAGTATACCTATGTTCAATAAATCAATATTACCACAAAATTCTGGTACCAAATTAAGCAAGCTTGTACATACTATGCTATTATGGGTACCGGTGCTACGGGTCTGGGGACTATCTGGGGGCGAGCCCAGCGATACTCAGACTGAGGCAAATTACGCATATTCGAAGGGATATCGATCCCGCAACCACTCGGGCGCATAGACTGACTCCGCCATTTAATTCAAAACCTAGTCGTTCCAAATCTGTTTGCTGGTTTAGTAGTTATGGAAGATCTTCCAGCCAGGCGGGACGGCCGCTATGCCCCAATGGTTCCTTTCGGGGTCTTGTATATAAGTCACGATGCTTACGAACTCTTATTTCGTGATTCAGGATTTCTATGAATACTTGCACATTGTATAGAGGCGTCGTATTCAGCGCCATCTATCCGTCGGCGTCGTGAATGCGATGTCGCAGTAGACTTACCTCCGCTGTCTTACTTGGCAGCAGCCCTGGTAAATTAAAGCCACTTATGGCCAAAAGTAAAGGCAATAAAAAAAAAACAATAACAAATAAAACCACCCAATTCATTAAATACTTTAGTAGATTAAACATTGGTTACGCCTTACGCTACAATAATAACTATTTATTTATTGAAAACAATTTGATCGCTACATTACTTACACGAATCACTTTTAATATCTATGTAAAATTTATTAATAATTAAACATTCAAAAATCACTTAACTATTTTATTTAATAATAATGTGAAAAATCCTGTTGTCCACAAAGGACAAAACCGAAATTGTAACAAAGTAAAAAAAGAGGGTGTTGCCACATCGATCGATGGCTGTTCTATGTAAAAACTGTAAATCAAAATCGACTCATTTCGTTTTTCCATCGATTGACGACGATTGAACGACCGTTGATCGATTAGTGTGTTCTAGCAGTGCCGGATTAACCATATAGCAAGAGTAGCAATTGCTACGGGCCCCGCGCGAAAGGGGGCCCCGCATATATCAAAATGATTCTATATTGCCAGAACATCTCATCTCTGGCTTTTTGTACTTGTCCAGAGCCTAACAGCGCCTATAGTAATTTACTAAATGCCCACAAAATTGTAACTTATAAATGGCAAATAAACGTATAGACTATTAATTTGTTTTTTACCACTTTATACTTAAGAACCCTTAGTAGATCAAGGGCTCTTTGAAATAATTTGCTACGGGCCCCGCGCTTGCTTAATCCGGTACTGTGTTCTAGTGGCACCCTTACTGTCTAAAGCTATGATAATTGTACGTAGGTTTGCAAATGGAACCAACCTAAACACACTTCTACAAACCAAAACCAACCTAGAGTCACAAACACAAGGTTGGTTTTGGTCTACAGCAGTGCATGTGGGCTGATTCCATTCTGCAAAACTATATCCAATTACGCCAATTATTTTGTCCCCAAATTAGACAAAACTCAATTTGATGAGATTAAAAATATTCCCGCCTTGCTCACACGTGACGAGCATGACAAGGATGGCAATAAATTTAGTTTAGTTTATATAATTACTGTGTCATCAGCATTGGAGACGTAACAGCTATAATTTTACATTATTCAGTCGACAGTGAGTTGACAATTTGTTTAGTAAAAAATTGACAACTCAATTTCAATCTTATTTCACACATAAACGCTTTGGAAAGACTTTTTACTTTTTTTTACAAGAGTTTTGTAAGGATAGTTTTACTGTAATAATTATTTATGTAATTTATCTCAATTAACTAGACATATGTGCTTGTTACGGGGTTATGGAACTATACTAAAGCCAATTTCTACATGAAATGCTAATCAACAAACCATGTCTTAGACACTCAATTTCTGAGAGCGATCTTGGAAATGTCATTCTTATGTCATCCCAAAATGACAAGTGAAAAGCGTACTCAAGATGGCGTAGTCCCAACACACACTCCCACCAATGTAAGCCAGGATCGACAATGGTGACCAATAATGACGTCGACGTTTGACCCTCGACGAGTCCCGGGGAAAAGTTAAATTGACTTGGAACCCGCACGAATTTATTCGAAAGAAATAATAGGAGTTGGAAGAAAAAATTCCACTTCCCTCCGGTGCAAAGCGGAAGACAAAAATAGCTGGTATGGGCTGATTGCCATAGAAACAAGACTGTTACAGCTGATTGAAGGCCAGTAAGGCAACACGGATCGTACTTTGAATAATTGGACCTAAACTCAAGGTGGCTATCAGACTTGATATAGATTTATTTAATAACCACCAAACATGTATCTACTGAGAAATACCTAAAACCGAAACAATGTTTGTTGACAAACATTGTACAGTGTTTAGCTTTAGTATAGATTGAATGGCATATGTGTAAACATTTCATAGCTTTATGAATAACTTCGAATAACGCACTCTCAAACTACCTACGATTTCCAAATTACGTAGGTAAATATGTATTTACAATAATTTAGTATTACAATCCAACTTTGGGACGCCATCGTTGATCCTGGCTTACAGGACTAACAGTGGTGATACTTGAAAAAATAATTTTATTGATGTCAAATTTAATTTAGTCATGATAACCAACAAAATTAGCTCCTTTTTATAGTTTAAGGAGAATTTTCACATAATTTATTATTGATTTACAGTAAAATTATATCAATAACGATTGATTTATGTTGTAGATTTAAAGTAAGTCAAAAGACGGAGTTGGAATAGGAAAATAAAAAGAAAGGGACAAAGATATACGAACATAAATAATTTTCCATGGAAAAAGGATGCAATGGTGGAATTTATATTGCGTACACCCGTAAGGGACAGCAACACTACCTAGAAATACCAATCAATGCATAGTCAAAATTTTTTTAATTACTTTCACGGCACATAAACAGACATCGACGTAATTACTGCGCGTATAATCTGCCGCAATTACTGAAACTAATTGTTTGACACTAATGACATTCATATTTGAACAGAATAAACAGATACACTGAGTTAGACACAATGCATCTCTCTCTATGCATCTAATTCACTCAAACGTGTTCAAAACCACAGACTTATTTAAACCGGTGAAGGTGGTAGCCAGGAAATAAACTTTTCCATAAAGAAAAGTGACATATTTTGACAGTCATCTACCGACACTAGTGACGCTGTCAGCGGGCCAGATAAGTTTGTGGGACTGTAAATTCGCATCTTGTTTCAGCAGCTGACAAAATTATCATACATCTCTATGTTAAACAAACATTTTCTTTCTTTATCTATGGAAAATACACTTTTGTCGTATACCTCTACAGCTTTCTTTTATTTTCGTGCAGTAATATAAAATCGCTGTATTACTGTTTGCATTGCATTATCTTATCAATGGTGTGTCTACGTTCATTCAACAGTAGAAATAGACAATACGCTTATAAACTAAAAACAAATAGACACGCATAGGCGCGCTTCCAATTAATGAGACCATAGATTTTCGAGTTCATATCGTTACTATTTTATGTTTGATTTAAATACATGATAAATATGTGTGATAGTTTATGGAAGAGAAAATATGTTCTTGTCTACTAAACCAGTTTGTCTACTTTTGTCTACATTCTGCATTATGTCTACACTGTGTGTAAATATCTATATATGAGATAGTCATCAAAGCTCAAATAATAACTAGCGTCGTAGTACAACTCAACATAAAAAGATGTTAAGTATATTTTGTGTGTGTGTGAGGGAAATCTATTAAGTGAATGTGTGAGTGTGTGTGTCTATGAAATATTCGTGTGTCTATAATGTATACTGTGAGACAACGCACAAAGGTGGCCCGGCTCTGAACATACGTAACATAGACTATTTGTTTTTTTTCTCTCCCTTAACGATATTAACGCGGCAGTGGGCCAATGAGACTATACAGCCTGTATCAATAGTTAGTATAGTACTATGTCACTAAATATGTATTTTACATAATATATAGGGTGTTGCAAAAAATAGTGTCAAGCTGAAGTCCAAATGTAGAGACCAAACGAGTTAAAGAATCACCCCCCTGTAAGATATTTTTTACATTTCCAGTTTCTTTTATCTATATTATGACCATCCTACTAATATTATAAACGCGAAAGTTGTGAGTGTGGATGTTTGTTATTCTTTCAGGCAAAAACTACTGAACGGATTTGGATGAAATTTGGAACACTGATTATTGAGAACACGGATTAACACATAGGATACCTTTTATCCCGATAATTCCGACATTTTTGCTAAGTTAAATACTACGCGGACGAAGTCGGTGACCACAGCTAGTCAATAAATAAATTGGTCGTAGAGATATGAATTAATTTTTATCTCTATAACAACTTTTTTTGTGACACACGGGCACACACGGGCTGGTTCCAACCGTGGTAGGATCACGCTCTCACAGAAGAACGACGCGTGGTCGCGTGTCGGAGATACAATTTACACTGTGTACAATTTAGTACAATCATTTTCCGCGAGAGGTTCTATGTCAAATAGACTGTACGGGGAGCTCTATGGCCCAGCGCACACCGCTGAAGACAACAATTTAATATAAACCTTAACTACTGTGACATACTGTCGATATTCGCCCGCGGTGCTCGGAGCGTGCAAGCTCCGAGCACCACGTGCGAATTTATTCTTATATTGACCGTATGTCAAGGTAGTTAAGGTTTATATTAATTTGTTGTCCTCAATTGCTGTGCAACCAGAAAGGCATCCGGTTGACTTCAGCATGATATAATTTTTTATAACACCCTCCACAAATCTGGACGTAAAACAATAAAGCGATATAAAAAATATAAATGTTAATGTTAAAACTAAACACTTACTACGACATGTGGATATAAATTAATGATATAAAACTAGTTTCCAGAGAGTTGGAGTAACTCTACTCAAACGGTACTCATAAAATATTACATTTTTATTTTAACTGCTCGAGATGTCGCACATAACAAATAGTAGACTGACGCCCGCATTAATAAATCGATCTCAAATCAGAGAGCGATCTTGAGTACGCTTTTGACATGTAACTTTGTACTGACACGACATTAGAATGACATTTCCAAGATCGCTCTCAGACTCGAGATCAGTTTATTAATACGTGCCTTAAATAAGTAACTGAGTACCGTTTCGAGGTTATCGTTTTGCAGAATAGAATCAACCCACATGCACTGCTGCCACAGATATAGATTTACATAGATACCGCAAATGCATGTACCTCGCGTGTACGCAACCCCGACCGAGCGTCAAGGTTGGCCGCCGCTAACTTACAGTCCGCGCGACTACAGATGTAAACAATATGAGTAAGAGCGAGATAATCACTCGAGAGAATCGTAGCGGGCGGAGGGGCATCGGCGGCATCGGTGTCTTTGAATCGGTTTGGATTTCCCGTCACTAATGACGTCACAGGAGGTGTTAAAAATTCGGCACGCTTGGTTTCAATACAAATCGTGATACTTGCGTTATCTATGTAAATCTATATCTGTGAATGCTGCAGACCAAAACCAACTCTCGCTTTAGTGTTTCTAGGCCAGTTTTAGTTTGCACAAGTGTGTGTGGATTGGTTCTTGCAAAACTCCGTCCAATTGTATTGTAATAATTTCATCCACAAGACGCATAGACAAACACAATACGTTTATACCTAAACTAACCTGTTAGCGTATAAAAAAAATAGCACCACCTATCGACCGCTAGCTTATAAAACAAAATATCCAGGGTTAGTGTTCAACTGTTGTATTCCTTGCAGGGTGTGATAGAGGAGGAGAACGCCATCATGTAACGGTACTGACGCCACCGTGTAACGCTACTAACGTCCCCGTGTAACGCTCCTGCCACTTAGCACGGATAGAGTGTAAAACAATTTTGAGTTAGAGTTTGGGATAAGGGCAAGGTGATGATAAGTTTGCCCCCCAGGTCTGATCAAAGACTCCAGATTTTTATAAATAGTTTTTTTTTAAATAGTTCCTGTATCATACATTGTAAGGAATACGTCAGAACTCCAGTAACCCTGTATGCACACAGCGTGTAAGGGGCATCGTAACGAAAACAGATACCATGGATTCAACTCATGATTCTAGATCCCCCCAGAGTTGGAATATTCCGTCGAAATTTTCATGAATTATGCTAATTTTTTTCTATATTATTCAAATTGATTTTAGCATGAAAACATAAAATAATCAATAATTACCTCATAAAACTGCAATCATCATCACCTTGCCCTTATCCCACACTAGGTGAGGTCGGCGCAGCACGTTCTCTTCGTCCATTCAAGCCTATCATCCGTCATCTCTGCACTCACTCCCTTTTCGCTCATACCCTCTTCCACGCAGTTCATCCACGTCTTTTTAGGACTCATAAAACTGCAATATAAATTAAAAATCAGTGCGCGCTCGAGCGTAATGAGTTTTAATTGTTATTGCAGACCTTTCAGTCATTTACAAAGCGCAGTGACGAAAATATCGACGAAAAATTCCAACTTTGTGGGGTCTAGAATCATGAGTGGAATCCATGGTATCAGTTTTCGTTACGGTGCCCCTTACACCCTGTGTAAAACACTTGTCATACATAAAACTACCTGTGTATACAATACATTCATGTACACAAACATAGCATTACAAACCGTGTAATACATTGGACCCATAACATCTGGGCCCTAACCACGCTAGCTACTCAAATCTTAATATAAAAGCAAACGTTCGCGATTACGTTTCAAACGCTCCGCTTTTGACGTTTTGCTGGCACGAGCTTCGCGATTTCTACTGACATTGATATGGTATGGTATGGCTTTTCTATTACGATTTGAGTAGTTAGCGTGGTTAGGGCCCTGGACGCGTGACTCTTGTCACACTGGCATACGATACAAATTGCAATAACTCACATGTCTCCGTAAAATTACGTGATTGTATTACGGTATCATGTATGTATAATGTTTGTGTACATGAGCTCAGACATAAAAAATAAAAACTTATAAAAAAACATGTCTACATACAAAACTAATTAAATGTGTGTGCGCCGTAAACAAATGAGATACACAGATTATTATAAAAGAAAGAAAACACAAGAATCACAGATTTGTAACAAAAAAAACATATCCAATTTGATATTAGAAGGCTTCCGCCATTTTTATTCACTCCACCAATCAAATTCGTAACATCGACTGGGATGATAAAAAGAATATTATCAACACTAAAATGTACACTATTGTACATACCATTGCTAGTGTAGAGATTTTACTTTATAGATGTCGACAACACCAACACGGTGGCCCGGTAAGTACAAAAAATAAAATCATCAAAATCGGTCAAGCCGTTTTGGAGGAAAAAATGACCAACACACAGGAATTTTATAATATTAGAATAATCATAACACTCTTCTTATTAAACCTGACGATTATAAGATATAGTAATCGATGATATAATATCGAGAGTCATTATAACGACATCAGTGATACAACGGACTATTAAAAAAATCACAAATTCGTGAAAACAAATCTAGAAAACGCCTGAATCGATTCCCACCAGACATAGCCGAGAACAATCGCGTAGATACTAGCTATCGAAACAGAAAAAAAAATGCATTGAAATAGGTTCATTAGTTGCATAGCTACAATGCTAAAGGATTTGAGCATAATCCATGGAAATATTGACGGAATATCCCAACTCTGGGGGTCCAGAATCGCGAGTTGAATCCATGGCATCAGTTTTCGTTACGATGCCCGTTACACCCTGTATAATAACATAAATATGTCCGAGCTTTCTTTTTAAATCCCGAAACTATATCGTCGAATACCACACACTTACTATTCTAATTAATCTTATAGTTTGCCAATAATAATAATAATAATAATAAATTATTCTATCAATACTTTTTTAGAATATTTCGTTTCCACCTAATTGTATGCGAATCAATAACTAATAAATTTTGATCATTACATCGAAATATTGGTGACCATATATTTCATTTGTGTTTGTTTATCCAAACAATTTTATAAGAAAACCTATTTAGGTACCCATCAAAAACACACTCTATTTAATTCAATCAATGCAACATATTATGTACATTATACAAAACCGATGAACATTGGTAAGTACTGAACAAAAAATGATTTTTATTCACATGATTTCATTAAGAATCTAATCAAACCATAAATTATAAAAAAACAAGCTCAATTTTCATATTGTTTTCTTATATTTACGCGAATACTACACATTGAAATAAAACTATTTAAATAAAATAAAATAAGTAAATTTAATTAATAAACGCGATAAAATCCGAAAAATAGTTTTATTTCAAAGCTCAATTTTCATTCAATTTTCTTTACAAGTATAAAACAAAATGTAAAATGTGCAAAATATCTGTTTTTCTTTTTTAAATAAATAGTAGTACCGCTAGCCACTAGTTGCTGCCTTGCCAGGACGGGGATCGAACCCGGAACCTCTAATCTACGAGGGCGGACCATCAAACCACCAGGCTATCGCCGTTCAAACCCATAAAACAAGCTACCGTGGATCGTACAAGCGATTTTAGTCCGTATTTAGATAAAAACTTATATATTTTTCCTGTAAAATTGTCTGAATAATAATAATATCGTGACAGTTACTTGATGGTAGTCAGCAGAGTCCTTAGTCCGGCGGCAGGTAGCTGAACAACTTGTATTTGTCCCTTATATACGGACGTACATCGTCTTTCTGCGAACCAAATATAGCAACAGTATTAGAAGCAGTAATAGAGCACCGTGGTTTGAGCGTAGGCTGCTCGGTTCACTGCACCGGGTGGTTGCGGGTTCGATTCCCGCCAGGGCAAATTTCGGAAATTACCTTTTCTTAATTAAATTTGCCCAGGTGTGGGTGTCACTGGGACCGCCCCCAGTCCATCATACAGTACCCATAGTACAAGCGTTGCTTAGTTTGGGACCATACAGTTGGTGTGTCAGTCTGACGATATCACTACATAGTATAAAACAAAGTCGCTTCCCGCTGTCTGTCCCTATGTATGCTTAGATCTTTAAAACGACGCAACGGTTTTGATGCGGTTTTTTTAATAGATAGTGATTTAAGAGGAAGCTTTATATGTATAATATAGTAGAGTAACACTGATAATTTTAGAGGTACCCGTGCAAAGCCGGGACGGGTCGCTAGTTTGCTTTTATTTTAAAGTTTTTTTTTGCCTCTCGTTCAGTATACACCCGGGTGTATGGTACTCACAGTGGCCAGGTGCTCGAGGAAGGGCAGCAGCTTCAGCAGCTCGTTATCGCTGCGGTCCACGAACCAGCTGTCTATGGGGATTCCGTTCTCGAGCTGGTACCCAAATGCCTGTACACAAATAAAATGCTATAATTTAATAATATAAAAAAAGAGATTACTAGTAATGGAATGTTATGTAATGTAATAC
Source organism: Notodonta ziczac (assembly GCA_918843915.1). NCBI lineage: Eukaryota > Metazoa > Arthropoda > Insecta > Lepidoptera > Notodontidae > Notodonta > Notodonta ziczac. The sequence continues at coordinate 1,274,304 of OU974065.1, read as the reverse complement.
AACAGCAGTGATAGCCGATTGGTTAAGCACGCGTCTTGCGGGCACCAGGTCCTGGGTTCAAACCCCGGCTCGCACCCTCTGGGTGTTTCGAAATCTGTGTGCGAATCATAATTTCTAAATCGCAAAGGGTTCGGTAACCTCCCGGTTATCATGATAAATCATCGACCAGTGACTTCATTGGATTCAGGCTCGAATTAATAAATCGATCTCAAATCTGAGAGCGATCTTGGAAATGTCATACCCGTACAAAATGACACGTCAAAAGCTTACTCAAGACCGCTTTCCGACTTGAGATTGATTTATTAATTCGAGCCTACGTGTTTAATGAAAATTACTTACGAATAAAATCATAGCCTGTGAAAAATCACACGGGAAATAACATGACAATTTCACGTAATGAAAATTCATTGAAAGCAGCAATCATTTTCATGCCTAGGTGCTAGGACGGTATCTACTAACCTGCGTTTTACTCATTACTTGTTTCAATTCGACCTTTGTTTACCACCACAGATATAGATTTACATAGATAACGCAAATGCATGTACTACGCGTGTACGAAACCCCGACCAAGCGTCAAGGTTGGTCGCCGTTAACTTACAGTCCTCGCGACTACAGATATAAACAATATGAATATGAGCGAGATAATCACTCGAGAGAATCGTAGCGGGCGGAGGGGCATCGGCGGCATCGGTGTCTATGAAGCGGTTTGGATTTCCCGACACTAATGACGTCACAGGAGGTGTTAAAAATTCGGCACGCTTGGTTTCAATACAAATCGTGATACTTGCATTATCTATGTAAATCTATATCTATGTTTACCACAATGGGTACATCTGAGTGATCATCTGCTGACCTGCGGGCTGTTGTCCACTATGACGGTCCTGCGAAGGTCGCGGCCCAGGATCGAGAGGTCCTTCACGTAGTTCCCGTTCACCAGGAGGCAGTGCTCGCGGAACAGCCTGCACTCAACCAACATAATTATAACCCACTTTCTGGTACCAGGGCGGTAGAAGAGCTAATTTTACTAGAAATGTGAGTTTATCACATTACTAGCATTCTGGTTAGCTCCTCCAGCTAACCTGATGCGTGTGTTAAGAGCGAGCTGGAGACAATAGTTTAATTACTATTCACTTATACTAGGTGAAACAGAAAGGGTATACTTTTTAAATCTAAAACTATCGGCTTTGTGGGACAGTTGAAGTACTGAAGGTTTTGTTCACTTACAAACTTGTTAAGTATTGAAAAAAAAAGTATAGCCTTTCTGTTTCAACCTCAAACGTCAAAACTGACGTATTGCGAGTCGAGTGAGATAGAGTCCAGTGGTTAATAGAGTTGGGGCGTCTGGACCCGGGAGTGACAGTGGTGGGGGGGGGGGTCTGTGTGTGTGGGGTGTGTGTGTGTGTGGGGTGTGTGTGTGTGTGTGGGGGGGGGTGTGTGTGTGTGTGTGTGTGTGTGTGGGGTGTGTGTGTGTGTGTGTGTGTGTGTGTGGGGTGTGTGTGTGGGGTGTGTGTGGGGTGTGTGTGTGTGTGGGGTGTGTGTGTGTGGGGTGTGTGTGTGTGGGTTGAGTATGTGTGCGTGTGGGTTGAGTATGTGTGCGTGTGTGTGTGTGGGTGTGGGGTGAGTATGTGTGCGTGTGTGTGTGTGGGTGTGGGGTGAGTATGTGTGCGTGTGTGTGGTGTGTATGTGGGGGGGGGTGTGTGTGTGGTGTGTGTGTGGGGGTGTGTGTGTGGGGTGTGTGTGTGGGGGGTGTGTGTGGGGGGGGGTGTGTGTGTGGGGGGGGTGTGTGTGTGGGGTGTGTGTGTGTGGGGTGTGTGTGGGGCGGCAGGTACTCGCCTGTACTTGATCCAGCGGCGGGCGGGGTCCAGCAGGTTGAGCAGGCGGTCCGCGTACACCCGCTTGCTGGCCGTGAACAGGATCACCTCGTAGAGCCGCGACACGCGCGACAGGAACTCCGCGAAGTGGGGCCGCGTGCGCACGAACACCTGTGAACGGTGAGGTGGTAGAGACACGGTAGAGCTCACATATTCCCCGGTGGTAATCTCCGAAACGTCTGGACCGATTTTGACGGGCTTTCACTGGCAGACAGCTGATGTTATAAGGAGTAACGTGTGCTATTTTAATTTGAAAAAATATGAATGGTTCCGCGTAAAAAAATAAAAACACATGAAATCCAAGATTATCTCCGAAACGGCTGCACCGATCGCGGGCACATCTAGTAAAAATAATAAAATAAGTAATAGGTACTCACAGTGTATCTGCAATCCTGGAAGAGAACGGGAAAGTGGAAGCTGGCGTCCGGCAGCTCCTGGAGCGAGCAGTGGACCAGAGTCTCGTCCAAATCCAGCACCTGTCATCAGACAACCCCTTTAGTACCATACTAATAGTTAGGGTAAAGAAAAACATAAAATCTAACATTTTTTTATTCTTTCCATGCGTTCGTGACTGTTTGGAGAGAGCGTGGTTGGAGGTGGACCACGGTGTGGCTCAATTTCTGACTGGACATGGCAACTTTAGGTGCTAATTATTCTATTTCACACTGATTCCTTCTCCTTTCTGTCAATGTTCGACGCCGCAAAACAATCATGAACAATCTGCACATCACATCCTCTGTCTCTGGCATAACGAACGGACTACTATGCAAAAATAGCCTGCAAGTGACATCTGGAGCAGTTTATTACACAGACCTTGTGGAAACCAGGGACAATTTCCGTGCGTTCAGGCGCTTTTGCCATACCTATTATTGGAATCAAGTATAATCAGCTCACGAGCTTAGGTCCACTTAGTCATGTTACGATCCGTGGTGCCTTACAACTGGTCTTCAATCAACTGTAACAGTCTTGTTTCTATGGCAATCAGCCCATACCTGCTATGTTTGTCTCCTGCTTTGCACCGGAGGGAAGTGGATTTTTTTTTCTTCCAACTCCTTTTATTATTTCTTTCGATTAAATTCGTGCAGGTTCCAAGAAAATTTAACTTGTCCCCGGGACTCGTCGAGGGTCCAACCTCGACGTCATTATTGGTCACCATTGTCGATCCTGGCTGACAGGAGTTACAGAGGTGGGAGTGTGTGGCGGGACTAGTCCCAATAAATCTAAATATTATGTAACTCAAAGGTGACTGACAACTGACTGACATAGTGATCTATCAACACACAGCCCAAACCACTGGACGGATCGGGCTGAAATTTGGCATGCAGGTAGACGTTATGACGTAGGCATCCCCTAAGAAAGGATTTTGATTAATTCTACCCCCAAGGGGATAAAATAGGGGATGAATAATCCCGAATTTTTTGTTAAGTTAAATTACACGCGAACGATGTCGCGGGCACAGCTAGTTTAATAGATAAAGTGATTTGAGAGGAAGGTTTATATGTATAATACAGTAGAGAAACACTGATAAAAATACCCGTGCGAAGCCGGGGTGGGTCACTAGTAATTAATCAAACAGAGGTGGATAAGAAGATAGTTGCTTTGGTGATGCCTTCCATGCTAAATGTGTATTATAAAAATACTGCTAAATATAGCATAGCTGCCTAGTAGAAATAAGTTTATGACATGGCAATATTCTGAGCCTATTACTTCATTATTTGTGATGCCTTATGCAGTAACCTACATTGTCCTCACTCCTCTAATTATACCTACTGTAAACGCAAATATAATTTAAAAAAGAGTAAAGAAAAAATGTATCCATAGAGTTTCTTGCATGTTTTTCTCCATAGGATTTTGTTTTGGAACATGCTCCTAGCTCTTGACTTTTTAAAAGTGCCAGTTAATCTGGCCTATTTCAAATAAAAATATTTGAATTTGACTTACGAGGCTGAAGTCGGGGCTGGTCCTGGTCTTGAGCGGCAGCGCCGGGTACCGCGCGCGCAGAGCGCCCGTCGCCACCGTCTCCAGCGGCGGCAGCTGCCACCCCAGACACATTGATTACTTTTCGCTATTACTCATTATTTCGGATTTAGCTATTCATGGACACTTAAAAAATGTATCCTGTATATGTGTATATATATTTATAGATCGGCCAGAGGCCAATTACACTAATTAGCTAACTACAGATACATATCTTAAATATAAAATTCTCGTGTCACAATGTTAGTTACCATACGCCTATGAAACGGCTCGACCGATTTTCATGAAATTTTGTGTGCATACTGGATAGGTCTGAGAATCGGCCCTAAATGTTAAGGGTGGTGCACATTCCACGCGGACGGAGTCGCGGGGCACAGCTAGTAAGTTATAAAAATCATTCATCTTTCTCACAAAACCTAAAACATTCCAACAAAATTCTCGCTCATTCATCCGTAAACAAATCCATCCGTCCTTGTATAGGTATAAAGATATGTAATCACCTGTTTTATGAAGAGATAAGGGTCGAAGGCGTCCACCCAAGATGAGATCTGCTCACAATCCACCCGACTGTTGCAGGAAGTGATGACATCCACAGCCTCTTCCTATCAGTAACAACCATAGATTAAGGAGTGAAGCGAAAATTCCTACAAGGTCTTTGATAACAACAAAGACCCTAGTGTTTTTAATAATTATTCTGCTATTTGGGGTCGAGACAAATTAAGGTGATAGCGCTTGTGTAGACCGGGAAATTCAAAATTTTTGAGTTTTTATAATTATCCAAAATTTAAAAACATTTAAGACAATTTTTTGTGATTAACGACAAACACAGTATGCAGTGCGTTTGTTAATACATTTATTTTACTCTAAATATTATCACGGTGGATATGGAGTAAATGAAATATACAATAACTTGCAGTTTTTCTGATTATCTGTCGTTCTTGAAATTTTTTAGAGTAAGTTTGTCTTTGGCGCCAATTACAAAACGTGGCCTTTAATATTTTCAGATTTTGAAATATTTATAAAAAACTTCGCGCACTTAATGAGAGCTTTAGCCTTAAAGAAGAAGAAGATAGATATCTGAGTAATAAAAATTCTCGAATTTCTATCAATATTTTAAACCATTTATATATCTATGTTTTATTATAATATACTCTTCCAAACCTCAAATTATTATTCGGGACATATGAAACAACCTATATATATGGTTGTAAATACCCTTAGCCTTAGCAACTTACCTCAATATCTGTTGGTTGCTCGTCATGACACGTCAGGGAGGACTCGTCAGCTATTATGTCTGCTCCATTCTGTTGACAAAGTATTTAAAAATAAATATCGTCAGACTAATACACGCTCGAACCACAGCGCCAAGCGGCCTACGCTCGAACCACTGCGCCAAGCGGGCTACTCTCAGACCACTGCGCTAAGCGGCCTACTCTCAGACCACTGCGCCAAGCGGCCTACTCTCAGACCACTACGCCAAGCGGGGTACTCTCAGACCACTACGCCAAGCGGCCTACTCTCAGACCACTACGCCAAGCGGCCTACTCTCAGACCACTGCGCCAAGCGGCCTACTCTCAGACCACTACGCCAAGCGGCCTACTCTCAGACCACTGCACCAAGCGGCCTAGTCTCAGACCACTACGCCAAGCGGCCTACTCTCAGACCACTGCACCAAGCGGCCTACTCTCAGACCACTGCGCCAAGCGGCCGACATTCTTTAATATAGTTAAATTAGTTGAACTCACCCATCCAGCTGCTTCGGCAACTAAACTCTGACTGATCTCTGCTAGGAAACCAGAACTGGGGCTCCTGGCCGATAGAGCCTCTAGACTCTCTATGGCGGTGCCCTGGGTGTCGCAGGTTGAAGATATCTCGCACTCCGAGTCGCGGACGTACCCGTCTTGCTCTAGCATTGTTACAAAGTCCGGCTGTTGAAAGGAGACGGAAGATTTTACAGCATTCAATATTGGGAGTTTCTGTCCACTATTAGTGTTGTATTTTGTTGGTTGGAACACTCGCTCGCACTTTCAATTTTATGTAGCGATGCTGTGAGTGCAATCGAGAGGTCCAAATACTGTTTATACCTAGAAAGTATAGGCAGAATTGTTCAAATGCACACACTTTTCACAGATGGTATTTCGTTCCCAATGTATAAGGAGTGAGTCTAGTTATTATACTGGACGTATTTTCTCTCAATAGGGAGGGGCAGGGGAGGGTGGATTCGGGCCGTAGTCGGGCTAGTTCGGGCCCAGTGAGGATTGGTGAATGTCACACGTCTTTAGAAAGACATGCAAGTTTCCTCACAAAGCTTTCCTTCACTGTTCAGGAGGTGATAATCTATGTTTGAAACTTGTGTAAACAAAACACCTACCTGTACATATTTTTCACTGGTCGTCAGAAAGTCAGTGCAATTGTCCAAATCGTCAGTAGTCGACGTCGGCTGATACATCTCCAAGTCGTTACTTGACTTTCTTCTCTTATTCCTGATGTCGATAGAGTTTGTGCTGGATTTTCTCTCTTCCACTCTCTCCGTAGTCATGACCCTGGCTGCCTTGTCCGCTAAGAAGTTAATATCTTCATCAGGAGTCGGTATATCCTCTATGATTCTAGCACACTCTGTGATCTCTATGAAATCATTCAAACAATCGTTTGGTAGACACAACACTGAAGACTCGACATGCTCATCGGAGTCAGATTCCTCAGATTTGGGTGTTGGAAAGTCAACGAAAGTCGTTGTGTGTGCTTCATACATAGTAACATCGTTGTCATCGTTATAGCAGTTGGTTTCCGGTACTGTTGGTGCTTTCTTTGTCCGTTTTTTCGGACTCTCATTGGTAGAGCTCACTGAGGACTTCGTTAATTTTGGTGTGATTGAACCTATTTGTCGCACTTTCCTGATTGGGGAACTATTCAACGACGCCGACTTGTCAGTCTTGTCCAAACGTCTAGTTTTCCGTGGGGAGCTCATCGCTGATGATATTTCCGTTTTCTTCAACTCCCGATTCAGCGAGCTGTGTCTCAGTTGAACGCTCTTCGTTGTGCGGACTTCTCTCGTCTTGGATGATGTTGTAATTTTATCATTTTGTGCTTTCCTCATATTAATTGAAGTAGACACTGTGTCTTTTGTGGAGCATCGTACCACAGTCTGGAAAATCGGTTTCTTTGTCCGATTCTCATCTTTGTGCTTAGTTTTCTTGTGCTGGGTGTCTATTGGCTTCTCCATGCTCTTACCAATCTTAGATCTGAGTGGCCTAGTCTTCAAATTCTTCTGGGACCTTGTGATGCATATGTGAGATGATTCGGATAAGACATTTTTGGATATATCACGTCTCAGGATGGTTTTCCACTTGCTCGGTGACACGGGGAGTGGTTTGATGGGTTTTTTCTTGAGTTTTGTCACTTTGGACGTCTTCTTGACTGAGAGCGGCCGCTCCCTCTTCCTGCTTCTAAGCCGCATCGCAATATTAGAAGGTTAACCTGGGTGACAGAAAAGAATGTTATTTGTGTTGGTTATTTCATAGTGGGTGTCATTTTATAATGGGTGATATTTCATAATGGGTGCATTTTATAATGGGTGTCATTTAATAATGTGTGATATTTTATATTGGGTGATATGTATAGTCTTTGATATTTAGTAGCAGGTGTACTAAATAATAATTATAGGTGTTATTTAATAATGGGTGATGTTTTACATTGGGTATAATTCATAATGGGTGATATTTAACAATGCGTGTCAATTTACGTCAATCAATTTTATAATAAGTGATATTTTGTTTGACCCCAATTTTATTGTTGTTGAATGCAGTTCAACTAAATTTGACACAATAAAAACTATTGCTGTATTCCTCATACATTATGAATGTAACAAGGAGGGTAAACAATCTGGTTTCTCAAACGGATATTTTGACAGTTTATTTACTGTACCAAAGGAATTAGCACCAATATATCTAAGTATTAGTTAACTAAATTGAGACTATTAAGGTTCCTCTGGGAATTTCAGCAGGAGCCATCATATCGAGCTTTAAAGACATGAATGCTATACTGGCCTTAATTCATGTTCATAGATTTTGTACCTGTTGCATAGCCAGGCAGGCATTCACTTTACAATCAATTATTTGTTTACATTTTTCTGTCAAAAAATGCTGTCAAGCTCATCTTTATTCCAGCCGCATAGGATTTATAATGCCCCATTTTTATACAGCCAACATAAACCAGAATGATATAATCCGCTGCCTAGAGTTAATCATGCATTTAATAAATTAACAAGGAAATACTTACATGAACTCAATCTTTAGAAAGTATTTTTCAGTCCATTTGCCGACCGTAATGCATAGAAGGTAGATTTAATATAATTACACCTTGTTGTTGCAAACATAACACGGTGTGTATAAGTCTTTGTTTAAAAAAATCTTGATTTTAATTCAGATACCAATATTCGGCGCGGGTTCGTTCGCGCCTTTTTTATATATCACTTTTCACCACATATGGTTGCTGATTACAGTCAAAAACATATTAAAAACACACCGTATGCAATATATAACAGATTTAATACGATTATTTTACATTTAATACCAATATAATCAGAAAATATGTAACGCGAAAGTGAAAAAGCGGCACTGGTGCATTATTGATTTTTTCGCTGTACAACGCGCGCGATTGTCACTGATGCGTTATATTTTATTCATCCGAAACATCGGGGAAATAGTCCGATAACGGATAAACAAAGTATAAAACTTGTAACTAGTAATTACATGATATTTTTTGTTAGAGAACACAAAAGCCAAACAAATGTCAAAATGGCGGCGCTACTTTTTTTAGTTACACCATTTTTCTGCAGAGGGCGCTGTGTCGCTGCGCATGCGTTTTGATATTGCTGTGAAATGAAAAGTCAATAAATTGTTCCTCCAAGTGAGGAGATGAATATTGTAACACGCATCAAATTTTTTTTTATTTCTTCGACAGAGAAGTTGTCGCTATTATAATTGGCATAATGTAAAATAATAATGTAATACTAAACAAATGCGTACATTATGGAAATTTCAATGGTAAATTAATAACCATGAACTAAATTACGATATTTGCGTGAAATGAAATATAAAAAAAATGTTTGTGTTGCCATACATCCATTTATAAAATGATTTTATAATTTAATTTAGTTGAAAAGTTGTCATAAAAACATCGTCTTCCTAGAATTTGACAGCATGCGTATGTTACAAAAAATATAGTTTTAGTGTGAACTAGTCATTTATAACCAAATTATTTGCCATTGTATGTACTCATGTGGTAGTCGTGACTTAAAGCTAAAGCGCCCATCTAGCCCGCGAAGTTCAAATTTGTTTCAAATTTATTCCAAATTTTTCAAAATCTGTAAATCTTAAAGGGCACATTTTGTAATTGGCGATAAAGACTGTATGCAATGTATTTATTAATTTATTCAACTTACTCTAAAACATTTCAAGAACGCCAGATAACCAGAAAAACTGGCAATTTTTGTATATTTAGTGATTTACTAGTATCATATCCACTGTGATACTATTTAGAGTAAAATAAAAGTATTCACAAACGCACTGCATACTGTGTTTGTCGCAAATCACCAAATGATGTCTTAAATGTTTTCAGATTTTGGATAAACTATAAAAATACTCGAAAATTTTGTATTTCGCGGGCTAGACAGGCGCCATCACCTTAAAATTTTAAATTGTCTCGCTGTAAATGATGAGCAAATTTTTTTCGTATTTGTGGTAACACTGAAAAAACTGCCAAAAGTTTTCAAAGTAAAAGTGGTTACATATCTCTAATCTGTGATTTTATTTGTAAATATAAAAGTGTTGACACAATACAAGTTGCTCCGAGGTTTAGCAAATTAATCTTTAGAAAAATAGTGTTGTTAATTTATTATGTCCAGTGCTTCAGTATCATCATCAAAACGAAAGGTTAAGATAATAATATCTATATTTATAACTAACAAAGTAATATGATATAAGAAAGTTCAATTATTTACATTTACAGAGTCAGAAGATGGAATTAACGAAAGAAATAGAATCAATAAGAGCCATGAACAGCAGTTTGAGGACTTATTTGGAATTTCTACGAGCTTTCAAGAGGAATATAGTTGAAATGCATGCAAACTGTAAACAGCTCGAGAAAGTAAATAAACAATGGATTGATACATTACATAATAAAAAATGATGAATATTTAAATTCAATTACACACTATCACATCAAGATTTTGCAACGTGTACCTATTAATTAATACTATTATGATAAGGCCAATCCAGTATAATATTACCAGATTCTCCTCAATGTGAAGAGGATTCAAACCAAAGAGAATATAACCAGAATCACTTTGTTATGGGTTTAAGTTCAAACCACAGTCTACAACTTCCATGAGGCATAGACACCTAATAAAAATAAAACTGTTAAACAAAAAGGCATTTTATTAAATTCTTACAAAACACTAGGTACCTACTTAATTATAAGATTTAATTAATTTATAAAGCACTGATGTTGAATCATGTGTTTCCAATTTTCAAGAGGTTTCGTACCCAGCCTCAACCATACTGTCTGTGGGCAGTACCTTGGTGGACTTTTCTGAAAATAAATATTAAATAATGCAATTTTATTAGACTTGAAAACCACATATTTACTTGCATAATAATAACCATGAGCTGTCAGTCCTGATAATCAGTCTTTAAGCCAAGTCCTTCGAGCGGCCTGAAAACTCTAGTGTGGGCCACTAGCTCAGAAGATGGCTTGAGCGAGCAAGCTCAATAGCTCGAGCTAGTGAGTCCTTACCTATCATGCAAACTGAGTATTGTGGAGTGTCACACGGCAGGCCATACACTAGACCGACCAAGTGATCCTGCCGGTCCAGGTTCAGGCATGAGCTGTCCATGGTGAAATCTTCATCCAGCCATGGCGGCAGCTAGCGGGGAGAAGTTAAACTAAAATTATTTTCGAGATAATTCTTCCATAATAAAAATGATTCATATTCCTTGTAGCAATTTTGTTGTGGTAAATAAAATAAATTTAGGCTGACTAATTTAGCCACATATGTAAATGCTTGGTAAAGTTTATGTTAGAAAGAGTAATAGTATCAAGTAGTGACATCAAGTGATGAATAGCCGAACGTTAAAAACTATTATTTTATTATGCTTAATATTTAAGTAGTACAGTCAAGGGCAAAGATATGTATACAAGTATTGTTATTAAAAATATGTAGTCATAATAAAATGCACAAAATTGTACTCATCCAAATGCTCATAAATATATACACATTACTGAACCCATAAATATGTACACAGCAATCATTTTGTATAAGTTTTATGTCATTTTTAGGGTTGAGCACCTCAAGAGGAATAAAACGGAACGCTTATAGGATCACTTTGTTGTCTACCCTTTTTCTCGGATGTTTGTGTGGGTAAAAAAACAGTACGGTCTAGGGACGCCCGAAAGAAGCGAAGCTTTATAGTATAGAGCATAGGGCGGCACAGCTGCTACTCTGTATACCTATATGTATCGTGTAACTGTACTGATGTCATCGTGTAACGCTACTGACGCCATGGTGTAACGCTACTAACGTTATCGTGTAACGGTACTGATGTCATCATGCAACGCTACTGATGCCATCGTGTAACGCTGCTGACGTCGCCGTGTAACGGTGTAAAGGTACTGACGTCACGGTGTAACGCTACTGACGTAATCGTGTAACGCTACTGACGTCGTCGTGTAATGCTAATGACGCCACGGCGTAACGCTACTGGCGCCATCGTGTAACGCTACTGACGTCGCCATGTAACGCTACTGACGTCGTCGTGTAACGCTACTGACGCCACGGCGTAACGCAACTGACGCCAAGGTGTAACGCTACAGACGCCACGGCGTAACACTACTAACGTCATCGTGTAACGCTACTGACGCCATCGTGTAACGCTACTGACGTCGTCGTGTAATGCTACTGATGTCACGGCGTAACGCTACTGACGTCATCGTGCAACGCTACTGACGCCACGGCGTAACGCTACTGACGTCATCGTGCAACGTTACTGACGCCAAGGCGTAACGCTACTGGCGTCATCATGTAACGCTATTGACGTCGCCGTGTAATGCTACTGACGTCACGGTAACGGGCGGTTAAAAAAAAAATGACGTAAAAAGACAAGCCCGCTGAGTTTCTTGCCGGATCTTCTCAGTCGAGGTCGCGTTCCGATCCGTATAAGTCGGTTGTAGATATAAGAAAAAAAAATATGTAAAATTGACAATTTGTATGTGCCCCCGTAGGCCTAAACAAAATAAACGATTTGAATTTGAACGCTACTGACGTCACGGTGCAATTATTACCAATGTTCTATCTAACCTTAAAGCCATATTTAGTATATGTAATTTGTTCTATCTAACTTTCAAGCCATATCTTCTAAATATATATATCTCAAAGGTGACTGACTGACTGACATAGTGATCTATCAACGCACAGCCCAAACCACTGGACGGATCGGGCTGAAATTTGGCATGCAGGTAGATGTTATGACGCAGGCATCCGCTAAGAAAGGATTTTGATTATTTCTACCTCCAAGGGGATTAAATAGGGTAAAAAAGTTTGTATGAAACTATGTCAATTTTTAACCGATCGGGCTGAGACTTTGCATGCATAAAGCTACTATGACGTAGACATCCCCTAAGAAAGGATCAAAATTCCACGCGGACGAAGTCGCGGGCTCAGCTAGTTTAGTATAAAGCTTAGAACGCCGCTGCTCTGACGTCATCGTGTAACGTGTAACATGTAACGCTACGTCACAATTTGCACGGATTGAGTGCCCGGGCAGCGAGCGCCCCGAACGACCGCAAAGAAGCTTCGCTTCAAAAATAAATAAGTTCAAATCGGTTTATAAATGACGGAGTACTGAAATAACAAACAATAAAAATAAAAAAAACATAGACACGAATTGATGTCCTCCTTTTTGAATTCGGTTGAAAATAAGCTTCATAGTCTGTATAATGAAAGAAATATGTCGAAATGAATATCACTATTATTTGAATAGCTCCTCTAAAGTGGCTGGCCACTTGGAAATGAAGCATTGCCGCACGTCTTGTCGCCTATAATGATGTATACATATTTTTGAATTATATGGTGTTTCTAAATTTATGCGTTGATAGATGAGGACATAATTTTGCACCTTTTGATGTTCCCTAATTTATGATCTTACTGATGATACCATTTTGTGAGATTTTGTGGTGTGTACATATCTTTGCCCTTGACTGTACGTCCATTACACGAAGACGTGGCTGTGACTCATAACACTGGCAAATAGTTCAATTTTCAATAATTCACGTGTTTTCGTGTAATAAATTGATTATACCAGTTACTTACATAAATTCCAAGAGCGCCATCTCCAAATGACTTAGGGTCCGGGATTCTCTTCTGGTTTGTGGGATTGTACCACGAGTAAGCGACTGAGTCGGATAAGACATCTTTGGACATGTTCAAGCGACCCGAGATCCAAATGTGTTCGACCGCTGAAAATAATATTAAAATAAATAAAACAATTTTTTTTAAATATCGCTCGAGAAACACAGCAACCAACTGTATGGTCCCAAACTAAGAAGTAAGTATTTGTACAATGGACCGGGGGCTGACATCCTAATGACAGCTGGCCAGAGGGAAACATTATGAAAATGGCTCGATAGGAATCGAATCAAAGACCAAGCATTGCAGTGAACCGAGTCAGCAACGCTTAAACCCCTAAATATCGTTTTAGTTCAGATTTTTTCATCGTTTAATTATTGAAGAAACAAAATTTGCGCATAATATTTAACTTTGCTACTGAATACCAGATGGCGCTTTCTTAAATTACTCACGTTCCTCCTTATTTTCGCCCATTACCAATAACAATTGTATTAAAACATCGTTGTTATCGACACTGGCGAGTGTTCCGTTGATTTTCAGGCAGTTTTCATACGCATGCTGCCAATATAACAACTGTTTCACCAGCACGTAGTAATACAAGTCGTCACTAGGTGTCGCTACTAGTGCCTTCGATCCTGGAACTCCTGTAATAAAATTAGAAATAATTTTACCAAAAAACTATGAAGAGGCAATATAACATTATATGCATACATTTATTAGTTTTACAGTGAAATTTTGACGTAGTTTACGCTCGTCAACGACTACGTAAGATCTTTGTTGGGATGTCGTACAATTTGCCAAACGAATAAATAATACGCATGCTAGATAATATACAAACCAAGTATAGCGGGAGCACAGAATAACAATACAATCAGTAACAAGGCCATAATAATGACCACGTATCAAAAAATGACACTTGTAGGTAGCGACCTCTGTCGCTACTAAACACAGTTGACTATACGTTGCAAACAGATGGCGCTTCACTCAAAAATATTTAATGGATCTCTATGCTACGTAAATAGACCGCTCAATCGATTTTGTGGTAAAAATTATATTTTACTATGTTGACCTACGTTAAGGTCTTATTTACTTTAACAATTCTACAGACAGAAAAACAGTTTAGGTGGGCAGTATATCCCTCTCAATCCAAGTCGTCATATACCCCCACGAACACCCCTAGTAGAAAGGGATACCCTTCCACCAGGAGCCTCTCAATCGCTTTTTGTGCCAAAATTTACCATCCTGCTAGCCTTAGAACACTGCTAGCATATTGATCTATGAGTTTTTACCATAGAAATAGAAATATGTATCTCTGTCAGAAAAAATATGTTAGCTGTGGTTTATCCTCGCTAATTACCTTGATAACATATAAACTGCATTTTTCGCTCGCATCTCGCTTCGAGGAACACTGGGGGATGGGCAGAATGTCGGTCCAATTGCAAACATCCACTTTGCTTAATTGTAGATCGGTCTCTGTGTTGAAATCAAACGTTTTCACATTAGTTATTTACTTTTAAGGTCATTTTTATTTAACTTTTCATTTATGTTTTTTTAGCTTTAGACTGCTCTTTGTAAAACAAACATATAATTTTGAGGTAAACACATAAATTTTAGGTCATACTAAGGCCCATGCAATATATTATAGATAGGTGGACTTAGACACCCAATTACAGCACAAAACAAGCTAAATAACACGTTAAATGATCAGGGATTAAAGTAATTATATGGTCGGCTGCACGTGTCAAGAAACATTTGTAGTATACGCTGAGCTGTCTTTATTATTGACACTTTTGATTTCAAGAGATCAGCTTATGCTGGAATTGTTCCCTGAGATTTGCAGGTGGCAGTACTCACCTCATTGGAGGCCACAGAGCTGGCTGCACGTCTATGTAGGTCGGTGGCTGGAAGACGCTCAGACCAGTGTCTACCCACGTCCATCTGCCGAGGGAGCCTTTCGCACCGATCCACGCGTTCTCTATACCTAAAGTAATAATAAATAATTAGCCTTTTTATTGTTGCACTCCTGGGTACGAGCTTCCTTTCAATTCGAGGGGAGACCATAACCCACTACGTTGGCGCTTATATTGGATGTAGTATTTATTTTATTTACTCGTAAGTACCATTAAATATAATCTAGCGTTATAAAATCGTCAAATTATGTAATAAAATAAAAGATATTCGCTACCTATTAAAGTTTATTAAACTAATGATTGTTTTCGAACCTTCAATCGTCTGTATTTCTGCTAATTTTAATGATGTTTTGAAAATGATTTCACCGGTAGCGATTGTATGACATACGTTATATATTTTAACTATGAAATGCAATGAAAATATTGTAATTTAAAATTAATCACAACTATTTCTTACTGGGACGTGTTTTCAGCATGGTCATTCCCAATCTTCTCAAACATTTCATTGACCCGATGTTTGCCAAACTGAAATTAAACACGAATAAAATTATCATTGTTATAATAATTATAAGTAGTTCCAGAGTGTTGTCTTACTAGTAGCGCCATCTATTAAGCAGTAAGTAACAACATTCCAAGTTATATTTGAATCTACTTGACAACAGATGACTATAGTAGTACCATAAATAAACAGTCTATAAAAAATCTATCATTCGTGACTTAGATTAAAAAGTGATTCGTGATTTCAACAAATAGAAAATAAATAAATAAACATAATATGTATATAAATTCATAATAAATTATATAAGTGAACTAAGTATTTTGGGGAAACTATACTAAATTTAAATCATTCACAAATTTAATTAATAATAGTTGTCTTGTTACGATCGCGAAGATCGCGATCTCTTTTCAAATAACAATTTTTATTATTTAATGAATTATTATTATCAAATATCAGTAAAAGGTGCATCCTCACGTCATCCCGCGCAGCACACAGTAGGCAGCGGCCTGGTGCCAGTCCATCCGGCCGTCGTAGATGCGGTACAGGCCATTCCTACACCGAACTGTCTTCATCTCCCGCACTTGCACGACTATTTGCGCCTCTGTGAGAAAGAGAGCGTCCGAAAAACATGAAGAAAGAAGGACCAAAACATGACGCAAGGCGGCGCCACGTTCGCATGGGTGGTAAAATGACATTGAAAGATGTGAAGTGACATAATGACAGACAAGACTAATCCACAGAAGTTACAGTCCTACAAACTTTATTTGGCTCATGAGAGCCAGATACAAGACTGTCAAAAATAAGATTATTTTCTAATGAATATTTCAGTTCCTTGTTTCGCCACCAGAGAAATAAAGCTTGCAGCTGTAATAACTATCTTCAGTTATACTTTTTGGCGGGGAGTGGAAAAGTGATGTCGTAATTTTTGTTTTGTTTCCAAAACTTATGTTTCTTTGAATTACCTATAATGAAGTGTAATGTTGGAATATTAATTATCCATTATAATATAATTAGCTATCCTGTGATCGATGCATAAAATAACAATTAAAAATATTATAATTAAATATATTCTACTTTACACTGGCTGAATGCGAAAAGCGAAGCCAAACGAACAAAAAAATAGAGTAACTGGTGGTCACCTCTCTCGCAAGCGAAGGGTCTCTCCAAGTGGCAGGGCAGGTCGAGGAACACTGGGCTGTCGTGATAGACCCTCTCCAACGCCACGCAGTCCGCCCCCGTCTCCGGTACAGGCACATGGGTCCTGTTCAACCACTGCACACAAGAAGAAGAATGGTAGGAGAGTACAACTGTGGCCAATTGATTACAGCTCAGAAATAAAGAACCAAAGAGTGAAAGAAAGAAAGAAACCGGGGGGAAACGACCGACGACGATTCGTACGATGAATGAGGGAGACGAAAGCCGAACCTCCTCCCTTCCTACCCTTACCAATGGTCCATTCTCCTATTCACATGAATGATGGCAAGTTTCCAATGTTGGACACGACAGCTTCCAGCTTCCATCCTTACTCTTATTCATTTTTAAAAGAAGGATGGAAATGAGAAAGGAATCAGCCCACATGCGTTGTTGTATACCAAAACCAACCTTGTGTTAGTGATTCTAGGTTGGTTATAGTTTGCCGAAGTGTGTGTGGGTTGGTTCCATTTTGCAAAACTATGTCATTTACGGCCATCTGTCAAAATGTATTGCCAGAACGGCGTTGTCTTCTATAAATCGTTTCCATCACTCCCACTCACCACAGGGTAATGCCTAGCGATATTGCCGTCTCGTTCGCTCGGCAGGACGTCTAAAGCTGTCCTCCGGAGCTCTAGGCCTTGGCCCCAGCGGTAGCCGGCGGGGTCCTCGGCGGAGTCCCGGCGCGCGCCGACCCACAGCGATGGGAGAGCTAATGTTGGAAATTAGACATGGAAAAGATTGATTTTCATATCGTGAAATTATTTTTTTCTTTCTCTCTTATTTCACCTGCGATTTTTCACAGTCAAAGAGTTTATTCATAGTGAATTTTCACTATGTCATTTGTTCCTATACTATAACATCAGTGGTCGATGATTTATCATGAAAGTAGCGGTTTGCGATTTAATTACAATGATTATTAACAGTTTCTGCCTATGTCGGTAGCAGGGGCTACTTACGAGAACCTATATAATACACGCAACGTGTGAAATGTTCCATCACTAGTGGAAATGCAATCGTTAGATCATGGCTTTTACCCCCGCCTACTCTTCAAGAAGTACATAGCCTAGTAGGTCAGCCCTGGCTGCTGAGAGGTTCCGGGCTCGATCCCCATCCGGGCCATTTAACTATTGACGCGAGCCCACTACTAACACAAGCGTCAGCTTAGCTGGAAGGACTAACGGGTGTATACTAATGTGATAACCTCACATTGCTAGTAATCATAATTTACAAAAATGTTCAGTCGGAGGACCCCTGTCAGGAACGAAGTTTTCTGTTAGGTTTCGCACTATCCAATCACCTTTAACTCACTTACGCCATCTTGTTGTTTTTGAGAGAACTTTTTCACAGTGGATGTTACAAAGTAGTTTCCAAAACTAACAGATGGCTGGAGAGGGCATAACGCTTTTCAAGCGTGCCTAGTTATTTATCCTACCGCAGGCTGGGTAGAGGAACTGAGATTAAAATAAAAAAACTTACCAAACTGGGACTCCGATAACGCTTCCGCTAAGAATTCCGCCTTGTCCCTCGTGTCCAGAACAGCCAAAGTACCATTGTGGTAACCGCTGCCAATATAAATAGGTACAGTTTACATACTACAGTACGATACAACAGGGCCCTAACCACGCTAGCTACTCAAATCGTAATAGAAAAGCAAAAGCTAGCGAATGCGTTTCAAACGCTCCGCGTTTGACGTTTTGCTGACACCATAACATATCAATGTCAGTAGAAATCGTGAAGCTCGTGTCAGCAAAACGTCAAAAGCGGAGCGTTTGAAACGCAATCGCGAGCGTTTGGTTTTCTATTACGATTTGAGTAGCTAGCGTGGTTAGGGCCCTGGTCTTCAATCAGCTGTACCAGTCTTGCTTCTATGGCAATCAGCCCATACCAGCTATTTTTGTCTCCCGCATTGCACCGGAGGGAAGTGATTTATTTTTCTTCCAACTCCTCCTATTATTTATTTCCGTTAAATTCGTGCGGGTTCCAAGACAATTTAACTTTTCCCCGGGACTCGTCGAGGATCAAACCTCGACGTCATCATTGGTCACCATTGTCGATCCTCGGTTTGACAAAATACCAAAAGAGTAAACTAGGTAGCATGTGACTAAACGAGTGATGATTATGAATGTGGATGGATACAGTGCGAGAGGAAGGCCCAAGAAAAGATGGATAGGTTGTATCAAGTGTGATATGAACGAGGTTGGAGTGGATGTGAGTATGACAGGAAAGCGCGATGAATGGAAGGAAAAGACATACTGCGCCGACCCCAGATAATGGGAAATGGTAAGGCGGATGATGATTGTCGATCCTGGTTTACAGGAGTAACAGTGGTGTGAGTGTGTGGCGGGATACTACAGTACGATCGTAGAGCAGAGGTGAATGTTTGAAATGGATCGCAACCCTTAGTAACATTTGACTTTTGTCAATGTGGCAACCCTTTTACTAGTTTTTTTTTATTATTCTCTCTCCCGCCAAAATTGTACCGATTGTGTCAACTATTTTCTTACATTATACTTAACTAGCTGTGCCCACGGACTTCGTCCGCGTAGTATTTAACGTAACAAAAATTTCGGGATTATCGGGATAAAAAGTATCCTATATGTTAATCCCGGTTATAAACTATCTGTGTTCCAAATTTCAATCAAATCCGTTCAGTAGTTTTTGCGTGCAGGAGTAACAAACATACATACATACATCCACACTCACAAACTTTCACATTTATAATATTAGTAGGATTATTCACATCGTAATTACATCTTTTATTCAACGAGATACTTCCTTCAGTGAAGCTGGCTGGCTCGAGCCGGGTAGCTCTACCCTCTCACAGAACATCAGCATGAAGTATCTATAAGAGTGACTGTCCACTTGGATGTGTTTAGAAGAGGGTCCGCCCCACAGATATAGATTTACATAGATAACGCAAGTATCACGAATTGTATTGAAACCAAGCGTGCCAAATTTTTAACACCTACTGTGACGTTACAGATGGCGGGAAATCCAAACCGATTCAAAGACCCGCCTCGCCCGCTACGATTCTCTGGAGTGATTATCTCGCTCATACTCATATTTTTGTATCTGTAGTCGCGAGGACTGTAAGTTATCGGCGACCAACCTTGACGCTTGGTCGGGGTTTTCGGACACGCTAAGTACATACATTTGCGTTATCTATGTAATTCTATATCTGTGGTCCGCCCGCTTCGACAAATGAAGCTGAGGAAATGAGACGATCGTATTGGTCGAAGCGAGGGGGCCCGTTTCAGGGTAACCAAGGGTTAGATCACCCGCTTGTTTTTCGTACGAGTTGGAGAGTTGGCAGCCAAACTAATGAAAGCAGCTTCCGAACCGGTGGTAGAATCTGACTATTCATAAATGATTTGTTGAGCTCGATTATATGATTCTGTTTTTTTAATAGCAATAAAAAAAAATGAATTCATTCGATTATTTATTCGTTTTCATTTTGATATATTGGAAATAATACTTTTAGATAATTATTTAAGTACTGCTTGTTATTTATTTTCTTGATAAATATCTCTGAAGTGTAGGACGCCCTCCGACCAGGTGGGATGACGATCTGCGAAAGACTGCAGGCAGATGCTGGATGCGGCAAGCTGAAGACAGGGCGCTATGGCGCTCATTAGAGGAGGCCTATGTCCAGCAGTGGACAAGCATAGGCTGATGATGATGATGATGATGATCTCTGTGATATTAATATATTTTTTTTTATTTTTTGTTAATCAACTATCGGAGGTTTTTACTTACCGACAAAGTATTCTAGCGTTCTCCCAGCTAACAGCCAGATTTTGAACTAGATATTCCTTGTCATTGAATATGTAGGACTCCCATTTGTCTGTGAAGGACTGAGGCACTGAAACAATCAAACAACATTGAAAATGTATATGTCGCAGCCAAATAGCTTAATTCGCCGTTCAATTAACAGTTTTGTAGTACTTAAATGTCAACCAGTTGCCTAAGCATTAGCCAGCCAGTTTATTAAATGTTGTAATAGACGATACGGCTGAATATCATTCAGGCCGTTGGTTCAACGGCGCCGTTTAGTTAAGTGCCTAGGCTGTTAATTGAACGGCGAATTAAGCTAGTTGGCGGCGACATATATACCGATGGCAATCCACATACACTTTCATCCTGTATTTAATTAACCCCCTTAAAAATAATAATAATTAGCCCTTTTGACGTCCTACTCCGGGCACGGGCCTCCCCTCAGTACGAGGGGGATTCAAGCTGTATTTTACCACGCTGGCCTAGTGCGGGTTCGTAGATTTCACTTGTTTTTCGGAATTAGTCGCAAAATGGTCAAATTTTCAAAGACAAGATGTTTCCTTTGAAATTATGATTCGCACATAGATTTCGAAAAACCTAGGGGTGCGAGCCGGTGTTTAAACCCAGGACCGGGCACTAGATCGAGACACTCTCTAACAACTAACCGAAAATATTTTGATAATAAGTATAATTTTTTGAGTTAGGTATATCATATATTGTATTTACTAAAGCACCATACTAAATATCATTCTATCTATACAAATAATAAAAATTGGAGTGTCTGTTTGTAATATCAAAATAACACCTTTTCACTAAATGCATATGAATGTACATACGACACCTATAGCAAAAACGCGATTTAAAAAAAAATTGTCTGTCTGTCTGTCTGTACGTTTGTTCCGGCTAATCTCCGAAACGGCTGGACCGATTTTGACGGGACTTTCACTGGCAGATAGCTGATGTTATAAGAGGTAACTTAGGATACTTGAATGTTAGAAAAACAATTAGGGTTCCGCGTAAAAAAATAAAAACACATGACTTCAAAGAGTATCTCCGTAACGGCTGGATCGATTTTGACGGGACTTTCGCTGACAGATAGCGGATGTTATAAGCAGTAACTTAGGCTATTTTTATTTTAGAAAAACACACACTCGGGAGCGGTTAAGTTAAATTCCACGCGGGCTCAGCTAGTATTAAAATAAGACCATTTGGAAGGAACTCCTGTGAAAAATTTAATGTTTCTAGATTCACCGGTTTTGTCTGTGGGTAGTCAGACATGTTATAATACTATTAAATTAAGTTTGTTACCATTGAATAGGTAGTGGAGTAGTTATTTAAGTCGCACAGACACGATCTAAGTTTTGTAATTTGTAAACTTGAGGAAACTCAGCTCGTAAAGTTAGAAATCTTTGAATTACTCAACTGACATACGGACTATGGCATTGTGAACTGTCCCTTATGTAATTGCAATATGCCTCAATATTCGGACCAAAATACTATCTGTGTTAGAAGTGGGGTATCGTAGTCCCACTCTGGCTACCCTGGCTTGATGAATGCACCAATATTTTTTTTCTTTATGGACTACTAGCTGTGCGCGCGACTTCGTCCGCGTGAAATAGAGTCTAAGCGTAGCATTTTTAATTATTTAGGCTAATTATTTTACAAATAAGACACATACCTACGCATGAATACTTCAATGAGCTATTTGCAGTGTTTCACTGCAGAGCTATATTTCCATACAAACTTTCATGACCTATTCCCTATTGTTGTTTTACACCCTTGAGGGTAAAACTTTTACAAATTTTGAATGTCATATTGATTTATATCGAATCAACAACCTAAAAAAAAAGTTTCAAGCTTCTAGCTTTAAAAATGACGATACTTCCATACAACTTTTCATCCCCCCCTTTCAACACCTTACAACCCTTATTTCGCATTAAAAAGTAGCCTATGCCCTTTCTCAGGCTCTTGACTACCTGTGTACCTAATTTCATTTAAATCAGTTCAGTAGTTAAGGCGTGAAAGCTCGACAGACAGACAGACAGAGTTACTTTCGTATTTATAATATTAGTAAGAATTTCGATTGAGATAAAGAAAAAACTCACCTCTATATTGTTCATGATAACTGGCCGAACAGATAACGGAATAAAGGACTAATAAATTAAAACATTTGAATATGGAACACATCACGTCCACTCGCCAAAGCACACACTGAATAGACCAATACTCTATTCAGCAGGAAGGAGTCTCGAAAGGAATTGAGAGAAAAAAATCATAATGGTGACTTTGTTATCCAAACTAAGTGGCATTATAATAGATTATTTTAGTTAACCGCCATGATTATTATGTAAATAATAATCTTATTATTGTAATACGTGTAACAGTTGTACAATTATGTGAATATATCTCACCTTTGATACTATTATCACGTCGGTTTTCTCCTAAGAGGTGGGTTGAAGTATAGTGCATCCACCACAGATATAGATTTACATAGATAACGCAAGTATCACGATTTATATTGAAACCAAGCGTGCCGATTTTTTAACACCTACTGTGACGTCACAGCCGAAATTAAATCCAAACCGCTTCAAAGACACCGATGCCGCCGATGCCCCTCGGCTCGCTACGATTCTTTCGAGTAATTATCTCTTATTAATATTGCTTCAAATGGGAGTCGAACCTAGCATCTCACGATCGGTAGCTTACCGACTCGCAGGTTTAATTTAGTTACATAAACAAGATATTGAAATAAATAGCTTGTAAAATTGTTTTCCTGTAAAATTGTGGACGGTTTTATGCAACAGAGTTGATAACAGAAAACAATTGAATTTATTTCTGATGTTATGAGACCATTGGGTGTGTCTTCAGCTCTTCTCAAAGGAAGCAGCATTCCAAAATTTTGGTAGTTTCTGACAATATGTAATTTGTGAGCATAAATAACACACAATTATATAACAAAGTCAGCAAGTGACATAAAATCTCATATATAAAATTCTTGCGTCACAATGTTAGTTACCATACTCCTCCGAAACGGCTTGACCGATTTCAATGAAATTTTATATGCATATTTAGTCTGAGAATCGGCTACTATCTATTTTTCATACCTCTAAAAGACAGGACAACTTCTGTCGGGTCAGCTAAAAAACGATATTTTTGTTTCCTGAAATCCTGCATGACTCTTTACAACATAAGCCCGTCCAATCTAGCTTGTCAGTGTTTATAATAATTGTGAAAAATGACGCCCATTTTAATATTATTTCATTGAAATTGATTTCATAAAATAACAGTAATCATATTCCACAAATAATATATCGGATAACTAAAAGGGGTAAAAAACTGTATGGTCCCCAGCTAAGAAACGCTTGTACTATGGGTACCGTACAATGGACTGGGGGCGATCCCAGTGACACCCAGACCTGAGCAAATTACGAAAAAGCCATTTCCGAAAATATCCCCGGCGAGAATCGAACACGCAACTACCCGGTGCAGTGACTCGAGCGGCCTACGCTCAAACCACTGCGCCAAGTGGTCGTCAAATATATAATGCAACTAAATTTTTATTCTGAACTTTTGTATCATCCTATATATACAGCTCCCGCAAATCGTTTTCGTTAAAATAAACTGCATTCAACTTTATTCTTTAACTCCAAAACTATGTAAGTGACATTCAATTATTTTTGTTTGCAATTCTATTTCAAGTTACCTATCTATCGCATTGGTTTTATGGTTACAAGTGTCTTAAGGTCTCAGATTCGATTCCCAGATCGAGCAGCGTCATTCAATGGGCAAAGGCTAAGGATTTCTTCACATTTCGACAGTTTATTGGGTTCCGAATACAGTCAAAATGTATGTAAAAATCGTTGCACATTTACCGTGTGAATGTAGCCTGAGTTATCGACAGTTGTAGCCACTAGTCATATCTCGAGGTGCAGCAGTGGAGTTTGAACATCGAGGATCAGACATATCGATATACTCAAACAGGGGTAACGATAATCGATAAAGTATTGTGAAAATTGTCGTGTCAAAAACTACTCTGAATTCCATTTTTTTGGCCGTCGTATATCGTCTGAACGAACGATAATTTTGTATAGTTCGTTCAGTAATCGATACGTCAGCAAAAATACTATGGAATTTAGAGTAGGATTTGGGGGCCTCCATTTTGGTTTTCCAATGGACGGTCACATTTTTGTATTGTTTTGTTAATAAATGTGTTTGCTATTGCTATTAATTACTTGACGCTGGCGAAATACCTATTAACCTGGGTGGGCCATATTTTTAAAGAAAGAAGTAGAAGAAGAGTAGGATTTGACACTACAATGACACTATAACTCGATTATCGTTGCTAAGAGTTAGTGATGGAACATTTGAAAGCTTAATAATAATAATAAATAATATTAAAGCTTTATTTTTATTCCATGCATAGTACATATTAAACGATAACAATTGGTAACTTAATCTATAAATTCGATTACATTTATTCATTTATTACACTTAGATGAGTATGATTTTTGATTATAAATTATATTTTGTAACTAGTTTAGTTATTATTTGCTATAATTATCAACTCATTAATTATTTAATGCACTTGAAAGGTATACTTATAGGTTATATAGGTTTTCATAAGTAGCACCTGCTACTGTCATAGGCAGAAACTATTCAAAATCATTGAAATGAAATCGCAAGCGTTCGGTACCGTCCCGGCTTTCATGATAAATCATCGACCAGTGACATCATAGGATTGAGTGACATAGTGAAAATTCACTATGAACAAAATCAATAACTGTGAAAAATCACAGGTGAAATAACAGTGAAAGAAAAACATGATTTCACGTAATGAAAATTAATTGACAGTAGCAATTAGCAATCATTGCCATGCCTACTAAGAGACTACGCCTGTACGTCTCCAGCAAAAGGAAATTGGAGATTGTTTAGATTATTATTGAAATAATATTCGCACGGAATGTTCAGTATCGCAGCGCACAAAAGGCGCGACCGTGCTGGATACAATTGTTATTATTCACTCACACCACGTGCGGTTAGGTAACTGTATTTGAGCCCAACTCTTGTCCGCGGCTCCGTCTGCGTGGAATTTTATAATAATACAACATTACAATAGTTATTCCAGCAGATGCAGTGATAGCCGATTGGTTAAGCACGCGTCTTGCGGGCATAAGGCCCTGGGTTCAAATACTAGCTCGCACCTCTGGGTTATTCGAAATCTATGTGCGAATCATAACTTCTATTATGATTACCACTTGCTTTACGGTGAAGGAAAACATCGTGAGGAAACCTGCATGTCCTAGAAAATCTAACCAATTTTCGAAAGACATGTGAAATCCGCCAACCCGCACTGGGCCAGCGTGGAGGATTATGGCCTGAATCCCCCTCGTGTTGAGGGGAGGCCCGTGCCCAGGAGTGGGACGTCAGAAAGGCTAAATAATAATAAAAAAAAAACAATAGCTATTCCAGCAGATGCAGTGATAGCCGATTGGTTAAGCACGCGTCTTGCGGGCATAAGGCCCTGGGTTCAAATACTAGCTTGCACCTCTGGGTTATTCGAAATCTATGTGCGAATCATAACTTCTATTATGATTACCACTTGCGTACGGTGGACGAAAACATAGTGAGGAAACATGCTTGTCTTAGAAAATTTTGCCAATTTTCGAAAGACGTGAAATCCGCCAACCCGTTCTGAGCCAGCGTGGTGGATTATGGCCTGAATCCCTTCGTATTGAGGCGAGACCTGTGCCCAGGAGTGGGACTTTAAAATAGCTAAATGATTTATAATGATTTATATAGTTGTTCCGGGATGATACCCATAGTACAAGCGTTGCTTAGTTTGGGACCATACAGTTGTGTCAGTTTGGCGTTATTATTATTATTATAGACCTCTCTCATACCTACCAAACATGCATAACAAATGTCATAAAAATTGGCCGAGCCGACCACAAACACCGTAACACGATTTTTTTATAATAATTTATATATAGATTAGGTATGTATGATAATAATAATAATGATTCACAACATGCCTACTATTTGGCAGAACAATTTCATGGGCGGTAACTATCAAACTTTGTTCATATAAAAATAGATATGCCTAATTATAATACGGTAATTTAACTTAACAAAAATTTCGGGATTATTCATCCCCTATTTTATCCCCTTGGGGGTAGAATTAATCAAAATCCTTTCTTAGCGGATGCCTACGTCATAACATCTACCTGCATGCCAAATTTCAGCCCGATCCGTCCAGTGGTTTGGGCTGTGCGTTGATAGATCACTATGTCAGTCAGTCACCTTTGAGTTATATATATATATATATATATATTCCAAATGACATAGTCATTATGATAAATCCTGTCCGCGTGGGTATGGAGCGAGGACATGGAGGAGAATAGTAGCTGCATTTCTTCATTGAATAGAAAAACTGTTTCTTTCAAGGAGGAAAGATCCTCTCTTTTGTTACCTGCGGCGGCAGCTTTCGGAATTATTTTTTAAGAACATTTTTATTTCTATCTAAACCCACAGATAATAAAAATAGACATACCAAACTACGAATTACTTAGGTGCTATTTTTGGTTACAACTGCTTGGCAGTGGTTCGAGCGTAGGTCGCTCAGTCGCTCAGCTCACTACACTGGTTGCGGGTTCGAATCCCGCCAGGACAAATTTCGGAAATGTCCTTTCGTAATTTGCCCTTGTCTGGGTGTCGCTGGGGTCGCCCCCAGTCAATTGTACGGTACCCATAGTACAAGCGTTGCTTAGTTTGGGACCATACAGTTGGTGTGTCAGTCTGGCTATATTTATTATTATTATTAACTAGCTGACCCAATAAACATTGTCCTGTCTTAACTTTGAATATTGAATTCGAATTGTTCCGCTCAACTTTCTTAATTTCTTTCATAAGAACCTTCTCCTGGCAATAATAAACACAACTAAAATAATTAGCGAAATCGTT
Organism: Notodonta ziczac; assembly: GCA_918843915.1. NCBI lineage: Eukaryota > Metazoa > Arthropoda > Insecta > Lepidoptera > Notodontidae > Notodonta > Notodonta ziczac. The sequence goes on along the minus strand of OU974065.1, from coordinate 1,246,715 downwards.
ATATCCTTTCACACGTGATGCGATGACCAAGGAAATAGATAATCCTTGTTATACTTATATATAGATTCCTAGCTGTGCCCGCGACTTCATCCGCGTGTAATTTAAATTAAAAAAAAAATCGGGATTACTCATCCCCTATTTTATCCCCTTGGGGGTATAATTAATCAAAATCCTTTCTTAGCGGATGCCTACGTCATAACATCTACCTGCATGCCAAATTTCAGCCCGATCCGTCCAGTGGTTTGGGCTGTGCGTAGATAGATCACTATGTCAGTCAGTCAGTCAGTCACGTTTGAGTTATATATAATATTTAGATTTAGATTTCGCTACGTGGAACTAGGAGAGTTGAATCTTCTATTTAAAAATGTATATTTATCCGATAATCGGCTGTTCGTAACGGATCACTGGTCATTTCGTCGAACACTGATCAGTCGTGGCTCGTTCTGTTCCGCGAACGGGTAATTACAAGCACGTAGAGCCTAGCTCTACTCATAGGGCAGAACAGGGGAAGGAATAGAGTCGGTGTTGTATATTATTATTTACTATTACATATTTAGTGACAATGGCGTCGCCTGCTCATATTCTGTTGCTGTTCCTGAGAATGTACACCATCTTTTATTCCTAGAAAGGCGTTAAATTTTTTATTCATTGAAAAGAGTAACCATTGAGTTTCTTGCCGGATCTTCTCAGTGGAAGCAGCATTCCGAACCGGTGGTAGATGCTGACTATTCATAAATGCTTTGTTGGCTAACATAAATAAAAACAAGTTTGAGTTTATAAATTATTGTTATGTGAGTTTGCACTGATATAAAAATATATTTGAATCGCTGTCTCATTTTTTTTGACTGCACAAAACAGAGACAACATTATGAGAAGTGTTTTAGCGTTAGAGATACCGATAAATAGCGGTATAATATAGTTCTTTATGTTTTTTTCACTTCTCCATCCCTTAACATAGATAATAATGATTTATTTAAAGAAAAAAATATCGGACCGAAATACTTATCATAATTTTAGCCGAAACACGTTCACTGCTAGACATAGGTCTCCAGTCAAGTGCTTCTCGCATCCAGCGGTTTCCCGCGACCGCCACCAATCATCATGGTCCACCTTTTGCGGGACCTACCCACGCTGCCATTTCCATTACAACACACATAAATAAAATACAATGCGTATAATAACACACCAATATCATAACAATTTATTTAACAGCTTTGTGAACTCTAATAGCTATACAAAATCTTTATAACAGTATATAACATTAAAGTGTGCTTGTGCTCGTAATTGGAAAAAAGAAATAAGAAAGAAAGAAAACATTTATTCGACACACATTCAGCGGAACTGTGCCGAAAGGTAATGGCTCAGCAAGTGCTGGAGAAGAACGAGACTCCCCCAGCGCTGACTTTCAGCCAAACCCTAAGTAATAAATTATTAATTAATTAAATAATTCGCCTTCTTCTTGACGGTTTGACCGATTCCGATGACTTTTTTGCACTTTTAAGGGGTTACCTGCCTGGTTCTTAGCTATAGCTACTTCAACCATAGTTGTAACCGGTAGATGGCGTTGTCGTAGATATCCAGAAAATATGCCAGTGAAGCTACAAGCAGAAGCTATACAAAAAATAAAATAAAAATTATAATAATATCAACAACGTCTCCACAGTTTCCTTGTCCGCCCAAACCGCCCGCCCACCTGTTCGTCAGCCGCAGCACCACGCGAATAAAAGCAGCAGACGCTCCCTCCGGCGGCCACTTGCAGGCCAGCTAGCACGCCGCTAACATTGCTGTGTAGACAGTTTAAGAAAGACGATACGTACCGAAGCATCGCAGAGTAAAGGCGGTAAGTCATTGTATTTTTAAAGTAATTTTATTTACTTTTGAATTATAAAACTTAAACCTTTATTACGGAGCAAAAAAATACATAAATAATAGAAAAAAAACCTTCTTAAACATTTAAAAAATGACTGAATAGGCGGTAAGGTAAAATTATTTTAAGTTTTTATTGAAATCCATGGATGTTATAAATACAGCCTTAATAAAAAACTTATTAATACTTACATAATAATAATTACTAAAATTAGAGAATAGGCACTTGGTAGGGAAGTCATATATTTAATTATTTTAAATTAAACAGTAAAATAACTTTTATTTAGACAAAAATAAAAGCATTACAAACCTAAAAAAGTAATTTGATGTCAAATGTAGATTTCCAAAAGTTGATGATTCTCATTAAATAATTATAATACATAAACTGTACATAATAAAAAATAAAAAATACTCATTAAACATGAATAATAATTATAAAGCTACAATCTATTTACAATAGTATTACAAGGCATATTTATTTCGAAAACAAAATAAATTTTCATTTCCTATGTAGCTACTACCTGTTTATACTGAAAAAAATGCGCGCACATCACACAAACAGCCTTTAACTTTTACGATGATATTACAAAAACGTTTTTGGGAAGCTACTAACTACCTAAATATTGCAATGTGTTGTTTTGCTTATGTAGACAGCTTGTGTTAACGCTCTCAAAACACTCCCACTCCTCTTCAGGAGGGGTATTAACAACTGGCGGAAAGACTCCGACGTCGGAAACTGTTATATTCCTGATAAGATGGATTTATACGGAAAGGATTAAGGTGAAGGCGCTTGTCTAGCCCGCGAAATAAAAAAAAAACGAGTATTTTTATAGTTTATCCAAATCGGAAAACATTTGACAACATTTTGTGATTTGCGACAAACACAGTATGCAGTGCGTTTATTAATACATTTATTTTACTCTAAATATTATCACGGTGGATATGATACTATTTAATTACTAAATATACAAAAATTGCCAGTTTTTCTGGTTATCTGTCGTTCTTGAAATTTTTTAAAGTATGTTGGATATATTAATAAACGCACTGCATACTGTGTTTGTCGCAAATCACAAAATGTTGTCTTAAATGTTTTCAGATTTTGGATAAACTATAAAAATACTCGAAAATTTTGAATTTCGCGGGCTAGGTGGGCGCTTTAGCCTTAATAAAATTGTGTGAATCACAGGTGTGAACTGTTCTACGTATATAATGACAGGCCCATAGATATTTTTTATTTTCATTAACCATAGATAGTTTACAAGACAGAGACTTCACTAACGTTCTATACACTAACAGAAATGACAGTTAAACCTTCTTTTACCAAGAAGAAGAAGGATGAAAGCTTTTTCAGACACGGAAACTTTCCTTAGATGTTGAATAGCGACGTGCGAGCGATGCCATTGGTATTTCAAGCATCTAAAGGCTATTGCACAGCTTAACATCAGGCAGGTCGTACCAATATTTTGCATACTTTTTACATAACAAACCCACCAGAAAACCCTTATCAAAACTAGCGACAGGCCCTGGCTTCGCACGGCTCTTTATCAGTGTTTCTCTACTATGTTATGCATGTATTATGCATATAAACCTTCCTCTTGAATCACTCTATCTATTACAAAAAACCGCATCAAAATCCGTGGCGTAGTTTTAAAGATCTAAGCATACATAGGGACAGACAGCGGGAAGCGACATTGTTTTATACTATACTATGCAGGGATACAAAATAAACAAAAAGGCATTTCTGATGATCGCTTGGCGGAGTCGTTCGAGCGTAGGCCGGTCGGCACACTGAACATGTGGTTGCAGGTTCGATTCCCATCGGGGTAAATATCGGAATAGCCTTCTTGTAATTTTCACTGGTCTGGGTGTCACTGGGATCGCCCCCAGTCCATCTTAAGGTACCCATAATTCATTACAAACGTCGTTTCCGGTTTTTTTCACTCATCGTTCGTAACGCAGTTATTATAACTACCTACTTTATGCCGATCTTCTGTGAGATGGAGGTGCTACCCGTATCTTGCCAGCCCATATATACTAGGTAAAACATAAAGGGTATACTATTTTGTTTGCAACTTTACTTTGTAAATCTAAAACTATCGGCTTTGTGGGACAGTTGAAGTACTAAAAGTTTTGTAGACTTATGAAATCTGTCAGGTGTATTCCTGTAACACCTTTTGTTTTTCAAGTTTCCTCCAAAGCTGATAGTTTTATACAAAGTTATGTTTTGAAAACAAAGTGTACCCTTTCTGTTTCAACCTGTATGAGCCAAGGTGTAGATGATTGACTTGATTAAGATGAAGGGTCTACCACCGTTAATAGAGAGTGAACTCAAGTCGAGAGTGAACAGGTACCTTCTAGGCAAGTATGCACCACCGTAGACCACATCGTCACTTACCATCAGCTCCTCTAGCCAAGTGTCTTCGTCTGCATTCGTTTCTACAAACCGCTACGCTTCATGTATGGAAATGACATAAGTCACGTGATCTACTTATCGACTTGTAATGTCATTTCCATACATTGAAGCGTAGCGTTTTGTAGAAACGCTTGTAGACGGAGACACTTGGCTAGGGGGGCAGGTGAGATTGTGGTCAAATACTTGCCTATAATGAAAAAAAAAAGACTAGCTAAAAATAACTAAAAGAAACTTTATAATTTATTTTATTTGGAGTCGGTCGGCATTGAACATACGTAATAAAATACACGAACATAGTACCTCCCGCTTTTTTGAAGTCGGTTGAAAACGTCTACTTTCATCCCACAAATGCACTTAACTAGAACGATCTTTGTAAAAAAAGGCGAATAGATGTACTACAATTCTCTTTTGCCTTTGATCAAGGGTTTTTATTAGAAAAAGGATGTAGGGCGAGCGTGCCTGTTGTCGGTTCTGAAAACTTCAAAGATTTTCGTCACTACATTTAATTTCGATTGATGAGTGTGTTACTCACAGATATAGATTTACATAGATAACGCAAGTATCACGATTTGTATTGAAACCAAGCGTGCCGAATTTTTAACACCTACTGTGACGTCATTAGTGACGGGAAATCCAAACCGCTTCAAAGACACCGATGCCGCCGATGCCCCTCCGACCGCTACGATTCTCTCGAGTGATTTTCTCGCGCGGACTGTAAGTTAGCGCCACAGATGTTAGCGCCGACCAACCTTGACGCTTGGTCGGGGTTTCGTACACGCGAAGTACATGCATATGCGTTATCTATGTAAATCTATATCTGTGGTGTTACTATTTCATCGTCTCTCGAAGTTACGAGGAAATTACTAGACAGATTTAAGTTTAAACTTTGTATAATGATAGCTTGTTTTCTGGATCACCATTTTTATAATACTACTAGCTGTGCCCGCGACTTCGTCCGCATGTCATAGGTAGTGTCTTTTGGTAGCATTTTTAATTATTTGGGCTACATAAAACATTCACATCAACCTTGCATATTTCCAGACAAACTTTCATCCCTATTCCCTATTGTTATTTTACAACCAGACGTATAATCAGTCAAAAAATAAGTTTCAAGCTTCTAGCTTTAAAAATGACGATACTTCCATACTACTTTTGATCCCCCCTTTCAACCCCTTACAACCCTTTTTTCGCATAAAAAGTAGCCTATGTCCTATCTCAGGCTCTAAACTATCTGTGTACCAAATTTCATTTGAATCGGTTCAGTAGTTTTGGCGTAAAAGCGCTACAGACAGACAGAGTTACTTTCGCATTTATAATATTAGTAAGGATTTAACGTGAAAAATAACAATGATAACTCACATTAATGCGGTAACATGGAGTAGGTACTACTATTTATAAATAATCCTACTCTAATTAATTGTAAATAAAAAATGGACGTCAACTCAAGGATGGGACTCTTCACCCTAAAAACCTTTTTTCCAATTTCAAATATCCCAACTTCAGTTAAGGGGAAGTAAGTGGGCAAAAACAATTGAATTAGTTTATTCAAAATACACAATCAGTTTATATTTATTTTTAAAATAAATATTTTTTAAATAATAACCAAGTCAAGCTTTTAATGTTTTTTAATAGTACATTGTTACATGAGTGGTGAAAGTTACTTAGTTTAATAGTTCGAGGGACAAAATAAGTCTTTCACCCGAGGTAAACACTGTGCTTTTCATTACGAATACAAGGAAAATAAAAATAAAAACAGGAATTGGCTAAAGAAATAATACAAGGAAGTATAAACAATACTCTACAACTCGAAAAAAAAAATCGGATTGCCGCCTATTTTGATTTTTTTTTCGTTGGCCGGCCAACTTCATCATTTAGCCATTATTTTTCATTTTCATCTTTAAATATTTTGCCCAAATCTATGTTATTTTAAAGAAATTGTTGAAACTAAATTATAATTAAGTCATTTAAAAAATATTCTTGAATTAATACTTAACTTTATGCTATTTCAATTTTACATCGTGCTGTAATTGAGTGACTGTAGAAAAAGTTTGAACATGGTTCCATAGAAATGTGAAAATGGAACTAGTTTTTTTTTATAAATTGACAGCTGTCAGTTGAAAGCGAAACTCCCGGGCCTGAAAAGTATTACTTTCAACCCGCTTCTCAGGCAACTTCAGACCTACTTTCAGAGTAAGAGTAATGAAAAGACTGTTTTCATCCGACTTCAAAAAGGAGGAGGTTATCAATTCGTGTGTATGTTTTTTTTAATGTTTGTTACCTGAGAACTCAGTCATTTATGAACCGATTTGAAAAAAAATATTTGACAGGTCTTTTAAATTCCAAATTAAATAAATTATTTAGTCTCTAGTTATTTCTAGCTTTTTAGTGCATCTAGGTTTTTGAAGTCGGTTCAAATTTTTTTAATAAAATTGTGTAATATGCAATAATAGCACATAATATGACAGATTAAAACGATCCAAGAAATTGTAACTTACAATTCCTTAAAATAGGTACGATTCTTTGAACATCTTCTGAGGCTCGCTTGTTTTGCCTTGTCTCTTCCCCGTGCCCTCCCTTTCTATTTCTTTTAAAGGTACAGAACCCTAAAAATAAACAGCCTCAAACTAACTGCCCACTGGAGCCACGACCCTATTACCAAAATAGCCTATTTTTTCGACAGAACCTCCCCTTAAACCGAAAAGATTCTTGATGTCATATCCAAATTAGACGCCATGCATTGTCGTCAAGATTCTATTTTAATATTCCACAGAGATTTTATTATTTGATATGGCAATATTCATTTCGATTAAGATTGGATAAACGTGCGTGTGTTGGTTCGTAGAATATTTGCCTTGAAATCGTAACCATTCTGTTAAGTAACAAAGTATAACTTAGTTTTTACGGTTAGTATGCTTATCTTCGTTAAACTTAACTAAACTAACCAGACAGGAATAGTTATATCATATTATTATATCACATTTTTCAGTATTTTTGTAGAATAATTACTTAACATCTGTTCAGTAGATAGTATACGGCCGTATCTCCAAAACGGATTGATCGATTTTAACGCAGTTTTCTTTATTCAATAGCTAGTATTCTCGAGATTATTCTTACCCATGTTTGGTGTCCATTGGACCAGCCGTTTTATACGTACAGTCTATAAAGTTTTCAATTACGATTTAATAATAATAATAAATATCACCAGACTGACACACCAACTGCATACAGTTGTACAATCTCGAGAATACTAGCTATTGAATAAAGAAAACTGCGTTAAAATCGATCAATCCGTTTTGGAGATACGGCCGTATACTATTGGTTTGGGACCATAGTCCCAAACCAAACAACGCTTGTACTATGGGTACCGTACAATGGACTGGGGGCGATCCCAGTAACACCGAATCCAGGGCAAATTACGAAATGGCCATTTCCGAAATTTGCCTCGGTGGGAATCGAACCCGCAGCCACCATGTGCAGCGAGCCGAGCGGCCTACGCTCGAACCACAGCGCCAAGCGGTCGTCCGTCGGCGATTTAAAACATAATCTCCTATAGGTATAGGAATTGCTGTTCATTTGTCTCGCTAAAACTCGAAAATGGCTGGACCGATTTGGCTAATTTTAATCTTGAAATATTTGTGGAAGTTCAGTGATGGTTTATACGATGAGAAATATAAATAATAAGTAAAGGAAAATACAAAAAACGACGGGTCATCTAGTATTATTACGAGTATATGGTTGAAACAGAAAGGGTATATTTTTTTTTCAAAACTTAACTTTGTAATTCTAGAACTAACAGCTTTGGAGGAAACTTGAAAAACAAAAGGTGTTATAGGGATACAGCTGTTGATAGATTTCACAAGTCTACAAAACCTTTAGTACTTCAACTGTCCCACAAAGCCGATAGTTTTAGATTTACAAAGTTAAGTTGCAAAAAAAGTATACCCTTATGGTTTCACCTCGTATACCTTTACCTATTTACATTTCAGAATGCCCTAATACCACCATATGAACCATTTACGACCTCTTTACTTGATTTCGGGTGTCTTAATTCCGAGTTAATTGTTTGATTAAGTTTAATCGAGCGTTTAATGCCGTTTTACGGATCCAAACGGTGTTGGTTACATCTCCTGAGGATTTTCGAATGTGCGTCGGACTATTTTTAGATTGGAAAGTGTTTTAAAGTATGTTTTAAGATTTTAATGTGTCTTTGAAAGGAATTAGTTAAGGTGAAGGCGCCTGTCTAGCCCGCGAAATTCAAAATTTTCGAGTATTTTTATAGTTTATCCAAAATCTGAAAACTTTTAAGACAACATGTTGTGATTTGCGACAAACACAATATGCAGTGCGTTTATGAATACATTTATTTTACTCTAAATATTATCACGGTGGATATGATACTAGTTAATCACTAAATATACAAAAATTGCCAGATCATCTGGATAGCTGTCGTTCTTGAAATGTTTTAGAGTAAGTTGGATATATTAATAAATGCACTGCACACGGTCTTTGTCGCGAATTACAAAATGTGCCTTTTATAATTGTCAGATTTTGAAAATTTTCTAAAAAACCTCAAAAAATTTGAACTTCGCGGGCCAGATGGGCGCTTTAGCCTTAAGGGTTATAGGTAGAGCTAAAGATGGACTGTCTCAATTAGGGTAGTACACCCCCTCTCACAGAAAATCAGCGTAAAGTTACTTTTATAGCTGTTTATCGTAGCATTAGTTAGAGAGCCGAAAGCCTAATCCCCTCCCTTTCTCCTCCGTATCTCTCACTCTCGTTAAGGTCGGCAGCGTGCAAGCTAAACCTTTGGTACTTATTGAAATCATATAGTGTATGGAAACTACGTAATATCAGGACCCTAACCACGCTAGCTAGCTACTCAAATCGTAATAGAAAAGCAAACGCTCGCGATTACGTTTCAAACGCTCCGCTTTTTTTTTTTGGTAACTTGGATCGCCCCCATTCCATTGTACGGTACCCGTCGTACAAGCGTTGCGTAGTTTGGGACCATACGGCTGGTGTCTCTTGCATTATTTAATACTTATATTTCATTGCAGTTTATAATATTTATTTGGCGAAATATAGACTCTAGTACACCGGGGCTATTCTTTTTGCCAAAAATACTTACCTGATCATTGTAACTTAAAAAATTGCAACGAAATAACTAAAATTGATACTTCAGAAAACCCCGATACGACGACTTTTTAAACTACACAAGAGCTGATAATTTTCAAACGGCTGAACCGGTTTTCATGAAACATAGCTAAGAACACTCCCGATCAGAACACCTATCAACAAAAAAAAAACAATATTGAAATCGGTTCATCCGCTTGGGCGCTACGATGCCACAGACACATATACACATATACACAAATACTTACACATGTTAAACTTATAACACCCCTCTTTTTTTTTCGGGGGGTTTAAAATATTTATAAATAAAGACAAGCCCGATGTACATTTTGCCGGATCTTATCAGTCGAGGTTGCGTTCTGCTCCGGCCAATAATGTCAATCTGCAAGTGCCCCCGTGGACCTAAACAAAACTAACACGGTATTGTGTTAATTAACTAAGAATATGATAATTATCCAAACTTAATACGGTAAAACAGACACGCGCGTTACATAAATAGTAACATCAAACGCCATCTTAATACACAGTGCAAACATTAAATATTCAGAAGCAAATCAAAAACGTACGTAAAGTAATTAACACCTTAACTTGGAACGCAGCTAAACTTTCAACTCGTAAAGTTGCCAGTTCGCGGCGCCATCTTGTCACGTTCCTAGTTACGGTGTTGCCAACCGTGAAAATAATATCCGTCGCGCTGTGAATACGCGCCTTTGAATCGCAACACTGGTGGTGGTTTAAATTCAAAAGGTGTTACATTTTTATTCGTGCGTGATATTTCGAAACTTATACGTTTTAGGCTTGGCGCAGTGGTTCGAGCATAGGCCGCTCGGCTTACTGCACATGGTGGTTGCGGGTTCAATTCCCGCCGGGGAAAATTTCGGGAATGGGCTTTTTTTGTAATTGGCCCAGTCTGGGTGTCACTGGGATCGCCCCCAGTCCATTGTACGGTACCCATAGTACAAGCGTTGCTTAGTTTGGGACCATACAGTTGGTGTATCAGTCTGGCGATATTTATTTATTTACTAGCTGAGCCTGCGACTTTGTCCGCGTGGAATTTAACTTAACAAAAAAGCTTGCTCCCGCGTTCTGAGCCCGCGCGACAGGACCCATTTTTTTAATTTTGTTTTTCTAAAATAAAATTAGCCTAAGTTACTGCTTATAACATCAGCTATCTATCAGTGAAACTCCCGTCAAAATCAGTCCAGCCGTTTCGGAGATACTCTTTGATTTCATGTGTTTTTATTTTTTTACGCGGAACCCTTTGTTTCTAAAATTAAAGTAGCCTAAGTTACTCCTTATAACACCAGCTATCTGCCAGTGGAAGTCCCGTAAAAATCGGTCCAGCCGTTTCGGAGATTACCCGGAACAAACTCACAGACAGACAGACAGACAATTTTTTTTTAAATCGCGTTTTTGTTATAGGTATCCTATGCACTTTCATATGCATTTAGTGAAAAGGTTTTATTTTGATATTACAAACAGACACACCAATTTTATTTATTTGTATAGATTTTAAATGGTGACTAAAAATGCAGATGATTTGGTTTAATAATATAACCTGAGGTGTGTCTAACGTCGATAAATATAAAAGTCATATAGAAAATGGCTGACTTTCTTTAATTGGTATTTCTTTATACTGTGTTCCTTTTGGGTATACACACATCTACGAGTACTATGCAATTTTTTTCTGAGTGAAAGGGAAAGCTGTACCTATTTTATTTTTGCAATTTACATCATCTAACTTAAATAGAGGATGGAAATATCGCCGGCACCTCGTTCCACGCACGTTGAAAATTGTGCGCCGCGCCCCCTATTGTTCCAGAGCCGAGTTGGTTGATTTACGGTGAATCAGCCAACTAGTGATGCGACCTTAGATGTATCGATACATTACTCAATTGAAAAGCATCTTATTTATTACCGAGCAGTAATAAAATAACTCTTTTAGGATATTGGTGGATATGATACTAGTTAATCACTAAATATACAAAAATTGCCAGATTATCTGGTTAGCTGTCGTTCTTGAAATGTTTTAGAGTAAGTTGGATATATTAATAAATGCACTGCACACGGTCTTTGTCACGAATTACAAAATGTGCCTTTTATTATTGTCAGATTTTGAAAAAATTCTAACAAACCTCAAAAAATTTGAACTTCGCGGGCTAGTGACTTATTTGACATTTTAAAACACAGACACAAATACTAAAGTGCTGTTCACATTTGAGGATGTGTGTTGCGGTAATTTGTATTTTTGACAGTAGGAACAGTAACAGAATATAGCGTCACCGAGTCTAATCAAGCGATATCTGGGTAGCTGTATCACTTACATAGTATAAAACAAAAATCGCTTCCCGCTGTCTGTCCATATGTATGCTTACATCTTTAAAGCTACGCAACGGATTTTGATGCAGTTTTTTTAATAGATAGTGGGATTCAAGAGGAAGGCTTATATGTATAATATATGCATAATATAGTAGAGAAACACTGATAAAAATACCCGTGCGAAGCCGTGGCGTGTGGCTAGTTTATATTATGATATAATTATTATTATAAGTTTATATTATAATTGGACTGAAATAATCTTTACGGAATTTGGCTTGGGTGCGACTGGGACCGCCCACTGCCGAGTCTATTAAGTAACGCGCTTACGCCCTTTATAATAACAAAGGGAAGACGAGTTAAGGGACTACATTTTCTATTAAGTTGTGATGGCAAAGCCAAATTGCATCTACAGCTCCTACACAGATAGTACCACCTTCTTACCGCAGAGCGGCGTAAAATAGATATAAAGCTGCATTTCGTACTGTAAGTGAGAGAGCTGGATGCCCAACTCTCTTTCTCACCCTTCCTATGTCCAGTGGGAGTGCCCCTTCAGGTTGACAAAGTCCAAACAACGCCTTTGGTATTGCAGAACATTATACATGCTACCGTTTATCTTTGTAATTATCCTACTAATATTATAAATGTGAAAGTTTGTGAGTGTGGATGTATGTTTGTTACTCCTTCACGCAAAAACTACTGAACGGATTTGGATGAAATTTGGAACACAGATAGTTTATAACCTGGATTAACACATAGAATACTTTGCTTAAGTCTACGCGAACGAAGTCGCGGCCAGCAACTAGTTAACGATATAAGCAACTGGTACTAATAAGAAATATAAGAAAATATAAAACTACAATCCCGCTGAGCTTCTTGCCGGATCTTCTCAGTTAAGGTCGCGTTCCGATCCGGTTGTAGATATAAGAAAAAAAATGTATATTGACAATTTGTAAGAACCCCCGAAGGCCTAAACAAAATAAACGTTCTGACTTTGACTTAACATCATGCCGCACGAATGCTTGCTTGCCGACTTATTTTATAAAAAAAACAAAACTATATTGGGAACATATTTATTTATATATCGACATTATTATTTACGATGTCTCCTCTCTAAACCACCTGTTGTTGTGACTCGCCCCGACCGCAATTTGCCCGCCAAGCTTCTTACAAAATTGTCGGGAAATATCACTAGAGTTTAACGGGCAAACAAATTGTCCATTTTCAAATCTTTTTCTATGTAACAAAGTCGGTAAATGAGCGTACTACCAGCCCGATGTTAAGCAGTTACCACTGCACTACTCGTGCATAGTATGAAACAATGTCACTTCCCGCTGTCTGCCTGTCCCTATGTATGCTTAGATCTTGAAAACTACGCAACGGATTTTGATGCGGTTTTTTTAATAGATAGAGTGATTTAAGAGGAAGGTTTATATGTATAATACATGGCTAATATAGTATAATAATAATAATAATATAGCCTTTATTACTAGGAAACCTTAAAGTTATAACAGTGTGTTATATAACATTGCTAAGTAAGAAAGTATTCATATATTATCCACTAGATAATATGGATAATATAGTAGAGAAACACAAATCTATTGCACACGTGCGGAGCCGGGGTCGCTAGTAAATAAATAAATTTATGAATATTTCCAAACTAATACATCAACTGTATGGTCCCAAACTAAGCAACGCTTGTACTAAATTTACCCCAAAGGGAATCGAACCCGCAACCACCATGTGCAGTGAGCCGAGCGGCCTACGCTCGAACCCCTGCGCCAAGCTGTCGTCAATAGTATTAGTTTTATAACGAAACAGTGGGGAGAGTCCGAATGGTTTTGCAATGAAGTTGATAATTACTTTTCTAATGGCCTATAAAACATGACCGCTTAGAACTTTGATCTAAACTTTAAATAAATTTAATTCAAGGAGTCAGTTACGAATTTAGTTTTATTTAAGAACTAGCTGTGCCCGCGACTTCGTCCGCGTGGACTTTCATATTTATTCACCTTTTAAACCTTCTCTGGACTTCCACAAATAATTTAAGACCAAAATTAGCCAATTCGGTTCAGCCGTTCTCGAGTTTTAGCGAGACTAACGAACAGCAATTCATTTTTATACTTATATATAGACTAGCTGCGCCCGCGACTTCGTCCGCGTAGTATTTAACTTAACAAAAAATTCGGGATTATCGGGATAAAAAGTATCCTATGTGTTAATCCCGGTTATAAACGATCTGTTTTCCAAATTTTATCCAAATCCGTTCAGTAGTTTTTGCCTGAAAAAGTAACAAACATGCATCCACGCTCACAAACTTTCGCATTTATAATATTAGTAGGATAGATTTAGTAATAAAATGTTGGGTGTATTAGAAGACTTGGATAGTTTTGATGGTGGCAGTTGACTACAGGTCATGTATGGGCTGCCTCGACGGGGGCAGTACCACCCTCACACAAAACAGCCAATTAATTGTCGACAATTTCGAATCAGGCTCCAAATAAATTCATAAACTATAAACATCACTCCCATAAAATTGCGATCAAAAATATGCGATTTTTTTGCTAGACTGCTATTTCATGTTTAGCCTGTACTCATTAGTATAATCTTACCGTGAGTTCGCTCTGGACGAAACATGTTCGTGAAACATATTGTTGTCTATGTACTATTCTAATAAGTAGTTTCCCATTTCATAACAAAAAGTAAGTGCATTCATCTGCAATATTTTATTGGACTCTATAGGCCCGTATTAATAGAGAGCGACCTTCGAAATTGTCATTCCAGTACAAGATAACACGTCAAACGCGTACTCATGATCGCTCTCAGACTTAAGATCTTTTATTAATACGATTAGAGCACAAGCAGCACCACATCAGAAATAGTACTACATAGTACTACGTCTATTTTCGTCTTATCAACACAAACGGACGATACCAATGGTATCATACCATACAACTATCTAATTAAATATTAAAAAGCAATTAAGTTATCCAAAATAATCTCGGGTGTCGACAATCGATAACTAACTCAATATCGATAGAATTACCCCGGCTAATGTGATAAGTGATGTGCTTTGATCTTTGTGACATTTGTATTATCTGTGCTGTGACGGCATGGTATTATTAATCTGTTAAGTTTGGCGGGAAAGAGAAACGTCATCTTGACATTTCTACACTTTTATATTTAAAAGTTTAACTGCCAGGAGTAGGTATATAAGTCTTTTAGGCCTAGATAAATAGACGTTACTAAGCCGAGGCTTAGCCAAAGTAAGTGCTTAGCCGCCTCAGTTCACATAAATAGACAGTACTTAGCACGTTACTTTCGACGAAAGCCAACCTAATACTTAGCCAATGCTTTCCTTAGCTATAGTATAGATTTTCAATGACTTTGCAAGTGCTTAGTACGAGTTTGACACATAAAAAACACGATTCGCTGTCGCGCGGTATAATTAAAAACTAATTATGGACTTTGGATCCGAAGATATAATTGTTTTGTTGAAGAAATCGAAAATTTATCTACGGATATCGATTAACCAATGTTTACTTCAATGACTATTCCACATATTCCAAGGTTTACAAAGTAAAAATATTAGATAGTAGCAAGATGGCCTGGAAGCGCTTACGACAGCCGAATATTTCTAAATTCAAGAGTTCATTTCAAACTAGTGACCAGATAATTAGACGGCATAGGTTGTTGGTGATAGTGATTGGTGATTGGTGATAGTGGTTAAATAAAAAAAATATCTCAATCAGCTTTATTTTATTTTATAAAATATATATTTTTAGTGTAATTTCTACTTCATATTATTATAAACATCCTGGATTTTGCTGTAATTCCCTGTGTACCTATTCTTCAGCTATTCATGGCCAGGCTGCTCGTAATACTGTTGCCCGATGCCCCATCGGTCTTTTTATTTTCAATAACAGCAGTGTGCTGCTGTGTGAGGCTTATGAAGACACAGCTCACGAACTCCGTTTCTTTCTTCCTTCCATTTCTCTGATGTACGTTTTGTTTGCCCGGGTCGAATTTAAAGTTATCGTCGTCGGTGACCAGATTGATTACAAAGCGGAGTTGCGTTTGTCCAGTAACTAAAGCCAGCTCGTCGAATATGATCAATCAAAATTAACATCCAAAACAGAAGATAATATTATTATAAACTCACGCACTAATAAGTAACAAATAATGAAAACGATAGGTTAGAAATCCAGACAACATCAAACGTCAACCAAAGAGAATACAATTGAGGTCAACGTCCATTGAATAACAAAAATCAAAATGGATGCGTTCAATTTAAATAATTCACTTTTATTATTACTAGTCCAATGCACTTTTTAAAAATGATGTAACGGCAAATATATACATATCTAATGATATAATCCTACTTAAGCTATAATTGTGCCGAATAGGACATTAAATTAGCTTAAAAAAATGGTATGCAATAGTTTATTAATTTAGTTTATTGTGAACGCTTCTGAACCATTCAATCGTAGTCTCGTACTCAGGCTTAGCTCGTACTTGGCTAAGCATAGTCGATAGAAACGTTTATTTATGGCACTTTTGGGTACTTGGCTTAGCCAAGTCAAAGTAGTGCTTTGCGAAGTTATACTTTTAACTAGTGCTTAGCAACGTCTATTTATCTGGGCCTAGAGTCTATCAGTTGTTATTAATTTTATTTCACTTTACCTAGTGTTGCCGTCTTTCTCAAATGAAGATAAACCTAGTAGTTACAAGATTAGTCCCACAAAAAATTTAGTGGATAGTATGACCAGTGGCTATGCTCCCACTTTCCTAATTAGAAGCACATTAAAAGAATGATGTGAGGCATAATTTACTTAATTATAATTAAATTTACACTATCAAGTGCATAGGCAGTAAATTTTACCGCCATTGAAGGCCTGGATCGAAGAGTTTTGTAAACAGGCCATGTTTGATCGGGTCGCGTAATTTAATTATTAATGATAGCCACTTGTCTATTATTAATTACCCGTTATTTATGATAGGTATAGGCCAAGAACTTTATATTTAACTAGCTGTGCCCGCGACTTCATCCGCGTGGAATTTAATTGCCAAAGTTTCATACAAACTTTCATCCCCTATTTTATCCCCTTGGGGGTAGAATCTATCAAAATCCTTTCTTAGCGGATGCCTACGTCATAACATCTACCTGCATGCCAAATTGCAGCCCGATTCTTCCAGTGGCTTGGGCTGTGCGTTGATAGATCACTATGTCAGTCAGTCAGTCACCTTTGAGTTATATATATTTAGACACAAGCTTCTTGGTATAGGCCTTTCGGCTCTATGGATCTAAGCTTGAATCACAGTGAAAATAGTTCCTCGCTGTGCTTGATGGCTCGACGCACCACGCTGACCCAGGGCAGATTGGTGAATTTCTAGACTACCCAGCCTCAATTGACTAGGTTGGTTGAAAGGCCCAAGTATTAAAACCACAGGATAGATAGATAGTTTATGGAGGTGCTCAATTCAACTCAATTGTAAGCTTTTATAAGGGTCGTATTAATAATCAACCTGAGAGCGATCTTGGAAATGTCATTCTTATGTCATACCCACAGATATAGATTTACATAGATAACGCAAATGCATGTACTTCGCGTGTCCGAACCCCGACCAAGCGTCAAGGTTTGGTCGCCGCTAACTTGTGAGCGAGCGGAATCACAGATATCAAAAATATGAGTATGGGCGAGATAATCACTCGAGAGAATCGTAGCGGGCGGAGGGGCATCGGCGGCATCGGTGTCTTTGAATCGGTTTGGATTTCCCGTCACTAAATTTCGACTGCGATGTCACAGTAGGTGTTAAAAATTCATTAAAAATTCGGCACGCTTGGTTTCAATACAAATCGTGATACTTGCGTTATCTATGTAAATCTATATCTGTGGTCATACCAGTACAAAATTACACGTCATAAACGCATACCAGTACAAAATTACACGTCATAAACGTGCTCAAGACCGTTCTCAGACTCGAGATCGATTTAAAAAGGACCTTAAATATCGTGCACGCATTTTTCATTTCATGATTCATTCCGATATTATCTCGGGACGATCGTTTCGTTCCCAAAAACCACATAGGAAATTATAACGAAATGTAAAATTAAATAGGTACCTTTATATTGAACTGGGGTTATTTAATTCAAAATTAACTTTAAATAGTTTTTAGTTCTTGTATTAGGCACAGAGTATATCGGAATCTTTAAGTATAGTCAAGTGGGTATTATTTAACCGTGAGTTCGCACTGGACGAAACATGTTCGTGAAACATATTGTTGTCTCTATTTTATGAAAACAAAAAATAGAGACAACAATATGTTTCACGAACATGTTTCGTCCAGAGCGAACTCACGGTAAGATTATACTAATGAGTACAGGCTAAACATGAAATAGCAGTCTAGCAAAAAAATCGCATATTTTTCATCGCAATTTTATAAACTGCAACCAAACTGAATACAAACCAGGGTTGTTACAAAAAATCATTTTGTTTTAATCACCTTGTTGAAAACATGTTTAAATCATTTTGGAAAAAAATCATTGATTTTTTCCTCCTGATTTAAATCAATGTTTTAAACATGATTTAATCAGTACTTGATAGTCAAATAAAACATGTACATGACGCTGTTTTTTTAGTAAGTACATGTAGAAAATAAACATTTTATTATTTTAAATATTTTATATTATCAAGGGCCTGCATCAGCAGAATCGTCAGATAAAATTTATCAAAAAAAAAAATAAACGTTTTGACATGATGTTCTAAGGAAAAACTGTCATGACGCCATATTTTATGGATAAAAGTTGGGACGATTTTAAACGTATTTAATCACGTGAGTTGTCTGATATTGTGGTGGCCGTATGGTATTATTTTCAATACTTATGCAATTTGATCATGTGACTTCATTCTTGCCACTAGCTTATGACCTCCTTGTTATATATTTTGCACTACCTGTACGCGCGAATTCGTCCGCGTGGAATAGTGTCTTTAGGTAGCAATTTTAATTATTTCACAAATAAGACACATACGTATAAATACTTTAATGAGCTATTTGCAGTGTTTAAGTAGGTAGGTAGTAGGTAGGTTTGTAAGAGCTTTATTTCTATGCAGACTTTCATCCCCTATTCACTTTTGTTATTTTACACCCTTGAGGGTAAAACTTTTACCCTCATGGTTGTCACTTTAAATGTCATAATATTTATTAATGGCGTACAATCAACACTCTAAAAAATAAATTTAAATTTTCTAGTGCTAAAAATGACGATATTTCCATAAAACTTTTCATCCCCCCCTTTAAACCCCTTACAGCCTTTTTCGCATTAAAAAGTAGCCTATGTTCTTTCTCAGGCTCTGGTCTATCTGTTTACCAAATTTCATTTAAATCAGTTCAGTAGTTTTGGCGTGAAAGACCGATAGACAGACAGACAGAGTTACTTTCGCATTTATAATATTAGTATGGATTTACTCTACTAGATTTTAGCAGCCTCACATCCGGAACTTCAATGTAGTGCTTCCAAATATTGTATTCTTTCTTCCACCAGTGGGGATGGAAGGTGCAGAGGTTACATACATGTTGAAATAAAGAATACAGGTCAAAAAAACGAAAAATATCAAAATCACTTTTAAACATTAAAGGTTTTTGACACTCGAAAATCTAAAAAAACAATTTAAATCAGTGTTTTAAACATGAATACATCATAGTAAAAGCATGTGTAAAAAAACAAAAATTAAACATCAAATCATTGATTAAAACGAATAAAACAATAAAATCATTTATTATTTCAATTTCCCTGATTTTTTTGCAACCCTGACACAAAACCTTATTTTACACACTTAGGGGTGGAATTTTACAAAACGCTGAAATTAATATTTTTTATTTGTAATAAGTAGCCTCAATACTTATTTTCATGTCTCTAGGTTCATTTAATTTTTTTACCCCATAAAAACTTTCACCCCCTATTTTATGTACTTAGGGGTGGAATTTTCCAAAATCCTTTCTTAGTGGATACTTGCGGTATATAAGGTACTTACTGTCAAAATTTCATGATTCTGATACCAGCGGTTTCGGCTGTGCGTTGATTCCTTTGTTTTGACTAGTGAATTTGCAAAAAGTACCAAAATATGCGACATTAATGCCTGTATCTTTTGATTGCGTTGTCTTAGACGCCTAATTTTTTTAAACCTGCAAGGGACCATAGCCTTTCATATTTGATATTAATTTCAACTTGATATCTCTATCCGTTTCTGAGAAAAAAATTCTTGACAGACCGACAGACAGACAGACAGACAGACAGACAGACAGACAGACAGACAGACGGACAACAAAGTGATCCTATAAAGGTTCCGTTTTTCCTTTTAAGGTCCGGAACCCTAAAAAACGATTGAAGGTCGGATTACCATTTGCCCCCTATTTTGTTTTTTCCGTTGGCCTGGTTCAATAGAAATGACAAAATAGAGCTAATTTATTTTTAATAATTTGACAGCTGTCAGTTGAAAGCAATTCTCCCTCGGGCTGAAAAGTATTACTTTCAACCCGCTCCTCAGGGAACTTCAGACCTACTTTCTGAGTATGAGTAATGAAAATAAATATTGTCTGTCACCCTCAGCACAGATGTCCCGCGATGCATAAACTAATAGGTTATTTTATCAATATAATTATGAAACGTGTTAGCTGACGACATAATGCATAATCTAATGCATACTAATCTTATTAATCCCGGCCTATCCTGGATTTATAGTTGATTACAATCTCTTTCCATTTGCCGCCATAGCCGGCTATTATCTGATTGCAGACGTTAAGTTATAAGGTTTAAAATGTCGACGGTAAACCGCTGTGGGCTAGCGTTGTGTACTCTGGTCCGTAACCTCCTTGTATTAAGCAGAGTGTGCCCGGTATAATCGTAGTAGGCTCGCCCCCTATTACATTGGGATCAAGTATATCATCAGCGTGATGTAGATTCACGACCACCTTTCTCCTTCGGGGAATGCAGGCGTGATGAGTGGCATGCAGAGAGAGGAGTCAGGTCGATAAACAAGTGTGATCAGGTGCCTTTTCAACTTGCTTTGGTGGAAGCATGTAGGTTTATTAATAACAGTGTGTCCATCTGTACGATCTGATGGACTTTAATAGTAAATAAATAAATTAATATCGCCAGACGAACACACCAACTGTATGGTCCCAAACTAAGCAACGCTTGTACTATGGGTATCGTGCAATGGACTGGGGCGGTCCCAGTGACACCCAGACTAGGGAAAATTACGAAAAGGAATTTACCCGGACGGGAATCGAACCCGCAACCACCCGATACAGGGAGCCGAGCGGCCAACGCTTGTACAACTGCGCCAAGCAGTCGTGAAATTTTTGTCCCAAAACCCCACTCATAGAGAGGAGGAACTAAGGAATTTATTCGCATTCGACCCACATTTATAAACATACTAGCTGTGCCCCGCGACTCCGTCCGCGTTCTGTTGAAATTTTTCCTGAATTTTCTTTGCTATAAACCTCACGGAGCCCGAGACCTTTCCAACGAATGCAAAACCGTGGAAATCGGTTCGTGCGTTCTGGAGTTATAGCGTCAGGAAGGAAAACCCGACTTATTTTTATATAGTAGATATTATGTACTTCTAAACCATAATGTAAAGAGGTTATAAATTTGATCCCTGTTTTTCTCAATGCAGTTTTTCTCTGGTCAATAGCTAGTTACATTGAGATCAGTTACACCTATGTTTGAGAAACGTCGATTCAGTTTTTTTCCGAGATTTAAACATAATAACATTAAGGCATCGCAAATTTTAAATTGTGTGCTTTTGTCCACAGTAACAATGAAATTCCTGCTGCCAGCCATTTTGTTTCTGTCCGCCATCTTGTCGTGCGCGACCCAGGCGCAGTACCCGCGCCCGCGCCGCCCTGAACGCTTCGACACCGCCGAGCAGATATCCAACTATTTAAAAGAACTGCAGGAATATTATTCGGTGCATGGAAGAGGAAGGTAACTTACTTACAATAAAAAAAAAACGATTGGCCAAATGGTACTCTGCCAGATGCTTATACAGGTCGAAACATAAAGGGTACATTTTTATTTTCAAAACTTAACTTTGTAATTATAAATCTATCAGCTTTGGAGGAAACTTGAAGAACAAAAAGTGTTAGAGGGATACAGCTGTTGATAGATTTCACAAGTATACAAAACCAAAGTTAAAGCTGTGAAGTCGTCATTATCTATATCTATATACTAGGTGAAACAGAAAGGGTATATTTTTTTTTCAAAACTTAACTTTGTAATTCTAAATCTATCAGCTTTGGAGGAAACTTGAAAACAAAAGGTGTTTTATAGGAATACCGCTGTTGACAGATTCCACAAGTCTACAAAACCTTTAGTACTTCAACTGCCCCACAAAGCTGATAGTTTTAGTTTTACAAAGTTAAGTTGCAAAAAATAGTTATGCCCTTTTCGTTTCACCTAGTATATTATATGGCATGTCTACATTATATAATTTAGCCCTTTTGGACTCCCACTCCTGGGCACGGGGCTTCCACTCACTCTAGGAGTGGTATTCAGGCCATCCACCACCCTTGCCCAGTCCGGGTTAGTGGACTTTCGAAAATTGGTTATTTTTTCTAAGACATGCAGGTTTCCTCACGATATTTTCCTTCGTCTTAAGCGAGGGATGATCATATAGAAATAATTATTCACACATAGATTTCGAAAAATCCAAAGGTGTGAGCCGGGTTAGAACCCAGGACCTGGTGCCTGCAGGACGTGTGCTATAATCGGATATCAGTGCTTTTCTAAATTGAGCTTAAAAATAGCAGCACTCTCAGTATTTCAGCGATAACAAATGTCGACTAAATATTTCTAGCTGTAAACTCATCCTTAATCCGGTAGGCTATTAATTTAAGATGAACTATGAATATCTAATCTCTGTAGGACTATTTAGAACATTTCTGGTAGCTCCTCTCGGGATTATAGGCGTGTTTATGTTTTATTTTTACACACTGAGTCTCGCATTGGGCGCCATCTGATGTTGGCGCCCAACATGGGACTCAGTTTTCAACACAATGTCCAAATTAGGTCAACACCTTCCTATAAATATGTGTACTTGGCATTACATAGCCGTGGTAGTTTATAGTTCCACGACAAAATAACAGATGGCGTTAATTTCAACTGTTTATTTTTTCAGATACGGCAAAAGGCAAATGCACATAGCTGATGCGTCTGTCATCTTCAGGGAGAGTCCATTCTTCGAACACAACATGAACGAGGAACCGATGTTCAAGAACCTTGGTTATAAATAAATAAATAAAAAACAAAAGAATCACCATAGCCCGTTTACATTGGATGCAACCGATTCATACTTTATTTTTTACGAAGTTTCATTTAGTCTATGGAGATGGGTAGCCCATTTCTTATCTGTTCATTCCATACCAAAAAAAAACCACCCATGTATCACAATAAAAATAATAATGTATAATTTAATCATAATTCATTACCATTTTAGTTTCGTACGCTTTAAAAATAAATTCTAGTCAATTAACTTACTTGTTTTATTTAGAAAAAACTTAAAAATAGTCCTCAGGCTGGGTGACTGACTATTTTTAACGTTTTTATCTTTTAATCTAAATAAAACAATATCAATGTAATTGTATATAAATAATAGTTTTTAATAGTCAATAACGTATGTAGTATAATTATTCTAAATGCAAGATTGTTTCATGGCTCAATTGTTTTATTTAAACACTGGCTGTGCCCCCCGACTTCGTCCGCGTAGTATTTAACGTAACAAAAATTTCGGGATTATCGGGATAAAAAGTATCCTATATGTTAATCCCGGTTATAAACTATCTATGTTCCAAATTTCATCAAAATCCGTTCAGTAGTTTTTGCGTGAAGGAGTAACAAACATACATACATACATACATCCACACTCACAAACTTTCACATTTATAATATTAGTAGGATCCACAAATCCCTAAGTACATTTACCAATACTTAAAATAAATGGAATGCATTTTAAGGCTTTTGATATTAAATCAAGGATCTATGGGGATGATCAGTACATTCTCGAGAAACAGCGACAGAGTACCTAATACACTTCTCAGAAGTAATAATGGGACCAATTGACATGAATATACTGGCTGAAGTATTAGCAAGCTGAAGTGGCAGTGGGCTGGCCATATCTCGAGAAGAACCGACAACCGCTGGGGTACACGTGTTCTTGAGTGGAGACCTCGACTCGGAAAGCGTAGTGTAGGACGCCCTCCGACCAGGTGGGATGACGATCTGCGAAAGACTGCAGGCAGCTGCTGGATGCGGCAAGCTGAAGACAGGGCGCTATGGCGCTCATTAGGGGAGGCCTATGTCCAGCAGTGGACTAGTATAGGCTGATGATTGATTGATACTGGCTGGCTGGATCATGGTAGTACCAAGCCTCTTCCTGAATATCCGTGTAAAGTAGCTGGCTTGCACGTTTCGTGCGATGTGTAAGAGAGTCGCAAGACCAACCCTCCCACCTTCCTACCTCTCCTTCTTTGTCACTCGCATTCAAGCCAGTTAAATGAAATGCTCGCACGACCAAGTCGCATTATGTTGTTCACAATGACTTTCAAGTCATTCATAAATGGTTTGCTTTTCTTTGATTGGTATTTTTTGGTAGGATACTTTTTTTTCTTTACCATCAATTTATATTCTCTTACATGTTAATATGTAGGTATATAAATGAAATAAAATAGGGTTTTAAAATGATGGTAAGTGAAAAATGGATGAAGGTACATGTGGTTTCCACACTAGGACGAGTCACGTAAAGGCCGGCTTATATTTTGCCTGGGAGCAGTTTCCAAGATCGAAAGGTATATTTAAATAATAACTATATATATATATATATATATAAACGAAAAGAAAAGATATAATATATATAATATATCAAAAAGATTGGTCGACGCAACCGGCGACCCAAGGGCTGGGCATTTCCTCGCTCAGCGAGTGGCTCTAGCCATCCAGCGAGGGAATGCGACTAGCATCTTGGGCACGCTACCGCATGGGCCAAATATTGTACATTTTTTAAATAATTAGTAAGTTTGTAATCTTTTATTAATAACTTAATTTTAATTTCTTTTGAAAACTCACATTTAAATCTATTTTTAAAGATGAAAAGAATAACTTATATAACCAAAGTTGGCAAACCAGCGTTTACCGTAGCCTGTAGACGCTTGCAAGTTGCAATACTAAAGACATAACTCGCAGTTTCCTTACCCGAAAGAGAGCGGGACAGAAGGATTGTAAGGGAGGGGGGGCTCGTACTTCCTTAATATTTTCTTTCGCAGCTATAACAGCAAATTTACGCCGATATTCTGTGTAAGGATGGTACTACTACGATCGAACCAACACGTTGGCATATGAGCTATTCATGAAACAAAACTAGAATAAATCCATAACAAAATATTTACAAAAATAAAAAAAAACATAATACTTAAATGAAAATTACGCGAAACCTTTTTTAACAGAATTATTTTCAGTTTTATTGCCAACACAATAAAGTGTTTATTTCAGCTGCGTTACAAATAGAAAGAGAAACAAAAGAATCGAAGTTAAGTGGATTATAAACAAGGTGCGCGCGCAATTGCGATGTGGCAGCGTAATGGCGGAGGGTTCTTCAAAGTCGACACTTTGGGATTGCTGTATTTTGTAACAGGTATTTTGGAATTGTAACAGTTATTTAATTACAGTTAGGTTCTTGTTGATTATGAATTGTGTTCTTTATTAATTGTAATTTGTAATAGACAGACCTAACAATTGGTATATTAAGGTGAAATGTATTCTTCTAAACAGTAGTTGGAAAAATAAATTAATGTCACAACAAGCCTTATAATCTTTATATTCGCCGAAAAAAATAACACAAAGGAATCGGCGGCGCCTCAGAAACGGCTTACTGCTATCAGGAAATACCTTTTTGTCTTATTTTTTATTTTTTCAAGAGCTGAAGAATGATGAAGGTAATTTAAATACTTAAATAGAAATAATGTGCTATGTGATGCCATCAAAAATATATTGGCGCCCAACATGGGACTCAGTCTTAACTGATATAATTATTCATATTTTAGTCAATTTGCGGCACACCTAGTTTACATTGGCAGATAAACTAGACAGTAAAATTATATACTGTTTTCATTTAAAATTAAAATAAAATATTATTGTATCTGTTCCAAAATAACAAATACCGCGTATCGACACTAAATAACCTTTTCCAACAATACATAATAGGGAATCGGAAATAGCACAGTATTTTTTACCCAAAAATCTATATTTTATTGCGATATTTTCACAAAACTGATATTTTTTACTAATATTTTCTACCTGCATTGATATTTTTGAGTGTAGTTTACGAATTTCGACCTGTTTGGTGTGTTAGAAATATGAATTGTATTCCATATCAGTGTGCTGTGAATGAAGAACGTAAAAGTTAATTAACTATCTGATTAAAGTGTTTTTTTCTAATCTATGTTTTTAAAACATACAATTTAAAGAAATATACTTAGTAAGGTAAGCGACTTTTTACAATCTAAGTACATAAGCTATACCTACTTAGAGACACCTGTAGTGCTTCTAGTTGTTATTTATACCTATGCACAATTGTATTTTTTTATATTAATAATATGATTAAAATTGGAAACTTTAATTGGCTAGATGACTGACATTGAATTTAGTATTTTTTTTTAATACTAGCTCATTACTACCAACTCCTGTTTGACATAATATTCTGAAATAATTTATCAAAAATATATAACAAATGCAAACATGCTCTATATTTAAATTTCAAACAAAAAAGTAATGGCGTTATATTACACTAGTTAAAACTGTTTCAAAACTTTTGTATTTATGCCAATTTTAACAAGCTATTCCTTTATGTATTCTCAAATAGTAAGTACCTAAGTTACAGTATTAGGTATAATTACAGATATGTAACTACGCAATAGTACTACAAAATGTTAGATTATTTATTTTGGGCCAGTCTAAGCCAAAATGATTTAGATAAGGTTACTTTAAATGCCGAGCAGTGATAGCCGATTGGTTAAGCACGCGTCTTGCGGGCTACCAGGTCTCGGGTTCAAACCCCGGCTCGAACCTCTGGATTTCTCGAAATCTATGTGCGAATCATAATTTCTATATGATTATCACTAGCTTACGGTGAAGGAAAAACATCGTGATGAAACCTGCATGTCTTAGAAGTTTTAACCAATTTTCGAAAGACATGTGAAATCCGCCAACCCGCACTGGGCCAGCGTGGTGGATTATGGCCTGAATCCCCCTCTTGTTGAGGGGAGGCCCGTGCCCAGGAGTGGGACGTCAAAAGGGCTAAAATAATAATTATTATTTACTTTAAATACATTTTATTATTAATTTATTGATAGTTGAATGATTAGCTTTTCTGGGTATTTATCTACGTTTTTACGTATCGTGGTGTTTTTTTCAATTTAATATATTTTTCATAATTTCAGAGAATGGCGCCAGTGAAATTTGGACTGTTCAAGGCCCGAAGCCGGGACCAGGAACAGCCGTCCACTGAGAACTTACTGCACACCAGCAACAGCAGTGACCACAGTAAGGAATTCACCTGTATAGTGTTACAAACATGATTTGGCCGGTGGCCAAAAGAGAAACTAAAAATATTCTTTAGAAAAATAACTCATTTTGACAGTCTTGTATCGACACTAGCGACGTTCTCCATTGCCAACTTATACTTTACAGTCTATGTAGTAACCTCACATCACACCACATATTCACTACGCCACTAACAGATGGCGCTGAAGGCAATCCTAATTGCAAGAGGCAGTTCTTCATAGAAGCCTGAATCACGGTAACAAAGTTTTATAGGCACGTTATATATAGGGTTACTTGAAACTCGATATATTCCTTCCAAGATAAATAAAGAGGAGCTAAAATGTAACATATCTGATCCCCCTGTATATTCCAAGTGATCCGACACCTGATTGCCGAATTAAAGGACAATTTCTATCCTTTTCGAAGTGATAACTTCTTATGGGAGGGTAAACCGCTTCGTAACGTAACGCGTTACGGCGCCACTCTGTCTGGCTTCCCTTTCTCTCACGCGTACGGCAGCAGTAGGCAAGCTTTTCTCAAGTTAAACAATTTAAATATTAAATAGTTCAACTTAGATTAGTTTAAGTTATCACTTATGTCGAGCGTCCCGAGACGCACACGTTTTTTTTTTAATCCAAGCTATTTAAGGCTCTACATATTGTCCATTTGTTGGCAGTGGTGTCCCCGTCGTCTCCAATACCATCCACCAGCAAGGGTATATCGCATGAAGACCAAGGGTCGGCAGACTTGTCGGTACTCAACTTGGATAGCGAGGAAGAAGTGAGTAATAGCTTTCGTGTCTCAAGAAAACACTATAAAGCTAGTATTCCCAGGAATTCAGTCCCGGTAAATGACGGTCGATGGGTAGCAGTAGTTACGACCGTCATGTAGCGGTTATATTACGACCCTTATGTAGCCGTAGTACGACTGTCATGTAGCAGTGATATTACGACCGTCATTTATTTATCATCAGATGCTTGTTGTGCTTACAGCCTAGCCAAGACGCACAACAAGCTAAATTACAGGAGAAGAATTAAATACTACTACTCGCTCAAGAAGCTTATACATTGTTTATTAAATACATGCAACTTTGTATGAAATATGTCAAGATCTGGTTACTGAGCAATTAAGGAGTCATGTAACAGTTATATTACGACTGTCGTGTAGCAATGATATTACGATCGTTATGTGGCGGTTATATAACGACCGTCATGTAGCAGTAATATCACGACCGTCATGTAGCAGTAATGTTACAATCGTCATGTAGCAGTTTGATTACGACCGTCATGTAAGTAGTAGTTGTGCGACTACTAATTCAATTCAAGGCATTTATTTGGTTTAGACCTACGGGGCCACTTACAAATTGTCATTTTTACATATTTTTCTTACATCTTCAACCGAATCGGAACGCGACCTGTCATGTAGCAATTATCTAGTCACCTCTACAGCTCGGTATACTGTATAGTATAAATAACAAAACTCTATAGCGCCATCTATATAAATATTCGATAACTGTAAACCTAAACAGATGGCGACATGATCGCTGTACATCTCAATAGATGGCGCTTACCACAAATTTATATGTTTAGAATCGCGCACATGAAATTTCATAATATTTATAGCGTAGGTAATCTTATATTGATTTTGTTTTGACATGGGTTAGGTTTTCATTATTTGTCTAGTCTTGTGACTAAACTTTTTACTCCTAATTTCTTAACTCCCTTAAGAGATGAACGTTCTGAGTGCACACTGAGTGTTACATAAAAGACTCCTGTGAAAAATTTCATGCTTTTAAACTGTATTCTAAACCCACTGTTTTAGGTTGTGCGTTTGTCTTTTAGTGAGGTGTAAGGTTATATGATTTGTTTGTTGATGAACAGTCGATCTTTTAGTGAACGAAGACAATTATTTTACAGGATATATTATCTCAAAAATTGACACCTACGCGCCGCGTCAGCGAATGTAATAGACTCCAAGATACACAGGTAATGCGTTATACCTATATTAATTGGATTACTGCGTACGATTGCTGACCTGCAATGATTTATTAAAATTAAAAGGATGCCTATTTATGTGTAGTTTTGACCACAGTTAGTAAACGGCTCTAGCCCAAACATTTATACAGTCTGAAAATAAAGAGTTGAAAACAAGTGAAGATGTCACAATCTAACAAACATATTATAGCGTAACGCTCGTCAAGGAAGAGTGCACTCTGTACCAACTATTTGTATAATTTTAATAAGTTATAATACAATAATATCTTCTCTTGAACTACCTTATTTTAATTATCTTGTGTATTTTATTTGACTAGTTGCTGCCCACGATTTCGTCCGCGTAGTATTTAACTTAGCAAAAATTTCGGGATTATCGGGATAAAAAGTATCGTATATGTTAATCCCGGTTATACACTATCTGTGTTCCAAATTTCATCCAAATCCGTTCATTTGTTTTTGCGTGAAGGAGTAACAAACATACATCCACACTCACAAACTTTCGCATTTATAATATTAGTAGGATATATCCATTTAGCACAACAAAAGTTAACAGACCATTTGTTCAGTAGGATCTTTTTATTTTCTTCCTACTCCTATTAATAATAATAATAATAATAAATCTTTATTTCAGCCAAAAAAGCCATATCAATACAAAAGTACTAAAAGTAAATAAAATAAAATTAAGTATGTAGTTGTAAGATACTCGGTACTTGCCACGAAGCAAGTGAGGTCAAAAGTCATATTTACTTTCGATTCTCGTGCATATGCACAGATAGCCGGTATTGATATATAGGGTTATCTAAACCAGCACTGACCGCCTGTAGTATGCTGTTACTAGAGCAGCCTATCCGCTCCCAAAAGCAAGCTATACGCGCCCTCATGACAGCATAAAAGTCGGGCACTCCCGCTTCAGCAAACATGCCTGACGCACTGCAATATTATTACTTTCGATTAAATTCGTGCGGGTTCCAAGACAATTTAACTTTTCCCCGGGCCTCTTCGAGGGTCAAACCTCGACGTCATTATTGGTCGCCATTGCGGATCCTGGTTTACAGGAGTAACAGTGGTGAGAGTCTGTGGCGGGACCAGAAACATTAAAAAAAAGTTTTTTTTTAGAGTTAGTTATCAGCCGAAATAAAAAATATTTCGTCACCACATTCTTTCTTCGATTTTCTGGACAGTCTAGACTGCAGTGTCAAATGGTAAAAGTACTTAATTATGTATTTTCCAACAGATAAACTACCATCCGTTATTGAACCAGCAATCAACAGATGCGACATCGTTATCGACATTAAACTCAGACCATTCAGACCGCGAGACCATCGTAGACCAGACCATAGACCAGGACGATGCGTCTACGTCTTGCGACGCCGTTTCTTTACAATTCGACGCGACGTCCGTAGCAGCCAGCGAAGATCTGTCGGTGTACTGTGGAGCGATGAAGAAGAATAAAAAGAATAGGTCCAAGGAAGAGAGAATATTGAGGGATTTCGACATGTGGCAAGCAAGCAATGTCGAGGTTATGCAGGTAGGCTTGACGTACTCTGCAATTTAGCTACGACTTTTTGTAAAAAAAAAAAAAAAAACTTTTCATAATATGGCATATTTAACCACTAGGCTACTGATGAATCAAATATAAATGAAAATCAGGCTAAAGGTATTCAAACTTTTATTTTGATCAAATTACGTTTAATATTTTTTTTATAAAATCTCTGCAATTTTTCTTTTGAAACTCTGCCCTCTTGATAATTAGCATATTTAACTTAAAAATAGCCTGTTTATTTAGCAAAGCCACATTCCAAGGGCAATTTTGCTGTCGTCAAATCACGAATTAACTAAATTCTACACATACTTATAAACATACATTTGTATCGCGATCAGACGTTACGACGGAGAATATTGTCAATCCAGTTTGTTTAGTAGTTATTTTGCCAATATAATTAGACTTATTCATGTATTAGCTTCACTATCATTTCATTTTATAGAACCTACTCAGCAGAAGTGGAACTATAGATGATCAGATCAAATGGGAGGCAATAGCGACGGCTCGAGGACTCTGCACGCTTACAGACAATTGCACCTGCGACGATTGCAGGAGGGCGAAGTACCTTGCGGGCGTCGCGGACGGCGACGGAGGCCTGGGCACTGCGCCCCTGTTCAGCGCTATCAATCTTGGCTGTCAAGTGCAATAGAAGCCGATGACTTTGCAATCGATTTCTGAGTTTATTTTTATGTTTTAAATGACTGCAGTTTCTGTGACCGACTCTGCAATTTTACTGATGAAACAGTGGAGTTTTGATAAACATTTTAAATGTTTAATTCATGTAGTGATTTTTTTAAATAATGGATTGAAATTTGAAATTACCCACCTATTTATATTTGTTATAATTTTATCTCTGCAATGTTAGTAATGACATTAATGTTTATAAGCTTCAAATATATTCAATTGCGAGGGCGGTCAACCTTGTAGATTATTATATCAGTGTCTAGTCAATTTAGTTGTATAATTATGTACTTAGATAAATATAGACTGTGTGATAGCATACTTGAGAAAATCAAAACGGTTATTTTAGGAATATGATTTGGATTTCGTTTTTAAAACCAACTAAGTAGATTAGGTTTTCGTTTACCCTCTCCAAATGTTTACACCAAATATTTCCATAATTAACATTTGTGGTTTCCTCAAGTGTGTGCAAATAATTAGGTCACGTGTGATAATCACTTATCTTCGAAGGGATTTGATACAATGGCCTCTGTTATGATTCCGTGTAAGACTGATGCAATAACATTTTACTACGAATAGTGTGTACTGCGAATTTGTGGGTATGGATGATAAATAGAATTTGATCTGTGAGGGTTGTTAATAATGTCCCTGATATGGGCTGGAAACCCTGCCTCGTCTCTGTACTACTCTTGATATTCCATCCTCTTCGATGCGGGCTTTTGTCACGGATTTCTTTTTTATCAGGCTGGCCAACAACTATGTAGATACGGGTTGCGTGAGCACCAGTGATACACTGGAGAAGACTAGGTTCTACAAAGACAATGCCAAATTATTTTATAAAGAATCTAACTAAGAAAGAGACTAACACAAGTCTACTATTTCTATACTTGCCATTTTACGCTATTTATAACTAAATCAAAACTCTTTTTTTTTTTTAATGGCATAGTCCAATCCACTCGAAACGAAGCTTCTATGCGGACATTCAGGGCACTCGCCGCGCCGCTACTCTATCCGTGCAAAGCGTCAGTAGCGTTACATGATATATATCGGTATACAGAGTGGCAGCTGCTTTGTACTATAAAACTTCGCTTTATTCGGGAGTCCCTATACGGCACTGTTTTTTTATTTATTTATAACTTTGTATAAATACTTTAAAACACTGTTCACAGTAATAATTACAATCGTATGAATGGATCGATGTTTGTATAGAAAATTGTATTTTTACATAAAATCTATTTATCTACTGAACGACTTTTGAACTTTTGTTTGTGTTTATCTACCTCTTACTACGTTTTGACTGGATGAAACATTCCAAAAAAACCTAGTTATTATTGTTTCTAAATATACCTAAATACCCAATTTACAATTATTGCTTTATAAGACTTTTCAGAATACACAATTGTGCTTTGCACTTAAATGAAACTTCATTTTCTATACAATTACTAACATGTTTTCAAAATAGTTTTTTTTAAATTGTTTTTGTATTATACAGGTAGTTTATACGTATTAGTATATAGTGTATATAATGTGTACCTTATTAGGTATTGTACTTTCATAGTGTGTGTTTAAACGTAATGCGATATGCAGACACCAAGGAAATATTTTGTACTGAAATAATCTATGACAGTCGAGAGAAGTTGGTTGTTCTTAAAACACTGATATGGTGCATTGATTGATAAAATTAGTAAGAAATAAGTAATATTTTACCTTAATTATGCACTGTTTATATCTCAGAATGTCTCGACTCTATACAAAAGGGATTTACGTATTTTCGTTTTAAAAGTGACGTTTGACAAGGTTTTAGATGTTTGTAAAGGATGGATTTGCACTGGACCATAACCTGATATCTCCGGTTATTATTAGATCATAGAGTGAATTGAAGGAGAAAGAGTTATCTACTCTTATAACATAATTGAAAGTATTATAATTACATTATCCATTTATGTTTTCTCCTATAAATTCTGATCCAATTAAAAATTTGAGTGACTCCGATTATAGTCATTTTTTATCTATCCCGAGATTACACAAAACCGGTGAATTAATTGGTCCGGTGCACTGCAAACCTCTAATAAAGGACAAGGACAGCACAAAATATAGTAAGACGATATTGTCTATCACTAAGAAATCACGTAAATAATGAGAGAGAAATATATATTCAGCAGTCTCATGTATTATTACTAATATTTTATATTCGAGTATATACTTATATAAAACAGTAGATTTAATATGCTAAGTATATAACGTCTAAAATAACCAGCCTTTTAGTGTGGTTCCTATACAATTTCTTACGGTCAGTATAATATGGATTTTTCTATCAATGTTTAGATAAAATAAATGTATCTTTGTAGAATATGTGTCATAATAAAAACCCAAGAAAAAATAAATTTTGCAAATATACTTATCCTAATGAAGCATAATAATAACACAGTAATCAGTGTTAGAAGTAACTAGTACATTACCTATATAAAAAAATCGTTTATATTTAGCCACTGACGAAACATTCATGTCCCTATTTTGTGCTACCAAAAAATAAGGACAACATGTTTCTTTTATGTGAATATTTCGTCCATCCAGACGACATGTTGCACACAAAATTACGTCATAGCAAAAACTCTGCAATGTTACTTACGAATTGAAATCAAATTTGCAGAGATATTTATTTGAGTGACAAATAACTATTCATCAGTTATGACATATTTGAAGACGTACCTTCTTATAATATGACGTATTATTTCGTAAGTATTTATCAGTTTTGGCTAGCAAATCTTGATTTGAGTACCAAGTACCTACCCATCTAATTACCTATATTATTAGTGAGCGTTTAAATTGTATCCTTTTTTACGAGACGCGTTACGTTAGCTATTGTTAAAATTAAGTGCAACTACTTATCTGCATTGTATGCATATCTTAGCAACAATAAAAACAGGTATTTACCTAATTATAACCATTTTTATTGTATATCGGTGTTAGCATGAATTCCTTATTCGCATAACATTTTTTCTGTTGTAATAAATGATTGTGCTATCGATGTTCGTGTTTTCTTATTAAATTTAGAGTGCCTTAAGTTCGCAGCGATTTTTTTTCTTTTCGAAAGTTTGACTGTACCTAATTTCTACTGTTTAAACTTTGGCGCGTACCTCACATTGTTTTTTTTTAAATTGGCGGGTTTTTTTTTTGAACGAGATGTTAAGTCTGGCTGCATTCCTTGACACGCATTTTAAATAATTATAAGGTCCATGCGTTTCTTTTCACGCATTATTCGTCACACGCGTTTCAGTTTAATCAATTTACATAATTGAAACACGTTTAGTATCTACTATCTACTCTTCACACTAGAGAAAACTGTATCTAGCCATTTCTTGCTCTCAGTACAACTTACACATTATGCTACAGAACTAAAATGTCAACCGGAACAATTTTTTGACAGATTATAAAAAAAAACAACGAACAACAACCAAGCATACACAAAATAGAAGAAATAAGTAAAAATAAACGTGGGAATACAGTGAAAACTTATAAAACGGCGCAAATATGAGTGCGCCGAACGGCATGCTATACGGCGGTGACGAAATAGGTGCATTAGTGTTCGATCCCGGCCATCATTCCTTGCGCGTTGGTTATGCCCAGGAGGACACTCCGAAAGCTGATATTCCCGCTGTGGTGGGCGTTGGGCCTGCGACACACGTCCCGGAGCCTGAGGAGAAGGTCCCAGATGGAAATGTCACACAGACCGGTGAGATTATAAATGTATTTTTTTGGTTAAGTACAAGGCTGTTGTTGTTCGGTTTTTGGGATAAATAAAACAAAAACCCGATTGTGTGTGTTAATTAATTTACTGAAATAAGAAATCCAAGCTAATTAAGGCTATTGCAGGCTGGAAAAATCAAACAATTTACAACAGTTACTTATTATTTGTTGTAAAAATTCAATGGATTTTCGCAGGCGCATTTCGGTGTATTGAAAGGCGGGTTATTGGTGGTGGGTTCAGCCTATGCCCATATAAGTATCGTAGCACGAAACTAATATAAAATAAATGCATTTATAGTGCTAGGGCACAGCTTGGATCATCACCGTAAAATATTCCAAGTTATAATAATATTGGCAGGCCTAAAGGTAGGCTTATGTCTAGCAATGATAGCCCATTGGCTAAACATGCGTCTTGCAGGCACAAGGTCCGGGGATAAAACCCCAGCTTGCACCTCTGATTTTGTCGAAATCGATGTGCAAATCATAATATCGATCACTTGCGTACGGTAAAGGAAAACATAGTGAGGAAACCTTTATGTCTTGAAAAATCTAACCAATTTTCAATAGACATGTGAAACCCGCCAACCCACACTTAGCCAGCGGCATGGTTTATTATACACGAGTCCAGGAGTGGGACATTAAAAGGGCTAAATTATAATAATAATATTACCTTTGCGTGGCCACAACAAGCCCAATATGAACAACAGAACCTGTGGCAACCAAAAGGGGAGGCCCTTGCCCAGAAGTGAGACAAAAATAGGCTATAAATAAAAATACCGGCAGGCACAAAGGCGGGCTCCGAGCTGCGGCACTACATAGATGTTACGGAGCTGCACGTGCCCCGCGCGGGCATGGAGGTCCACTCCTACATGAAAGACGGCCAGGTCGACAACTGGGACCTGTTTGAGAAGATGCTGGACTATTGTTATACAAAGGTAATCTTTACTAGGTGAAACAAAAAGGGTATACTAGTTTGTTTGCAACTTTACTTTTTTAAATATAAAACTATCGGCTTTGTGGGACAGGAAGTACTGAAGGTTTTATAGACTTATGAAATCTGTCAACAGCTGTATTCCTATAACACCTTTTGTTTTTCAAGTTTCCTCCAAAGCTGATAGGTTTAGAATAACAAAGTTAAGATTTGAATAAAAAAGTATACCCTTTCTGTTTCATCTTGTATATTAATATGTGCAGGAAAAACTTTGTACCA
Organism: Notodonta ziczac; assembly: GCA_918843915.1. Taxonomy (NCBI): domain Eukaryota; kingdom Metazoa; phylum Arthropoda; class Insecta; order Lepidoptera; family Notodontidae; genus Notodonta; species Notodonta ziczac. The sequence continues at coordinate 1,210,214 of OU974065.1, read as the reverse complement.
ATTTTTACGAAACTGCATGGACCAAGTAGAATGAAATTTCCCACACTTATAGTTTATATAGAGAAGGAGTGCAGAATGCTAATTTTTTTTAATTATAATACTTAGAAATACATTAAAATCAATAAATGAAACATTTCACTGACTACCATGCGTTTGACACACACACATTAGTAACTTCTACTTGGTAACTGACTGACAGTCTGTCTGACGGACGGTGTCAGTTTTTTCTTTATTTCGGAGGGCAGGACTTCCATAGTGCATTCTGCATGCCAGTATCAAATAGTCTTTGACAATAGAACCTTAATGACACCTAAATGATTAAAATTTAAATGAATTATGTATAGAAAGATTCATATTTTCTATAGGAAAATTGACAAAACTGACGTATTCAGATACGCAACACGTCAGTTTTGACGTATTGCGAGTTCATCGAGACGCCAGCAGTTAACAAAACTTATTTTTTTTTTTATTCATGTAAGCCAACAAAGCATTTATGAATAGTCAGTATCTACCACCGGTTCGGAATGCCGCTTCCACTGAGAATATCCGGCGAGAAACTAAATGGTTACTCTTTTCAATGAATTAAAGATGGTGTACATTCTCAGGGACAGCAACAGAATCTGAGCAGGCGACACCATTGCCACTAAATATGACGTAATATGTAAATAATGTTAGCCCTTTTTGACGTCCCACTCCTGGGCACGGGCCTCCCCCCAAGACAAGGGGGATTCAGGCCATAATCCACCACGCTGACCCAGTGCGGGTTGGCGGATTTCACATATCTTTCGAAAATTGGTTAAATCTTCTAAGACATGCAGGTTTCATCACGATGTTTTCCTTCACCGTAAGCAAGTGATAATCATATAGAAATTATGATTCGCACATAGATTACGAAAAATCCAGAGGTTCGAGCCGGGGTTTGAACCCGAGACCTGGTAGCCCGCAAGACGCGTGCTTAACCAATCGGCTATCACTGCTACTATGTATAGTAGGTAAATAATTTCACCTCTCCCCGCCCCTCGTCAGGTCATCCGCTCCCCCTCCGAGCACCACCCGGCGCTGTTCACAGAAGCGGTGTGGACCACCAGGCCGGCGCGCGAGAAGCTGGCCGAGCTGCTGTTCGAGAAGTACCAAGCCCCGGCCTTCTTCCTGGTGAAGAGCGCCGTGCTGGCCGCCTTCGCCAGCGGCAAGTCCACCGCGCTGGTGGTGGACGCTGGAGCCAGCCAGACTTCCGCGGTCCCAGTTATAGACGGGTGAGTGACGGAATCAATCCACATGCTTGTGACGTCTCGTTGACGACCGCTTGGCGCAGTTGTTTGAGCGTAGGCCGCTCGGCTCACTGCACATGGTGGGCGCGGGTTCGATTCCCGCCGGGGCAAATTTCGGAAATGGCCTTCTCGTAATGCTTGGTGGTCGCGGGTTCGATTCCCGCCGGGGCAAATTTCGGAAATGGCCTTTTCGTAATGCTTGGTGGTCGCGGGTTCCATTCCCGCCGTCGCAAATTTCGGAAATGGCCTTTTCGTAATTCTTGGTGGTCGCGGGTTCGATTCCCGCCGGGGCAAATTTCGGAAATGGCCTTTTCGTAATTTACTCTGGTCTGGGTGTCACTGGGATCGCCCCCAGTCCATGGTGCGGTACCCATAGTACAAGCGTTGCTTAGTTTGGGACCGTACAGTTGGTGTGTCTGTCTGGCGATATTTATTTATTTACATGCACTGCTGTAGACCAAAACCAACCTTGTGTTAGTGGTTCTAGGTTGGTTTCTGATTGCAAAAGGATTTCTGATTGCACAATGGAACCAACCCACACAGGTTGGTTCCATTGTGCAAAACTAAGTATATTTTTCTTATGAGACCTCGAGTGAGTAGTTCCGATCCTTTTGTAGATAGAAAAGAAAAAAATGACTAATTGACAATTTGTAAGTGCCCCCGTAGGCCTAAACATTTGAATTTGAACTGATTATTATTGTTTATTGCTGCAGCTACGCGCTTGTGAATGCAGCAGTGCGGTCTCCGGTAGGGGGCGACCACCTCGCTGCGCAGGCCAAACTCATGCTCTCCAACATGCATATACAGATGCTACCCATATACAGCATACAGGTAGACACATACATATTGCTACTTTCAATGAAAATTCATTACGTGAAATTATTTTTTTCTTTCACTGCTATTTCACCTGTGATTTTTCACAGCCAATGATTTTATTCATAGTGTAAACCGTGACAGTGCGCAACGCTTTGCTAATTAATAGCAAGTAGCAGTCATTTTTAACAGTTTCTGCCTATGCAAGTAGCAGTAGCTACTTATGATTTTTCACACACTACGCTATATTTTGTTTGGTAGAGTAAGGAAGTGATCAGGGAGCGTGAGCGGGGCCGCTACACCCTGAAGACCCTCCCCGCCGGGCTGGCGCCCTCCTGGCAGCAGTACATGCTGAAGCGGCAGTACGAGGACTTCTGCCACTGCGTCACACAGGTAACCCCCTGCTGCAGCAGCTCTAGCGACGACAGGGTTGCCAGCATTTTGTATAAATTCATCATCATCATCTGCCTTACCTTTTCCCATTATCTGTGGTCGGCGCAGTATGTCTTTTCCTTCCATACATCGCGCTTTCCCGTCATACTCACATCCACTCCAACCTCGTTCATATCAATTTTAATACAATCCATCCATCTTTTCTTGGGCCTTCCTCTCGCACTGTATCCATCCACATTCATATTCATCACTCGTTTAGGCACATGCTTCTCATCCCTTCTCATCACGTGTCCAAACCATTCCAGCCTCCATTATCTGTTATTGGCGCTACCCTGACACTACCTCTTATACACATTCTTCACCTTATCCATTCGCGTCACTCCACACATCCATCTCAGCATTCGCATCTCAGCAGATTGGAGACGTTTCTCTTCCCGCACTTTAGCCGCCCAGCATTCCGAGCCGTACAAATTACATTTTGTATAAATTGTATTGAAACATTAACTTTTTTTGTACTAGGTGAAACAAAAAGGGTGTGGGTACTATGTTTCTTGCAACTTCACTTTGTCAATCTAAAACTATCGGCTATGTGGGACAGTTGGAGTACTAAAGGTGTTGTAGACTTATGTAATCTGTCAACAGCTGTATTCCTGTAACACCTTTTGTTTTTCAAGTTTCCTCCAAAGCTGATAGTTTTAGAACGACAAAGTTAAGTTTTGAAAAAAAAGCATATACCCTTTCTTTTTCAACCTTTATATGTATAGATATCGGAGAGTCCGTACGATGAGCGTGTGGCGGCGTCGGCGCCGATGGTCCACTATGAGTTCCCCGGCGGGTACCATCAGGACTTCGGTCCAGAGCGGTTCAAGATCACCGAGTGCCTCTTCGAACAGAACCTGGGAGCGCCACACCTCGGTAAGACCACTATTGAATATAAATATCGCCAGACCGACACACCAACTGTATGGTCCCAAACTAAGCAAAGCTTGTACTATGGGTACCGTACAATGGACTGGGGGCGATCCCAGTGACACCCAGACTAGGGTAAATTACGAAAAGGCCATTTCCGAAATTTGCCCCGGCGGGAATCGAACCCGAGACCACCATGTGCAGTGAGCCAAGCGGCCTACGCTCGAACCACTGCGCCAAGCGGTCGTCGAAATTATTATGAATATATATAAATTATTATTAATCAACTTCCAATGAAGGAGTAGGTTCTATGTTCGCCTGTCTGTTTTTCTAATGTAAATTCATCAATGTCTCCTGCAATTGTGGATTGATTTTGAAAATACTCATCAGGTGGTCCCATGGAAAATTTTATTTAAATCGGTTCTGTAGTTTTGGCGTGAAAGTGCGACAGACAGACAGACGGAGTTACTTTCGCATTAATGATATTAGTAAGCATTTATTTTCACTGATAGGTTTTTTTTTATAAAATATTCCTGGCCATCTGAGTTTGTCACATTACTAGTATTTTCCCCCGTTAGCCCCTCCAGCTAAGCTGATGCTTGTGTTAGAATTGAGCTAATGTCAATAGTTTAATGGCCAGGACGTGGATCGAACCCGGCACCTCTCAGCTACGCGGGCGGCCCATCTAAACAATAGGCTATTGACGTCACAGACTCTTGTTTTGGGGAAAGGGTATTACTATAAGATCTAGCGCATAATAAATGTAACTTATTAATATTATCATTTTGATCGAAACTGCTGGTTCAATGCGAATAACAATAACAGATAAAGTGAGAGATAGGAGGCTGGAATGGTTTGGACTTTTGACATGTGATGAGAAGGGATGAGAAGCATGTGACTAGACGAGTGATGAATATGAATGTGGATGGATACAGTGCGAGAGGAAGGCCCAAGAAAAGATGGATGGATTGTATTAAGAATGATATGAACGAGGTTGGAGTGGATGTGAGTATGACGGGGATTGGGCCACTCACTTGCCTCTTAACAACATTGCCGTTAAATACTATTCATTTACTTAGCATGGAAGGCATCACACCAAAGCAATTATATTATTATGCACCTGTTTTATTAATTGTTATTTTGGTTCGTAAACATTTAATTTGATGTAAGTATGAGTAGGTATGACCACCACACTAAACCAGCTTTCTCATTTTATCTACATACGTAAATCTGAGGGAGATTTGATGATTATTTACTATTAGTTATTTAGTGATAATGGTGTTGCCTGCTCATATTATTATTTTATGCTGTTCCTGAGAATGTACACCATCTGTAATTCATTGAAAAGAGTAACCATTGAGTTTCTTGCCGGATCTTCTCAGTGGAAGCAGCATTCCGAACCGGTGGTAGATTCTGACTATGCATAAATGCTTTGTTGGCTTACATGAATAAAAACAATTTTGAGTTTGAGTTTGACGGGAAAGCGCGATGTATGGAAATAAAAGACATACTGCGCCGACCCCAGATAATGGGAAAAGGTGAGGCAGATGATGATGACTGCTGGTTCAATGCGAGAACACCGTCGCCGGGTACCTAAATAAATAAAGGGGTGATGTGTGTGCGGCACCGGTTTAATTATTATTTTTCATTACTCATACTCGGAATGTAGTAAGTTGCCTGAGGAGCGGGTTGAAAGTAGTACTAATCGCTTTCAACTGACAGCTGTCAAATTATTAAAAATAAATTTGTTCTATTTTGACATTTCTATTGAACCAGGCCAACGGAAAAAAATAAAATAGGCGGCAAATGCCAATCCGACCTTCATTAGTTTTTTCGAGTTGTAGAGTATTGGTCATACTTCCTTGTATTATTTCTTTAGCTAATTCCTGTTTTTATTTTACTTTCCTTGTATTCGTAATGATAAGCACAGTGTTTACCTCGGGTGAAAGACTTAGAGTTACCTTCACCCCTAGGGTAACAATGTACTATTATTGGTTTGCTTTTCACTGGTCTATTTAATTCTGGGGAGGGTATCATTATTATATCAAGCGCAAGTAATAATATTATCAGTTTGCTTGACACTACTGCCTCTATGCGAGAGTGCCGCCGCCGGGATTCTGATTAGCTTTAGGGAAGGGCATAATAAATAGAGCATGATAACATTATAATTTTTCATTACTCATACTCGGAAAGTAGTAAGTTGCCTGAGAAGCGGGTTGAAAGTAATACTTTTCAGCCCTAGGGTGAATCGCTTTCAACTGACAGCTGTCAAATTATTAAAAATAAATTTGTTCTATTTTGACATTTTTATTGAACCAGGCCAACGGAAAAAATTAAATAGGCGGCAAATGCCAATCCGACCTTCATTAGTTTTTTCGAGTTGTAGAGTATTGTTCATACTTCCTTGTATTATTTCTTTAGCTAATTCCTGTTTTTATTTTACTTTCCTTGTATTCGTAATGATAAGCACAGTGTTTACCTCGGGTGAAAGACTTAGAGTTACCTTCACCCCTAGGGTAACAATGTACTATTATTGGTTTGCTTTTCACTGGTCTATTTAATTCTGGGGAGGGTATCATTATTATATCAAGCGCAAGTAATAATATTATCATTTTGTTTGACACTGCCTCTATGCGAGAGTGCCGCCGCCGAGATTCTGATTAGCTTTAGGGAAGGGCATAATAAATAGAGCATGATAACATTATAATTTTTCATTACTCATACTCGGAAAGTAGGTTTGAAGTTGCCTGATGAGCGGGTTCAAAGTAATACTTTTCCGCCCTAGGGAGAATCGCTTTCAACTGACAGCTGTCAAATAATTAAATAAAACTAGTTCCATATTTCCAACTTTTTCTACAGTCACTCAATTACAGCGCGATGTAAAATTGAAATAACATAAAGTTAAGTATTAATTAAATAATATATATTTTTAAATGACTTAATTATAATTTAGTTACAAAAATTTCTTTAAAATAACATAGATTTGTGCAAAATATTTAAAGATGAAAATAAAAAATAATGGCTAAATAATAAAGTTGGCCGGCCAACGAAAAACGAAAGAAAAACTAAAAAAAAAACAAAATAGGCGGCAATCCGATCTTCATTTGTTTTTTCGAGTTGTAGAGTATCGTTCATACTTCCTTGTATTGTTTCTTTAGCTAATTCCTGTTTTTATTTTGACTTTCCTTGTATTCGTACTGAAAAGCACAGTGTTTACTTCGGGTAAAAGACTTATTCGGCCCGAGACGTGGTTTGCGCCCGAGCGTAGCGAGGGCGCCAATAGTTCGAGGGACAAAATAAGTCTTTCGTTACGTTACATTCACCCCTTGTGTAACAATGTACTATTGCTCGTCACTACTGGCTCAATGCGAGAGCTAAATAAATAAAGGGGCAATGTGTGTGGCGCAGCGTGCGCGGCGGCGGCGGCGTGCGACGCGGACGCGCGGCCGGCGCTGTGGGGCGCGGTGGTGGCGTGCGGCGGCGCGGCCTGCGCGGCCGGCTGGCCCGAGCGGCTCGCCAAGGAGCTGGCGGCGCGCGCGCCCTCCAGCCACCGCCTCAAGACCACCGCCGCGCCCTCGCCCACCGAGCGACGCTTCGCCGCATGGATAGGTGAGTCTAGGAGTCAACACACTACTGACTTATAGTTATAGGTGATACCAGGCACTGGTAGATGGGGCAATAGACACAGGGTGATGTGGCAATAGACACCGACTTATAGGCTAATAAACACGCTGGGTTATGGGGCAATAGAGATACTAGGTTATGGGGCAATAGACACTGTGTTATAGAGCAATAGACACCGAGTTTTGGGGTAATAGACACTGGGTTATGAGGCTATAGACACTGTATTATACAGAAATAGACACCGAGTTATGGGGCAATAGAAACCGAGTTATGGGGCAATAGACACCGGGTTATGGGGAAATAGATTCTGGGTTATGGGGCAATTGGCACACTGTGTTATTGGGCAAGAGACACTGGGTACTGGGTTATGGGGCAACAGACAATGCTATACGGGGCATACGATACTAGTTATGTTGCTTTAAATAAGGAACTGTGGTGTAATATATACTAGTATATAAGTATCACTTTGTATACAGGGGCTATGGACCCAGATCTATGGGTCTACAGGCACAGTTTTTTCTTTTTAATACCAAAGTAAAATTTGTCTCCAGGCGGCTCGATCCTGGCGTCAATAGGCTCGTTCCAGCAGATGTGGATATCCTCGCAGGAGTACGACGAGGGGGGCAAGGGGCAGCTCGAGCGGAAGTGTCCCTAGGACCATGCGACCAAGGCCAGCGCAGCGGGGAAGCCTTGAAAATATACTGGTTTCATGGACGTTTGACTGCATAGACCCAATGTCCAGCTTCGCGGGTACTTGTCAAGCTGGATAAACCCATTTGTCTGACTGCATAAACCCATTTGTCTTACTGCATAAATTCAATTGTCTGACTGCATTAACCCATTTGTCCAACTGCATAAACCCATTTGTCCAACTGCATAAACCCATTTGTCCAACTGCATAAACCCATTTGTCTAACTGCATACATTCAATTGTCTGACTGCATTAACCCATTTGTCCAACTGCATAAACCCATTTGTCCAACTGCATAAACCCATTTGTCTAACTGCATAAATTCAATTGTCTGACTGCATTAACCTATTTACCCGACTACATAAACTCATTTGTCTCACTGCATACACCCATTTGTCCGACTGCATAAACTCATTTTACCGACTGCATAAACACAATTTTGAGGCCAATAAGTCCATGGCTGGTTGCATAAACCCTCAAACGTCAGATGAACACGTCAGTTTTGATGTATCGCTAGTTGATCGAATTGGCAGCATTGTTAACAGGTTGTTTTATAACATCTCCGCTGCGTTAGTCTACCTTTTATAGAATAAACAGTTATAAGTTGATGTAAAATTTATAATGTTATGTATACCAACACTTACCGTCAGACTATCACCTACTGTATGGTCCCAAACTAAGCAACGCTTGTACTGTGGGTACCGTACAATGGACTGGGGGCGATCTCCGTACAAATAAATATGTATGGAGATTTCCTAATTATGTTAACAATTTTGTGGATTTAAATTCCGTTGCTACCGGTCAGTTTCTTTATGACAGTTCTAGAGTGAATAATCCAACTAAAACAGCTAAAATTGTGAAGAACAGAAGGTAATTTACATAACTTTTATTTTATAAATGTATTTTTTTACTTACTGGCTGTAAATTACCTTGTTTGTTTCAATTTCAACGGTTGCTTTTTACTTCAGTTGTTCATGAAGAAACTGACTTTAAGTCTATGATATTACAGACCTAAAATTATTGTTAACAAGATTCACAGACTAATAAGGGAAGACACCGCTTACGTCCACTATTGTATGAGAGTGCAATCGTCAATAGTTTAGCAGGGTATCGGGGAAGTAGGCGAATTTTCATTGGTTAGTCCAAGGTCGAGTCGTGGATTAACCAATCACATATGCAGTGACAGTGCGGCGTCTATGGCTCATTAGTCTGTATCATGGTCGGAAAGGTAATACATAACGCTATAAATATGTATGAGTGTATCGTATGCAATGATTGTGTAAAATAATGAATGATTTTATTGATTCAGAATAAAATAGTTTTAAGTGGTAACTCATTTCTACTCAATGTTGTATTATTTGAAGCCCTTTCTTTATTTCAGCACTAGCGGCCCGCCCCGGCTTCGCACGGGTACATTGCGGTTACATTATTCGAGTTTTAGTAAGGATCACTGATTTTTTTGAAAATATATTATAGCCTATGTCACCCGGGGATAGTGTAGCTTCCCAACAGTGAAAGAATTTTTCAAATCGGTTCAGTAGTTTCGGAGCCTATTCATTACAATCAAACAAAGTTTTCCTCTTTATAATATTAGTATGATGTAATAGGGGAGGGCTATTTTCATGATACCGGACATATCTCCCCCTCAAATTGAGGCGGAGAATTTATTAGTGTTGTCCTACTGTCGGGTGCGTGTTTATCGATAGGTTTCCAATACTATTGTGACCTCAAAAACTAGTCACAATATCGATAGTGACAATTTTATTGATGGCGAGCAGTAGTATCGATACTATGGATAGTATCAGTACTCAAAGTATCGATATTATTGGTCGTCAATAGATTTTTTTTAAATATTAATGGCATCTTTCCATTGGGTCAAGCCCAATGTGATTCTGCCAACGTCGAGTAACAAATAGCGATAATAAACACAATTAATAACAATACAATACAAAAATGTGACCATCTATTTTGGAAAACCAAAATCTAAAATAGTTTTGTCACTGTCGATATTGTGTCTAGTTATCAAAGTCCACTATCGATATTTCGGCAACACTACTTTCTATATTTTATAAATAGCTCAAATTACGATGTTGCTAATAACTGAAATAACAATAGTAGTATTTAAAATAATACTAATTTATTTAATTTATTGTTTACAATAATATTTACAGGTTAACCTTAAAATGACGTCAGTACACAAATACAATAAATCACTTAAATGACCATAACATGATAGAATAGCAAAATATCTATATACATGGAACATTAAAATATCTGCCCGTCGGGAGTCGAACCCGCGACCCGGCGCAGCGAGCCGAGCGGACATCCATCAGAGTATGCAATGATTTGCATTTTCATCTGAAACAAATCATATTATTATGTGACTAGCAATTGGACCTACTTATGCAAAATGGAACCATCCCACATGCACTGCTGTAGACCAAAACCAACCTTGTGTTAGTGCTTCTAGGTTGGTTCCATTTTGCATAAGCAGGTCCAATTTGTCTGATTCTTGGAAACCATCTCAGATTATTTAGTCCCGAATTAGTAAATTGATCTCAAGTCTGAAAACGGTCTTGAGTACGCTTTTGACATTATCATTCTGTACTGGTATGACATAAGAATGACATTTCCAAGATCGCTCTCAGACTTGAGATCGATTTATTAATAGTGGTCTTAATTGTGTCTTATCGAGCACACAAAGAGTGGATACTTATGTGACAACTGGGTTTTAATTAATAAACCATACTGCTTGGTAATATTTATTAATGTTATCTATTTAATTATATTTAAATACATGTCCTATCACAACGGTAACCCGGTTGTCACTGCCAGCGCACCGCAGTTCTTTCAATTTCAAAACAATAATGTTTTCTTAAATTTATTATTTTCTCGTCGGCCAGGAACGCCTATCGCTAGTGGCCAGTGCGCCGACATGGACCTTACACTTATTATTATTTCATGTATTTATTTTAAAAATAGCATATTATAGTAAATTAACAGCAAATAATGAGACGTCACATTTATTGTGGCATGACGCCGTTATAGATTCAGCCACTGTAACTTGGCCGTCACGAACATATCGCTGTTACTTGGCCGCCACGTCCTGGCCGCAGTAACTTGGCCGCCAATTCATAGGCGCTGTAACTTGGATGCTAACTACTGCTTTAACTTGGCCGCTACAAGTTAACCGCCAAACTCTCAGCTGCTACAAGTTGTCTGCCAACTCCAAGTCACTGTAACTTGGCCGCCAACACTAAGCCGCTGTAACTTGGCCGCCAACACCTAGCCGCTGTAACTTGGCCGCCAACTCCTAGCCGCTGGTAACTTGGCCGCCGCAAGTCGTCCAGTGTCACGTACCCTCAGCAAGTGGTGGCGCCGTGTTCTTCCTCTATGTGCTTCCGGAACACAGGCCGCGACGCGGACTCGAACCCGCACGCGCCGCACACCAACACGTCCGCCGCCTCCACCTCCTCAGTGTTCAGATGCACGCGGTCTGAAAACGATATTGTATCTGTTGATACAAATATGGTAGATTAATATGTAATAATAACTAGCTGTGCCCGCGACTTCGTCCGAGTGGAATAGTGTCTTTTAATTATTTAGGCTAATTATTTTACATATTAACTGCAAATAATTATATTTCCATACAAACTTTCATCCCCTATTCCCTATAAATATTTTACACCCTTAAGGCTAACGCGCCCATCTAGCCCGCAACGTTCAAATTTTTTGTGTTTTTTTTTTAATTTTTCAAAATCTGGCAATATTAATAGGCACATTTTGTAGTGTGTGCATTGCATTTATTAATATATCCATCTTACTCTAAAACATTTCAAGAACGACAGCTATCCAGAAAATCTGGCAATTTTTGTATATTTAGTGATTAACTAGGATCATATCCACCGTGATAATATTTAGAGTAAAATAAATGTATTAATAAACGCACTGCATACTGTGTTTGTCGCAAATCACAAAATGTTGTCTTAAATGTTTTCAGATTTTGGATAAACTATAAAATATTCGAAAATTTTGAATTTCGCGGGCTAGACAGGGGGAAACCTTAAGGGAGGAACCTTTAGGGGGGAAACTTTTACAAACTTTGAATGTCATTCAAGCTTCTAGCTCCAAAAATGACGATACTTCCATACAACTTTTCATCTCCCCCTTTCAACCCCTTACATTCCTTTTTCGCATTAAAAAGCAGCCCTTGTCCTTTCTCAGGCTCTAGACTATCTGTGTTTCAGATTTTTTAATCGGTTCAGTACTTTTGGTCTGAAAGCGCAACAGACAGAGTTACTTTCGCATTAATAATATTAGTAAGGAAGTAAGGATAATAGCAATGATAGCCGATTGGTTAAGCACGCGTCTTGCGGGCATCATGTCCTGGGTTCAAACCCCGGCTCACACTTCTGGGTTTTTCGAAATCTATGTGCGAATCATAATTTCTATACGATTATCACTTGCTACTTTTTAATGCAGTTTACACTGTTTTCTAAGCTATTGAATGTTTCCTAAGACCGAAACACGACAGAATTGTAAAATTCCTGTAAATAAAATACAGACCACTGAAAATATAATAGTTTCATATTTATTTATGTCTGTCTTCAGTTGGCATTTTATTTTAAACTAGCTGTGCCCGCGACTTCGTCCGCGTAGTATTTAACTTAACAAAAAAAATCGGGATTAACGGGATAAAAAGTATCCCATGTGTTAATCCCGGTTATAAGCTATCTGCGTTCCAAATTTCCTCCAAATCCGTTCAGTAGTTTTTGCCTGAAAGAGTAACAAACATCCACACTCACAAACTTTCGCATTTATAATTTATTAAGTAGGAAGTAGGATTACCAGCTCCCGTAATAAAATCTTTTGGCCCTGTATTTAGTTAGATCAGGATACTCAGGTGGTGGGTCGGGGGACCCACTACCTATTGCACGATTTCGGCCGTCTGGGGGATGACTGGGGTGGTACCAGGTCCGGGTCCCTTTACTCTCTCTTTCAGTGGACCCGGGACGCCCCACTGCATGGCGGAGGGTGGTACACCGTTGGTTTTTAGTGGGTATACTGCGCCCTTCACGCGCAGGGACTCCCACATACCCCTCTCGTCTCCCCCGAGGTGTGAGGGGACCCATAAAGGGTTTTCCAACGGAAAAAAAAGGATACTCACTGGAGGTTGCCTCCAAATGTTTGTCCTGTACGTGTTTCATGAGCTGAAAAAGAAAATAATTCAAATCAAAACCCTCTACATTGTTTAATTGTTATCACAATATTGTATTAACTATTACTGATAAAAAATATTAACGGTAAGTACCGTAGTAAGGCTGTAGTAGGGACAGCGGGATAGTAGGGGCAGTGAGGTTGTAGGGACAGCGGGTTAGTGTGGGTAGTAAAGGTAGTAGATGCAGTGAGGTAGTAAGAGCTGTAGGGGATAGTTGGGGTATTGAGGTTATAGAGACAGCAGGTAGTGTGGGGTTGTATGGGCAGTGGGTTAGTAGGTGCAGTGGGGTAGTAAGGACTGTAGGGTGGTGGGGGTAGCTGGGTAGTATGGGTAGTGGAGGGTAGTACCTGCGTGTGCGTGGCGCCGCGGTAGGGGCAGCGGGGTAGTGGGGGTAGTACCTGCGTGTGCGTGACGTCGCGGTAGGGGAAGCGGGGTAGTGGGGGGTAGTACCCGCGTGTGCGTGGCGCCGCGGTAGGGGTAGTGGGGGTAGTACCTGCGTGTGCGTGGCGCCGCGGTAGGGGCAGCGGGGTAGTGGGGGTAGTACCTGCGTGTGCGTGGCGCCGCGGTAGGGGCAGCGGGGTAGTATGGGTAGTGTGGGGTAGTACCTGCGTGTGCGTGACGCCGCGGTAGGGGCATCGGGGTAGTGTGGGGTAGTGGGGGAAGTACCTGCGTGTGCGTGGCGCCGCGGTAGGGGCAGCGGGGTAGTATGGGTAGTGTGGGGTAGTGGGGGTAGTACCTGCGTGTGCGTGGCGCCGCGGTAGGGGCAGCGGGGTAGTATGGGTAGTGTGGGGTAGTGGGGGTAGTACCTGCGTGTGCGTGGCGCCGCGGTAGGGGCAGCGCGCGCACTGCAGCGTGACGGCAGGCCCGCGCCCGCCCCCGCGCCGCGCGCCCCCCGCGTGCTCGGCGGCCTGCGACAACACTACCATGAACCAACTAACCACTCTTTCAATTACGCTAGTCCCTAATACGTCAACACGAGGGGGATTCAGGCCATAATCCACCACGCTGGCCCAGTGCGGGTTGGCGGATTTCACACATGTCTTTCGAAAATTGGTTAGATCTTCTAAGACATGCAGGTTTCCTCACGACGTTTTCCTTCACCGTAAGCAAGTGATGATCATATAGCAAATTATGATTCGATTATGATGCGAGCCGGGGTTTGAACCTAAGACCTGGTGCCCGCAAGACGCGTGCTTTAACCAATCGGCTATCACAGCTTTTCAGTACAATATTCAAATTCAAAATTCAAAATTGTTTTTATTCACGTAAATCAACAAAGCATTTATGAATAGTCAGAATCTACCACCGGTTCGGAATGCCGCTTCCACTGAGAAGGACCGGCAAGAAACTCAATGGTTACTCTTTTCAATGAATGAAAGATGGTGAACATTCTCAGGAACAGCATAAAAAAATTATATGAGCAGGCAACACCGTTGCAGTTCAATTCAATTCAATTCAAATCGTTTATTTTGTTAAGGCCTACGGGGGCATCTACAAATTGTCAATTTTACTTTTTTTTTCTTATATCTACAACCGGATCGGAACGCGACCTCGACTGAGAAGATCCGGCAAGAAACTCAGCGGGCTTGTCTTTTTACACGTCATTTTTTTTTTGAATCGCCAGTTGCTTATATTCATAATAACAAAGGGCAGTAGATATGAACATAAATCCTACAAATATTATAAATGTGAAAGTGTGTGAGTGTGGATGTATGTATGTATGTATGTATGTTTGTTACTCCTTCACGCAAAAACTACTGAACGGATTTGAATGAAATTCGGAACACAGATAGTTTATAACCGGGATTAACATATAGGATACTTTTTATTCCGATAATCCCGAAATTTTTGTTACGTACTACGCGGACGAAGTCCGTGGGCACAGCTAGTATTATAATAGCTCCAGTGTGTTGCCTTTTGATGTTATCAAGAATTACACAAATAATTCGGAGCTTTTGTGTTTCACCATTCAGTTCAGTAAATAAGTGTCAATATTGACCTTGTGCGCCCACATCTCCTTGACCGCGTTGCATTTGTAAGGGCAGTGCTTGCAGGAGTACAGGTACAGCTTGAAGTTGGGGGAGGCCAGCAGCTCGTGCGGGGGCGGCAGGTCGCTGCGGCGCTTGCGCTTCGCCCCCGTCCCGGTCGTCGCAGCCCCCGCCGCACGCAACTCCAACGCCCTGAGAACAAATCATATAAGTAAACAACCAAACTTATTATATAGCATAAAACCTACTATCTACTTGAATATGTGAATTATATTTATTTACATACTATGTTACTATTTCCATGTGTTTCAAACTACAAAAGTTTTTTTTTTCTTCTTTATATTCTGTGCCACTAATGAAATTATTTTGTGATGCTCGTTGTGTAATTAGTCCTTATTTGTTACTACATCATCTATACTTAAGCTTATTATGCAATTGTTTGTTGTCCTGAATAAATAATAAAAAAAAAAAATACTAGGTGAAACAAAAAGGGTATACTATTTTTTTCAAAACTAAACTTTGTAATTCTACAACTATCAGCTTTGGAGGAAACTTGAAAACAAAAGGCGTTATAGGAATACAGCTGTTGACATATTTCACAGGTCTACAAAACATTTAGTACTTCAACTGTCCCACAAAGCCGATCGTTATAAATTTACAATAGTACATTGTTACATGAGTGGTGAAAGTTACTTATTTTGTCCCAAGACGGGGTTTGGCGCCCGAGCGTAGCGAGGGCGCTAATAGTTCGAGGGACAAAATAAGTCTTTCACCCGAGGTAAACACTGTGCTTTTCATTACGAATACAAGGAAAATAAAAATAAAAACAGGAATTGGCTAAAGAAATAATACAAGAAAGTATAAACAATACTCTACAACTCGAAAAAAAAAATCGGATTGCCGCTTATTTTGTTTTTTTTTTCGTTGGCCGGCCAACTTCATTATTTAGCCATTATTTTTCATTTTCATCTTTAAATATTTTGCCCAAATCTATGTTATTTTAAAGAAATTGTTGAAACTAAATTATCCTTAAGTCATTTTAAAAAAAATATTCTTTAATTAATACTTAACTTTATGTTATTTCAATTTTACAACGTGCTGTAATTGAGTGACTGTAGAAAAAGTTTGAACATGGTTCCATAGAAATGTGAAAATGGAACTAGTTTTTTTTTTATAATTTGACAGCTGTCAGTTGAAAGCGAAACTCCCGGGCCTGAAAAGTATTACTTTCAACCCGCTTCTCAGGCAACTTCAAACCTACTTTCAGAGTATGAGTAATGAAAAGTAAATTTGCAAATAAATTTGTATACCCTTTTTGTTTCACCTTGTATATATGTCGCCGCCAAATAGCTTAAATCGCCGTTCAATTAACAGCCTAGGCACTTAACTAAACAGCGCCGTTCAACTAACGGCCTGAATGATATTCAGCCGTATTACGACATTTAATAAATTGGCTGGCTAATGCTTAGGCAACTGGTTGACATTTAAGTACACACAAAACTTTTTCAAAATACTACCCAAGCAGAACGACCTGGATGGGTTTAGGTTAGGGTTATTTTTTTATGACCCCACAGAAACCCCACCCGGCAAATAGATTCGGTGGCTCTAAAAAAAAACGTAAAAAACCAAAGTACCTAATAAAATTATTCCATCAAAGTTGTTTTTTTCCGACGCCATATTGACCAAAGAGAATATAGAATATAGAGATATTGACAGTTTGGTGAGTTTCTGCGCTAGGTGGCAGAAAGTATAACTAAATTGAAATGAACAGGCTAGGCAGGTAATTAAACGGCTAGGCAAGTAGTTAAACGTCATCGATCCAAGTCATTTGCCTAGCTGTTTAATCAAATGGCTGTATATCATTCAGGCCACTAGTTGAACGGCGCCGTTTAGTTAAGTGCCTAGGCTGTTAATTGAACGGCGAATTAAACTAGTTGGCGGCGACATATATATGAAAAACAACGATTTTATAAGGATCCCGTCGTCACTGGGGCAATCTATGTAGGTGCCTAATTTTGTAACCGCTGATCCGATTTTCATGACTAAGATACATAGCTAAGAACACTCTCGATCAGAATACCTTTCTAAGAAAAAAACAGTGTCGTAACGCTACCAACGTCATCGTGGAACGCTACTGACGTCATCGTGTAACACTACTGATGCCATCGTGTAACGCTACTAATGTCATCGTGTAACGCTACTGACGTCATCGTGTAACGCTACTGCCGTCGTCGTGTAACGCTACTGACACCATCGTGGAACGCTACTGACGTCATCGTGTAACACTACTGACGCCATCGTGTAACGCTACTGACGTCATCGTGTAACGCTACTGCCGTCGTCGTGTAACGCTACTGACGTCATCGTGTAACACTACTGACGCCATCGTGTAACGCTACTGACGCCATCGTGTAACGCTACTAATGTCATCGTGTAACGCTACTGACGCCATCGTGTAACGCTACTGACGTCATCGTGTAACGCTACTAATGTCATCGTGTAACGCTACTGACGCCATCGTGTAACGCTACTGACGTCATCGTGTAACGCTACTGCCGTCGTCGTGTAACGCTACTGAGGTCATCGTGTAACACTACTGACGCCATCGTGTAACGCTACTGACGTCATCGTGTAACGCTACTGCCGTCGTCGTGTAACACTACTGACGCCATCGTGTAACGCTACTGCCGTCGTCGTGTAACGCTACTGAGGTCATCGTGTAACACTACTGACGCCATCGTGTAACGCTACTGACGTCATCGTGTAACGCTACTGCCGTCGTCGTGTAACGCTACTGAGGTCATCGTGTAACACTACTGACGCCATCGTGTAACGCTACTGCCGTCGTCGTGTAACGCTACTGAGGTCATCGTGTAACACTACTGACGCCATCGTGTAACGCTACTGCCGTCGTCGTGTAACGCTACTGAGGTCATCGTGTAACACTACTGACGCCATCGTGTAACGCTACTGACGTCATCGTGTAACGCTACTGCCGTCGTCGTGTAACGCTACTGAGGTCATCGTGTAACACTACTGACGCCATCGTGTAACGCTACTGCCGTCGTCGTGTAACGCTACTGACGTCGTCGTGTAACGCTACTGACGGTTAGAACGGATAGAGTGGCCGCGCGGCGAGCGCCCCGTAAGTCCGTAAAAAAAACAAAATTAAATTCGGTTCATCCGCTTAGGCGCTAGGATGCCACAGACAGACACACAGATAGACATGTTAAACTTATAAAACCCCTCTTTTTCGTCGGGGATTAAAAACAAAATCTTACCTTGCTTTCTGCAGTGCTTTAGCCTTCTCCAGAATCTCGGCCGGTGTGAGTGGTTTCTTTGGGTCCACCATCTTCTGGATGGAGGTGCCTTCACCGGCTGTCTTCAGGTAGACCAGGGAGCCGTCCCCAGATGGATCCTCCACCATCACATAGGACCCATCTTGGTTGTCATTCTCTGTTATAACAATACCCACAGTATTGTAGACAATCAATTTAGGACACTAGTGCTGTAGGTTTAAGATTTGATTTTCGTACACATGTCCACTGCCTATAAGGGCTCTTATTATTATTTATTTACTAGCTGAGCCCGCGACTTCGTCCGCGTGGAATTTAACTTAACAAAAAAGCCCGCTCCCGCGTTCTGAGCCCGCGTGGCAGGACCCAATTTTTTTATTTTGTTTTTCTAAAATAAAAGTAGCCTAAGTTACTGCTTATAACATCAGCTATCTACCAGTGAAAGTCCCGTCAAAATCGGTCCAGCCGTTTCGGAGATACTTTTTGATTTCATGTGTTTTTATTTTTATACGCGGAACCCTAATTGTTTTTCTAAAATTAAAGTAGCCTAAGTTACTCCTTATAATATCGGCTATCTGCCAGTCAAAGTCCCGTCAAAATTGGTCCAGCCGTTCCGGAGATTACCCGGAACAAACATACAGACAGATAGACAGATAAAATAAAAATTCTATCGCGTTTTTGCTATAGGTGTCGTATGTACTTTCATATGCATTTAGTGAAAAGGTGTTATTTTGATATTACAAACAGACACTCCAATTTTATTTATTTGTACAGATTTATTTATATTCAATCGTCTTACTCCCATAGACACATAAATAATAAATATAAATATTATAACTAAAATTGAAAATTTAGAAAAACCCTGATGCTACGTCTTTTTAAACTACAAAAGAGCTGATAATTTTCAAATGGCTGATCCGATTTTCATGAAACATAGCTAAGCTACATTCTCGATTAGAGAGGCCTATCTAACAAAAAAACAAAATTGAAATCGGGTCATCCGCTTGGGCCCTACGATGCCACAGACAGACACAGATACACATTTTAAACTTTTAAAAGCCCTCTTTTTTTGTCGGGGGCTAAAAATAAATATCGCCAGACTGACACACCAACTGTATGGTCCCAAACTAAGCAACGCTTGTACTGTGGGTACTGTACATTGGACTGGGGGCGATCCGGGTGACACCAAGACCTGGGCAAATTACGAAAAGGCCATTTCCGAAATTTGCCCCGGCGGGAATCGAACTCGCAACTAAGCTCAAAACCACAGCGACTTACGAGTCTAGTTAGTGTAATAATGTTACCCTCAGTGTCGCTAGCTTGTAACACGCATGTGACTGTGTCCGAACGCATGTCCCCCGACTCCGAGGGGTCTGGGTTGGTTACTATTTGGTAGGACTCCTCGCCGCCTTCACATCTGTTATATAAATAATGATAATTAAGCCCTTTTGACGTCCCACTCCTGGGCACAGGCCTCCACTCACTCTACGAGGGGGATTCAGGCCATAATCTACCACGCTGGCCCAGTGAGGGTTGGCGGATCTCACAAGTCTTTTGAAAATTGGTTAGATTTACGAAGACATGCAGGTCACGATGTTTTCCTTCACCGTAAGAGAGTGATAGAATCATATTGTAATTATGAATCGCACATAGATTAGGAAAAACCCAGAAGTGCGAGCCGGGGTTTGAACCCAGGACCTGGTGCTCTCAAGATTTAAGATAATGGTTTTTTTTAATTGCCTTCAACCTGAACTGTTTTGAATACAAGATGGTGTGCTTACCTGACGATAGTAAGGTTCATCAGGTCCAGTTGCAGGAAATTCTTGGTGCCATCGAGGATTTGCATGTACTGGGGCTGGTCACCATCGTCTGACAGGCTCGGGATAACATTGGTTTCCTGAACACAACACAAATCCTACTAATATTATAAATGTGAAAGTTTGTGAGTGTGGATGTATGTATGTATGTTTGTTACTCCTTCACGCAAAAACTACTGAACGGATTTGAATGAAATTTGGAACACAGATAGTTTATAACCGGGATTAACATATAGGATACTTTTTATCCCGATAATCCCGAAATTTTTGTTACGTTAAATACTACGCGGACGAAGTCCGTGGGCACAGCTAGTATAATATATAATTATATAATATAATTTTAGCCCTTTTGACGTCCCACTCCTGAGCACGGGCCTCCCCTCAACACGAGGGGGATTCAGGCCATAATCCACCACGCTGGCCCAGTGCGGGTTGGCGGATTTCACACGTCTTTCGAAAATTGGTTTAATCTTCTAAGACATGCAGGTTTCATCACGATGTTTTCCTTCACCGTAAGCAAGTGATAATCATATAGAAATTATAATTCGCACATAGATTACGAAAAATCCAGAGGTTCGAGCCGGGGTTTGAACCCGAGACTTGGTAGCCCGCAAGACGCGTGCTTAACCAATCGGCTATCACTGCTCCAACACAAATATGCAGCGGCATATTACCAAAAGCGTCTAAAGGTAGGTTATTCCATCAAAAGTAAATTCTTTAAGCCTGTAGGTTCACACCCCTCCCTTTCCCTCTGAGCTACTCCCCTTCAGGAGGGAGCATTGCACAGATATAGATTTACATAGATAACGCAAATGTATGTACTTCACGTGTACGAAACCCCGACCAAGCGACAAGGTTGGTGTCCGCTAACTTACAGCCCGCGCGACTACAGATATAAAAAAAAATACTATGAGCGAGATAATCACTCGAGAGAATCGTAGCGGGCGGAGAGGCATCGGCGGCATCGGTGACTTTGAATCGGTTTGGATTTCCCGATACTATCACGTCACAGGTGTTAAAAATAAGGCACGTTTGGTATCGATACAAATCGTGATACTTGCGTTATCTATGTAAATCTATATCCGTGGAGCATTGCCTTTGGTATTGCATTAACATCAGGCGGATAGTAAAAAATAAAATATACCCGACTTACTCTGTCATTTTTTTCGAACGGAGTAACCTCGACAATTTGTAGTTGACCTGAACGAACAAAAGAAACATTTTACTACATTTTAATACAACGCTACTGATATTCAATAATAATAATAATATCGCCGGACTGACACACCAACTGTATTTTATTTAGTTTTTGTATACTTCATCCCACTGCTGGGAAAAGGCCTCCCTTCTTCTTCCATATTTTTTTTACTTTGTGGAACGTCACCACAATTGAGTAATGTACACAGTGTGTCAATCCAAGTGATAAACTGTCCGTGCACCAAATATCTTCCAAATCTGTTCAACAGTTTTTGCATAGTCCAGCCACAAACATCCTAACTTACACATTTATATTAGTACGTTTACAGAGAGTACAGTTTACGGAGGATACAGTCCGGAGGGGTCCGGAGGGGAGTCCGGAGGGGAGGCAGGAATGAAATTTAGTGCTAATCACATTTAGACAATATTACCTATTTAAGGAAGAATTCATACTCATTCATAGTGAAATTTCACTGTAACACGTAATCCTATGAAGTCACTGGTCAATCTAAATATATATAACTCAAAG
Organism: Notodonta ziczac; assembly: GCA_918843915.1. Classification (NCBI taxonomy): domain Eukaryota; kingdom Metazoa; phylum Arthropoda; class Insecta; order Lepidoptera; family Notodontidae; genus Notodonta; species Notodonta ziczac. The sequence goes on along the minus strand of OU974065.1, from coordinate 1,188,471 downwards.
GTGACTGACTGACATAGTGATCTATCAACGCACAGCCCAAACCACTGGACGGATCGGGCTGAAATTTGGCATGCAGGTAGGTGTTATGACGTGGGCATTGGCTAAGAATGGATTTTGATTAATTCTACCCCCAAGGGGATAAAATAGGGGATGAAAGTTTGTATTAAACTTTTTCAATTAAATTCCACGCGGACGAAGTCGCGGGCACAGCTAGTGAGTTATCAAAACCGTGACAGTACCGAACGGTTTGCGGTTTAATTGCAATGATTTTTCAACAGGTTCTACCTATGTCGGTAGCAGGTGCTACTTATGAAAACCTATAGAATATGATTTTTCACATGCTACCTGTGAAATGTACCATCAACAAAGTTGAAGCTTGATCAATTTTGAACACTTTTCCCTTGCAGACAGTAGTCATAGGATGCCTCGCCCATCATGTTGTTGTCCAATGAGACGAAAAGCGTCCGATGAGACAAAAGCCCTTTTTTTGAGAACCATTTTTTAAATTGTTTTATGACCATGCTAGTCGCAGGTGGCTGCTGGTCATTGCATACAAAATGCAACCTTAAGGTGATCAAGCGTCGAGTTTGTTGACTGTACCATCATTAGTAAGGAGTGCTGGACTCCCAGTTCTTTCACTAATGCAAAACGGAGCTATAATAGCAACTTTACGGGTATCTTCTGTTAGAGGGTGGTTACTACCTCGGTAAAGCCAGCCTGTATGACCTGTAGTCACCTGACTACCGGTTGACTATCACCGTATACAGGTTGAAACAAAGAGGGTATACTTTTCTTTCAAAACTTAACTTTATAATTCTAAAATTATACGCTTTGGAGGAAACTTGAAAAAGAAAAGTTGTTATAGGAATACAGCTGTTGACAGATTTCACAAGTCTACAAATCCTTTAGTACTTCAAATGTCCCACAAAGCTGATACTTTTAGATTTACAAAGTAAAGTTGCAAAAAAATTGTATACCGTGTCTGTTTCACCTAGTATAAAGACTATAAACTCACCATCTTTGTATTCTGCAGTCAGGACCGGCCTGTCTGTAGTCTCCACAGTCACTTCTTCATCAGACATGGTCACCAACTTCTGTATAAACAAATAATCTATAGGTATATATCAAAATGAATCTCCATTTCCTTGGTCATCGCATCACGCATGAACAGATGGAACAATTTCACTCATTCTATTTTTGTTGTGTTTATTATTGTCAGGAGAAGGTTCTTGAGAGAAAAAATAAGAAAGTTGAGTGGAACAATTCAAATTCAATATTCAAAGTTAAGACAGGACAATGTCTGCAGTGTAAGCAGTGATAGCCGATTGGTTAAGCACGCGTCTTGCGGGCTACCAGGTCTTGGGTTCAAATCCCGGCTCGCCCCTCTGGATTTTTCGAAATCTATGTGCGGATCATAATTTCTATATGATTATCACTTGCTTACGGTGAAGGAAAACATAGTGATGAAACCTGCATGTCTTAGAAGATCTAACCAATTTTCGAAAGACATGTGAAATCCGCCAACCCGCACTGGGCCAGCGTGGTGGATTATGGCCTGAATCCCCCTCGTGTTGAGGGGAGGCCCGTGCCCAGGAGTGGGACGTCAAAAGGGCTAAAATTATTATATTAATTATTGTTATATAATGTCTGCAGTAATAAATTAGTATCACCAGACAAAAGCCCTGTTTTAAGTTGATCTCAAGCCTGAGAGCAGTCTTAAGTATGCTTTTAATAAGTCATTTTGTACTGGTATGACATAAAAATGGCATTTCCAAGATCGCACTTAACTTGAGATTGATTTAGCAACTACCAGGCCTAACTCATTAGCTGTAGGTCTGAGCGCTAGTAATTTGGGTCCCGTACGATGACTGGGGGCGGTCCCACCGGCACCCAGGTGGGGGCAAGTTACGAAGACAGGACTCTAATGCACCACTGCCGGTAGCCCACAATTCGCACGTTGTTTTTACTTTAAATGTAATAGTAAGGCCAATTGCCATTACGCCAAGTAAACTCCGTAACGCAAGGGTCCTTATACAACCGAATTCTATATTGTCTTACCTAGGTACTGATAAAATCTTGAAAGCGGTCGCGTCCCCAAGAGTATAGCCCTAATATCATCCGCCATTGCAGTTCACAAATGTTTTTCGTAGACAGTTGTAAATAATAACACGTATTGGAATTAGTGTGTAGCAGATACATGGCGATTTCCATAATTATTGTCATGTCAGACATTTTGAGGGATTCGGAAATGAATACAAAAAGATAACACTATTTTACGCTACGAATAAATAAATTTGGTGTTGTTTTGACACACAAAAATGTTTCTTGCAACACTGCGATGCGGTGTTTCTATTCTATCGCCATGATTTTTAATTTTAATATTGCAACAATCAATACTCACGTTGATGGCAACAATTCAATTCAACAAAACTGCGAATAGCACGAACGTAAGGTGTTTTAGAAAAATAAATATTACACGATTACGTATAGAAGTGAAAATATGGCGTCGCCATTGAAGTAAAACCGATTTTTTACAATCATAAATAGGATAAAGGCATTCAAGATGTTAAGCTGAGGTTGCCAATGTAAAATTATATTTTCCCACAAAAACCATGTAACAGATATAAATACCAATATTTATAATAATTAATTTTATCATTTAAAATAACATCACATTGTCATGATAAAAATAAGATATAAAGATGGTCATTTATCTGTTTTTTTTAAATGGCAACTTATGAAAGTACGACACTATCAACTAAAAACTAAAACTCTAAGCAACAAATGAAAATCAATGTTGTTAATTTAGTCCCTAAGATTATTATCTTAACGTTAGTATTTTTATTTTCAATATTTTATATAGGCATGAAATGCATATCTCTTTTTTTAATGATCCGTATGATGACATCATCAGTGTAGAGATGATGAAGAATTTGGAAAATAACTCGGAGTCTAAGCTTTTAAATAACATTTATCTCGTTCTAATATACAAAGAATTTAGTGCTATCCCTTTTTAAGCACTAATAATCACTTTACCGAAAATGTAGAGCTTATCGATTGAAATAACTCGTACGCATGCGTAATAAGTAGCAATATACTGTCATCCCAGTCACTCACATTGAAAACACATAAGACACGATGCAAAAACTAAATGATTAAGTATCTCTAAAAGTTTATACTCAGATTAAAAACTAAAATAACACAAATAATCCTCTGCTGAATAAATATTAGAAAACATCTTTGCTTTTATAATAAATCAAAGGGTTTTGCAGTAAAAAAATAATAAAGTTTAGATTCTGAATCGCGCTATCAAAGTTTTCGGCACAGTTTTCAACGGATTGAATATTAGCGTCGTACAATCGGGAGGTCCGTGGCTACTACGTAGGCCGGTATTGATGAGGAGCCGGTCTAATTCCTTGTCATCAGATATGTTGAGCGTATTAAGCAATCAAGCATAGTAAAATAAATAATGTCAAATATGTCAAGAAAAATGATAAAGAGAGACTATGGTCTCAGCCACACGGTAGTAGCTAATTTGACCTTCTTTTGGTGTTTTGTTTTTAACGTTATTTGAGACTTTTACGCACATCCAAGGGGTGGTATAATTAATTGGTGAATATAAATTAAGAAAATGTTAAATGCTAATATCAATTAATGTCCTCCTAACTGAAATAAAATAACTTTTTCGCTCCTCAATTGTACTAATTATTAAAGATGGTCTCCATAATGTAAACACTTGGAAAATTTGTCAATTGTTGCGTTAGGTATACTTGTTTATAATAATGTCAGCAAAAAAATAATAAGAAATTGGCAGTAATATTAATGTAAGCCAGTAGCTAAACTCAAAGCATCTCAACTTTTACTCTACCTTTTCAGTTCTAAATAAACTGTGTGGAAGTTAACTTATTAATTTTCAGTATGCATGATTTAAACAACATATTGGCAGATCTAGTCAGAATTGAAAACAACTGAATGCCCAGCTTCTACTTCATGTGAAATAGGTAGAGTACTTGTGATTATATTTACATTGTAGTCCATATTCATTAAGAGAGAGGACGCTACTAGCTAAATAAAGTATTTTAAATACCCTAGGAATAAGTATATTTTTATTGTCAGAAATAATTAATAAACTAATATTGCTTAGTTATATTATTACTTTCCGGTTCACTGCGGTCAATCATCCGAAAGGTTAATGAACTACCTTCACATTATGTAGAGTCATACGAGTAAGTCTGTACTGTAGATATAATGATAAATCTGAATGGAAAGGATATGTTTTATTTAAGAAAATAAAAGAGACTACCTGCTAGGTAATATCTATGTGATATCTTTATTATAACAGGGTTTACATATTCGATTATAATGATCCGATTAAATAATAAAAAATAAAATAATAGAAAAAGCTTTCAACATAATATAAATGTGCCAAAAGAGAGTCAAAGACGCTACATCGGTGTGTGTGAGATGAAACTCTCGTTTTTGCTGTATCATTTTCATTGTTTAAATTATCATTTTATAATTAACCCATACATGACGACACTTAAGACGACATATTCAGATAGCTGGGGCTTAGACCGGCCCCCAGCCACGACCGGCTTCCCGTGTAGCATGGACTCCCCGATGTTACATTTCAGACTCCCGTATATATACTAACAAAGCTTGAAAACTCTAATACTGCGATTCAGGCCAGGTGTTCCTATTGGACGATGCTCGTGACGTATACCTGTGTCAAGGAGTGTGGGGCGATCGATCAGCCGGTGCTGAGAACTGCGCAAGTCTGATTTGGAGCTAATAATATATTTGTAGTCCTTGGTGTATTTGCAAGGTCTCTATGTTGTTGAAACAATTATATGTGAAGCTGTTCTATGCACTGATAGGTATAGTTTTGCCTTGTTACAGGTATTCCATTGAACGAGCATTATGCAAAAGAAAATTCCAATTTTCTTTGTAACAGTAAATACTATCTTTTGATCGAATGTAAAATGAGTGACTTCCATTTCTGTTTCATAAACATGGGATTATGAAGAGAAAACACGTAAAACAAATCATGATCCCATTTGTACAATTCTTCATGTAGATTCCAGTACGGTTAACGTTGGCGGGTGACTCAGATAAATGCAGTCATCCGGAAATTTATCGTCAGAGCCACGTAGATGTACGTGTTAATACACGTAACTAGCTCTCCCAACACGTGTAGGTAACGTAGATTGGCTGAATGAAACATAATATTGATAATATAATTTTATGATGACTCTACTATTATTTTTTATAAGATACGTTTGCCGTCTATCCTAATGGTTTTCACAGTTTTTTCCCAATTTAGGTACGACCTATAAATAAATAGCGGGGCATGAGGAGCTCTGTTCAGGAGGTCCTGATAGATATTTAAAAGGGTTTACACTTTTACAGGGATGCATTCAAATTAACTACATCGCCATTTGATGAGATGATATTTTATTTCGACATTAATCGAACTCTGTAGTCGATCATACTGTAACATAGCTTCTATTGCAATTTTTATTGATTAACTATGTCAGCGATACTTCTGGTAATTAATAATGTGCGCGTTTCTCTTATTTCATAAATCCAGTCGAGTGACATCGGAAGTGATAACCACATTTGGTACCTAATTCAACTTTCTACAGCGTAGCATAGAGCCATATAAGTGCAAGCATGCATGCACGAACGTTGCACTGTTAAAGACAAGAGCTTCTTTTAGCTCTATATTATCATAAGGTATCAATGTCTTATATAGATTCTTCTTAAAACAATGTTTTTAACCTTTTAATCTCAACTATGAAGAAGTCAGTTTCCGAAATTTCTCTGAGCTGATTTTCGACATTTACAATGCCTAGCAAGTAATCTGAAACTTGATAGACGTAAATCGTAGAGTCATCAACATTTCAATTTATATTAAGACCTCAAACGTAAAATGATTGAATCATAAACTCTACATTACATTGGAGCTGCACCTTAACTGTATTTTGCGTCAAAGAAACTTGATTCCAACCCCTCTGTGCTAAGTTAATGGGTTGATATAGAGCAATTTAATGTAGAGACTGCATATTATTTCATTTTCATACAAGACATGAGGTGGAAGAACAATTGATATTGTGTAGATGGAGATAAAGTTCTTTAATGAGCAGTGTATCATAATAGGCTCAAAATAATGAATAAACTTAGCTAAGAAATTAACCTTAATTACCCTTAAGATACCCGATATCAAGCGGACATAAAAGCTACTCTAAAAAACGATACAATTGACTAAACAAACAAATGCATTAAACTTTTAATATCCTTGTTTTCATTGTATCCTAGTTTTAAAATGGTGTAAAACCAGTAATGATAAGTTAGCCCATAACATAACAAGTTCAAAAGCTACAGAAACGTAGAGTCACTCGAGGATCGTTATCAGAACATAAAACTGGCGATTCTCAACAACCCTACCATTTAAACTATTATTTTCCCAAAATATCTCTGAAATGTTACCCTAACCTTTATTTCTGAATCGCGGTATCACAGTTTTCTCTCAATTCTGCACAAGACCGTACAATTCAGAGCATACACCAGGGAGTCCGGTGGCCACGCGGTAGAGCGGTCCATGCAGCCGCTTCACTTAAATGCACCGCACATAAATTTAGACCTTAACTCAACCTACAAAACTTCAACATTTGCCATTCTGTCGACTAGAAGAAATTGCTAGACTGTATTTGGAATACCCGCGACGCTGGAGAATGACGAATGCTTGAACTTGAACAATGAATGCTTACAGCACCGGTGTGGTTAAATTGACTCCTTTTTACTGCTTTTTTACATAACCTATTTGGATTGCCATTCTTAATTATTTCTAAATATCAATTACTAACTTTGACCTTTTTTTTTGATGAATTCGTATTAAGTTTATGTAAAACCATCTACCTTTCCTTTTAATTATTTTATTTGTGTCGAACCTGTCGCCGATTTTATTTTTTAATTAGTTTTGGTCTCTGGGATACAGGCCCAGATCCTAGTGTAAAGGCCGCTGCATAAATAATATTTTTCCCTTTTGTTTTTAATAAATGATTCATGATGATGACTCTACCAGAAGTTACATCATTTCAGGAGATTAGAATTACTAACTTCAATTAATACAAATACTTCAATGTACCATACAAAAATGGTCAATGTATCAACAAATTATGAAATATAATTTTTAAGTACGCTTATTTAAGGCTCTTTATGGTATAATATAATATTATAGTCTTAAAAACTTGGAAAAAACAAAACGTTTTTATATAACGACATCTACTGGTGAAAGCTTAAGTTTATTTCTAAGCTAGGTATGTGAGAATGTTTAGTACGTGAACTAACGGTGAACCATATTAAAGATTAAACTGATTATGCAGTACCTACCTTACAATAAACGTAATAAAATTAAAAATATCTATTTTTTTAAAGCATGATTCGTTTAAAATAACAATGGTATACGTTCTCAGAACTTCCGAAAAATATTTTTTCCTCAATAAAAAGCAAGATTTCCCTAACTGTGACAACCCTCAAATCCGGCAGGATGCGCACTGCGCAGGTCAACTTCATGTCAAATCCGTTTTGTCATATCCGTGGGTGCCACAACAAAACCTATAAAATGTTTAAATAATTAATTAAGAACGTTAATAAAAGTAATAACCTACATAGCTTATAACACATAGCATTAACACATATATTTACAGTGGTTATATGAAAAAAGGATTTGTTGTGAGGTTGGTAGTCAATATTTTTTTTACTGCACTATTATAAATACCTATTGCACGCTCTGACCCATTCATTTTCAGCCTATAATGGTCCTAATATTTTAAATGTAATAAACTGAAATTAGGTAGCCATTCGGGTTACAGGACGTTTTATGAATTGACGAGTTTATAAATAAATGCTCCACACATAACAAACAACGAATGCAGCGAAAGGAGGCGAACGAACATGAACGAACGCAATTCATTGTTCGCTTGTTGCAAGTCGCTCGCGTCCATTCAGTCAGTCAAATATGGAACGTATAGAGACCACTTTAGGTTCTATTCTCATCGCTACTTTTATACGTCATTGTTTTAATGTTCTGTAAATAGAAAAAATGCGTAGGTACTTACCATAGAGTCATATTCTTATTTTTTGCAGATCTTGAAATGGCCTCCAGTGGTTCCGGCGCTGTATTTTTTCTGGGCACAAGAGCACATTATCAGGTTTGTAAAGCTTCTCCCCACAGATCCGAACCATGAAGGTAAACAGACTTTTCCACCAGGGCGGCGCCACTTTGGAGTGGATCGACATTGACATCTGACAGGTCTGACAGTCTCTTTCTCTGACCCTGCGATAAATGGCACCAAAAAATTGGTGTCTTTTGAATTAGACCAATAATTTCTTTATTAGTTCTTCGGTATAATTTTGCTCCATGGAATTAAGTAATGTTTTGCTCTTATTCGTTCGCTCGCTCGTGCCCGTTTCAATTCGCACAATTATTGAAGTATACCGCGAGATAACTATCTATGTTTGCTAAACGTCGTCGCCATATTACATACGACAAGATAGGTACTTCCATTTGCTAGAAATCCACTACGTATACTATTTGGGCAGGTTCCTGGGTGGCAAGCCTGGTAAAGAAACATCGCGTAATTGATTAAATCACGGTGGTAGAGGCCCAATGGCGCAACTTTACCATATGAGGCCAGTGGCTCATTCTTCTGATTGGGCCCTCCCTTAATGTAGCGGGCACCGCGCCTTGAAAGAAGACCTTTCTTACTGAGAAACCTGGCAACTTACTGGCAAACAAATGAACTTAGTCCAATGGATGCGTTCTAAAACAGAGCGACATTTTATTATTATTAATAAAAAAAATTACGACCGCTTGGTGCTGTGGTCTTAGCGTAGGCCGCTCGGCTCCCTGCACATGGTGGTTGCGGGTTCGATTCTGCCTAGGAAAATTTCGGAAATGGCCTTTTCGTAATTTGCCCAGGTCTGGATGTCACTGGTGATGATAAAAACGAAGTGCGAGCAATGCCTTTGATATTGCTGTATTGCAATTTGCAAGCATCAATAGGCTACCAGCTTAACATTAGGGTGGGACATACGCTTACCAACAGAACATACCCCCCTCCTCACGGCCATAAGTTGGGTATGTACGTCGATATAAGTGCCTCCGTGGGCGTTAACAAAACGAACGATTCGACTTTGACAGGTGCTACAGCAACCTGGGTCCCGTTTTGACGTGGAGAACGGGAACGCGTCTACGGAGACGATCTACCAGAACCCCTCCGTCCAGGAGTTGTGGTCCGCAGACCAAGCCACCCAGGAGGTGAAGAACAAGGCGTATACCAACGATCGATGGGGTTACTGCGATCAGGGTGATGGTAATGGTGAGTTTACCGATAGATCTGGTGGTTAGACCGCTCGGTCTGGTGGTTAGACCGCTCGGTCTGGCGGTTAGACCACTCTGTCTGGTGGTTAGACCGCTCGGTCTGTTGGTTAGACCGCTCGTTCTGGTGATTAGACCGTAGGTCCCGTAGGCTCTGGGTGTACTCATTTATAACTTGAATGTAATGCATGATTTTTAGGGTTCCTAAGTACTTGAATTTTTTCGTACTTCTTTGAAAATTAACAAACACTGTATTTATATATTTGTGAGATATTGTAAACTTTAAAATTATTGATTGAATGATTGATATACTAATGTATTATCGTCAGTAGGAGACGAGAAAGATAAAACAGATAGTAGTACCGTCAAGAGACGGGCGCGCCGCCGGCCGAGCGAGACAGCACTGTGCGAGCGAGACAATGATATGAAGCCAGCACTCCTCAACACCATGGGAGACAGGTAAGGTTGTAGAATCGTATTAATAAATCGATCTCAAATCTGAGAGCGATCTTGGTGATGTCATTCTCATGTCATACCAGTTCAGAATGACACGTCAAAAGCTTACTCAAAACCGATCGCAGACTTTATTGTAAGGTTACCGGTGACCCTGAACTCAGAAATAGGAGTCCCAAAACAAAGCGGGGCTCCGTTGACTTAGTTACAGGGAATGACGAGGTCGAGGTCAAGGTCACCCGAAGTCATTGTCAAATCAAGGTCACATGACCTAAATGCCATAATATTTCGGAAAGTTTTTTTTTTCGTCTTATGTTCGGAACCCTTTAGTGCAAGTCCGACGTGCACTTGGCAATTTTTTTAATTACTAGCATTGTGTGTTTATTACATTACGTATTCCTCTTAGCCCCTCTGGCTAAGCTAATGCCTGTGTTAGCATTGGGCTCTCGTCAATAGTTTAACGGCCAGGATGGGAATCGAACCAGAAACCTTCGTAGCTGGCGGCCCCTCTAACCACTAGACTATTGATGCCTACCTATACCTCTTGTGTACGATCCGCCTGATGTTAAGCAGTTACCGTAGTCTATAGATGCTTACAGCACCAAAGGTGCTGCTCGCACGTGCCACCATGAAGGGGACTGGTATAGAAGGTGTAGAAGCTAAGCTCCTATACGGGCGCTAGAAGGCACTGGTTTTTGTGTTCTGGCTCTTCCACTATCGTATGAAACGCAGCTATAATAGCTACTGTGTGATCTTACGTGAGAGGTTGGTACTGCCCCGGTAGACCCAGCCCATATGCAGGTTGAAACAGAAAGGGATTTACAAAGTAAAGTTGCAAAAAAGTGGTATAACCTTTCTGTTTCACCTAGTATGAGGTAATTCCTCCCCTTTACTTAATTTATTTTCATTTCAATATCAAAGTCGCTCAATTGATCATCCGAGTGGCGGGGGTAGTGGGGATGCCAGTTGATCGCTTATATAAGGTGTGCGCGCGGCACTTCGTCGCTCATTCGTAGCCCAACTTTCCTGAGGATGTCTCTTTCAGAGGCGAAACACGTGTCGAATTTTACTCTTAATTCGCTTTGTTCCGCGGAAAATTGCAAATTATTAGGCTCCCTGACACTCTTGACTGACATACTCGACCGACGGAGTTAGGTTTTGTTGACCTCTTCCATTATCGATCAACCTATTTGATTTATAATTTTGGAGGTTAACAAGCCAAGGGTGAGTGGTGGGTCCTTCTCCTAAATTGTTCTCTAGTATGAGGTGTTGTCAATTGGGAACGGTTTGCGTCAACCACCAAAAGACCCATGCCTCGTTGGCAGTTCGACATTGAAGACCAAGTCCCGGAGCCGGGTGTCGCTGCTGACGTTCCTAGCGTCCCTGGCGCGCCGCAAGCGCAGGCTGGACGCCAACATGCAGTATCTGCACCATATCGAGAGCGCTCTCAATAGCTGCACCTACCGAGAGTCCTGCAGGTGCCTGGATTGCCAGGTAAGTGGCACGGCCTGGACCACAAAACGGCTGATTTTATAACTAACAAAAAAAAGTTATCATGTCAGCCTACAACCGCTGAGTTTCTTGCCGGATCTTCTCAGTCGAGGTCGCGTTCCGATCCGGTCGCTATCAAGACAAAAATGAAAAATTTACAATTTAAAAGTTCCCCCGTAGTCCTAAACAAAATAAAAGCTTTGACTTTGACTAAAAAGCACTTATGAATAGTCGGAATCTGCCACCGGCTCGGAATGCCGCTTCCACTGAGAAGAGCCGGCGAGAAACTCAATGGTTACTCTTTTCAATACAATGAAAGATGGTGTACATTCTCAGGAACAGCGACGCAATGTGAACAGGCAATTAATCCAATCTTTCACTGAGCTCTATCATATTAAATACTAATTAATACATAACTAAATATTGCCAGATTGACACACAAACTGTATGGTCCCAAACTATGCAACGCTTGTACTATGGGTACAGTATGATGGACTTGTGACGATCCCAGTGACGCCCAGACCTGGGAAAATTACGAAAAGGCCATTTCCGAAATTGAACCCTACATGAATCGAACCCGCATCCACTCTGTACAGTGCCGAGAATAAGCTCAAACCACTGCGCCGAGCGGTCGTCAAAGGCGCTCCAAGATTAGATTTTGTGTATTATTATTTAATGCTCACGGTGAGGAAACGCCTTTAGATGAATTAATGAAATAACACTAAAGCAGTTTTTTTCTAAGAATATATTTTCTTAAGCAATCGTAACATACAAACATCCGCTCCCCTCCCCCCATTTAAACAAAAACGGCATGAATTCGACTTACTACTGCAATGATCAAACAATATCTATATGTATATATACAGAGTGGTGACGACATGACAACATTAATGTTAACCACATATTGGGTATCACCATAGTAGTTCGTACACAAACTATCATCAAATTGCATTGAACGGTATAGCCCCAGGAATTAGTTTTCACTTTAAGAATTTTAACACATGCTGTGAATACATTACGATTTCGCAGGGCTAGTTTATAAGGTCATTCACCTAGAAGGACCAAAAACATTTAGATTTACCTACATGCGTAAAACAAAACCAAATAAAAAGTGCGGCTCAGAAATCATCGGTTACTTAGAAATATCACAATATTGTTGATTAAATTTCGACCTTATTACCATAACGTTAAACTTCTTATTATTATAAGCAAATGAATATTTATGAGCTGTACTATTCGATTTGTAGTCGGCATAGTGTAAACAGACAGGAAGATGGCTACGTTGCCAATCCGACACCTTTGCACAAACAAAGTAAGAGTAAGTAAAAATAGTTTATAATCACTTCCGCATTTGGAAGAATTTGTGTGCAAGAAAAGGAAAGAAATCGTCTGGGGTTTTAGGCTTTTGCTGGAGTTTGTTTTTTATTCCCGATCACCAGTGCGTGACTAGCTGTCCTTGTGAGAGCTCGTTTTTTTAATAATTTCAATGTGTTAGAGTTGTTAGGCGCGCGGCCATTGTTAATTGTTTTTGTGTAAAATTGGACATTCCTTTTCTTTTGCCGTAAGTCCATTTAGTGTAGATCTAGTTTTAGTACCTACGTACTCTTATGTTATTGATAATACGATTGTGTTGTTTTAAATGCCGCGATTTGGGAAGGCGGTGCGGTGCCTACCAAATGTGTACTCGTAAACAAGAAATAGTGTGATACCGGCTTAGTGTTAGGTCCTAAATATTGTGTTTAAAATGTGACTACTTAGTGATTAATTAACGTGAAAAGTGTACCTAGTGTTAAGAAAGATTATCTACCTACTTACCTATTGGGAAGACGGTGCTAACCCAATGTGTAAACAAACAATAGTGTGATACCGCCTTAGGGTTAGGTACGTACCTAAATATTGTGTTTAAAATGTGACTATTTAGTGATTAATTACCGTGAAAAGTGTACCTAGTGTTAAGAAAGACTATCTACCTACCTACAATGTTTTAAATAAACACTTGCCAATCCACGGGCGCCCGCCCGGCGCCGGCGCTCGGGCGCAGAGCGCGCGGGGCGCGGTGCGCGGACTTCGATGCCTACCTACATGAATGAAACTAGATAGGTAAACCTACAAAGATACCGCGCGCACGTGTATACAAAAGCGATGTTGCCGATCTTACCCGTAGTGCCTACAGGTCAGTTGAGGTCAGTAGATAATATTACTAAAGGGTGTTGTGTTTCGTTTAGATTATTTTCGGAATTAGTTTGTTTGAAAATTTCGCTTTTTGTATGTTGATGTAACAACCAATTTCATTATCATAAAGTATTTTGATTGACTAGTAGTGATGGTGTTTTAATTTAATGTCGTTATGTCGTCTCCACCCTGTATAACTCAAAGGTGACTGACTGACTGACATGTGATCTATCAACGCACAGCCCAAACCACTGGACGGATCGGGCTGAAATTTGGCATGCAGGTAGATGTTATCACGCAGGCATCAGCTAAGAAAGGATTTTGATTAATTCTACCCCCAAGGGGATAAAATAGGGGATGAAAGTTAGTATGAAACTTTGTCCATTTTAAACCGATCGGGCTGAGACTTTGCATGCATAAAGCTACTATGACGTGGACATCCCCTAAGAAAGGATCAAAATTCCACGCGGACGAAGTCGCGGGCTCAGCTAGTTTTTTTAATATGTGTACTAGCGACCGGCCCCGACTTCGAACGGGTATTTTTTATCAGTGTTTCTCTACTATATTATGCATGTATTATACATATAAACCTTCCTCTTGAATCACTCTATCTATTAAAAAAACCGCATCAAAATCCGTTGCGTAGTTTGAAAGATCTAAGCATACAAAGGGACAGACAGACAGCGGGAAGCGACTTTGTTTTATACTATGTAGTGATGTAGATAAAATAAATTTTGTTTATATTTGTTGTTGTTGTCGAGTTTGTCTTAAGTATGTCGCCGCCGCCGCCGTAATGTTTTGTTCCTCTCTTTCCAACATTATTAGAGGGAGATATAAGATATTTACTCTGACGACGACGACAGTACAAATACTCGCTGGTTGGTTCGCTGTATCGCAAAAATTAAGTTGAGGCATAACTTTAAAGCTTTTTTATTAATATTAATTATTGCTAATAATGTACAGAGCACCGAATTGTGGTCTACAGCCACCGATATAGATTTACATAGATAACGCAAATGCATGTACTTCGCGTGTACGAAACCCCGACCAAGCGTCAAGGTTGGTCGCCGCTAACTTACGGATATAAAAAATATGGGTAGGAGCGAGATAATCACTCGAGAGAAGTAGCGGGTGGAGGGGCATCGGCGGCAGCGGTGTCTTTGAATCAGTTTGGATTTTCCGTCACTATCTATGTAAATCTACATCTGTGGATCTGTGGTCCACACCCACTAGAATGGAGCAGCGATTAAAAATCCCGTCACACGACAGAATAAAATAGGTCTGTTTTAATAATAGCATGGTAAAGATCAGTGGGTGGGTGACCTTTCTAATTTTACATTAATAATAATGAGTTTGTTCCAAGAATAATGCCGAAGAGTTACATATCACTAGTTTGATTATTTTTAAATGATTACAAAATGTCTTGTTAGTTTAATGTTGTACAGAACTAAGTGGTAACAACCCGATCGCCACCATTGATGTGCGAATACCACGGTTGTTTGAACAGGTCTATAGATAAGGTATACTTCCTTTATTACACGAAGATTTCAAATAGGATGCTTATGACACTGGTATATGGGTCAATTTGCAATAATCCACACGCGTTCATGAAAAGAAATGACTATATTGATATTTTGCTATTAAGGTTGTTTGTCAACACTAAGAAAGATTGTTAGTTTTTCGGCTGACTGGTAAGGTGCAGCACAATTTAAATAGTACTAATAGTTTAGCCCTTTTGACGTCCCACTCCTGGGCACGGGCCTCCCCTCAACACGAGGGGGATTCAGGCAGTAATTCACAATGCTGGCCCGTTGCGGGTTGGCGGATTTCACATATCTTTAGATAATTGGTTAGATTTTCTGAGACATGCAGGTTTCCTTCACCATAAGCAAGTGATAATCATATAGTTCATACATAGATTTCCAAAAACCCAGAAGGGCAAACTGCAAGACGCCTGCTTAACCAATCAGCTATCACTACAATTTATCATATAAAATCATCTTACATAACAACTAGCAAGCGTTAAAACTTATGTCAGAGAGAGGTACAAACAAAATGGCTATACAATACATTTAAATTTGAATAAACAAATAAAACATTAACATCATTAACACATCTCTAAAGATTACTGATTATTAACAAACTTATCAATGTCGTACTCGGAATTGTCATCATATTCTGAATTATGTCCGTCTGTCTGTACGTCAGGGTTCTTCTTCTCATCCATACGCACGCATTTCACGCATACCTGTCCCTTTCTCAACCAACACCCTCTGTGATACATGGAATTACATCTATCACACAACAAGGCCCCGCTATCGAAAGGATATAAAACCTCGTTGTTACCACACACCTCGCACAAATATCCTTTACCGGAGCACAATGGACAATTCGTTATATGAGCCCGGCACACCTCCGTTAATTCTGTCAACTGATTCTCCAACGATCCGTCGTTGATAGCTTCCAAATGCCCCATACTGTATTTCTTGTTTACATCGCCCAGTTGAATGAATAACGGTGACAGCAAGCTTGTGCCTTCGTTGCAAGCGCACAAATATCGTCTCATCCATTCCAAGTCTTTCCTCATCTTGTGCACCCACTCCAGTTCTGCTATAAAGCTGAATAATCTAGGGTTGATACTCACAATATCAATGTACGGCCTTGTCCATGATATATTCAGCATTTGGTAAGCAATTCGCGAGACATACCTTTTCTCCCAGTCCCAATTATGGACAACCCTAGCGGGGATCGCTGATAAATCATTCCAATGGCATGTCGCACAGAAGTATAGGCCGGTATAGTCACACAATCTGGGTTCGTTCCACGTGTCTTTGAACGTCAGAGCCGTCTGGCACTCTGCACACTTGTAATCTTGAGATGCGAGACCTCTTTCCGGGCATATACTCATTTCGAAACACCCTTTCTCAGTCATGACAACATGTGCGCACACCCTACACACATTATCAACACATTTATAATGACACAAATACCCACAGTCATTACATTTGTAGGAACCTTGGACAATGCTCCAGATGACCCCGCTGCAATGGTCGCAGTACTGCTTGCGGTTCGAAGGATTCGTCTGCTGCTCGAGATGGTGGCCTTTCAAGCTAATCTTCACTCTAGCTGGTCCATTATTGTCTTTCAAATCCTCCAACCGGAGTCTCAATTCAACTAAGTATCGTACCAACCATTTTCTTTCGTCGGAACATTGTGCACTGTTCAATACGAGTTCTTTACACTGTATTATGGCTTTCTCGATCTCCTCTTTGGTCGCTGAGCTGTGTATTTTCAATTTCTTGTTCGCTATTGACTTGGGAATATAGTTTGAATCGTAACTTTCGTCGGCCGATACGCAACCCGATGTGGATGACGAAGACGGTGTTCTGCAGTCCACATCGACACTGGGACTGCAGCATATTAAGCTGTTCCTATATTTGGGCGAATCGTTCGCAATTGCTCCCGCCATCGTTAATTTTCGTGACGATAACAAAGGATAGTTCTCACTACTAGTTTGTCTAATTTACCATTGTATAAGAGTACGCCGTTATAATTTAATTGGTTGCACAGGTTATCTGCACTCGCGACTCATCGCTACGGCGATTTAATGATGCTTTGATATAATTATAAAGGATTTTTCGTAACAAAAATAATTACATCGTCATTTTTGACAGGAGTGTGTAATGTATTTGTGTTGTTATGTTGCCGTTCTGGTATTGATGTAACGTTTCGTTTCACGGTATGATTTTTTTCTTGATGTGTATTTTTTATTAAGATTTTGGCAAACATCTTTTTGGAATACGTTTTCGTTTGGTTATTTCGTTTAATTCATAATCAATAATTTGGTTTCCAAATATATTAATTTTATTGTTACTCCGCGGCACCATTTTTTATTTACTTATTTAGTAATTGAGAGACAGTTGAGAGAAGTAATTTTCTTTACCCAATGAAATAGTATTGAATGAAACGTAATTCCAATGCGCAGGCGTGCCAACATACCGTCAATAACCTGTTCTGCCCTGTCAAAATACAACCATTTTAATTTACCATATTTATTTTCTATACATTGCTTGTTATAGTAGTAAATAAAAAATACTTTATTAGGAAATACGTCAATGAATATAATGAACTTTAGAAGTCGTTTGTTATTGTTTTTATAATGATGGACCAAGGCTGAATGAGGTCAGCTAATTTATTAGTTCCGATTACCTACATTTTAGGTACCTATATGTTATAGTAATGTACTGACTATTGACCTATGAACTTAACCGTGTTAGATTATATGCAAGTCTGGGGTCATAGACTCAAACTGATCGGTTTAGTTACTATGTTCCGAACAACTACCTCAGTACTTTATCAGCTGATAACACACTTAGATGCGTATTAAGAAATCGATCTCAAGTTTGAGAGATGAGAAGGGATGAGAAGCATGTGACTAAACGAGTGATGAATATGAATGTGGATGGATACAGTGCGAGAGGAAGGCCCAAGAAAAGATGGATGGATTGTATCAAGAATGATATGAACGAGGTTGGAGTGGATGTGAGTATGACGGGAAAGCGCGATGTATGGAAGGAAAAGACATACTGCGCCGACCCCAGATAATGGGAAAAGGTGAGGCAGATGATGATGACCAAATGTGTAGGTATTAAGGATACACCTGCCCCACAATCCTATCGCCAAATAGTTTAACCAGGAAGAAGAGGGGAGGGTATTAACATTGACGGACTGTTTCCGATGTCGGAAGAGACAGGTTCCATCATTATCTATACAAATAAATAAAATTGGAGTGTCTGTTTGTAATATCAAAGTAACACCTTTTCAGTAAATGCATATGAAAGTACATACGTAACTTACAACAAAAACGAGACTTTAAAATTGTTTGCCTGTCTGTCTGTGTGTTTGTTCCGGGTAATCTCTGTAAACGCCTGGACTGATTTTGACGGGACTTTCACTGGCAGATAGCTGATCTTATAAGGAGTAACTTAGGCTACTTTAATTTTAGAACAACAATGAGGGTTCCACGTAAAAAAATAAAAACACATAAAATCTAAGAGTATCTCCGGAACGGCTGGACCGATTTTGACGAGACTTTCACTGGTAGATAGCTGATGCTATAAGCAGTAACTTATGCTTCTTTTATTTTAGAAAAAAACAAAATTATAAAAAATTGGTTCCTACCGCGCGGGCTTAGAACGCGGGAGCGGGCTTTTTTGTTTAGTTAAATTCCACGCGGGCGAAGTCGCGGGCTCAGCTAGTTTAACAAAGAAAATTAGAAGAAGTATTAATTTATTCGCTGTCGTTTCCGCCACGGAAACTTTCCGTCGATTCGACTGTTAACAACCCCTCTGAGGGTACTGTTACGGTTCGGGAAGCTGGAGACTTTTTAAAGAAAGAGTTTTGAGGAGCTAGAATTATTTAATAGGAAATAGTAATAAAATATACATTTGAAAATTGTGTCCACATCAGAATCTAACTCCGAACTGACTTTTGCGACACCGAAAAAATGCTTACCTAGCTTAGCCGTCAAGTGCGTCATAATAATTTTTGTCGAATGGTGTAAACAACTGAAGCTAGGTCAGCAGTTTAAAGCTTGCGATATAACAGTACCCTGGCTATTTAGTCCAACGCTGATCGGTGTCTCTGTCCCGCAGAGCCGGTACTTTGATTGCGACGATAGCGACGAGTTCAGCTCGGAGGACAGCGAATACGCGCCGCGATACGTCGCGCACGTCGACGAGCCCGAGCCCGAGCCGCCGCGAGACGAGGAAGATGACGATGAAGTACGAACTTTCTTCTTTTTTTTTTATCTTTAAGGCTAAAGCGCCCATCTAGCATGCGAAGGTCAAATTTCTTGAGGTTTTTTTAAAAAAAAAATCAAAATCTGACAATAATAAAAGGCACATTTTGTAATTCGCGACAGAGACCGTGTGCAGTGCATTTTTTATTAATATATCCAACTCACTATAAAACATTTCAAGAACGACAACTATCCAGATAATCTGGCAATTTGTGTATATTTAGTGATTACTAGTATCATATCCACCGTGATAATATTTAGAGTAAAATAAATGTATTAATAAACGCACTGCATACTGTGTTTGTCGCAAATCACAAAATATTGTCTTAAATGTTTTCAGATTTTGGATAAACTATAAAAATACTCGAAAATTTTTAATTTCGCGGGCTAGACAGGAGCCTTCACCTTAAAAAAAGATTACTAGCAATGTGTGTTTATCACATTACTATACTCCATTTGTTATAGCATTAGACAGAAGTTAAAAAAGGTTATTTTTAGTGTCCACTTTTTAATAAAAGTACAATTTACGAGTTACAGTTACGATTGACGTCGAATTTATTATAATCTATTTATATACCAGCTTGTCACACCTAACTGTAATAATATTAATTATTTATCTTATTAAATATATTGCCTTTCATTTAAATAATTATTATTTTATTACAATTTAAAATTAGTGACGATGCTAAAAAGCTAAAAAAAAGCTGGAGTGAACATACCGGAAACGTTTTTCGTTTCACTATAATCCTACCAAGTCTAAAATGTTACTAATTTAAAATGTTGTCTCTTATTATAATAAATTGAATTTAGTATTCCCTTTAGCCCCTCCAACTAAGCTAATGCTTGTGTTAGGAGTGGGCTCACGTCAATAGTTTAATGGCCAGGATGGGGATCGAACCCGGAACCTCTCAGCTACGAGGACGCTTAACTTGGTGCTTAACTTGACGCTTAACTTGGCATAACATGGCGAGGGGGGCGCTTTAATAATAACTAGTGGAAGCCCGTGGTCAAAATTCGACAATAATTCATTAAATTGTGTAGTATTCGTGTAAATATAATAAAACAATAAATTTTATTTTATTTTTAAACGTCTTTAAGGTTCTATTGTCAAAGACTATTTGATACTGGCACGCAGAATGCACTATGGAAGTCCTGCCCTCCAAAAACTGTCACCGATTGTCAGTCAGACAGTCAGTCGGTGTGGAGGTTACAAATGTGTGTGTGTCAATTCATGGTAGTGTGTGTAATATTGATTTTATTGTATTATAAAATAAAAATATTAGCATTCTGCACTCCTTCTCTATATAAACTATAAGTGTGCCAAATTTCCTAATCCTCCGTCCGCGCAATTTTCGTAAAAAGTGGTACCAAGTTTTTGCTTCACGTATTAATACAAAGATAATAATAAATAACGCTTGTACTGTGGGTACCGTACAATGGACTGGGAGCAATCACAGTGACGAACACCAATACAACACAATACGGCACTTATTATAACAAAAAAACAACTAAAATTGTTTTGGTCTGTTTATTCTGGCCAATCTCCGAAACGGCTAAACCGATTTTGACGGGACTTTTACTGGCAGATGGCGGATTTTATAAGGAGTTTTATAGGCTACTTTTATTTAAGCGTAGCACCTACCACGTGGGACATACAGCTAGTTTAAATAAAATTATTTACTAGCAATGTGAAGTGAAGTTGACACTTTTACTAACAGTGCCGTTAGTCCTTTAGCCTCTCCGGCTAAGGTAAATGCTGGAGATAAAATGACGATAGCTAATGACTGTAAAATAATGTATATTTTCAGGTATTTGTAGACACAGTGCCAGGTGACAATACTTCGACAGATATACTTCTGGAGACGAAAGAGAAGATGTCTGTGTCCTCAGACGAGGCTTTGGAAGGGGCCGCCACGGAGGAAGACAACCTGAACCTGGAGGTGGCCGCCGGCACCCCAGTGCTGCTGAACTATCTCCTCACACACCCAATAACTTGTGCTATACAGTAGATTTTTCTTGCGTCTTCTTGCATGTTCTTGCATATGGTATGCGGCGTGGCGAGTGTATTGTCTGATCGCGCGAAGAGATCTGTATGTGTGTGCTTGCATACGGTATTCTTGCATATCGTATGTGACGTGGCGAGTGTATTGATAGATCGTTACTAATCGCGCGAAGAGATCTGTATGCGTGGTCTTGCATACGGTATCGGGAGCGGCGGGTTTTGACAGTTCGATACTTCTTGCATGTTCTTGCGTATGGTATGGAGCGTGGTGAGTGTTTTGAAAGAGCGTGCGATTAGTTAGATGGTATGAGGCATTGGGAAATCGTATTTGGCAGCTTATCATTGACAGTGCAATCAATTAGATTGTAATAAGCCTGTTCTTGCATATGGAATGGGTCATTAAATTAATGCTAGTCATTATAAGCATAGTAAATAAACCGTGCTATGAAACTTGAATCTTTTTTGAGCAGTTGAATATTTTCTTGCATATTGAAATTGGTCTTGCATACTCTATCTTGGCACAAACGATGAGCTTTCGTTGCAGACGGCTTCGTCCCGCTCTTTATTGAGCTTTACTCTAGTAATAATAATAATTTAACCCCTTTGACGTCCCACTCCTATGCACGGGCCTCTCCTAACTACGGGGGGGATTCAGGCAGTAATCCACCACGCTGGCCCAGTGTGGGTTGGCGGATTTAACATGTCTTTCGAAAATTGGTTAGATTTTCTAAGACGTGCAGGTTTTGTCACGATGTTTTCCTTCACAGTAAGCCAGTGATAATCATAGAGAAACTATGATTCGCACATAGATTTCGAAAAACCCAGAGGTGTGAGCCGGGGTTTGAACCCAGGACCTGGTGCCCGCAAGACGCGTGCTTAACCATTCGGCTATCACTGCTACTCTAGTATTAACATTCTTTTAATTATTAACTATCTCTATCGAAACAATGCGGCCTAATAGTTGCAGAAAAGGAATGAATAAACAGAAAAATGTTTTACATAAGTATTATTAGGTAATTAAGGTTATTAAGCCAGTTTTGATTAAATTAAATTACTTTAAATATTATAAATGTCAATGATTTTTTAGGTATTATAATTGTTGTCTTGTAAAGTGGTAGAAAATGAAAAACGCAAATCCTAATCTAATTCGTGTCAGTTATATCTGATTGCAATGACATACGAATGAATATTTTACGCACACGGTAGCGACTAACGAACGTAACGATCGTGGTAGATGTACAGAGTAGACGTGCTGCAATAGCTTGATTATTTTGGCAAATAAAGTTGGGTTAGTAATAAGTAATAAAAATCTTAAAATTTACAACTCTTTTTTTCTATTGTCATAACTTGTGAATTGCAGATCCTATGATCCATGGTGTTAGTGCCGCAAGTCGCCTTTTACGACACAGGATATCTTGAATGTACTTAGTATTCTAATCAACTGGGTACTGACGAAAATTATTATTATTAGTGACCGGAGGAAACTATTGAGTGAAAGACCCAGAGACCACCCCACCCTCTGTCACACTTCATTTCAGTTCGGCGTCGTGCCAGCTATGCCAGACTGCTTAACATTAGGCAGGTCAGTCGTTGTTTGCCGACTTCACTACATAGTATATAACAAAGTCGCTTCCCGCTGTCTGTCTGTCCCTATGTATGCATAGATCTTTAAAACTACGCAACGAATTTTTTATTAGATAGAGTGATTCAAGAGGAGGGTTTATATGTATAATACATGCATAATATAGTAGAGAAACACTGATAATTTTAGAGCCGTGTAAAGCCGGGGCGGGTTACTAGTAGTAATAAAAAAAAAACATGAAACTGAAATCAAATTTCAATTTATTCGAGATTACATAATTTAACGAAATCCCATGGAACTGACCATCCATGTTTGAACTCATGTTCATGTTCACAGAACAATGTCTTCCTGAATTATAAATTAATGTTGCTTAACAATATTATAAACCAAATGTAATAAACTGCGAGCACTTTTGAGAATATTAAATAATAGTCTAGAACTTGGTACAGATAAAATTTGCAAGTTAATTTTATAATGAAAATTCAGCATTGGAATGCTGCCTTTGCTATAAAAGCTATGCCGCTGTTTTAGGGTGGCCATCCACTTGAGTCAGACTGGCTGAGTTAGTTACCGCGCTCGCTTCCACCAATAAGATCCCTTTACTTAATTTAGGAAAAACATTAATAATCCAGTCAGTGAGGAGCCCACCTAGCCCTCGGCTCAAGTGGACGGGTTACCTAAATGTCTGTCTTGACAGATATAAAGTACGATACACAGCAGTCGACGCCGATTGACATGGTGGAGATGTTCCTTTATGCATATACACACAAGGGTACCTTAGAAAGGTGGTCAATGTTAATTTCAAGAATAAATCGACGACTCCTACGTAGAAAGCGCCATGTCGAAACAAATGTTTTTAGACATGTCGCTTTATACATAGGGGCCGTCGAAATGTTCTATTTACTGTGATGTTACAACATTCTGTGGGGTTTGTATGATGAGTTTAGAACCAGTGGCGGATTTACAAATTTCCAAGGTATAGGGCTGTAAATTTTTTGCCGCCCTTGCCTCTACAGTTGTCATGTCCTAGATTAGGCCGATTACTGGTGGGGGCGGGAACTAGCTGTTTTACTCTAGATTTAGAAGTTTGCTTCACCGAATGTACAATGACAAGTGAGATGGGAAAGTCATCGGCAAAATTTGTTGCACAGTTCATCGGTCCCCAAATCTGCCGCCCAAGGCTCCAGCCACAGATATAGATTTACATAGATAACTCAACGATCACTATTTGTATTGAAACCAAGCGTGCCGAATTTTTAACACCTACTGTGACGTCATTAGGGACGGGAAATCCAAACCGATTCACAGACACCGATGCCGCCGATGCCCCTCCGCCCGCTACGATTCCCTCGGGTGATTATCACGCTCATACTTATATTTTTATATCTGTAGTCGCGAGGACTGTAAGTTAGCGGCGACCAACCTCGACGCTTGGTCGGGGTTTTCGGACACGCTAAGTACATACATTTGCGTTATCTATGTAAATCTATATCTGTGGCTCCAGCCCACTCAGCCTGCTAGTAAATCCGCCAATGTTAAGAACGTAATAGAACACCGATCGAGTTTTAAAATGTTTTTTATTGTCCAGTAAAGATGGCTGTGTCCACTAGGATTACTGCCGTGACACGCCTATCAATATCGATCGGTATTTTTTGCGTCAAAACTTGTACCAAAGCTGGATTTTCAATTGGACCTGGTAAACTCATAACAATAAATAAATAATCACGAACAGACCAAAACTGTACGGTCACAAACTAAGCAACGCTTGTACTATGTGTATCGTATTGACTGGTGGAGATCCCAGTGACACCCAGACCGGGGCAAATTACGAAAAGGCCATTTCCGAAATTTACCCCGACGGGAATCGAACCTGCAACCACCCTGTGTAGTCGAGCGGCCTACGCTCGCACCAGTGCGCCAAGCGGTCGTTAAATGACATTTACTTGTGAATTTCAACTTTATTTGTTCTATTTCTTTTGAAAAGTGACTTCTCCTGACTGTTTACTCAAGCTAATTAAAACTTCAACTTTTATCCCCTAAACTTGCTTGAATATTATTTGTGTGGCGTTAAATTTTATTAATATAACATATATTATGTTCACAGGCCAACTTGTTCCAAATAAGTCAAACATTTCTTTAAGAATGCTTAGAAAAATCTACTTATAATACAAAGTAGTTATATTACAATGTCTTAATTAATAATAGTTTAATGGAAAATTATAATTTAAGTGTGCTCCGGCATCAAATTCTCTGTTCACCCACTCTATTATCGAAATTAAAGTAAGTGAGATACGAAATAATTTGACACACCAACTGCATGGTCCCAAACTAAGCAACGCTTGTACTATGGGTACCGTACAATGGGCTGGGGGCGATCCCGGTGACACCCAGACCTGGGCAAATTACGAAAAGGCCATTTCCGCAATTTGCCCCGACGGGAATCGACCCCGCAACCACCATGTGCAGTGAGCCGAGCGGCCTACGCTCGAACCACTGCGCCAAGCGGTCGTCCTTGACAGCTTTATGTATTTTTAAACTGTAATTTTCCATTAAATCTTTTTAAAACGCGAGGCCACGGCTTGTTCTATTTGGACTAGATATAAGCGAGTAAGTACCTCTATAGTAAAAACTGGCTTTTATCAATGGCAGTACGAAATACATACACCTAATCCAGTTTATACGATCTACGAGAGACCAATCATAATACGTTAAATCCGCTCCAGACCAATCACAAAAGCGTTGATTTGCACCAATGGAAACTTAGATATCAAAGTCCAAGTCACACTGGGGCAGTGTGTTGGATTATGGCCTGAACCCTCCTTGCATTGAGGAGAGGCTCGTACCAGTCTTGCATACAAGCCGCGGCCTCACGATTCGTCCATACAAATTAAAAATAAACCGGTGCTAGTTCTCTCCAAATTACGTCCACTTTTGACATTTTAAACATATTGCCCTCTCTGTCATACTATAGAGCGATGACAGAGACAACAATATATTCAGGTGCCAGTCAATTTTGGACCTTGTGGGAACAGAATAAGCACCATTATCTAATGTAAGATTGTGCATTTACGCAATAATTAATTCTATGCAGGTACTTTTATGCCCGAACGTTGGTAGATACAGTCCATATTCCCTTAACACGCGTCCATATCGTATCGTCTTAACACTAGGTACAGTCAGCAACATATAAGCAGCTGAACATTTTTGGACAGTTTCTTTAATGATTATGACACACCAACTGTACGGTCCCAAAGTAAGCAACGCTTGTACTATGGGTACCGTACAAATGGACTGGGGGCGATCCCGGTGACTCCCAGACTTGGGCAAATTACGAAAAGGCCGTTTCCAAAATATGTCCCGGCGGGAATCGAACCCGCAACCACCATGTGCAGTGAGCCGAGCGGCCTACGCTCGAACCACTGTGCCAAGTGTTCGTTTTTATGTTGCATCATATCCATTATTTATATTCCGATCTAAAATACTATTTCAATAATTTTGCTAATACATAATTGGTTTTGACAATTTCGCGGCGCAAACGTACAACCCAACTGGGCCCTAACCACGCTAGCTACTCAAATCGTAATAGAAAAGCAAAAGCTAGCGATTGCGTTTCAAACGCTCCGCTTTTGACGTTTTGCTGACACCATACCATATCAAAGTCAGTAGAAATCGTGAAGCTCGTGTCAGCGAAACGTCAAAAGCGGAGCGTTTGAAACGTAACCGCGAGCGTTTGCTTTTGGCCCTGGTGTTAAGCAGTAACCGTGGGCTACAGATGCTAGCAATACCAACTCGTACATAACCCATCTGAAGAGGAGGAACAGAGGAGAGGAAGGCAAGGGATTTGGGCTTCCGGTCTCTCACTCATCTCACCACCACCAGCCACTTTGCGCCCGATCTTCTGTGATAGCGTGGTACTGCCACGGTCGAAGCGGCCCGTGTATGATCTTTAGTCATTTGGCTATCGACTGGCTCTTGAAAAATCACCAATTTGAAAAGTTAAGAAAAATGTTCAGCTATTTATGTCGCCGACTGTACACGCCCAGAAATAAAACAAACT
Source organism: Notodonta ziczac (assembly GCA_918843915.1). Taxonomy (NCBI): domain Eukaryota; kingdom Metazoa; phylum Arthropoda; class Insecta; order Lepidoptera; family Notodontidae; genus Notodonta; species Notodonta ziczac. The sequence continues at coordinate 1,161,532 of OU974065.1, read as the reverse complement.
ACCCTATATATAGGAAATAGGAAAAAATGATAATTTCAAAATTCATTATTATGCCATTTTGTTTCACAATATTGTTTAGAATTGAACCAATATACACACATATAACATACATCTGCAAAGCGAAACCAACCAACAGCCCTTGCGATAGGATTGGTTTTGGTTTGCAGTGGCACTGTCAAAAATATGGCTTAGATAATAATCCGCGTAGATAGACACGGCGCTTTACAAAATCGAAGCTAGCCGATTATAGCTCTTTCATAACTTTCAATAACAAACTTTATATCAATGGGTTTAGAGTACAAAATAGCATGAAAGACGCTGCAATAAAAAAATGCACACAACGAAACCATGATTCTATTTTGTACTTTATACCCATTAGCATAAAGTTGTTTATTCAGAATCATTACTTGTTAAAGTCCGGTCGCAGAGCAGGAAGAATTTCGTACAATGACCTCTTTGCCTACTGACAGGGTCACACACATTTATGCATCAAGTGCGGTTTATATGAAATATATCAAGTGGAAAAAAATATACTAGCTTATTATCCGCACTCAGGTAAAATGTTTACAATCCCCGAGGACGGCGGTCACGGCAACTGTATTAGATTTACGCGGGAGTGACAGAGACAGGTAATAACAGGTTAATGTACGAAATTCTTCGTGTTCCGCGACCGGACTTTAGAACATTACAATCTATCTACGCAGAGTTCATTATATTATTGCAACGTCATGGTTAATAGTGTTTGAGCAGAAAACATACAGGTTGTTTCACAAGTCCGAAATAAATAATAAATTCCAAAATAAACACACGAAATATGTAGGTACCACAATTATTGATTCGGACTTTGGAAGCATCCTATATTTTAGTTAAATCAAATATTGAATTTCTGATAATAATTTCACTATTTTATTATTAAGTAGGTACCTATATTCTTTAATTTATTTTGTTATACTAAACTAAACTAAATTTAAATAAACATCCATTTAATTCAATGGAGATCAGCACACGGTTCATTAGTACATTCAATTACCGAATCCCCCTTGTAATAGGGGGAGGTCGGGAGTGATCGAACCCGCGACCTGTCGAGACACCCAACAGACTGTTGCCGCTTACAACGCTGATTACTCAAATGGAACTCAAATTTGAGATCTGTTTAATATTACGTCACAAACCGTTTAATAAATCGATCTCAAGTCTAAGAGCGATCTTAGAAATGACATTCTAGTACAATATTACATCTCAAAAGTGTATTTTACACTACGGCCAACGAGACGCAATACGAAATGGCAATAATGTTTGACTTCGTTGGTCACATCGATGACCTATTTCGGGCGGCCATTTTCCAAATCATAGTTAATTCTGTGTCAGACACAGTCGTGTTAAGGGCCCCAGTTTAAAAAAACAAATCTATCTATCCTACTAATATTATAAATGTGAAAGTTTGTGAGTGTGGATGTATGTATGTATGTATGTTTGTTACTCCTTCACGCAAAAACTACAGAACGGATTTGAATGAAATTTGGAACACAGATAGTTTATAACCGGGATTAACATATAGGATACTTTTTATCCCGATAATCCCGAAATTTTTGTTACGTTAAATACTACGCGGACGAAGTCCGTGGGCACAGCTAGTATTATATAAAAATGAATCTCTATTTACTTGATCATCGCATCACGCGTGAACGAATGAAACGATTTCGCTAATTATTTTTTGTTGTGTTTATTATTGTCAGGAGAAGGTTGTTATGAAATAAAAAATAAAAGAAAGTTGAGCGGAACAATTCGAATTCAATATTCAAAGTTAAGACAGAGCAACATCTGTCGGGTCAGTTAGTAATTTAATAAAATAATCGATCCCTTTTCGTATTGCTTCTCGTTGGCATCATAGTACAAATAGGTCTCGGAGCTAAAAAAATCGCCAGACTGACACACCAACTGTACGGTCCCAAACTAAGCAACGCTTATACTATGGGTACCGTACAATGGACTGGGGGCGAACCCAGTGACACCCAGACCTGGGCGAGTTGCGAAAAGTGACTTGAATTTGTCCTAGACCCAAGCTATAGCCCACAGATATAGATTTACATAGATAACGCAAATGCAAGTACTTCGCGTGTACGAAACCCCGACCAAGCGTCAAGGTTGTTCGCCGCTAACTTACAGTCCGCGCGACTACAGATATAAAAAATATGAGTACGAGCGATATAATCACTCGAGAGAATCGTAGCGGGCGGAGGGGCATCGGCGGCATCGGTGTCATTGAATCGCTTTGGATTTCCCGTCACCAATGACGTCACAGGAGGTGTTAAAAATTCGCCACGCTTGGTTTCAATACAAATCGTGATACTTGCGTTATCTATGTAAATCTATATCTGTGCTATAGCCAATTGCTTACAGCTCATACGAAGACTGGGGTAGTACTTAAAAACGAATATAACGTCAAATTCAATTAAGGCTAAAGCGCCCATCTATCCCGCGAAGTTAATTTTTTTGAGGTTTTTTTTTTATTTTTTTCAAAATCTGAAAATAATGAAAGGCACATTTTGTAATTCGCGACAAATACCGTGTGCCGTGCATTTATTAATATATCCAACTCACTCTAAAACATTTCAACAACGACAGCTATCCAGATAATCTGGCAGTTTTTGTATATATTTAGTGATTAACTAGTATCATATCCACCGTGATAATATTTAGAGTAAAATAAATGCACTGCATACTGTTTGTCGCAAATCACAAAATGTTGTCTTAAATGTTTTCAGATTTTGGAAAAACTATAAAAATACTCGAAAATTTTGAATTTCGCGGTCTAGACAGGCGCCTTCACCGTAATTGATTATTGATTATGAGCTACACAACGACCCCATTTTTTCTGGGTCTCTCAACGCCCCCCTTTAGGCCCGCAGCGCCCACAAGGGGGCGTTATCGCCCACTTTGGGAATGGATGGACTAAACAATCGTCACCAGACTTGATATCGATTTTTAATACCGAATAGATTTCGAGTACCATTACAGTAGGTACTTAGATTAACTTAAATTAACTTTACACTAAAAATTTTCCACTTAACCTGTTACTATTAAAAAATAATTATTTGTGTCTATGATCACTGTCGAAATTTCACTAGTTAGTCTTGATGGCGTTATCATAACAGGGACATGCATATTTATATTTTAATATTTAAAACCACGACTGTACATATTGTTGAAGATTATTTTAGGAACTTTTTGTTGAACAAAATGTTAACACACATGTACATATTATATTATTATTTAAATATAATGTTATTTATCTGATACTTATTTAAATTTAACATTACATTTTACAAAAAAAAATTTTTACTTTGTTTATTATTAAACAAAATACTTCGAAATTATCCTGAAAATAACAAAGCAATAAATTCATTATCATTATCAACGTCCGTATTAATAAGTTGATCTCAAGTCTGAAAGCGGTCATGAGTACGCTTTTGACATGTCATTTTGTACGGGTATGACATAAGAATGACATTTCCAAGATCGCTTGATTAGACTTGAGATCGATTTCTTAATATGAGCTTAAGTATAAAGATACGTAGTCCGTAACAGAAGCGTTTTTAACTCCCGACCACAAAATAGGAGTGTTATAAGTTTGTATCAGTGTGTCTGTCTGTGGCACCGTAGCGCCTAACCGGATGAACCGATTTTAATTTAGTTATTTTTTTGTTTGAAAGCTCTTCTGATTGTTGATGTTTCTGGAAAATCGGTTAAGCCATTTGCAAATTATTAGCTCTTTAGTAGTTTAAAGTCGTTACATCGGGGTTTTTAAATTTTCAATGTTATGCGAAGAAATTAGGAACAGGAGTGGGACACACAAACAGACTAGTATAAACAACAAACTGTGTGATAAAAATAACGTTTCTAGTATTAAAATTGTTATTTTCAGATATTTTCAATCCGTCAACTTGTTTATTTATATTCCTAAAATATATTCAATGATATGTACAGTTCCGAGTTTAAAATTTAAAATATTGCCAACACTATCGATGTCACCCTGTATAATATGATGGGTAAAATGTATTACCAAGAACATTGTTATTGCGAGAACGATACTGAGAAATGATTCTTGATGTTACGTGACGAGAATTCTCGATGTCAGTGGGGCTTTTAAAAAAAAATCGATCCAAGAAATAATCAAGACAATTTTGACACTTACATCCAAATAGTGACAAGATATTTTACAACTGTCAAACATAATAGTCCCAAATGAGGGGGCGGCAGTCCCAATAGCACCCAGATCTGAGTAAAATGCTATTTTAGGTTAAGGCAGTTAGTTAAGTAGTTTTAAGTCAAGCAATATACAAAATATAGACAAATAATTTAGTGTCAAATTGTTTTTTTATTTATTTGGGCCGAGTTTTTATTAAGTACAAGGCCTCTCGACGGTCCCCACCTCCCCCACCCGCTCGTGGGGGAGTTACATTATCATACATCTAAGATCATATCTATGATCATACAATAATCTTTTGTTTATCGCCAGAAACACCAACTGTATGGTCCCAAATTAATCAACACTTGTACAGGGGTACCATACAATGGACTGGGGGCGGTCCCAGTGGCACCCAGACCGGGGCAAATTACGGAAAGACCATTTCCGAAATTCAACCTGACTGGAATCGAACCCGAACTATGATTCAAAGGTCTATTACATTATCAATATATCTGTAATATATCTATGATCTTAGATATATATTAATAAAGTATTATCAATAACGAAAAATACATTTTACCCATCACTTTGCAATTTTCCACTCACAAACCACTCTTAGGCGCCATTCGTAGACGAAACGCAAATTAGTACTAACTGTTATAATCTTTGTCGCACCGGTCATCATGGTCCCAGTATTTATGGTTTCTGGGCACCTCGGTCACGTGTCTCCGAGGCGGAGTGGTCCCAGTCGTCCCAGTTGTCCCAGCGGACCCAGATCCATCCAGGTCCCCGCTGTTGCGTCTAGCGATACGGTTGCCGGGTCTCGACTCGCGAGAACTCCTGGAGACAGAACGCTCTTTAATCTTGTCACTCTCCTCTTCATTGTCATTGGACTTCTGACGAGTCCAATTCCTTTGTTTCTGGTTTTCATCTGCCACATCCTTGTCTCTCCTCCAGTTCTCGACGGGTCTGCGGCTGTTCTTCTGTATCTCGTTGTTCACCCGCTCAGGCAACTGTGGCGTGGTCCTTTCAGACACCCTGTCGTTCTGTGATCGTTCACTGCTGGTGGACGACCGTTCTGGATATTGGAACGTGTCTCCTTGCTGGTTGAACGGGATATTTTGGTACTGATTCTGAATGTATGCGCCATCGCCTTGCTGCAAGTAGTTGACAAAATTCTCTTGATAATTAAACCTGGGCGGGGGAAAATCAGGGACAGTGAAACCGGTCAACGCAGTCTGATTGAACTCCTCATCTTTCTTCTCCTCGTCTTGCCGCCAGGAGTTCAGATCGTAGCGTTTGTTCAGGTTATTCTTGGCCGTCCAGGTCTCGAAGTTGTCCTGGCTAACGGTTAAGGCTTGCTCCTGCCGCAGGAGACCAGCTCCGGCGCCCAAGATCGGCCGCAACTTGGGCTTGTCATCATTATTGTTCAGACTGATTTGGGACACACTTTGTGACACTTTCTCCGACAAATCCGCGTTTAAATCCGGTCGAAATTCATCTTTTTCCGGTGATTTCTTCCAGGAGCCGTAGCTGACTTCGCTGTAGTTTTCCTCGGTTGTTAGCTCGAGGTGTGAAGCGTAGAATTGTTGTAGTGTATTCGGTAGTGGTAGGAATTTGTTGAGGCATAGGTCCGCTGACAGCAGCAGCCATATTGTACTCACAGGAGGCGGGGATAGGAGTCGCAGCCGGATGGATATGGACAGCTCATCCAGCTCCGGAGCTAACACCGATAATAATTCCCGGCCATTTTGCATTAGCTGTGGACAAAGTACTTTGTTAATAAAGAAATTACACACTCACTGTATGGTCCCAGACTAAGCAACGCTTGGACTATGGGTACCGTACAATAGATTGGGGGCGATCCCGGTGGCACCCAGACCGGGACGAGACAATGGCATTTGTAAACGTCGGACAAGGTCGAATCTAAATTTCTATATGATTATCACTCGCTTACGGTGAAGGAAAACATCGTGAGGATACCTGCATGTCTTGGAAAAACATGGTGAAATCCGCCAACCCGCACTGGCCTGAATCCCCCTTGTAGTGAGGGGAGGCCCGTGCCCAGGAGTGGGACGTCAAAAGAGGGCTAAGTTATTTATTTACTGTTATCCTACTAATATTATAAATGCGAAAGTTTGTGAGTGTGGATGTTTATTAATCTTTCAGGCAAAAACTACTGAACGGATTTGGATGAAATTCGGAACTCAGATAGTTTATAATCGGGATTAACACATATGATACTTTTTATCCCGATAATCCCGAATTTTTTGTTAAGTTAAATACTACGCGCCGAAGTCGGTGGGCACAGCTAGTTCACTATAGATCTTCTAACCTTTGTAATTATTAACTTTATAAGCAACTGGCGATTATAAATGTAAAAAGACAAGTCCGCTGACTTTCTTTCCGGATCTTCTCAATCGAGGTCGCGTTCCGATCCGGTTGTAGATAGATATAAGAAAAACAATTAACACATTACACTTTACACATGACAATTTAACTTGTCCCCGGGACTCGTCGAGGGTCAAACCTCTACGTCATTATCGGTCACCATTGTCGATCCTGGTTTACAGGAGTTACTGTGGTGGGAGTGTGTGGCGGGACTAGTCCCATCAAAGATATAAGAAAAAAAAACATTTAAAATTGACAATTTGTAAGTGTGAGCCTAAGCAAAATAAGCGTTTGAATGTGAATGGGAAAAGGTAAGGCAGATGATGATTTTTTGTTTTTTTTAAAGATTTTTAGCAATGTGTGTTTATCACATTATTAGTATTCCCTTTAGCCCCTCCAACTAAGCTAATGCTTGTGCTAGGAGTGGGCTCACGTCAATAGTTTAATGGCCAGGATGGGGATCGAAACTGGAACCTCTCAGCTACGAGGACGGCCCTCTAACCACTAGGCTATTGACGCTTAAATTGGTAGGTATTGGCAGTAGTAGTTGTAAGTAGAGATGCCACGAATACTGATTTGGCCGAACACCGAATATTCGACTACGTATTCGGCCGAAGCGCCTAATATTCGGCGGCCGATGTTCGGCAAAGTGGTGGTCAAAAAAAACCCCTACAAGTGGTGGTCAGCAAACGAAAACGTGTATCCAAATCTGACAAAATTTTCTAAGATTTATCTATCGTCTCCTGGCAGTAGTGTATATAGTGAGAGACTATTCTCAGAATCCGGTATTATTTATGAAGAAAAGCGCTATCGTTTGCTATATACAAATGCCGAAAAACTTGTTTTCATTCATCATAACTTCTTACCTTTGATAGATAAGTACTGAAGAATACTTCAGTACTTAAAATCTATCAATTACTAGCTGTGCCCCCCGACTTTGTCCGCGTAGTATTTAACGTATTAAAAATTTCGGGATTATCGGGATAAAAAGTATCCTATATGTTAATCCCGGTTATAATCTATCTGTGTTCCAGATTTCATCCAAATCCGTTCAGTAGTTTTTGCGTGAAGGAGTAACAAACATACATACATACATCCACACTCACAAACTTTCACATTTATAATATTATAGTAGGATATCAAAAATTTATATATCAAAAATTTTCATACATAAAATTATATATTTTATGTATGAAAATTAACCATTTGTGATTGAAATTTATATCTTATTGAATAATATGTGCTTTTTTTTACCATAATTTGGTATTCGGTATTCGGCCGAATACTGCATGCTATTCGGCCGAATGCCGAATATTAAAACATGTAGCCGAATGTTCGTGGCATCTCTAGTTGTAAGTAGATACCTGTGTGGCGAGGCTGCGGTGCGCGCGCGCGTCGTGGCTGGCGAGCAGCGCGCGCAGGTAGCGCAGCAGCGGGCTCGCCAGGATGTGGACCTTGCTGCCGTTGCACAGCCGCGCCTCTACACACACACACACACACACGTGACGTCATCATATCGCCAGACTGACACACCGACTGTACGGTCCCAAACACAGAATATATATTGTTTTCTTATATTTAGGGTACCCAGTTAGTATCTATGACATCAGGACGTCTAACACCTCAGCCTCCCCCCGTGACCATGGTTGCTGTAAAGCAGCCGAAACGTCGGCAAATAAACGCGATATAATCCGTAAAATAGTTTTATCTCAACAGAATATATAGATTTACATAGATAACGCAAGTATCACGATTTGTATTGAAACGCACGTTTGGTGCCAAATTTTTAACACCTCCTCCATCATTAGTGACAGGAAATCCAAGACGCTTCAGACACCGATGCCCCTCCACCCGCTACGATTCTCTCAAGTGATTATCTCGCTCATACTCATATTGTTTATATCTGTAGTCGCGCGAACTGCAAGTTAGCGGCGACCAACCTTAACGCTTGGTCCGGGTTTCGTACACGCGAAGTACATGCATTTGCGTTATCTATGTAAATCTATATCTGTGGTCCCAAACTAAGCAACGCTCGGCGACACCCAGACCAGGGCAAATTACGAAAAGGCCGTTTCCGAAATTTGCCCCGGCGCGAAGCGAATCTGCTACCGCCAGGTGCAGGGAGCCACGCGGCCTGCCGCTACGTCAAGTGGCCGTCACAATACGTATTTTTATATAATCTATACAAATAAATAAAATTGGAGTGTCTGTGTGTAATATCAAAATAACACCTTTTCACTAAATGCATATGAAAGTACATAAGACACCTATAACAAAAACGCGATTTAATTTTTTTTTGTCTGTCACTGGCTGTCTGTCTGTGTGTTTGTTCCGGGTAATCTCCGAAACGGCTGGACCGATTTTTACGGGACTTTCACTGGCAGATAGCTGATGTTTTAGGGAGTAACTTAGGGTACTTTAATTTTAGAAAAACAATTATGGTTCCGCGTAAAAACATAAAAAAACATGAAATCAAAGAGTATCTCCGAAACGGCTGGACCGATTTTGACGGGACTTTCACTGGTAGACAGCTGTGTTTATAAGCAGTAACTTAGGCTACTTTTATTTTAGAAAAACAAAATTTTAAAAATATGGGTCCTGTCGCGCGGGCTTAGAACGCGGGAGCGGGCTTTTTTGTTAAGTTAAATTCCACGCGGACGAAGTCGCTAGTAGGGCTAGTAGGCTCAGCTAGTATATAATATTTTCCCTTGAGACTCTGATTTTAAAATTATTAAAAGACATTCTAATAATAATTTAACATGAGTATTAACATATTTTCTAACCTAATACCATTTGGGAAACTAGTAATTCCATATTATAAACAGATATTTAAAAATGAAAAAGATTGTTTACTAAATCCACATCCTAAGAAAAAATACACTGTAGGCATTATAAGTACATTTGACGACCGCTCGGATCACTGCACCGGGTGGTAGCGGGATCGATTTCCGTCGGGGCTAACTTCGGAAATGGCGTTTTCGTAATTTCTACCCTGGTGTGTGTCTCTTGGATCGCTCCCAGTTCATTGTACGGTAGCTATAGTACAAGCGTTGCATAGTTTGGGACCATACAGTTGCTGTGATGTTGTCTGGCATTTTTTTTTACGGAGTTTGATAAGAGAGTGGGAGGGGAATCTACACTTTAGGGGTTGTCTATACCTCAGTTGCCGACGGGCGGTTTCGCATCTCGGGAAGTAAATAATGCCGCCGACACCAAGCCGGTCTGTGCGTTCTGATTTCGTATATCTGTCGCCACCAAGTAGCTTAATTCGCCGTTCAATTAACAGCCTAGGCACTTAACTCAACGGCGCCGTTCAACTAGTGGCCTGAATGATATTCAGCCATTTGATCAAACAGCTAGGCAAATGACTTGGATCGATAACGTTTAACTACTTGCCTAGCCGTTTAATTACCTGCCTAGCCTGTTCATTTCAATTTAGTTCTACTTTCTGCCACCTAGCGCCGAAACTCACCAAACTGTCAATATCTCTATATTCTATATTCTCTTTGTCAATATGGCGTCGGAAAAAAACATCTTTGATGGAATCATTTTATTAGGTACTTATGTTTTTTACGATTTTTTTTAGATGCACCGAATCTATTTGCCGGAGGGGTTTCTGTGGGGTCATAAAAAAAATAACCCTAACCTAAACCCATCCAGGTCGTTCTGCTTGGGTAGTATTTTGAAAAAGTTTTGTAGTACTTAAATGTCAACCAGTTGCCTAAGCATTAGCCAGCCAGTTTATTAAATGTTGTAATAGACGATACGGCTGAATATCATTCAGGCCGTTAGTTGAACGGCGCCGTTTAGTTAAGTGCCTAGGCTGTTAATTGAACGGCGAATTAAGCTATTTGGCGGCGACATATAGATCTTGTACGGCCCGTATTAATAAAATGATTTTTTAGGCGTCAATAGCCCAGGGGCCGTTCAAGTATTACGTAAGCACTATATAGGGGGGCGAGGGGTCTTTGCCTTGCTTATTTTTGATAACATGGGGGCGGGGGGTCTAGATGGTGATTACGTCATCAGTAGTTATATACTTTTTTACACAGATGGCAACCCACACATTGTGTATGTTTGAAAACGAAACGCATTTTTAGGGATTCCCACATATAATGTATGCGTTTAGGTACTCGCTTAGAACCGAGTAGGGGAATTACCGCGCGCTATTCACTTGTCTAAATTTCTTCCGTCAATCTATTGTTTCGTTTCGGTACGATTGACAATCTGACGTATTGTAACCAAAGCAAAGCAAGTTAATGATCTATCAATGCACATTCCAAACCACTGGACGGATCGGGCTGAAATTTGGCATGCAGGCCGATGTTATGACGTAGGCATCCGCTAAGAAAGGATTTTGATTAATTCTACCCCCAAGGGGATAAAATAGGGGATGAATAATCCCGAAATTTTTGTTAATTTAAATTACACGCGGTCGAAGTCGCGGGCAGAGCTAGTTGCATAATAAGAGCGTAAAAAAACTCACCAGCGAAATAATCTCCCATCAGGTTGGCTGCGTTTATTAAAAACAGCGGATTTGACCGCTCAAGTATGTCCAATTCTGAAAGAGAACAGACAATGTTTAGCTATGCGAGTACCGTGCAGCCGTCCTCTAACCAAAATGCTGTTTATCTGCCAAAACCAAATTTTACACACGACTGAGGCAAAAAAAACCGCAAAAATTACGAGCGGGTATCCCTCCCACCAAACAAAAAACTACTATTGACTTGACAAAAATTTGACAAATTGACGAAAATGACGAAAATTTTGAAAAATTGACGTGACAAAAACCTAAGCCGTGAGGGTAGTCAATATCCTCTAAGGAAATCTCGGGGCAAGCGCTGTATTAATAAAGATAAATTAAGTTTTTTTTTTTGCTTGTGTCTGCAAAACAAAACTAGAGGAGGGAGTCTTGGCATATACTCGTATGGAATCAAACACTTGAACATACGTTTATGGATGCTTGAAACGAAACGCTACCCTGACGTGGAGTTTCTATTTGTCAAATCAAACCTTGAAATAAAAATAAAATGAAATGTACATAGATTTTTTACATGACATTTTTGTATTGTATTGTTATTAATTGTGTTTGTTATTGCTATACGTTACTCGACATTGGCAGAATCATATTGGGCTCGACCCAATTGTAAGAGGCCATACAAGGTGAAACAAAAAGGATATACAATTTTTTTTGCAACTTAACTTTGTAAATCTAAATCTATCAGCTTTGGGGGAAACTTGAAATACAAAAGGTGTTACAGGGATACATCTGTTGACAGATTTCATTAGTCTACAAAACATTTAGTACTTCAACTGTCCCACAGAGCCGATAGTTTTAGATGTACAAAGTTAAGTTTAAAAAAAAATTGTATACCCTTTCTGTTTCACATCTGTACAAGATAGCTTGATCTCTGCGACAGCTGTCAGTAAAATCACGCCTATGAAGTCCTGAATTCTATAATAGTACAGACAGTACCTGTGAGTGTTACACTTTATGGGCATGCCGACCTAATTAGTGATGGGCGATGAATCATCGTGACCACAGACGATATTTTAAATAAAGCTTAATTAATATTTTAATTTTATTGTTTATTTTAATATCATAACATTATTTACATACTTGATCTAAAATAATAGTGAGTAAATAAAATCCAATTTCGGGAGCGGGACGTCCGATTTGATAATATTTGCGAACAAGAGTTTATAATAAATGTATAAGATTGTTCTAGCGATTCAGAAACTGATCCAGATAAGGATTTGGGTTTACTCCTTTATGATAATAAATGTCATTTTATATTAAAATATTCGTTTTTAGCATCGATGATAGCATGAAACCTCAATAATTTCTATCGACAATTTTTTATATCATGAGCCTATAAATGTCAGTTTTCCGTCTGTCAAAAATATCAAGCTAACTTGTACAGAATATAGTATAATATTAAAAAAAATTGTACGTACTTGAGAAGGTGCCCTGCATGACGACGTTAAGCAGGTGCGCGCGCAGCAGCTGCTGGCGCTGCTGGCGCGTGAAGCAGGCGCCCACGGCCGCCAGCTGCCGCGCCGCGCCCGCCGACCGCAGCGCCGCGCCGCGCAGCGACGAGAACGCCTGTCTGCAACACACACCAGCCTTACCACACCAGACCACACCACACAGGCCAGCCTTACCGCACCAAACCACACCACACCAGACCAGCCTTAATATTATAAACTGAAATATATATAAATAAATATTTTAATATTTATTTATTTATTCGTTTATAATCAGGCATCACAGGCCCATAGATATATACCTTATATACTAGTGTTCGGGTTATGAAACCGAACAGCGCAGAGTATGCACTTTTTATACGCGGCGGCTTTGTAAGCCCGTTTTAAGTTAGTACGTTACCAACCACCTACCAAACCATACTAACCATAAAAACCATTTCGTCGCGTATTCACCACCATTTAACATTAATTAATATAGAATTACCATAGTGTTAATAATAACCATTTTACCAGTTATTGTGCTGTGTTAAGTTTAGTAACCTTACCTTTGTAGACATTTAAATAAACCATAATTTAAACCAATTTGCTGTCGTGGACTTAATTTATAACACCCTACAACCAGAAAATAATTAGTAGTGAACACTACCATAAAAATAGTGTAGACTGCTACAACTAGAATACATTTATTAAACAGGTGCATCCTGTTAGATCGCACGTATGTATTGTACTGTTGCGACCTAGAAACTACTTGGTCAAATATCTCGAAGAATCCTTATTTTATCAGCTTGATACAAAAACGCATTTTTATTCTAGATGTACTCCATCGATTAGTTACGAAGGATCTCTAAAAATTGAATGTTCGAGACTGTAGGTATGTAGGTATAAAGTGAACGCCCTTGCGTTATCGGCGCGACGGCCGGCGAATACCTACTCGCGAACGAATACAAAGGGAAGCCGACAATGTCTCGAGATCATTCGATTCCGATTATTATTACGTACATACCTACCGAGAATGTTCAGGAAAATACCAGCTCGCATCTTTATTCCGTATATAAGGTGTTGACGACGGGCAGCGAGTTAGTTACTTCTTGGAAGCGACAGTGTACGGAACTTAAGTAAGCGAACGAAGAGTGATATACCAGTGACCTAGGCGATAATATTGGAATACTGTGAGTCTGCTAAGTGATTTGGAACAGTGCTTGTTGTGTGTAACTAGTATTAGTGAACTAGTGTAGAACTGTGTATTTGTCAAGTTTGTGGAGAGCGGAATAAACCCTTTATACACGTAGTCGGCATTAATTGTACCTACCCCTAGTACGTGTACGTAACATTGGTGTCAGAAGTGGGATGCCGTTACTACCACGAGACGAAGAAGGGCGTACTCCACGAACCAGACGTCAAGTCGAGATGGATGCACTGGACACAAGCTACGGTGAAAAACACCTGGAATATGTTTATCGAGCGCAACTCCACGAAAGAAAACAAAAGGCTAATTAAAGTCTCCAACAGTGGGCACAGGAAGTGGAAAGGCTGGTTCGTCGTGCTTACCTGTCGGCACCAGAAATGATTGAGAAGACTCTGCTGGATGCTTTCATCAATGGCATAAGAGAAACGGAAGTTAGGACCTTTGTACGGCTGGGCCACCATCAAACTTTGAAGAACGCGCTTGCACATGCTCTCGAAGTGGAGGCTGTTCGGCAGGACTCTAAATTAAATAAGGTAAGAGAGGTTAAGGAGGTTGTCAAAGAGGAAAGGAAGCCTCGGTTTGTCCCAACTTGCTATGGCTGTGGTGGTAAGGGACATATTCGCTTGGAATGCCCTTCAAAGAAGAGAAAGGTCGCGGACGAGGCCGAGACCCAAGCGGAACCAAGTGTCCCGTTAAACTAAACGTCGCCAGGGCCGCGGGGCGGGCGCTGGCTGGTCATGTTGAGGCCCCAACAGTCACTATAACTCAAGTTTGCAATGGAAATAGTTTGATCATCGAGGCCACCTTAGACAACCAAACTTGCAATTTAACTGTTGATACTGGAGCATCGCGTACAATTGTGAGGCCGGAACTACTGAAACGCACCATAAAGTGGGAAAAGCGATCACCGTCATGCCGACTGCAAACAGCCACTGGCCAGCCAGTTTCCGTCCTCGGTGAAACAGATATTAAGTTAAGAATTGGCGACCGAGTCTATCCCCAGTCAGTGTTGATTGCTAATATTACTGATGATTGCATTTTGGGACTGGATTTCTTGAAGAATCAACAGTGTATTTTGGATGTAGCCAAAGGAGTCCTAAGGTTTCCTGATCAAGAAGTCTGTTTACGAGGATCCCGCCCGTGTACCCTTTATTGTTTGAGGGATACCACATTGGCTCCGAAATCAGAAACCTTAGTGAGAGTTAAATTTCCTGCGAAGACTGAGCAAGGAAGATGTCTCATTGTAGAAGATGCTGGCAATCACCCGAGTTTAATTACAGCAAGGACGCTACTGATGTCGAACGGAATTACTAGGGTAAGAGTCCTTAACCTTAGTAATGAAGAAGTTCAGCTGAAGAAGAATAGTGTGGTCGGAAAATGCGAGGAAGTACAGTACCTGAGAAAATTAAGCGCTCCAGATAAACAGGAAGGTACGCAGATCGCAGAGTATCACATCTGGGAACTTCTGGAAGCTTCTAAGAAAAATTTATCGGCATCGGAACTACAGCATGCCAAGAAGCTGTTGCTAGAATTTAGAGACATTTTCGCAACTGGAAATAATTGTGGGAAGACTGGACTCGTCAAACATCGGATCGATACAGGCGACGCCAGGCCTATTAAACAAAGACCCCGAAGATTACCATGGGCAAGAGAAAAGGAGGTGACAGATATGATTAATGACATGGCTGATAACGGAATAATTGAACCTTCTACGAGTCTATGGTCTTCACCCGTGGTGCTGGTAAAGAAGAAGGATGGCAGTACAAGGTTCTGCGTGGATTACCGAATGCTGAATAATGTCACGAAGAAAGACAGTTACCCCTTGCCTCGAATTGACGACACGCTGGATATGCTCAGTGGTATGAAGTGGTTCTCAACCATCGATCTAAAAAGTGGCTATTGGCAGGTCGAGCTCAGCCCAGAGGACAAGGAGAAGACTGCCTTTAGTACAGGAATCGGGAACGGATTGTGGCAGTTCAACGTTATGCCATTCGGCTTATGTAATGCTCCGGCTACATTTGAGCGCCTTATGGAGAGAGTAATGGTGGGTTTACTCGGGGACGTGTGCCTGGTCTACCTTGACGATGTAATTGTTATGGGCCGCAGCTTCGAGGAAAATCTGAAGAACTTGGAAAAAGTTTTCACTCGGATCCGTGAGGCCAATCTTAAACTGAGTCCTAAGAAGTGTGCTCTGTTCAAAAAGGAGGTCAGTTATCTTGGACACGTCATCTCAACCGATGGAGTTAAGACCGACCCGGAGAAGATAAAATCTGTTCAAGAATGGCCTTCTCCAAAGAACAAAACAGAAGTACGAGCGTTCCTTGGACTATGTGCATACTACAGACGCTTTATCAAGAGTTTTTCAGATATTGCGAAGCCTTTATATCGTCTGACGGAAGACAAACGGGATTTCGTTTGGGACCCGGAATGTGAGAAAGCTTTCAATGAGCTGAAACAACGATTGTGTGAGGCCCCAATATTAGGCTACCCTACGAGAGAAGGAAGATTCATCGTGGATACTGACGCCAGTAACACCGGAATAGGTGGTGTTTTGTCACAAATACAAGGAGATCGGAACGTTGTAATAGCATACTTCAGTAAATCACTTTCCAAGCCAGAGAGAAATTACTGTGTTACTCGCCGTGAATTGTTAGCTGTGGTGAAGACCTTACAACATTTCAACAAATATCTTATTGGAAGGGAGTTTACACTAAGGACAGATCACGCTGCATTACAATGGTTACTACAATTTAAAAACCCAGAGGGCCAAGTAGCACGATGGATCGAGCAACTACAGGAATTTTCCTTCGTAATTGAACACCGCAGTGGAAAAGGGCATGGTAATGCTGACGCTTTGTCACGGAGACCGTGTGCCGAAGACTGCAAACATTGCCTAAGGAATGAAGTCCGGGAAGAGGTCAAGCTCATAGGGACTCACGGAATCGACGACGAATGGACCGGAGCCAGTATGAAGAAAGCGCAGGAGGAGGATAATGACCTACAACCTATACTGCAATGGAAAAAGAGCGGAAACAGACCCCAATGGAGCGATGTGTCCATCTATAGCTCAACTACGAAAAGTTATTGGGCCCAGTGGGACAGTTTGGCTCTGGTAGATGATGTGCTGTATAGGAAATGGGAATCTAACGACGGTAAGGAAATCACCATGCAAGTGATAGTGCCGCGGAGTAAGGTAGCCTCTCTTCTACGGCATATTCACGATGGTGTTTCTGGTGGGCACCTAGGAGTCAAGAAAACCTTGGTCAAGGTGCGACAGCGGTTTTATTGGCTGCGCTGTCGAGAAGACGTCGAGGATTGGTGTCGCAGATGCACTGCGTGTGCGTCGGTGAAAGGCCCGCAGACAAGAAGCAGGGGAAAGTTGAAGTTGTACAACGTTGGAGCCCCATGGGAGCGCATCGCCATTGATGTTGCTGGACCGTTTCCAATGACTGAGGATGGGAACAAATACATCATAGTAGTGCAAGATTACTTCACTAAGTGGCCGGAAGTATTTGCAACACCCAACCAGGAAGCAGTCACTGTAGCGAAGAAATTGGTCCAGGAAGTAGTCTGTCGGTATGGCGTACCTATGGAGATCCATTCTGATCAAGGAAGGAATTTCGAGTCTGCGCTGTTTCAAGAGATGTGCAAGTTACTCGGAATGAATAAAACTCGTACGACTCCAGCGCATCCGCAGTCAGACGGAATGGTCGAGAGGTTTAACCAGACATTGGAAAACCACCTGGCCAAGGTCGTAGACGAACATCAGCGAGACTGGGACCAATACATTCCGCTGTTTCTGATGTCCTATCGGTCTGCAGTACATGACAGTACGGGTCACACTCCAGCCAAAGTAAATTTTGGTCGAGAAATGAGGCTCCCAGTGGATGCGATAACAGGCACGTCACCCGACAGTCCCAAGCCCGTTACAGATTATGTGAGTGACCTTCAAAACCAACTGGACGAGGTGCATCGAATGGTACGGGAATACAACTGGAAGTCGAGTATAAAGATGAAGACCCGGTACGATCGAAATGCAAACACCAATGGTTTTGAAGAAGGGACACTGGTGTGGCTCCACAATCCTCTTCGCAGAAAAGGGAAGTCCCCGAAACTTCAGGCTCGCTGGGAAGGACCTTATACAGTTATTACGAGGATCAACGATGTGACCTATCGCATTAAGAAGGGACTTCGAGGAAAGCCAAAGGTAGTCCATGTGGACAGATTGGCTCGGAATCATGGAACAAATGATGCTCGGGACGAGCATGACTAAGAGGGGGGTAATGTTGCGACCTAGAAACTACTTGGTCAAATATCTCGAAGAATCCTTATTTTATCAGCTTGATACAAAAACGCATTTTTATTCTAGATGTACTCCATCGATTAGTTACGAAGGATCTCTAAAAATTGAATGTTCGAGACTGTAGGTATGTAGGTATAAAGTGAACGCCCTTGCGTTATCGGCGCGACGGCCGGCGAATACCTACTCGCGAACGAATACAAAGGGAAGCCGACAATGTCTCGAGATCATTCGATTCCGATTATTATTACGTACATACCTACCGAGAATGTTCAGGAAAATACCAGCTCGCATCTTTATTCCGTATATAAGGTGTTGACGACGGGCAGCGAGTTAGTTACTTCTTGGAAGCGACAGTGTACGGAACTTAAGTAAGCGAACGAAGAGTGATATACCAGTGACCTAGGCGATAATATTGGAATACTGTGAGTCTGCTAAGTGATTTGGAACAGTGCTTGTTGTGTGTAACTAGTATTAGTGAACTAGTGTAGAACTGTGTATTTGTCAAGTTTGTGGAGAGCGGAATAAACCCTTTATACACGTAGTCGGCATTAATTGTACCTACCCCTAGTACGTGTACGTAACAGTACTATCACATTTTTTGAATTCTATATATTTTTCATTACTCATACTCGGAAAGTAGGTCTGAGGTTGCCCGAGGAGCGGTTTGAAAGTAATACTTTTCAGCCCTGGGGAGAATCGCTTTCAACTGACAGCAGTCAAATTATTATAAATAAACTAGTTCTATTTTCACATTTCTATTGAACCGGGCCGGCCAACGGAAATAAAACAAAATAGGCGGCAATCCGACCTTAATTTTTTTTTCGCGTTGTAGAGTATTGTTCATGAAAAGAACAGTGTTTACCTCGGGCGAAAGACTTATTTTGTCCCTCGAACTATTGGCCTACCCCATCTCGGGACTAAATAAGTTACTTTCATCCCTAGGATAGCAATTTACTATTGTTATTTAGTTTCTACTGGGTATTCAGTGATATGTATGACCCACTGAGGAGGGTTTGACTGAAAATCAGCGCTGGGAGAGTCTCGTTCTCCTCCAGCACATGCTGAGCCATTACCTTTCGGCACAGTTCGCGCTGACCCGCGATGTGTGTCCAATAAATGTTTCTTTCTTTTCATATGACACATGAATACATTTCTACATTAAACTCATTTTTAACCCCCGACGAAAAAAGGGGGTGTTTTAAGTTTGACAAGAGTATCTGTGTGTCTGTCTGCGGCATCGTAGCGCCCAAGCGGATGAACCGATTTTAATTTTGTTTGTTTTGTTAGTAAGGTGCTCTGATATTTTATATTTTCTCTGTTGAAGAGAGTAACCATTGAGTTTGTCGGCGTCTCTTCTCAGTAACAGGCACACATAGAAGCCGGGGATATACTTACTGTAGTCTGTTGTCATCTGGACACATGTTGGTGACTGTGGTTTCAAAGTGCCGCAGCTTCCGATTGAACTGTATACCATCTTCTCCGGGAGAGAACTGCTCCAGCTGCCAAGAAAATATCGCATTTATATACAACTAGCTGTGCCCGCGATTTCGCCCGCGGGTAATTTAACTTAATAAAAATTTCGGGATTATTCATCCCCTATTTTATCCCCTTGGGGGTAGAATTAATCAAAATCCTTTCTGTTAAGAAATGCCTACGTCATAACATCTACCTGCATGCCAAATTTCAGCCCGTCGCGTCCAGTGGTTTGGGGTGTGCGTTGATAGATCACTATGTCAGTCAGTCAGTCAGTCACCTTTGAGATAAATATATTTAGATAGCAACCTGCCCCGGCTTCGCACGGGTGTAATATCTTCGACAACATTCACTTAAATTGCATGTAAAGGGCCATATTGATATATTAAATACACTTAAATACATTTTAAGGTACTTGATTGGATAAGTATTAATGCTGTATTGCGTAAAATCGCTTCGTATGTAAGCCATTATTTATCGTAAAAAGTAAAGGATAAAATATGGTAAGGTTGTTAAGGTTTCTATTAAATTGTTGTCTTAAATTGCTCTCCGCCGCGCCTCCAGCGGTGTACGCTAGGCCCTTGAGAGCGGCTTCAACTTCTCCCATCTTCTGGGTCCTTCTGCTTCTGAAAGTAAGCAGATAACTCACCAGTGTCAGCAGTGGCACGTACTGCTCGTCGACCCGCAACAACTCTTTCAGAGAGGCGTCATCTTCTGCCGCGTTCTCCATCCCTTCAGGCTCCTTCTCGTCCATATCTCTCTTGTCATTCACTTCCACCCGAGGATCTGAAGTGAAATTAACTGTCTTTACGGTCAAGAAGAAGATTACGCGACTAAGCGCGTTATAAGCGGCGAAAATTACGCTAGAACAATACAACATTTGATCGCTAAGTTTACAAAATTCATGCAAAGGTATACATTTCACCATTGAAGTAGAAAACCATTGGTCATTTGAGTATCGCTTGGCGCAGTGGTTTGAGCGTAGGCCGCTCGGTTTACGACACCAGGTGGTTGCGCGTTCGATTCGCGTCGGGGCAAACTTCGGAAATGGCCTTTTCGTAATTTGCCCAGGTCTGGGTGTCACTGTGATCGCCCCCAGTCCATTGTACGGTACCCATAGTACAAGCGTTGCTTAGTTCGGGACCGTACAGTTGGTGTGTCAGTCTGGCGATATTCATTTAGTAGTCCGTCCAATCCTTGGCAGTCCATGTGTTATACGACGAACATATTACGTAGACGTTACCGACTAGCGAACGCAAAATGGTTGAGCTACAGACGGTCGCGAAACGTTACCGTTTTCGACGTCCTCGGAGTCTATGATGTCGACCCATGATGGCATTTAAAAAATGCTGATACACAAAACAATTTAAACTTTACACAAGAAAAGACAAGCCCGCTGAGTTTCTCGCGGGATCTTCTCAGTGGATATCGCGTTCGACTCAACAAATAATGTAAAAAATAACAATGCGCAAGTGCCCCCGTAGGCCTTATCAAACGATTTGACTTGAGACTCATAGAATGTGAACACTGTCGCGTTTATTTGAGAACTGAGTTACCTGATTACGTATTGATGTTAAATTGTACTCGAACCTTGGGTGGAAGGTGGTATGGGACAGGTAATACATCTTTTTAATCCTCAAACAATAGGAATTTACCTGCGCTATGGTTATTTATGGAACAAGTTAGAGCACCTGCCAATTCTCAGAAAAAAATGTTTGCTATATATAAACCAGTAAACTTTTAAAATAACTGTTTAATAATAATTCAGCCCTTTTTGTAGTCCCACTCTTGGGCACGGGCCTCTGCGCACTACGAGGGGGATTCAGGCCGTAATCCACCACGCTGGCCCAATGATGGTTGGATTTCACATGTCTTTCGAAAATTGGTTAGTTTTTCTGCAGGTTTCCTCACGATGTTTTCCTTCACGCGAGTGATAATCATATTGTTATTATGATTCGCACATAGATTTGAAAACACCCAGAGGTGCAAGCCGGGGTTTGAACCTAGGACCTGGTGCCCGCAAGACGCGTGCTTAACTAATCGGCTACTGCTTATAATATATTTTAATAGTTCCCTAGACGTCATTAGGTTAAAAATGACTGCTAATGTAACCACCAAAGTAATGACAAGTAAAAGTAATCTAATAGTGGAAATTGGTTTTTACCTTCACCATTTTCGTTGTTAGTAGTTGTTGCTGAAGAATCTAGCCATATGAATACTAACTTTTGAATGGTCTTGAATCCTTACTAATATTATAAATGCGAAAGTAACTCTGTCTCTCTGTATGTCTGTCGCGCTTTCACGCCAAAACTACTGAACCGAATTAAATGAAATTTGGTACAAGTTTGTTGATAAAAATTATCTTTCGTTCACAAGATATACGATTTCCGACAAAGATTCAAATTATTTAATTAAAATTACCTCCCTTTGGTCACAATACAGGGGGAAGGGGGGGATATTCACAAGCGATGGAAAGTTTCCGTGTCGGAAACATCAGCTTCCAACCCCCCTGGTTCCAATACAACGGTTGGGGTTCACAATCAACGGTAAGTTCTCGTGTCGGAAACAACAGCTTCCATCCTTCTTCTAAATTCATTTGTAATGATGTCGTTTCTGATATCGGAAATTTTCCGTTAATGGCCACGGCTACTGGGCCAAGTGGGCCACGGCGACCTGTGACGAGCAGGGCCAGTGCGACCGTGTAGCTGTACTCACCGGTGGACCTCGGGCTGAGCTCGGCCAGCGTCCGCGCGGCGTCGTCGTCGTCGTCGCCGGGCCTCGGCTCGCGCAGGTGATGCCGCCCCGTGTAGCCACGTCCGCGGCCCACGCTCGACATTATACTTTAATCTGTGGACATAGGGTATAAATCAATATAGCCAGATGAACACACCAACTGTATGGTCCCAAATGAAGCAACGCTTGTGCTATGGGTACCGTACAATGGAATGGGGGCGATCCCAGTGACACCCAGACCTGGGCAAATTACGAAAAGACGGGAATCGAACCGCAACCACCATGCGCAGTGAGCCGAGCGGCCTACGCTCGAACCTTTGCGCCAAGCGGTCGTCAAACGGCTGAACCGATTTTCATGAAATATAGCTAAGAACACTCCCGATCAGAATACCTTTCTAACAAAAAAATACAAAAATGAAATTGGTTCATCTGCTTCGGCGCTATGATGCCACAGACAGACACACAGATACACATGTTAAACTTATAACACCCCTCTATTTTTGTTGGGGGTTAAAAATAATCCTATACAACAAGAAATGTGGCAGTAGGTAACTAAAATATGTCATAATGTAAGTAGGCACTCAATACTGCATAGATAGATTATTATTGTCAAGATTATTATCTCAAATTGATTAGATACTCCATCATGAATTATTATTTAAATGTTGATTTAAAATATATTTTGTAAGTCGGCTGGTATGGGACTCCGTCTATCTGTTTTAAAAGAAGTTATGAGGAAAATAATACTTTAATGTAAAAAAAATTAAAACATTAATCATCATAATTTTTAAAAGCATCAAGATGCAAGTTGATAACTTTTGGTGACGTCTTAGCTGACTTTGCATAGAGTACATAAACAATAAGTGCTCACCAATAGTAAAAGATACAATATATCACAACTAACTTTTTTATTGTAAACAAAGAGGATACAAATAATAAAATCCATAGACAGAAAAAGGTATATCTTCTTCTTCTTCTTCTAAGTCGTAGCACTCTTGTCAGAGCGGTCGTGGTCATGTTTCGGTCGGTTCTTGTGCCACCGCTGCTCGTACGATATGTCGCCATGTGGGTCTATGTTTGGCTAAGTGAGAGCAGTTGTTCACGGTTGAGTGTGTCACGGATTTTATGAGGTCTGTCCACCGTGTTGGATAGCGCCCACGTGGTCTCCTGCCTTCAACTTTCCCTTGCACCACCAATCGCTCCATTGAGTTTTTGTTGCGGGTGATGTGCCCAAAGAACTTGAGGATTCGTATTTGCACAGTCGACGATAATCTCTCTTTGATGTTGAGTTCATTTAGGATTGAAACGTTAGTTCGGTGCGCGGTCCATGGGTTTCAGAGCATGCGCCTCCAACACCACATTTCCAGGGCGTCAATCTTTTGACGGTCTTGCATTCTCAGTGTCCACGTCTCAGCTCCGTACAGAAAGATAGGAAATACCAAGCACCTCATCAGTCGAACTTTTGTGTTTCTGGTTATTCTGTGGTCTTTCCAAATCTTTGTGAGCTTTTCCACTGAGGATCTAGTCACCGCGCAGCGTCTCCGAATTAAAGGTATATACAAAATCATAATTCTACAACATTCAATCAAATGTAAAAAGCAATAATAAAATATTTATGTGTAAGATACATTTCCTACCTATTCCTGTAACCATATAAGATTTTTAGACAGTGTTGAAGTTCAAAAAAATAATCAATAATATAACAAAAATCAAGTGTTTGTCTCCAAACTGCCTACAATGAAGGTAAGTAATTATTTATATTATATGTGTTTATTATATTGTTAGATGTAGTTGAATCACTCCAAAGGTGTGTGTGTTTTGTTAAAATAAAATTAAGAGTAAGTAACATTGCTAACTCTTACCTGTTTGTAAATTAGTTATATCTTAGTTTTCTTCACTCTATGACAAAACACAAGTCTTTTTAATTGTTATATTCTGTGATGTACCTTTGGTAATCGTTTCACACAATATGTAGCACAGATAACAGTTCATAACATGTGCTATTTGAACAAAATATTCACTTATACCAAGCATTCACTGAGTCTCACTACACAGTATATTTACACAGAAATTATCACTTAAATCACACAATTTGACGTATGTAAAGATAAAAATAGGTGATTCTGGACCTTTCAATAATAAAAATATACCATTTCCATGTCATAAACATACTGACATACCGTAACGTGTATGATATGACATATGAATTAATTTTACAAAAGATCTGCAAAAAGCATCAAAGCACACTTAAATATACGTATGAATGGTTGTTTACGACGTGTTTCAGCCATATTTTATTATTTATAGGCTATGTATTTGTTAAAAATATCCTTGTTAGCCGGTAAAGGAAGGCAATGATGACGAGTATCGCGTACCGTTTCTTTTTATTGAAATGGCCTGGGGACTATCATAAATGTTATGGGAAATAGATTAATAACTGCGGTAGCGAGAATATAGTGTGTATTTACTCACCAAATTAAAAGTAAGAAAGTATTATTTGATTATTTTGTCCGCTATTCGTTTGGTCGCGCAGTAGTTGACATACGTTTCACTTCCATATTGGATACTGTAGTGATGTGCGCACAGGTTTCCAATGAGAATAATTGTAATCGGTTGTTACGGTTTTAATGGTGTTTCGATTTTACACCTATTCAATAATTATAACAAATTATTACTTAGTACTCTTATAACTACAACACATTTTTACGTTTATAAATTACATTATTTATTAATACACCCGCTGCATGTGTCTCTTCTTCTAAATCATTATGAAGCGCTATCATCATTGTCATCGACGCGTTCGTATGCAGGAGCTACGCTCGGTACCTTTCGGTTGAGAGGCCGCTGGGCAACAGGCTTGCTGGCTGCAACGGTGGCAAAAACACGGTGCTTCTGTGCGCCTTTGATTTTGCTGGCAGGGCTGCTTCTTGCAGAGTGTCAAACGCCCGCGGGGTAAGAGCAGCGGGGGCGGAGGCAACAACTGCGCACGGAGTTTGACTGGCACGTGCTGCAGACTCCGCATCGGGTGACGCAGATGACGATGTTGAAACCGCTGACGCAAACCTCGTCGTGGACATTTAAAAATATGCACCGCGGCGCACATTTATGCTAGCGATTTTGTGTGAACTAATTACCGCTAGCGAATTGAGTAAAATATCAACTTCCTTACGCAATTCCCTAACTGGTCAAACACATTAAACAACCGCACCTGCTCAGCTAGGCTCTTCATCAGGAGCACGATGTACTTTAGCAGGCAGTTCACGTTGATGTGATTGAATGTGACAGGAGGGAACTTGTAAAGATCCTTCGCCACAAAAAAACGGCACTTTGTCCGGGTCAGTCTCCTTGAGCAGCGTGATGATTTTCTGAATGCTCTTCTTCGTTCCGTTACACCGGTGGGACACCATCTGGTCACTTTTGTTGAGAGCTTGAAACAAAAGCAGCTTCACAGCGGCGATGTCGTCATCACTTAAGGTCGTGTTGCAGATCTGGGGGGGTTTTTATAATCTACGGAAAGTTTCCGTGGCGGAAACAACAGCATCCATTTTTCTGACATTCATGTTATATCAAAGTAAGATGGAAGCTGTCGTTTCCGACATTCCGTCCAGCATCTGCTGCAAGAACGCCGTTTTCTAATATTTTTGCGCCCAAACATTTTTGTATTCATGGCTTGGTAAACATTCTAATTGCGAAGATGTGAGGAAGCTATGGGCTTTGTCTCATCAAAAACCGAAAATAATGCAAATTTTACAGTTTATTATCCTTTGCAATCCCTAGCGGAAAGCCGATCGAAAAAATGACGTTTCATTTTCGGGGGTGAAGTATGGGAGAGGGGTTTGCGTTTCAGCTCGGGTGGATAAATTGAACAGATTGTATTTTCCACTTCTTCTATTTGATTTTCCTATTTCCAATGCATTAAACGACGTCAACCGAACATTAAACTAAAACATAAAAATAATTACATACAGTGAAGTGCTCCCCCTATCTTTTAAATTAGTATAATTTCCACTGCGGTTGTTTGTACTGCTGTTTTTATTATTGATATTTTTCTTACATTATAATCACATCAATTAATTTTCTGCGATCACATAATCGTAAATCTGTTCCATTAAAAAGGTTTGATAGCGGAAAACCGTAAATAAAAAATAAAGAACAGGAGAAAAAAAATAAAATACATAAAATATGTCTGAGGGCCACGGGGAGCCGAATCAGGCGAATCAAAATAGGAAAGAAAGTGTTGCGGGTGCCAATGTGCCTAGTGATAGCCCTGTGACGGACCCTGGACAGGTGCGCGGTGGAGCCAGCGACGCCGCGGCGGGGAAATTCGAGGGTCAACGCGGGAAATCCGGTGCCTTGAAAAAATCTGCGAGGTATCGGAGCCGGTCTTTGTCCGCTTCATCCGCGGATTCATACAGTTCCACGTCTTATACCGGTGAGTAATATGGCGCAGTGGCATTACAATTTGCTTGCTTATAGATAGCGGACCTTGGCCTGGTGGGAAAAGGTCCATTACTGGCCATAGGCCTCTCGCATTTAACTCCGCAAATCTTTCGCGACCCTTGTGATGTCTTCAGTCCACCTTCTGGGGGGCTGAAATAGTCTCCAGACACCTAAATTTATATTTATATTGATACTACCTTACCAAATAAATATTAAGTCAATAAGCAAGATTGGGTTTACCAACTCACACATCCAGAGAATACCCCTTCTGATTATAACCCAAATTGTACCTTCTGGAATCTACTTAACTTTTCAAAATCGAAAATTGGCCTTTTAATGAGTATAGATAGCCTCTAGTCCATTCTACAAAACAACATAGTGCATTCATAGATCTACCTTTTACCTGTGTTCTGCACTGAGATGCTAGAGATGATAGAGTGTATTTAATTATAATAATTAAAAATACTTATAATAATTTAGGCCTTTTGACATCCCACTCCTGGGCACGGGCCTCCCCTCACTATGAGGGGGATTCAGGCCGTAATTCAAATTAAATTATTATTTAAAATTAGTTTGATAAATCACAGTGTATAAGGATTACAGCCAGTTGGTAACACATGCCAAATACTGAAGTAAGGTTTTTTTTAGTCCGACCAAGATAGGTTTTCAAATAATAAAATACCTCCATACTGCTTCTGAGGGAACATTATGTTAAGCTAACATCTTCTATGAGACTTGTTACAAGCGGTAAGAGGCCTAAACATTTCTGATAAACAATCTAAAAGGTTTCCTGATGGTACTAATAATATATAGGTCTTATAAGACAAGTTATATTCAGTCTGTGAGACTCTTGGTACTCATTCTCATCTGGGCATTTTAATGTTAATAGGCTAGCCCCAAATTCCATTCAGATTTACAATCATGCTACCATACCATGGTAGGTAGGGGCTACCCAAGGAAAGAATGCTTGATAGTGTACATATTATCATTTAATATTATATAAGTGCTGTTATTCCAGCTAGACAATGATAAATTCATATTTTATTCAAGGTCTATGTAGATGATTGCAGTCACCATTATGAAGATTATGCTAATAAAAATCATTTGTCTTCTGAAATGGGGATTTACTGACACTCAAATCCAAGTGCCTACTTACACCCTAACCCCAAGCATAGACACCCAATGCTAAGTACATACACCCAAACCCTAAGTACAGACACCCAAACCTATGTACCTACATTGAAATGCAACTTCACTGATTTACTTCCAATTTATAGAAAGTAACAAACAATTTTACTGCAATGTCCTAACTAAGTTTTTGAAGCGAAGTTTCTATACGGACGTTCGGGGTGCTCGCCGCGCGGCCACTCTATCCGTGCTAATCGTCAGTAGCGTTACACGATGTATATAGGTATACAGAGTGGCAGCTGCGAGGCCCTACGCTTTATACTTAAAAGCTTCCCTTCTTTCGGGCGTCCCTAGATGGCACTGTTTTTTTCCTTTGTAAATGAATAAAAAAATTCAACCAATTGGGGCTCAACTGTCTTTAGACTTTGATCTTTCTCTTCTTTTCTTTGATCGACCCAGCCTCTTTTAAGAGGGATCCTAATGGGAACAGGGTTTACCCTGGTGGGTGTTTACACCCAGATAGTAACTTTCCGTAATTTTTTGCATCATAAGCGTTGTACCTATACGTTGTACCTCTACAACTCCATATCGACTATAATTTCTTTAGGTCAAGGCACACATTCGCATAAATCCAGTTTTATTTTCTAATCGAGTGGTAGGTACTGCGCTCGGTGCAAGTTGAACCAATCAATTTTACGCTGTGCAGTCGGTGGCCCGCATTATATGGAGACGGCTTCGTAAATAACGTTAAATAAAAACTTTATCTGTAGTAGGCATGGAAATGATTGCTACTTTCAATTAATTTTCATTATGTTGAAATTATGTTTTTCTTTCACTGTTATTTCACCGATGATTTTTTGTTTTTAGTGATTTTATTCATAGTGAATTTTCAATATGTCACTTAATCTTATAACATCAGTGGTCGATGATTTATCATGAAACCGGGTAGGCACCGAAAGGTTTGCGATTTAATTGGAAAGATTTTAACAGTTTCTGCCTATGTCGGTAGCAGGCGCTACTTATGAAAACCTATATAATATGATTTTTCACACGCTACCTGTGAAATGTTCCATCACTAATCTGTAGGTATGGTCCTAAACGATGCAAAACTTGAAATATGCATACTACTGGGAGCGTTACAAGTCTCTGATATAGATTAGGTAGTAATTTTCTTCCAACTCCTTGTCATTCCTTAGATTAAATTTGTGGGGGTTAAAAAAAAGATTTTCCCCGGTATTCGATGAACTCAAACTCAAACTCAAAATTGTTTTTATTCATGTAAGCCAACAAAGCATTTATGAATAGTCAGAATCTACCACCGGTTCGGAATGCTGCTTCCACTGAGAAGATCCGGCAAGAAACTCAATGGTTACACTTTTCAATGAATGAAAGATGGTGTACATTCTCAGGAACAGCATAAAAATATATATAAAAAAATATATAGATGAGGGTCAAATCTCGGCGTTTTGATTGGGCATTGTCGATTCCGGCTTAGGAGTAACAGTCTCCTAGCCCCAGTTAAACACCTAGGCAAATTACGAAAATATTATCAAAATTTCGCCTGAAAGGAATTGATTATACGAATAGGTGCCTTTATTGGGTTGATCCCTATATAAAAATCATAAAAAAATCTTATTGTATTATCATGAATTTATTCAGCTGCTCATTCGTGTCTTATTGCGATACAGAATAAATAATTTTAGGTGAGAAATTACCGTAACACTGAGTGGAATACTTGTCCACGGCTCGCTGACTCGACTTTACGTAAAGTACCAATTTAGTTCAAAGATTCCTGAAGATGGGTTCATCTTTGTTATTCATTTTGAGGACCTTTTGTAAGAAAAGGCGCTTTTGGAATTAGTTCCTTCATCCTTCGTTTTTTTACTGACTCTGGTATGGGGGCTTTCAGGCCGCCTAAAGCCCATCATCCTACTTCCTACTAATATTATAAATGTGAAAGTTTGTGAGTGTGGATGTATGTATGTATGTATGTATATTTGTTACTCCTTCACGCAAAAACTACTGAACGGATTTGGATGAAATTTGGAACACAAATAGTTTATAACCGGGATTAACATATAGGATACTTTTTATCCCGATGATCCTGAAATTTTTATTACGTTACATAGTACGCGGACGAAGTCGGGGGGCACAGCTAGTTTTAAATAATTGACTCTATTTAAGGTTAAATTTAGAATATAAAATGCGTTCTTAGCGTGCGTATTAAATGTTAAAGGTGCTTGTTTTTTATTTGGAAACTGTATCGGATTTCTTGTTTTTTATTTATTTATTAGGTCTTAGCCAGAAACGCGCTCTTACTACTGTAGCTGTCATAACCCAAAATTAGGATCTAGCGAGTTGTAACTAAGTGCACTAAAGATGCTATACACTGTCACGAACCTACTAAATTAGGTACAATTATCACGATAAGTCGTCGACCGCAGTCAAAGAAATGCCAGCAAAAAGCTAACTTCTAGACACGCAAAATCTGTCGCTATTCATATTACCTATATTGTATTCATTCATGTTTGGAAATTCACCAATATATACCTATTTGCATATGTCACTAACTCTAGAGTATCCTTTCAAATAAAATAAATGTCGAGTTTATTTACTGTACTTGCTGTGCTGTGAGATGGAGAGGTATTTTATAGAAATGGGAAAAAGCTGTTCGGTATTAAATAATAGAATGTTATACTGAATTTATTTTGCAATACTTGAGGCGGGCCGAGCGAAGACTGCTTAGTAGGTACCTACATACCTACCTACCTGTACCTACATACCAGTACCTATGTACACACTCATACATGCAGTATACTTATGTTTTTTTTATAATTTTCCAGCCTTTGAATCGATTTGCTACGCCATTGTTTGTTTGAATCTTGTACAAGGTCTTATCGTAATCGAAAGGCTGAGAATAGACGGAAGTTAGTAGGATGGAAGTCGGACATTGAGAAGTTTTTACCACGTAGATAGGTACTTGTTTTTCATGCTTAGGCTTACGGAGAACCAATTTATTTATTTATTTAATAAGATTTTTTTTTTCTTACCTCTACTACAACATGATCAGAATGCGTCCTTGACTGAGGTGATCCGGCAAGAAACTCAGCGGGCTTGTGTTTTCGCTCTTCGAAAGCGACTAGCGACACTGACCAATGTGAGGGGTACGGGCAGTAGCCCACAAATCTGACCCAGTGCGGGTTGTGTGAATTTCAAGACATGCAGGTTTTAACACAATATTTATCCTCACCCGTTAGCATCGTGCTCATCACCGAAATTTCTAAAATTCCAACTGCTCCGTTGTACTTCAAATCCATCGACTCATTCCCACCAAAATACCGCGCGAAGCCGTTGGCAACACAAAGTGTATCTGTATTCTTTGGGTCTACTTTATCACACGTTAACATTGGGTCAATAGATGTTAACATGATATATCAGATGACAGCGTTAGTCACGTTAAAATATTTGTTTACCGGCCGAAATAGTAGACATTGTAAATTTATGAATATACTTTTGAACTATGTCTGGGTTGGAAGTGAATAATAGTGTGTCCCGAATTTATGGAAAATCGAGTTTTCATTTACGATTTCAAAGCGGTAGGTTTTGTAGAGTAATCAGTAATGAATAACGTCAGACTGATACACCAACTGTACGGTGCCAAACTGAGCAACGCTTGTACTATGGGCTTGTACTATGGATGGTACAGTACAACGGTCTGGGGGCGATCCCAGTGACACCCAGACTAAAGCGAATTACGAAAAGTCCGATTCCGAAATTTTCCCCGACCGGAATCGAATATCAAGCCTACTCTCGAGTCACTGGACCAAATGGTCGTAATTAGTAATCTAAATCTATATAACTCAAAGGTGACTGACTGACATAGTGATCTATCAACGCACAGCCCAAACCACTGGACGGATCGGGCTGAAATTTGGCATGCAGGTAGATGTTATGACGTAGGCATCCGCTAAGAAAGGATTTTGATTAATTATACCCCCAAGGAGATAAAATAGGGGATGAAAGTTTGTATGAAACTTTGTCAATTAAATTCCCAAATAAGCGCCTTAAAAGGCATAATATCCTAGATCGCAATAAAAATTAGCTGTGCCTCATGTGACATGCTCATTGGAGTCATGCACACCATGTTATAGCAAATCAAAAACATCTGCTTATAGCTAGAGGGCTGATTGCAGATTCATAAAAGAAAAAAAAAAAAAAATCCACGCGGACGAAGTCGCGGGCACAGCTAGTAGGGATATCAAAAAAGTTTGAAAATATTAAGTTTCTGTATTTTTTTGTAAATGTAGTTATTATGAAAAAGGTTAACTTTTTAACTCACTAGAAAAGGTTTATCCGCCTATAAAATATGGTCGTCTCCGAAGTTTTCTTATAAACGAATTAGCTATCAAAATAAGAACAGGCGTTTCGAAAAGTAGTCAAAGTTGAATTTTTAACTAAACGAAGTAAAATGATTGTTAGAAATGTCAAGTTTCTGTCAATATGTACCTTATTTGTTCTGTTTCTATCAAAGGGGTATGACATTCAATTAGTCTAATTAAAAATTGGATTAATGGAGTACTAGGTACTTGATAAATAAATAAATACTTATTTCCATATTTTGTAATGTAATTTTTCTCCTTATAACTGTGTATCTTTAATTATTTATCAATAACTCTATGAGATTTTACCAAGTTTCATGCGTTATGACCTCCTCGAACGTCCAATCATAATGCAAATATTAGTCTAAAACTCATGAAGATAAAATATTTTTATTTGTTTTATTCGATGAAAGCCAACTCCATAATTTATTAATACAAACACGTGATATAGAATTGCGCTGCATTCACACATTTCGGACACGTTACGCGCGTCGAACGTATTTCAAGTTCCATTTTTAAAATCATTCTCTCTTTTATTAAATTTATTTTTTAAATCTCTATTGTCTATGTGTACAGTGTGAGTGATGTGTGTGTAATCGATTTTATCGGTTCGCAGAATTACCGTTTAGTTATTGACTATAATTTATTTTTCAACATCCATAACCTGTCTTAAGTGTCATTGTCCTTTTTTGAGTGCGTATAAAGCCGGTATTGTATATAATGTTTATGACATACATAGTAAAGTAGGTATGTAACGTTATGACCTCAATCGTAAAGGGATGACCGGTCAGAGATAATGTAAATATTGTATCATTTTTGGAACATCATACTTTCACAAATATCTTCTATCACGATGTCTCCGTAACTATTCGGCATGCGTGTTCCTCAGAACGAATTTTACTCAACGCATACGCAGTCACGGGGAACAGCTAGATTTTATAGAAAGACTGTTGTTTGAAACATGCTGTATTTTATATTATATAGCTGTACCTTGCGCGTGTTGCTACGCTGTCAAAGATTGGTCGTACCAACTCAGAAACCTATGTGGGCTCATGCACAACATTTTGCTGAAGATCATGACATGATCAAATGCATAGTTTTCGATTCTATAAAGGACATACAGAGAAACATTCATTTCTTATATATAGAAGATAGATAGATTGATTGTTCATGGGTACATAACACTATACTGTTTGGACGGGACGGCAAAGGAAGGAACCAAGAAAATAAATAAAATAACAAACATTTATTACAATCACAAACAAAAGTGCTCTGTAATGGGGGATATTAATTTAATATTTGATATAACTATTACAGGAGAGGGGGCGTTGAGAGGCTGAGTTCATCTGTCTTAAAAACCAAAGTTAACTTTGTATCAGCCTCTTCCTTCATACATCTCAGCATCTGAAAAGCTTTATCCTCTGGAGTTTTCCCTGATTGACCCTTAGTCTAGGACTTTTTAGCATCATCTATGTTAATGCAGACGACGACCGCTTGGCGCAGTGTTTCGAGCGTATGCCGCTCGGCTCACTGCATAGGGTGGTTCCGGGTTCGATTCCCGTCAGAGTAAATACCGGAAATGGCCTTTTCGTAATTTTTCCTGGTCTGGGTGTCACTGGGATCGCCCCCCGGTCCATTGTACGGTATAGTACAAGCATTGCTTGGTTTGGGACCATACAGATGGTGTGTCAGTCTGGCGATATTATTATTATTATTTTCTCACATAACTATCTGATCAATAGCCAGAACGATACCCAACATGAAAAAGCACTTCATTATGTAAATACTTCTCATATATTAAGCACGATGATGTTTTCTTGGAGAATTTATATATTAAAGTCTTGATGGATGGATCGTTCATATTTATCATTGAGAAAGTACTTACTTATGCGGGACTAGATGGAGTGTTTTAAAAATGCCATAGCAGGTTGATGCCGAGTGGTAAAACGTATATTATGATACTAGCTGTGCCCACGGACTTCGTCCGCGTAGTATTTGACGTAACAAAAATTTCGGGATTATCGGGATAAAAAGTATCCTATATGTTAATCCCGGTTATAAACTATTTGTGTTCCAGATTTCATCCAAATCCGTTCAGTAGTTTTTGCGTGAAAGAGTAACAAACATACATACATACATACATACATCCACACTCACAAACTTTCACATTAATAATATTAGTAGGATTTTCTGGGTTCGTGCTTTGAATATTTGTCCAAACTTTCGTACATACCTTAGAACATACAATGGCAAATATAGTTTATTTACGTGTAGCACAGCCACCATGCAATGTTCAGGTAATAGTTAGTAAAAGTAGTTAGTACATGAGGTGATGTTTTTTAAAAAAAATGTGTAAAAAACATATGAAAATAGGGGTATTTATAAAAATATGAAATTGTTGTATACTTACTCAATACTCAGAATACATAACACATTCTGTATAAACAGTTAGTAAACTAAATTAAAAACCTCTGTGATTGTTTCTAGACCGAAGTAAATAGTCCATTAAAATGGCCAGTCATCATTTACGCTAGAAATAAGCCTCCTCGAGCGAATTCCACACACCACAGCAACTCATGGCGACATTCGTGTGACGCTTGCAACGATGTTATCGCGCCACATTATCCTTCTCAACAGTGTTTCGGCTCGTAGTCGCCATTCTTGCACCTTGCAGCCTCTAGGGCGCGCTTATAAATTGCCATTTTGACATCGTTTTATTAGAACTACAACCGGATCCGAACGCGATCTCGATTGAGAAAAGCCTAAATTGCTGAGTAAATCCACTTCTCTAGTTTGTGTTTAAAATCTTTCACCTTGTATAATCAGACATGATTTTTTGGAGCTTAGCAACATCTAAATCGGCTTTGGGAGAAAATTATGGACTTACAAAACCCTTGAACAGTGGTATTGTACCTAATATAGGTATTCTTCTGACTTTACCTCAAAGCCCATAGTTTTAGAGTTACGTACACCTTGTATAGAGCAGTTTTCATGTATCCATAGTTATATGAAATAAGTTGACCTATATACGTCAGAGTCTATGTAAGGGCGGTGGTTATGCAATGACTAGCAAGCTACAACCGATTGAATGATATACCATGATAATGGTACCTTGATACACAGTGAAAGCAAACAGAATTGTGAGGACACGAACCAGTTTTAGAAAGGCGTTCAAAGTTCACCAAATTTCGCTCGCTTTATGGCCGACTCCCAAAAAAAAAATATCGACATTTCATATTTTTTTTACAAAAATATATATGTATTTAAAATATACAGATACATCATACCGGTAAAAATCATAACCCTCCTTTTAGCTTCGCCGTAGTCGGGTATAAAGCGTCATCGGTTTTTTTATGAGCATACAACACTAGATAAGAATTCCATAAATGAAAAAATACCGTAATTATTTTGTAAACTAGTGTCTTGTTACATAACGCCATCCCGGAATACCTGAGGCGATTATGACGCCTCGATGGACCGCATTATGCACCTACTAATTCATGTAGCTAGTAGGTGCTAATTATGGTGTAGCCCAACTAAACTAAACTAAACTGAATATAAACCCGATATAGAATGTTTATCAACAAATTGTGTTAGTGTTTTTGTTGAGTTGCTATCGCAGTGGAAGATTACTGAGCAAATAAAGCCTGCATTAATATTTCGATCGTAAGTTTGATAGCGGTCTTGTGTACGATTTTGACATGTAATTTTGTACGAGTGTGACATAAGAATGACATTTCCAAGATGGCTCTCAGACTTGAGAACGAATTATTAATACGGCCCGTATTAGTCTGAAAATATAAAGTAAACAGCATAATATAATCTCCAGTGTTTCTCTTCGCGGTTTGTTATTTTATTGATTGATTGCGTCGCAGTGTCGACTGCGGTTATTTTTGTCACAAGCCTTGGTTTCTGTTTGAATCATGACTTGGTCGGTATGCGTTTAGTTTCGTTCAATATTTCAAAGATTTTTGGCTGTTACTCTTATGATCGATTCTATGGAAAACCATTGACAATAAGTAGTAGATACTTATAGATACTAGTCCATGTTATTCAAACAAAAAATGTATCAATAAACACTCATCACTCATAACCCATAGATAATGAACCCACAGGGGATTCCAAAAGAATCCCGAAAGGATCCTTGCCATATCAAGGGACTGTCGTAAAAATCCTGGTTATCCTGGTTGACCTGGAATCCTTTGGTTAAAAAATCCAAAGGGCCATGAAAAACTAATTCACCATCTGACTCCATGTTTAGTTTATATAGCTTTGAAAAGGGATTATTATTATTGACTCAATTCCCTCATAAATGATGTCTGAAGAATACAATAAACGGAAGACATTGAAGAAGAAGTTCTCCATAATATCGGAAAAAAGCTTTGATAGTGCTCGTAAGTTGTTTTGATAATGGAGGGGGTACGCTCACAGATATAGATTTACATAGATAACGCAAGTATCACGATTTGTATTGAAACCAAGCGTGCCGAATTTTTAACACCTACTGTGACGTCATTAGTGACGGGAAATCCAAACCGATTCAAAGACACCGATGCCGCCGATGCCTGTCCGCCCGCTACGATTCTCTCGAGTGATAATCTCGCTCATACTCATATTTTTTATATCTGTAGTCGCGTGATCTGCAAGGTAACGGCGACCAACCTCGACGCTTGGTCGGGGTTTCGGACACGCGAAGTACATTCATTTGCGTTATCAATGTAAATCTATATCTGTGGGTACGCTGATTCATTATGTAAATTTTGATTGAATCTTTAAAAGTTAAAAATCTCGCAAACATAAATTTTGATAGTAAAATGTTGTATGAAAACACCATTTCATTTGAAAATACCTTCAACGATATCCCACACGATGGGGTAACTAAAAAAAAACCTCAAAAATAGTAATTTTACTCTTAAAGTATTTCTGTACCAAATCACATCAACTTTCGTCTGAATCTAGAGGTTATGAGCCTGTGACAGGCCGGGACAGACGGAAAGACGGACGGACGGACTGGATAATCTTTAAGCCTTCCTCGTAGGGACTACGGAACCCTAAAAAGGTACTTAATTCAAAACCTGTTCTCTAGGGTCATCATCAGACGAGGAAGAAGGGGTCCAGCCACATGAGAAGGCGATAGCCAGCGGGCAGCCCAACCCTGCGTACTGCGTGCGCAACATCGAACAGCATGCCTTCGGGAGGAGGGAGATCGAGATCGCGGAACAGGAGATGCCGGGGATTATGGCGCTCAGGGCCAGGGCTAAAGATGATAAGCCCTTGAAAGATGCGAAGGTAAGGGAACATACCCCATACAAAACCATTTTTTTTTTCAATTTTTACCCCCTCCCCCCTTGGTGATCACCCGTAGTATATGCCAAGACACCCCCCTCAACACCCTCTAGTTTTCACGTAGTTATTCATGAATACGGTTTTCAATCATTTTTTTTGGAAACCATGCGTGCTATATTTGAATGGAGCTCTTAAAACCGCCTAGAGGATATTAACTACATGACAAAAACGTAAGGGGGGGAGGGGGAGAAGTCGGTGACCAAGCGTGGTATTTTGAAGACCCCCCTGTAGGGGTCACGTAGTATGGGTACATTCCCTAAGTTTACCACCATGTCAGCGCAGTTCACTTTTCACAAGTCTCTTTGGTATAACAAAGTCAGGTGATATGCTTACGATCTGCCCGGTGCAGAGCAGTTATGGTAGCCTATCATCATCATCATCATCATCAGCCTATATCAGTCCACTGCTGGACATTAGCCTCCCCTAATGAGCGCCACAGCGCCCTGTCTTCAGCTTGCCGCATCCAGCATCTGCCTGCAGTCTTTCGCAGATCGTCATCCCACCTGGTCGGAGGGCCAGGCCATGGTAGCCTACAGATGCTTGCAATACCAAAGGCATCGCTCGCATGTTACCCTTAAGAAGAGCCTTGCCCTTAAGAAGAGTGGGATAGAGGGAGGGTAATCACTCACCGTATGATACGCCATTACAATTGTCTACTGCTGCTTTACGCAGATTTTCTGTGTGAGGGTGGTACTACCCCAGTCAAGCCAGCTCGTATATGAGCTGTAGTCAGTTGGCTACAGCTTGGCTCTAGCACCGTAAACTTGGATCGTTGGGGTAACTTTGGGCACGCGTCAATATCTCTGTGGTCAGACAGATCGCCAGGCCACATGGGGTCAGGAGAAGCAGCAGCTCCTTTATAGGTAATTTTCATTCGGAACTCATATTTGAGTCCAACTTACCATGCCCTTTGCCACCAGGAAGGTCCTGATTCAGAGCTTTTGGCATAAGGGGGAGAAATCAGAGGTATAAGCTCAATAGGGGCAAATCAAGCTTTAGGCCTCAACGATTTTTTTGAATTAGGTCATAGCTAAGAGTTCTGAATGAAAATGGGGTGGCAGGCCTGGTCCATTGGGTCGGAGGGGACCTGCTGCACCTATCCTACTGTTGCTTCCTTCCACAGATCGTAGGGTGCACACACATTAACGCACAAACAGCGGTGTTGATTGAGACCCTGGCGGCGCTCGGCGCGGCCGTGCGCTGGGCGGCGTGCAACATATACAGCACACAGAACGAGGTGGCGGCTGCCCTTGCACACGCTGGTGAGTGCCTGCAGTACTAGGTGATTACACCAGATACATGCCGCCGCCGGCCGCGGCATGTGTTGCTTTACTACTAGGTGATTACACCAGATACATGCCGCCGCCGGCCGCGGCATGTGTTGCTGTACTACTAGGTGATTACACCAGATACATGCCGCCGCCGGCCGCGGCATGTGTTGCTTTACTACTAGGTGATTACACCAGATACATGCCGCCGCCGGCCGCGGCATGTGTTGCTGTACTACTAGGTGATTACACCAGATACATGCCGCCGCCGGCCGCGGCATGTGTTGCTTTACTACTAGGTGATTACACCAGATACATGCCGGCCGCGGCATGTGGTGCTGGACCCCCCCGACGCACTCACTGCTCACTCAGATGTCGAGGAGATCGACACACGCACACTCCCCACCAGACACCGACCTCGCCGGCGAGGTCGACGTACCCCCGCTTCCGCTAGAAGGTGCGTCTACGTACCTAGACGCACCTTGGCACCCGACAAGCTTGCTGAGTTTCTTGCCGGATCTTCTCAGTCGAGGTCGCGTTCCGATCCGGTGGTAGACTTACCCTCGCCACCTCTCCTGGCAGCGGCCCAAGCCGAGGTCGTGTCCCTTGTGGCGCCCTTGAGCTAGCTGCCCCCCTGCCCCTCTGGCTGGAGCGCACTTGCGCTCGCCCTCTGTCCGGGTGAAGTTGTTATGGCCACTCTGGCCAACAACATTTAGTCCAGATCAAAATAAAAAAAGAAACTAAGTGATACAAAAAGGGTATACTATTTTTTTTGCAAATTTACTTTGTAAGTCTAAAACTATCGGCTTTGTAGGACAGTTGAAGTACTAAAGGTTTTGTACTTTTGTGAAATCTGTCAACAGCTGTAACACCTATAACACCTTTTGTTCTTCAAGTTTCCTCCATAGCTGATAGTTTTAGAATTATAAGTTAAGATTTGAAGAAAAAAAAATACCCTTTCTGTTTCAACCTTTATAATGGCAATCACCCGCGAACAGGGTACCGGGTATTTTTTTAAAATTGCGTAATTTTACAGGGTGAATTGTTAAAAGGTGCATGGAGTGCGGATAAATCTGGGCCCTAACCACGCTAGCTACTCAAATCATAATAGAAAAGCAAACGCTCGCGATTACGTTTCAAACGTTCCGCTTTTGACGTTAGGCCCTGGTCGATTAAAAAACAAATAAATTAATATCGCCAGACTAACAAACCAACTGTACGGTCAGATACTAAGCTTAATGCTTGTACATTGTACTTACAATTGCCTCACGATCCCAGATACACCCAGACCGGAGCAAATGAAGACAAACTCATGTCCTAAATTTACCCTTATTTACGTCTTATGCGGTTAGGTTACGCGATATTCGCCTGGCGTGGTGAGAGCGAGGAAGCGTTCTGGTGGTGCATTGACCAGTGCTGCACCCCCAGCGCCGCCTGGCAGCCAAACATGATACTAGACGACGGCGGGGACGCCACGCACCTCATGCTCAAGAAACATGCCACCGCCTTCAAGAACATTAAGGGTAAGTATCGGATCAATAGATCATCATCTCCGTAACCTTTTCCCATTATCTGGGGTCGGCGGAGTAAGTCTTTTCCTTCCATTCATCGCGCTTTCCTGTTATACTCACATCCACTCCCACCTCGTTCATATCACTCTTGATACAATCCATCCATCTTTTCTGAGGCCTTACTCTCGTACTGTATCCATCCACATTCATATTCATCACTCTTTTAGTCACATGCTTCTCATCCATTCTCATCACGTGTCCCAACCATAAAAAAATCAATAAATACCCCAGACTGACACACCAACTGTATGGTCCCAAACTAAGCAACGCTAGTACTGTGGGTACCGTACAATGGACTGGAGGTGATCTCAGTCACACCCAGACCGGTGTATATTCCCGCTGGGGCAAATTTCGGCGAAGGCCTTTTCTTAATTTGCCCAGGTCTGGGTGTCACCGGGATCGCCCCCAGTCCTTTGTACGGTACCCATAGTACAAGCGTTGCTTAGTTTGGGACCATGCAGTTGGTGTGTCCGCCTGGCGATATTTATTAATTTATTATAATTATTGGTCGCAGGTATAGTAGAAGAGAGCGTGACAGGCGTCCACCGACTATATCAGCTCAGTAAAGGCGGCAAGCTGTCCGTGCCAGCGATGAACGTCAACGACTCTGTCACCAAGACCAAGTTTGACAATCTGTACTCTTGTCGGTGAGTGTAGACCCAAAGAATTTGTAATTCTCGATTGGGGAAGTACCATCCTCTCACAGAAGATTGGCGAAAAATAGCTATTATAGCTGTGTATCGTACAATGAGTGAGATAGCGAGAAGCCGAATGTCTTATTATTACCTACAAATTATTTGTGTGGAACAATATACAAGATGAAACAAAAAGGGTATAATTTTTTTTTTGCAACTTTACTTTGTAAATCTAAAACTATGGGCTGTGTGGGACAGTTGAAGTACTAAAGGTTTTGTAAACTTGTGAGATATGTCAACAGCTGTATTCCTATGACACCTTTTGTTTTTCAAGTTTCCTCCAAAGCTGATAGGTTTAGAATTACAATTATGTTTGGAAATAATAATATACACCCTTTTTGTTTCACCTAGTAGATCAATGTCCCGCGCAACCACGGAACAACTTCCTTTTGTACTCTAAAGCCCGTATTAATAAATCGATCTCAAATCTGAGACAGATCTTGGAAATGTCATTCTTATGTCATACCAGTACAAAATGACATGTCTAAAAAGTAAGTACTCAAGATTGCTTTGAGACTTCAGATCGGTTTATTAATACAGAGCTAAACTCTGTATGAAGATATCGATCTCAAGTTTTAACGTGAAAAATAATATGGTTTTGTGTTAACACCATTATACAATTCTTGGTTTTTTAATTATTTTTTTATTATTATGAGTTTTTTTATATAGTTTTGGGTACGAGCCCTTTAGTCCTAATTTAGTTATTTATTTATTGTTTTTTGTGGTTTGCGCCCGTGAATTCGCCAATCGGGCCCAATGGAAGACCAGCGCTGGCTCTTGTCAACCAGCAAATGCTGAATTGGGTCCGTTTGTGACGAGCAGAACTTTTTATTATTGTTATTTCCTTTTTTTTTATATATATTATTTTACTCAATCTGCTAGTCATAATAAAGTTTTTCTTTCTTTATTTCTTTCTTTCTTTATATAATAAAATCTGTGAACAAGAGATGATTGTAATACCAAAGGCTTTGCTCGCGCGTTACCGACTTAGGGACGAACTCTGCTAACCGCTGGCACTCGACTCGACTTACACTCAACTCGACTTACGTCAAAACTGACGTATCGCGTACCTGAATACGTCAGTTTTGACAGTTAAAACACAACTTTATTATTTTTCACGTTCACACTCCTGCTCATGTGCGGAAAATTCCATTAGGGAACGGACCCATACTACGTGACCCGTTCCGAGGGAAAGGGAGGTCTTCACAATACCAGGCTTGGTCCCCGGGGAGGGGGAGGGGCTTAGGTTTTTTCACGTACCTAGTCAATATCCTCTATAAAAAACTCGCGCTTTTTCGAGCCATATTTAAATATGGCGCGCAGCGTTCGCAAAGAATCATTGAAAACCGTTTGTATTAATTACTACGTGAAAACTAGAGGAGTACGGGGTTCTTAGCATATACTACGGGTGGTTACTAAGGGGGGGAGAGAAAAAATTGATCGTTCCCTTATTTGTTGCCACAGGGAGAGTATAATAGACGCGCTCAAGAGAAGCACGGATCTGATGTTCGGTGGAAAACAGTCCGTTGTGTGCGGGTACGGGGAGGTCGGCAAAGGATGCTGTCAAGCGCTTAAAGCGTTAGGATGCGTGGTAAGTGCCGCTTCAAACTCAAACTCAATTGTATTTAGGCCTCATTCGCACGGGAGCTTTTTTAACGTCCGTTACAAAAGCGTTCAAATAGAACCAATGCATTTTGTTTTCTTATATTTACGCGAATACTACACATTGAAATGAAACTATTTTACGGATTTTATTTATCGCGTTTATTAACTTTATCTTCCCGACGTTTCGGTTGCTTTACAGCAGCCATGGTCACGGGGGGACTGAGGTGTTAGACGTCCTGATGTCATAGTTAGTAACTGGGTACCCTCATATTAAGTTGTTGTTTGCGGTCCGATCCACGCAGAAAGTGCTCACAGTGTCTCGAGGTCTTGCAATGGTACACTTGGTTTTGGATTTAATTATATTAATCACTGGATCCCAAGTTGGTGGTAGCACCCAGCCATCTTCCCTATTGAAATTAGGATGTTTTTTAATTTCAATGGCCTCACGTATCATCCTTGGTCGGAATCGGTGTTCTTTTGCGAGGATGGGTGCTGTAAAGCAACCGAAACGTCGGGAACAAAGTTAATAAACGTGATAAAATCCGTAAAATAGTTTTATTTCAACAAATGCATTTTTAAAGACTTAACGCTCAACGCCTAGCGCTGAAAATGCAACGCTGCTCGATAAAACAGCGTCGCATTTTAAAAGCGCTGACGTATGAACATATACTTAAAAATGCATTTGTTCTATTTGAACGCTTTTTTAACGGACGTTAAAAAAACTCCCGTGCGAATGAGGCCTTATTCATGTGCGCCAGCAAAGCATTTATGAATAGTCAAAATCTACCGCCGGCTCGGAATGCCGCTTCCACTGAGAAGAGCCGGCAAGAAACTCAATGGTTACTCTTTTCAATGAATAACAGATGGTGTGCATTCTCAGTAACAGCAGCAGAATGAGTGCAGGCGACACCGTTGTCACTAAATAAATAATAAATCCTTTATTTAACCTCCCTTAAGGGATGAATTTTCATCCTACTAATATTATAAATGCGAAAGTTTGTGAGTGTGGATGTATGTTTGTTACTCTTTCACGCAAAAACTACTGAACGGATTTGGATGAAATTTGGAACACAGATAGTTTAAAACCTGAATTAACACATAGAATACTTTCTTTAAGTCTAAGCGGACGAAGTCGCGGGCAGCAACTAGTTAATAATATTTTGAGGAAGTATATTTGTTTGTACGCCGCAATCTCTGGAACTACTGATCCGATTCCGAAAATTGTTTCACAGATAGAAAGCTACACTATCCTTGAGTGTGATAAGCTATGATTTAGGTTAAATTACACCCAGGTAAAACTACGGTGCGCAGCTTGTTCAAATGCTAATATTTCTTCCGTTTAATTACAGGTATACGTCACAGAAATTGACCCTATCTGCGCGTTGCAGGCGGCCAT
The DNA here is from genome assembly GCA_918843915.1 of Notodonta ziczac. Lineage (NCBI taxonomy): Eukaryota > Metazoa > Arthropoda > Insecta > Lepidoptera > Notodontidae > Notodonta > Notodonta ziczac. The sequence goes on along the minus strand of OU974065.1, from coordinate 1,117,441 downwards.
GGACGGGTTTAGGGTGGTCAAATTGAATGAGGTAAGTGTGAGAGGTTTGGATGATAAATCAACTTGGACTGAGCAGCTCAAATATCTACAGTCAATAATAATGTCAAAGTGTAGCATGTCTTGCCCTGTTAGTCCGAATTACTTTATGCAATTCTTGGTAATGTTATAAGGCAACACACTGGAGCTATTATCCTACTAATATTATAAATGCGAATGTTTGTTAGTGTGGATGTATGTTTGTTACACTTTCACGCAAATAATACTGAACGGATTTGGATGAAAATTGGAAGACAGATAATTTATAACCTGGATTTACACATAGAATACTTTACTTAAGTAAGTTTACGCGGACGAAGTCGCGGGCAGAAACTAGTATCTATATATTAGTACGTGAAGGAAAAAACTTTAAATCGCTTAATACGAAAATTGCGCGGACGGAGGAGTATGAAATTTGGCACACTTATAGTTTATATAGAGAAGGTGTGCAGAATGCTAATTTATTTTTATATTATAATACTTAGTAATACATTAAAATCAATAAATAAAACATTACACACACTACCATGAATTGACACACACACATTTGTAACCTCCACACCGACCGACTGTCTGACTGACAATCGGTGACAGTTTTTGTAGGGCGGGACTTCCATAGTGCATTCTGCGTGCCAGTATCAAATAGTCTTTGACAATAAAACCTTCATGACGTTTAAAATTAAAATTCAAATGAATTATGGTCGAATTGCAACGGGTATCTAAATATATATAACTCAAAGGTGACTGACTGACTGACATAGTGATCTATCAACGCACAGCCCAAACCACTGGACGGATCGGGCTGAAATTTGGCATGCAGGTAGATGTTATGACGTAGGCATCCGCTAAGAAAGGATTTTGATTAATTCTACCCCCAAGGGGATAAAATAGGGGATGAAAGTTTGTATGAAACTTTGTCAATTAAATTCCACGCGGACGAAGTCGCGGGCACAGCTAGTACTAGTATAATATTGATTGGTCCCCCCAGGTGATAAGGCAAGTGGACATAGTGATCACGGCAACGGGCAATAAGGGCGTGGTCACACGGGAGCATATGGAGCGGATGAAGAACGGGTGTGTGGTGAGCAACATGGGCCACAGCAACACCGAGGTGGACGTGCACGCGCTGCGCACGCCGGACCTGCTGTGGGAGCGCGTCCGGAGCCAGGTCAGTGGCGCTGGGGTGGGCAACATGGGCCATATGCGTGGGTAACATGGGCCATAGGCGTGGGTAACATGGGCCAAATGTGTGGGCAACATGGGCCACAGGTGTGGGCAACATGGGCCACAGGTGTCGGCAAAATGGGCCATGGGTGTAGGCGAAATAGGCCATAGGTGTGGGCAACATAGGCCACAGGTGTTGCCAACATGGGCCACAGGTGTTGGCAACATGGTATAAAAGCGTGGGCAAAATGCTACAAAGGCGTGATCAACATGGGCCTTAGGTGTGAGCAATATGGTACAAGGGCGTAGGCAACATGGGCCGTAGGTGTGGGCAACCTGGGCCACAGGTATGGGTATCCTATAAGCCTGGAAGAGCCTGTGAAGAACTTATTATTGTCCAGGATCTCGCAAGGGTTTAATGACGAAAAAATACAAAGTTTTTGTTTGTAATAATAGTGTCCTACCTCGCACAGGTGGACCACATAATATGGCCGAACGGCAAGCGGATAGTGTTGCTGGCGGAGGGCCGGCTCGCCAACCTGTGCTGCTCGTCGCTGCCGTCGTTCGTGGTGTCCGTGACGGCCGCCACGCAGGCGCTCGCGCTCATCGAGCTGTACAACGCGCCGCACCACCGGTACAAGGTCAGTGCAGGGATTTGTATGAGTTTGATTTGGTTTTTATGGGTTGGATTGGGATTTGTATGGGTTGGATTTGGTTTGTATGGGTTGGATTTGGTTTGTGTGGGTTTGTATGGTTTGGATTTAGTTTGTATGGTTTGGATTTAGTTTGTATGGGTTGGGTTTGGATTTGTATGGGTTGGATTTGGTTTTCACGGGTCAGATTTGGGTTTGTATGGGTTTGAATTGGATTTGTATGGGGGTTGGATTTGGTTTGTATGGGTCTGATTTGGATTTGTATGGGTTGGATTTGGATTTGTTTGGGTTGGATTTGGATTGGTATAGGTTTGATTTGGTTTGTACGGGTTGGATTTGGATTTTTATGAGTTGGATTTGGATTTGCATGGGTTTGATTTGGATTTGTAGGGGTCTGATTTGGATTTTTATGGGTGATCTGATTGGATTATCATGACGTGATCGATTGGAACTGACTTAGTGGAAGCGGCATTCCATGGTAGTTTGGCTTACAATTGAATATTTCATTAAATTTTATCAAAATCTTGATTCCACTGGATCAAATTCTTGTATAAAATTTCACCGCTTGGCGCAGTGGCTGCGGGTTCGATTCCCGCCCGGACAAATTTCGGAAATAACATTTTCGTAGTTTGCCCCGGTCTGGGTGTCACTGAGATCGCCCCCAGTCCATTGTACGGTACCCCTAGTACAAGCGTTGCTTAGTTTGGGACCGTACAGTTGGTGTGTCAGTCTGGCGATAATTAAAATTTAATTAATTTATTCACAGGCCGATGTCTATCTGCTACCCAAGAAAATGGACGAGTACGTAGCAAGCCTTCACCTGCCGACCTTCGACGCCCACCTCACAGAGCTCACGGACGAACAGGCCAAATACCTTGGCCTCAACAAAGTAGGCCCGTTCAAACCTAACTACTATAGATACTAGCATACACTCGCCCGTCAATATATGAAGCGCAGGAGAGCGTGGCGGCGTGTTGAAGCGCGCTTAGGGGGCTACAGAGGCGGTGAGGCTTTGTAAAAAATAAAATTGTAGTATACTTGATACAGGTTGAAACGGGGTATACTGTTTTTCAAAACTTAACTTTGTAAGTCTAAAACTCTTGTAATCAGCTGTGGAGGAAACTTGAAAAACAAAAGGTGTTACAGGGATACAGCTGTTGACAGATTGCATAAGTCTACAAAACCTTTAGCACTTCAACTGGCCCGCAGAGCCGATAGTTTTAGATTTACAAAGTAAAGTTGCAAAAAATATAGTATACCCTTTCTGTTTCACCTAGAAGATGTAGATGCCGCGCGGTTGAAAATGCAGTGTTTTTAATTTTGAAATAATAGGGTACTTGACAAATGTTTTTTTTTATAAAAAAAATAGTTATGTAATTAAAAAAATAATTACTAGTAATGTGAGTTTATCACATTACTAGTGTTCCCGTTAGCCGCTCCAACTAAGCTAATGCTTAGGAATTCACGTCAATAGTTTAATAAACAGGGTGTGGTTCGAACCCAGAATCTCTCAGTTACGAGCGCGGCCCCTCTAAGCACTAGGCTATTGACGCCTTAAATGGAATAGTTTTAAATATAATTAAGCCGTCCTGATCACGGGCCTCCACTCACTACGAGGGGGCCTCAGGCTGTAATCCACCACGCACAGTTTCACATGTCTTTCGAAAATTGGTTAGGTTTTTCTAAGACATGCAGGTTTCCTCACGATGTTTTCCTTCACCGTAAGCAAGTCATTTTTAATGTAACTTTAAAATTGACAAAAATAAGGTTAAAGCTTCCGATTAGACAATAGCAAAACAGTGCAGAGATACAAGTGCGTGATGTCACAGGTATAAGCCAGCGCGAGTGCGACAGAGAAAGAGCATGACTCTTTATAATCTTTAGCATATTATAATAATTAATACATTTAGTTTAATTATGAGATATATTTATTAAAAATAATGAGTATTAAATTAAAATAACTATACTAAGTGCCGTGTTAATAAATCGATCTCAAATCTGAGAGCGATCTTGGAAGTGTCATTCTTATGTCATACCAGTACAAAATGTCATGACAAAAGCGTACCCAAGATCGCTCTCAGATTTGAGATAGATTTGTTAATGCGGGCCTAAATTACAATATATTACTCAGTACCCTATTATAATTTGACGCAGTAAAACCGCAGTAGAAATCAAATGCAATTATTTAGTTACCTAACCCACTAGTCTTTTGTATAATAAGACGCAGTGAAAACGCAGTTGTCACGCAACCAAAACGCAGTTGTAACGCTACAAAAACGCAGCGACTACGCAATGTTTATTGAATTAATACAAATCGCATTTCTCAAATTTATATTGTAATGATAGCAAAAAGCTTAAGCATCGCTTTAATGTTGTGTTCTGATGAAAAAATTAAAATATAGTGTGAGAGAAAATGTATATTAATTTATTTTATTTTATTTATTTAATAGAATAAGAATTTATGACGATGTAAATGTAACGCGAGTAAAGTTCTGTCTGACCTATGTTTATAAAAAACGCATTTTATAGAAAGAGTCGCAGTTATAAACAAGGAAGGCAGTTGCTGTCTCGTTTTAACTTATAGCTCCGTCTCTCTCTGTTCGGTGTCCGACCATGTAGAGATCTCAAAGTCAGGCAGTATCTAAGCTTGTTCAAATTTGAGTGTAACACCTTAAATTTGTGTTTGAAGCAGGGAATGGCTGAACGAATCTTTAGGGTGACTGTGAAGCGGGCGCTTCACAGAGCAGCCGAGTGGACGGCCACCCTTAGTATTAAATGTATAATAATTATATAATTCCTCCTACACTCATTCCAATGTACTGTTTGGCTGGTAAAATGTATTTGATAATTGTCAAGAGTAATTAGAAATTTAAGATGTAATTAATATCAATGCAGAGAATTACAGTAGGTACTATGATACTTTGAATTGATTGAACACCTCAAAATTAAGTCTCATTTGAGGTACGCCTCGATTGAGTTTGTGCCACAGATGAGGAAAATCTTGGAATGTCAATGAAATCTGACACTTAATTGTATTTTCTAATAAGTTTTCCAGTTTTATTAATTAAAAGAATTGGCCTAAAATTTTTAAAATTGTTCTAAGAATTGACTTGTGTGCATGAGAATTATTATTTTGTAGATGATTCTGTTCCAAGTAAAGTAATTAATTTATTGTTTAATTGTATTTTTTTTAACAATTATGTGTTTAGCGTCCGATTGGATTAAGCTCAATGTTGTGTCATCAAAAAATGAATTTAAATATTTCTACTTGAAGCCAGTTTCATGATTTTCATTTTTTTTTTATTGCCATACTAGTACACCAACCGGTATGGTCCCAAACTAAACGACGTATTAATAAATTAATCTCAAGTCTGAGAGCGATCTTAAGATCTCATTTGACATGTAGTAATTTTGTACTTATTAAATAGGCGTGTTCGGGAGAGTATTGAAACGCAAGGCGGCCAGTAACAAACTGACGTTTATTGTCTTTGACACTTCTGACAGTTCTTACGACGTTCCATTCACTGACATACTATTTGAGGAGCTCCGGAACAAAAACCAATAAATCCACTTTTCGTAATTTTAGGGAAAACACAAAACATTGATTGTAATTGTCGGATTTTGTTCTGGCTGCCCATCTTTAGAGTCTCATTTAATACGTTTTTAACGGGTTTTTGATGCGTCCGATTAAAGTATGGCATGTAAGAGTACTATGAGAGTCGGAAAAAAAAGTGTTTTCATCAAAAGTGGATTTATCGGTTTTTGTTCCGGAGCTCCTCATTTGTTGTGCATAGCTCACATACATAACACTAGTACTGTAATGACATTAGAATGACATTTTCAAGACCGCTCTCAGACTTGAGATCGATTTATAGGTGCGGTGTGGACTGGGGGCGATCCCAGTGACACCCAGACCGGGTTAAATTACGAAAAGGCCATTTCTGAAATTTACCCCGACGGAAATCGAACCCGCAATCACTCAGTGCAGTGTACAGCGGCCTATCGCTCGAAGTGGTGGACTATGGCCTGAATCCCTCCCCGCAGAGGGGGAGTGCCCGGTATGAAGTTAATAGACTCGCTCCTTATTGAAGCGAAGCTTCTATACGGACGTTCGGGGCGCTCGCCGCGCGGCCACTCTATCCGTGCTAAGCGTCAGTAGCGTTACACAACATCCTACTAATGTTATAAATGCGAAAGTTTGTGAGTGTGGATGTTTGTTACTCTTTCAAGCAAAAACTACCGGACGGATTTGGATGAAATTTGGAACACCGAGAGTTTATTACCGGGATTAACACATACTTTTTATCCCGATAATCCCGATTTTTTGTTAAGTTAAATACTATGCGGACGAAGTCGCGGGCACAGCTAGTATAACTATATAGGTATACAGAGTGGCAGATGTTTTTAACGCTTAGTTCCTACGCTTTATACTATAAAGCTTCGCTTCTTTCGGGCGTCCCCAGACGGCACTGTTTTAACATGAAGACTAGAATCATTGTTTCATATAACAAATCGCAAAACAAGCGTACAATCCGCCCGTTGTTAAGCAGTTACCGTAGCGTAAAGATGCTTACAATCACAGATATAGATTTATATAGATAACGCAAGTATCACGATTTGTATTGAAAACAGGCGTGCCGAATTTTTATTTATTTACGTCATTTGTGACGGGAAATCCAAACCGATTCAAAGACACCGATGCCGCCGATGCCCCTCCGCCCGCTACGATTCTCTCGCTCATACTCATATTTTTTATATCTGTAGTCGCGCGGACTGTAATTTAGCGGCGACCAAACTTGACGCTTGGTCGGGGTTTCGGACACGCAAAGTACCTACATGCATTTGCGTTATTTATGTAAATCTATATATGTGATTACAATACTAATGGCAGCAAGGGGAATAGGACTGAGGGAGGGAAAGGGATGGACCTTCTGGCTCACTCACTCACCGTAGGCAACGCAGCTGTAAAAGCTACACCGACTTTTGTGGGTCCTCTGCAAATTTCTTAGAAATACAAGTGTGATTTTAATATATTATTATTCATTTTATAATACAATATTTAAATTAGTTGTGTGTGAAATGGTTAGCACCTTACGCAGATTGTAATTATTTGTAGATTGTCAAATAACAAGGGTAATTGTTGCCACGTTTTTAATGAATATACGTTTAGAAAAATGATTTCGTTTCATTTAAGTTGGTACTTCAAAAAAATAATATAATTTTGAGTTGATTCGTAGTTCTAGAGAGTCGTTAGTATAGTACCGTATCCGTACGTAGCCATGTTAACATAGTGGCGTCGCGACGCTTCCATAGTGACGTTGCCATGTTAACATAGTGCCGTCGCGACGCTTCCACAGTGACGTCGTCATGTTAACATAGTGGCGTCGCGACGCTTCCACAGTGACGTCGTCATGTTAACATAGTGGCGTCGCGACGCTTCCATAGTCATCATCATCATCATCAGCCTATGTTTGTCCACTGCTGGACATAGGCCTCCTCTAATGAGCGCCATAGCGCCCTGTCTTCAGCTTGCCGCATCCAGCATCTGCCTGCAGTCTTTCGCAGATCGTCATCCCACCTGGTCGGAGGGCGTCCTACACTACGCTTGCCGAGTCGAGGTCTCCACTCAAGAACACGTTTACCCCAGCGGTTGTCGGTTCTTCGTGAGATATGGCCAGCCCACTGCCACTTCAGCTTGCTAATTCTTTGAGCTATGTCGATAACTTTGGTTCTCTGTCGGATGTATTCATTGCGAATCCTATCCTTTAGAGAAACTCCGAGCATAGCTCTCTCCATAGCTCGCTGAGCGACCTTAAACTGGTGGACCAGCCCTACCGTGAGTGTCCACGTCTCGGCTCCGTAGGTCATGACGGGTAGGACGCACTGATTGAAAACTTTCGTTTTCAAGCATTGCGGGATGGATGACGAGAAGACTCGACGTAGTTTCCCAAACGCTGCCCAGCCCAGCTGGATCCTCCTCTTGGCCTCCTTCTCAAAATTGTTTTTACCTAACTGCAGAATCTGCCCAAGGTATGTGTACTCGGAAACAATTTCAAGAAGGTGGCCATGTACGACCACCGGTCCTGGATCAATGTGGCCATTGATCATGACTTTGGTTTTATCCAAATTCATGCCAAGACCGATGCGTCGCGAGGCTGAAGCTAGGTCGTCCAGCATCCGGTTCAGCTCCTCCAGCGTCTCTGCCATTAAAACTATGTCATCAGCGAATCGCAGGTGCGAGATGTACTCACCGTTTATGTTAATGCCCTTACCTTTCCAGTCCAGCGTCTTAAACACATCTTCCAGCGCGCTCGTGAACAGTTTCGGGGATATCACATCCCCCTGTCTCACTCCCCTGCGCAGTTGGATGGGTTTAGACTGCTGGCCCTGTACTTGGACACTCATGGTAGCGGCGTCATAGAGACATCTCAACACCCTGATGTAACGATAGTCTACTTGGCATCGCTGTAAGGATTCCAGAACAGCCCAGGTTTCGACAGAGTCAAAGGCCTTCTCATAGTCCACAAAGGCCAGACACAGAGGCTGATTATACTCTTCGGACTTCTGTATAATCTGCCTCACTGTGTGAATGTGGTCTATGGTGCCATATCCTCCGCGAAACCCGGCCTGTTCCGGTGGCTGGAACTCGTCGAGTCTCCTGGCGAGACGATTCGTGACCACTCGTGAGAACAGCTTATAGACGTGGCTCAGGAGTGTGATGGGTCTGTAGTTTTTAGAAGGATTTTATCTCCCTTCTTAAAAAAGAGCACAACCAAACTCCCGCTCCACGCCTTTGGAGTTCTCCCACTGTGAAGGACGGTGTTAAACAGGTTCCGTAGCTCCTGTATAATAGGGGCTCCTCCTGCCTTCAGAAGCTCTGATGTAATTCCGTCCTCACCGGGGGCTTTTCCATTTTTAAGCTGCCTCAGAGCCAACACGATCTCGTCTTGACTGATGTCCGGCAGTTCGTTGGTATAGTGGCGTGTCAGGGTGGCTCTGGAATCATGGTCGTCCCGTCGAATATGAGGGGCATGTGCAGCGTACAAACGGCCGTAGAAATCCTCTATCTCGGCAAAGATCTCCGGCTTCGACAATACGGTCCTCCCGTCGTGCGTTCTAAGCTTCGTCAGGTGGCTCCTGCCAAGCTGCTGAGTGAATACTTTGGACCCTCGGTTTCGCTCTATCGCCTCTTCAATGAGGCGAGTGTTGGAGCTCCGAAGATCGCGCCGTACCATCTTCGCAATTTGCTTATTCAGGACTGACCTCTCTGACGAAGTCGCTTGGGTGGTTTCCCGTCTTTTTGTCATCAGCCCGAGAGTCTTATCCGAGAGTTTAAACTTCTTGCCCGTACGTTGCTGTTGGCAGAACTTGATGCCTTCGTCCCTCAGCGTTTCGACCAGATTATGTAGAGTCTCGTCAGTGTCATCAGTGGGTTCCAAGGCAACAAATCTATCCTCGAGAAGCTGCTGAAACTTCTCAGTGCCCGCCATGATTTGAATTGGGTTAGGCCGGAGCGTGGACTTCATCAGACGGTTTCTCTCAAGCTTCAAGTTGATATTCAGAGAGCCTCGGAGAAGTCGGTGATCGGATCCGGTATTGAACCTGTTGATCACTGAGACATCTCTGAATATGTGCTTGCTATCCGTCATGATGAAGTCGATCTCATTTTTTGTCACAGTGTCGGGGCTTTGCCATGTCCACTTCCTTTGAGGCTGTTTCTTAAAGAAAGAATTCATTAAGTACAGCTCCTCCTTCTCAAGGAAGTTGACAAGCATTTGCCCCCTGTGATTTCGGACTCCATAACCATGCGGGCCTATTCGGGATTCGTTGCCACTCTGGGTTCCCACCTTGCCGTTAAAGTCCCCCATAACAACGTTGAAGTGAGCCTTAGTGGTGTTGTGTAAGGCTTTGGATATGTCTTCATACATATCCTCCACTTCATCATCCGAGTGTGTCGAGGTCGGTGCGTAAACCTGAATGACCTTCATACTATACCGTTTGGATAGCCGAAGGATCAGGTACGCTACCCTGGTCGACACACTGGAGATTTCTTGGACGTTGTTAGAGAGGGCCTTATTGACGAGGAAACCTACGCCACCCTGGGATGTTTTATCACCCTCGCGAAAGTAGAGAAGATGGCCCGAGTCTAGGGTTACGGTGTCCTCCCCCTCTCTACGGACTTCACATAACCCCAGAACATGCCATTTAATGTTCTCTAACTCCACTTCCAACTGCGCTAGATGATGGTCAAGCCTCAGAGTGCGTCCGTTAAACGTAGCCAGGGTCAGTTTGTGTAGTGAATGGTAGCCTGGGGTAGCCCGGAGATTCTTAGCACCCCCTGCCCCGCCGTTACCGTGACCGCTACCATGGCCAGGAATAGCGAGGCGGCCGGGAACTAGGGGCCATTTTATGGCTTTTCTTAACATTAGTAGGGTAATGCCCGTAATCCCCACGCTGGGCATGCGGGTTGGGGATCGCAGTTCGGTTGTGGAGTTGTTCTGCGAGGGGCGCTGCTGCCCGCCCCCCGGTGTATTTCCCTTAGTCGCCTCGTACGACACCCACGGGAAGAGTTGGGTTGGTGCTATTCTATTTTAGGCCGACACCACACAGCCAACAGCCAACAACGCTTCCACAGTGACGTCGTCATGTTAACATAGTGGCGTCGCGACGCTTCCATAGTGACGTTGCCATGTTAACATAGTGGCGTCGCGACGCTTCCACAGTGACGTCGTCATGTTAACATAGTGGCGTCGCGACGCTTCCATAGTGACGTAGCCATGTTAACATAGTGGCGTCGCGACGCTTCCACAGTGACGTCGTCATGTTAACATAGTGGCGTCGCGACGCTTCCATAGTGACGTTGCCATGTTAACATAGTGGCGTCGCGACGCTTCCATAGTGACGTTGCCATGTTAACATAGTGGCGTCGCGACGCTTCCATAGTGACGTTGCCATGTTAACATAGTGGCGTCGCGACGCTGCCACAGTGACGTTGCCATGTTAACATAGTGGCGTCGCGACGCTTCCATTGTGGCGTCGGCATTTTTACATCGACGCTATCATCATCGCGACGCTTCCATACTGGTGTCGCCTTGCTACCGAAGTTTGCGGGTTCCAAGACAATTAAGGTGGTTCTCGATGGACACTATCAATCTTGGCTAACAGGAGTAACAGCGGCGGGAACAGCTACGTAGTCCCGATAAAAAGTATTCTTATGGCTTTAATAATTGATAAGGTAAGTACCTATATCTTCGGACGATATCCATAAATAATTATTTACTTGATCGCGAGTGTAATCGGAAGTATTACACACAATAAAAGGATTACTTTGATAAAAATGTGAGTAACAAAACAAGAAAAAAACGCCCGAAACTGCATTTTTGTGTGCTGATAAAATACAGAAGGCAAAGGACATAATAATACATGATTTTTTCTTTATTGATGCCAATTATGCTGTCGGCAAATCTCGATTAAATTAAACATGACACATCGAAAAAAATAATAATAAATAAACCGACCGTTTTATTAAAAAATCCAGATGTACTATACTTAAAGCTAGAAATAACAAGGGACCTTATAATTTCTTTCATTTCGGAGTCAAGTCTTTAAGTTTGGAGCTTTTCAAAATTCGTTTACAATTCACGGAGAAATCAGTGACATAGATACTCCTCCTTTTTTAAAGTCGGTTCAATAGTATTTATGTCTTGCTCATATTGTAATAAGTACCGTGAGCAGGATAACAATAGGTAGGTAGGTAGTCAGTTGAGTCATGCCTAGTTGTGTATCATAAAAATTGGCGTGATACTCTGCAGCGGCGCCACCATGATAAAAAGTGACAAATCATAGTGGGAAAAAATGTACGATTAACGTATATAATGTACGTATATTGTATTTTAATGTACCATTCCCAGGTACCGAGATAATTGACATTTTTAGTGGCGCCGCTGGGGAGTATGCTCTCCAGCGGCGCCACCTGGTTCTCATACTTATGAATGATATTGGCTGCTAAATTTTATTGGAAATAAATGTACCTATGCAGTCTACTATGTACATGTCAAAAAACATCAATATTATACAGTAGTTTAATTTATTTTGATCATTTATATTACCCTAAAAACGCCCGAACAGCTTAGGTTCACATACCTAGCACCGACAAATTCAATATTAGCAACTATATTCTATTGGAAATTAATGTTTGGATGCTAAATAAGAAGTACATGTTAAAAGATATAATTATAAGACGGTAGTTATTTTTTTTCATTTATTTAAAGTTACCCTAAAAATGGCCTTTTACAGTTGATATTCACATGCCTGGTACTTACAAAGTATTATGGTTTAGCAACTATATTCTATTGAATATATATATATGAATCCTGTATATTATTTATAAGTTACAAATTATCATTATAAGACGATTGATTAATTTATTTCAATTAATTAATTTTACCTTAAAACTCCCGTATACGGGTGAGGTTCACATACCTAGCACCGACAAAGCTAATCGTATTAGTAACTATATTCTATTGGAAATCAATGTTAGAACGCTATATGAGAAGTACATGTTAAAATATATAATTATAAGACAGCAGTTTATTTATTTTCATTAATTTAATGTTCCCCTAAAAATGGTCGTATACAGCTGAGGTTACATGCCTGGTACGAACAAAGTATTATGGTTTAGCAACTATATTCTATTGAATATATATATACGAATCCTGTATGTTATTTATAAGTTACAAATTATCATTATTCAATTTAAATCGTTTATTTTGTTTAGGCCTACGGGGGCACTTACAAATTGTAAATTTTACATTTTTTTTTTTCTTATATCTACAACCGGATCGGAACGCGACCTCGACTGAGAAGATCCGGCAAGAAACTCAGCGGGTTTGTCTTTTTACATGTCATTTTTTTTATCGCCAGTTGCTTATATTCAATAATTACAAAGGGTAGTAGATATTAACATAAATATTATAATAGCTCCAGTGTGTTGCCTTTTAATGTTAACAAGAATTACACAAATTACACAAACAAAATTGACTGTCGAGATTTGAGCTGCTTACTCCCATGCTGATTTATCATCCAAATAATCCGAGATTTTGTAATAACCCTTTGCACTGAGTTTAGTTTTAATTAGGGTTTTAAACTTATTGATAGGTAAATCTCGGATTTCATTGGGAAGCTTATTGTAAAAACGTATACCCATAAAATAATGACTTATTCTGTGGAGACGAGTTACATGTACGGATAGCTTGTGCTTATTCCTTGTATTAATAGAATGAGCGTCGCTCCTTTTCTCAAAATTATTTGCATTTTTTTAACGTACATGAGATTTTCATAGATAAATTGTGACACAACAGTTAGAATATTTATTTCTTTAAATTTTTCTCTGAGGGAGATTCTTGGAGCTAGATTGTAAATAGCTCGTATAGCTCTTTTCTGCAGAACAAAAATGGAGTTTAAGTCAGCAGAGCATCCCCAGAGCAGTATGCCATATGACATAACGCTATGGAAATAACTAAAATAAACAATTCTAGCTGTTTCAACGTCGGTTAAATGCCAGATTTTTTGAAGCGAAGCTTCTTTACGGACGTTCGGGGCGCTCGCTACCCGGGCACTAAAACGGTGAAAAGCGTAACGCGTAACGCGTGACGCGTTACGCGTTAATATAATATATCTAATATCTACTGCAAAGCTTCGCTTCTTTCGGGCGTCCCTAGACGGCACTGATTTTTTAACAGCATATGCCGCACTGCTGAGTTTACCCGACAATTTTTTGATATGATTGCAATGGGGTCCCCATTGCAATTTTGCATCTATAGAGATCCCTAGAAAGACAGTTTCCTCCACAAGGTCCAATTCTGCTCCATTTAGTCGTATATTGGTTCCTACTTGTCTCACATTTGGCGTTGAGAACTTTATACATTTCGTTTTATTCACATTAAGTAGAAGATTATTTACATTGAACCAATCTACAACTTTAGCGAGTGCGTTGTTCACATCGTCATAATGTAAAAGCTGTCTTTTAATTTTAAATAATAAATTTCATAATATTTTTTTAAAATCTTCGCCAGAGTCACAGGACGAACGGCGGCGCGGCGCACCTCAGCTATAAACGGGCGTTTTCAAAGTAGCTTTAAATTTAATAAAATAAAATAAACTGCTGTCTTATAATTATATATTTTAACATGTACTTCTCATATAGCGTTCAAACATTGATTTCCAATAGAATATAGTTACTAATACGATTAGCTTTGTCGGTGCTAGGTATGTGAACCTCACCCGTATACGGGAGTTTTAAGGTAAAATTAATTAATTGAAATAAATTAAACAATCGTCTTATAATGATAATTTGTAACTTATAAATAATATACAGGATTCGTATATATATATTCAATAGAATATAGTTGCTAAACCATAATACTTTGTAAGTACCAGGCATGTGAATATCAACTGTAAACGGCCATTTTTAGGGAAACTTTAAATAAATGAAAAAAAATAAACTACCGCCTAATAATTATATCTTTTAACATGTACTTCTTATTTAGCGTCCAAACATTTATTTCCAATAGAATATAGTTGCTAATACCATTAGCTTTGTCGGTGCTAGGTATGTGAACCTAAGCTGTTCGGGCGTTTTTAGGGTAATATAAATGATCAAAATAAATTAAACTACTGTATAATATTGATGTTTTTTGACATGTACATAGTAGACTGCATAGGTACATTTATTTCCAATAAAATTTAGCAGCCAATATCATTCATAAGTATGAGAACCAGGTGGCGCCGCTGGAGAGCATACTCCCCAGCGGCGCCACTAAAAATGTCAATTATCTCGGTACCTGGGAAAGGTACATTAAAATACGATATACGTACATTATATACGTTAATCGTACATTTTTTCCCACTATGATTTGTCACTTTTTATCATGGTGGCGCCGCTGCAGAGTATCACGCAAAAATTGCCACCATTGTATTGCTATAAGTATATAGGTACCTTATCAGATGACTTCTACTTCTTATTTCTAGAAAAAAATTAGGCTTACCCAGTTTAAAAGATCTTTCGCCAATGCCGAGTAACAAATATCATTAAGAAACGATAAAAAAACAAGCACATGACAGTAGGAAAACCAAAATGGAGGCTGTCGACCTTTTACTATTTGGACGGTAGAAAATTAATCTGTGGTCCAGAAGAAAATAGTGTCAAAAATCCTCACAAGATGGCGTGAATCGAAATTTTCTCGCTCTCAACATTCAACACTCTGTATACGATAAATTAATATCCTATCTTTGCATACAAAATGTCAACTAATTAAAAACATGTGTTTCATATCAGTTTATCATACGAATATGATTGTAACAAGTATTTCGTGAACGGTAACGATAAAATAGTGTTTTATGAATATTTTTTTTTTCAAAAACACTAAATACGTTCGTGTTAGTGGTTCAAGGGGAGTTTTTTGTACATCGGAATTAACGGTAAGATTAGTTTAGCTTATACGTGTTTTATGTCGTAACTCAATAATTTAATAAGAATATCGCGAGATGTAAAACGATGTTTGATGCTTAAATAACAGATGTATCATAAGATATTTTACATGGTTTTTAATTACCTATGTCGGGAAAATTAATAATTATCATAGCTCTATCATTTATGTTGAAGTTCACAGGCAACTCGAAAGCGCACATAAAGATTTCTGGAAAAAACAATTGGTTTGTCACTGGAATTTGAACCCAGGACCTTCAGATCGCAAGGCTACTTTTTGCTTACCGTAGACTCCGTAGTATATGTACACAAAATACTTAGGTAGTAAGGTAATCGTATCATTATCGAGAAAGCATGATGTCATTCACTACATAGTATAAAACAAAGTCGCTTCCCGCTGCCGTCTGTCCCTATGCATGCTTAAATCTTTAAAACTACGGAACGGATTTTGATGCGATTTTATTTAATAGATAGAGTGATTCAAGAGGAAGGTTTGTATGTATAATACATGTATAATATAGTAGAGAAACACTGATAATTTTAGAGCCGTGCGAATCCGGGGCGGGTCGCTAGTAAACTATAAAATAAACCCCTCTCACAGATCAACAAAAATAGCTATTACCTATAGCTGTGTTTCGAACGATGAGTGGGAGTTCTGGAAGCCGAACCCCCTTCCCCCTTATGCTTCCTCTATCACACTCCCCTTCAGGGCCCTAACCACGCTAGCTACTCAAATCGTAATAGAAAAGCAAACGCTCGCGATTACGTTTCAAACACTCCGCTTTTGAAATTTTGCTGACGCGAGCTTCACGATTTCTACTGACATTGATATGGTATGGTGTCAGTCAGCAAAACGTCAAAAGCGGAGAGTTTGAAACGTAATCGCGAGCGTTTGCTTTTCTATTACGATTTGAGTAGCTAGTGTGGTTAGGGCCCTGGTCGCCAACGTACGAGCAACGCCTTTGGTATTTCAAGCATTTATAGGCTACGGTAACTGCTTAACGTCAGGCGAGTTGCACGCCTGTTTGCCGACTTAGGTATCGTACTAATATTATAAATGCGAAAGTTTGTGAGTGTGGATGTTTTTTACTCTTTCAGGAAAAAACTACTGAACGGATTTGGATGAAATTTGGAATACAGATAGTTTATAACCGGGAATAACACATAGGCTACTTTTTATCCCGATAATCCCGAAATTTTTGTTTAGTCAAATACTACGCGGACGAAGTCGGTGGGCACAGCTAGTAAGTACCTATTATAAAAAATATTTACAGGGAGACTGGAAAAGGCGCTATTTTAACTCAACACACTTAATCAAATCGTTTTCTTTCGGTTCACACTTACAATTAGTGATTAAAATGAATTCCAGATCGAAAAGCGACCTCGACTGACAAGATCCGTCACTTAAGTTGCTATTTTTACCATTGAATAAATAAAACACACTATATTAATACATCGATTTAATATTCGCACTAATTAAATTACAATATTGATTAAGATTGCGATGACTTTACAGATAAACAATTAAATAAACGCTAATTATTATTTATCTACACTAAAATGCTAGTTAGCACTCATCGGTGAAGAATTTGAATTAAAATGAGATAACAAGAGATACTAATGTCAATTATTATTAAGTACCCTTTTGACGTCCCACTCCTGGGCACGGGCCTCCCCTCAACACGAGGGGGATTCAGGCCATAATCCACCACGCTGGCCCAGTGCGGGTTGGCGGATTTCACATGCCTTTCGAAAATTGGTTAAATCTTCTAAGATATGCAGGTTTCATCACGATGTTTTCCTTCACCGTAAGCAAGTGATAATCATATAGAAATTATGATTCGCACATAGATTTCGAAAAATCCAGAGGTTCGAGCCGGGGTTTGAACCCGAGACCTGGTGCCCGCAAGACGCGTGCTTAACCAATCGGCTATCACTGCTATATAATATATTTATTTATCAAAACAATTAAAGTCAATTATTATTAATTATTTATTTAATTATATATCAAAACTTAAAGCTATTATAACAAATAATTAATAAGGAACAGACCCACACGAATGTACCATTCATGTTTTTAAATATTTGTATACTTACTTATAACAAAGCCACATGCAGCTGTGATAGCCGATTGGTTAAGCACGCGTCTTGCGGGCACTAGAGTCCTGGCTTCAAACCCCGGCTCGCACCTCTGGGTTTTTCGAAATCTTTGTGCGAATCATAATGATTGTCACTCGCTTACGTTGAAGGAAAACAAGCAGTCTTAGAAACTCTAAACAATTTTCGAAAATACAAGTCAAATCCACTAACTCGCACTGGGCCAGCATGGTGAATAAGCCTGAAATCCCCTCGTAGTGAGGGGAGGCCCGTGCCCAGGAGTGGTATGTCAAAAGGGCTAAACTATTATTTATATTATAATAAAAAAGTCGACAAACAAGCGCGCGCACTGACTGATGTTAAGCAGTTACCGCCCTATAGATGCTTGCAACACCAAAGGGTTTGCTGGAAGACCGCTGGGACTCTCCGCTGCTGGAGCGCTGGATGCGCCCGTACGCGGTAAAGTAGCACCAGGGCTCCGGTGACGGACGCTCCCACCGATCCACCTAATATATAATTTAATGTATTATTTTATATTTTGTGCAGGTATCTAAATATATATAACTCAAAGGTGACTGACTGACATAGTGATCTATCAACGCACAGCCCAAACCACTGGACGGATCGGGCTGAAATTTGGCATGCAGGTAGATGTTATGACGTAGGCATCCGCTAAGAAAGGATTTTGATTAATTCAACCCCCAAGGGGATAAACTAGGGGATGAGTAATCCCGAAATTTTTATTAAGTTAAATTACACGCGGACGAAGTCGCGGGCACAGCTAGTACTATAACAATTAGTGTTAGTGTTTCTGTGCATAATATGGATAATTTGTGAAATAAATATATTATTATTATTTATTTTTTTCTCGCACGTTCGCGACTTGTAGAGGAGCGGGCTAGAGGGAAAGGAAGGTTAAGCTTGTGTTCTCAATAATCATACCAAACGCAATGATGATAGTATCTTGCCCTGCTAGTCCGAATTACTTTATCTAATTCTTGGTAATCTCAAAAGGCAACACGCTGGAGCTATTATATTCACATTAATATCTACTACTCTTTGTTATTATTGAATACTAGTTGCTGCCCGCGACGTCGTCCGCGTAGACTTAAGTAAAGTATTATATGTGTTAATCCAGGTTATAAGCTATCTGTATTCCGAATTTCATAAAAAATCGTTCAGTTGTTTTTGCGTGAAGGAGTAACAAACATACATCCACACTCACAAACTTTCGCATTTATAATATTAGTAGGATATAGAGGAGTGCAGACTGCTAATGTTTTTTAAAGAAAAATTATGCATAGAAATTGATTCATTCACAAAATAAAACATTACACACACTACCATGCGTTTGACACACACACACATCTGTAACTTCCACTCGGTAACTGACTGACAAACGGTGACAGTTTAATTTTTCTTTATTTCGGACGGCGGGACTTCCATAGTGCATTCTGTGTGCCAGTATCAAATAGTCGTTGACAATAGACCTTAATCTAAATATATATAACTCAAAGGTGACTGACTGACATAAGTGATCTATCAACGCACAGCCCAAACCACTGGAAATTTGGCATGCAGGTAGATGTTATGACGTAGGCATCCGCTAAGAAAGGATTTTTATTAATTCTACCCCCAAGGGGATAAAATAGGGGATGAATAATCCCGACATTTTTGTTCAGTTAAATTACACGCGAACGAAGTCGCGGGCTCAGCTAGTTACGTATAAAATTAAAATATATATGAATTACGGTTGAATTTTGACCACATGCGACCACTACTTACTATTTATTATTTGAAACTGGCCAATAACCTATTAAAGTGGGTGGGCCATATTTTAAAAGAATAAAAGAGTTGGGCCCTTGTTCAGCAACGTGCGAGCAAAGCCTGTGGTATTGCAAGCATCTGTAGGCTGCGGTAACTGCTTAACATTAGGCTGGTCACACGTTTGTTGTCCAACATCCTACTAATATTATAAATGTGAAAGTTTGTGAGTGTGGATGTATGTTTGATACTCCTTCACGCAAAAACTACTGAACGGATTTCGATGAAATTTGTAACACAGATAGTTTATAATCGGGATTAATATATAGGATACTTTTTATCCCGATAATCCCGAAATTTTTGTTACGTTAAATACTACGCGGACGAAGTCGGGGGGCACAGCTAGTTGTTATATAATTAAAAAATCGGGAACATATTGTGACCTTTACATTAGATCGTAATCATGGCTATGATATAATCAGATATGATGTTATTCTATGTTAACCGCGGCGTATCTAATCAGTTTTTGTAGGTATGTGAATGATTGATAACAAGTTCACATTAAAGGTATTCTGTTCACACAGTTATTACGTCTTATACAATGTCCGGGAATCGACTGTACGAACTTTATGGGGGTATTAAACTAAAACTCGAAATTGGCATTACCCATTACACACAGATTTAGATTTACATAGATAACGCAAGTATCACGATTTGTATTGAAACCAAGCGTGCCGAATTTTTAACACCTACTGTGACGTCATTAGTGACGGAAAATCCAAACCGATTCAAAGGCACCGATGCCGCCGATGCCCCTCCGCCCGCTACGATTCTCTCGAGTGATTATCACGCTCATACTCATATTTCGATATCTGTAGTCGCGAGGACTGTAAGTTATCGGCGACCAACCTCGACGCTTGGTCGGGGTTTTCGGACACGCTAAGTACATACATTTGCGTTATCTATGTAAATCTATATCTGTGGATTCAACTTATAATTCTGGACCCCACAGAATTGGAATTTTCCGACGATATTTTACAATTGATTTTAAGTAGCATGAAATTATTAAACCCACATGCGCCCTCTAGCGTATTGAGTTTTAATTTAAATTGCAATTTATAGTAGAAAAAATAAGACAAAAATAAGAAATTTAGAGTAGGATTCGACAGTGCGAAAGTCACGATATATCGCTTATCGTTGCTAGGAATAGAACCTAGCACTACCTAGGTACCTACGTATCTTATATCTGGGCCCTAACCACGCTTGCTACTCAAATCGTAATAGAAAAGCAAACGCTCGCTATTAAGTTTCAAACGCTCCGCTTTTGACGTTTTGCTGACACCATACCATATCAATGTCAGTAGAAATCGTGAAGCTCGTGTCAGCAAAACGTCAAAAGCGGAGCGTTTGAAACGCAATCGCTAGCGTTTACTTTTCTATTACGATTTGAGTAGCTAGCGTGGTTAGGGCCCTGGTATTGCAAGCATCCATAGGGTAAGGTGACTGCTTAACCTCAGGCGGGTCGCACGCTGTTTGCCGACTTGGTTTTACAATTTGAAAAAAAAAACGAATCATTACATGCCATTTTTTATCTTGGAACTAATTCCCTAGCACCGGCGTCAGTAAGTCTGTGTAGTATGTTTATCGATGATCAAAATCAGTTTTAGCCGTATTGTGTGTTGCGTATAGGTAAACAGATACCTACACAAAGTACAGTCGCGCTCACAAAAAAGCGAACGATCTAGAAAGTTCATCGATATTTTTGAATTTAATTTTGGAATATCTTTTGATCGAAACTTGTTGGCGCGAAGCTTCTATGCGGACGTTCGGGGTTCCGTGAACTGCGTGTGACCGGCAACTGTGTGAGCAAGGCGTAAAAGATTTACGCGGGAGTGACTGAGACAGGTCACGTGTACGAAATTCTTCGTGCTCAGCGACCCTGCTTTATCCGTGCTAAGCGTCAGTAGCGTTACCAACATATACCTAGTATAGTTATACAGAGTGGCAGTTGCGGCGCCCCACGCTTTATACTATAAAGCTTCACTTCGTTCGGGCGTACCTAGACACTTTTTTTTTTATTGTGATATTTTTTTGACGTAATATGTCGTTTCCGATACGGAAACTTTCCGTTGACTGTGAATACTACCCCCCCGGACTACATTGAATTGCAACTTCCAAGCATTTCTTATGACATTATGCCTTTATATTGTTAAGTTAAATTTAGATTAAGAGTTAAATTAAGATCTCGGGCCCGGATGCTCTGTGTATTTGGACGCAGCCATTGACACCTCATACCGTTTCCAGGATCTCCATAAAAGAACGCACCGGTGCCGTTCATATGCCGCGTTCTGTTCCACATTTCCGACACATATTTCCGCACCCGACTGTACCATAATTAAAATAAACCTATTTTCCAATGAAATCTAATCATTGTAATCTTATTTTCTAAGAAGCCTTCTATATACTTACACCACTTTAATATGACAATAACGCGATAGATCCTAATGATAAATTTGCCTGTGTTTTAATCGCCGCAGGCGTTGGCTGAACGTGAGGACATAGTTTAATTCTCGAGACATCAATAGTGAAGCTTCAGCCTTTGCTTTTATTTTAAACTAGCTGAGCCCGCGACTTCGTCCGCGTGGAATTTAACTTAACAAAAAAGCCCGCTCCCGCGTTCTGAGCCCGCGCGACAGGACCCATTTTTTAAATTTTGTTTTTCTAAAATTAAAGTTGTATAAGTTACTGTTTATAACATCAGCTATCTACCAGTGAAAGTCCCGTCAAAATCGGTTCAGCCGTTTCGGAGATTACCCGGAACAAACACACAGACAGACAGACAATTTTTTTTTAATAGCGTTTTTGCTATAGGTGTCGTATGTGCTTTCATATGCATTTAGTGAAAAGGTGTTATTTTGATATTGGCAACGTGCGAGCAATGCCTTTGGTATTGCAAGGATCTACAGGCTACGGTAACTGCTTAACTTAGCTCGTACGATCGACTACACACCTGATGGTAGATGTCCAGCATAAGCTGAGCTCTCTTTACTATGGACACCAGTAAAACAGAGAGCTCAACTTAGACTGGAAAAAGCTCCAATTTACAATAATATTTTACGCAGACGTTAGCGACTAGCGAGTGTAAAACTGGTAAAAGTCATAGTAGAGGTCTGTATACCTCCCAAGAGAGAAGAGGAACCAATTATTTTATTTAATATATTAGAAATAGAGGTCAGATACTCTACATACAAACAGGCGCGATCCCGTTAAACTCTTATGTATGTACCTATTAGATTCTTATCTTATAACAATAATTTAGGTGGTATTCCCCTTGATAATTCTCATAATGATTATAATATATGGTTTTACAGTAGTTTATTTACTCATATAGTATGTTATAAAACAATAACTCATCGGCAATCGTAATCAAAAGATTTTTGTGAATATACAATAAGTATAATACAATAATAAAAAATACCGCCTGATACCAATACTGTTTGGTCCCAAACTAAGCAACGCTCATACTATAGGAACCGTACAAAGAACTGGGGGTGGTCCCAGTGACACCCAGACTGGGGCAAATTACGAAAAAAACATATAAGAAAGTTTAACGATCGCTTCGAGCGTAGGCCGCTCGGCTCGCTGCACATGGTGGGTGCGGGTTCGAATCCCGCCGGGGAAAATTTCGGAAATGACCTTTTAGTAATTTGCCCAGGTCTGGATATCACTGGGATCGCCCCCAGTCCATTGTATGGTACCCATAGTAGAAGCGTTGCTTAGTTTGGGACCATACAGTTGGTGTATCAGTCTGGCGATATTTATTATTTACTAGCTGTGCCCACCGACTTCGTCCGCGTAGTATTTAACTTAACAAAAATTTCAGGATTATAGGGATAAAAAGTATCCTATGTGTTAATACCGGTTATAAACTATCTGTGTTCCAAATTTTATCCAAATCCGTACAGTAGTTTTTGCCTGAAAGAGTAACAAACATCCACACTCACAAACTATCGCATTTATAATATTAGTTGGATTTATTTTAATTAATGGCCATTATATTGATTTCTTATATTTACGCGAATACTACACATTGAAATAAAACTATTTTTACGGATTATATCGCGTTTATTTTTACCTTTTATGTTCCCGACGTTTCGGCTGCTTCGGACGTCTAACACCTCAGTCCCCCCGTGACCATGGCTGCTGTAAAGCAGCCGAAACGTCGGGAACATAAAAAGTAAAAATAAACGCGATATAATCCGTAAAAATAGTTTTATTTTAATGGCCATTAGTTTTGTTCAACCCTTTTCCATATTTTATAATCAATTGTTCAGTATACATATGTGTGTATATACCAATGGCTACAACGCGGCGCGGGTTGATAGGACTATGCCTGCTACATACACCCATAAGGTTGCCCGTCCATCGGGTTGGGCGATATGTCCTTGTCTGTTTGTAATTGTTTTATTGATGACGGCCGACGCGCACCGGCTTCGCACGGCTCTAAAATGATCAGTGTTTCCCTACTATATTATGCATGTATTATAAAATATAAACCTTACTCTTCATTCACCCTATCTATTAAAAATCCCGCATCAAAATCCGTTGTGTAGTTGTAAAGATCTAAGCATACATTCGGACAGACAGCGGGAAGCGACTTTGTTTTATACTATGTAGTGATTATGGCTTCTGTTGTACCCTGACCTAACTGATAACCAATGTTAACAGTGAAACAGTAACCACTCCGTCACCTAACAGTAATCAGATATGTCTTAATCAAGTACTTACTACTTAGATAACGTACTACTTACTGTACTGTCAATATCAAGGTTCTAATCCCGAGGTTATTTCGGTAACAAACCTAGTAGCGGCATATATGCCTTGAAGCTGCCGAATCATAACATCTAACTTCAGTGCTTCTGCACGTTAAGCTGTGACTCCCGGCTGGTGTTCTAACATTGGACATTCAAGGCAGGATAGCAGTAGTAGCTTGGTAATTACACGCACACCTTGGAACGCAAGTTGAGAAAGCTCAAAATAAATGTTAAATTATACAAGCTCATTCAAACCGAACGTGGTACCACTCTCAAACTCAACTCAAAAACTCAAAATTGTTTTTATTCATGTAAGCCAACAAAGCATTTATTAGTCAGAATCTACCACCGGTTCGGAATGCTGCTTCCACTGAGATGATCCGGCAATAAACTCAATGGTTACTCTTTTCAATGAATTACAGATGCTGTACATTCTCAGGAACAGCATAAAATAATAATATGAGCAGGCAACACCACTAAATAACTAATAGTAAATAATAATCAAATCTCCCTCAGATTTAGGTATGTAGATAAAATGAGAAAGCTAGTTTAGTGTGGTGGTCATACCTACTCATACTTACATCAAATTAAATGTTTACGAACCAAAATAACAATTAATAAAACAGGTGCATAATAATATAATTGCTTTGGTGTGATGCCTTCCATGCTAAGTAAATGAATAGTATTTAACGGCAATGTTGTTAAGAGGCAAGTGAGTGGCCCAATCCCCGCAAGCAGCGCCCGCGCACGAGCATGACTCGAAAAGCGGCATCACTCTCCTCAACCGTAATAGAGGGAAGAGGGTGACCCGCTCCACAAAGCCACCGCAAGCAAGGACATTAAAGTGAGCATGACCAACACCTCACCTCAGAGAACCGAACAGAAGACCAACGTGAAGTAACTATTATTGGTGTGTTTCGTACGATGATTAGGAGAGCCGGAAGTGAAAGTCCCGTTTCTTTTCTCCCTCTATACCACTCTCTTTCAAGTAGGCGACGTGCGGGCAATACATTTGGTATTAATAAATAATAATAAATACCGCCAGACTGACTCACCAACTGTACGGTCCCAAACTAAGCAAAGCTTGTACTATGGGTACCGTACAATGGACTGGGGGCGATCCCAGTGGCACCCAGACCTGGGCAAATTACGAAAAGGCCATTTCCGAAATTCACCCTTGGAATCGAACCCGCAATCACCCGGTGCTGTAAGCCGAGCGGCCTATGCTCAAACCTCAGCGCTAAGCGGTCGTCAAACATGTATATATGTTTATAGGCTATAGTAACTAAGTTCGCACGCTTGTTATTATATGTCAGAATTATATAAAAACTAGCTGTGCCCACGGACTTCGTCCGCGTAGTATTTAACGTTACAAAAATTTCGGGATTATCGGGATAAAAAGTATCCTATACGTTAATCCCGGTTATAAACTATCTGTGTTCCAAATTTCATCCAAATCCGTTCAGTAGTTTTTGCGTGAAGGAGTAACAAACATACATCCACACTCACAAACTTTCACATTTATAATATTAGTAGGATGTATATAAGGTAATAGCGCATCGATAGAGGGGGACACCACCACACAAGAAATTACAAATAACAGCTAAAACTAAGATAATGTCAAGTTGAAATATCAAACTAAGAACAGAACACTTTAAAAAATAAAATAAAAATACATTTCCGCGTGGGATGGTGCCCAGAATCCTGGCTGCAATTCCTTTTTGTATGGATAGGCTGTTTTTTTGAACGAGGATAGAGCCAGCTCTCTTGTCACCTGTGGAGGCAATAATGTTGGGGATTAAAACATTAATAAGCTTTTTTGCACTGTGGCTCCATGGGCCTAGGGTTTCTACGGCAAATATGGCACAAATACGTAATTATTATTTAAAGAAGCGTATTTGCGCCGCTTTCCGGGATCCGATTTTTCTGCCGCGGCTCCTGCTGCAGCCACTGATTCCCTGAGGTGTGATGGAGCCAGGGTATCCACACAAGTGGCATCTCACACGATTGGGCGACCTCTCTCCCAAGGAATGAGGGTCATGCCATCGGGTCTCTTGCCGTCGTCCCGAAACATTCCGGATGGTTCTTGAATAGATGGGACGTTGATGGTGGCAAGAGCCCTTTTAACACATTCGTTATATATAACAACTAAAACACACTTATCAATGAATTCATTTTATAGTGACAGATATCAATCAATTTGAGTGATGCTTATCTAATTATTTAACTACTTAAAAAATATATGTTTTTCATTGATATTATCTTAAAATCATTAATGGAAGATCGCTTTGGTGATTGTGATTTACGATTTATTAAAAACCGCCGACAAAAGGAAGCTTTATCTATTGTGTGTAGTTAATTATAATAATATCTGTGTTGTATGAAGGTTTGAAGAAATTATTATAATATTTATAATCGCCTAAATGTCAACTAAATTAATTAGAATCGGATTTTGAAAGTGACATTAGTGATCAATACATCAATCTCAAGTTTGAGAGCGATCTCGGAAATGTCATTCTTATGTCATACCTGTACAAAATAACATGTTAAAAGTAGGCCATAACCACGCTAGCTACGCAAATCGTAATAGAAAAGCAAGCGCTCGCGATTACGTTTCAAACGCTCCGCTTTTGACGTCTTGCTGACACCATACCATATCAATGTCAGTAGAAATCGTGAAGCTCGCGTCAGGGCCCTGAAGATCGTTCGCAGACCTACCTTTCACAGAAGTATCACAAGCGGTGGACGGAATGGTTGACTATGGACTATCCCCCTTGTATTGAGGAGAGGCCCGTGCCGTACAATTAAAAGGACCAATCATTATTATTTTATACACAAGCAGCAATATTTATTCTCTGAATTCCTATTGGTTGTCGCTTCAGCGAATGGGTTCATTCAGTGATATATTCAAGAGATACAGGTTATCTGACGCAATCGGAGCTCAATCAAATAAATCACATGCGTTTACGAGATAAGCAGCGGCAGACAGACCGTCGCCGACATTCGGGGTTGGCACTTACATCGTTAAACAATAACTTTTTAATTTATTATGATAACGTTTATTTCTTAGAAGATGATGATATTGATCTACTGTTTTGTTGATCGACCATGGTGAAGGGTAGTTCTTACTTTGTAATTTGAATGACTTACTTAAGATTTATTTTCTCGTACTTACCTGAAGTGT
The DNA here is from genome assembly GCA_918843915.1 of Notodonta ziczac. Lineage (NCBI taxonomy): Eukaryota > Metazoa > Arthropoda > Insecta > Lepidoptera > Notodontidae > Notodonta > Notodonta ziczac. The sequence continues at coordinate 1,090,243 of OU974065.1, read as the reverse complement.
TAAAGTAGCTGTTATATCTACGTTTCGGACGACGAATGAGCGAGCCCCGTTATGCTGCCGAATTTGTTGTGTAAATAAAAAAAACGATTAATCTTAAAAATAATCTGAATGGGATTTCTTCTATGTGCTTGTTGCAATAAAGCTTTTAACCGACTTTAAAAAAAGATGAGATTCTTGGTTCGTTTGTATGTATTTTTTATGTGTGTTCATAGATCCCGTCAGTTGAGGTTCGATTATGGAAACTCTACAAAAATTCTGGGTGTACTAAAAATCTAGAAATAAATAGGGTCCTTGTAATTTCTTTCTTATTTTGAGGTCAGTGCTTACTACATTTACACTGTTATTTTAGGTTTACTACTTACTTACAAATCTATTTGAATTGGCACCGACTCCAAATTACAAGGACCCTAATTAATTTTAGCTTTTTAGTGAACCCAGGTTTTTTGAAGTCGGTTTTAATGAAAAGAATCGAGTTGCAACTATAATCGACTATACAACTATCGTGGCATCTCTATTTGATAGTGTTGTTATCAATATATCGTCGGTTAATTATTATTGTTCCCCGAATCGTTATTACAATCAAATTTTTATCGTATCACGGTGTATACGCCACACGAAAATACACCGTTTTCGAGTATTTTATCGTTTCGAAATCTACATTTTACACATAATTGGATTAAAATTAAAAAAAGAACTGATTCATATCGTCATTAGTACAAGTAAACAATGTTTTTCAATTAAGTAAGTGATTTTGTTTCAATAAAATTGTAATTAATAATTTGAATACGATAAATATTATGATATAATATCGTTGAAGTATGTATTTTTTTTTTTTTTCGAATAATTTAAAGTAGTACTCGGACTAAAATAATAATTTTGACGGAGATGAAGTCTTAGAACTAGCGAGCGAAGCTAGCTAAAATAGCGCAAATAGATTGTTTTTTAGATTAGCTTATAAGTTTTAATTTACTTTTACGATGCAACATATCATAAATACCTACAATTAAGTATTATTTTTATATGACTAGCTGATCCGAGAGACGTTGTCCTGTCTTAACTTTTAATAATGAATTCGAATTGTTTCATAAGAACCTTATCCTAATAATAATAAACATAACAAAAAAAGAATTAGCGAAATCGTTCCATCCGTTCACGCGTGAGGCGATGACGAAAGGTCATAATAAGTATATTATATAAATGAATCTCTGTTATTCATTATCGCGGATCGCGAACAACGATCAGAAAATATTAGAAAAGCATCTGGATTGATGATATTTAGTATTAGGTACATTTGCTGACTTCACTCATTAGTTATATGCGCTTCGTCTAAGTTATTGTTTTCTTCAGAGGGTGTAAATAAGTTAATTCTGCCTAGACATTGACCCTCGCCACCTCTCCTGGCAGCGGCCCAAGCCTAGGTCGTGTCCCTTGTGGCGCCCGCGAGCTAGCTGCCCCCCTGCCCCTCTGGCTGGAGCGCACTTGCGCTCGCCCTCTATCCGGGTGAAGTTGTTATGGCCACTCTGGCCAACAACATATAGTCATATCAAAAAAATCTGCCTAGAGTAACCTAACAAGAAAAGCAATCCCAGAGTAAATAAATGGCTAAAAATAATCTATTCATGCTATTATTAAAATCGGTGGCAATTTTTTAAGGGCTGTGTTAATAAATTTCTCTGTCATACCAGTACTAAGCGACATGTCAAAAGCGAACTTAAGATCGCTCTCTAACTTGAGATCAATCTATTAATACGGATCTAAGATTTATTGGAGAGTAAGTAGATCAAAGAAGATAGTTGGCACTCACTCCAAATAATTATAATGATTATATTTATTCCAGGCGTTTAGTTCCTACTCTAATTGTTTTTAAAGTAAATTTTACATATATTTCTTAAATCTACAACCGGATCGGAACGCGACCTCGACTGAGAAGATACGGCAAGAAACACAGCGGGCTTGTCTTTTTACATTTTGTAATATATTTTTTGAAATCACCAATTTCTTAAACACTTAATAATTGAAGCGTCAATAGCCTAGTGGTTAGAGGGGCCATCCTCGTAGCTGAGAGGTTCCGGGTTCAATCCCCATCCTGGCCATTAAACTATTGACGTGAGTCAGCTAGGAGTGCCTAGCACAAGCATTAGCTTAGTTGGAGGGGCTAAAGGGAATACTAGTAATGTGATAAACACACGTTGCTAGTAATCTTTTTTTTCTTTTTTAAGAAATTACATAGTGTAGGTATTAATGGAAATATTAGGTATTAATAGCTCCATAGTGTTTGCCTTTTGAGATCACCAAGAATTGCATAAAGTAATTCGGACTAGTAGGGCAAGACACGCTATGCTTTGATATTATAATTGACTGTAGATATTTGAGCTGCTCAGTCCCTTCTCCTATCAAAGTGATTAGATCTTAAAACAGTACTTGACTTACTCATGTAAAATTAGCTGGAATTTTAGAATCTAATCTGAAACTGCTTTGCGGTATTTGATATGACCGGATGTAGTTTAGGTACCAATTTTTTTTACGATGACACATGATTTTTTTCATAATTATTTAAGGAACCTATAAAAAATACAAAAATATATATATACAAAAAAACGCCTGTCCATGTAGGACAGTGCCAAGAATGCTGTCTGCATTTCCTAATTGAATTGATAGAGAAATAAATCTATACATATTAATACGTGAAGGAAAAACTGTGTACCACTTGTTACGAAAATTGTGCGGACGGAGGAGTATGAAATTTGGCACACTTATAGTTTACTAGCTGTGCCCGCGACTTCGTCCGCGTGGAATTTAATTGACAAATTTTCATCCCCTATTTTATCCCCTTGGGGGTAGAATTGATCAAAATCCTTTCTTAGCGGATGCCTACGTCATAACATCTACCTGCATGCCAAATTTCAGCCCGATCCGTCCAGTGGTTTGGGCTGTGCGTTGATAGATCACTATGTCAGTCAGTCAATCAGTCACCTTTGAGGAGTGCAGAATGCTTATATTTTTATATTATAATACTTAGAAATGCATTAAAATCAATAAATAAAACTTGACACACACATAATTATGTAACTTCTAATTGGTAACTGACTGACTGACTGACAAACGGTGACAGTTTTTTTTCGGCCTTTCTTAGTGCATTCTGCTTGCCAGTATCAAATAGTCTTTGACAATAGAACTTTGATGAAGTTTAAAACTAACATTTTAGTGAATAATGCTCGAATTTCGAACATTATAACGGGAATACTAGTTATAAATAAATAAATATCGCCACACGAACACACCAATTGTATGGTCCCAAACTAAGCAACGCTTGTACTATGGGTACCGTACAATGGACTGGGGGCGATCCCAGTGACACCCAGACCATGGCAAATAACGAAAAGGCTATTTCCGAAATTTACCCTGACGGAATCGAATCAGTACTCTTGTACATTAAATTACCATAAAATTATGCAGGTAAGTGGTCCAGTTAACGATATTCAATCGAAAGAAAGAAAATACAGAAAGAAATATTTCTCATTGGTACAATGGCAGAACTATATACACAACTAACTATCTATACATACACAGATTAGGAACAGAAGTGGACACATCTAGCGAGTTATGTACTATCATACCAGGCCCAAGGGTCAACAGCTCAGCATATGCCAGGGTGCATGCGTGATGCATACCACCTGACGCTGGTTTTCAGCTGCAACACCAGAACGATACACACACAGCCACGGCAAGCACTACATAACTAAGTATTAATACATTAAATTTAAATTAACAAAATTATCAGTAATTAGGAACTGTAGCAACCTAGGACTCAACCAAATCAGTAGGAATTTTACATATTTTTATTATGTGTGCACATCCGTCAACCTGCGTTTGTGTATCTGCTTATGGGCGAATCCCCCTTGCATCGGGGAGAGGCCCTTGCCTAGATATAGACCTAGTATATTATTAGTTTTTATTAGTTTTATTAGTTTTTATTTTATTATATTAGGTATTCATTGAAATTATTGTAAAATGGGACTCGTGATTTACATTTCAGTAAACTACTTTTCTAATGTAGACTCGTATTAAGAGATCGATCTCAAGTCTGCGAGCGATCTTGGAAATGTCATTCTTATGACATTCCAGTACAAAATGACATGTCGAAAGCGTACTCAAGACCGTTCTCAGACTTGAGATTAATTAATTAACTAGCTGTGCCCGCGACTTCGTCCGCGTGGAATTTAATTGACAAAGTTTCATACAAACTTTCATTCCCTATTTCATCCCCTTGGGGGTAGAATTAATCAAAATCCTTTCTTAGCGGATGCCTACGTCATAACATCTACCTGCATGCCAAATTTCAGCCCAATCAGTCCAGTGGTTTGGGCTGTGCGTTGATAGATCATTATGTCAGTCAGTCCGTCAGTCAGTCAATCAGTCAGTCAGTCAGTCACATTTGAGTTATATATATTTAGATAGATAGATATATTGACGACCGCTAGGCGCAGTGGTTCGAGCGCAGGCCGCTCGGCTCACTGCACATAGCGGTTGCGGGTTCGATTCCTGACATGTCAAATTTCGGAAATGGCCTTTTCGTAATTTGCCCAGGTCTGGGTGTCACTGGGATCGCCTCGTCCATTGTACGGTACCCATAGAACAAGCGTTGCTTAGTTTGGGACCATACAGCCGGTGGGTCAGTCTGGCGATACATATTTATTATCTTATATACCTATAAAATTCTCGTGTCACAATGTTAGTTACCATACTCCTCCGAAACGGCTTGACCGATTTTTATGAAATTTTATATACATATTCAGTAGGTCTGAGAATCGGCTACTATCAATTTTTCATACCCCTAAATGTTAGGAGTGGTCCACATTCCACGCGGACGGAGTCGCGGGGCACAGCTAGTTATTATTATATTATTATCTACAGTGAAAAGGTGCCAATACCCTGTTTGAGCCAGCCGATACATGTGATGTACTCAATTGGTTACAGCTTAACTGTACCTTCGTAATTTAACTTTATCGCTCTATATTTACGGTAATCTACATTAGACAATATTTCAGTTTAGTTTAGTTTAACTAGTGTCGCGTTGCTAGAAATGCATTTTGATTTTACTCTCCGCACGCAGTCGCGGGAAACAGCAAGTTAATAATACAATCGAATAATCAATAGGTATTTATTACTCACATGATGTTTTAATTAAACAAATATTATAATATGTTAATTAACACTTATCTAAAAAGGTACAGCATTGAAGAACGTACATAATCAGATTCTTGTGTTTCGAGGAACTCGATGTTAGGCTGGTTACAGTTGACTGTGTCATGAACTATGTTTTTTTTTTAATGGGACTGGTCCCGCCACACACTCCCACCACTGTAACTCCTGTGAGCCAGAGTCGACAATGGTGATCAATAATGACGTCAAGGTTTGACCCTCGACGAGTTCCGGGGAAAAGTTAAATTGTCTTGGAACCCGCACGTATTTAATCGAAAGAAATAATAGGAGGAGTTGGAAGAGAAAAAATCACTTCCCTCCGGTGCAAAGAGGGAGACAAAAATTTGCTGGTATGGGCTGATTGCCATAGAAACAAGACTGTTACAGCCGATTGAAGACCAGTTGTAAGGCACCACGGATCGTAATTTGACTAATTGGACCTAAACTCGTGAGCTGATTATACTTGATTCCAATTATAGGTATGGCAAAAGCGCTTGAACGCACGGAAATTGTCCCTGGTTTCCACAAGGTCTGTGTAATAAACTGCTCCAGATGTCACTTGCAGGCTATTTAACATAGTGGTATTAACTATGATTATTGAAATTAATTCAATGTATATTTAAGAAGCAGTGATAGCCGATTGGTTAAGCACGCGTCTTGCGGGCTACCAGGTCTCGGGTTCAAACCCCGGCTCGAACCTCTGGATTTTTCGAAATCTATGTGCGAATCATAATTTCTATATGATTTTCACTTGCTTACGGTGAAGGAAAACATCGTGAGGAAACCTGCATGTCTTAGAAGATTTAACCAATTTTCGAAAGACATGTGAAATCCGCCAACCCGCACTGGGCCAGCGTGGTGGATTATGGCCTGAATCCCCCTCGTGTTGAGCGGAGGCCCGTGCCCAGGAGTGGGACGTCAAAAGGGCTAAAATTATTATTATTATATATTTAAGAAGAATTTTATTAAAACAGTGCCGTAAACGAAGCGAACCTTTACAGTATGCGTAGGGCACCGCAGCCCTGACGTCATCGTGTAACGCTGCTGACGCTTAGCACGGATAGAGTGGCCGCGCGGCGAGCGCCCCGAGCGTCCGTATATAGAAGGTTCGCTTCAAATATAATAAGTGCTATAATGGCCGATTGCCTTGCGGCCACATAGTCCTGAGTTCAAACCCGGGCTCGCACCTCCGGGTTATTCGAAATCTTTGTACGGTAATAATTTTAATATGATTATCACTTGCTTACAGTGAAGGAAACATCGTGAGGAAACCTGCATGTCTTAGAAAATCTGACTAATTTATCGAAATACATGTGAGATCCGCCAACCCGCACTGGGCCAGCGTGGTGGATTATTGCCTGAATCCCCCTCGTGTTGAGGGGAGGCACATGTCTAGGAGTGGGTCGTTAAAATGCTCAGTAATAATAATTATTATTAATGTAATTATTACCCACCAATAGTGTCCGGGCCGATGTACCAATTTAAATTGTGGAAAATTCGCGCGCCCAGATGTGTGGGCAATAGCTGTGTTATCACGGTTTGCGATCAGCCTTAATAATTAACAGAAACATATTGATATTACTTGTGTTATGACGTGTCGATCTTAAGATATGAGCACCTTGAGTGGCAGTGATCAGATATATTAAGTGACATCGCCCCGCCCGCAATTAGTGTTCATTGATAGTGTTCAAATTAACCAAAACAGTTAGTGGTTTGCAAATTACATATTGTTATTTGTACGGAGTTATTTCAATGTCCAATTTATGATTGAAGGTAAGCGTGTTTTTGATGAGGTTTTATTTATAAAAAAATATATAATATTATAATCTATGAGTACCTATTTAAAAAAAATACGTTATAATATTTTTTGTGACACTACCTGTGGTTCATTTTGTAATTGGTTTTTTTTTTCGGGTGAGAAAGATTAAATACCTATAAGTATCTGTCTTAAATTTAAATAAGCAACTTGAAAAATCAGATAGTTTATTAGTTTTAGTTAAACAACATAGTATTGTTCAGTTAAACTGTAACTAAGTTTTCAATTTTATGAGAGAAGATTCCTCCAATTTATTTGTTCAACCACGAATGCCCGAGACGTTTAAATATTAATAAACAACTGATGTAGGTACACGTGATTCTTATAAACACGAGTTTATCTTAATCCTATAATTAACTTTTAATCCGTGACAACACTGTGAGTTTTATGAATGAATTAAAACAATGAATTGATTAGTGAACAAACGTTATCCAAATCAAGTGGATTTCCCCACGATTACTTTAAATATAAATAAAACAAATATCGCCAGACGAACACTCCAACAATATGGTCCCAAACTAAGCAACGCTTGTACTATGGGTACCGTACAATGGACTGGGCGATCCCAGTGCCACCCAGACCTGGGCAAATTACGTAAAGGACATTTTCTAATTTTTCCCCGGCGGGAATCAAACCCGCAACCACCATGTGCAGTGAGCCGAGCGGCCTCCGCTCGAACCACTTCGCCAAGCGGTCGTCACATATAAAATTCAGGTGTCTGTGTGTTCATAATTATTCTCCTCCTAAACGGCTGGATCAATTTATGTGAATTTATTTTAGTACTTACCGAGTCATCTGGATGGGTTTCAACTATAGTTGGATTCGGCAGGTGCCGCTCTCGTGGACATCCAGTAAAAATGCAAGCGAACTTGCGGGACAAGCTAGTATACAAAGTGAAACAAAAAGGGTATACTAATTTTATTGCAACTTTACTTTGTAAATCTAAAACACAGTTGAAGTACTAAAGGTTTTATAGACTTGTGAAATATGTCAACAGTTGTATCCCTATAACACCTTTTGTTTTTCAAGTTTCCTCCAAAGCTGATAGTTTTAGAATTACAAAGTTAAGTTTTGTAAAAAATAGTATTCCCTTTTTGTTTCACCTAGTATATAGAAATACAACCGCCATAGTGTATTTCAAATTTAAAATACTAGTTTCGTGATTTGTCCGTATGCCGCTCGGCTGACTGCGAACAGTCACGGAAGCCCATCCGGGATTTAGATTGTCTTTTCGACATTTCCCTTCGTCTGGGTTGTCATTGAGCATGGCAATGATTGCTATTTTTCATTGATTTTCATTTAGCATTAGTGTCATTTTTTTTCCTTTAACTGTTGCTTCATAGACTTTGAATTTCAGGTCTTATAGAAACCAGAGACAATTACCGTGTGTTCTGTGGCTTTAGCCATATTCGAATCGAGTATAATTAGGTCATGAGTTTAGGGTCCGTATCAAAAGAGCGATCTCAAATCTGAGAGCGATCTTGGAAATGTCATTCAACTGTCATTCCAGTACAAAATGAAATATCAAAAGCGTACTCAAAACTGCTGTTGGACTTGATGAATCTTTTCTTTCTTAATATGGCCCTAGATCCAATTAATTCGTCTTTATCGATTAATTGGTCTACAATCAGCTCTAACAGTCTTGCATCCATGGCAATTAACCCATATAAGTAGTAATTTCTGTCTCCCGCTTTGCAACGAAAGGAAATGGATAATTGGACATAGTTTTGGAAAAAGGTACCAACCCACACACACTTCTTCAAACTGAAACCAACCTAGACACCCTAATATTAGGGTTGGTTTTGGTCTGCAGCAGTGCATGTGGTTTATACGATATCCAATTTCCTATCAAATTCTCCTATTCTTTATTTCGATTAAATTCGTGCGGGTTCCAAGACAATTTAGCTATTCTCCGGGATTCGTGGAGGGTCAAACCTCGACGTCATCATTGGACACTGTCGATCCTGGTTTACAGGAGTAACAGTGGTGGGAGCGTGTGGTGAGACTAGTCTCATTAAAAGAAAATTGATGGGACATTGAAAGTGCTATTATGATGTTGTAAATAGAGTCCCATTTTCTATAATTTTGTCTTCGTTGGTAATGGTTTTGCAGAACGGGATCAATCCACATGCACTGCTGTAGACCAAAACCAACCTTGTGTTAGTGGTTCTAGGTTGGTTTCAGATTGCAAATGTGTGTGTGGGTTGGTTCCATTTTGCAAATGTACGTACAATTGGACGACCGCTTGACGCAGTGGTTAAAGCGTAGGCCGCTCGACTACCGGGTGGTTGCGGATACGATTCCCGCCGGCGCAAATTTCGGAAATGTCCATTTCGTAATTTTCCCGGGTCTGGGTGATACTGGGGTCGCCCCTAGTCTATTGTACGGTACCCATAGTACAAGCGTTGCTTAGTTTGGGACCATACAGTTGGTGACACACAGTCTGGCGATATTTATTTATTTAAGAAAGTAAGTAGGTAAGTTATTTATTGATTTAATTTATAATTTAAATTGGATACATTATTTTCAGATATGTACAAAGTCATCCTACTGGCGTTGATTGCCACATCATCAGCCCAGTATCTACCCAACGGGTGCCCCTCTGACTTTCACGTACATTTGCTGCTGGAACACGAGACTGACTGCTCAAGATTCTACAGCTGCAGCAATGGAAACCGAATAGAGATGAACTGCCCGCCTGGCTTGCTGTTCGACGTTAAGTTACAGGTATAAAGATAGATGCATTATAGATAACTAGCTGTGCCCACGGACTTCGTTCCCGTAGTATTTAACGTAACAAAAATTTCGGGATTATCGGGATAAAAGTATCCTATATGTTAATCCCGGTTATAAACTATCTGTGTTCCAAATTTCATTCAAATCCGTTCAGTAGTTTTTGCGTGAAGGAGTAACAAACATACATACATACATACATACATCCACACTCACAAACTTTCACATTTATAATATTAGTAGGATACCGGCACCGATAATGTATCCATTTTAATGTATCCAGATGTCAAATACGGTATTTTTTTGTCAAAAATGTATAAACAGAACGGTGTAGGTTTCTTCTTGTGAATGATTGTCCCAAATATCTTGATACAGGGTGTAAGCGGCATCGTAACGAAACGTGACCCCATGGATTCAACTCATGATTCTGGACCCCCACAGTTGAAACTTTCATAAATTGGGCTCGAATATTTAAGCAATTTTAAATTGATTTTAGCGTATTGAGTCTTAATTTAGATTGCAGTTTATATCTAAAACAGTCATTAGCAGCAGTTTCATGCTAAAATCAATTTTTAAATGTTAAAGAATTTGACAATTTGAAGAAGCAGTGATAACCGATTGGTTAAGCACGCGTCATGCGGGCTACTAGGTCTCGGGTTCAAACCCCGGCTCGAACCTCTGGATTTTTCGAAATTTATGTGCGAATCATAATTTCTGTATGATTATCACTTGCTTACGGTGAAGGAAAACATCGTGAGGAAACCTGCATGTCTTAGAAGATTTAACCAATTTTCGAAAGACATGTGAAATCCGCCAACCCGCACTGGGCCAGCGTGGTGGATTATGGCCTGAATCCCCCTCGTGTTGAGGGGAGGCCCGTGCCCAGGAGTGGGAGGTCAAAAAGGGCTAAAATTATTATTATTAAAGAATTTGAGCATAATTCATGAAAATATTGACGGAAAATTCCAATTCTGGGGGTCCAGAATCATGAGTTCAATCTATAGTTCAGTTTTCGTTACGATGCCCCGTTACACCCTGTATACTTAACTCGTAATGTTTACGTAATGTTTAATCTCTTAAACGGCTTCACCGATTTTGATAGAATAGAATAGAATAACATTTATTTGTGAAATCATGAGTTTACATACAGGTATGCAATATGGAAAATTTAATACACGTGCTTCATGTTTAGCCTTTATGGCGTACAAATTATTGAAATTAAAAGAAAATATATATATTGAAAATAATGAAATTGTAAAAATGAAATCGTATTGATGATTTTTAACTTATGGGGTCTTAGCTATAGTCGGACCCGGCAGGTACCGCTATGGTCGACATCTTGGAATAAAATAATATATATTACATAAGTATATAATTTTCAGGTGTGCAATTGGCCATTTGCTGTACAATGTACAACATCAACGACCACCACCCCGTCGACAATCACGACCCCATCGACAATCACGACCCCATCGACAACCACGACCCCATCGACAACCACGACCCCGTGGACTACAACTACCCCGTTTTCTACAATTACCCCGTCGACAACGTCAACAACCCAAGCTGATGGGAATGAAGACGATCCTCCTATAAACTTTCTACCAAATGGTTGTCCAGAAAATATTCACATACATTATTTATTGCCGCATGAGACAGACTGTTCTCTTTTCTACCAATGCACGCACGGGAACAGAGTATTAATGAGATGTGCTCCGGGAACGCTGTTCGATTACAGCTTGCAAGTAAGCATATCATATTCATAAAATATAAAAATGAATCTAAAGCAGTGATAGCCGATTGGATAAGCACGCGTCTTGCGGGCACCAGGTCCTGTGTTCAAACCCCTACTCGCACCTCTGGGTTTTTCGAAATCTATGTGCGATAGATACATTTTCTATATCATTATCAATTGCTTACGGTGTAGGAAAACCATCGTGAGGAAATCTGCAGGCTTAAGAAAATCTAACCAATTTTCGAAATGCATGTGAATTCCATCAACCCGCACTGGGCCAGCGTGACGGATTAAGGCCTGAATTACTAAAATTCCAATATCAATTAAATCAAAATTATGTCCTTAAATCAAAATAATAATTTTTCAGGTTTGCAATTGGCCTCATGCAGTAGTATGCAATCCAGGTACTTCAACTACACAGTCACCATCAACCACTTCCACACAATCAACAACAATTACATCACCAACAACTACTATATCCACAACTACTTTAGAGAACCCTACTACAAAACCAGCAACTACTAGTACAGAGGCAGCTACTACTACTGAGGAGGCCACTACTACTACAGAGGCAACAGCAACCACTACAGAGCCAACAACTACTACTACAGAGGCGGATACCACTACTACAGAGCCAGCAACTACTACTACAGAGGCGGCTATCACTACTACAGAACCAACAACTACTACTACAGAAGCAGCTACCACTACCTCAGAACCAACAACTACTACTACAGAGGCGACTACCGCTACTACAGAGCCGACAACTACCACTACAGAGGCGGCTACCACTACAACAGAGCCAACAACTACTACTACAGAGGCGGCTACCACTACTACAGAGCCAACAACTACTACTACAGAGGCGGCTAGCACTACTACAGAGCCAACAACTACTACTACAGAGGCGGCTAGCACTACTACAGAGCCAACAACTACCACTACAGAGGCGGCTACCACTACTACAGAGCCAGCAACTACTACTACAGAGGCGGCTACCACTACCTCAGAACCAACAACTACTACTACAGAAGCAGCTACCACTACCTCAGAACCAACAACTACTACTACAGAGGCGGCTACCACTACTACAGAGCCGACAACTACCACTACAGAGGCGGCTACCACTACAACAGAGCCAACAACTACTACTACAGAGGCGGCTACCACTACTACAGAGCCAACAACTACTACTACAGAGGCGGCTACCACTACTACAGAGCCAACAACTACTACTACAGAGGCGGCTACCACTACCTCAGAGCCAACAACTACTACTACAGAGCCAGCAACTACTACTACAGAGGCAGCAACTACTACTACTGAGGAGGCCACTACTACTACAGAGGCAACAGCAACCACTACAGAGCCAGCAATAACCACTACTGAGGCATCTACCACTACCACAGATGCGGCTACCACTACAACCGAGCCAGCAACAACAACTTCTGAAGCGGCTACAACCACTACAGAGTCGGCTACCACTACTACAGAACCCTCAACAACCACAACTGAGGAGGACACTACTACTACTGAAGCGGTTACCACCACCACAGAGGCGGCTACAACCACTACAGAGCCAGCTACTACCACCACAGAGCCAGCAACAACAACTTCTGAAGCTGCTATAACCACTACAGAGTTGGCTACCACTACTACAGAACCCTCAACAACCACAACTGAGGAGGACACTACTACTACAGAGTCTGCTACTACCACCACAGAGCCAGCAACAACAACTACTGAGGAAGCCACTACTACTACAGAGTCTGCTACTACCACCACAGAGCCAGCAACAACAACTTCTGAAGCGGCTACAACCACTACTGAGGCAGCTACAACCACTACAGGGCCAGCAATAACCACTACTGAGGCGTCTACCACTACTACAGCGGCAGCTACCACTACCACAGAGACGGCTACCACTACCACAGAACCCTCAACAACCACTACGGAGGAGGCCACTACTACTACAGAGACGGCTACAACTACTAAAGAGGCGGCTACCACCACCACAAAGCCAGCAACTACTACTACAGAGCCAGCAACAACAACTACTGAAGTAGCTACAACCACTACAGAGGCAGCTACAACCACTACAGAGGCGGCTTCTACTACCACAGAGGCAGCTCCTACTACCACAAAGGCGGCTACCACTACTACAGAGGCAGCTACCACCACCACAGAGGCAGCTACTACTACCACAGAGGCGGCTGCCACTACCACAGAGGCAGCTACCACCACCACAGAGGTGGCTACAACCACCACAGAGGCAGCTACCACCACCACAGAGGCAGCTACTACTACCACAGAGGCGGCTGCCACTACCACAGAGGCAGCTACCACCACCACAGAGGCGGCTACAACCACCACAGAGGCAGCTACCACCACCACAGAGGCGGCCACCACTACCACAGAGGCAGCTACCACTACCACAGAGGCAGCTACCACCCCCACAGAGGCGGCTTCTACTACCACAGAGGCAGCTCCTACTACCACAGAGGCGGCTACCACTACTACAGAACCCTCAACAACCACTACTGAGGAGGCCACTACTACTACTGAGGCGGCTACTACTACCACAGAGGCGGCTACCACTACCACAGAGGCAGCTTCTACTACCACAGAGGCAGCTACCACCACCACAGAGGCAGCTACTACTACCACAGAGGCGGCTGCCACTACCACAGAGGCAGCTACCACCACCACAGAGGCGGCTACAACCACCACAGAGGCAGCTACCACCACCACAGAGGCGGCCACCACTACCACAGAGGCAGCTACCACTACCACAGAGGCAGCTACCACCCCCACAGAGGCGGCTTCTACTACCACAGAGGCAGCTCCTACTACCACAGAGGCGGCTACCACTACTACAGAACCCTCAACAACCACTACTGAGGAGGCCACTACTACTACTGAGGCGGCTACTACTACCACAGAGGCGGCTACCACTACCACAGAGGCAGCTTCTACTACCACAGAGGCAGCTACCACCACCACAGAGGCAGCTACTACTACCACAGAGGCGGCTGCCACTACCACAGAGGCAGCTACCACCACCACAGAGGCGGCTACAACCACCACAGAGGCAGCTACCACCACCACAGAGGCGGCCACCACTACCACAGAGGCAGCTACCACTACCACAGAGGCAGCTTCTACCACTACAGAGCCAGCAACTACTACCACAGACGCGGCTACTACTACCACAGAGGTGGCTACCACCACTACAGAACCCTCAACAACCACAACTGAGGAGGACACTACTACTACTGAAGCGGTTATCACTACCACAGAGGCGGCTACAACCACTACAGAGCCAGCAACTACTACTACAGAAGCGGTTACCACTACCACAGAGGCGGCTACCACTACTGAAGCGGCTACTACTACCACAGAAGCGGCTACCACTACTGAAGCGGATGCTACTACTACAGAGGCGGCTACCACTACTGAATCGGATGCTACTACGACAGAGGCGGCTACCACTACTGAAGCGGATGCTACTACTACAGAGGCGGCTACCACTACTGAACCGGCTACTACTACCACAGAAGCGGCTACCACTACCACAGACGCGGCTACCACTACTTTAGAACCCTCAACAACCACAACTGACGAGGACGCTACTACTACTGAAGCGGTTACCACTACCACAGAGGCGGCTACAACCACTACAGAGGCAGCTACAACCACTACAGAGCCAGCTATAACCACAACAGAGCCAGCAACTACTACCACAGACGCGGCTACTACTACTACAGAGTCGGCTTCAACCACTACAGAGCCAGCAACTACTACCACAGACGCGGCTACTACTACTACAGAGTCGGCTTCAACCACTACAGAGCCAGCAACTACTACCACAGACGCGGCTACTACTACTACAGAGTCGGCTTCAACCACTACAGAGCCAGCAACTACTACCACAGACGCGGCTACTACTACTACAGAGTCGGCTTCAACCACTACAGAGCCAGCAACTACTACCACAGACGCGGCTACTACTACTACAGAGTCGGCTTCAACCACTACAGAGCCAGGAACTACTACCACAGACGCGGCTACTACTACTACAGAGTCGGCTTCAACCACTACAGAGCCAGCAACTACTACCACAGACGCGGCTACTACTACCACAGAGGCGGCTATCACTACTACAGAACCCTCAACAACCACAACTGAGGAGGACACTACTACTACTGAAGCGGTTACCACTACCACAGAGGCGGCTACAACCACTACAGAGCCAGCAACTACTACCACAGACGCGGCTACTACTACCACAGAGGCGGCTATCACTACTACAGAACCCTCAACAACCACAACTGAGGAGGACACTACTACTACTGAAGCGGTTACCACTACCACAGAGGCGGCTACAACCACTACAGAGCCAGCAACTACTACTACAGAAGCGGTTACCACTACCACAGAGGCGGCTAGTACTACCACAGACGCGGCTACTAGTACCACAGATGCGGCTACTACTACCACAGAGGCGGCTACCACAGCTACAGAACCCTCAACAACCACTACTGAGGAGGCCACTACTACCACAGAGGCAGCTGCGACTACCACAGATGCAGCTACCACTACCACAGACGCGGCTACTAGTACCACAAATGCGGCTACAACAACTACAGAACCAGTAACAACTACCACAGAGGCGGCTACAACCACCACAGACGCGGCTACAACTACTACAGGGCCAGCAATAACCACTACTGAGGCATCTACCACTACCACAGAGGCAACTACCACTACCACAGATGCCGCTACCACTACCACAGATGCCGCTACCACTACAACAGAGCCAGTAACAACAACTACTGAAGCGGCTACTACTACCCCTGAGGCGTCTACCACTACTACAGATGCCGCTACCATTACCACAGACGCGGCTACTACTACTACAGAGGCGGCTACCACTACTGAAGCGGCTACTACTACTACAGAAGCGGCTGCCACTACCACAGACGCGGCTACAACTACTTTAGAACCCTCAACAACCACTACAGAGGCGGCTACAACCACCACAGACGCGGCTACAACTACCACAGGGACAGCAATTACCACTACTGAGGCGTCTACCACTACCACAGATGCCGCTACCACTACCACAGATGCCGCTACCAGTACCACAGATGCCGCTACCACTTCCACAGACTCGGGTATTAGTACCACAGAGGCGGCTACTACTACCACTGAGGCGTCTACCACTACCACAGATGCCGCTACTACTACCACTGAGGTGGCTACCACTACAACTCAGCCAGCAACAACAACTACTGAAGCGGCTACTACTACTACAGAATCGGATACCACTACCACAGACGCGGCTACTACTACCATAAATGCCGCTACCACTACCACAGACGTGGCCATTAGTACCACAGAGGCAGCTACTACTACCACTGAGGCGTCTACCACTACCACAGATGCCGCTACCTCTACCACAGATGCCGCTACCTTAACCACAGATGCGGCTATTAGTACCACAGAGGCGGCTTCTACTACCACTGAGGCGTCTACCACTACCACAGATGCCGCAACCACTACGACAGATGCCGCTACTACTACCACAGACGTGGCCATTAGTACCACTGAGGCGTCTACCACTACCACAGATGCCACTACCACAGATGCGGCTATTAGTACCACAGAGGCGGCTTCTACTACCACTAAGGCGTCTACCACTACCACAGATGCCGCTACCACTACCACAGATGCCGCTACTACTACCACAGATGCCGCTACCACTACCACAGACTCGGCTATTAGTACCACAGAGGCGGCTACTACTACCACTGATGCGTCTACCACTACGACAGATGCCGCTACCACTACCACAGATGCCGCTACTACTACCACTGAGGTGGCTACCACTACAACAGAGCCAGCAACAACAACTACTGAAGCGGGTACTACTACTACTACAGAATCGGATACCACTACCACAGACGCGGCTACTACTACCACAGACGCGGCTACCACTACTACAGAACCCTCAACAACCACTACAGAGGCGTCTACAACCACCATAGACGCGGCTAGTACTACCACAGATGCCGCTACCACTACCACAGATGCCGCTACCACTACTACAGAAGCAATCGAAACTACGACAAAAGAAGACGACCCCTGTCCTCTAGGAACGTACGGGAATGTTCCTCATCCGTATTTGTGTGACTCGTTTTACTTCTGCGTGAGCGGAGTAGCAATACAACTGTTTTGCGCGGGTGGCTACGAGTTTGATCCTTATTCCAAGGTACGTTGCTATTATTTATATTATTATTAGCCTTTATTGCTGATACTAAACAATGATTTTACATAACAAATTGCTTTAACTTAAATCTAATACATCGGGTTTCCCGGTTCAGTGGTCAGCGTGTCCAGTGACACATAGGCCTCTTCCAGCTGCTTCCATTCTTCTCTATTAATAGCTTTTCTAGACCAGATTTTCCCTCCAATAATCTTGATATCGTCTATCCATCTTTTAGCTTGTCTGCCTCTTTTTCTTTTGCCATCACGTGGCTGCCATTCTGTTATAATTTTAGTCCATTTCATTCTGCTTTCCCTTGTCATATGTCCCGTCCATCGATATTTTAACCGTCTTATTGTCTTTAGTACGTCTTCCACCTTTGTTGTAGATCTAATGTCTGCTGCTCTTTTGCGGTCTTTTAGCGTCACGCCCAACATACTCCTTTCAATTCCCCTTTGACATGATCTTAGTTTTAAAAGATGTTTTTGAGTCAATGCCCATACGTAAGACATGGCAAGATGCAAGAATTAAACACTTTTTTCTTGGCTGTCATAGGACAGTGTTTACTTTTAAATACCTCTTTAAGGGACCAGTATCTTTTCCAAGCACAGGACACTCTGCTTTCTATTTCTATGTCCGTCCGGTCTCTAAAATATATTAATTTCCCTAGGTATGTATAGTTTTTAACATATTCAATATCTTCATTGTCTACTTCTATGGCTATTATCGTAAGACCAACTACTCTGCTTGCTCTTGTAGCATATGTTGAAGGGTATTCGCGTTGTCAGTTATTAGGATTAAGTCATCAGCTAATCTTAAGTGACTAAGTTGTCTACCGTTGATATTAATGCCAAAATTGTCCCACTCAAGATCTCTGAATATGCTTTCCAAGACTGCTGAGAAAAGTTTTGGCGATAGCGGATCTCCTTGCCTTACCCCTCTGGCTATTGGGAACTCTTCACCGGATGATTCCAGTTTTATTTGCGCTGTGCTATTTGCGTATATATTTTTAATTATACGTATGTATTTTGTTGGCACTCCCTGCTGGAATAGAGCCCTCCAAAGCGAATCGTGTTCTACAGAATCAAATGCTTTACTGTAGTCCACAAATGCGATGTTCAAGGCTTTACCGTATTCTTGACATTTTTCTATTAGCTGTTTGATGACATGCATGTGATCTGTAGTTGAAAACCCCGCTCTGAAACCAGCTTGTTCTATAGGTTGTTGTTCGTCCATTATTCCTGTTATTCTGTTCAATATTAATTTGGAGAACACTTTATAAATATTCGACATAAGGCTTATAGGCCTGTAGTTTTCTATGATGTTCCTATCTCCTTTTTTGTGTAATAGTATAATTGTGCTCTTGGTCCATTGCGGTGGTATACATTCTGAGCTTAAAATAGAATTGTATATTTCCGTTAGTTTTCTTAGCTTTTCCGGTACTGTAACTGCTCTTATTTACCGACTTCCAAATGGAAGGTTTATCAACCTTATGTTTGATCTAGAAACAATGTATCGAACCGTTTGATGTTGAGCAGTTCTCCTCCTCCTGGTGTCGTATTCCTCAATTCTGAGGGTCGTGACCGCCTCCCACTTACCTTTTCTTTATGATGGCTCGCCATTTGTTCCTATCGACGGCGACCTGCACGGCAACGTAGACGGAGGTGCAGAGTATGGTGCGGATGTGGTCGGACCAACGCATCGGGCAGCGACCCCGAGATCTCTTTCCTTCCACCTTGCCAATAACCATGAGTTTTTCAAGGTTATCTCCGTTTTTCTTGGCAATATGTCCAAAATCCTCAAGCACTCTTTTGAGGCAGATAGTAGAGAGCCTAGTGGAGATTTTGAGCTGCTTGAGTATGTAGGCGTTGGTCCGAAACGCAGTCCATGGTATACGCAGCATTCTTCTCCAGCACCACATCTCGAAGGCGTCGATACGGTTGCAATCCGCAGCTCTTATGGTCCATGTCTCAGCACCATAGAGGAATATTGAAAACACTAGAGTCCGTACAAGTTTGATTTTTGTAGTGAGCGAGATCTTTCTGTTTTTCAAGTTCTGTTAAGCAGTTATAGTAGCTTATAAATGCTTGCCATACCAAAGGTATTGCTCGCATGTTACTGACTTATACCCCTACAGTGGTATAAAGGGAAAGGAAAGGAGGGGAGTTTGGATTTCGGCTGTATACATATAAAACTCTTTTCTCTTGAATAGAGTCATCATTGATTTTTTTTGCCGGATCTTCTCAGTGGAAGCAGCATACTAAACCAAGTGTGGAGTCATGATAAATGTTATTTTTTTAGTTCTATTTACAACTACTTCTTTGTTTACAGTCATGCGTACAAATAGCTTACGGTGGTTGCACATTGGGAGACCCAACAACTACGGAAGACCCACTCACTACTACCGCACCGGCGTCTACAACAATCGCCGACAACAAAACTACTACGGAGACCTATTCGACTACGGAGAGTGATGTCACAACACCTGAGCCGGAACTCTGCCCCGTCGGCGTATGGGGCAACGTGCCCCATCCGGAACTATGCAATTCTTTCTACATGTGCGCGGGGGGCAATGCGATACAGCTATTCTGTAGCGAAGGCTTTGAATTTAGCCCTGAAACACTTGTAAGTAGTTGCCCACTTTGTTTATAAAACCTATATGATAAGACGGGGTCAAAAAAGTTTATCCTGCGGTCGCCCGACTTTTGCGGCACAAATTCCCGATCATATAAAGCATAATTATATTTCCTACTGTTTTCAGAATCATGTCGATGCTTAATTAGTAAGTTCAGTGTCCGATTGAAAATCATAGTAAATATTATTTAGGTATTACGATAATTATGAGTTCGATACTACGGAAAAAAAATATGTTATTTGCTTATATTAATTTTTGATTTATAAGGATGTGTTAGTTCAATGCTCTGCTAACTTCTATCTTGCCCCGCTATCCCGCTGAAATATAGGCGGGATAAGCCCCGTCTGAACCGGCCTTACAGTGGACGTCCGAAATTAGTAGATATTAAGTTCTACTTGGATATACGATACCCATAGTACAAGCGTTGCTTAGTTTGGTTGGTGTGTCAGCCTGGCGATATTTATTATTTTTACTAAATACCTAGGTGGCTCTGCCTGGGTAGGATTTCTGGGCGGTCATCAAAAATATCAACCCCAAAAAATCACCAACATCGGTTTTTTTTTATTGGGTATCATCATCTTTAGTGTTTAAGTATATTATAATAATTTGCCTCACAATATTATCTCTGAATCGTTGCGTCAGGACTGATTTCGTATCAACAATTTCAGACATGCATCCCCATTGCTGAGGGCGGGTGTACATTAGGACCTGTAACTACAACTGAGCCGACTGAAGTCACGACACCAGATCTCTGCCCCATCGGCACATGGGGCAACATCCCGCACCCAGACATCTGCTACTCATTCTACATGTGCGCCGGCGGCGCTGCGATACAGCTGTACTGCGCTGAGGGAGATGAATTTGATCCTGTACTAATGGTAAGGGGTTATTCAGAAGTTCAAATTGATAACTGTGATATACAGGTTGAAACAGAAAGGGTATACTTTTTTTTCAAAACCTAACTTGGTAATTCTAAAACTATCGGCTTTGGAGGAAACTTGAAAAAAACGGTGTTGTGGGAATACAGCTGTTGACAGATTTGACAAGTCTACAAAACCTTTAGTACTTAAACTGTCCCACAAAGCCGATAGTTATAGATTTACAAAGTAAAGTTGCAAAAAAAATAGTATACCCTTTTTGTTTTACCTAGTATATAAATGCCTAGAAAAGATCGACATTATCTTTGACGATCGCATGGCGAAGTGGTTCGAGCGTAGGCCGTTCGGCTCACTACACATAGTGGTTGCGGGTTCGATTCCCGCCAGAGCAAATTTCGGAAAGGCCTTTTCGAAAATTGCCCTTACCTGAATGCCACTGGTAGAGTTCATTGTATGGGACCCATAGTACAAGCGTTGCTTAGTTTGGGACCATACAGTTGGTGTGTCAGTCTGGCGATATTTAGGTATTATTTATTTAATTATGGCAACAATCATAATTTTAATGAGTTACAGGCTTTTAGATATTTGTCACATCTTTGGTGTTGCGTGAGAATACATACATATGCCTCAAAAACATGTCTAACTTCATTTTCAAATGGCAGACGAATAATTTGTAAAAATGTTAATAACTTCTTCAGAGAGGGTAGCGTCGTAGTTTAAAATATATACCAAGTCAATTTGTAGGTATAATAACATAATAATTTTATTATAGAAATGTGGAATAAGTAAAACAAACGAAGTAAACTACAATTATATTGTTTTTAGTCATGCGTGCCCATTGCCGAAGGCGGCTGTACTCTTGGGGCTATCACATCTACTACTGAGAGCTACCAAACTACAAAAGAAGTTGACGGGGCAACTACAGAAAGCGTACAGACAACTACACAAATGTTGGAAACTACCACAGCGGCAGTGATATGTCCTCTGGGCATGTTCGGCAATGTGCCCCATCCAGAGCTGTGCAGTGCATATTATATGTGCGTTGGGGGCAGCGCGATACAACTGTTCTGTTCTGAAGGGAATGAGTTCGACCCCGCACTGCAGGTATTTATATTCTCTGCAAATAATTAATTTTATATAAATATGAAGCAAGCCAAAACGAATATAATAAACTGCCATTTTTTCAGTCATGTGTCCCCATTGCCGAAGGCGGCTGCACGCTTGGTTCTACCACATCTACTACAACCGCTGGAGAAAGTTCAGAAATCCCTGGAGTAACCACAGAAAGTATTGGGGTAGCTACAGAAGCCGATGAGGCTACAACAGAAAATGTTCAGACAACCACAGAGGCGGTAGAAACAACCACCGTGGCAGTGATATGTCCCTCGGGCGTGTTCGGCAATGTGCCCCATCCAGAGCTGTGCAGTGCATATTATATGTGCGTTGGGGGCAGCGCGATACAACTGTTCTGTTCTGAAGGGAATGAGTTCGACCCGGTGCTGCTGGTATTTATATTATTCAAATATGTAATCTTATAAAAATGCATAAAACCGGGGAATGTAATAAATATCAAATATTTTCTTTTCAGACATGCGTTCCCATTGCTGAAGGTGGCTGCACCCTTGGTTCTACCACATCTACCACGGAGAGCTTCCAAACTACTACAGTAGCCGGAGAAAGTTCTGAAACCCCTGCAGTAACTACAGAAGCCGGTGGGGCAACTACGGAAGCCGATGGTACAAGTACAGAAAGCGTTCAGACAACCACAGAGGTGGTAGAAACAACCACAGCGGCAGTGATATGTCCTCCGGGCATGTTCGGCAATGTGCCCCATCCAGAGCTATGCAATGCATACTACATGTGCGTTGGGGGCAGCGCGATACAACTATTCTGTTCTGATGGAAACGAGTTCGACCCCGCGTTGCAGGTATTTATATTATTCAAATATATCATCTTATAAAATTAAAAAAAAACACTTAATTTCACTAATAGAAAATATTTTCTTCAGGCATGCGTTCCCATTGCTGAGGGCGGCTGCACTCTTGGTTCTACCACATCTACCACGGAGAGCTTCCAAACTACTACAGTAGCCGGAGAAAGTTCAGAAACCCCTGCAATATCTACAGAAAGTATTGGGGCAACTACAGAAGCCGATGGGGCAACTACGGAAACCGATGGTGCAAGTACAGAAAACGTTCAAACAACCACAGAGGCGGTAGAAACAACCACAGCAGCAGTGATATGTCCCCCGAGCATGTTCGGCAATGTGCCCCATCCGGAGCTGTGCAGTGCATATTATATGTGCGTTGGGGGCAGCGCGATACAACTGTTCTGTTCTGATGGAAACGAGTTTGACCCTGTACTGCAGGTATAGATCATTCATATATTTGATTTTGTAGAAACATAGAATAAACGACGAAAATAAAATGAATTAACACAATATACTCTTCACAGACATGCGTTCCCATTGCCGAGGGTGGCTGTACTCTTGGTTCTACCACATCTACCACGGAGAGCTTCCAAACTACTACAGTAGGTAGAGAAAGTTCAGAAACCCCTGCAGTAACTACAGAAGCCGGTGGGGCAACTACGGAAGCCGATGGTGCAAGTACAGAAAGCGTTCAGACAACTACAGAGGCGGTAGAAACAACCACAGCGGCAGTGATATGTCCTCCGGGCATGTTCGGCAATGTGCCCCATCCAGACCTATGCAATGCATACTACATGTGCGTTGGGGGCAGCGCGATACAACTGTTCTGTTCTGAAGGGAATGAGTTCGACCCCGCGCTGCTGGTATTTATATTATTCAAATATTTGATCTTATAAAAATTTATAAAAACGGGGAATAGAATGAATATCAAATATTTTCTTTTCAGACATGCGTTCCTATTGCCGAGGGTGGCTGCACTCTTGGTTCTACCACATCTACTACGGAGCGCTTCCAAACTACTACAGTAGATGGAGACAGTTCAGAAACCCCTGCAGTAACAACAGAAAGTATTGGGACAACTACAGAAGCCGGTGCAGTAACTACGGAAGCCGATGCTGCAAGTACAGAAAGCGTTCAGACAACCACAGAGGCGGTTGAAACCACCACAGCGGCAGTGATATGTCCTCCAAGCATGTTCGGCAATGTGCCCCATCCAGAGCTGTGCAGTGCATACTATATGTGCGTTGGGGGCAGCGCGATACAACTGTTCTGTTCTGAAGGAAACGAGTTCGACCCTGTACTTCAGGTATTATACAAATATTTTATTTTATAATTATGAAGCACTAGCTGTGCGTGTGGTATTTTACTTAACAAAAAATCGGGATTATCGGGATAAAAAGTATCCTATGTGTTAATCCCGGTTATAAAATATCTGTGTGGCATATTTCATCCAAATTCGTTCAGTAGTTTTTGCCTGAAAGAGTAACAAACATCCGCACTCACAAACTTTCGCATTTATAATATTAGTAGGAAGTAGGATACAAATTAAGAATATTTGCTACTTATATTAAAACTGTAAAGAAATGGGTGCAATAAACTATTTTAAAGTGTTTCGAGACTAAATTCTGTTTGGGAATTAGTTTGTTTGTCTGTATGTTCGACTGCCACGGAAAAACGGCTAGCCCGTTTACGACGCGGTTTTCACTATTAGATAGCCAATGGTAAGACTTAAAGGAGTGAGGGTTCATATCGTCAGGTTATAATAATTGGGAGTTGAGTTGCAAAACAAAATTAATATTTACGCTATTGAAATATTTATTTCTTTTTATTTCTTTGTAGTCATGCGTCCCCATCGCTGAAGGAGGCTGCACTTTTGGTTCTGTTGTATCGACCACAGCAGTTGGGGTAACTACAGAAACTGAAGATGACACTACCCAACTACCGGATGTCACAACTACACAACCTGAAGTGACGACGGAAGTCGCGGAGATTTGTCCAATAGGAGTGTTTGGCAACGTACCACATCCGGTGTTATGCAATTCGTTCTACATGTGTATGGGTGGGAATTCATTGCAGTTATTCTGTAGCGAGGGCTTCGAGTTTGATTCTGAATTTGGAGTAAGTGTCTTTCACAATTATTTTTCTTAGCCTTTTCCGTGCTTTCAAACGATTCCAGAAGATTGCCGTAAAGTACCCATAATATTCGCTGGGATTCGAAAGATGAGTGAGATAGACATATATACTACGGTAACTGCTTAACATCAAGCGGGCGCGTACGTTTGTTTGACGACATTGTTACTAATTGCAAAGGTCAATTTTGTATAAATGTAATACATAATGACATCCTATTTTTACAGGTGTGTGTTGTAATAGAGGTAGGAGGCTGTACTTTGGGATCAACTACTACCATTGACCAGGAAACGACTACTTTATCATCTGATGTCACTACTGAAGCCACAACTTCATTACCAGACTCAACGGCTACAGACGCACAGATAACTACAGAGTCCCTAGATACTACAGTTCCTGACGCACAGATTACTACAGAGTCTCAAGAGACTAGCGTTACAGACACACATACTACTACAGAGTCCCTAGAGTCTACGGTCACAGAAGCAACAACTACTACGGGGCTTTATGAAACTACGATTTCAAACGCACAGACAACTACAGAGTCTGTAGAGACTACGACTCCGGCAATCTGTTTGATTGGTATGTTCGGAAACATCCCGCACCCGGAAAGGTGTGACGCGTTCTATATGTGCGCTGGTGGCAATGCAATACCGCTGTTCTGTAGCGACGGATTTGAATTTGATCCGGAATTGAATGTAAGTTGAGCAATAAATAATACCCTGTTTTAAAATACTGCAATTAATAATAATAATTAAGCAACTTTGACGTCCCACTCCTGGGCACCGGCCTTCCCTCACTATAAGAATTCAGGACGTAATCCAGCACGATGGCTGAGTGCACGTTGGAGGATTTCACATATTGTCTTTCGATAGTTGTTTAGATTTTCCTAAGAGATGCGGGTGTCCTCATGATGTTTTGCTTCACCGTAAGCAAGTGATAACCATAATTATATAAATTATGTAATTAACTTGAAAATAATGCACTAAAAGATTACGAACAAATTAATTTCAGTATCGCGTCCTTATTCATCTAAGTGTAAATCGAATCCTTATGTATTTCCATGTTTTAGATATGCGTTGTGATAGCAGAAGGCGGCTGTACTCTTGGACAAAGCTCAAGCACGACACCAGCCGCAACCGACCAAACCACAGCAGCTGAAGATATCACAGAGATCGCACAGACTACTACTGAGTCTCCAGAGACTACGGATTCAGACGCAATGACAACTACAGAGTCCCTAGATACGACGGTTTCAGAAGCACTAACTACTACAGAGCTTTTTGAAACTACGACTCTGAATGCACAGACTACAACAGATTCCCAAGAGACAACGGTTTCAGACGCACAAGCTACTACAGAAAGCGCACAAGTTACTACTGAAAACGCACAGACTACTACAGAGCCTATAGAGACTACGACTCCAGCGATCTGTCCAATCAGTGTATTCGGGAACGTGCCACATCCGGACAGGTGTGACGCATTCTATATGTGTGCAGGCGGTAATGCAATACCGTTGTTCTGTAGCGACGGATTCGAGTTTGATCCGGAATCGAGGGTAAGTCCGGGGAACACATCAACTCATTTATATGTATTAAGTCTCGTAAATACAAAATTGAATGGATTCATTAATACAGTAGTAAGAAAGTGTGTAGATTTTTATATTGCTGTGAAATCACAACTAAACTAAATTTGTATATGTCGGAGAAAGAGGAATCGTTTCCTTTCTCATGTTGTGGGCGTTCTGTAGGACTTTAAAGTTGTTTCAAGCAATCTAAATGGCACGATGACAATTCCCAATGCGTGTTGACTGTTCAACGGTGCAAATCGTACTGAGCTCGCCACCGATCACAGTTAACGCAAATGGACTTTGTCCAAATGCTTACAGATGGCGTTGTCGACCCATTTCATCCGTTTTCATTATTCTAAAAGGTTTACAACTACAATTACGAAATATTAATTGTTTACCTGCGTTTATATTAAAATTTTGAGGATAAACTCATCACTTAGTGCCAGCTCTCCTATTTTTTTGGTGAAAAGCAAGTATTTGAAAATCTTTCCACTGTATCCCAGTGCGTGTTGGCCAAATTCACACTTCTTTCGAAATACATGCAGATTTCCGTCGCAATGTTTTCCTTTACCCTGGCTATCATTGTTGCATTTAAGATTAATACTGGAAATGACTGATTAAAATTGTAAAACCATTTTTAGGCGTGTGTGGTGATCGCTGAAGGTGGCTGCACTCTTGGACAAGGCTCATACACTACGCCAGCTCCGATTGAGACTACAATTTCCGACGTGCAAACTACTACAGAGTCTCTAGAGTCAACAGTCTCAGCCGCACTAACTACAACAGAGTCCGTTGCCACTACCGCAGCTAACGCACAGCCTACTACGGAGTCTCAAGAAACTACGACTCCAGCGATCTGTCCGATTGATATGTTCGGAAACATGCCGCACCCGGACAGGTGTGACGCGTACTTCATGTGTGCCGGCGGTAATGCGATACCGCTTTTCTGTAGCGATGGATTCGAGTTCGACGTCAAGCTTAGAGTAAGTAAAATGAGGCCAATCTACATTAATATTATAAAGAGGTGACAAATAAACATTGCAAACAAAAATACTATATTTTTAAATGTGGATGCAATGGAGTCCACTTCTGCCTGATTAGGATGAATCAATTAGCATAATCAATTGGCTTTGTTGGCTTACATGAATAAAACAAAATAGTTTGAGATTGAGTTGAGATTGACGGATCGATCAACGGTTGATTGATTGTTATGGTAAACCTCTAATTAAGGCCTCACCTCAACTTATAATATCACCTTGTCCACAGGTATGCGTGGAAATAGCGGAAGGTGGATGTACTCTGAGCCAAGGTATTGATGAGACTTCAAGTCTACCAGACTCCGAGACTCCGACTTCGGAAGTCATACCTTCTGAAGGGACAGAGCGAGCGGAGACTACTGCAACCCCTATCTGTCCTGAGGGTGTGTTCGGGAACATACCTCATCCGACGGAATGCCACGTGTTTTACATGTGCGTTGGAGGAACAACTTTGGAGTTGTTCTGCGCTGAAGGCTTTGAATTTGATCCGGATATACGGGTAAGAACATCCTTCTAACAATTGGCACATTTATTTTATTTATTTATTTATTCGTTTATAATCAGGCATCACAGGCCCATTGATATATACATTATATACTAGAATACATATTTATAATAAAACTAACACTATACGCTAAACTATTAGTGGTGCTGGCGGCAATCTCCCCCGAAAGCGCCTCAACACCACACCCTTCGGCCAGTAGTCTTCCTGCATGAAAGTTTCCAGCCTTTCAGTAGGGACCCTAACCACAAACGCCTTGAAACTAGCGTTGTGACTAGAGTCCAACGGCTGAACTCTCAATGAGACATTGCTCTTCACTCGGATGTACTCTGCAATGTCCCCCGCCTTGCTGGCATAGCGGAGGCGGGACAGGTAGACTAGTGTGGTCGGCACTGCTGCACGCAACATTTTTATATGAACATTAGATCATTAGGGTACACTTATGAACGCTAGATACCTTAATCGTTTCCAGTCATTGCGATAGTGGACTATAATAGTCCATCATGATGACCCATTGTAGGTTGGCAGACTTCACATTGGGGAAGAATTTTGTCATAGTGGCAAACGGTTTCAATAAAAATAAAATCTTATTTGAAACCATTCATTTGTGACATTATTTTAGTATTTTTTATCTCAGTATATGAAAGTTTATTGTGCTTTACATATTGTTTTGTAATGAAACTAGCGTTGTGCCTTATGGTATTTCCCATTTCTATATTGTTTCCCCTTTTCAATCCCCTTAAGGCACGAATTTTCAAAAATCCTTTCTGAGTGAATTTAGGAACTCCTGTGCCAAATTACATCCCTCAAAACCCATCGGCATATGCTGCGTTTATCTGGCAGTCAGTAGTAATGCTGGCTCTTTTCAGTGGAAGCAGCATTCCGAGTCGGTGGTAGATTCTAACTATTCAAAAGAGTATTGTTGGCCTACCTACATGAATAACAATGTTTTAGTTTTTATTGGAATAATATTAAAAGTTGATTTTTATTTGTTACAGCAATGTGTGGCAATTTCTGATACTGGGTGTACAGCGATGAAGGTTAGATGAAAATACTAACGGATCGGATACTGCTAAACGACGACTAAACAACTCTTCGAGATTAACCAAAGTGCAATACCAAAGTATTATCAAAATGGTGCTATGTTTTTTTTGCAAATTTTGTATATTTATTTTTTACTTTTTGTAACACAGACCAAAAACGTTGGAAAATATTGTAAATAAAATGAAGCGAGAGATTATTTTTGAATAAAAGTAATTTTACTATCAAAATACCACCAAGTATATTTAAAGTACAGTATATAAGTTTAATTTTGGATACACAGATATTTCTTTATAATGCCTTAAGGATAATATGGTCTCGTTTATAAGCATAACGGCCTAGCACTAACTAAAATAGACAAACTCACAGTAAATCGTCTCCATAAACTGCTGGGCTATTCCTATTTTGATGCACTTGTTGTTTGTAACGTCAAAATTTCGAAATTTTGACTTTTATTCCATGGATAGCAGGTGTTTTTACATTAATGGATAAGCAAGTTTATGTCACCAATAACTGCATTCCTGAAAAATATAATAGAAATATTAATATCATGCTTTTATATACCAAGGGGTGGATAGAAATCCTCTGCGGCGCACTTTTATTTCACTGTTACCACGAAATGGTGGTACAACCAACCCTTGCTTAGAATAGAAGCATTATGTATGTAAGCGTACAACCCGCCTGATGTTAAGGTGTTACCGAAGCTTTAGACTCGCTGATATGCAGATATATGTACATATACGCAGGCGGCCACGCACCGCCGCAGTCCGTGTCTCCAAGCAGTAATAAACGAGCTTTATAACTAAGCGGTTGTTTTCCTGACATACACACCAAGTGGCTAACGAGGACTATAAAAGTACCCACAGGAAAAAAAAAAAAAAAATGCAGAATTATTTAGGAACCCTGTCTGTTTTCGACCACAAAGTGAGTGAGTGGATGATATTTAAAGGGAAATTAATCCAATTCTTAAAGGTGAACAAGATAGCAGACGGAGATAAGGGGCCTATCTTAGTGACATACCTCACGGATGAAACATACCGCCTAGTACGGAACCTAGCGTATCCCAAGGAGGTGGATTCGCTTTCGTTCGATGAGCTGACAAAATTACTCGATACGCATTTCAAACTAAAAGAGTGCTCGTACGCAGACAAGGCACGATTTTATGGGGCAACAAGAAGTTCCAGCGAAAAATTGGGAGACTGGGCGGCGCGTCTGAGAGGTCTAGCGAGTTACTGTGACTTCGGCGCCGCCTTGGAAGCGAACTTGGCAGACCGTTTTGTCCTAGGTTTGGGACAGGGGCCCGAGCGTGACAAACTATTTGAGAAAAAGGCAACGTTGTCACTGGCAGAGGCTCTAGAAATAGCGGAGAAAGCGGAGGTGGCAAGGGAAGCTAAGTTGGCAGTGACGAGCGGTCCTGTTTCCATTAAGGAAGAACCATTATTCCACGTAGCGAGTGGGAGCGGATCCAGCCGAGGCGGCTTGGGCGCAGCACGGCGTGAGGCCGCGCCGTTGCCCGCGCCGGCAATGGCGCGTCGCAACTATCAAGGCGATGACTTCCGATGCACCATCTGCGGCTTAAAAAATCATAATAGTGAAAAGTGTCGTTTCAAAAGTTATCGGTGCCAAAAGTGCGGTGTTGTTGGACATCTCAAAAAAGTGTGTAAAAATAAGCCTTCACGAGTTAATAATATTGATGCTTGCAACGAGGACACGGCTGACGAAACCTGTTGTTTAGAGTGCCATAATTTTAATCTAAGGTACGTAAGTAACAAACCCATTGTACTGAATTTAATTTTAGGTACTAAAAATATATCTATGGAATTAGATTCTGGGTCTGGGTATTGTGTAATCGCAAAGTCTATGTATATCGACATGTTTTCAGAGTATAAATTACAAAATTGTAATTTAAAGATGTGCCTTTATAATGGACATAAAATCTCACCACTTGGTTATTTTACTATAAATGCTGAATACAATGGTCAAACTAGCCTCTTAAATATTTTTGTCGTTAGTAACGGTGGACCCCCACTGCTGGGCCGAGATTTTATGTCAAAGTTTAACTTGGTGCTTACAACAAAAATAAATAATATTACCACTGACAGTGATGTACATACCTTGTTGGAACAATATCCTGATTTATGGCGCGACGAACTGGGCGCGTTTAATAAATTCAAGGTTGACTTAGTATTGAAAGAAAATTCGACTCCAAAGTTTTTTAAGGCTCGCACTGTACCTTTCGCCTTAAAAGACAAAGTTGAAGAAGAGTTAGATAGGTTGGTAAAAACAGGTATACTAGTAGCTGTTAATCATTCCGAGTACGCGACGCCTATAGTGCCAGTGCTTAAGGAAAATGGAAAGGTAAGGATAGCTGGCGATTTTTCAGTCACGTTGAATAAGGACCTCGTTGTGGACAAATACCCTCTGCCTCGAATTGAGGAGGTGTTCGCTAAGTTAGGAGGTGGTCATCATTACAGTAAAATTGATTTAAAAAACGCGTATAACCAATTTATATTAAGTGACTCGTCGCAGGAGCTCACAACAATAAATACTTCAAAAGGACTTTTTAAATACACTCGTCTAGTGTACGGTTTAGCTAACGCTCCAGCGATTTTCCAAAAATCGATGGAATCTCTCCTTGCGGGTATCGATGGTGTGAGTTGCTGGCTCGACGATATTTGTATCACCGGACCCACTGCGACCATCCATTTAAATAGACTACGAGAAGTGTTAAGGAGATTAAACGGAGCGGGGCTACGATTACAACAGGATAAATGTGATTTCTTTAAACCCAGCGTTACGTATTTAGGATATGTAATTAATAAGGTTGGGTTACAGACTTCCCCCGCGAAAGTTAAAGCCATTTTAGATGCTCCCGAACCGACAAACGTTACAGAGGTTAAGCGTTTTATTGGTGTAGTTAATTACTACAGAAATTTTATTCCAAATGCATCAGGTGTTATGCGGCCACTGCATGATTTACTGCGCAACGGTGCGAAGTGGGAGTGGGGATCGCGACAGCGACACGCCGTACAGGCGGTGAAGCGAGAGCTGGCATCCGAGCGGGTGCTAGCGCATTTTGAGCCGAGCGCGCAGTTAGTGCTGGCGGTGGACGCGGGTCCCGCCGGCCTCGGCGCGCTCCTTGCGCAGCGTGATGAAGACGGTCACGAGCGTCCACTGGCTTATGCGTCGAGATCGCTGTCGGCTAGTGAACGTAACTATAGCCAAATTCAAAAAGAAGCGACAGCAATAATTTTTGGCGTCAAACGATTTCATCAATATCTTTACGGACGTAGTGATCCATTCATTCTGAAGACCGATCATCGACCCCTAGTTTCAATTTTTAATAGTAAAAACGGGATATCCGCCACTACAGCATTGCGATTGCAGAGGTATGCTATTATTTTATCGGCCTACAACTACATAGTTCAGTATACGTCGAGCGCTAATAATATAGTAGCGGATTACTTTTCCCGAGCTCCCCTAGCGGAGACGTCTTGTGGCAGCGATACGGAATACGATACACTCTGTGCCTTAAAATTTTTGGATTCATTTTTACCCGCGGTCACGTCAAAAGATGTCAAGGACGCCACAGAAAAAGATCATACACTAAGGACGGTCGTTAAATATATGAGGAATGGTTGGCCACGTAAAATAAATTGCAAATCAGTTAAACCTTATTTTCAATGCAGATCTGACTTGCAAGTTGAAAATGGATCCTTATTGCGGGGACATAGGGTCGTAATTCCAATAGCGCTTAGGGAGCGTATGCTAGGTGACCTCCACAGTACACACCTAGGTATAATTAAAATGAAGAGTAATGCGCGTAGCAGAATGTGGTGGCCGGGGATCGACGGCGATATCGAGCGCTGGTGCGGGTCGTGCGAGATGTGTGTGAGTGTGCGAGCGGCACCGCCGCGTGAGCCGCCCGCGCCATGGCCTCGGCCCCCCGCGCCCTGGCACCGCATCCACATCGACTATATGACCATAGGGCAAAGGGTTTATCTTGTAGTAATCGATGCTTACAGTAAATGGTTAGAGTGTTTGCACATGCACAATGGTACGGCTACGCAAGCTCTTATATGCAAATTGAAACATCTCTTCTCAATATTTGGTATACCGAAGGTGTTAGTGTCAGACAACGATGCTAAAATCAATTGCTCTGAATTTAATGCATTTTGTTCCAACAACGGTATAAAATATATGAATTCTCCAATTTATCATCCAAATAGTAACGGTCAAGCCGAAAACTCGGTAAGAATATGTAAAAAAATGTTGAAATGTATTTTAAAAGACAATTTATCCCAACATGTAATACATGAAAAACTATTAGGCTATTTATTTGAATATAGAAATTCCGTGCACTGTACTACTGGAGAAACACCGGCCAAACTGATGTTCGGCAGAGTTTTAAGATCTCGTCTTGATTTAATTTTACCCACTAACGATATCGCCAATGAAAACGAACAGGATTGTGTGCATAGAAGAAAGTTCGAAGTAGAGGAAATGGTCTGGACTCGATGGTACAGTGGAAGGAAACAGAACTGGGTGAGGGGTATTATAACGGAGAAAGTAGGAAATAAAATGTTTAGGGTATTTGTTTCACAGCTTGAATCCTATTGTATAAGGCATACAGATCAACTACTTAAGTATAGAGGAAATAACATTATAACTAGTAAGGATAGGGAAAACAGCCTCACGGCCACCGACCACATGCCCCCCCCTTCCTCTTCACCTTCGCCTGTAACTGCTGCTAGTGCTAGACCTAGCACATCAGAACAGGCTATTTCAAGTACAGTAGGTATAGCGCCAAATGTTACAAAAGATGGAGAGAGAAGTGGGGCACAGCAGGTCGAGGACGAAGTGTGGACAGATTGTGAGGCTGAACGAAGCGGGCGAGGGGTGTCGGAGCCCGAACCCGCAATGGCGTCGGAGCAGCCGCTGGCTCAGTTGCCGCACGCAGCTGAGCCGCCGGCGCTCGGAGCTGAGCCATCGGCACCCGAGCAGCCATCAATAAGAAGCAGGTTGCGTCCCAGGAAAAATAAAATAGATTATAAGTGTTAGTAATAATTAGGTGTGTAATAGATTATATGTGTTAGTAAAATAAATAATAACGTAAGCACCTATATTATGTATTGTTAACAGGTCGTAATTAGTGTTGGAGAGATGATATGCAGATATATGTACATATACGCAGGCGGCCACGCACCGCCGCAGTCCGTGTCTCCAAGCAGTAATAAACGAGCTTTATAACTAAGCGGTTGTTTTCCTGACATACACACCACTCGCACATTAGCCATCTGAAGGAGAATGGGACAGAGGTAGGGGAAGGGAAGCAGTTGGGTTTCCGGCTCTCTCACTCATCGTACAAAACGCAGGAACTTTCCGGCTATCTTCTGTGAGAGGTTGGTACTACCCTTGTCAAGCCTGCCCGTATATGAAATTACATATACGTATATTAAAATAAATATCGCCAGACTCAGACATCAATTGTATGGTCCCAAACTAAGCAACGCTTGTACTATGGGTAACGTACAATGGACTGGAGGTGATCCCAGTGACATCCGAATCTGGGCAAATTGCGAACCATTTCCGAAATTTACCCCGGCGGGAATCGAACCCACAATCACCATGTGTAGTGAGCCGAGCGGCTTACGCTTGAACCACTGCGCCAGGCGGTCGTCCGTAGAAATGTTCTACAAAGGGCGGAGTCACGCATAGGCCGTAAGACTTAATGTAGGATGGCCCCGCAAAGAAGAAGCTTCATGTCTGCTTCACGTCATTTTCTGCCTGATGGGTCTGCTATTGGCGGTCCCTTGCACGAGAGCACCAGGATGTCGTCCAATAGGGAGAGATGGCGGGACATCGTGAGGCGAACAACATCTGCCCCGGAAAACAATACATGACGACCACGACCGCTCTGTCAAGAGCGTAACGACTTAGAAGAGAAGCCTGACGGGTGGAAGTAAGCTTCGTAATAAGATAATATATCACCTTAAGTACTGGATCGAATGTCATACCCAAATCGCAATATTCAATACCAAATATACGACCATTATGACATATGTAATATTTATCTGAACTTTCTGGATGTGGCTCGAATGAGGTGTCTGGACCACAAATCAACTCTGTAGTTGTCCGTGCGTGTTGGGTAGTTTGACGCGTGGCTTGGGTCCAAGTCTTTGGGGGATCCGTAGCTTTCTGTGCGTTTTGAGTAGTTATAGGTGCAGATTCAGACCAAGTCTTAGGGGAATCTGTAGTTATCTGTGCGGTATGTGTATTTATCCGTGCGGTTTCAGTCCAAAACTTTGATGGCTCTGTAATTATCTGTACGTTTTGCGTAGTTATCCGTGCGGCTTGAATCCAAGTCTTTGGAAACTCTGTAGTCTGTATGTCCGTATTTACATGCGATGACTGCATGTTTATGATGGCACAAGCAGCCTTTTCAGGTTCAACGCAGCCCTGAAAAATATATAAAGTACGTAAATTTTAATTTTCTTTATATCGACAACAGCGGCGCCTACCGAGTCCAATGTTATAGTTAAGAACCAACCAGGTGATCCCATCAGTACAAAAAACATTCAAATCGGTCAAGCCATTTGTGAGGAGGAGAAAAACGAACACGTACACATTAATCTTATGATAAAGAAGATTACCTGAGATTCCTGATCAAATAACGACCCCGATGGACATATCATTTCGACCTTGGCCGTGGTGTTACAAATGTAATATTTAGAGCAGTCCGTCGCATGTACCATCAAGAAGGCCTTCCCATCTGACTGACAGTTGCTCGATGCATGGCTGGATGTCAAGACACCCACCAGAGTGAGTAAAAATATCAGATACATCTGCAAAAAGATGGTAAGTGGATACTTTTCTTTGTAGTAAATCAACTTCAACTCATATATGGTATGGCTTAACCGGAGTACTACCTTCTTATGCAAGATCTGCGTAAAGTAGATATAATAACTGCGTTTCGCAAGATGAGTGAGAGAGCCGGAAGATCGTCTCCCTCTCCCTTAACCTCTCCCAGTCCTACTCCACTTTAAGACGCCAATGATTGAGCAATACTTTTGATATTGCAACCATCTATCTACAGGTTGAAACAGACAAGGAAAACTTTTTTTTTCAAAACCTTACTTTGTAATTCTAAAACTATCAGCTTTGGAGGAACTTTGAAAAAGAAAACGTGTTATAGGGATACAGCTGTTGACAGATTTCACAAGTCTACAAAACCTTCAGTACTTCAACTGTCCCACAAAGCCGATAGCTTTAGATTTACAAAGTTAAGTTGCAAAAAAATAGTATACCCTTTCTGTTGCATCTAGTATGTAGGTGGTTTCGTCAACTATTGATGCCTTTTAATTGGAAGCAGTGATAGTTTAAGCTCGCGTCTTGCGGGCACAAGGTCCTCGGATCAAACCCGGGCTCGTACCTATAATAATAATAATAATAATAATAAAATCATTTATTTCTCACCACAAACCAAAATACATTGATGTAAATATATGTAGATATAAGTAAAGTCATTGGAGATAGTTGACAATTTTTTGGTTGTGGATCGCTGGTGCCTGTGGTAGGTGTAGAACCTGTATTACAGGTCACCAGGTCCCCGAAAACCTCGGAAGCTGTTTATTTGTATACAGTTATTTGAGCTCGTTCATTTAGGTACATACAGTAAGTGGTGATAATAAAAAAATAAAAAAGTAAATAATGTATAATAATAAAAAACTAAGATAATTCAAAAATAAAACTAAGTGAACATGTGTGTCGGTGTTTGTGTGTGTGTTGTGAGCGTGAAGGAGTATGAGGGTGTGTGGTTAGGAGAGTTGTTGGGTTATTCGAGTTGTGGATGTGTGTACATATTTAATTAGTTAAACATAAGTATGTAAGTATTTGGTACTCTACTATTTTACAACTATCAAGAGACTTTCAGTGGATAGGTAGGATTGTTTCAGGAGCCATTTTTTCACAGAAACTTTAAAGTTGAAACTATTTAAAGAGTGGAGGGACAAAGTTTTATGTAATTTATTATAGATATAGGGACCAAGGAAGACAAAGAACCTATGGCTAAAAGTAGTACGCACCATAATCGAAGAAGCAGCAAGATGGTTGCGACGACTGGATTCTCGACTGTAAGATGTTAGGGAATGCTGTTTGAACCTATTTTGGTTTTTGCAAAATGTATGTCCGAATCATAATTTCTATATGGTTATCAGTTGCTTAGAGAGAAGGGAAACATCGTGAGGAAGTCTGCATGTCTCAATTCACTATTCATCAATTAACTCCATAAAGATTTCTAAGGCTTTTATTATTTTTTGGTGTCAATTAAATCTCACGTTTTTCAATTATCTGTATAAATAAGCGAAAATATTCAAAAGCGTACTCAAGTAGGAGTTAAGATTATAATACGAGGCGAAATATTAAATTAAATATATAAAATAATACTTACCACTATTTTCCTGTTTACGGAGACCGTATCACAGAAGCCGAAATTCAGACTGTTCTTTTATAATAACGAAGTTTGACTAATCTAATAACTTATTAGTGCCTATGTAAATAATAATTGCATAAGTGTTAATTGTGTTGTCGCATAAACTAAAGATTATATTACATTTTTGTCTTATTGTAACTTATTTCGACGTGAATTCGATAATCATCGATGCGGCGGTTATTCACGCAAAATTGCGAATCTAAAATATTATGTAGGTAGGTGCTTAGTTAAGGAAGCTTTGTGCTACTAAAGTTTATCTGTATGTATAAAAATGAATCTCTATTTCCTTGGTCATCGCATCACGCGTGAACGGATGGAACGATTCGCTAATTCTTTTTTGTTGTGTTTATTATTGTCAGGGGAAGGTTCTTATGAAAAAAAGAAATAAGAAAGTTGAGCAGAACAATGGAATTCAATATTCAAAGTTAAGACAGGACTACGTCTGTCGGGTCAGCTAGTTATAAAATTATCGTTACTGGGCTATAATAAGTAATAAGCTTATAACAATTATTAGCTCGCTAACGCTTGGCTCACTGCATGGGGTGGTTGCGGGTTCGATTCCCGTCGGGGCAAATTTAGAAAATAGTTTTTTCGTAATTTACCCAGGTCTGGGTGTCACTAAGTTCGCCCCAGTCAATCGTACGGTACCCATAGTTCAAGCGGTGCTTAGTTCGGGACCATACAGTTGGTGTGTCAGTCTGGCGATATATTTTTATGTCAGACTCCTGGGCATTTCCCTCAATGCAAGGTGGATTCAGGCGATAAACCACCACGCTGGGTCCGCCGTGGGTTGACGCATTTCACATCTCTAACGAAAATTGGTAAGATTCTCTAAGATATGCAGGTTTCCTCACGATATTTTCCTTCACCGTAAGCGAGTGATAATCATATTGTTATTAAGGTTATACTGGCTAAGATGATAATGATTTTGGGATACATTTTGATAGAAATTCTGTGCCGAATATGGTCAAAACTATCAAAAGTCCTTCCCTTTCTGTGTGACGGATTATTACCTATATTAATTAACCGTTATATGACTAACAATCAAATGCTTATTTCCTCTTAGATAACAATATTGTGGAAAAGTTTGGCCAACGCTTGAAGGTCAAATACCTATGTTAATGTAAAGTAGATTACACACAGCGCGAGTTACCGCTAACCGACTCAAACATAACTCAAATTTGAGCACCGATTTTGATATCTCAACTTGGACTAGGACTTATTTTCTACTAGCTGTGCCCCCCGACTTCGTCCGCGTAGTATTTAACGTAACAAAAATTTCGGGATTATCGGGATAAAAAGTATCCTATATGTTAATCCCGGTTATAAACTATCTGTGTTCCAAATTTCATCCAAATACGTTCAGTAGTTTTTGCGTGAAGGAGTAACATACATACATACATACATCCACACTCACAAACTTTCACATTTATAATATTAGTAGGATTAACGTCAGAGTCAAATCATGAAATGTCAGAGTGTTTTTTTATAAAACGTCGGCAACCTGTCTTACGACACCTCTGATGTTATAGCCAATACATGCTTTGGTATGTCGGGGGGAAGAGGGGAGGGGATTTTAACTAGATACGTCTTTAAAGAACGCTAAAATCTTCGATCTCGTTTCGAATGATTTATCAGCTTTGGAGGG
The DNA here is from genome assembly GCA_918843915.1 of Notodonta ziczac. Lineage (NCBI taxonomy): Eukaryota > Metazoa > Arthropoda > Insecta > Lepidoptera > Notodontidae > Notodonta > Notodonta ziczac. The sequence continues at coordinate 1,050,627 of OU974065.1, read as the reverse complement.
ATCTTGAAAAACAAAAGGTGTTACAGGCATACAGGTGTTGACAGATTTCACAAGTCTACAAAACCTTTAGTACCTCAACTGTCCTACAAAGCCGATAGTTTTCGATTTACAAAGTAAAGGTGCAAAAAAATAGTATACCTATCCTTTTTGTTTGTCGATTATTATCTACAGTCTGAGTCTACCACGGTATTTGAGTTGTACCCGTAATATGTACTAGTGATGTAACGAATATTCGCATTCGCGTTCGCGAATGTCAAAAATTCAACATTTGTTACATCACTAATATGTACGGTACATGATACATTGGACAATGTACATTATCGTAACGTAACCGCTTTTTGATAAGAACTAGGTAAACAACACGCTACTTATCCGTGAAGGCAGGGGTGTTCAAGCTTTTTTCCTTATTTATTTATTTATTTAGTACTCCAGCACTCACAGTTTCCCAAAACGTGCTGAGAGTCATGTTACAAAGTAAAATAAAATTATAAATTGCATTTTAAAATCCATTAAGTATAAATTAAAATTAAATCTAATACATTAATTAAAATTGGCTAAAACATACTAATTATAAAATTTACACGTTATTACTTAAATTGGCATAGAATTGTTTAAAACAACGTATGAATTCCCCTAGTCTAGTATGAAATATATCGACACTAGGCTGCTGAGCAATCAGAGTGTTGAGCAAAGAGATGGCTTGACTTGTAGGAGCATATTGTGCGGTACATGTTCTGACTGTAGGTGCCGCCAACAGACGGCGCGCACGCAATCGCGTATACTGATTCGGTGCGGACAGGCCACAATGCGACAAAGCCTCTGGATTGTCAATCTTACTATTAAGAAGCTGATAAAAGTGAACTATCAGTGTACACTTGCGCCTTAACTCGAGGGTATCAGCACCCACCATACCCAAGACGAACATAGAAGGATATAAATAAGGATAATACCCATACATTTTTTTATAAACATACCTTAAAAACTTTCGTTGTACCCGTTCAATTAACAATTTATATTTTTCCTCATGTGGGTCCCAGACTGCAGCGTTATACTCCAGCTTGCTCCGGACAAACGCGTAATATAAAACTAGAATCGCATTTTTGTCTGCAAACCGAGCCGTCTGTCTCATCACAAAGCCAAGTGATTTATAGGCTTGCTTACATATCGCGCTAATATGATAATTAAAAGACAGTTTGGAGTCAACATTTAAACCCAGATCACGGACTTCGATGACTCGCGACAACTGAGTCCCATTTATCTCGTAATTATAACTATGCGGAGACTGCTTAGGGCCACAGTGGCTCTTGGACTATAAGGTCCGGTTTTAGAAATATTGTGTAGCTGCAAAATGGCAAGCTTACATAATTTAGGCTAGCTAATATAATTAAGGTGAAGGAAAACATCGTGATGAAACCTGCATGTCTTAGAAGATTTAACCAATTTTCGAAAGACATGTGAAATCCGCCAACCCGCCCTGGGCCAGCGTGGTGGATTATGGCCTGAATCCCCCTCGTGTTGAGGGGAGGCCCGTGCCCAGGAGTGGGACGTCAAAAAGGGCTAAAATTATTTTATGTAATTATATATAGGGAGACCCACGCCGAAGAGGCGACTTCTACAAAACCCTAACACGTTTCTAGGACGTAAATTTATGTTACCCTAAGACAATGACATGTAGTAGAGGAAATACAAGCTATAGGTATTATTTGTTTTTATTTTTTTAATATGGGGAAGATACCGGATCCGGAAATTATAAATTTCATTTCTCAGGGTTGGAGCCAGAGACGGGAGATGCAGTGGAAGTGATTAAAGAAGACAGGACAAGTCTAGAAAGATTGACAAGAACAAGACAATCCTTGAGGATTTTATAAAGTACCCAGTGTTTTTCACTTACTTAGGACAAGTCTTGTTTGCGAATACGGCTGTGTGTCTCATAGGCTAAGATGTAGCTTGGCTATCATTTCTAGGGTTCCGTAGTTCCTACGAGGAACCCTTATAAGACCATCCTGTCCGTCCGTCCATCCGACCCAGTCTTTCACAGTACCATAACTTTTACAGTTTTAACCAACATAAACTATGGCAAGCTGGATGCTGGGCAAGACCGGCACACTATCGCGGCCCGGTGTTGGCCAACGGGCCTTAGATTGGCGACCCCTGGTGTAAACTTCAACATTAGGCACCCACTGTTATTTGTATTAAAATTAACAATATATTTACAATCGCCAATCAATTTTGAAACTTCGGGATTGAAGTATTAATTTAAGTGTTAATTTTTCGTGTGATAAAAGTAACAATATTTTAGAAAACTATTTAAAACTGTTAAGCAGTTATATTAAGCTTTGTTATGTTTATTTACTTTGAGAGTTAAGTTGGTATAAAGATTAAATGCTTGGTGAAGGAAAACATCGTGCGAAAATCTCTCTCTCTGAGAGAAGATAAACCAATTCTAGAAATTCGTGGGACGTCGTACTTTTTATCATACCGTCATAGACTTAAGGTCTAATTACGATCCGAGGTGCCTCACAACTGGTTTCAACTGCCAGCATTGCTTCTGTGGCAATCAGCACACACAGAAGGTGATACAGTAAGAGTATTACTATTTTATTTCACAGAAAATTTAAATGAAATTTTAGGAATTACAGATCGTGTAGACATATGAAAATCTTTGCACAGCTAGTTTATCCCTGCACTAATAAGCCAATAGTTTTATATTTACTATAAAAATATGTAGGTATTATTTATATTTCGCTATGAATAGTTATTTCTACCGCTTTGCTACTGAGGAGGGCGGATAATTTTCTTCCAAGTCGTCCTATTATCTATTTCGAGTAATTTTGTGCGGGTTCGAAGATAATTTAACTTGTCCCCGGCACTCGTCGAGGGTAAAACCTCGACGTCATCATTGGACACTGTCGATCCTGGCTTACAGGAGTAACAGCGGTGGTAGCGCGTGGCAGGACTAGACCCATGAAAAGAAGATAAACTGAGGCGTCGAAATATTTGATATAAAAATGTGGTCATTTCTTCATTGTGATTTTCATAGCATGCTATTTTTAAACCCCCGACAAAAACACAGGGGTGTTATAAGTTTAACGTGTATATCTATGTGTCTGTCTGTGGCATCGTAGCGCCCAAGCGGATGAACCGATTTCAATTGTGTTTTTTTTTGTTAGATAGGTATTCTGATCGAGAGTGTTCTTAGCTACGTTTGATGAAAATCGGTTCAGCCGTTTGAAAATTATCAGCTCTTTTGTAGTTTAAAAAGTCGTCGCATCGGGGGTTTTCTAAATTTTCAATTTTATTTATTTACAGATGTACTTAATAGTCCTGTTTCTTGTGGGTGCATCGACAGCCCCTAGCATGCTTGTGCCAACCAGTCCAGAAGACCAACCAGGTTCTGGAGACCAGGGAAGAGGCTGTCAGTATGGAAGGTTTCTGGCGCACGAGTCCAACTGTTCTTTCTTCTACGAATGCAACGACGGTATAATTATATTAAAAAAATGCCCGCCGGGTCTCGTTTTCAACTCCTTTGAAGGAGTAAGTATTACAGTATTGTTAAGTATATTGAACGACCTCTTGGCGCAGCAGTTTGACCGTAGGTCACTCGGCTCACTGCCCCGGGTGGTAGCGGGTTCGATTCCCGCTGGGGCAAATTTCGGAAATGGCCTTTTAGTAACTTACCCAAGTCTGGGTGTCACTGGGATCGCCCCCAGTTTATTGTACGGTACCAATAGTACAAGGGTTGCTTAGGTTGGGACCATGCAGTTGGTGCGTAGGTCTGGCGATATCTAAATATATATAACTCAATGGTGACTGACTGATTGACTGACATAGTGATCTATCAACGCACAGCCCAAACCACTGGACGGATCGGGCTGCAATTTGGCGTGCAGGTAGATGTTATGACGTAGGCATCTGCTAAGAAAGGATTTTGATTAATTCTACCCCCATGGGAATAAAATAGGGGATGAAAGTTTGTAGGAAACTTTGTCAATTTTAAACCGATTGGGCTGAGACTATGCATGCATAAAGCTACTATGACGTAGACATCCCCTAAGAAAGGATCAAAATTCCACGCCGACGAAGTCGCGGGCTCAGCTAGTTTATATATATGATACTGGCTTTTCCCCCGCAGATTCGAAGGAGAGTGGGACAGAGAGAGAGGAAGGACTGAGTTGTGGGCTATCGGTTATCTCACTCATAGTGCGAAACGCAGCTCCAACAGCTACTTTACGCCTGCCTTCTGTGAGAGAGTGGTGTACCACCCTGATCGTACTTATTTAGTTATTTTTAATTTACCAATTTTTCAATGCTTTTCAGACATGTGCAGGCCCTAAATCAATTTCTTGCGATCTCGAGTCCGCACCGATTATAGAGACTGCGGAGTCTCAAAACATGAAGACTACAATTTATGAAACTACTGAACAAAGCACCCAGTCAACTACAGAATTGTTGAAGACCACACAAATAGTCACGCAAATAAATGCAAGTAGGGCACAGACAATTCAATTCGCACAAAATAATCAAACCGAGTCTAAAAAAATTACGACTACAAACGAAAAAAGTACTAAAGAGTCTCAAGAAGAAATAACTGTACAAGCACAAAATACTACAGAGTCTCAAGATACAACAACTGCACAAGCACAAAATACTACAGAGTCTGTAGAAACAACAATTGTACAAGCACAAAATACTACAGAGTCTCAAGATACAACAACTGTACAAGCACAAAATACTACAGAGTCTGTAGAAACAACAACTGTACAAGCACAAAATACTACAGAGTCTCAGGAAACAACGACTGTACAAGCACAAAATAATACAGAGTCTCAAGAAACAACAACAGTACAAGCACAAAATACTACAGAGTCTCAAGAAACAACAACTGTACAAGCACAAAATACTACAGAGTCTGTAGAAACAACAACTGTACAAGCACAAAATACTACAGAGTCTCAGGAAACAACGACTGTACAAGCACAAAATATTATAGAGTCCCAAGAAACAAGAGCTGTACAAGCACAAAATATTGCAGAGTCTCAAGAAACAACAACTGTACAAGCACAAAATATTACAGAGTCTCAAGAAACAACGATTGTACACGCACAAAATATTATAGAGTCTCAAGATACAACAACTGTACAAGCACAAGATATTACAGAGTCTCAAGAAGCAACAACTGTACAAGCACAAAATATTACAGAGTCTCAAGATACAACAACTGTACAAGCACAAAATATTACAGAGTCTCAAGAAACAACAACTGTACAAGCACAAAATATTACAGAGTCTCAAGAAACAACAACTGCACAAGCACAAAATATTACAGAGTCTGTAGAAACAACAACTGAACAAGCACAAAATACTACAGAGTCTGTACAAACAACCACTGTACAAGCACAAAATACTACAGAGTCTCAGGAAACAACGACTGTACAAGCACAAAATATTATAGAGTCTCAAGATACAACAACTGCACAAGCACAAAATATTACAAAGTCTCAAGAAACAACTACTGTACAAGCACAAAATATTACAGAGTCTCAAGAAACAACAACCGTACAAGCACAAAATATTACAGAGTCTCAAGAAACAACAACTGTACAAGCACAAAATATTACAGAGTCTCAAGAAACAACGACTGTACACGCACAAAATATTATAGAGTCTCAAGAAACAACAACTGTACAAGCACAAAATACTACAGAGTCTCTTGTACAGTTATTGTTTCTTGAAACAACAACCGTACAAGCACAAGATATTACAGAGTCTCAAGAAGCAACAACTGTACAAGCACAAAATATTACAGAGTCTCAAGGAACAGCAACTGTACAAGCACAAAATACTACAGAGTCTCAAGAAACAACAACTGTACAAGCACAAAATGTTACAAAGTCTCAAGATACAACAACTGTAGCAGCACAAAATACTACAGAGTCTCAAGGAACAACAACTGTACAAGCACAAAATATTACAGAGTCTCAAGAAACAACAACTGTACAAGCACAAAATATTACAGAGTCTCAAGAAACAACAACTGTACAAGCACATAATATTACAGAGTCTCAAGAAACAACAACTGCACAAGCACAAAATATTACAGAGTCTCAAGAAACAACAACTGTACAAGCACAAAATATTACAGAGTCTCAAGAAACAACGACTGTACACGCACAAAATATTATAGAGTCTCAAGATACAACAACTGTACAAGCACAAAATATTACAGAGTCTCAAGAAACAACGACTGTACACGCACAAAATATTATAGAGTCTCAAGAAACAACAACTGTACAAGCACAAAATACTACAGAGTCTCTTGTACAGTTATTGTTTCTTGAAACAACAACTGTACAAGCACAAGATATTACAGAGTCTCAAGAAGCAACAACTGTACAAGCACAAGATATTACAGAGTCTCAAGAAGCAACAACTGTACAAGCACAAAATATTACAGAGTCTCAAGGAACAGCAACTGTACAAGCACAAAATACTACAGAGTCTCAAGAAACAACAACTGTACAAGCACAAAATGTTACAAAGTCTCAAGATACAACAACTGTAGCAGCACAAAATACTACAGAGTCTCAAGGAACAACAACTGTACAAGCACAAAATATTACAGAGTCTCAAGAAACAACAACTGTACAAGCACAAAATATTACAGAGTCTCAAGAAACAACAACTGCACAAGCACAAAATATTACAGAGTCTCAAGAAACAACAACTGTACAAGCACAAAATACCACAGAGACTCAAGAAGCAACAACTGTACAAGCACAAAATAATACAGTGTCTCGAGAAGCAACAACTGTACAAGCACAAAATAATACAGTGTCTCGAGAAGCAACAACTGTACACGCACAAAATACCACAGAGACTCAAGAAGCAACGACGGCTTACGCCCAAAGTACTCGGACTGCTAAAGAATATTATAAAACTACACCATCAGTCTCGAAAATAAATGCTACTAGACCATATACGATTCAAAAGTCTCATAAAACTATGAACTCAGAAGCACAAACTACGGTAACAATTACAAATACTACATATAAAGGCAATCAATTTACCACAGGTAACACATTCAATAATTCAACATTTTTTGACACGACACATATAACACCGTATCAACAAACTACTATCGAAAACGCACAGATTACTACAGAATCTAAAATTACTACAGTTTTAGACGCACAAACTACTACGGAGTTGCATAAAACTGTGACTCCAAACACAAAAATGTATACCAATCTTCAAGAGACTATTACTTCAAACGCAGAGATTACCACAACCTCTCATGATACAGGGATTCCATACATACAGAGTACAACAAAGTTCCAGGAGACTATGACTCCAAACGCACAGATTACTACAAACTCTCAAAGGACAGCGGCTGGAAACACACAAACGCCTACAAATCTTGGAGAGTATATGACCCAATATGGACATAGTACTCCAACGTCTCAAAAGACTATTCCTTTAAACGCACAAACTACTACAAAGTACCAAGACACAATAATTCCAAACGCACGATTTACTACAAAGACTCCATACAATAGAGTGGTTGTAGAGTCTGAGACTCCCAATATTTGCGGCGACAGACGGTTCGGTTATAAACAACATCCAAGCAAATGTGACTCTTATTACACGTGCCTTTACGGTTGGCCTATCTTGCATTCTTGCGGAACGGGATACAAGTTCGATTCTATACTAGAGGTAAGGTGATATCAAGTCAAGGTGTGTATCACCAAAACGGCTGAACCGATTTTTATTTTGCTACGAACTATCTGAGGAATATTAGGTATTGCCCAAACATAATTGCTTCGCAATCGGTTCAGCCGTTTGAGAGCTATGACACCATGAACAGACAGACAGGGTCAAATAATACCTTTTGCTTGGACATATTAGGGCGTTCAGTTGAAATGAGTAATGATCCCAGACTAAGCAACATTTTTATACTATGGGTACCGTACAATGGACTGGGGGCGATCCCAGTGACACCCAGACCGGGGTAAATTACGAAAAGGCCATTTCCGAAATTTACCTCGACTGGAATCGAACCCGCAACCATTGCAGATCGGCTATTATAGCTGTGTTTCGTACGATGAGGGAGAGCACCGGCAGCCAAACTCCCCTCCTTTCCCTTCCCTCTGTGCCACTCCCCTTTAAGTCGGCATCGTACGTGCAATGCCTTTGGTATTGCAAGCATTTATTAGCTACGGTAACTACCTATTTGCCGACGTTTCAGGTTCTCTTTCAGGGCCCTAACCACGCTAGCTACTCAAATCGTAATAGAAAAGCAAACGCTCGCGATTATGTTTCAAACGCTCCGCTTTTGACGTTTTGCTGACACCATACCTTATCAATGCCAGTAGAAATCGTGAAGCTCGTGTCAGCAAGACGTCAAAAGCGGAGCGTTTGAAACGTAATCGCGAGCGTTTGCTTTTCTATTATGATTTGAGTAGCTAGCGTGGTTAGGGCCCAGATTTCAGACATTATTTTGGGATTTAAAATGTTGCTGTTTTCAGCGATGCATGGAGTTAACTGTTAGTAGCTGCAATTGTTTGCGAAAAATGGAGAGAAACGTGCCAGGCGTACCACGAATACCGGACAAACGATGCAACCCAAATTCATCGATAAGAATGGCGGAAATACCTGTAATACCAAAAAAAACATTAACACGAATACTTGCAATACCCAATACAACACCAAAAATACCAATTATACCAAGCATAACATCGTATATACCAAATCTAATAGGAATAACTGCAATACCAAATATAACATCAAACATACCAAGCGTACCAAAAATACCAGAAAATTCAGAAACACTGCCCAGACTGACCAATTCTCTGGAAAGACTATGGTATTACACTAAGTTATTTATTTTCCGTAATGGAGCGTGCCAGAGTACTTTACCGTACGTGTACATTTACTTGTTATGTATGATACTAATTAGAACAGTCGGTACACTCCTATAATCTGACTTGGTCTGAGACGCTATTTTTAGTCAGTAATTATTTATACATGAGACCAATGTGCTTCGTATGAGTCGAGCTCATCCCGCCATCGTCTTTTGGGTCTGCCGCGTGGTCTGGTGTTGTGTGGGACCCACACTGTGGTCACTTTCGCCCATAGATCGTCGGGCATGCGGCAGAGGTGTCCAGCCCAGTTCCACTTTAATTTGGCAGCTGAGTGGCCTACGTCTGCAATGTTCGTTTTGGAGCGCAGGATCGAGTTTCTTACTCGATCTATGAGCTTTACTCCTAAAATACTGCGCTCCATTGCTCGCTGGCATACCCCAAGGGCGGACTTTTGACGATTAGTTAATGACCAAGTCTGCGCTCCGTAGGTGAGGATGGGGAGAATGCACATGTCCATGAGTTTTCGTTTTAGTGAAAGGGGTAAAGACCCTTTCATTAGGTCTTTCATTGCAAAGAATTTCATTTCTAAGCACATTGGTCTCAGACCGCAACAGACCGAGACAAATGGAAGAAGGGAGGGGAGGCCTTTGCCCAGCAGTGGGACACTACAGGCTCCTAATAATAATAATAATATAATTATTTATTATTTCGGACTTCCGAAACAACTTGTAATTTAGGCACATCTTATAGGTTAAACTAGCGTCCCGCCCCGGCTTCGCACGGCTTTAAAATTATCAGTGTTTTTCTACTATATTATGCATGTATTATACTTTATATGTCCTTCCTCTTGAATCACTATATCAACTAAAAAAACCGCATCAAAATCCCTTGCGTAGTTTTAAAGATCTAAGCATACATAGGGACATACGGACAGCGCGAAGCGACTTTGTTTTATACTATGTAGTGATGATAAATAATTGTTACAACGATGTTATATAGATACATAAAACAATTGACGAGCGATTCAATTTAAGAAATAATGTTCGGTTTAGGAAATAGAAGAGAAAAAATATATTTTTGTTAAATTTATTTTTGTTTTATTTACCCCAGACGATAAAAGAGACTTGTTGTTATTAAGTTTTTAATTCGTAACACTTTATATCTATTTATATTACTTAATTATACTTGCTGTACTTCTAAAACAAGTTACCAAGTTAATCCTGTAGCAGTGATAGCCGATTAGTTAAAACACGCGTCTTGCAGGCTCCAGGTCCTGGGTTCAAACCGTGGTTCGAACTTCTGGATTTTTCAAATTCATTTTTCAGATTATGTGTGAATCATAATTTCTATATTATGATTATCACTTGCTTAGGGTGAAGGAAAACATCGTGAGGAAACCTGCATGTTTTAGAAAATCTAACCAAATTTTAGTAAGACATGTGAATTCCGCCAACCCTCACTGGGCCAGCGTGGTGGATTACGGCCTGAATCCCCCTCGTAGTGAGGAGAGGCCCGTGCCCAGGAGCGGGACATCAAGAAGGGCTAAATTATTATAATTTAGTTTAATCCTAGCAACATTAGCTAGCTGTCTGTAAGTTGAAAGTCTTGTAAAAATCGGCACAGCCGTTTCGGCGATTAACCAGAATAAACGGACAGCCACACAGAAATTTAGAAAATAGTTTTCCTGTTAAACGTTCCTACCTTATACCTATACTTTCTTATGCATTCATGAAAAGCTATGGTTTTGATATTACAAACAGCCGCTTCAATTTTATGTATTAAAATAAGTAGATATGTATAAAGGTAATTGTGAATTAGATCTAGTGTTTATCTAGCCAGCCAACACTGGGCGAGCGTGGTGGACTATGCACCGAATCCCTTCCACAGTAAGGGGGAGTAATTCCGGTATACAGGGTGTAAGGGGTATCGTAACGAAAACTGATACCATGGATTCAACTCATGATTCTGGAGCCCGCAGAGTTGGAATTTTTCGGCTTATTATTTATATTATGCCTAAAATTTTCAGCATTTCTAAATTGATTTTAGCATTACATTATTAATCAAATCTATCTTAACGTGATTTTCCATAAATAAATCAATAAATTACTGCTATTTGAGGCACACTGCAATGTCATTTAAAATCAATGCGCGCTCGAGCGTATCAATCAGTGTAGTAAAAATACCGCAATTATAATAATAATACTAGCTGAGCCCGCGACTTCGCCCGCGTGGAATTTAACTTAACAATAAAGCCCGGTCCCGCGTTCTGAGCCCGCGCGACAGGACCCATTTTTTTAATTTTGTTTTTCTAAAATAAAAGTAGCCTCAGTTACTGCTTATAACATCAGCTATCTAACAGTGAAAGTCCCGTCAAAATCGGTCCAGCCGTTTGGAGATACTCTTTGATTTCAAGTGTTTTTATTTTTTTACGCGGAACCCTAATTGTTTTCCTAAAATCAAAGTAGCCTAAGTTACCCGCTATAAGATCAGCTATCTGCCAGTGAAATTCCCGTCGAAATCGGTCCAGCCGTTTCGGAGATTACCCGGAACAAACACACAGACAGACAGACAGACAGACAGACAGACAGACAGACAAAAATTTTTTAATTCGCGTTTTTGCTATAGGTATCGTATGTACTTTCATATGCATTTAGTGAAAAGGTGTTATTTTGATATTACAAACAGACACTCCAATTTTATTTATTTGTATAGATAAGCAAGTGATTTACCATGTCTGTCAACACCTTTGGGGAAACACAAGAGTGATAGTATAAGTTAAAAAAAATTGGCTTTCCCGTCACAAACAGAATTACGTAGCGATTGTTAACGCAACATCTGTGGTCATTGTTAAAAATATATCCTTTTAGATAAATTATCGGAATTTTTAGTTTGAATTCCGTATTCACTCGCGTTTGTAATAAAACCCAGATATAACGTTGTAGCTTCTATATTTAATAATGTAAATAAGAAATATTAAATTTAAAATAAAATAAACTGCTTCTCGGGTGTATTTTCTTAAATGAAATGATACCTAATAGAAAAAATCCACTTGTGCCAGACCGCCGCCTGTTGGCAAAGTGTCAAGAAGGCTTGTAGCATTGCCACGTTGAATGGCAATGCTAATTATCTGTGGCAGATATGTGCCAGCCTTCAGGTCACCAGCTGCCTCGATCAAGCGCTTTCTCAAGTCACTAAAAACCGCGATGTAAGTACATCCGGGCTTTTAGTTCCGCGGCCCGCCACGCACCACTGTCCCTCCTGTAAGCCAGGATCGATAGTGTCCATAATGACGAAAAGGTTTGACCCTCGACGAGTCCCGGGGAAAAGCGAAATTGTCTTGGAACCCGCACGAATGTAATCGGAAGAAATAATAGGAGGAGTTAGTAAAAAATATCCTCGTCACTCCGTTCCATAGCGGGAGACAGAAATAACTGTATGGGCTGATTGCCATAGAAGCGACATTGATATGGTATGGTGTCAGCAAAACGTCAAAAGCGGAGCGTTTGAAACGTAATAGCGAGCATTTGCTTTTCTATTACGATTTCAGTAGCTAGCGTGGATATGGCCGAGTTGTAGTGTCAGTACGGAAACCAAATGTTTAGTTATAAAACCAGATTAGAGCGAAGCGAGAGTCTCAAGTATCTTGTTAAAACACCAAAAGGAATGGGTACTACGATTTGAAAATTACAAAAACACATTTGTGGTAATTAGATACATCAATTCCTTTCACGTAGAAATGTGGGCCAACACTGCCTACCCCTGGAATACCTATAAGTGTAACGATGTATCATGTGTACGGTGCTTTATGTTCTAAAATCAGACAATGATTTGATAAAAGCTTTTTACCTTTTAATATATATTTAAATGACGCGTAGGTACTAAAGTTCGATGTTGTTATTGGGTTTTCACTATAAGACCCAGTGCACAGTGATTGCGCGGGCGCGGAAGCGAGCGCGGGCTCTGTTGATTATCCGTGATTGTCAGGTGTATTTTAATTAATATTCAATGTTAGTTTTTTTATTAATTCGGACGAAACAATAATAATTTAACCCTTTTAACTTGCATGTCTTAGAAAATCTAACCAATTTCGAAAGACATATGAAATCCGCGAACCCGCGCTGGGCCAGCGTTGTGGATTATGGCCTGAATCCCCCTTGTATCGAGGGGAAGCCCGTGCCCAGGAGTGGGACAATTATATATAAAGATTAGAATAACTCTTCTCGCCTACACAGATTTCCTTGTTTAGACATAACTTTTGTATAGTTAGACTTTTTGTACCCAGATTATTATCTTCTTATGAAACTCTGAATAAAAGTGTGTTACTTCAACGACCGCTTGGCGCAGTGGTTTGAGCGTAGGCCGCTCGGCTTACTGCACTTAGTGGTTGCGGGTTTGATTCCCGTCGGGGCAAATTTCGGAAATGGCCTTTTCGTAATTTGCCCAGGTCCGGGTGTCACTGGGATCGCCCCCAGTTTATACGGTACCCATAGTACAAGCTTTGCTTAGTTTGGGACCATACAGTTGGTGTGTTAGTCAGGCGATATTTAGGTATTTAAGTACCTTCCTGTTTGACCTAGTTACATATAAAGTTAATAAAATAAAATAAAAATAATCATTTACATTTATATTAACTTTTACAGCTCGCCGCCCCGCTCCCGCTTCAACAATGTGAACGGACCCTTCCATATCAAAGGGGAATTGGATATTCCTTGTTTTTAATTTCAGGAAATGCGTCAGTATATAGTTAGTAAAAATATATATAACAGAATGTATTAGCTAACATCAATTATTTCACATTTCGGAAGCGGTGCAATAGTACCGACTTATTAATTTTAGTGATTTATTTATTTATCAACCAAACGCGACAGAGAGCTCGATGTTCACACGGGTGTATAAACGACGGGTCACAAGTTAAGAGTAATCTCTGAAAGAGTGAAAATTTCTTCAAATAAATCGTGAGTATACTGTTACAGCCCCTCTAGCCAAGTGGCTTCGTCTACATTCGTTTCTACAAATCGCTACGCTTCATGTATGGAAATGACATAAGTCACGTGATCTACTTATCGACTTGTAATGTCATCTCCATACATTGAAGCGTAGCGTTTTGTAGAAACGCTTGTAGACGAAGACACTTGGCTAGGGGGGCTGGGATTTCATTAGACGACCGCTCGGCGCAATGGTTCGAGCGCAGGCCGCTCGGTTCACTGCACATGGTGGTTGCGGGTTGGATTCCCGCTGGGGCAAATTTTGGAAATGGCATTTTCGTACTGAGCCGTGGTCTGGGTGTCACTCGGATTCGGTACAAGCATTGCTTAGTTTGGGACTATATAGTTGGTGTGTTAGTCTGTAAAATTTATTGATATTTAATAGGGCGGAAAATCGTTTTGTTTTTTTTTTGTATACATGTTAAGCAGTTAGCGGAGGCCATAGATGCTGGCAATACCAATGACATTATTCGCATGTTGCTGAACTGAAGGGGATTGGGACAAAGGGAAGAGATTGGGCGGGAGCCTAGCTTAAATAAATAAATAAATATCGCCAGACGAACACACCAACTGTATGCTCTCAAACTAAGCAACGCTTGTACTATGGGTACCGTACAATGGACTGGGGGTGATCCTAGTGACACCCAGACCAGGAAAAATTACGAACAGGCTATTTCCGAAATTTACCCTCACGGGAATCGGACCCGCAGCCACCCGATGCAGTGAGCCGAGCGGCCTACGTTCGAACCACTGCGCTAAGCGGTAGTCTGGCTTTCTCATCATTTGAAACCCAGATATAATATCGATTTTACGCCAATCTTCTGTGAGCGGCGAGCCAACCCGAACATGAGCCACAGTTTGACTTTATCACCTTGAAATTCATGTTATCCTGGTACTTTTTCAGTGCAACAGTACCCCATAAAAGATCCTAAACACAATTTTTTTTCTCAACAGATGTTAGCAGCGGTATTTCTAGCTATGATTGGCGTCACATCAAGCCTTTACATACCTAAGGTTCACACTCCTAGCGTAACCTTGGCACCAAGGAGACCTACAGAAGACCTCCCTCTGGTAGGCCTTCTGCCGGATGGATGCCCCGTGAACCCTGAAGACCGTCAGCTGTTGCGGTACCTGACGAACTGCTCCATGTTCTATGAATGCAGTAATGGACAGAAAGTCTTGAAATACTGCCTTCCCGGACTCCATTTCGATTACATCTCCCAAGTAAATATTCTCTCATCATTATTAACAACTAGCTTCTACCCACGACTTCGTCCGCGTAGACTTAAGTGGATTATTCTATGTGTTAATCCAGGTTATAAACTATCTGTGTTCCAAATTTCATCCGAATCCGTTCAGTAGTTTTTGCGTGAAAGAGTAACAAACATACATCCACACTCAGATATTCTCGCATTTATAATATTAGTTGGATATGGTTTAGTCTTCTTTTCGTATGGGCCAACTGGGGCGGAGGTTTCAGGTCTCCGACATGGCTTAACGACTCCTGTAGCCGGGGCCGCCAGCTTAACAGCCCCTCCAATGCATGAACAGAATTACCTCAATAGTTGACACAAACTGATTCTAATGATTGCCGTTAGGAGTACTTGTAATTTGGGTACAAATTTTCTGAGTGAAAAACCCCCTAACCTAGCCAAGCTTTTATTCCTTAATATCCTTCATATCAGTAGTTATAATTTCAGCGTTTACCAAGAAATCGCAGATTATTAATTAAATTTAATTTTCAGGATTGCTTGGTGTCGGAAAAAGCTGATTGTATACTCGAAATGGCAATAACTGAAATACCCAGGAACCTCGACATGACTAGTACAGACTCCATCAAGAGTTGGACTCCAATAGTCCAAAATACCATACATAACGCACAAAAAACTACAGAGTTTTATCAGACTATCCCACCAGCCGCACAAACTACTATAGAACTGGTCGAAACTACAGTTGCAAGTGCACAGACTAATACAGACTTGCTCGAAACTGCAGTTGCAAGCGCACAGACTAATACAGACTTGCTCGAAACTATAGTTGCAAGTGCACAGACTAATACAGACTTGCTCAAAACTACGGTTGCAAGCGCACAGACTAATACAGACTTGCTCGAAACTACGGTTGCAAGCGCACAGACGTATACAGACTTGCTCAAAACTACGGTTGCAAGCGCACAGACGAATACAGACTTGCTCGAAACTACGGTTGCAAGCGCACAGACTAATACTGACTTGCTCGGAACTACGGTTGCAAGCGCAGAGACTAATACAGACTTACTCGAAACTACGGTTGCAAGCGCACATACTAATACAGACTTGCTCGACTCTACGGTTGCAAGTGCACAGACTAATACAGACTTACTCGAAACTACGGTTGCAAGCGCACAGACGAATACAGACTTGCTCGACTCTACGGTTGCAAGTGCACAGACTAATACAGACTTACTCGAAACTACGGTTGCAAGCGCACAGACTAATACAGACTTGCTCGGAACTACGGTTGCAAGCGCAGAGACTAATACAGACTTACTCGAAACTACGGTTGCAAGCGCACATACTAATACAGACTTGCTCGACTCTACGGTTGCAAGTGCACAGACTAACACAGACTTGCTCGGAACTACAGTTGCAAGCGCACATACTAATACAGACTTGCGCGAAACTACAGTTGCAAGCGCACAGACTAATACAGACTTGCTCGGAACTACAGTTGCAAGCGCACATACTAATACAGACTTGCGCGAAACTACAGTTGCAAGCGCACAGACTAATACAGACTTGCTCGAAACTACGGTTGCAAGCGCACAGACTAATACAGACTTGCTCGAAACTACGGTTGCAAGCGCACAGACTAATATAGACTTGCTCGAAACTACGGTTGCAAGCGCACAGACTAATACAGACTTGCTTAGAACTACAGTTGCAAGTGCACAAACTACTACAAAGTCTGTAGATTGTAGTAGAGTTGGAGATTTTATCAGCTACATGCCACATCCACACAGATGTGACCAATACTACATATGTTTTGATAATTTGCCTATTTTACAAAAGTGTCACAAAGGAATGGAGTTTGATACCGTGTCAAAGGTATAATGATAATACTATTAGATAAAAAATATTATTTTAATTTTGATGTAACCAATTCCTTCACGGAAAACACGATAGATTAGATAAATGTTTAACATTATATTATTTTACAGAAATGCGTGCCTTCAACTCCAGGAGGTTGTGATAATATTGCACAGACTTCTACAAAGTCTGTAGATTGTAGTGGAGTTGAAAGTTTCATCAGCTACATGCTACATCCGCACAGATATGACCAATACTACATCTGTTTTGATAATTTGCCTATTTTACAAGAATGCCACGAAGGAATGGAGTTTGATCCCGTACATAAGGTACAATGATAATTTTCATTGAAAATAAATTAATACATTACCTTGATTTCAATCTACCCAATTAGTTTGAAATAAAATTAATAAATGTTTAATTTATCATTTTTCAGAAATGCGTGACTTCAACTGTAGGAAGCTGTAATTATATTGCACCGACAACTGCCGAGGCTCCAAAGGCTACAGTTGCAAGCGCAAAAACTACTACAGAGTTGTTCGAAACTACAATTGCAAGCGCACAGACTTCTACAAAGTCTGTAGATTGTAGTGGAGTTGAAAGTTTCATCAGCTACATGCCCCATCCGCACAGATGTGACCAATACTACATCTGTTTTGATAATTTGCCTATTTTACAAAAATGTTTCAAGGGAATGGAGTTTGATACCGTGTCAAAGGTACAATGATAATACTATTTGTCAAAAAATATTTCTTCATTTCGATGTAACCAATTGCTTCACGGAAAACACGATAGGTTAGATAAATGTTTCATATTATATTTTACAGAAATGCGTGCCTTCAACTCCAGGAGGTTGTAATAATATTGCACAGACTACTACAAAGTCTGTAGATTGCAGTGGTGTTGGAAATTTCATCACCTACATGCCACATCCGCACAGATGTGACCAATACTACATATATTTTGATAATTTGCCTTTTTTACAAAAATGTCACAATGGAATGAAGTTTGATACCGTATCACAGGTACGATGATAATTTTAATTCTAAATAAATAAATACATATCTTGATTTCAATCTACCCAATTAGTTAGAAAGAACACTATATGTCTTATAAAATAAATGTTTAATTTATAATTTTTCAGAAATGCGTAACTTCAACTTCAGGTGGCTGTAATCATATTGCACAGACTACTGCAGAGGTTCATGAGACTACAGTTACAAGCGTACAAACTACTACGGAATCTATTGAGGCTACAACATCAGCCGCACAAACTACTATAGATATGCTCGAAACTACGGTTGCAAGTGCACAGTCTAATACAGACTTGCTCGGAACTATAGTTGCAAGTTCACATACTACCACAAAGTCTGTAGATTGTAGTGGTTTTGGAAATTTCATCAGCTATATACCACATCCACACAGATATGACCAATACTACATCTGTTTTGATCATTTACCTATATTACAAGAATGCCACGAAGGAATGGAGTTTGATCTCACGTCAAAGGTACGATTATATTTAAATTTAAAGTAAACGAATAATGTGAATTTTCTTTACCCAATTTGTTCGACGAAAACACTACATTAACTAAAACGTTTCATATAACTTTTTCAGAAATGCGTGACCTCACTTCCTGACGGTAATAGTTAAATCGCATAGACTGCTGCAGAGTCTAAAAAGACAGTTGCAAGCGAATATACTACCACAGCATCTCAAGATAATGCAGTTGCAAGTGCACATACTACTTTAGTGTTTCAAGAGACTGCAGTTGCAAGCGCACATACTACTACAGAGTTTACGGAGACTCAATTGCATGCACACAGATTACTGCAAAGAATGAAGTCCGTGAAATTAGGTTTAGATCTAAAATAATGGTGTGAAATTCAGTTATATGAATCCATTTACCTTACATAGCCTTCTCAGCCCCGGATCTAGGGGGGGGCAAGCCGGGGCCTATGCCCCGGGCGGCAAGTTCAGAGGGCGGCCAAGTTCACACTTTATAGACGAATGGACAACTCATCATTGACATAACTCGGACCACATAATAAATAAAGACTAGTACAGAAATTTCAGTATTTTTTTACTGTGGCCATTAACTCGACCGAGACGCGCTGCACAAACATTATTCGCGAGGCGCGTAGGCATAGTTCAAACTACGCGCCCTCTCGCTGGAATCGCAGAACGCGGCAGCACGCGTCTGGTTACCGTGCGCGCGAAAGGGATGGAGCTATATTCGAAAACTCCTTCGCCGATCTCTCTCCACGACAGTGTTTTGTTTTAAACGTGTGTGTTGTTTGTTTGTTTATATTTACTAAAATTTAGTACTTGTTGATCAACCGAAGGTATTAGTACATTGTTATCCTAGGGGTGAAGGTAACCGTCGACCTATTGGCGCCCGAGCGCAGCGAGGGCGCCAAATCCCGTCTCGGGCCTAAATAAGTCTTTCACCCGACATAAACACTGTGCTTTTTCATTACGAATTCTATTTGTCATTACTCATACTCTGAAAGTAGGTCTGAAGTTGCCTGAGGAGCGGGTTGAAAGTAATACTTTTCCGGCCCGGGAGAATGGCTTTCAACTGACAGCTGTCAAATTATTAAAAAAAAAAACTAGTTCCATTTTCACATTTCTATGGAACCATGTTCAAACTTTTTCTACAGTCACTCAATTACAGCACGATGTAAAATTGAAATAACATAAAGTTAAGTATTAATTAAATAATATATATTTTTAAATGACTTAATTATAATTTAGTTTCAACAATTTCTTTAAAATAACATAGATTTGGGCAAAATATTTAAAGATGAAAATGAAAAATAATGGCTAAATAATGAAGCTGGCCGGCCAACGAAAAAAAAACAATATAGGCGGCAATCCGATCTTTATTTTTTTTTTCGAGTTGTAGAGTATTGTTCATACTTCCTTGTATTATTTCTTTAGCCAATTCCTGTTTTTATTTTTATTTTCCTTGTATTCGTAATGAAAAGCACAGTGTTTACCTCGGGTGAAAGACTTATTTTGTCCCTCGAACTATTAGCGCCCTCGCTACGCTCGGGCGCCAAACCCCGTCTCGGGAAAAAAAACACTTTCACCACTCGAGTAACAATGTACTATTGTTTTTTTTTCGTTACCCGGCTTCATTATTTAGCCATAATTTTTCATTTTCATCTTTAAATATTTTGCCCAAATCGATGTTATTTTAAAGAATACGTTGAATAGAAATTATAATAAAGTCATTTAAAAAAATATATTCCTTAATTAATACTTAACATTATGTTATTTCAATTTTACATCCCGCTGTAATTGAGTGACTGTAGAAAAAGTTGGAACATGGTTCAATAGAATTGTGAAAATGGAACTAGTTTTTTAATAATTTGATAGCTGTCAGTTGAAAGCGATTCTCCCTAGGGCGGAACAGTATTACTTTCAACCCGCTCCTCAGGAAACTTCAGACCTAATTTCCGAGTATGAGTAATGAAAAATACTGATTGTATTAGTGTCACATCACTAAATCTATCACAGCTCATCGATCGCCTCTCTAGGCCTAAGTATTTTATCATAACTATATTATGCTTTTTAATGTTTATTTTTAAAATTCAATGTAGTACCTATGTGCCATTACTTACGTCATAAATTCGTCATTATTAAAATTAAATTAAACCGATTACTTAATTTTTTTTTGTTGTGTCTGCTCAAAACTTTGCAAAAAATGAGACAAAATCCAATGGAATAATGGATAAATGAGGCTGGGAAGTTCCTGAAAAAAATGGTGTTGAACCTATTTTGCTAAACAAACGAATTACGAAACGTAAAACGTTTCGATGAGATGTCTGAAGACGAATTACAAATACTTCAACCTATTCAACTATTTTCTAAAGAAATAATTATGATACCTATTTGATCGAATCATATCAGAAATTAAAAAGAGAAGAAGAAGAGAAATAGAACACTACGTTTTTAAAGAGAAAACTCTGTTTTTATTTGGTGATATAGAAAAGGCTAACGGTTTCTATCTCTTGCAACAGATCTATGCGCATGATTTGCAGGATGATTTTCCTAATATTTGTATTGCCTTGCGAATTTACTCTACGCTACGTGGTTTTAACAAACTAAAACTAATTAATAGTACATTGTTACACAAGCGGTGAATGTAACTTGTTTTGGCCCGAGACGTGGTTTGGCGCCTGAGCGTAGCGAGGTCGCCAATAGTTCGAGGGATAAAATAAGTCTTTCACCCGAGTTAAACACTGTGCTTTTCATTACGAATACAAGGAAAATAAAAATAAAATACAGGAATTGGCTAAAGAAATAATACAAGGAAGTATGAACAATACTCTACAAACTCAAAAAACAAATGAAGATCGGATTGCCGCCTATTATTTTTTTTCGTTGGCCGGCCAACTTCATTATTTAGGCATTATTTTTCATTTTCATTTTTAAATATTTTGCCCAAATCTATGTTATTTTAAAGAAATTGTTAATACTAAATTATAATTAAGTCATTTACAAATATATATTATTTATTTATTACTTAACTTTATGTTATTTCAATTTTACATCGCGCAGTAATTGAGTGACTGTAGAAAAGGTTGGAACATGGTTCCATAGAAATATGAAAATGGAAATAGTTTTTTTTTTATGATTTGACAGCTGTCAGTTGAAAGCGATTGTCCCTAGGGCGGAAAAGTATTACATTACTTGCAACCCGTTCCTCAGGCAACTTCTGACCTACTTTCCGAGTATGAGTAATGAAAATATTATTTGCGATCTTCTATGAGCCAGGAACGCTTATCGAGTCTTGCAATCTTAGCGATCGAAAATCGAATTGCACACGAGTTAAATTATGACAAGTTCATAGATATTTTTGTGTGGGGGCGGCACAATTTAGATTTTGCCCCGCCTAAAAAAAATTGAAGATCCGGGGCTGAGCCTTCTTCACGCTTGTTATATAATCCGACAGAGGTTCGACGTTTTATTTATTTATTTATTTAAACTCTATGCACAAGTGAAAACACAATGTACAAAGGCGGACTTAATGCCTTAGGCATTATCTACCAGTCGACCTTAGGGTGGTGCAGAAACAACATGGCGGGTGCAACTTATACGAGAGAAATAGAGAGTAATTTATACCTATATACATATTATTGATAAATACATAGATACATACATACATATAAAACAAAGTTTTAGTTTCATGATTACTATTTTCACTAGCCACATCACTAACTAACTACTAACTTACACAACCGTAAAATAGTATAGTGGTTACACATAGCTAAATCTTAAATAAAAGTAATTTTGTAACCAGATTTAAAGATATCAATGATATTTACCAAATAATATTTATTGTAAAATATTACTTCCGCTGGATTCACTCATTATTTCTACGCGCTCCGACTACTAGTCGGAGCGCGTAGACGTAGTAATGACGTATCATTATTTTCGTCTTAGTTGATTTTGTTATTATTTATTCGTAGATGCTTAATTGTAATAAATTAAAATTTTACAAATAAAAAAATAATTCCAAGTATATTGTTTTCTTACATTTTTTACCAGACGAAGCATACAAACGAAATACATTAACAATATGTATGGCTGTAATTAATTGTCTGTATGTTCGTTCCGGGTAATCTCCGAAACGGCTGGACCGATTTCGACGGGACGTTCACTAGCAGATAGCTGATATTATTTAAGCAGTAACTTTGGCCAATTTTATATTAGAAAATCAAACTTTTCGTAAACTCTGCGAACTGAACGACATTTTTTGTTGAATTAAATTTTTGTTAAGTTGAATTCTACGTGGACGAAGTCGCAGGCACAGCTAGTTACATAAAAGTACTAAATTCTTTGAATATCCGCGCATTCTTTGAGAAACGCACTGTACAAGTCTTGGCCGCAATTAGGCATTGATGTCCTGACGTGTGTTAGGCTTTTATAAATGAATCGACTTCAAGTCTAAGAGCAATCTTGAAAATTCTCTTCTTATGACATACCAGTACAAAATTACCTGTCAAAAGCGTGCTAAAGATCGCTTCCAGACTTAAGATAGATCGTACTAATATTATAAATGCGAAAGTTTGTGAGTGTGAATGTATGTTTGTTACTCTTTCACGCAAAAACTACTGTACGTATTTGAATGAAATTTGGAACACGGATAGTTTATATCCTGGATTAACGCATAGAATATTTTACTTAAGTCTAAACTAGTTTATTTATATAGCCTAAGTCAATCATGTGCGTCCTTTAATGCATAATATTCCGCCCACGACAGTAATGTACAGTTTCTTAACCAATCAACAGAATCATCTTGAGTTTAATAGGTATAGGATAACTTATTATTTCAAATTCGCCTAAATCAATCACAATTTTACTCTCATCGATTGGTTGAAACAACTCAATATGGTAGTCCATTATTTTCTGTACAAACGAATTGCTTAAAATTGTGTCGATCGCGTGATCTAGCTTTTCCATTAATAGCTCTGCTAAATCGATCAATTCATTCGATTTCGATGTTCTATCGGTTGTATCGATATCTATACTCGATGCTGTGTTATCGATTTCGTTAAAATTTGTATCAGCACCACCGGAAATTTTGATTGACGGTGTTAATTCTCTTTTAACCTTAGTTGATACTTCAGGTGTTTTTACATTATTATTATATTCTAAATCATCTGTCTGTTTGTTATTACCTCGTTCAATATTATACTCATCTTTGTTAGAATTAATAACATCCATTGGTTTACTATTTAGATCATATATAAGATGACCAAGTCTCTTTAAGGATTTCAAGTTATCAAGTTTTGATTTAAATCTAAGAATATTTCCAGAATTGATAACAACGAACACATTTTTAGAACCAAGACTTGCTGCAGTGAAATGTTCTAAAATGTCAGGTATTTCAGATGTTACACTATCAATAGCTGTTTTAATAATATTGTTCAATGTGTCATCATCTTTTGTGTTGCTATTTTCTTTTGCTTGAAGTATTAATCTATTAACAGCTTGGTTGCCAAAAACTGGCACATTATCTTCAATGTTGCCAGAGTTAAAAATCATAAAAACATTATTACGATCAACATTTTTTTGTTTCAAAACTTTTATGGGATTATAAGAAAATTCAATATCCTTTGCCTTAGATTTTCCAGCATTATAAAATAGGACCTCTGGTCTCTTTATAATATCCTCTATCATCTTATTACGTCTTATGTCATAAGATTTCTTATCAGCAGTGTCATTAGAATGCATTGCATCATTTCTTTTGTTTTCAGGAGTCATTTTGGGCGCTGAATGAAATAAGTTTATATCACTTTTGTTTATATCTGCATCCGTATTTTGATGCATAGTCTCATAAATTACATTATTATTATTATCATCATCTGTACCATTTACACTTGTTCCATGAACTACGGATGAAGTGCTGACTTCATCTAATTTATCCATATCCCTGTTATTGTTTATGATTTGATTTGTTTCATTTAAAATTTGAATAGGACTGAAAATATTGTCTGAAACATTTCTTTCTTCTTCTCGAACCAATGGTTTAGCGTTTCTTTTAGTTACGTGTCCTTTAATAGGTTTCTGCTCATCATATTTTCTTGATTCCTCTATTATATCATGTACTTTCATGCGCATTGTGTTATCATATTGGGAGGCTGGAGTCTGTGAAATTAAATTATTACCTATTTACGATCGTGTAGTCTGTTAGTCTGATCAAAGGAAGGCTGAAGGAAGGCCCAAGAAAAGATGGATGGATTGTATTAAGAATGATATGAACGAGGTTGGAGTGGATGTGAGTATGACGGGAAAGCGCGATGTATGGAAGGAAAAGACATACTGCGCCGACCCCAGATAATGGGAAAAGGTAAGGCAGATGATGATGAGTCTGTTAGTCTGAGTGGAGACCGTTCACTGGACCAGATGGTCTAGATTTTTATGGGAGAGAATAGGTAATAGAATAGGTTAAGCACCTAGTAACTGCTTAACATCACGCAGATCGTAAGATCTTTTGCCGACTTTGTCATATAATTAAAATAATAATAATTACCAACCTGTTCTTCGTTAGCCATTAATGCTCCATTATTTTCTTCTTTCTTATGATCTTTGCGTATCACTGAGGCTGATATGAGATTGAACAGCAGACTTAACTGCACTGTAATTAGAAGAACACAAGCTTTTGACTGAAGCTTCACTATTGTACATTTTATTTATGTTTGACCGACTTCCAAAAAAGGAGGAGTTCTGTGTACGTCTGTTTGTTTTTAAATGTATTTTCACAAATTTCTCCGTTAATTGATATGACAAGCGTCAATAGCCTAGTGGTTGGAGGGGCCGTCCTCGTAGCTGAGAGGTTCCGGGTTAGATCCCCATCCTGGCCATTAAACTATTGACGTGAGCCCACTCCTAGCACAAGCATTAGCTTAGTTGGAGGGGATAAAGGGAATACTAGTAATGTGATAAACACAAATTGCTAGTAATCTTTAAATAAATAAAATATTAGATCGATTTCGAAACATTTTTTGTTTGAAAGGGTATTTGGGACTGTCCCGCCAAAAACTCCAACCACTGTAACTCCTATAAACCAGGATCGACAATGGTGACCAATAATGACGTCCTGGTTTGACCCTCGACGAGTCCCAAGGAAGAGTTAAATACTATGTCATGTTGTTTGAAAGGGTATATAATACTCTCCAGGTGGTCCCATATAAATTTTATCAAACTCGGTCCAGTAGTTTGAGAGATATGGATCAATTTACTGTCACAAGGAACTCAATACGTGCCTCGATTATCACCGACCTCACTACAACCTGGGTGCATTAAAAAGCTAGAAATAACTAAGACCTTATAATTTCTTTCAATTGAAGAAAGAAATAAAGAAGAAAGAAATATATTTTAATTGGTACCATGGCAGAGCTATACAAAACTAACAAACTATACATACTAGTGATGTAACGAATATTCGCATTCGCATTCGCATTCGCGAATATTCGCAATTTTTTTGACATTCGCATTCGCATTCGCAAGAATCTATGCGAATGTTTGGCGAATGTTTTTGATAAACAAAAAGGAAATTATCTATAGATGGAAATGGAATTTTAATACAACTAGTAAGAATAATATATTATCTAAACAAACTTGCTCATAGGGTGGATCTTATTGCACCGCTTTAAGGTTCATAAAGAAGCTTATTACGCACTAGTGCTATTGACTTTACATTTTTTTTATCTTAGCAAAGAGTTATCCTAAAATAATAAATATTTAAAACCAAAAAATAAACAAAGTTTATGTGAATATTATAAATAAATACATTAATCGTTTAAATCAATTTCTTTCACATTAAATTTCACTGTTAATAAGACATATTATAAACATTCGATTATATATATATTACAAATAATATAATAACTGTTAGCGCCTTTGCCAGACCCATAGATAAATATAACCGGCCAAATGCATGTCGGACTACGCATACTCTAGGGTTCCGTAGACATCCCGCTACTTTTCGATAGTAAACTAAATTCGAACACATAAAATAAAAGTAATGTATTTTTATTGATATGAAACATCGAATACGGCGAAATTAATAAACTATTGGTTACCGTATAAATAAAATAGTAAAAAAATCTGTTACTTAAGTTATTAAACTGGCATCATAGACATCTTCAGCAAAAGTGACAAAAAAAATATTATTATGTTTTTGGACAGATGAAAATTATTATAAGGAGTTTTAATTCGAACAATTAAGTTGTGATTAGACTGGGAGCACAATCAGTGGTGCGTGGTTTGAGACTCAATCCAAACTTAGTTTTTTTTTTATAATTAATTATATTTATTTTGAATAGGTAGTAAATAACTATTTATTTCCTTTAATAAACCATTTATTGGTTCTCATTTAAAGCATGAATCTTGCTACTTACGTAAAAAAGGCCACAATGAAGCTCAATATTTCGTAAACGGGAATTAATATTAAAAACTGACAAAGAAACCTTCAAGTTATTTTAAAATACCTACTGAACAATACCTCAATCGAGAATGGAATAACTTTGCTTTCAAAATTTTAAAACAGTTTTTTAGTGGTATTTTAACTTTTTTTTTAGAATTTTCAGTATTTTAGCCCTAATAGTCTCAGAATAAAATTACTGTGATGTCAGACGGACGTATCGAAACTATAAGGGTTCCGAGTTAGACTACGGAACCCTAAAAACTTACGGCGCGCCCTGTTGTTTTATTTTTCATTCATCCTGCAATTATCTGACTTAAAAATATCATGAATTGTGTTTTTTTTCAATTGTGATTGTAATATTCTAAATATTTTTACTGGCGAGTAAGTTGTAACATGTCGTATGAAACGCGTGAGCATTATAAATTACACACCTCGGCTCCATCACAGCACAGCCCTGGCGTTATTCTCTGGCTGCGAACCAGCCTCGATCGTAACTTAGCTCACTTGCACAAATTCACTTATTTACTTACATTTGAGATTAAAAAACAAAATTGAGCTGTCTTGAGGTAGGCCACTAAATTATAAATAGTATATTTCTCTATTGCTCTTGTTAGTCTAATTAATATAATAACTCAATAAAATTTGAATATCAAATAAATTTGATTAATGCAATAATACTAAACTACCCTCAAATCAAAACCAATCTCTTCGAATTGATGTGACTAACTTCGTTCTTTCAACCTGGGTTCGGTTATGTTCGGCCGACACGAAATGTCAAACCAAACTAACATTCTGCGCGTTCTTTATAAACCCCCGACGAAAAATAGGGGTGATATACATGTGTATTTGTATGTATGTGGCATGTTAGCGCCCAAACAGATAATCCGATTTTAATTTTGTTTCTTTCTTTCTGTCTTTTTTAGAAAGATATTATGATCGAGAGTGTTCTCAGCTATGTTTCACGAAAATCGATTCAAACGTTTGAAAATTATCAGCTCTTTTGTTATTTAAAATGTCGTCGCATCGGGGTTTTTAAAAATTTTCAATTTAGAGTTTCTTATGTGAAAGTCAACATTCGCATTCGCATTCGCATTCGCGAATGTTGGAGCCAAATATTCGCATTCGCATTCGCATTCGCGAATGTCAAAAATCCAACATTCGTTACATCACTAATACATACACAGCTTAGGAATATAAATGGACATATCTAGCGAGTTATGTACTATCATACCAGGCCAAAGGGTCAACAGCTCAGCATATGCCAGGGTGCATGCGTGATGCATACCACCTGACGCTGGTTTTCAGCTGCAACCCCAGAACGATACACACACAGCCACGGTAAGCACTACATAACTAAGTGATGTAAAAATAAATACAAAATAATAAGGCATCAAGAACTGTAGCAACTCAGGACTCAACCAAATGAGTAGGAAAATTTACATATATTTAATTTTGGCTTTTGATTTTACACATAATTTTAATATATATATATATATATATATTAGCACAACATACCTTATATACCAAAACTTAATTATTTATTTATTTAATGAAAATGGTAGTTCCAGCTGGATCAAGACTCTAGAAGTTAAGCCGATGGATGAATGGGTGGATAAGTGGAACCGCGGGAAAAAGCTAGAGGACCTATATTGCAGTGCTCAGGACTTGTATATTTTCTGTTTCTTTTTGATGCTTAAGTTATTACTTAAGCATCAAAAAGAAACAGAAAATATAGGAATATGGTTGGAGTCGGTGCCGCTATCATTACACTACTTAAGATTACTTCTTAGGTAGGCCTAACCCTAATTGAATTGGCACCGACTCCAAATGAAAGAACTTACAAGTTTCCTAGTTATTTCTAGCTTTTTAGTGCACCAAGGTTTTATGAAGTCAGTTCAATTTTTTGAAGCGAAGCAGCTTCTTTATGGACGTTCGGGGCGCTCGCTGCCCGGGCACTAAAACCGTGAAAAGCGTTACGCGTTACGTTATGTTACACTCTGCCTACCCTGTTTCAAAACCCTATGCACGCCACTTATAATATATCTAATATCTACTGCAAAGCTTCGCTTCTTTCGGGCGTCTCTAGACGGCACTGTTTTTTTTTTCAGCATATCGACTTGGATATTTAGCGGTGAAGGGCAGATCTTCCAGCCAGGCGGGTACTAACTATGCCCCGCTGGTTATTCCCGGGGTCTTGTATATATAGTCACGATGCTTGTGAGTCTTAATATCGTGATTTAGTTTTTCTATGAAGAATCCGTACATTATATTGAGGCGCTGCATTTAGCGCCATCTGTCCGTTTCTGTCGGCGACGTGAATGTGAGGTCGCCACAGATATATCATTCTTATGACATAACAGTATACAATGGCACGAAAAAAGCCTACTCAATACCGCTCTCAGACTTAGATCTATTCGTTAAAACGGGCCGTGCAGTGGTTCCGAGCGTACGCCGCTCGGCTAACTGCAACGGGTGGTTGCGGGTTCGATTCCCGACGAGCAAATTATTAAAATTTCGTAATTTATAACACTTTTTAAAATTACTCACATATTATTATAATAAAATATATTTTCTTCATATTTACCACCTCGCAATACCTAATGAGTGCACGATAATAAAATTGGAATAACGAATAAATCGGTATATTCTTACTATCGATTAATTTGTAATCGATTCGCGTTAATCGATAAGACTTAATTTTCCATAATTGCCGTTAATAATTTGGTTACACCTAATTATACAATATGTAAGTGGCATCGTAATGAAAACTGATACCATGGATTTCAACTTATGATTCTGGACTCTCCAGAGTTGAAATTTTCCGTCCGAAATTATTCAGCATTTTTAGATATTATTAAGCTTGTTTCTGAAACAAAGATAGCTGCATTTAAATTATTATTTAATTGGCATGTAGTATTGTTTTAATTAGAATAGCAAATGCTATTCATGGTTGTTTCAAATTATTATTTAAATTAAGTTATTGTAAGACGACCGCTTGGCGCAGTGGTTCGAGCGTAGGCCGCTCGGCTACAGTAAACATGGTGGTTGCGGGTTTGATTCCCGCTAGGGTAAATCTCGGAAATGGCATTTTCGTAATTTTCCCTAGGCTGGGTGTCACTGGGATCGCCCCCAGTCCATTGTACGGTACCTATAGTATAAGCGTTACTTAGTTTGGGAGCATGCAGTTGGTGTGTTCGTCTGGCGATATTTATGTTTAATCTTGGAAATGTCATTCCTATGTCATTCTAGTACAAACTGATAATTCAAAAGCGTACTAAAGACCGGTCTTAGACTTGAGGAATATTTATTAATACGGCTTAAATCTCAAAAATAACATAATAATATATGTTATTATAAGTATACTAGCTGTTCCACCAACTTCGTCCGCGTAGTATTTAACGTAACAAAAATTTCGGGATTATCGGGATAAAAAGTATCCTATATGTTAATCCCGGTTATAAACTATCTGTGTTCCAAATTGAATCCAAATCCGTGCAGTAGTTTTTTCGTGAAGGAGTAACAAACATACATCCACACTCACAAACTTTCGCATTTATAATATTAGTAGGAAGTAGGATATATAAGTAGGAAGTACGTATTTATCGGTAGGTACTGACATCTTTTGTAATTTTTTCATTGTGTTATTATTATTATTATTAACAACGTTTGTAAGTATTATGACTGTTTGATGGCTATAAAAATTATAATAAAGTAAAATATTAATGATTATCGATAATTAGATAGGTATCTAATAATTGGATTACATATCACAATAATTATGATACAGTAATCTATGAAAATATTTACATTATTCTATTGATTAGACAAGAAAGTTGATTTGAACCTAAATGTTGTGTTACGTAAGATAGGTACAAAAGGCAACAGTCTGGAGCTATTATATTTATATTAATATATACTACCCTCTGTAATTATTGATTATAAGCAACTGGCGATAAAAAGAATAAAATTAAAAAATGATAACAAGTAAAATACAAGCTCTGAGTTTCTCGCCGGATCTTCTCAGTCGAGGTCGCGTTCCGATCCGGTTGTAGACATAAGAAAAAAAATGTAAAATTGACAATTTGTAAATGCCCCCGTAGGCCTAAACAAAATAAACGATTTGAATTTGAATTTGAGGTACTGTATCGTAACAACAGGGGTCGGTCGGCGGCCCAACGGCACAAATCCTGTGCGATTATACTTAGAACTAGATACTCACCTGGTTCGAGTGTGTTGTCTTGGTGTCTTGGGTTGTGGTCTTTAGCTTATAGGGTCACCTAGTCTAGTCTAGATGGGGGAAGGGGCCCCTAAAGAGATATTCAAATACGCTTAATACAAAGGGTTTTCTCTACGGTTGGGGTGTGGTGGGTACGGTACGGTCTTAGGGCCGCTATGGCGCCAGGACTCAGACGAGATTTCGATAATATTTTTTTCGTTGTATTGTTTTGTTGATTTCGTATGTGGCGACCTCACATTCACGTCGCCGACTGAAATGGACAGATGGCGCTAAATACAGCGCCTCAATACAATGTACGGATTCTTCATAGAAAAATTGAATCACGATATTAAGAATCGCAAGCATCGTGACTATATATACAGGACCACGAGAATAACCAGCGGGGCGCGTTCCGATCCGGTGGTAGATTTACCCTCGCCACCTCTCCTGGCAGCGGCCCAAGCCGAGGTCGTGTCCCTAGTGACGCCCTTGAGCTAGCTGCCCCCCTGCCCCTATGGCTGGAGCGCACTTGCGCTCGCCCTCTGTCCGGGTGAAGTTGTTATGGCCACTCTGGCCAACAACATATAGTCCAGATCAAAAAAAAAAAAAAAATAACCAGCGGGGCATAGCGGCCGCCCCGCCAGGCATAACACCCGCCTGGCTGGAAGATCTTCCCTTTACCGCTAAACGTATATAACTGCCAAAACTATAAGGCTTTTATTGAGGGTAGGTTTTATCTCCGACCGACGGTTTAGCGGCAAATGTGGTTCAAATGTTTCTAGTACTCTGACACATAGTTGATGTACAATTTTCTTTATCGTGTACCCACATACTATATAAGTACGGGGGCTATCTATACAAATAAAAACAGTGCCGTCTAGGGACGCCCGAAAGAAGCGAAGCTTTGCAGTAGATATTAGATATGTTATATTAACGCGTAACGCGTTACGCGTCACGCGTTACGCGTTATGCGTCACGCGTTACGCGTTACGCTTTTCACCGTTTTAGTCCCCGGGTAGCGAGCGCCCCGAACGTCCGTAAAGAAGCTTCGCTTCAATAAAATTGGAGTGTCTGTTTGTAATATCAAAATAACACATTTTTACTAAATGCATATGAAAGTACATACGATACCTATGACAAAATCGCGATTTAATTCTTTTTTGGCTGTCTGTCTGTCTGTGTGTTTGTTCCGGGTAATCTCCGAAACGGCTGGTCCGATTTTGACGGGACTTTCACTGGCAGATAGCTGATGTTTTAAGGAGTAACTTAGGCTATTTTAATTTTAGAAAAACAATTAGGGTTCCGCGTAAAAAACTAAAAACACATGAAATCAAAGGGTATCTCCGAAACGGCTGGACCGATTATGACGGGACTTTCACTGGTAGATAGCTATTGTTATAAGCAGTAACTTATGCTACTTTTATGTTAGAAAAACAAAATTAAAAAATGGGTCCTGTCGCGCGGGCTCAGAACGCGGGAGCGAGCTTTATTGTTAAGTTAAATTCCACGCGGACGAAGTCGCGGGCTCAGCTATAATATATATAATACGGGGTTTAAGACTTACCGTATCCTGGTCCAGTGACCCCAACGTCCACCATCTACCGCGTGCCGCCAGCAGGTACCACCACCGCGTGTGACGTGTCACCCACAGATATAGATTTACATAGATAACGCAAATGTATGTACTTAACGTGTCCGAAAACCCCGACCACGCGTCGAGGTTGGTCGCCGATAACTTACAGTCCTCGCGACTACAGATATAAAAATATGAGTATGAGCGTGATAATGACTCGAGAGAATCGTAGCGGGCGGAGGGGCATCGGCGGCATCGGTGTCTCTGAAGCGGTTTGGATTTCCCGTCACTAATGACGTCACAGTAGGTGTTAAAATTTCGGCACGCTTGGTTTCAATACAAATCGTGATACTTGCGTTATCTATGTAAATCTATATCTGTGGTGTGACTACACCACCGTAACTATGTCTTATTCAAGTCAATAACGATTGTCCTCAATGCACTCGCGGCCTACGCGCATCAAAACCCATGAAACGTTCGATATTAACGCTAATAAGCGCAGGCGCAGTAGCCAAAATTACTCAAGAACAATGCATGATGTACTTACTTAGGTAGTTTACCGGCCACCGGTCAACTTGCACTGCGGCGGCGAACAGGTCTGCCGTTCAAAATAATTACAAAATGGATGGTAGATTTTTATTTAATCTACCTCCAACATAAAATTGTGAGCCGTATGTTTTCTATTCCGAATAGAAACTTACATTATTTATTTGAAATTAAATACCTAAATCTGAGAGAGAATTAATCAGATTAGTAATATTGGATTGATAGTGTATTCTTTTTTTAGTAATTTATAGTTACAACTAGCTGTGCCCGCGACTTCGTCCGCGTGTATTTTAACTTAACAAAAATTTCGGGATTATTCATCCCCTATTTTATCCCCTTGGGGGTAGAATTAATCAAAATCCCCTCTTAGCGGACGCCTAAAAAAATTCAAATTTCAGCCCGATCCGTCCAGTGGTTTGGGCTGTGTGTTCATAGATCACTATGTCAGTCAGTCACCTTTGAGTTATATATATTTAGATGGTGCATTGTTGCTGAGAATGTACACCATCTTTTATTATATTTAAAAGAGTAACTAATTGAGTTTTAATAATGTAAATCCATGTGTAATAAGTAGGTAATTAAAGGTGGAAAAATAAATATGACAAACAAATAAGAGTAGGTTTGGTTTTTATTAGAAAAATATCTACAATAGTCTATTATTTAAGTACATCAAAATAGGATTACTGTTCGTTTTTAATTATAAAATACTATTATTTACGATGCAAGTTCATATTTATTTTAATTAATCATTTACTTATATTTTACACGAAATATAATTTCATTCATTTGACGACTTCCGCAGCATATGTGGGTGTTGCAGCATGGGTAGTTGAGTCGGGGGTAGTTATTGTGGATGGGGTAGTTGACATTAACTCTATTATTTTCGGCTCACTTATTGTTTTCTTGATTGGTACATGGCATTTTACAATATGCTTGGGCAGACATTCCTGTAAATATTGTCGATGTTTAATTTTTTATTCAGAAAATAGATCTCTACATAGACAAAATTGGAAAAATATTTTCAATCTTACTTACTCGTTTCTTAGAATCAAAATAGAATACAAAAGGGCAGTTTCTATGCCTGAGAGCTCCGTGTATGCATGTATAATAAAACCTGCAATCGTCTGGGTCAGCATGGATCCATACATCCAAATCATTGCATGAGCGGTCTACCTTTGACAATACAGTAGTCGCTGGGTTATTATTCGCTGAAATTATCAGTGGCATTGCGGATGGGGTAGTCACTCTTACTTGCCTAGATGAATATACTGTTACATTTGATTTAATTAATTTCATAGTTGCCTGTTGGGTAGTGTTGGTGGCTGCAGACGAGGCTGTATCCATCATTGATGGTTTAACAATGCATTTAGCTTCTGATACGGGAAGGCATTTCTGAAAAATATAATATTGTATTATTTCTTTTTTCATATCAAATCAGAATTCGGATAAGGGTTTTTGCTTACCAGTTGTATGGCGCTAAAATGACTACCCTCTTCACATTTCATGTATTTGAGACTACCCACAAGACATAGGTAGTAGAAACTGCAATTATTTGTATCGGGCCACAGCCAAGATGCATTTGGCTTACACATTGTTGTATAATAATTGAGATTACTAAGCGCAGTAGTTCTTAGGGAAGTGGCTGTGGAGAAGGTAATGTTTGGAGTAGCTACGCTATCGATTATAGTGCAATTTGCCACGGCTTTAGGTAGACATTTCTGTAAATAGATAATTATTTAATTGTCATCCTCATATATGACTTATCCTCACTTTTATGGTAAATTTAATCAAAATTAACAACTCTTTGTAACACAAATAAAACAAAAAGCTTAAAACTAATAAAACATCAAGTAGGATTGATGTCTTACCAATAATTGAGGATGAAAATGATGTCCGTTTGGACATCCATTGTGTCCGAGAAAT
This sequence comes from Notodonta ziczac, assembly GCA_918843915.1. Lineage (NCBI taxonomy): Eukaryota > Metazoa > Arthropoda > Insecta > Lepidoptera > Notodontidae > Notodonta > Notodonta ziczac. The sequence continues at coordinate 1,015,511 of OU974065.1, read as the reverse complement.
CCAAAAAGACATATATAGTAGAAGTGACAGTTTATACGATCTGGTGAGAACCATACATCTGACTGCTTACAAAGGGGTGCAGCTGAGATTGTGGTCGGGGTAGTGGTTGTGGAATGGGTATCGGTAATTCTGACTGCGGAAGGATTGTGAGCCTGAGTTGTACCTTGGATATTCTTTACTGTAGTTTTTATAGGTTGAATAGGGGTAGCAATTGGTAATTGGGTAGGAACAAAGACAGTCTGAGTGGCAGAGTCAGTGGTAGTACTTTTCATAACACTAGGACTTGTTTGCGAAGTTATGGTATTTCTTGTACAATTCACTTCATTCTCAGGAAGGCATTCCTGTGAAAATATAAATAAATATCACTTCAAATAGTGCAAGTGTTATTGTCCCATATTAAGCAACACTACTGAAGTATATTACAGATCAAAGTTATTTACGAGAATTTCATTCCAGAATTTTGGCTCACTAGTAATTATATTATCACTTACCTGCATAACAGAATCGAATTTGTATTCCTCTTGACAATGGTGTAGTTGAATGTAACCGAGAACGCATAAGTAGTAATTTTCGCAATCTAGAGGATCCGCTGACATCCAAATATCTAATTCGGCACATTCAGGTATTTCTAGTAGTGTGGTTGTTGATTCAGTGGTTGCTGACGGGGTAGCAGTTAAAGGTAGCGGAGGTAGTGACGTAGTTGTATGGTCGACAATTATTGCCTTTGAGGTCTTTGTGGCAGTACTTGATGATGTCATTAATTTACAGTCCACTTTATCTTTCGGTAGGCAATCCTGGAAGATTACATATTTAGTTTAATGTTGCTAAAGGCATGAGTAAAGATTAGTGCAATTAAAACTTACTAGTGTTATGGAATCAAAGTAATGTCCGAGTTCACATTTGACGTGTTTCACGTTACCCAATATGCAAGCGTAGAAATAATTGCAATCAGTAAAATCAGATACAATCCATATGTCTTTGTATGTACATCTTTGTAGGGGTTGTGGTGGAAATGGTATTGGATTGGTAGGAAGAGGTGAAGTAGAAACGGTAGTTGTACGAGAGGTAGTTTGTAAAGTGATAGGCTCTGTAGTAGTTCGAATAATTGTCTGCGGGGTAGATTGAGTATTGATTGGCAGTGAGACACTTGATGTACTAATTAACAACGGAGTGGCTTCAGAAGTAGTTGATTCTGGTATAACTTGGACAATAATTGGGCGAAGAGTTGCTTGGGCAGTGGTTAATGGTGGGTTAAATTCGCTAGTGGTTGGATGAGAGTGAACAGAGATTTTCGTTGACTGCGGAGAAGATTGAGAATCGTTAAGCTCTATAAGAACATGGGCAGTGGTTGGGTGTGGCGAAGATTCGGTAAAGGTTGCATGAGTGGTAGTTTGGTATGTTGGTGTTTTGGTTTCGGTTTGAGACCGTGATAGAATAGGTTTGGTAGTAAATGGGGTAGTTATGCTTGGAATTAATGGCGCTACTGTGGGATTACAATTGACTTCATCCATAGGTTGACATACCTAAAAAAATAATAAAAATATATAATTTTATAACACATCTAAGAATATGTGACTGTATATTAGATAGTAACGCTTAGTTTGGAAGAGAGCCTGGTAAATCATAACTACAATAGTAGGTACTGCCTTCTTTATTTTGAAATATATGATTTGACTTACCAACGTTTGGGAGTCAAAATAATATCCTTTGGTGCATTTCTCACGTTTCAAATTACCATAAATGCAGGTGTAATAATACGCGCAGTCTGTTGAGTCGACTACCATCCATATTTTTAAGTCTGTGCATTGTGGTAGTGGAGATATAGGTGTGCTCATTTGGCTAGTTGAAAATGATGCTACAGTTGCATGTGAGGTAGTAGGTAGGGTAGATTGGATATAAATTTTATAGGACGTAGCTTGGGCAGTAGTTGTGTATGGAATATTTTGGGTAGTTATTGGAGATTGGGCGGTGTCTGTTATGGTATTTGTAGTCACAGGACAAATGACTTGGTCTTCAGGCAAACAATTCTGTAAATCAAAATTGTATCAAACAGGATGCAGCTTCTTAACACCAAATTTTAAAAAAATCAAAAGCAATGCTATTTCAAAATAAGTGACAATTAAGTTTTGAACCAAATCGTAGAATCAGTTACAATGGAACGATATAAAAAATGTACGTTTAAATTAGCTGCTTGAAAAAAAAACCTGAACAACGTTGTTCAGGATTTTTACTTACAAATGAGAAAGCACTGAAAAACTGTCCATTGGGACACATTTTGCGCACCACTGACCCAAATAAACAAATGTAGTAATATCTACAATCGTGAAAATCCGGTAGATATTCAGTTTTAGTCATATCACAGACTGGCCGTGCTCTAGTTGTTGACGGGGTAGTGACGGTAGTTGCGGTTGGGGTAGTGATCATAGATTTACGCAATGTTGAAACGCAGCCAGAAATATTTTTAGGTAGACACATCTAAAAATTTAAGAAATACCACTTCAGCACTTAAGTACACTATAATAAACTTAGTAATTTTCTCGAAAATTGTACTTGAAATAGTCTCCAAAAATACCAAGATTAAAGCAAACTATTTTTTTTTTCCGGGATCATTTTAAATAAGTACTTACACGTTTACTCGGGCTGAATTCATAATCATGCGGACACTGTCTATTAATTAGAATCCCAAAAATGCATAAATAATACAAACTGCAATGTTTATCATGCACAAAATATCCGATTTGGGTGATACTACACGTCACCGATTCAGTAGTCTGTGGGGTAGTCACACTGGTTGTCATTTGGGTAGTCTCAGTGTTCAGGTAGCAGATTGGCGGTAGGGTAGAAGGTATTGGATGTAAGGATTTTCCGAGTATTCCTTGGTTTGTAAATTTTGTGGAATGTACACAGGTAGCCATTGCAGCGAGTTGACAGCTCTGAAAAATAAAATAAAACATGATCTATGTCTAAAATCTCTATGGAGCAAAATATAATTGTATAAACATACGAAACGTTTCTTAAAAGTTTTCTAAGCCTTCGTGTTTTTTTTAAGTTTGCAACATGAAATTTATTGCAGATTTTCAAAAGCCTATATAAACTAAAAACATATGAAATCTACTATAAAATATATTGTTTGAGCTGGAGCATGTGCTGGAGAAGCAGCCGATCATGGGACAGATGCAGGGGAAGCGCTCCAGAGGTCGAATTCCAACGCGATGGGCTAAGAGTATTGTAGAGGCAACAGGAGAAACTCTACAACGATCTATTGATATGGCGCAGGATAGGAGCAAATGGAGACAGATCATAGATGGTCACGATCCTCAGCAGTGAGGGAACGACAACGAAGATAAAATCCAACTAATATCCTACTAATATTATAAATGTGAAAGTTTGTGAGTGTGGATGTATGTATGTATGTATGTATGTATGTATGTTTGTTACTCCTTCACGCAAAAACTACTGAACGGATTTGAATGAAATTTGGAACACAGATAGTTTATAACCGGGATTAACATATTGGATACTTTTTATCCCGATAATCCCGAAATTTTTGTTACGTTAAATACTACGTGGACGAAGTCCGTGGGCACAGCTAGTATATTATAATCGGAGATCACGAAGCATCTACATAGGTACCAACTATCCACGTAACATATTATTTCAGACTAGCCACTCTGTATAAAGATAAAGGCACGTAATAATAACTGTATCTCATGTCTGAGAGCGATCTTAAATACGCTTTTGACATGTCATTCTGTACCTGTATGACATAAGAATGACAATTCCAAGAATACCGATTGCATTGTGGAAGCCTGATTGTCGTCGAGAAAATGTCGACCAAACGTCTAAGAATAAAATAAAATAAATAAAATAGCCTTTATTTCCTCTACTACATGTCTTGGGTAACGTAAATTTACATACTACAAAGTTGTTAGGGATTTGTAGAAGTCGCCTCTTCGGCGTAGGCCTCCCCCATGTCTTTCCATTTACCTCTGTCTCTAACTTGTCTCATCCAATCCCGTCCGCATCTCTGAGTGAATACGTCATCCCAGCGTTTATGTGGTCTCCCTTTCTTCCTTTTTCCCACGCGAGGTACCCATTCAGTTACTTTCCTTCGTCGTCTTAGAATACGGGTGTAAAATTGTGGTGGATAATTAACCAAGAACGTTAACACTCAGGGAGAAAACAAATACCCTTAAAAAAACTATCGCTAGACTGACACACCAACTGTATGGTCGCAAACTAAGCAATGATTGTACTATGGGTACCGTACAATGGACTGGGAGCAATCCCGGTGACACCCAGACTAGGGCAAATTACGAAACCCATTTCCGATATTTGCCCCGGCGGGAATCGACCTTGGAACCACCGTGTGCAGTGAGTCGAGCGGCCTACGCTCGAACCACTGCGCCAAGCGGTCGTCAAGCTTTGAATGATAATATTTTTTACTCACTTCACTAAATACATCAAAGTGGTAGCCTTCATTGCAGTCTTTCTCAACAGGCACACCCTTTAGACATATTATATATTTGTCACAACTGAAATGGTGAGGCTTGGGATTGTTCTGGCGTGATGAACAGACATCACCGCGGACGATCGATGCGCATAGTATAAAAATAATATAATGGAAGTCTGTAAAGATATTAAAACACTAGTAATACAAATACAGGGTATACAGAGTGTACTAAGGGGTATCGTAACGAAAACTGATACCATTGATTCGCGGGGATTCAGGCCGTAATCTACCACGCTGGCCCAGTGCGAGTTGGAAGATTTCGTTATTTCGAAAATTGGGTAGATTTTGTAAGACAAGTTTTCCTTCACCGTAAACAAGTGATAATCACATAGATTTCGAAGACCCCAGAAGTGCGAGCAGGGGTTTGAACCCAGGACTGTAAAAATTTATATATAATTATTTATTTTACAAATCACTTACCCATATCACCTGTTGGTACCCCTTCCTGTCCCACAGTCGTCGTTCAAATGGTCGAAACATCATTAATTTTACTATTATATTGTTTAATTACCGTTAAAATTGATTGCAAATATTTATGGTATGATTATGGTAAGTAGGTGTAGGTACAAACAAACAATTTTAAGTATAATAACAAGATTTAGCGCACAGTTTTAGTAAAGCTGTTTTTTTGTCTGAATGTCGACAGCGCCATCTAGCGCTTCTTACTAAAGCTAAGAACCATCCCGGAGACCGCATGCAAGTTTGGTCAAGACGTTTTAGGAGAAGAAGAATTATAAACACACGGACACGAGAATTTTATACTTATAGATACCTAAGTATAAAAAAGCTGCCAAGTCCGATTCGCGCTACGTTCAATGTAGGGTTCCGTAGACATTTTAATGATGATATGGAACTTTTTGGCTAGCTAAGTTTTCTGTGAGATTGTAAAAAAATATAAAAGCTTCGCGACGCCCCTTAAAAAAGAGTGTTACGTCGCCTCTATAAAAATGACAAGATAGTCGCGACACCACTATAAAAATTAGAAAAGCGTCGCGACGCCATGCCATGCCACTATAAAAAAGAGCGTCGCAACGGAAATTATAAGGTCGAGCGAGTATTTCATGATAAAATCAATTTTAAAATATGTTGAAAAATTTGAGCATAATTCATGAAAATATCTACGGATAATTCCAACTCTGGGTGTCCAGAATCATGAGTTGAATCCATGGTATCAGTTTTCGTTACGACACGCTGTAGATGCGGCTTATAGACTACTAGCTGTGCCCGCGACTTTCGGGATTATTCATCCCCTATTTTATCCCCTTGGGGGTAGAATTAATCAAAATCCTTTCTTAGCGGATGCCTACGTCATAACATCTATCTGCATGCCAAATTTCAGCCCGATCCGTCCAGTGGTTTGGGCTGTGCGTTGATAGCTCACTATGTCAGTAAGTCAGTCAGTCAGTCAGTCACCTTTGAGTTATAGTTATATATTTAGAAGTAGGTACTTAAGATTCCGATACTTTGACTCATACTTTACATAAGCAAGTACCTACTTAAGTAACAACCGTAACTAAACTAAACCATAACTAAGATATTTAGTTTGTAATTATTATTCCAAAAATTTGTAACGCCATTGTGAGGATATGGCAAATAAACGAAGTTTTGCAAAATGGACCCAACCCACGCACACTTGTACAAACAGAAAGCAACCTAGATGCACTAAGACAAGGGTCGGTTTTGGTCTGCAGCAGTGCATGTGGGTCTAGAACGATTGAACCAATGGACTTGATAATGTACTCGACAATGTATGAAATGACATTCAACCAACTTCCGCGCGGGGATGACTACACACATTGCTGTCTTTTACGCATGTACCTACACACTATGATCTTATTTCTTTCTTTAATGATATGGCATATCCAGTTCAATAGGTATTTCGCCAGTGTCGAGAAACAAATACCAATAACAAACACATTTAAGGTGAAGGCGTGTTGGGGCTTCGATGGCTTGTTGATGGAGCGGTAATAAAACTAGTGGACTGTATACTATAAATTATAATGCAAGGAGATTGAAACAATTGTAGTCGCGTCTACGGTTAGATAAAAAACATAAAATGGTAAATTAAATTGATATGCGCGAGCGCGTGTTTACGTCCAGGCTCGTAACAGCTGACTGCCTTATATGGCGCGGGCGGCCGTCTTCGACCGGTCGCCCGCTGCCTGCGTCCCACTCCTCTTGGGCCCCCGCATCTGTCGTCCTGGTGAGTGGATGACTCAACATGCTCCCCCGGTTGAAGTGTCTTCAACAGCAGATACAGCAGTGACTGGAAGAGGGCAGATTGTGTTAAAGGCTCGCCGAATGACACCCTTGCGTGTACGGATGTCTGCGACCCTCGCGACCCCATCTCTGCCGGGTAACACTTGGGTGATGCGTCCAAGGAGCCACATCAAGGGAGGTGAGCCTTTGTCCTTGACGACGACGAGTGTTCCCGTCTTGAGTTCACCTGCAGAGCGGCACCATTTGGTTCGTTCCTGAAGCCATAGAACATATTCATGAGTGAAACGACTCCAAAAATGTTGTTTGAGGTATTCTATGCGGCGAAACCGTTGTCGGCTGGTGACGTTGAGGTTCTGGATCTGTGGATGTGGCAGCATAACGAGTGAACGTCCAATTAGGAAGTGGGCCGGGGTCAGTGGAGTAAGGTCTAAAGGATCGTTGGATAGAGGCGTCAAAGGCCTTGAATTTAGGATGGCCTCCACTTGGATCAAACATGTAGCCATCTCTTCAAATGTAAGGTTTGTTAAGCCCAAAACGCGCCTTAGATGGTGTTTGGTTGACTTTACTGCAGATTCCCATAAGCCACCAAAATGTGGAGTGTATGCAGGAATAAACGAAAAGTTGATCCCGGAATCAATTTGGCTAAAATCAAAATCTTGCGAGAGCAAGCTAGCCAATTCATTAAAGGCACCGACGAATGTAGTGCCATTGTCGGAGAACATGTTACGGGGTTTCCCCCGTCGAGCAATAAAGCGTTGCATTGCAGCTATGAAAGCTTCCTTTGTAAGGTCCGACACGAGTTCGAGGTGAATAGCTCGTGTAGCTAAGCACACAAAGACACAAATAAAACATTTAATGAGTCTACACCCTCTACCTTTGCGGTCAGCTATCATGATAGGGCCAGCATAGTCCACCCCTGTATCTAAGAAGGGAAACTCTAAGTGTAGACGCTGCTCTGGGAGGTTACCCATTATAGGTTGGACAGTGTGAGCCTTGATCCTACAACATCTCACACACTGTTGTGAGACCCGTTTAGCTAAGTTTCTACCGCCGATGGGATAGTAGTTATGACGAATCGTAGCGAGTAAGAGCTGAGGGCCAGCATGCATCAGTTGTAGATGATACATGTTGAATATTAATTTGCAAATTATGTGAGAACTAGCTAAGATAATGGGATGTTTTACGTTGTAATCATAAAATGAATTGCTCAACCTTCCACCTACACGTATTAAGTGAGAGGACGTGTCTAAGAACGGTGATAAGGATATAAGTTTATTTTTGACTGGCAATGGTTTTCCTGACATTAACGCTTGATATTCCTCAGGAAACGATTCTCGCTGGCTGAGTTTTAATAGTAAGTTAAGAGAAGTGGTCAACTCTATATTTGTGAGTGTACCCGCCTCGTGAGATTGTTTTCTGCACTTGTTTACAAATCGCAGGATATATGCTATCACGCGCTGTAGTTTATTGAAATTAGAAATTTTAGTGCATAATAATGAAATGGGATTGTCAATATGTTGTGAAATATCCGCATGATAGACAGTGACCGTTTCTGGTAAGGATTCATGACGAGATTCAGGAAATAGAGGCCATAAAGCTGAATCTTTACAAAGAAATTGCGGTCCTGACCACCATAACGAGGAAGACAATAGTTTGTCCGCTCTGAGTCCACGCGAAGCGAGGTCTGCGGGGTTTTCAGATGACGGAACGTAGCGCCACGTACTTCCCCCCACAGAATCCTGAATTTCGGACACACGATGACGAACAAATGTCTTAAGTTGTGTTGGTGAAGTAGATAACCAACCCAAGACGATGGTGGAGTCACACCAAAACGTTACCCCGTCGATAGGTACAGTGAGCGAGTGACGCACCTTAAGGTAAAGACGAGTACCAAGCAAAGCAGCGCAGAGTTCGAGTCGAGGGATAGTTGTCGGCTTTATGGGAGCCACTTTGCTTTTGGCGGTGAGAAGATGCACGATAACTTGTCCGTCCGCCGCCATACTGCGAACATAAATACATGAGCCGTAGGCTCTTTCGGAAGCATCAGTGAACACATGCAATTCCAACGAAGATGGTGACTCGCATGTTATCCACCGGGGAATGTTAAATTCATTAAGAAGAGGTAGCGTAGTTTGAAAGGCACCCCAAGTGTGCTGAATTTTTTCAGGAACAGGCTCATCCCATGAGCATTTAGCAAGCCAAAGCTGCTGCATGATGATTTTAGCTTCCACAATGCAAGGAACGACTAGGCCTATAGGATCAAAAATCTGCGCTATGGTCGACAAGATTTGAGGTTTAGTGGCTTTGACGATGGAAGGTATGTTTATGGAAAAGGAAAATGTATCAGTGTGACATCTCCAGTTAAGACCTAGCGTTTTCGACATTTCCTTATCGCTTAAGTCTACAAAGTCAGAAACAGCATGATCACCGCAAAGCGCTTGAAGCACCTCTCGTGAGTTGGATTGCCATTTCCGTAGATTGTATCTCGCTGATTGAAGAACAGCAACGACTGCACGACACTTATTCACCGTCTCTGAAACAGATGAATCACCCGACAAATAATCGTCGACATAGAAGTCGTGTGCTATAGTGTGCTTTATCGAGGCATCAGAACACTCTTCAGACAATTGAATTAGACATCGAGTGGCTAGGAAAGGTGCCGATGCCGTCCCGTAGGTCACTGTATTCAGTGTGTATGTTTTAAGGCGATGGCTCGGATCTGCTCTCCAAAGTATTTTTTGTAAAGGCCGATGTACATCACTAACAATTGTTTGTCGGTACATTTTTTCGATGTCCGCGCTAACGACCACTTTATGCTGACGGAACCGAAGCAAGATGGATAATAGGTCGTCTTGTAGAGTAGCACCAACCATTTGGATGTCGTTTAATGACTTGCCTGATGACGTAGTGGCTGAAGCATCAAAAACGACACGCAATTTGGTCGTAGAGCTTGACTCTTTAAAAACGCCGTGATGCGGCAAAAAATGTGAAGGTGTAGAAGAACCGAGTGCTGTATGACTACAATCAGACATATGACCCAACTCTATATAGTCATTCATGAAGTCAACATAGAGTTTTTTGAAGTGGGGGTCCCTAGCTAAACGACGCTCAAGAGAAAGAAATCTCTGTTTAACCATCGTGTATGAGTCGCCCAGTACGTTGGGTGATTCTTTAAGAGGAATGTTTACCACGAACCGTCCATCTGGATTGCGGAAAGTGGTATTTATGAAAAGTTGCTCACACGCTCGCTCTTCAGCAGTAAATTTATGTTCTGAAGCTATTGAGTCTAACTCCCAAAAACGAGTGATATCCGACTGTACACTGTCAGCGTGCATACATAAATGATGAGATGAATTTCTTTGGTAGATGACACCCGAAATAAGCCAACCAAGTTTTGACTCGTGTAAGGCGGGCATATTTTTCCCTAATGTGATACTATTCGCGCCTATAATGTCCCAAAATACTTCCGCGCCGACAAGTATGTCGATCGCAGACGGAATATTATATGTAGGGTCGGCAAGACGAACATTATCGGGTATACGAATGTTGCTAGCATCAACAAGAGAATTTGGAGTCGATGAAGATACCTTTGACAAGACGAAGCATTCAATGTTGACCTCATAATCACTATTGAAGGATTTAAATTTGATTGAACAGCCTTGCGAACAATGAGAAGAAAGATGATTGATACCTATTACCTTAGATTTGGCAGTGTAGGTAGGCATGCGAAGGTTACGTACAAACTCCTCAGTAACGAAGTTTGCTGTACTCCCATTATCCAGCAAGACTCGCGCAGTGTGACAGTTGCCTTGAGAGTCCATCACCTGCACGAGCGCTGTGGACAGTAAAATGACCTTAGATGTAGTGCAGTGATTTATTGACAGTGCGATGTTTTGTGTGTTGGAAAAGTCTGTGTCACTATCAACATGCAACAACGTGTTGTGTTTCTCACGACAATACTTGCAATGTCCTAGTTTACATTTCAAAACTTCGTGACCTGGACGAAGACAGTTGAGACAGACGTTAAAACCATGAACCTTTTTGATGCGAACTTGCACTGGAAGATTTTTGAACATATCGCAGGCAAATACGAAGTGATCTTGATGACACATAGGGCATGCTAACCTTTTAGTTTTATTTTCAGTTTGTGCCACAAAACTCTTATTAAATTTACTCTTGTCTTCTTTTACAGACTTAGATTCCTCTAGTGTCTCTAATAAATCAGCTCGATTGCTAAGAAATGTAATAAAAACACTTAATGTTGGAGGTTCAGACAAAGAGTTCCTATGTTCTTCCCATTCACGATTAGTTATCTGATCTAACTTAATAGACATGACATAAATCACAAGTGTATCCCAGTGTTGGACTGGTTGATCAAGAGTTGCCAAAGCCCTAAGGTTCTTATTAGTGGTATCGATGACATGACGTAATGACTTACTTGACTCTTTGTTGATAGGTTGAATATTAAAGAGAGCCTGCACATGGTTGTTGACAAGCAATCTCTTATTGTCATACCTCTCACAGAGTAACTTCCAGGCAGCGTCGTAGTTAACCGATTTGAAGTCAAGGCTATCTATGACAAGAGAAGCACTACCCTTCAGGGAAGCGCGAAGATAATGCAATTTATTGATTTTATCTAAGTTATCGTTGCTGTGTATAATAGATTTAAATGTGTCCCTAAACTCTAGCCAATCATGATAGCTTCCTGAAAATGTTGGCAAATCAATTTTAGGTAATCGAACTGTGTTTAGGTTATGCTTGTGTGTGTGATTAGAACATGTATCCACCCCAGACGCGGCGTCCACCGTAGGCTGTCCGCGAGCGCTGCTGATCAGCTGACGCGCAGCAGCTACTAAGCCGTAGTATAGCTTTTCAAATTCTTCGCGTTCTGCATATTGCTCGCTGGGGTCGTCCACCATTGCTTCCAAGTCGTTCTGTAATTGATCATATTTTTCGTATAAGCCTTCGAACGTATTAAGCCTGTACTCGACTTCAATGAATTGCAATTCGCTCAACTTTTCACAAGATTTTGACATTTTTATATAAGATGAAAATTGCGTAAGCTTGGCCTTGATTGAAGCTCGCTTTTTAATTAAAGCTTTAACATCAGCCATATTGATATTTTAAGGAATCAAGAAAATGCGCTAATGTGAACAAAAACAGTGCAAAAATGAAGCGAGCAAAGATAGCTATGCGCCCGATAAACTTATTGCCACCTTACTACGAATCGTGTAATTGCTATTCAAATCAGCTAGGCGTTGCGCTTTGCGAAAAAGATGGCAGCGTATTTGGTTGTAACTGATTTGAGTGATTGCATATGAGAAATAAAAGCGTTTAAAAGTGAACGCAAAAATTATTGGTAAACTAGCGAACTAATTAACATAATATGAAGAGATGAAAACAGTACAAAACAAATGTGAGGTTAACCCGTGATGATTTGCAATTTTATTCAAATGAAATTGCAAAAATGGAAACCAAATGTGTATATGACTGATTATTAGAATGTAGTGGATATGAAATAAAGAATAAGTATAGGAAATGGATCGATCTCACTGTTTTTGGTGCAAGCAAACCACTGATGACAACAGCTGTGACGTCGAGTTTCGTCTTTTGAGGTTCTCGATGCACGAACACAACTGAAGATTTGTGTATTCGCCTCCAAACTTGAGCTTCGAAAAATCCGTTGTTATGCTGTTCTTTAGGTATCCGTAGTCCTGTAGATCGCCTCTTCTTGTGGTTTTGGATGAGAAAAAAAATTCGGCAAAGACGGTTATTTTGAAACCGTGCTGACTTTCTTGACCTCCAATGCACGACGTGAAGAAAATGTCGACGAACACAGATGAAGACGACTAAAATCCCTAGCAAGGCTCCTTGTAGCTCCGTTTGTCGCCGTTCAAAAAATAACGGGTGATGGACCAATGTTGGGGCTTCGATGGCTTGTTGATGGAGCGGTAATAAAACTAGTGGACTGTATACTATAAATTATAATGCAAGGAGATTGAAACAATTGTAGTCGCGTCTACGGTTAGATAAAAAACATAAAATGGTAAATTAAATTGATATGCGCGAGCGCGTGTTTACGTCCAGGCTCGTAACAGCTGACTGCCTTATATGGCGCGGGCGGCCGTCTTCGACCGGTCGCCCGCTGCCTGCGTCCCACTCCTCTTGGGCCCCCGCATCTGTCGTCCTGGTGAGTGGATGACTCAACAAGGCGCCTGTCTAGCCCGCGAAATTCAAAATTTTCGAGTAAGTATTTTTATAGTTTATCCAAAATCTGAAAACATTTAAGACAAAATTTTGTGATTTGCGACAAACACAGTATGCAATGCGTTTATTAATACATTTATTGTACTCTAAATATTATCACGGTGGATGTGATACTAGTAAATCACTAAATATTCAAAAAATTCCAGATTATCTGGATAGCTGTCGTTCTTGAAATGTTTTAGAGTAAGTTGGATATATTCATAAATGCACTGCACACGGACTTTGTCGCGAATTACAAAATGTGCCTTTTATTATTGTCAGATTTTGAAAAATTTCTAAAAAAACCTCAAAAAATTTGAACTTCGCGGGCTAGATGGGCGCTTTAGCCTTAATAGATAACAATACAATACAAAAATGGGACCGTCCACTTTGAAAAAACAAAATGGATCTATTGTTTCACTATTTTGGCAAGCAGCGCTGTTACTATCATTATCAGCCTAAATAATTAAAAATGCTACCCAAATACACTATTCTACGCGGACGAAGTCGCGGGCACAGCTAGTCTAATAATACGACTGGTATCTCCATTTTGGTTTTCCGTCCATTTTGGTTTCCCAAAATGGACGGTCACATTTTTGTAATGTATTGTTATTAATTGTGTTTATTATTGGTTTTCGTTCGTCGACATTGGCAGAATCATATTGGGCTTTACCTAGTGGAAAGAGGCCATTAATATAAAAAATATGATAATTTATGACTTTTAACGCAAATACCAAATCCGGCTAATTTGGGGAGGTGATTTTTGTTACTTCGTATACACATCATGAACGGGTATAAACATATTATATAAACCGGTTATGTAGTTTATCAGCCCAGCATCAGTCGAGCATCAGTCAAACTTCGGTCAGTCATCAGTCAAGCGTCAGTCAGTCATCAGTCAAGCATCAGTCCAGCATCAGTCGAATATCAGTCGAACATCAGTCTGTCATTAGTCTAGCATCAGTCAGTCATTAGTCTAGCATCAGTCAGTCATCAGTTTAGCAACAGTTGCGCATCAGTCGAGCATCAGTTGAGCATCACTCGAGCATTAAACCAGCATCAGTTGAACATCAGTCCAGCATCAGTCAAGCATCTGTCGAGCATCAGTCAAGCATCAGTCGATCATCAGTAAAGCATCAGTCAAGCGTCAGTCTGTCATTAGTTTAGCATCAGTCGAGCATCAGTGGAGCATCAGTCAGTCAATAGTCAAACATCAGTCCAACATCAGTCCAATATCATTCCAACATCAGTCCGATATCAGTCCAACATCCCATCTCATCTCATATCAGCTTCCCATCTCATCTCATCTCAGCATCCCATCTCATCTCATCTCAGATCCCATCTCATCTCATCTCATCCCAGCACATCTCAGCATCCCATCTCATCTCATCTCAGCATCCCATCTCATCTCATCTCAGCATCCCATCTCATCTCATCTCATCCCAGCACATCTCAGCATCCCATCTCATCTCAGCATCCCATCTCATCTCAGCATCCCATCTCATCTCATCTCAGCATCCCATCTCATCTCATCTGAGCATCCCATCTCATCTCATCTCAGCATCCCACAAATAAATATTAGTCATTCGACCACGATAACTTAAACATCATTTTACTGAACATTTAGTCATTTTTATTCTATTTATGTTTTTCTGCCGAGTGTTACGTGTTACGAAGCAGCGAAAAATGAACCTGGGCCCTAACCACGCTAGCTACTCAAATCGTAATAGAAAAACAAACGCTCACGATTACGTTTCAAACGCTCCGCTTTTGACGTTTTGCTGACACGAGCTTCACGATTTCAACATTGATATGGTATGGTGTCAGCAAAACGTCAAAAGTGGAGCGTTTGAAACGCAATCGCCAGCTTTTGCTTTTCTATTACGATTTGAGTAGCTAGCGTGGTTAGGGGCCAGGACCTGGGCAAATAACGCAAAGGCCATTTCCGAAATTTACCCTGACGGGAATCGAAGTTCGAGCGGCCCACGAACCACTGCCCGAGCGGTCGTTAAAGCTTCTTCATTAAATGAACACACAACAATTTTGAGCAATTTATTAATCATCATCATCATCATTATTGTCATCATCATTATTGTCATCATCATTATTGTCATCATCATCTTCATCACCACCTTGCCTCCTTTTCATCTTCACTTCCAGTTCTTTCGCCGGGTTGAACACACCGCCCGTTTGTGCGTTGCATATGAAACAGCGAGCCGACTTCTTATAATTCTCGAGGGCGCATTTCTCACAGAAATAATGTTTACACCTGTGAAAATAACGGAATAAACATTAGGTATTAATCACTTTGGTGACGAAATTCGATCATAATTCATAAATACATTTTAAGTTTGAATAGTATTCAAGGTCTATTATACACGGTGTAAGGGGCATCGTAACGAAAACTGATACCATGGATTCAAATTCAACTCATGATTCTGGACCCCCCAGACTTGGATTTCCCCGTCAATATTTTCATGACATATGCTAAAATTCTTCAGCATTTTGAAATTTATTATGACATGAAAGATTTTATTACCATTTCAGACATTATACAGGTCTGGGTGTCACTGGGGCTGTCCCAGTGACACCCAGACCTGGGCAAATTACGGAAATAACATTTCGGAAATTTACCCCCTTGGGAATCAAACTCGCAACCCCTCTCTTTTATTTATCAAAACATACTTGGTGATGACAGGGTCAGTGAAGCTGTTCCTGCAGATGAAGCAGCGGAAAGGCAACTCCTCGTCGCTGGAGACCTCGTAGTCGGAGTCAGCGCCTGCGCGCGCGGCGCCCGTCGCCTCCTCCCGCTCCAGCTGCCAGCCGTGCTTGTAGTCCGAGCGGTCGTGCAGGAACTTGCACGAGTCTGGAATAGACAAAATAATTATCTGGTTCCCAAGAAGCATTTGCTTAGTTTGGGATCACGGGTATCACGTCCATGTTATTGTGATTTAGTTACTTAATAGCAATATACCTCTTGTAGGTACTTACTATTTCAAATTGTGTACGTGTAACTAATCTTTTATAATAAATTTATTCTTATTGAATGGGGATAAAAAAAATTGAACTTGGCTTGACACGCTACCGCGTGTCTAGAAAAAGAAAAAAACTTTTATTGCAAAAATAACCAAACAAATCTAAGCAATTTTCGAAAGACATGTGAAATCCTCAAACCGCACCGGGCCAGCGTGGTGGATTACGGCCTGAATCCCCCTCGTAGTGAGGGGAGGCCCGTGCCCAGGAGTGGGACAACACCATTAACTAGCAATATAAAAAAAAAAACAAATTGTAAAAAGACAAGCCCGCTGAGTTTCTCGCCGGATCTTCTCAGTCGAGGTCGCGTTCCGATCCGGTTGTGGATATAAGAAAGCTATGTAAAATTTACAATTTGTAAATGCCCCCGTAGGCCTAAACAAAATAAACGATTTGAATTTTAATTAAACTCATCATTGTTTTTATTCATGTAAGCCAACAAAGCATTTATGAATAGTCAGAATCTACCGCCGCCGCGATCTGAAGTGAAGTGAGACAGAGGGTGGGGAAAGATAGAAGAGTTGGCTCCCGTCTCTCTCATTCATCGCACAAAACGAAGCTCTATTCTGTGAGAGGGTGGTACTACCAGGGCCCTAACCACGCTAGCTACTCAAATCGTAATAGAAAAGCAAACGCTCGCGATTGCGTTTCAAACGCTCCGCTTTTGACGTTTTGCTGACACGAGCTTCACGATTTCTACTGACTTGATATGGTATGGTGTCAGCAAAACGTCAAAAGCGGAGCGTTTGAAACGTAATCGCGAGCCTTTGCTTTTCTATTACGATTTGAGTAGCTAGCGTGGTTAGGGCCCAGGTCGAGCCAGCCCGAATATGATCTGTAGTCAATCAGCAACAGTTTGGCTCAACAGCCATAACTTAATTTATTTAATAATAGTACATTGTTGCACAAGGGGTGAATGTAACCTATTTTGGACCGAGACGTGGTTTGGCCAATAGATCGAGGGACAAAATAAGTCTTTCACCCGAGGTAAACACTGTGCTTTTCATTAAGAATACAAGGAAAGTAAAAATAAAAACAGGAATTGGCTAAATAAATAATACAAGTAAGTATGAACAATACTCTACAACTCGAAAAAAAAATAAAGATCGGATTGCCGCCTATTTTGTTTTTTTTTTCGTTGGCCGGCCAACTTCATTATTTAGCCTTTATTTTTCATTTTCATCTTTAAATATTTTGCCCAAATCTATGTTATTTTAAAGAAATTGTTGGAACTAAATTATAATTAAGTCATTTAAAAATATATATTCTTTAATTAATACTTAACTTTATGTTACTACAATTTTACATCGCGCTGTAATTGAGTGACTGTAAAAAAAGTTGGAACATAGTTCCATAGAAATGTGAAAGTGGAACTAGTATTTTTTTAATAATTTGACAGCTGTCAGTTGAAAACGATTCTCCCTAGGGCGGAAAAGTATTACTTTCAACCCGCTCCTCAGGCAACTTCAGACCTACTTTCCGAGTATGAGTAATGAAAATAAATATTCATCATCAGCCTATATCAGTCCACTGCTGGACATAGGCCTCCCCTAATAAGTGCCATAGCGCCCTGTCTTCAGCTTGGCGCATCCAGCATCTGCCTGCAGTCTTTCGCAGATCGTCATCCCACCTGGTCGGAGGGCGTCCTACACTACGCTTGCCTAGTCGAGGTCTCCAATCAAGAACACGTTTACCCCAGCGGCTGTCGGTTCTTCGCGAGATATGGCCAGCCCACTGCCACTTCAGCTTGCTTATTCTTTGAGCTATGTCGATAACTTTGGTTCTCTGTCGGATGTATTTATTGCGAATCCTATCCTTCAGAGAAACTCCGAGCATAGCTCTCTCCATAGCTCGCTGAGCGACCTTAAACTGGTGGACCAGCCCTACCGTGAGTGCCACATCTCGGCTCCGTAGGTCATGACGGGTAAATATTAAAAAAAAAATTGATAAAGTAAAAATGATATTTTTACCTCCAAACCCACAGAATCCGGTTTCTTTGTAGTCCTTGCATATGTCCGGTTGATAATCCCATCTGTAAGTAGTACACACAAATATTTCAACCATCTGACCCGACAGACGTTGTACTGTCTTAACTTTGAATATTGAATTAGAATTGTCCGCTCAACTTTCTTAATTTTCTCTTTCATAAGAACCTTCTCCTGACAATAATAAAAATAATAATTTAGCCCTTTTGACGTCCCACTCCTGGGCACGGGCGTCCCCTCAACACGAGGGGGATTCAGGCCATAATCCACCACGCTGGCCCAGTGCGGGTTGGCGGATTTCACATGTCTTTCGAAAATTGGTTAGATTTTCTAAGACATGCAGATTTGTTTCCTCACGAAGATTTCCTTCACCGTAAGCTAGTGATAATCATATAGAAATTATGATTCGCACATAGATATCGACAAATCCAGAGGTGCGAGCCGGGGTTTGAACCCAAGACCCGGTGCCCGCAAGACGCGTGCTTTAATCAATCGGCTATCACAGCTGACATTAATAAACACAACAAAAAAATTCTTCGTGAGATAGAAACTTCTCCTTTTTAAGAAGTTGGTTCAAAATTAGACCTTATAGATACCTGACAGTAGCTCGAAGGTTGGCTGGCGCCCTGATGGGGCCCTTCCTGACGAGCCCCGAGCTCGCATTGCCCGCCGCGGTGTCGCGCTTCTTATAATACTGGGCATAGTTGTTGATTCCGCGGTACAACTGTTGAATTAAATTATAATATTATTTTATAACTAGCGGGCCTAGCAGACATTCTGCTGCCCTACCAAGAACCCGATTGCAACGCCACCTGTCGGGTCCAATTGTGTATCTAAACCATCATGGGACAGACTAAAACGCAAATAAAAAATTTCATCAAAATCGGTAAAGAAGTTTAGGAGTTCAGTGACAAAAAAACATGCAGAAGAATGATTATAAGTAGCTATCCTACTAATATTATAAATGCGAAAGTTTGTGAGTGTGGATGTTTGTTTGTTACTCCTTCGCCGATTTTGACAGGGCTTTCACTGTTAGATAGCTGTTGTTATAAGCAGTAAATTAGGCTACTTTTATTGTAGAATTTAAAAAAATGGGTCCTGTCGCGCGGGCTTAAACGCGGGAGCGGGCTTTTTTGTTAAGTTAAATTCCACCCGGACGAAGTCGCTGGCTCAGCTAGTATATTATAAAGACAAAGTAGTGATACCTGGGATGACCAGCTCACCACCCTCCAACACACAAAACAGACAGTGTCAGTCAGTGTCAGTCTAACATCAGTTTTTTTTATTCATCATGCATCCGGAGGAGATACAAACACTCACTGCTCAAAGCATTTGGAAGTTCCTGAAGGCCTCAGGACTAGGCAGTGAACTATAACACTTCAGTGCTAGCTACAAAAGATCGGCGCCCGAGCGGCATAGGGCACAAAACTTAATAATAATAATAATAAACATCAGTTTTGCTACAGATAACCATTAGGTACTTATAAAATAACTATCATCAGTCAAGCGTCAGTCAGTCATCGGTCAAGCATCAGTCAGTGATCAATCAAGTCTCAGCCTAGCCTTACCTTGTCATCCGCCTGTCCCTGCAACTCTTCATTTATCTTCTGCGCCTTCTCGAATATTGCTTGTGCGTCTCTGTCTCGCTCAGTATCCAGCTCGTATGTCGCCGTCGCGTTCTCTCTTTGTTGTTGGACAGATAGTGTTGTCCTCTCTTTCTCCTGAAAGAACACAAAAATATATTTATTTGAATTTGTACTCAGTAGTTTCTTAGTTAAGGTTCAATTTGATTATAGAATATAATAGCTAATCAAAATTGGACATAGTTTTAAAAAATGGAACCAAACCCAAACATACTTTCACAAACTGAAACAGACCTACACCCACTTGCAAAAGAGTTGATGTTGGTGTACAGCAGTATGTGTCGATTGGTTGCATTTTGCTAAACTATATTCAATTAGCTGACCCGAAAGACATTGTACTGTCTTAACTTTGAATATTGAATTTAAATTGTTCCACTCAACTTTTTTATTTTTTTCTTTCATAAGAACCTTCTCCTGACAATAATAAACACAACAAAAAAAGAATCGGTGTAATCCTTCCATCCATTCACTTGTGATACAATGACCAAGGAAATAGAGATTCATTTTATATTGATAGATTAACCTTGAGAATTTACGTACCTGATTTTAATGGCATTTGAGAAATACTGTCTGTTAAATGTGGGTGCACTGTTCACCTTTCAAGAAATACATATGTGATGGTGTGATGTGATATGATACATACTTTTTCTTCATCATTGCTATCACTATCAGGTATCTCTGGCTTCACTCGTTTCGGTCCAGTGCTGGTCTGTACATTCGGATTCTGTTTCTGTGGCCTCTTGGTCGGCAATACTACTATATGTTCATCTGATTCTGAGCTGTTTTTCTCTGGAAATATGTATATTTTAATTTTTTAATTATCAAAGTCGGCGAATAAGCAGTTGTCTGTAGTCTGTAGCCCATATCATGGCCAATATTCCATGACTGGCACTAACCAAACGTTTACACTGATTCATTTTGTTGTATCTATTTTCAACAGCAAATGCTTTAAGAAAATCAACAAAACGTAGTTATACGCGTCAATACATAACCTAAAAATAGGACTATTTAAAATGCAATTATATCTGAAATTTAGCACGAATGTTTTATTACATGTGTTGGTTACCTTCGGAGCTCGATGATTTGCGTTTCCTGCCGCCTCTGTGCTTTAAATTGCGTTTTTTAAATGTTGTAGGAGCCTCTACTTCGACGTCAGACATTTTTGCTTACAATATTATTCACGAATTTAAACTTAGTATTACAATATGGTGATATTTCAGAAAAGTTTTAATGTCACAAACCACAATAACTGATTCTAAGACGAAAATAAAATGTATTTTTGGAATTGTTTACAAAACGGACGAGCAAATAATGAATAGTATTGTCAAAGTCAAACGTGACGTGACATAACATTATTCGTTCAAAATCAAAAAGTTACTTTTTGTAGGATGGTATGTACATTGATTTTATTATATTTTTTACATAGTATTGAAATAAAACTATTTTTCGGATTTTATCGCGTTTATTAACTTTATGTTCCCGACGTTTCGGCTGCTTTACAGCAGCCATGGTCACGGGGGGACTGAGGTGTTAGACGTCCTGATGTCATAGTTAGTAACTGGGTACCCTCATATTAAGTTGTTGTTTGCGGTCCGATCCACGCAGAAAGTGCTCACAGTGTCTCGAGGTCTTGCAATGGTACACTTGGTTTTGGATTTAATTATATTAATTACTGGATCCCAAGTTGGTGGTAGCACCCAGCCATCTTCCCTATTGAAATTAGGATGTTTTTTAATTTCAATGGCCTCACGTATCATCCTTGGTCGGAATCGGTGTTCTTTTGCGAGGATCTGTGGTTTATCAAATCTGATATAATGGCGGGTGCGGTCCTGTACATGTTCACAGATTGCAGACTTCGTGGAGCGCCGGTGTTTCACGTCAGCTATATGTTCTTTTACGCGGGTTTTTACTGATCTTTTAGTTTGCCCTATGTAGGAGAGCCCACATTCACAGTCGAGTTTGTATACCCCTGCATCTTGTAGAGGAATGTGACACTTATTTACATAGTATTTACAATTAAAAGCTCTATAGGGTTTTAGTACTTTTTCAATATCTGCAGGCAATGAGAAATATAATTATATTTCTAGAAGCAAGTACATTTAAGTACCCGTCTCATCTAAATATATATACTTAAAGGTTACTGACTGACTGACATAGTGATCTATCAACGCACAGCCCTAACCACTGGACGGATCGGGCTGAAATTTGGCATGCAGGTAGATGTTATGACGTAGGCATCCGCTAAGAAAGGATTTTGATTAATTCTACACCCAAGGGGATAAAATAGGCGATGAAGGTTTGTATGAAACTTTGTCAATTAAATTCCACGCGGACGAAGTTGCGGGCACAGCTACTATTATAATATTTTCTGTCGATAAACCTATAAGTTTTAAAACTACATATATAGTCCTGCCTAGTGTCCATACCATATTAGCATATAATAAAAATACATTGATGATTTTATTTCACTAAAGATAATGACGAAAACCTACGTAAGATAAGGCAGTATGATCATAATGACTTAAGGCTAAAGCGCCCATCTAGCCCGCGAAGTTCAAATTTTTGAGGTTTTTTAGAAATTTTTCAACATCTGACTATAATAAAAGGCACATTTTGTAATTCGCGACAAAGACCGTGTGCAATGCATTTATTAATATATCCAACTTACTCTAAAACATTTCAAGAACGACAGCTATCCAGATAATCTGGCAATTTTTGTATATTTAGTGATTAACTAGTATAGCCACCGTGATAGTATTTAGAGTAAAATAAATGTATTAATAAACGCACTGCATACTGTGTTTGTTGCAAATCACAAAATGTTATCTTAAATGTTTTCAGATTTTGGATAAACTATAAAAATACTCGAAAATTTTGAATTTCGCGGGCTAGACAGGCGCCTTCACCTTAAGGCGGCCTGGCTCGGGCAAACGTGCGCAAGAATAAATAAATAAATGATATAAGTAAGTTATTTCAAGAAGAATTAAGGAATACTAATAAGGAATTAATTATTACCAGTTCTCCTGCAAATACCAAACACAGATTTAAAAATGCAAGTTATTCAACGAACGTTTCCTTTTGGCGCGTTCACCCATATTCGTCGTACGACGAATGCATGCTAATGAATCAATACACTTCCTTCTAAATCCAAAACGTCCAAAGTCAACTGCAATTTCCGTTACTTACGACTTTTAATAAAATCACACTTAAAAATAGTATACTACTTTTGAACGATATTTAATTAATTCTAGAAGGTATTATGTGAATAAGATTTTAGCGAAAGGATATTACATTTTTATTACAGGAAAAGAGAGCTCCGGTTTAAAAATGGTATACTACTTTTCGCGCGCGTATTGCACAAATCCAAAATGGCGTATGTTAGTCCAATAGTGATGCGAAAAGCGCCGTTTTTCTTTTGACTTTTTATATCGTGTTAGGGTATTTTCGAAAGCGTTACAGATAAATAGTAAATGATTTCGTCTACGAGATTACAATTTTTAAAATCTTATTTGAGAACTTTCATTTGATGTGGGGAAATCAAGAAATTTAGATATGTTCACGGAAAACCGAAATAACTTTTTCAAGTAAGTACAATTTTTTTATGTAAAGTCACTTGGGCCCTATGTTATCATTACGGCTGTAATGTTGGGAGGGAATGCAGACATAGTGTTGTCTCATTGTAGTATTCCTAATAGGTAGAATTAACTACCTACCTAACTA
The DNA here is from genome assembly GCA_918843915.1 of Notodonta ziczac. NCBI lineage: Eukaryota > Metazoa > Arthropoda > Insecta > Lepidoptera > Notodontidae > Notodonta > Notodonta ziczac. Next base: position 992,151 of record OU974065.1, on the reverse strand, counting down.
AGATTATTCTGCACTACCTAAGGTATTTTTAATGCAAATATAGATTATACTAATGCGTACATCTCGTTTCCATAGAAAAAATCTTGTATGACCTCCTAGGTAGGCACTTACCTACTTCATTTTGTATCCAATCAGTAGCTATTAAAAGATAATGTTTACTACATTCATCGGATCTCGTCAAATGATTATAAAACACAATAGATTCAAGCAAACACTATTGTTTTGCGTTTAGAAAACTGATAAGAATTGTACCAACTTAACATTATTATTATTTATGGATGAAGTCCTTCCTATTCCTTCCTAACATGGAAGATATCTAAGGTATGTAATAGGCATGGGCAAAAAATATCGATATATTAAAATATCGATATTTTTCCATACAATTATCGATATATATCGTCGATATTTTTAATCACGATATATCGATAATCGATATTTATTTTAGAGTATCGAATTTGTACCAATTCCGATTATTTTTTTTCAACAAATCAATTACAAAAAAATAATTTAAAATAGTATGCACATGTAGAAAATTCAAAAAACTATGAATACATATTTTTTTTTTCATAATTTATCGTTCTGAAAACTTTTCAAAAATCTCCTAACTTCAGTATCATGAGAAGTATAAAACTTTTTTCACGACAAGTTCAGCGCAAGCGCATCCACCATGTTTTAAAAGCGGCTATTCAAAAGTTTCGGACAGTTTTCAACAAATTGAGTGGCACGCTCATTGGCGTAAATATAAACACTCCGAAAAATATGGCGAAAATTGAGACATGCGCACTAAAATAAAAAGGTACATACATATTGACAACGCCACCAAAAAAGCGGACCGGAACTTCTCGCGGATTTACGTAAAAAAAGTTTGAATTTTGAATAATAATGAAGTTTGAATAATCATGCGAAAACTGACGATATATCGATATATCGATATTTTCCACTCGATAATTATCGATACTGTTTATAAATATCGATACGATAAATATCGATATATTTTTTTCACTTGCCCATCCCTAGTATGTAATTCGCGATCGCTTAAGGTTCGCTTTGCGATCGCTTAAGGTTCGCTTTGCGTTCACAGCCTACCATAGATACCTATTGTATATTTAAAAAAAAATGATAAATAAACGTCATGTAAAAAGACAAGCCCGCTGAGTTTATTGCCGGATCTTCTCAGTCGAGGTCGCGTTCCGATCCGGTTGTAGATATAAGTTTTTTTTTTGTAAAATTTACAATTTGTAAGTGCCCTCGTAGGCCTAAACAAAGTAAACGCTTTGAATTTGAATTTGAATTTGAACATCGTATAATTACAATGGAGTACAGCCTATGGTAGCTATGTATAAGCTGTGTTACAGGCTGGAGGGCTGGAGTGATACCCCAAAAGCATAGCCATACTTACTACAATACTTTAAACATAACATGACCGAACAAGAAACATGCAACTGGCGGTAGTAGTTAGTAGAAGAGAGTAACATCAAATTAGGATTTTAAACCAATATTATAGACACAGTACCTATGTGTGCTTGTGTGTGTGTCATGTGAGACTTTGTGGGTATGGCACGGTCGCTGATCACGAAGAAATTCGTACAATGACCTGTTATTACCTGTCTTTGTCACTCCCGCGTAAATCTAATACGTCTCGCTCACACAGTTGCCGGTCACACGCAGTTCACGGCAACTGTGTGAGCGAGACGTATTAGATTTACGTGGGAGTGACAAAGACAGGTAATAACAGGTCATTGTACGAATTTCTTCGTGATCAGCGACCGTGCCATAGTTTGTGGAGGTGTATATTGTGTTTGTGTATGTATATGTGTTTGTGTGAGTGGGGGGGTGCGTATGTGAGTACATGTGGATCAAATTTGGTCAAAATACCTTCAGTTTCATCATAGCTTAGCTTATTAAGCCAGATGCTTAATAGTGTTTTAAATTCATGATTATTAAATGATGTTTAAAATTATTTTACCTGTTCAGGAATATTTCTGGGCGGGCACCACCTCTATGATTTTAGCCGTGTTATTTTCCGTAACATTAATTATTTAGATTCTCATGTATTAGGTACGTCTGAATCAAATTAGCACTTGTTTGAGATTGGAAAAAATATTGACGAGCAGGGTTAGGTGTTTTATATCATTAGAATCGATATCTGAAACGGATTCGGAAACTTTAAAACTCTGTATTTTTCCAATGTTAGGCTATTTATATGTTTGTTTCACTGTTATTGGGTACTTACCTATCTAATCGAATGATGTCTAACGATTAATAATTACCTACAGTGAAATAATGTTTAAAATATCTTAAAATTGACAAAAATAAGGATTCTTAAAGATTCTTAATCCCATTTAAAATACTCTCAGAGGTAATATCTACTTTTCTTATTACGCAAACCGATTACAACAGAGCTCAGTAGCTCCGACACTCACCTTGTAGTTTTGACATCCACTGTTACTCCTGTCAAAATGACGTATCAAAAATGTTCAAACTCAATTTTTCTTCAACTGTATTCGTGCGGTTTACAAGACCGAAATTTTTTGTTCTGTCATGTAAGTAAGTTACAAAATATGTGTGTAACTCTGCCCACCCCTTCTGAAGGTATAGTCGTGATGGTAAACTTCTCTGGTAAGCCGTTAACCTCTGAAACTCGTTTTAGTCTGTACCGTTTCATACATAAAAGTAGGTAGGTATACTTAGACAGCGCACTGCAAGTAGTTACTTACCAACAGATAAATAATTATGAGAAATCGAATGGGTCTCTTAAGCCAGCAATATTATAAGTCTATTGTTTTCTTATATTTACGCGAATACTACACATTGAAATAAAACTATTTTTCGGAATTTATCGCGTTTATTAACTTTATGTTCCCGACGTTTCGGCTGCTTTACAGCAGCCATGGTCACGGGGGGACTGAGGTGTTAGACGTCCTGATGTCATAGTTAGTAACTGGGTACCCTCATATGTAGTTGTTGTTTGCGGTCCGATCCACGCAGGAAGTGCTCACTGTGTCTCGAGGTCTTGCAATGGTACACTTGGTTTTGGATTTAATTATATTAATTACTGGATCCCAAGTTGGTGGTAGCACCCAGCCATAAACGCGATAAAATCCGAAAAATAGTTTTATTTCAAACATTATGAGTCTTTCTCAACATATTCGAGATTTCGTTTGTTATATTTTTTTTTAATAAGTAGGTATTTATAGCATAGGCAGCAAACAAACTTACAATCCGGCTATCTCACTCATCGTTCGAAACGCAGTACAATAGTTCCTGCAGAATGTAACAGCGAAAATTAAATCAACTTCCCCAATTTTGTTTTATAATGAATGTGTTTAAATAATATTCGATTTCATAAAACATCTTTTGCATCACTACTGATAATTAAACTTGACACTTGAGGGGTACATTCTGAATGAACAGTATTCTTCATTTGTTTCTCGTCAGGGTTTCTCAAACTTGGCTACATATACCGCCAAGGGGTACACTAATGGGGTACAGGGGTACATTAATTTTATGTAGTACAAGGTAAGATGTAATGGCATCAAGCAAAATTAGGAGATAATTTAGAAGTAAATATAAGTTAAATTTAAGCTAACGCATTAGCTTAGCTGGAAGAGCTAAAGGGAATACTAGTAATGTAACAAACTCAAATTGTTAGTAATTTTTAAAAAGTAGGTATCCTATTTAACAAATTTATTAGCAATACACTAAATATAGATTTTAAATAAAAATTAAATAAATATCGCCAGACGAACACACCAACTGTATGGTCCCAAACTAGGCAGCGCTTGTACTATGGGTACCGTACGATGGACTGGGGCAAATTTCGTAAAGGTCATTTCCGAAATTTGCCCGGCAGGAATCGAACCGGCAACCACCATGTGCAGTGAGTCGAGCGGCCTAAGCTCGAGCCACTGCGCCAAGCGGTCATCAAATTTGCTTATACGTTATCTGTTACTTCAATTCTGCAACACAAAAAAAACGCGAGATCGGCTAGAAAGGTCGACTACTCGTATAAGGGGTACAATGAACATAATTAATCATAAAAGTACCCCTGTTCAAACGACATCGCAGGGAGAAACTAGTTGTCCAATAAAGAGGATGTTATTATAATTATTAATTAGATACTTGCTATTAATAACAAATGAATGTTATTAAAACAAGATTATCGCAATCATTAATGTTTAATGTTAAATAATTGCGGTAATAAATTATTAATTTCATCCAGGCTAAGATAACTAAGATTTGCCTACTCTTTGGTACAAAAAAGGCTCACTGGAGCTATTATATATTTTCAATGCCGAATAAAAATAAAAAATTTAAAATGTAAAAAGACAAGTCCGCTGAGAGACAGTCAACTGGCTACAGCTCGTGTATGAGCTGCAGTCAACTGGCTACAGCTCGTGTATGAGTTGCAGTCAACTGGCTACAGCTCGTGTATGAGCTGCAGTCAACTGGCTACAGCTCGTGTCTACCATCTTTGGAATAATTGAAGCAATTATTTTGTACTAGCTGTGTCCGCGACTTCGTCCGCGTGGCATTTAATTGACAAAGATTCATACAAACTTTCATCCCCTATTTTATCCCCTTGGGGGTAGAATTAATCAAAATCCTTTCTTAGCGGATGCCTATTTCATAACTTCTACCTGCATGCCAAATTTCAGCCCGATCCGTCCAGTGGTTTGGGCTGTGCGTTGATAGATCACTATGTCAGTCAGTCAGTCAGTCACCTTTGAGTTATATATATTTAGATTAATCCGTAAGTGTAGGTATACCACCATTGCAATGATTCTAAGCTATATTAAGTTACATCATCCGAGTTTGTTGATTGCTTCACAAGTTTTATAGTGACGTAGGTTATTCCCCTTAAGGTGGTATCCCACTAAAGCAGACATAGATAAAAAATAATATACCTATATCAAAATAAACTTACTTCAAAAATAAGGCGTCAATAAACTAGTGGTTAGAGGGGCCGTCCTCGTAGCTGAGAGGTTCCGGGTTCGATCCTCACCTTGGCCATTGAACAATTGGCGTGAGCTCACTCCTAACACAAGCATTTAGCTTAGCTGGAGGGGCTAACGGGAATACTAGTAATGTGATAAACTCACAGTGACAGTAATATTTTTAATAAAAACAATAGTCGGTGTCAATTCAAGTAGGGTTAGGTTGGTGGCACCTAAGCCGATCCCGCTCGCCGACGTAGGCGCCGTGCTGCGCCACGTCGGGGCCCCCCGGCCCTGATGCCCAGGGCCCAAAACAACGGGCTACCCTCGGGGTCGAGAACGTCCAGGGTGTGGGCCCCGGACGTTCCCTGACGACAATGAGGAGGACGGCGGCGGGCGTGGCTCCCCGCCGCCGTGCACTGCGAGGGTGCAGGGGGAACGACCATCTGCTCCCCCGGGGCGAGCTCCCGCGAGGGAGCGCGGCACATGAGGGGCACCGGCGAGTTCTTCGGGAGGGCCCGGAGTCCCTCTGACGTGCTGAAGGCGGCCACCGGGGAGGTTTTAGTGGGTAAGAATCCCACATACCCCAGGCCTTTCCCACAAGAGGCCTGGGAATCTTTGGAAGATTTCCTCCCCGTAAAAAAAAAAAAAAAGGTTGGTGGCACCGACTGCAATTGAAATAAAATACAAGGTCCCTAGTTTTTTCTAGCTTTTTTGTGTAGCCAGGTTTTTTAAAAGTCTGTTTAATTGCTTTTTTCATGACTTTTAATCGTAAACTAGGCAAGTACAAATTGAATTCCTGGTGACGGCAAATCGTAGGTTTATCTCTTAAATACCACCGAGATAGTTATACCCTTTCAAACATAAATTCAAACAATCAAAGAATTGTCAGAATCTATCCACAATTGATGGATCGGTGAACATACATACATAAAACCATATATTCAAACGAACATAGAAACTCTTCCTTTTTAGTAAGTCGGTTAAAAAGGTTGATAACACGCTTTGGAACGAGGGGTGTGCGAGTTCAAACTCCGGCTCGCATCTCGTGATACAATTGTGTTTTTGTGTGGGAGTGAGGTGTGATATTTTCTTAAAAATAATATTAAAAAAATCTTTTGGCATGCATTTCTTTTCCTACTAAAAGTGCTAAACGGCTTGACTGATTTTGATGATTTGTTTTTGCAGTTTTGTGGGCACCTAGATGGTTATTAGCCACAGTTGAACCTGGAAGCAGGCGGACGTCAATATAATAAATTATTAACTAACATATTTTGTTTTCAATAATATTGAATGATTCATGACATATTCGCTATTAAAGTTTGCCAAAACCACATATTTATGACGTCATACACTAGTAGCTAGTATCTACTGTTACAAAATTGTAAACGGCTGTTTTTTATCATTTTTTAAGATGGTGTTTAAGAAAAAAAGGAATTAATAAAGGGTGTATTAAAAAAATTTCACTGTTAGCAACACTGAGATCTTCTTAATACAATTGTGTTATAAAAAATCACTATCACTACATAGTATAAAACATAGTCGCTTCCCGCTGTCCGTCTGACCCTATGTATGCTTAGATCTTTAAAACTACGCAACGGATTTTGATCCGGTTTTTTTAATAGATAGAGCGATTCAAGAGGAAGTTTTATATGTATAACTAGCTGAGCCCGCAACTTCGTCCGCGTAGATTTAACTTAACCGCTCCCGCTCCCGCGTTCTGAGCCCGCGCGACAGGACCCATTAGTTTTTTGTTTTTCTAAAATAAAGTAGCCTAAGTTACTCCCTATAAGATCAGCTATCTGCCGGTGAAAGTCCCATCAAAATCGGTCCAGCCGTTTCGGAGATTGCCCGGAACAAACACACAGACAGACAGACAGACAGAAAGACAGACAGACAAAAAAATGTTAAATCGCGTTTTTGTAATTAGTATCGTATGTACTTTCATATGCATTTACTGAAAAGGTGTTATTTTTTTATTACAAACAGACACTCCAATTTTATTTATTTGTATAGATACATGCATAATATAGTAAAGAAACACAAATAAAAAATACCCGTGCGAAGCCGGGGCGCGTCGCTAGTACTTTTATAAATAGACACTGCACAGTTCGTTCGTGAGTGGGGGCTCGTTGTACACCCGGCCTTACGAGCTAGTGGACCGCTGTCTTAAAAAACCTTTCGCATCGCTTACTGAGAGGTTCTCCATTGTCTGTTAACCGTTCGTTGTAAACGGACGTCTTTTGTTAACTGTTGTTAATATTTGTTTATTAATTTTCTCATCATCTGTGTGTGTTTGACTTCGTTTATATCGGATTAAAGTGACTCTCCGGTGGGAAGAAATTTGGAGGAGCATTGCGCTGAGCGGTTTTAAAAGGTATTATGTATTTAGTTTTTTTTTTAATTGCAAACGCATGGTTTGTGCATTTAGCCACGCAAATAATACATGGATTATAAATAATAGCAAGTAGGTTTCACGGGTTTTACTGTGTTAGTGTTTTATTTAACGGTAAGAGACTTTGTTAAACGTTCAATTGAACATGAAGTCTTATAAAAAAAATGGATGCTTATCTTTTTTTTATTAATTTAATTAATTACACTGTGGTGATAGCTAAGTGAGTAAAACGCTGGCTATGATAACACTGTGGTGCGGGTTCAAATTCTTTAAGATTTTCTAATTAAGTACATATCTGTAAATTATTATATTTTCTAGAATCTTCCTCTTCCTAAATATAGCGAGACAATTAGTAGGTTAATGTTTGACAGAATATTCAATGCCAGTCTACGCTGGTTTATGGTCTCCCCTTTCATTAAGGGGAGGCCCGTGCTCAGCAGTGGTATTGAACTAAGCCTAGGTACTACTTATAACGAGTTTACCTGACATTTTCAATGCTTTGCAATAATTTCCAAGCTTTAAGTATTTATAGGTAAGTGAACAGGAAATATAATTTCTATAGGTCCTTATGATAATTAATACAGGAATACATCAACATCTTGGCAATATTTTAAATTATGATACGCCTGACAGCTGCGTACAGATATATACAAATAAATAAATTTGGAGTGTCTGTTTGTAATATCAAAATAATCTCTTTTCACTAAATGCATATTATATGCGTACACACGGTTCTTATAACAAAAACGCGATTTAAATTAAATTTGTCTGTAATGGTAATAATGTTTGTTCCGGGAAATCTCCGAAACGGCTGGACCGATTTTGACGGGATTTTCACTGGCAGATCGCTGATGTTATAAGCAGTAACTGAGGCTACGTTTATTTTTTGTGAAACTAAAAAAAATGGGTTCCACGTAAAAAAATAATAGTCTCTGATAAAAACCCACGAAATCCTGACTTCAATTTGTATTATTTACTTTTCGTTAACTCTGCGAACTGAACGAACATTTTTATTGTTAAATATTTTTTTTGTAAAGTTAAATTCCACGCGGACGAAGTCGCGGGCACAGCTACTAAGTTATAACAAACAAAAAAAAACTAAATGATTAAAAAGGCACTTACCTGCTCTATGTCATAGGTAAGTACCGTAACCTTCCTACGTACATTATTTCACAACATTACCTAATAATTATAACCGAAAATGATAAAAAAAGACAATACCAACGTAGCATGACTTATCTATTTTCAGGAGTCAATATACAAATCTCATTGCGAATATCTTCTTTACAATTGTTGAATTTGCAACGATAACCTATGGTGCTACTCTTAGCAACGATAATCGATATGTCGCAGCCAACTAGCTTAATTCGCCGTTCAATTAACAGCCTAGGCACTTTACTAAACAGCGCCGTTCAACTAGCGGCCTGAATGATATTCAGCCGTATCGTCTGTTACAACATTTAATAAACTGGCTGGCTAATGCTTAGGCAACTGGTTGACATTTAAGTACTACAAAACTTTTTCAAAATAATACCCAAGCAGAGCGACCCGGATGGGTTTAGGTTAGGGTTATTTTTTTATGACTCCACAGAAATCCCACCCGGCAAATAGATTCGGTGGATCTAAACAATTGCGCAAAGTACCTAATAAAATTATTCCATCAAAGTTGTTTTTTGCCGACGCCATATTGACCAAAGAGAATATAGATATTGACAGTTTGGTGAGTTTCGGCGCTTAGTGGCAGAAAGTAGAACTAAATTGAAATGAACAGGCTAGGCAAGTAATAAAACGGCTAGGCAAGTAATTAAACGTCATCTATCCAAGTCATTTGCCTAGCTGTTTGATCAAATGGCTGAATATCATTCAGGCCACTAGTTGAACGGCGCTGTTTAGTAAAGTGCCTAGGCTGTTTATTGAACGGCGAATTAAACTAGTTGGCTGCGACAGATATATTGTGACATTCGTATCGTCGAATCCTACTCTAAATTACGATCGCAAACCTGGCCGTTAAACTATTGACGGACCCACTCCTACTACAAGTATTAGCTTAGCTGGAACGGCTAACGAGAATAATACTAGTAATGTGATAAACTCACATTGTTTATAAAATATAATGGCGGCTTAACACAAAAGTAGCAAAAGTTAAATTTACACATTAGTAGCAGAGTAAAAAGGGCCTCATTTAATAGCCCCTCTAGCCTCTCCAGCTAAGCTAATACTTGTGGTAGGAGTGGGTTCGCGTCAATAGTTTAGTGGCCAGGATGGGGAACGAACCAGGAACATCTTGGCTATGAGGACGTCCCCTCTATCCACTAGGTCATTGACGCCATGAGTAGCTAATCATCTTTGAACTTCAATAAATATGCAGGGTGACTCAAAACCCGTTTACAATATTTTATGCAGAGTCAGCATTAAAGATCTTTAAATCGCATTAATCATTGCTCTGGTAAGCTAGTGACCATGAAAAAAAAATTGTAGAAGTTATGACCCCGTTATGGCGGACGGACGGATGGACAGACGGACAGACGGACGGACGGACGGACGGACAGACAGACGGACGGACAGGCGGACGGACAGACGGACGGACGGACGGACGGACGGACGTACTGGATAATCTTATAAGAGTTCCTCGTAGGGACTACGGAACCCTAAAAATCATTATATTCTATTAATGGTAATTCCCACAAAGAAACCGACACAGTTCTGTTTAATCACTTTTGACAGATAATAGTAGTTTTTGACATCTGGATACAGTAAAATGTACCTACTGATATAAATAATTGGTGCCCGCTTTTTCAGTGTCAATGAACGCTCACTTGGTATGTAGTTAAAGTATAGGTAAATTACTGTGATAATAATGATAGGTAAAAAAAGTGCGCCTCGGGACACTTGACAGAAGTGATGACTTAAACAAGACAGAGTGGCGCCGTAACGCGTTACGTTACGAAGCGGTTTAACCTCCCATAAAAAGTTATGACTTCAAAAAAAACTAACCTAACCTAATCCGTGCTGTGTTCAGGCGTGTAACAATCCGTCGATTAATTAATTAATGATCCTAAGGTAATTTGAATCATACCAACGTAAGTAGACGTAGTTTCAATTGTTACTTATTGTTTTAAGTTAGTAATTAGCGGCCAATTTATTAATTATTCTCTGTATTGTGTCACGTTGAGCACGAGTTTGTGGTGTTTACCGGTATCGCAAAAATGTTAGGAATTCGTTTTAAGTTTTCATTCATCCTCTATAGTATTGAGTTTAAGGTCTCATTTTACCAATAGCAGAAGTAAAAAATTTAAACCACTATATACAAATCGAAGCAGTGATAGCCGATTGGTTAAGCACGCGTCTTGCGGGCTGCCAGGTCTCGGGTTCAAACCCCGGCTCGAACCTCTGGATTTTTCGAAATCTATGTGCTAATCATAATTTCTATAATATGATTATCACTTGCTTACGGTGAAGGAAAACATCGTGATGAAACCTGCATGTCTTAGAAGATTTAACCAATTTTCGAAAGACATGTGAAATCCGCCAACCCGCACTGGGCCAGCGTGGTGGATTATGGCCTGAATCCCCCTCGTGTTGAGGGGAGGCCCGTGCCCAGGTGTGGGACGTCAAAAGGGCTACAATTATTAATTATTATTATACAAATATAAAATAACTTAATCTCTTAACTTAAAAAAATCCAAAAAATAATAATTTGTATTTGTATGTAGCTAAAATAAACTATATTTGTACCTATGTAGTTACTGCAGTTATGCTATATTATATTGATCGTACATATAGATACCTGCCTTCCATTGGGAGATTAAAATGATGAATCTGGGGTGCTACTCTTGGACATTCGTATTGTCGAATCTTACTCTAAACTCCATCTTCTTTGCCGTCGTATATCGTCTAAACGAACGATAACTGTGTATTATTCGTTCAGTGATCGATACGAAGACAAAAGAGATAGAATTTAGAGTAGGATTCGACAATAGGAATGTTACGATATATCCATTTTCGTTGTAAATTCGACAGTAATTGTATAGAAGATATTCGCAATGAGATTTGAAAATTGACTCCTGAAAATAGATAAGTCATGCTACGTTGGCATTGTCTTTTTTATCATTTTCGGTTATAATTATTAGGTAATGTTGTGAAATAATGTACGTAGGAAGGTTACGGTACTTTCCTATGACATAGAGTAGGTAAGTGCCTTTTTAATAATTTAGTTTATTTTTTATTTATAACTTAGTAGCTGTGCTCGCCAAATTGTCCGCGTGGAATTAAACTAAATAAATAATAATTTAACAATAAAATGTTCGTTCAGTTCGCAAAGTTTATAAAAAAGTTAAAATCTACAAATTGAAGTCAGGATATCAGAGACTTTTATTTTATTACATGGAACCCATTTTGTTGTTTTTCAATAATAAAGTGATAATAAAATCCCGTCAAAATCGGTGCAGCCGTTTCGGAGATTACCCGCAACAAACATACAGACAGACAAATTTGATTTAAACTGGCCAAACTATTGACGCGAGCCCACTCCTACCACAAGTATTAGCTTAGCTGAAACGGCTGACAAGAATTATAATAGTAATGTGATCAAATCACATTAAAACAAAAGTAGCAAAAAGTGTAATTACACATAAGTAGCAGAGTAAAAAAGGTCCTCATTTAATAGTCCCCCTAGCCTCTCCAGCTAAGTTAGCTCCTTCTGCTAGACTTCTGCAAACTCAAACTAAAAAAAAAACAAGAATTGTTTTTATTCACGTAAGCCAACAAAGCATTTATGAATAGTCAGCAATCAGAATCGACCACCGGTTCGGAATGCTGCTTCCACTGAGAAGATCCGGCAAGAAACTCAATGGTTACTCTTTTCAATGAATAAAAGATGGTGTACATTCTCAGGAACAGCAACAGAATGTGAGCAGGCAACACCATTGTCACTAAATAAGTAAATAGTAATCAAATCTCACTCAGATTTAGGTATTTAAATTAGAAAGCTAGTTTAGTGAAGTATGCATTACTCACACTTTACATCAATTTAAATGTTGTCAAACGAAAATATAATTAATAAAACAGAGGTGGCTAAGAAGATAATTCCTTTGGCGTAATGCCTTCCATGCTGATAAATGAATAGAGTTTAACAACAATGTTGTTAAGAGGAACGTGAGTGGACCAATCCCCGCAAGAAGCGCCCGCGCACGAGCATGACTTGAAAAGCGGCATCACTCTCCTCAACCATAATAGAGGGGAGAGGGTGACCCGCTCCACAAAGCCACCGCAAACAAGGAGATTAAAGTGAACGGCATAATGATTAACATCTTTCGTTGCAGATTAGATTATGGATGTCGAGAACGCAAATTGTAAGATCAAAGTTTCGGAATGCGCCGACATGGAGATACTGCCCATCGAGCGACCGCTCAAAATAGACATGTAAGTAAGTAGGCACTTAAGTATATCCACCCGGGTGTATACCGAACATTATAGTATCTATTGTGTGTAATTTTGTTCCCTAGTTTAGGTTGCTTTGCGAATAACGGAGAAAAAACATGAAATGGGCTTTTTGTAATTTACCCCAGTCTGGGTGTAACTGGGATCGCCCTCAGTCCATTGTACAGTACCCATAGTACAAGCGTTGCTTAGTTTAAGACCGTAAATTTGTGTATTAACGTTGTCCTGTCTTAACTTTGAATATTGAATTCGAATTGTACCGCTCAACTTTCTTAATTTTTTATTTCATAAGAACCTTCTTTCTCCTGACAATAATACTTAAACACAACAAAAAAGAATTAGCGAAATCGTTCCATCCGTTCACGCGTGAAGCGATGACCAAGGAAATAGAGATTCTTTTAATATAACATTATATACATGTAGATACAGATTTTGCAGAGACCATTTCAATCACAAGCCCGCATAGAACATAGCAACATCAAATATTTACGTTTCATTTCGTCATATATTTACTGTTATCTTGTGTTTAAAGTGAAACTAACCTTTAAGTTTATTTAACCATTTCTATTGTTTATACATTATCGTATGCAGTGTTAAGTTATTTGTATAATCTATAAAAAGTGGAGTGTCTGTTTGTAATATCAAAATAACACCTTGTCACTAAATGCATATGAAATATGTACTTTCATATAGCGACACCTATAGCAAAAACGCAATTTATTTATTTTTTGTCTGTCTGTCTGTATGTTTGTTCCAGCTAATCTCCGAAACGGCTGGACCGATTTTGACGGGACTTTCACTGGTAGATAGCTGATGTTTTAAGGAGTAACTTAGGCTACTTTAATTGTAGAAAAACAATTAGGGTTCCGCGTATAAAAAAAAAATCACTTGAAATCAAAGGGTATCTCCGAAACGGCTGGACCGATTTTGACGGGACTTTCACTGCTAGATAGCTGATGTTATAAGCAGTAACTTAGGCTACTTTTATTTTAGAAAAAAAAAATAAAAAAATGTGTCCTGTCGCGCGGGCTCAGAACGCGGGAGCGGGCTTTTTTGTTAAGTTAAATTCCACGCGGACGAAGTCGCGGGCTCAGCTAGTATTTAACTAAAAACACTTTTATTGTAAATAGTTTATAATGGTTTAGGGGACGGACGCAAAAGATGATTAATGGGAATTAAAAAACCGTTTTTTTGTCATCGTATCTACAACCCGCCTTATGTTAAGCAGTTACCATAGCCTATAGATGCTTGTAATACCAATAGCATTGCTCGCACGTTGCGTTGTTAACTTGAAGTGGAGCGGGTATTGGGATAATTGTGTTGAAATAAAACTATTTTTACGGATTATATCGCGTTTATTTTTACTTTGTATGTTTCCGACGTTTCGGTTGCTTTACAGCAACCGTGGTCACGGGGGGACTGAGGTGTTAGACATCCTGATGTCATAGTTAAAAACTGGGTACCCTCAAAATTTAGTTGGTATTTGCGGTCCGGTCCACGCAGAAAGTGCTCACAGTGTCTCGAGGTCACACATAGCTGACGTGAAACACCGGCGCTCCACGAAGTCTGCAATCTGTGAACATGTACAGGCCCGCACCCGCCATTATATTAGATTTGATAAACCACAGATCCTCGCAAAAGAACACCGATTCCGACCAAGGATGATACGTGAGGCCATTGAAATTAAAAAACATCCTAATTTCAATAGGGAAGATGGCTGGGTGCTACCACCAACTTGGGATCCAGTAATTAATATAATTAAATCCAAAACCAAGCGTACCATTGCAAGACCTCGAGACACAGTGAGCACTTTCTGCGTGGATCGGACCGCAAATACCAACTAAATTTTGAGGGTACCCAGTTTTTAACTATGACATCAGGACGTCTAATACCTCAGTCCCCGCGTGACCACGGTTGCTGTAAAGCAACCGAAACGTCGGGAACATAAAAAGTAAAAATAAACGCGATATAATCCGTAAAAATAGTTTTATTTCAATGTGTAGTATTCGCGTAAATATAAGAAATCAATAGGGATAATTGTGGTTGGTCTGTCGGGTCTCTCAGTCGTCGTACGAAAGGCAGCTTGTTTACGCGGACCTTCTGTGAGATGCTGGTACTACACTGGTGGTCTAGGAGTTGCAGTTAATTGTACCAGTCCAACTAATCCAGAAAAAATACGGAAATACCATTCTAAAGATTAATTCTAGGACATTTTTTCTTTTGCAGTGAAATCGCTGGTTTAGGAAAGCTAGTGGAAGAGTTGCACAGGGTATTTTCCAGGAGCTATGTCAATGTACAGGATGTTCAGAAACTGATGGCGGGTTACAAATCGGATCCGAAGGATTGGCGGAAGTACGCCAAGTTCGATCGCTTCCGGTGAGATTCATTTTTATTTCTATTTTTTTTTTTTTTACACACAGTATCAATCCCTATCACAATACTAATCCTACTAATACTATCTTCTAAATATATATAACTCGAAGGTGACTGACTGACTGACTGGACGGATCGGGCTGAAATTTGGCATGCAGGTAGATGTTATGACGTAGGCATCCGCTAAGAAAGGATTTTGATTAATTCTACCCCCAAGGCGATAAAATAGGGAATGAAAGTTTGTATGAAACTTTGTCAAAATTCAATTCCACGCGGGCAAAGTCGCGGGCACAGCTAGTAATATTATGAATGCGAAAGTTTGTGAGTGTGGATGTATGTTTGTTACTCTTTCACGCAAAAACTAATGAACGGATTTAGATGAAATTTGGAATACAGATAGCCTATAACCTGGATTAACACATAAAATACTTTACTTAAGTCTACGTGGACTAAGTCGCGGGCAGAAAGTAGTAGTACAATTATGCATAATTTATGTCCTAATACTGGCGGGGTTCTGGCTACCCAAGTCGTCAGTTTTTTCTTATACAAACGCCTGATGTTAAGTAGTAACCGTATCCTATTATTGCTTGCTATACTAATGGCATTTCTCGCGCGTTGTCGCCCAAATTCAAATTCAAAGCGTTTATTTTGTTTAGGCCTACTGGGGCACTTACAAATTGTCAATTTTACATTTTTTTTTTCTTATATCTACAACCGGATCGGAACGCGACCTCGACTGAGAAGATCCGGCAAGAAACTCAGCGGGCTTGTCTTTTTACATGTCATATTTTTTTTAATCGCCAGTTGCTTATATTCAATAATTACAAAGGGTAGTAGATATTAACATAAATATTACAATAGCTCCAGTGTGTTGCCTTTTGATATTACCAAGAATCACACAAATAATTCGGACTAGTAGGGCAAGACACGTTACGCTTTGACATTATTATTGAGTGTCGAGATTTGAGCTGCTTAGTCCCAAGCTGATTTATCATCCAAATAATCCGAGATTTTGTAATGGACCTGAAGGGGAGTCGTACGGAAGGAACGAAAGGGAGGGGGAATAGTTGTACAACACTCTTACTCACCGTACAATTTACCGTTGATTTTTTTCAAATTCTGACAATAATAAAAGGCACATTTTGTAATTCGCGACAAAGACCGTGTGCAGCGCATTTATTAATATATCCAACTAACTCTAAAACATTTCAAGAACGACAGCTATATCAGATAATCTGGCAATTTTTGTATATTTAGTGATTAACTAGTATCATATCCATCGTGATAATATTTAGAGTAAAATAAATGTATTAATAAACGCACTGCATACTGCGTTTGTCGCAAATCACAAAATGTTGTCTTAAATGTTTTCAGATTTTGGATAAACTATAAAAATACTCGAAAATTCTGAATTTCGCGGGCTAGACAGGCGCCTTCACCTTAATAGCTATACTTTACGCCGATCTTTTGTGATTGGATGGTACTACGTCTGGCGAGCCAGCGAGCTCCTATTATTTATTTCGATTAAATTCGTGCGGGTTCGAAGACAATTTATCTTTTCCCCGGGACTCGTCGAGGGTCAAACCTTGACGTCATTATTGGTCACCATTATCGATCCTGGTTTACAGGAGTTACAGTGGTGGGAGCACAGACATCGGGATCAGTCCCAATGATAATAAAGAAGTAACTAAATTATGCGGAAGTTACTTAAAATAGTATTAAATAAAGAACGATATATTATAAGGCGTATTTTTCTAAAGGTATTTGTGTCTCGTTACTCATTATGTACTATCACTTGAAAGAAGGTATACCTACGCTATAAATATCATAGCATAATAATCTTGTAAGCAACGGAAAATTAGGAAGGAACTGATAACAGATACATAACTGTAAACAAAACATTAATCTGCTTTATCAGAACGTTGCCAACTGAAATAATTGGCAAACTTTGGTCACGCTACAAGGTTTTAAAACACGATACAATTTGTGTAAAACTTCTGATTATTTAAATGTCACTGAATGTAAAAAACAAATGTATAAGTCCCGCACTAATTTATTATGGAACTTTGCGTACCGTACAATGGACTGGGGGCGATCCCAGTGACACCCAGATCTGGACAAATTACGAAAACACGGGTGAATCAGTAATAAAAATAAAATAGATTGGGCACTGGGATGTATATCATACGCAATAATGTTTTTTTTTTATTTTTTCTTGTTTGTATGATTGATCGCGCATCACGCAAAAAATATTGAACGTATTTTGACGTGGTTTTCACCTTGTGGTAGCTTAGGACCCAATTTTATATCTAAGCCAGATTTGTAGAGTGGAATCCAACTCTAAATAATATTTTTTGCCGTCGTATCGATTACTGAATGGACGATACAAAATTATCGTTCGTTCAGACGATATACGACGGCAAAAAGATGGAATTTAGATTAGGAATAGACACGACAATTTATTAATTTATCACACTAATTTTCCCGTTAGCCCCTCCAGCTAAGCTAATGCTTGTGTTAGTTAGGAGTGGGCTCGCGTCAATAGCTCAATGATCGAACCCGGAACCTCTCTGCTACGAGAGCGGCCCTTCTAACCACTAGGCTATTGACGCATTTATGTCACGATATATCGATTATCGTAGCTAAGAGTAGAACCTTTAACTTACCACTAATTGGCAGGTACACACGAAACCTGGTGGATAAAGGGAACGGAGCCTTCAACATCATGATCCTGTGCTGGGGGCCAGGGCACGCCTCCGCCATCCACGACCACGCAGACTCCCACTGCTTCATGAAACTCCTGAGTGGCAACCTCGATGAAGTCAGGTAAGCTTGGAATGGATGAAGAGTTAATTCCCCCATCTCCATTCTACCATCGGACGACAAGACGCACGGATACAACGCATCCATACACCGTGGACATTCCTTCAGTTCGTACCAAGCGTTTCGCTTCCACTTTTACTGTGCGAACTGCCAAGGAGTGGAACACCTTGCCGGCGTCTTTGTTCCCGGTTGACTATAACCTGGATGTTTTAAGTCGAGAGTGAACAGGTACCTTCTAGGCAAGTATGCACGTGAGATTGTGGTCAAATACTTGCCTATAACGAAATAAAAAAATAAAAAAGCTGTCATTAACACGAAGAAACTGACAAACTACAAACGTCAACACACTAGAGCTCAATAAGTGCTTTAAATAACAATAAAATACTCACAAAGGGCCTCTACATGTTGGACCCAGGTCCCCATGCAAGCCTAATAAAGGACCGGGCAGAGCCTGTGATACAGAGAGAACTAACTTTATATTAACGTCCCACTCCTGGGCACTGGCCTCCCCTCACTACGAGGAGGATTCAGGCCATAATGCACCATGCTGGCTCAGTGCGGACATGTCTGCCGAAAATTGTTTAGATTTTCTAAGACATGCAGGTTTCCTCACGATGTTTTCCTTCACCGAAAGTTTATTATCATATGAGAATATTTCTAATAGTACCTGTCGACATTAGTCTATGTGGCATCAGCCGAAACGACCCCACTTATCAGCGAAAAGGTTATCTCAAAAACAGTATTTAAATAGTGTATTTAAACCAATGACCTTTCATTCTGTTAATTGAACACAATGATCGGGACGTCGGTGTGTGTTATCAAAATCTGAAACTGTAATAATAATATTATTACTTTTCTCCGCATGAGAACTGACAGGCGCCATTTATGTTTTATCAGAGATGTTACTATTCAATGAGTAGTATAATAATTTTGCCCTTTTGACGTCCCACTCCTGGGCACTGGGCTCTCACCCTACAAGGGGGATTCAGGCCGTAATCCACCACGCTGCGCTGGTCCAGTGCGAGGTAGTGAATATCACAATATGCCTTTCGAAAATTGTTTAGATTTCTCTAATACATGCAGGTTTTCTCACGATGTTTTCCTTCATCGTAAGCGAGTGATAATTATTCAAAGAAATTATGATTCGAATATAGATTTCGAAAAATCCAGACATGCGAGCCGGGGTTTGAACCCAGGACCTGGTGCTCGCAAGACGCGTGCTTAACCAATCAGCTATGAATTATCTTTTGGTGTGTTTGAAATTCCGGTGTGCATTATCTATGTGTTTTTTGTAGTTATGGGTGGTTCTTATCCTTAGTCAGTAGCCTAGTCGTTAGAGGGGCCGCCCTCGTAGCTGAGAGTTCCGGGTTCGGTCCCCATCCTTGCCGTCAAACTATTGACATGAGACCACTCCTAACACGAGCATTAGCTTAGCTGGAGCGGCTAACGGGAATACTAGAAATGTGATAAACTCACATCGCTAGTAATCTTTTAAAACCATTAAATGAAAAGTGGTTGGACATAGGCAGTGGCGCTTTTGTTATTCATAAAATAAAATCTAAGCATGCGAATATGCTAGGTAGTTAGTTATATAAAACACACCATCTTTTATTCATTGAAAAGAGTAACCATTGAGTTTCTCGCCGGCTCTTCTCAGTGGAAGCGGCATTCCGAGCCGGTGGTAGATTCCGACTATTCATAAATGCTTTGTTGGCTTACATGACTTAAAACAATTTTGAGTTCGAGTTGTATCAAATAGTTGTGCGTTAGTCAGGCGATATTTATTATTATACTTATTATGATAATAAATTTTATCGTTTTCTTGAACTGATTAGATACTTAGGAAGCTGAATGAGAACAACACTGACGCAAGTGTTATCAATGGTTATTATGTGCCAATAATATTTGCAATAGTTTGTTTATCACTGTTATCACATTGTTCAGCATGTGATTGAGCGCGGCAACCGTTCTGACAAGCCGTCCTTATAAGACTTGGCGGTTTTTTTTCTATAATTTTTTTCCCTTCATTAACCAATTTTCAAAGAAGTGAAAGCCGATTGGTTAAGCACGCGTCTTGGGTTCAAACCCCGCCTCGCACCTCTGGATTTGTCGAAATCTATGTGCGAATCAGAATTTATATATGATTATCACTAGCTTACGGTGAAGGAAAACATCGTGAGGAAACCTCCATGTCTTAGAAGATCTAACCAATTTTCTAAAGACATGTGAAATCCGCTACCCTGCACTGGGCCAGCGTGGTGGATTACGGCCTGAATCCCCCTCTTGTTGAGGAGAGGCCCGTGCCCAGGAGTGGGACGTCAAAAGGGCTAAATTATATATAACCCTAGCTGATCCCGCGACTTCGTCCGCGTGGAATTTAACTTAACCGCTCCCGCTCCCGCGTTTCTGTTTTTCTAAAATAAAAGGAGCCTAAGTAACTGCTTATAACATCAGCTATCTGCCAGTGAAAGTCCCATCAAAATCGATCCAGCCGTTTCGGAGATACTCT
This sequence comes from Notodonta ziczac, assembly GCA_918843915.1. Lineage (NCBI taxonomy): Eukaryota > Metazoa > Arthropoda > Insecta > Lepidoptera > Notodontidae > Notodonta > Notodonta ziczac. Next base: position 971,675 of record OU974065.1, on the reverse strand, counting down.
TTGATTTCATGTGTTTTAACTTTTTTCGCGGAACCCTAATTGTTTTTTAAAATTAAAGTAGCTTAAGTTACTCCTTATAACATCAGCTATCTGCCAGTGAAAGTCCCATCAAAATCTGTCCAGCCGTTTCGAAGATTACCCAGAACAAACATACAGACAGACAAAAAAAAAAAACGCGTTTTTGCTATAAGTGTCGTATGTAGTTTCATATGCATTTAGTGAAAAGGTGTTATTATTATATTAGCTCATCGTTTACTGTGATCTATAATTATGAATTAACTTTCTTGTCAACTTTTATCAAAATTAGCCGCCCCTTACATATTTTCCTCTTTTGAGTGCGCTTTTTAATGTTGGATCACTAATGTTTTCATCATATTTTATTTTTTACCGCCCGCCAATCAAATCAATAGTTCCGAAGACTACTCCCAACAAACTTAATAAATAACACCTAATGAACAAAAATAACGATTGCGAAATTTCAAAAATATAAAAATTGTGGTTGGAAAAAGGCGACTACTACCTATTACTTGACATAACTTACGACAATTTAAAATCAAGATAAATTTCAGCTCAATCGGATAAAGATAACTGATTCAAAATTCAGTTGCAAGATTCCATCCGGACAAGCATACATTGCAAGTTAAATATATAAAAAAAAAATTAGCCCTTTTTGACGTCCCACTCCTGGGCACGGGCCTCCCCTCAACACGAGGGGGATTCAGGCCATAATCCACCACGCTGGCCCAGTGCGGGTTGGCGGATTTCACATGTATTTCGAAAATTGGTTAAATCTTCTAAGACATGCAGGTTTCATCACGATGTTTTCCTTCACCGTAAGCAAGTGATAATCATATAGAAACTATGATTCGCACATAGATTTTAGAAAAATCCAGAGGTTCGAGCCGGGGTTTGAACCCGAGACCTGGTAGCCCGCAAGACGCGTGCTTAACCAATCGGCTATCACTGCTATGGTATAGTTAAATAAAAACTTATAAAATTAGTTATTGAATTTATTATTTTTACTCATGTAAACAGTTCTGGTGTGTGTATGTAGATAGGGCAGAGGGTCAGGAGTCAGGACTGCATCGAAAGGTCCCCTTATCGTACCGTAGGAGATGTGGCTTGTTCATAGTAACTACGCTGACATTATTTCGTTGCCCAGTTATATCTGGATGAACTCTATGACCGTGAAGACTTAACTAGTGTCTGTCGATGACTCCGCCTGACATTGAGGATAAATAATAGCCTTTATATTATGATGTTGTAGAGTATATTTTCCTTTGTTTTTGGAATGAAGTCCCTTTGAAAAGCTTTGTTCTCACGTAAATTTGTAACGACAACTGGGAAAATCTTATCTAAAAATCAACTAGATGGCGTTAGTGTGTTGTTCCGATGACAGGATATTCAGAAACCCAGAAACTTAAAATTGTGTGCATGCAAAACACTTACCAGAGAAATTCCTTCCTGATGGAGGTCCCGTTTGCCGACTTTGTTTTATAAAAAAAGGTTATTTTCGAGGGTTCAGTTGAGACTCATAAAAACAATGTTCTTATTTCCAGATACGACTGGCCGGACACAGTCCAACCGGAAGTCTTAAAAGTCATGAACAAAAACAATAATAAAACACGCCGGAGATGCTGTTCCTCCGCCAAGGAGCTGTCCGATCGCGTTTCCGACCTGCATGTCAGCTGTCAGAATGACAGCTGTCAAGGTGACAGCTGTCGGGACGAGCGTGGGGATTTATACGGTGAAAATGGCGGAAGTGAGGATTGTGAATACGATATTGAAGATATGAAGGCGATTGGAAGAACGAGATTGGAAGTGAATGATGTTTGTTATATCAATGGTGAGTATTAACTGTCTTGTCGGCATAAGCGACAGTAGGCATCCGCTAAGAAAGGATTTCGATTAATCCTACCCCCAAGGGGATAAAATAGGGGATGAATAATCCCGAAATTTTTGTAAAGTTAAATTACACGCGGACGAAGTCGCGGGCACAGCTAGTTATTAATAAATGCTTTGTTGGCTTACATGAATAAAAATAAAGTTGAGTTTTGAAATCCGTGGGCACGAGAGGACTCTACTAGAAATCGGCAGGCACAGGTGGGTGAGCGGTTAGTGGAATACGGTAAAACTGTTAAAATTGTCATATTACGAATCGATTGCAATTCGAGCGAGTACCAAACTTTTGCCCCAATTTTAGTTGCAAAATAGACTTTGTTTTGAAGCAAAGCTTCTTTACGGACGTTCGGGGCGCTCGCTACCCGGGCACTAAAACGGTGAAAAGCGTAACGCGTGACGCGTAACGCGTTACGCGTTAATATAATATATCTAATATCTACTGCAAAGCTTCGCTTCTTTCGGGCGTCTCTAGACGGCACTGATTTTTCTTTCATGGGTCTCTTACCGCCATTAGATAGATTTAACGACCGCTTAGCGCTGTGGTTCGAGCGTAGGTCGCTCGGCTCACGACACCAGGTTGCGATTCCCGTCAGGGTAATTTTCGGAACTGGCCTTTTCGTCATTTGCCCTGGTCTGGGTGTTACTGTCACTCCATTGTACACCCATAGTACAAGCGTTGCTTAATGTGGGACCATACAGTTGGTGTGTTCGGCTAGTGATATTTATTTATTACTAGATGAGCCCGCGACTTCGTCCGCGTGGAATTTAACTTAACAAAAAAGCCCGATCCCGCGTTCAGAGCCCTCGCAACAGGACCCTTTTTTTAAATTTTGTTTTTCTAAAATAAAAGTAGCATACGTTACTGCTTATAACAACAGCTATCTATCAGTGAAAGTCCCGTCAAAATCGGTCCAGCCGTTTCGGAGATTACCCGGAACAAACACACAGACAGACAGACAGACAGACAAAACATTTTTAAATCGCGTTTTTGCTATAGGTGTCGTATGTAGTTTCATATGCATTTAGTGAAAAGGTGTTATTTTGATATTACAAACAGACACTCCAATTTTATTTATTTGTATAGATAGAGGTCTTATTATTTGCCTTTTTCAGACGCCCTAGGCCTCCATCGCATGGAGAACCCCTCCCATGTCGACGGGGCAGTCTCCCTCCATCTATACTGCCCCCCGTTTGACAGCTGTCGTGTCTTCGACGCCCGCACCGGCAAGCCCACGAAAGTCAAAGTCACTTTCTGGTCCATGTTTGGCAAGAAGATGAAAAGGGTAAGGAACAGGGCCCTAACCACGCTAGCTACTCAAATCGTAATAGAAAAGCAAAAGCTAGCGATTGCGTTTCAAACGCTCCGCTTTTGACGTTTTGCTGACACGAGCTTCACGATTCCTAATGACATTGCTATGGTGTCAGCAAAACGTCAAAAGCGGAGCGTTTGAAACGTAATCGCGAGTGTTTGCTTTTCTATTACGATTTGAGTAGCTAGCGTGGTTAGGGCCCAGGTCCCTGTGACTAATGAATTTTATTCACAATACAAATACGAAGGATTGATTTAGAACAAGTTGCAAAGTGCAAACTGTTTTTAACCGACTTCCATAAAAGGAGGTTGTATGTTCGTATGTATGCAGGTATCCGATTCCGCCGTCAATTTATTGTGGACCGATTTTTATTTTTTTGTTTGAAACGGTATACTTACTCTCCAAGTGGTTCCATAGAAATTTTATCAAAATCTGACCAGTATTTTAAGAGATATGGATTTACTTAATCCTACTTCCTACTATTATTATAAATGTGAAAGTTTGTGAGTGTGGATGTATGATGATGTATGTATGTTTGTTACTCCTTCACGCAAAAACTACTGGACGGATTTGAATGAAATTTGGAATACAGATAGTTTATAACCGGGATTAACATATAGGATACTTTTTATCCCGATAATCCCGAAATTTTTGTTACGTTAAATACTACGCGGACGAAGTCCGTGGGCACAGCTAGTTCAATATATAGGTGCCGAGTTTACCACAAAAAATTGTGAAACAAATATTTTTACCTAAACCTAAATATCTTTTAGTGCACCCAGTTTTTTTAAGTCAGCTTAATATTATTTTTATTACTTACATACATTTATGGACAGAACTATATGAATACGTCATTTTTGACAGTTTTTCTATTTGCGATACGTCAGTTTTGACGTACTTATTACAAGTAGAATGTGAGTCGAATCGGGCAACAGTCGTTAACAGAGTAATTTTCTACCCTGGTATCAAATGTTAATTTATTTATATTTTGCAGGTTATAGAAGCTAATGACATTGCCGACAGCCAATAAGAGGTGTTTTAAAATTCCGGAAATAAACATATCCTCATTCCAGTTAAAACTAGAATAGGATTATTAAAATATTAGTTAATAGTGCTGATTCTGTTAGTACCAAACTAAACTTAACTAAACTAATTGTATTGTAGGTTTTAGTTTAGTACGCACCAACAGTGCCAAGATCTATGTTTTCAAATTGAGATTAAAAAATATAATTAGGACGCGAATCTTGTTATTTTAGAAAACCTTTTAAATGAAATTTATAGGAATTGTATTTAAAAAAGTGTATTTTTTTTAGAAATAAACTTTTTTTTATTTTATTTTAAATGTTAACACCTAAAGTTATTTAAATATAGGTATATCTTATTACTAGGGTATTTAAAACTAAGAGACGATTTATAAAAACAAATGCTAAATTGTATTTATTTACACATTTTTACATTAATAAATATATTTTTTTTACGAAAATCATGCCTTTTATTATACCTAACAGTAATTAGGAGCCTCGGACTGGAAAATACCTCCATTTTAATTAAAAACATGTGGCCTTAAAAGCTTCATTTAGTACGAAATAATTTTGAAATTATTACAGCTCCCGTTGGTGCTAATTCTGTTCAACAAATCACGACTAAACTAAAGACTGAACTAAACTTATTTACTGTCGACATAAAATACGGCAACACATTTAGTTTAATCCAGTTTAGTGTGTACCAACATAATTAACACCATTGATTATTTTCCTATACTAATCCGATGCCTTCAAAGTATCCTAAAACCTATTCTTCATACCTAAGAGTTTAAGCACATTGCCATCCAACTTGTCCCAAGGTAAGAAAACTTTTACACCGTCGACGTCAGCCGTCGTTTGCACGTCTTCCCTGACACAGTTGGCGTTGCATATAAAATCGCAAGTGTGCGATTTCCTATTGAAATGGAGGCCTTCGGAGCACACAACTAGAAGAGGTTGGTCGCCATTGCAGATGTAGTATTTGTCGCAATCGGTGTCGTGCGCCCACGGTAGAACGTTGCATTCGCCTTGGCATTTGTTGTTACCGCCAACGGCGCCATTGTCACTGTCGCCGTCGCCATTGTCGCCGTCACCGTTGTCACCGTCGCCGTTGTCACCGTCGCCGTTGTCACCGTCGCCGTTGTCGCCGTCGCCGTTATCGCCATCGCCGTTGTCGCCATCGCCGTTGTCGCCATCGCCGTTGTCGCCATTGCCGTTGTCGCCATCGCCGTTGTCACCATCGCCGTTGTCGCCATCGCCATTGTCGCCATCGCCGTTGTCGCCATCGCCATTGTCGCCATCGCCGTTGTCGGCATCGCCGTTGTCGCCATCGCCGTTGTCACCGTCGCCGCTGTCGCCGTCGCCATTTTCTCCGTCTCCATTTTCGCCATCTCCACCATTGTCTCCATTATCGCCTGCCTCGCAGCCAGCGTTCCATGGCCAATCGCATACCTGTTATTTGTTGATAAGAAGATCCTTAAGAGTATTTCTGTATGAGCCTGGCTTATGTAGGTACCACTCGAATTTGAGTTGCAATGAGTATTCAATGGTATGTAATTGCACAATAATTATTAGAAAACACCCAATAAAACTAAGAATTGGATCGATATGAGATGTTTATGATTACCTGAATGGCGGGATTGAAGTGTGTACCAGCGGGACATTCCCTCTCAACCTTCTCTCCTAACACGCAGTAGTAGAAGCGACTGCAGTTGCTCTCATGCGGCAGGAGCTGGTGTACATCAAAGTCCGCGGGGCAGCCGTTTGGTAGCGTCACGACAGGAACGCCGTCTCCGTTATTATCCTCGTCTCCATTACCGCCATCTCCACCATTATCTCCATTTCCGCCATCTCCGTCGTTGTCTCCATTTCCATCACTATCTCCGTTGCCACCGTCTCCGCTTCCCGATTCACAGCCAGCGCTCCACGGCCAGTCGCAAACCTGGAATATATTATCTATATCTATACAAATAAATAAAATTGGAGTGTCTGTTTGTAATATCAAAATAACACCTTTTCACTAAATGCATATGAAAGTACATACGATACCTATAGCAAAAACGCGAATTAAAAATTTTTTGTCTGTCTGTCTGTCTGTCTGTCCGTCTGTGTGTTTGTTCCGGGTAATCTCCGAAACGGCTGGACCGATTTCGACGGGACTTTCACTGGCAGATAGCTGATCTTATAGCGGGTAACTTAGGCTACTTTGATTTTAGAAAAACAATTAGGGTTCCGCGTAAAAAAATAAAAACACTTGAAATCAGAGAGTATCTCCGAAACGGCTGGACCGATTTTGACAGGACTTTCACAGTTAGATAACTGATGATATAAGCAGTAACTGAAGCTACTTTTATTTTAGAAAAACAAAATTAAAAAAAAATTGTCCTGTCGCGCGGGCTCAGAACGCGGGACCGGGCTTTATTGTTAAGTTAAATTCCACGCGGGCGAAGTCGCGGGCTCAGCTAGTTATGAATAAAATTGATGGCTAATGATGCCCATATTTTTGAAGGTGATCTATGTTAAATATGTCAATGGAGCTAGATTAAGGGAAGGAAGGGGGAACATATAGGAATTAATCAAAACAAAAGATTCTAGTTATTCCCGTTCCGGTGGAGCTGGACCAGCACCTAGCCAAGCATCTTTATCTTTCAAATAATCGTCTAGTGTGTAGTAAGCCTTCCTGCATAGCGTACGTTATACACACGTTTTAAATTTGGTTTCAAAAAGACGAGGTCACTATTGCCTGTATTAATTAATAAATTTCAAGTCTGAGAGTGGTCTTTTGAAAGCTTTTGACGTGTCATTTTGTACTGGAATGGCATAAGGATGACATTTCCAAGATCGCTCTCAGACATGAGAATGATTTATTAATACAGGCCTAAGACTCACATATCACGGAATATTTGCCATGTATATGTCGCCGCCAAGTAGCTTAATTCGCCGTTCAATTAACAGCCTAGGCACTTAACTAAACGGCGCCGTTCAACTAGTGGCCTGAATGATATTCAGCCATTTGATCAAACAGCTAGGCAAATGACTTGGATCGATGACGTTTAACTACTTGCCTAGCCGTTTAATTACCTGCCTAGCCTGTTCATTACAATTTAGTTCTACTTTCTGCCACCTAGCGCCGAAACTCACCAAACTGTCAATATCTCTATATTCTTTATTCTCTTTGGTCAATATGGCGTCGGAAAAAAACATCTTTGATGGAATAATTTTATTAGGTACTTAGGTTTTTTACGATTTTTTTTAGATCCACCGAATCTATTTGCCGGGTGGGGTTTCTGTGGGGTCATAAAAAAAATAACCCTAACCTAAACCCATCCAGGTCGTTCTGCTTGGATAGTATTTTGAAAAAGTTTTGTAGTACTTAAATGTCAACCAGTTGCCTAAGAAGCATTAGCCAGCCAGTTTATTAAATGTTGTAATAGACGATACGGCTGAATATCATTCAGGCCGTTAGTTGAACGGCGCTGTTTAGTTAAGTGCCTAGGCTGTTAATTGAACGGCGAATTAAACTAGTTGGCGGCGACATATACATAATTTTCTTTGAGGTACCGATATTCGGCACTGTTGCAATCGCTAGTTATTGGTAAACTGAAGTATTTGTGGGTAGATGTTTATCCATAATATCAATTTCAGAACCGCAAAGAAAATGATTTAGATGGTAAATATCCTGTGATATTATATAATAAAATTATTATGACAAATAACCTGAATGGCGGGATTGAAGTGTGTGCCAGGTGCGCACTCTCGCTCGACCTTCTCACCAAACACACAGAAATAGAACCGGCTGCAGTTGCTCTCATGAGGCAGGAGCTGGTGTACATCAAAGTCCGCGGGACAGCCGTTTGGCAGCGTCACAACTGGAGCGCCGTCTCCGTTATTATCCTCGTCTCCATTACCGCCATCTCCATCATTGTCTCCATTTCCGCCATCACCACTGTCTCCATTTTCGCCACTGTCTCCGTTGCTACCATCTCCGCTTCCCGATTCACAGCCAGCGCTCCATGGCCAATCGCAAACCTGGAATATATGAATATCATATTGATATTCAAAGATGTTCTATTATAGCTTTACGGATTTTATTAAAGTTTAGCTTAAAATATTCTACCTACTGTATGAATATAATAATTGTTCTATACTAAACATGGCAGAGTTTTTATGTATTTCAAACTACAGGTTGAAACAGAAAGGGTAAACTTTTTTTTCTAAACTTAACTTTGTAATTACTCAAACTATCAGCTTTGAAGAAAACTTGAAAAATAAAAGGAGTTTCAGGAATACAGCTGTTGACAGATTTCATAAGTCTACAAAACCTTTAGTACCTCAACTGACCCACAAAGCCTTTTAGATTTACAAAGTAAAGTTGCAAAAAATAGTATACGCTTTCTGTTTCACTTAGTATACTATGAGAATTTAAACTGACATGGTCACTAAGACATAACTCTAAATATGTAACATTTATTTCGGCACTGTTGCAATCGCTGGTTATTGGTAAACTAAAGTATTTATCCATATACCAATATATTATAATTATTATAAAATGAAATTATTAAATCAAGTTACCTGAATGGCGGGATTGAAGTGTGTGCCGGGCGCGCACTCTCTCTCCACCTTCTCACCAAACACGCAGTAGTAGAACCGGCTGCAGTTGCTCTCATGCGGCAGGAGCTGGTGAATATCGAAGTCCGCGGGACAGCCATTCGGCAGCGTGTCCCATTCCGAACCATCTACATTCACATCATCATTATCTCCATTTCCGCCATTATCGCCGTCGGTGTCACCCCCGCCATTGCCGTTTCCGTCATTACCACCGTCGGATTCGCCATCGTCGTTATCGTTTCCGCCACTACCTCCATCGGAATCACCATCGCCATTGTCGTTTCCACCACTTCCTCCATCGGAATCACCATCGCCATTGTCGTTTCCGCCATTACCAGCGTCGGATTCACCATCGCCATTGTCGTTTCCGCCACTGCCACCGTCGGATTCGCCATCGCTGTTATCGTTTCCGCCACTGTCACCGTTACCATCTCCACTTCCCAATTCGCAGCCAGCGCTCCATGGCCAATCACACACCTAGACATGTTTAGACCCATAAATAAGCTTATATCACTCAGGGATAAATAATGTTTATATCAGTACATTCAAAGAATCGGATCAATGGTTTCAAAATATACCTCCTAAAAGGAAACGTACAAACAAATAACTAGACCTTCTTATAATATTTATTAGTAAAGCTATAGATGGTGGCCAATTCTGTTTGCGTCTCGCTTAAACACTGCATGTGTGAGTGAAATGCAATGATAAATCGGTACCCTCAACGGCAATAATGGTTATCCTAAACCCATTAAGATCTTTATTTTGATTGATGTAGACTCATTTATAATGTTTGTACTATTTATCAACAATTAAATCAGTAATTGTGAGCGGCATGTTTATAGAAATAAAGTGGAAAGAATCAGATAAATATATATTAAATAGAATTTTAATTATCTTATCACTGCGTCAAGATCTATGAGATACTGATAATATAATTTCATTTGTGATTGTGACAACATCATTGGAAGAAGTATACTTAAAATAATGATTTCGGATTTTAATAATGTGACATTTATTTGAAAATCCATCGCAGCTGGATAGAGCTCTCAGAAGCAATGATTTTGCAATAAAATCATTATTAGTGTTGCCATAATAATATTGAAGCAATAAGAAGAGATGAAAATAGACATAAATTAAAAGGAGAAATAGAAAAAATGCCTTTGGTAACGTATTCAGTGCTAAAATTTATTAAACTTCCACTAAAGTGAAGAATGTGAATTAGATTCTGTATGAGCTTAAGACTCAAATAAGTTACTAAGGCCTGTGACTAACAAATCTATCTCAAATCTGAGAGCGATCTTAAGTAGACATTTGACAACTCATTTTGTGCTGGTATGACGTAAGAATGACATTTCCAAGATCGGTCTCAGACTTGAGATCGATTTATTAATACGGGCTTTGGTATATTCAGATATTTTATAGATTTTTATTTTATTTATTTGTAAATTTTATAGGATTCAAATAACCCGTTTTTTTTTGGATTTAGAATAAAAAAATGTGGTTTATTATAAATTATAGTTTCTGGTAAATACCAATGTCCTATGCACTCGCTCTGGGTAAGCATCGTCGTTGGGACGGTAAAATAATGTGTGAACTGTGTAAATTCTTGACCTAAGTACTAACATAGTTTGTAAGCCCCCACAATTACTAACAATAATAAAATGGATTATGTGGTTGGAGTGTAGCCTTAGGGGCGCTATGACTTAGGTTTAGGTTAGGTTAGGTTAGAACAGTGACCAAAACGCGCGAGCCGAGCGAGCGAAGCGAGCGTGCCGCGGCAGCGCCCGGCGAAGCGCCAGAATCCGAATGTGTCATTAGGTTATGTTAGTTCCCAGTTAGGGGGGCTATGGAGCCAGGACTTAGACGAATTTTCGAGAATTTTTGTTTTTTCGTTTTGATCACTGTTCTAACCTAACCTAACCTAACCTAAACCTAAACCTAACCTAAGTCATAGCGCCCCTAAGGCTACACAATTACCGATTATGTAATCTGAAATAAATAAATTATTATTATTATAAAGCACTAACCTGCAAAGCGGAATTGAAGTGTGTTCCGGGTGCACACTCTCTCTCAACTTTATCTCCAGACACGCAGTAATAGAAGCGACTGCAGTTGCTCTCATGCGGCAGGAGCTGGTGGACCTCGAAGTCCGCAGGACAGCCATTCGGCAGCGTGTCCCATTCCGCACCATCTACATTGTCATCATCATCTCCATTGCCGCCATTATCTCCTTCTCCGCCATTGTCTCCGTCTCCGCCATCCGGCTTGTCACTTTCGTTACCATAAGCAGTGCAGTTCACATTGTAAGGCCAATCACAGACCTGGGTGAAAGAGTGAAATTAATGCTTTTTCATTTTCAGACGTTTATTACTAGCAAAGCTATTACACAAGGAAAACACGGTGTAAGTGTGTTGTGTTAGAATAGAATCCCAGACTCCCTGTGGGTGTCGTGAAGGAGTGAACACCCTACTCCGTCTAATAGGAGCTGCATGGAAGCGTCACCGGAAAAAAGTCAAAATAAAATAGTCTATTTTGTTCATGCCTACGGGGACAAATTGTCATTTTTAGAGACCGGATCAGAACGCGACTTCGACTGTAAAAGATCCGGCAAGAAACTCAGCGGGCTTGTCTTATCACGATCATTTTAAAACACAGCGGTTTTTTATTTATTTTTGGTGAAAAAATATTGTTGTTTATTTGAATTGATCCCTATGATGACAAAGTTAGTTAAATGCATGTATTAGGTACTAATACTAAGAATAGAATCAGGTCAAATAGATTAATTGCCTTGTTGGGAATCGAACCTGAACCCTGAACAGTTATGAGGGGGTCCCTGTAACCACTAAGCTTTTGATGTTTGTCATGTAATGTTATATGTATATAAGTAACGACGCAATAAATAAATTATTTTCTGTCGTATCATTTACTAACCTTAAAGCTAATAGTTATTGCATGCGAGACCGGTGTGGAATTAGATGGGTTGCTAAATGAAATCACGTCTATACCACGACCAACGAGAAGGGATACGAAAATGAAAAGATTAGGTATTTTATTAGACATGTTATTTTTTACGTTTTGTTGTGAATTATTTTTTATTAAACTTATTCTGTTACTCATATAAATAATATACAATAATAATTGATGAAATGACCCCAGGTGTGATCGACTAGATAACCATTTCGTATCGCTTCTCGTTGGTAAAGCAGGGTCGTTGAACACGAAGAAATTCGTACAATGACATGTTATTACCTGTCTTTGTCACTTCCGTCTAACACACGCAGTTCACGGCAACTGTGTGAGCGAGACGTATTAAATTTACGCGGGAGTAACAGAGACAGGTAATAACAGGTCATTGTACGAAATTCTTCGTGCTCAGCGACCCTGCTTTAGTAAGTAGTATCATAGATGTTATAATCTATGATACTCGTTACGAGTATAGTCAGAAACCTGAAGGTTAATCTTTAATATAACAAAGTCGGCAAACGAGCGTGCGATCCGCCTAATGTTAAGCAGTTACTGTAGCCTACAGATGCTTGCAATACCAATGGCATTTCCCGCACGAGGGATGTGGGACAGAGGGAGGTGTGGACTTCCGGCTCTCAGTCATCGTGCGAAACACAGTTATAATAGCTATTTTACGTAGATCTTCTGTGAGAGTGGGGTACTACCCCATTCGAGCTAGTCCATATATGAGTTACTAGCTGTGGCCCCCGACTTCGTCCGCGTAGTATTTAACGTAACAAAAAATTCGGGACTATCGGGATAAAAAGTATCCTATATGTTAATCCCGGTTATAAACTATCTGTGTTCCAAATTTCATACAAATCCGTTCAGTAGTTTTTGCGTGAAGGAGTAACAAACATACATACATACATCCACACTCACAAACTTTCACATTTATAATATTAGTAGGATAGTCAATTGGCAAAAACTGGTAAAAAGAAAATGGTCTACAATTCGCCTATGTCTATGGAGTCTCTTTATCCATTAGGTCATCGGTAGTTCCACAAGTAGTGTCTAAGACCTGCATTAACAAATTCTTCTTCTTCTTTGTTAGTGGCGTTTGTAGCTATTTGCCACAATTCTGCCAGTGTCCGTAATGCTAGTGTCATAAACTTGGATGCAGACAAAGTATGGCTAAGAATTTGGCCAGTGAAGACATTAACAAATTGATCTTGGGTTTGAGTACGTTTATGGCCGCTAATTTTCTTTAATTAACTTTGATTGACTTATAATGCATTATATGGCAGTAGTGTAATACTAGGTTAGCTACATAGTTTAAATAATGGCTTGTGGTTCACCCGGATCTGTACTCCTCACAAACCTAAGTTTTATCCAGTCGCTATAAGTGAAGACTTGTAATTAGCTTTCCTATCGCTAAGTTATTTTTATTTATATTTAGTTTACTTAGCTGTAAGTCTTCCATGTACCAAATTAAATAAATAAATAAATTTTGTAATGAAATAAGAATGACAGTTCCAAGTTCTTGAGATCGATTTATAAACGGGCCTCACAGTGGAGCCAGCATCGGAGGACAGAAATTGGCTTAAGGCCGACTAGACCCAGTGCCCTTATTACGTTAGCTACTTCAATCGCAATAGAAAAGCAAACGCTAGTGATTTGAAAGCTTATAAGCTTTCAAACGCTTGGGCAAATATTTGGCATTCCACTAGCGACTGACTCGTGTCAGCCGGTGGTTAGTAGATTACGGAAAAACGTCAAACGCGGAGCGTTTGACAAGCGTTTCCTTGTCTATTGCGATTGAAGTAGCTAACGTGAAAAGAGCCCAGGCACAGATATAGATTTACATAGATAACGCAAATGCATGTAGGTACTTCGCGTGTACCAAACCTCGACCAAGCGTCATGGTTGGTCGGCGCTAAATTCAGTCCGCTCGACTACAGATATAAAAAATATGAGTATGAGCGAGATAATCACTCGAGAGAATCGTAGCGGGCGGAGGGGCATCGGCGGCATCGGTGTCTTTCAATCGGTTTGGATTTCCCGTCACTAATGACGTCACAGTAAGTGTTATAAATTCGGCACGCTTGGTTTTAATACAAATCGTGATACTTGCGTTATCTATGTAAATCTATATCTGTGGGTCCAGGCGTAGGGCGGCCAGATATAAGGGGCGAACAATCGCAGATATTTTTTTTATTAAATGTTGTTTCGAACTTCTTCAAGACCTAATTTCTGTACTTATATTGATAAAAGTTGTCAAGAAAATCTAAATATATATAACTCAAAGGTGATGTGATACTGATCTATCAACGCACAGCGCAAACCACTGGACGGAACGGGCTGAAATTTGGCATGCAGGTAGATGTTATGACGTAGGCATCCGCTAAGAAAGGATGTTGATTAATTCTACCCCCAAGGGGATAAAATAGGGGATGAATAATCCCGAAATTTTTGTTAAGTTAAATTACACGCGGACGAAGTCGCGGGCACAGTAAAGAGTGAGAGACTCGGAAGCCGATCTCCCCCTCCCTTCCACTTCCTCTGTACCACTCCCATTCATAAGTAACTCGCTAGCAATACCTGTGATATTGCAAGCATCTATAGGTCACGGTAACTGCTTAACATAAGGCGGCTCATACGCTTGTTTGCCGGTTAGTAAGTATATAAGTAATCTCCCAGAGGTGCGAGCCGTGATTTGAACCTGCATACCTTGTTATCACTATTTCTATAAACGGTATTAAATAAAGTTATTTTATCATTTAAACGGAACGTTGTTTTATTTAAGGCTAAAGCGCCCATCTAGCCCGCGAAGTTCAAATTTTTTGAGGTTTTTTAGAAATTTTTCAAAATCTGACAATAATAAAAGGCACATTTTGTAATTCGTGACAAAGACCGTGTGCAGTGCATTTATTAATATATCCAACTTACTCTAAAACATTTCAAGAACGACAGCTATCCAGATAATCTGGCAATTTTTGTATATTTAGTGATTTACTAGTATCATATCCACCGTGATAATATTTAGAGTACAATAAATGTATTAATAAACGCACTGCATACTGTGTTTGTCGCAAAACACAAAATGTTGTCTTAAATGTTTTCAGATTTTTGATAAACTATAAAAATACTCGAAAATTTTGAACTTCGCGGGCTAGATGGGCGCTTTTGCCTTAAGTAACTATTTTGAAATGGTTATCGTGGACTTATTATACAATGAGTTATTCAAATGACTTATTATTCGTGAGATGAGAGAGAGAGATGGATGAACAACCCCTTCCCCCTTCTCTCTCTGTCCCACTTAACCTCAGGTCGGTAACGGGCGAGAAATGCGTTTGGTAATTGCTGCTTGCTTAACATCATGCCGGTCGTACGCTCTAAAAGAAATTGTGGGGTCCTCCGACCCCCGTCAGGAACGAACGAATATCGCCAGACGAATATACCAACTGTATAGTCCCAAACTAAGCAA
This sequence comes from Notodonta ziczac, assembly GCA_918843915.1. Taxonomy (NCBI): domain Eukaryota; kingdom Metazoa; phylum Arthropoda; class Insecta; order Lepidoptera; family Notodontidae; genus Notodonta; species Notodonta ziczac. The sequence continues at coordinate 956,403 of OU974065.1, read as the reverse complement.
CGCTTGTACTATGGATACCGTACAATGGACTGGGGGCGATCCCGGTGACACCCAGACCGGGGAAAATTACGAAAAGGCCATGTCCGACATTTGCCCCGGCGGGAATCGGACCCGCAACCACCATGTGCAGTGAGCCGAGCGGCCTACGCTCGAACCACTGCGCTAAGCAGTCGTCAAACTCGTCTATTAATTAAGTATTTTGCATTCACAAAAAAAAATATTTTTTTGTTGTCCCACTATCCATTCACCTGAATAACTCACTTACTCCATCTATGTGATTTATAGAGAACTTATTCACAGTGGAAACGTCTACAAAGTTACGTAAAACTCTTTTAAAACACCGCAAGCCGCGTTAAAGAACTTCGTTCAATAATAGGTGCAAATTTCCTTTAAAATATACTCATATGTATCGCAATTTATCACACACAGAAGTCGGGCTTCCCATCGCGTCATGTTCAGTAATCGTTAATCACTCATAACATAAATTATTACATTGATAAGAGTACAATGTATTCTTCATTAATACTGGTAGCATATAAGCCAACTCCACTATCTAAGTTTATAATGCGTCTTCTGTTTTTTTTTATTAGAAGTTACCATAACTGATTGACAACAGGGGGCCAACTATGTTAGCTACTTAAAACGCAATAGAAAAGCAAACGCGAACGTTTCTTGTCAAACGCTTGCGCCAAATATTTGCTACTCCACTAGCGTCTGATTTGCGTCTGGCTCATGCCATCGAACTTGGCAGTACCAAATCAATGACAGTAGAAATCGTGGAGCTCGTGTCAGCCTGTGGTTAGTTGGTTACGGACAAACGTCAAAAGCGGATCGTTTACGTTTCTATTGCGTTTTAAGTAGCTAACGTGGTTGGTCCCCAGGTGGGTATTACGCATGTTTACTCACTTTGTTAAAAAAACGCGCAGTAGTGTAATTTCTCATCAGATAAGCATCAGATAAGAAACAGCACTATCTACACCTATTACAGGAAATGATAAAATTGTTTGTGGACTTAGATTTTATACGTTAGTAATAAAAATTGCCATTTAAATCCAATTAATCCTTGTAAAACCCTGCTTGTATATTATCCTCCATATTATTATGTTTTGATGAATACAACTTTTATAAACTTTATGAAGAATATCAATAAGAATATTATAACAGTAGTGATAGCCGATTGGTTAAGCACGTTTTTGCGGGCACCAGGTCCTGGGTTAAAACCCTGCCTCGCACCTCTGGGTTTTTCTAAATCTATGTGCGAATCATCATTTCTTTGTGATTATCACTTGCTTACGGGAAAACGTGAGAAAACCTGCATGTCTTAGAAAATCTAATCAGTTTTCGAAAGACATGTGAAATCCGCTCAGGGCCAGTGTGGTGAATTACGACCAGGATCCCCCTTGTAGTGAGGGGAGGCCCGTGCCCCCCAGTGGGACGTCAAAAGGGCTAAATTGTTTATTTATTATGAACTAGCGGCCCGCCCCGGCTTCGCACGGGTACATTGCGGTTACATTATTCGAGTTTTAGTAAGGATCCCTAATTTTTTGAAAATATATTATAGCCTATGTCACCCGGGGATAGTGTAGCTTCCCAACAGTGAAATAATTTTTCAAATCGGTTCAGTAGTTTCGGAGCCTATTCATTACAATCAAACAAACAAAGTTTTCCTCTTTATAATATTAGTATGATAATTATGTTGGTACCTGACAGAAAAAAAGTTGAAGTTTTAAAATAATCATGATGGTTGGTACAGCTGGTAGGTAGACAGTAATAATCAATGGTACAGCTGCTAAACAGAAACCCGTCAGAATATTTATTATGTGATAGGTGAATTTACTAACACGCGATGGAAAATATTGTGTAGTATCATTAATAAACTAAGATCTTATACAGGTTGTAACAGAAAGGGTATATTTTTTTTTTCAAAACTGAAGGTTGTAATTCTAAGACTATCACCTTTGGAGGAAACTTGAAAAACAAAAGGTGTTACAGGGATACAGCTGTCGACAGATTTCATAAGTCTACAAAACCTTTGGTACTTCAACTGTCCCACAAAGCCGGCAGTTTTAGATTTACAAAGTAAAGTTGCAAAAAAAATAGTATACCCTTCTGTTTCACCTAGTATAAGCTACTATCCATCCTCGAAACCCACGAAGGCGTGAGGGAAATGCCCTTCAATAAGGTCATTATATCGAAAGGCAACACACTGAAGCTATTCTATTTACCTACTTTTTGTATCTATTAATTATAGTAATTAATTGGCGATTTTAAGAAAATAATAATTGTTAAACGACAAGCCCGCTAAATTTCTTGCGGGGTCTTCTCGGTCAAGATCGCGTTCCGCTCTAGTTATAGACTTAACGAAAATGTATAAAAATGACAATTTGTAAGTACTCCCGTAGGCCTTACGAGAATAAACAATTTGACGTTCCCTTAGACTTAAATCAACGACAAAATTTCAAACCAATATAATTGCGATCGCAAAAAAAATGTATTAATACTTATCTCTAACATGCGACACACAAGTAAACGGTCATGAAAGGTTTAGGCAATTTCTGCAGAAAAACGTGTTTGATGGACAAACTTACTTGAATTTCATAATTGAAATACGTTCCTGGGGCGCAGTCTCTCTCCACTTTCTCACCGAAAACACAATAGTAGAACTTGTCGCATTCTGTTTCATGGGGTATTAGTTTGTGGACATCAAAATCTGCAGGACATCCGTTTGGTAGGATTCCTCCGGGAGTATCGGTTTCTTCGTCAGGGTCTGCGCCGTTTTCATTATCATCGTCAACGTCCTCGTTATCATCATTGTCATCAGGGTTGCCACCATCAACGTCTTCGTTATCATCAGGGTTGCCACCATCGACGTCTTCGCTATCATCAGGGTTGCCACCGTCAACGTCTTCATTATCTTCATCGTCATCTTCTTCGGTTCCGTTGTTCGCACAGTCCACATTTTCTGGCCAATCGCACACCTTAAAATATATATGTTATTTGTTATTTACACCAATCGTAAGCCATCTAGAAACACCATAAACTTAAAAAGTCATATATCTTTGTGGGCAGCGAGAATTGCACATGGAGTTGCGAGCCGTGTTTTGAACCTTGTGTTCCAAAGCATGCTTTCAAATCAATGAGCTATCACTAAAGGATGTACTAACCTGGATTTTAGGGTTGAAATACGTCCCCGGAGCACACTCTCTTTCAACTGTTTCACCCCTCACACAATAATAGAATTTATCGCAATCCGTTTCGTGAGGTAGCAGGTAATGCACATGAATATCACTAGGACATCCGTTTGGCAGGAAGTCTATAGAAGATATGTCTTCTTCTACGGCTGGATCTTCTGTAGCTGGATAGTCTGGGTCTAAGTCTTCTGGGGCTGGATTTTCGGTGGTTGGATATTCTGGGTCTAAGTCTCCTGGAGCAGGATATGTGGCTGTGGAAGGTTCTGTTGTTACAGACGATTCTGATGTTGTAGAAGATTGTGTGGGGGAATCAGTAAAAAATTCAGTTGCTGTAAAAGGTTCTGTGTAGGATTCCGTAGAGATGTCAGTGGCGTCAGTTGGAGATCCAGGCAGGTTGCAGTTAGCCAAGCGCGGATGAATGCACACCTGAAAAACGGAGACAAAATTAAGCTATGCAATTTATCTCGGCTCACTATCGCAATCCCAATCTATTGCAGATTATGGAAACTAAAATAAGGAAGAATCTGTTTCTCACCATCAGGCTTAGTATTAAATGGTATACCTACTTATAAAATATGAATTGAAAATTAAATACTTATAAAAAAAAATCATTCAATTATAATAATAATAATAATTTTATTTTGCTCAAAACAATATTATAAAAAGGTCTTACGTAGTTAATGAAGTTCAACATGTTTTTGTCGTACTAGAGGACATGCAAAATGTGTTATAATTACATCATAAGTTACATTATCAACATTTGTCATTCATGAAATCAATGACACTATAATAACAGTTATTCACCAGTAACTTTTAAAAGAATAATATAATAATTATTATTATCTCGAAGACCTATGAGTCAGTAACCTTATGTTAGTGTCAAATAAGAGCCACAGCACGCATTTACGTGAAATGAACCCACCTACTGTACAAAAATGTTCACAAACATTTTCTTGGATTTTTTTTGGTGTTTGCTACTTGTGAATGCAGTTTATTTCATTTTCTAAGCCAATGAATATGTTTTAAGGACGAAACTCCAAACTGACGCATAGTCTGTTTTCACATCTACATTATTATTTCAGTTCCTTGAAACCGCCTGTATGTGGCGACCCTATTATATCCTCACCTGGAATCTGTAAGAGAATTCTGTCCCTGGAGGGCATTCTCTAGGGGTGATCCACTTCATGCCATACTCGCAGTAATAGAACTTGGTACAGTCGTATTCATGTGGGAGTAGCCGGTGTTCATGGTTTTGACATGCATCATGGGGTTCGTATAGATCTACTTGAGGACGCCCCTGGATCAGACCCAGGAGGTAGAAGAGGAGAAGATATTCTGAAAATAAAATATTACATTAAATCAATCGAACGGACTTCAAAAACACCTGGATGCACTCAATAACTAGAGACCATTTCTCTAGACATAACTTCTTACATTTGAAGTTGGTGACACTATCTTTAAATTACGTTAGGAACAGTTCTGAGGTACCTAATAATATGATATAATATAATTCATCATCATCATCACCATCAGCCTATGCTTGTCCACTGCTGGACATAGGCCTCCCCTAATGAGCGCCATAGCGCCCTGTCTTCAGCTTGCCGCATCCAGCATCTGCCTGCAGTCTTTCGCAGATCGTCATCCCACCTGGTCGGAGGGCGTCCTACACTACGCTTGCCAAGTCGAGGTCTCCACTCAAGAACACGTTTACCCCAGCGGTTGTCGGATTAACATAATTACTAATCGGTAATTAACAACACTTAAATTTAGTAGTCATACTAATATTATAAAGAGGAAAACTTTGTTTGTTTGATTGTAATGAATAGGCTCCGAAACTACTGAACCGATTTGAAAAATTATTTCACTGTTGGGAAGCTACACTATCCCCGGGTGACATAGGCTATAATATATTTTCAAAAAAATTAGGGATCCTTACTAAAACTCGAATAATGTAACCGCAATGTACCCGTGCGAAGCCGGGGCGGGCCGCTAGTAATGAATAAAAGTAAGATGAATTCATTCTTGTGCTGTAAGGCAATTGGCTCAGCATAAGCTAAAGGAGGAATGAATCTTCCCCAGTGCTGATTATCAGCCTACAATTACTCCAAAACATAATTTTAACCACATAAAGCTGGCAAACGAGATGACGGTGCAGTCACTCTTTATATAACCTAAGCCTGTCTGTTCAAACTCATCATCCTTATTAATAAATGTGGATTATCGGGACAAAATAGTTACACACCAATCTATCTCATTTTGTCATCAGTAATTTGAAATTCGAAAGAAGAAGACAAAGTATAGTGTAACTACAAAACCGCTAATCCACGATTTATTAATAAGGAGGATTAGGTTTTACAAAGTGCCCGCAAGTAGATAACATTTGATTCAATCAATTGATCGCATGCGTATCATGACGTAAGCGTTTGAAATAGTGTGATAGCCTATATTCGTCTCAGTAACACTGTACTCATTAAACCGATGGCGGTTGAGACAAGTAGATTATAATCAGCCCAAGCCCGCGCCGCTAGGCTGAAGACTCCACTCATAGTCCTCTCATGAGAAACCGCTGGTGTCGCAGTTGAATGCGGAAGCGTTCCCATTACCCCGCCAGAAAGTTAGAATCCCCCCACCGAGGGGTTTTAGTCGGTATGCCAATCGGAGTCTGATATAAACCGCCTCCCTCCCCGCCCCGGGGCTTAGAAGGTTTTGGAAAGGTAGCCTAAGTACCACAGATATAGATTTACATAGATAACGCAAATGTATGTACTTAGCGTGTCCGAAAACCCCGACCAAACATCGAGGTTGGTCGCCGATAACTTACAGTCCTTGCGACTACAGTATGAGTATCAGCGTGATAATCACTCGAGGGAATCGTAGCGGGCGGAGGGGCATCGGCGGCATAGGTGTCTTTGAAGCGGTTTGGATTTCCCGTCACCAATGACGTCACAGTAGGTGTTAAAAATTCGGCACGCTTGGTTTCAATACAAATCGTGATACTTGCGTTATCTATGTAAATCTATATCTGTGCTAAATAAGGAAGACAGCTTCCTACAGGATGAACCGATGACATCAAACGTGTAACATTTATTTTTCAGCAATATCACTAGCTAAATATATTTTTATTTGAATAGTCCCGCCACACACTCCCACCACGTTACTCCCGTAAGCCAGGATCAATAGTGTCTAATTATGAAGCCAGGATTTGACCTTTGAGGAGTCCCCGACTCGATCACTTGTTGAATAGTGAAACATGCATGTCTGAGTATCAAACCAGTCTTTGAAAAACGTGTGAACTTAAACCCGCAAACCAGCGTGGTGGACTGCCTATATCCCTCTCGCGTGAAGAGGAGTCCCATGCCCGATTGTAAATAGATAAATAATAATAAATTAATGAACAATTACTTATCATGACGTCGGATGACGCGAATAACTTATTATTTCGAACAACACACTCTTATATTGTATTTGCACAAGGATTCTCACTGTAATGCGGCTACTCGGCATATGCAAAATAATTTATATAATAATAATTGTTGATAAGCTGATAATTTCATAGATTATTGGACAAAAGAGTCGGTTGTAAACGTAGAGATACCGTTTTGTGGTTCAATGCGAAATATCAATATTGCCAGGCAAATATCAACTATATGATCATAGATATAAAATATCATTTTAAAAGTACGGGGCAACCTTAGGAAGACAACGGGGTAGTCAAAAACACAAATCTCAAAATTGTATTTATTCACGTAAGCCAACAAAGCATTTATGAATAGTCAGAATCTACCACCGGTTCGGAATGCTGCTTCCACTGAGAAGATCCGGAAAGAAACTCAATGGTTACTCTTTTCAATGAATTAAAGATGGTGTACATTATCAGGAACCGCATAAAAAATAATGTGAGCAGGCAACACCATTGCCACTAAATAACTAATAGTAAATAATAGTCAAATCTAACTCGGATTTAGGTATGTAAATAAAATGAGAAAGCTAGTTTAGTGTGGTGGGCATACCTACTCATACTTACATCAAATTAAACGTTTACGAACCAAAATAATAATAATATAATTAATAAAACAGAGGTGGATAATAAGATAATTGCTTTGGTGTGATGCCTTCCATCATCATTATCTGCCTCACCTTTTCCCATTACCTGTGCTCGGCGCAGTATGTCTTTTCCTTCCATACATCGCGCTTTCCCGTCATACTCACATCCACTCCAACCTCGTTCATATCATTCTTAATACAATCCATCCATCTCTTCTTGGGCCTTCCTCTCGCACTGTATCCATCCACATACATATTCATCACTCGTTTAGTCACATGCTTCTCATCCCTTGATAATAAGCTCTGCCTACATGCCTCCAAGACTGAACTAGTGAGGAAAAGTATCTTCTGTATGGCACCTATCATTTATAATAAGATACCAAAGAAATTAACGCTGTGCCATTCAAGACCAAATTAAAAAGCCTTCTGATGAACAAAGCATATTACAATATATAACAGCTTATTTGAAAGATAAGCTCTTATAAAACGTTTAGGTATTATTATTATAAGTTCTCCTAATTGACATATAATTTTATATAATATTATTATTATTAATTAAATATTTTAATATATTGTTTTCTTATATTTACGCGAATACTACACATTGAAATAAAACTATTTTACGGATTTTATCGCGTTTATTAACTTTATGTTCCCGACGTTTCGGTTGCTTTACAGCAGCCATGGTCACGGGGGGACTGAGGTGTTAGACTGAGGTGTTAGAAACGTCGGGAACATAAAGTTAATAAACGCGATAAAATCCGTAAAATAGTTTTATTTCAATAAATATTTTAAATTTGTACGCCATAAAGGCTAAAAGCTAAACATGAATCACGTGTATTAAATTGTCCATCTTGCATACCTGTATGTAAACTCATGTTTTTACAAATAAATGTTATTCTATAATCAGCTTCACTGTTTACCGTTATGTTTACCTGTACCTGTGTCTAGATATCTTCGGAAATTCTATCTTTATAACGTAAAGGATAAGGTCTAATATTCCGATTCAATAGAATTAAAAATCAGGTCATATTTTGCGTGGTCATAAACAAAATATCTCCTTGGAAGTAGATACGGCGTTCGATGCAGTCACATACAAGTATTTGTTTGAAAGTAGGTAAAATTTTAGAGATATTGGGTACATTTAATATGTTTATCTGGGGTGATATCAAATTAATTTATGGTGTGCAGATTAGCGATATTAATAACGTCGGTTTGCAAATTTTTGTAGGTGTACCCCAAGGCTCGGTATTGGGCCCATGACTTTTAAAAGGGTCACTGAACTCGGTAGTAAAATTATATTTCGTTCTACTTAGCGGTCTTTTATATTTCCACTGGGCATGTCTTTACTAATAAATGGTTTAAAAGCAAGTTATAAAATACTAAGAAGAATTCATTCATCATCATTTAGTAGCGAATCATTGTTCTTTAAACAATATTTTGTGTATAGTTACACATTGCAGTATCTAGCTTTTCATTATTCTAGCTTCCATTAAGGGTGACCGTCCACTTGGCTGTGCTTTAAAGCGGGTCCACCCGGTTCGACCAATCACTAGGATACAGGGCGAGCCCGCTCCATTGTACCAGTTGGACGGTCAACCAAAGGCCGTCGTTAAACAACTGTACTATTCATTTTTCCTTAATTGTGGTTGATAAATTGAATACCTATTTAACACAGGGACTCCCCCTATGAAGATAGGAGGAAGAGGGAGTGGGGGACAGGGGAGGGGGTTTTCAGCACGCATAGTGACACATTAATAATCTTAATACGATAATCCTCAATACCTAAGCATTCACAAAAATATTGCAATAAAATAATCCCCAGATTTCGCACACTTGTAAACAACAGACTAAGATCCGTATTAATATATCGATCTCAAGTTTGAGACTGATCTTGGGAATGACAATAATCAAAAGCGTACTTAAGATCGCTCTCAGATTTGAGATAGATTTATTAAGATCACAGGTATTCGAACGTAGGCCGCTCGGCTCGCTGCACATGGTGGTTGTGGGCTCGATTCCCGCCGGAGCAAATTTCGGAAATGGCCTTTTGGTAATTTGCCCAGATCTGGGTGTCACCGGGATCGCCCCCAGTCCATTGTACGGTACCTATAGTACAAGCGTTGCTTAGTTTGGGACCGTGCAGTTGGTGTGTCAGTCTGGCGATATTTATTTATTAACTTGTAGGTACTATGGGTATTTACGAGGTTTGTTTATTATATTGGTACAACGATGCTATAGCCATTTGACGACAGCAGATAGACAGGCTGGCTCGAGGGCTGGATAATGATAGTCTCTGTTCTTTTGTTTATTCTACAAAGTCGGCGAAGAAGCTTACCGTAGCATTTAGATGCTTGCTATTCTAAAGGCATTGCTTGTGCGTTGCCGACTTGAAAGAAAGTGGGATAGAGAGTGGGTTATGAAAAAGTTGGGCTTCCGGCTCTCTCAAACATCGATGAATCGTAATTATAGGTAACTAGCTGTGCCCGCGACTTCGTCCGCGTGGAATTTAATTGACAAAGTTTTATACAAACTTTCATCCCCTATTTTATCCCCTTGGGGGTATAAATAATCAAAATCCTTTCTTAGCGGATGCCTACGTCATAACATCTACCTGCATGCCAAATTTCAGCCCGATCCGTCCAGTGGTTTGGGCTGTGCGTTGATAGATCACTATGTCAGTCAGTCAGTCAGTCACCTTTGAGTTATATATATTTAGATATAGATAGGTACTTGAGGCTGAATTTCTGTGAGAGGATGGTACTACCCTTGCTCTACCAATGTTTCTCAGTTGAAAATGAGATTTCATGAAATCCGAAAATTTTTGAGAGGTTTAATATCCATAATCCATACCATAAATATACTATTCATATTTGATTTTCGATTCAAAAAAATAAAATTTGTTGTTATTTTAAGTATTTCGTTATACTTTAATGTAATAATGTAGGATTATAATGCGATTATGTGCATATTATCAGTGAATATCTTTCTCTGAAATGGATTAAACGATAATCCGAAGAGTCGACGTTTCTTTAGAATTTGGTAATCTTGTATGTAGACCATTTTGTTTACATTATGCATAGTTTGCCACCATGTTCTCTAAGTTACGAAGAAACACATCCAAGATCTAATTATCTAACCTCTTAGGGTATTTCAAAATTGTATTCTTTAATATTTAATATAATTCGCTTTTCATAATTATTTCAACCCTATAAATTTCGTGTAGCGCCATCTAGTCATCATTGAACTTAACTCAAAACCTTTGTAAAACAGTTTTGAAGTTTGTATTATAGATGGCGCTACTAGTACCACTGACTTTCAAGGACCATAATTATTTTAGTTCACCATGCTGGCAAACCAAAGCATCAAGCTGTAGCTGTTTTATACATAGATGTCGCTAGTAGTACCTACCGTAGAAACAATGTAATGTTAAAAGTAATGTTATAAGTAATGTCATAAGCTATCCAGTCATTGAAAAACATTCCAGTTATTGCTTTCATATAAAAAATACTTTAAAATACAGCATAAATGGACAAAAAATTAACAGCAACTAATATTTTAAAATATAGTTCTGCTATTCATCAACAGATGTCGACACGAAACATTAAAATTACATTGGATTTACCAAGAAACAAAAGGACGGATTAAATAAAAATATCTAAATATCGTCAAACAACCACACCAACTGTATGGTCCCTAACTAAGCAGCGCTAGTACTATGGGTACCGTACAATGGACTGGGGGCGACCTCAGTGACACCCAGACCGGGGCAGATTACGAAATGGCCTTTTTCCAATTTCCTTTTAGTACCTGTTGATTGATTCGCCTGAAGACTTTAACATTAAAACAGTGATAGCCGATTGGCACGCGTCGTGCGGGCACAAGGTCCTGGGTTCAAACCTCGGCTCACACCTCTAGTATTTTCAAAATCTATATGCGAATCATAATTGCAGCATCACTTATTTGGTGAAGGAAAAGATCGGGGAGAAAACTGCATGTATCTATTAAAAAAATATACTTAACCAATTTTAGAACGACATGTGATATCCACCAATCCGCACTGGTCCGGCGTATACTTAGTGGATTACAGCCTGAATCCCCCTCGTATTGGGGGAGGCCTGCGTGCATTTAATAGCACTGCGGATATCTGGTATAACTTGAATTTCATAAAATAACCTGATTTATCGATTATCTGACTTTATAAAGCTTATGGTAAACACCATGCGCTAAACTACTAGGTAAAAAAAAGGTTATACTATTTTTTTGCATCTTAACTTTGTAAATCTCAATCTATCGGCTGTGTGGGACAGTTGTAGTACTAAAGGTTTTGTAGACTTGTGAAATCGGTCAACAGCTGTATTCCTATAACACCTTTTGTTGTTCAAGTTCCCTCCAAAGCTGATAGTTTTAGAATTACAAAGTTAAGTTTTGAAAAAAAAAGTATACTCTTTCTGTTTCACCTTGTATATACTATCTGTGCCCACGGACTTCGTCCGCGTAGTATTTAACTAAACAAAAATTTCGGGAATATCGGGATAAAATGTATCCTATGTGTTAATACCGGTTATAAACAATCTGTGTTCCAAATTTCATCCAAATCAGCACTCACAAACTTTCTCATTTATAATATTAGCAGGATTTATCTATATATTTATTTGTTTTTTTTTGGCCGCCACCTTAGGCATGCGTGTTCCCCTCAGATTCTACTCCACATGTTCGCTGAGACAGAATTCCACCTTGCGCGGGCGCAGTCGCGGGGAACAGACTGAGCACGATTATTATAATGCGGATATCCGCAAACAAAAGATACTCCGAAGCTAAATTTGTAATTCTTAAGACGTGGCGCTGTTCTGAGCGGAATAATATTTTAATCCCATCTCGGACAGATGCTTACATCGGAATCTCATTATTCTTAGGGCGCATGGTGTTGTAAACGGCAGGTTGTCTTAATTTAAAACCTTCAAAAAATTTAAAGTCTTTGCACATACTAATTATCTGTTTAATTTGACGAGAAGAGAGACCGACCTAAATCTGAGTGAGATTCGATTATTATTTATTATTACTTATTTAGTGACAATAATGTTGCCCGCTCATATTTTTTTATGCTGTTCCTGAGAATGTACACCATCTTTAATTCATTGAAAAGAGTAACCATTGATTGCCGGATCTTCTCAGTGGAAGCAGCATTCCGAACCGGTGGTAGATTCTGACTATTCATAAATGCTTTGTTGGCTTACGTGAATAAAAACAATTTTGAGTTGAGTTTTGAGTTTAAGTAGACTAACACGATTTTGAATACTTTGCCTACCTGCGAATTTTATCAATTTGACCTACTAATCTCACTGCTTACCTAATAGCGGTATTGAAGAGCAATAGTACTGTATCATACCCCCTTGTCAAACCGGTGGTAGATTCTGACTATTCATAAATGCTTTGTTGGCTTACGTGAATAAAAACCATTTTGAGTGGAGTTTAAGCTTTTTATAGATATGCTCCGCGACTAAATGATATAAATATGAATACGCACTATTTGCAATGACAGAAACGAGAGGCCCTTACCCATCATCATCATCATCATCATCATCATCATCAGCCTATGCTTGTCCACTGCTGGACATAGGCCTCCTCTAATGAGCGCCATAGCGCCCTGTCTTCAGCTTGCCGCTTGCCTTACCCATCAGTGGGACATAATATAGGCAAAAAAATAATAACTTTAAAAATCACGGAACAGTATGAAAACATCGTGAGGAAACCTGCGTGTCTGAGAAAATTCAACCAAGTGAAATCCGCCAACCCGCACTGTGCCAGCGTGGCGGATTATGGCCTGAATCCCCATCGTAGTGAGGGGAGACCCATGCCCTTGAGCGAAACATCAAATAGGCTAAATTATTATTATAAATAATTATTATTAACAAAACTCAATATCGATAAAACTTATTTCACATTCGTCAACTGCCACACTCGCCCTACAGCGATGTAAACAAAATAGGTACCCAAACAGTAACATTTAGATTTCTGTGTTCATCTAGCGCACCCCTGTCGCCACCACAAGCTGTAACAGGCTTAATGATACCCACAAGTAGGTAGGCACTTACCTACTTAATAACAAAAATGGAAGGTTTCATTTTTAACCGACTTCCATTAAATAATGATGGTTTTGTGTGTGTGTGTTTTTATCGCCAGACTGACACACCATCTTTATGGTCCCAAACTAAGCAACGCTTGTACTATGGGTACTGTACAATGGACTGGGGGCGATATCACTGACACCCAGACTTGGGCAAAATAGGATAAGACCATTTCCGAAATTTGCCCTGGCGGGAATCGAACCCGCAACCACCCGGTGCAGTGAGCCGAGCGGCCTACGCTCAAACCACTGCGCCAAGCGGTGGTTGCGGGTAAAAGTATCTTTTTAAAATTTGTAACCGCGTCTCAGCAATAGTTGCATCTCTGCGGGCCCCCTAAGGGCCGCGGCGTGAGGATTTTATCGCAAATCTATTACACCCCCGTGGTACAGTCACGCTCTAATTGTATGGGGATGCTGAGCGCGGGACCGCGTCATGCTAGACAGCACAAGTTAAAACTACTTTAAAAAAATATACGATACGTAATTAGCTGACCCGACGGACGTTGTCCGGTCTTAACTTTGAATATTGAATTCGAATTGTTCCGCTCAACTTTCTTCATTTTTCTTTCATAAGAACCTTTTCCTGACAATAATAAACACAACAGAAAAATAATTAGCGAAATCATTCCATCCGTTCACGCGTGATGCGATGACCAATTAGATAAAATTTAGTTTTTAAAATTATACTAGGTGAAACAAAAGGGGTATACTATTTTTTTCAAAACTTAACTTTGTAATTCTAAAACTATCAGCTTTGGAGGAAACTTGAAAAACAAAAGGTGTTATAGGAATACAGCTGTTGCCATATACAAGTCTACAAAATCTTTAGTACTTCAACTATCCCACAAAGCCCATAGTTTTAGATTTACAAAGTAAAGTTGCAAAAAAAATAGGATACCCTTTTTGTTTCCCCTTGTATAATAAATGTGGTGGTGATATATTCTGAGGTCTACAAAATAAAAATGCTACATATTATAGGCTGACATAACTTAAAGCAACTTCAAAGCTTACACTTCACAAAATGAGAGAGCTTCCAAGTTTCCTGGGCCTGCATCAAGAGACAACTGGTGACCACTCTTAACCATATCTCCCAGTCCAAACGAAAAAAATATAATAAAAAATTCCGCGCGATGTTAAATTACTTATCAATTTATAATTTACTAGCTGTGCCCCGCGACTCCGTCCGCGTGGAAAGCGCTTTTCTGTTGAATTTTTTCCTGAATTTTCTTTGCTATAAACCTCACGGAGCCCGAGACCTTTCCAACGAATGCAAAACCATGGAAATCGGTTCGTGCGTTCTGGAGTTATAGCGTCAGGAAGGAAAACCCGACTTATTTTTATATATTAGATTTCAGCCGATTGTTTACTTAACACATAAACCCGTCCAAACCCATCGGTGCGAAACGTTCAAAGCTTTTAAATTCCATTTAACGCGATGTTCAACAACGTGACGTAAATAATTCAATATTCATGTGAACATTGATAGCTATTTGTTTTTAAAAACACTAACATTTAGTGATCCATAATAATAATAATAATTTAGCCCTTTTAACGTCCCACTCCTGGGCACGGGCCTCCCCTCAACACGAGGGGGATTCAGGCCATAATCCACCACGCTGGCCCAGTGCGGGTTGGCGGATTTCACATGTCTTTCGAAAATTGGTTAGATCTTCTAAGACATGCAGGTTTCCTCACGATGTTTTCCTTCACCGTAAGCAAGTAATAATCATGTAGAAATTATGATACGCACATAGATTTCGAAAAATCCAGAGGTGCGAGCCGGGATTTGAACCCAAGACCTGGTGCCATAATGTAATCCATAATATAATAAAATTCATTATTATTTATAGAAATTAAAATTTATATATGATTATCACTTGCTTACGGTGAAGGAAAACATCGTGAGGAAACCTAGGAAATCTAAACAATTTTCGCAAGACATGTAAAATCCGCCAACCTGCACTGGGCCAGTGTGGTGGATTATAGCAGGAATCCCCCTCGTAGTGAGGGGAGGCCTGTGCCCAGGAGTGGGACGTCAAAAGGGCTAAATTATTATTTAGGAGATTCATGTCAGCTATTACCTCACCAACATTCACAGCTACAAAAATAGTTTTTACAATTTTTCTACTAGCACACCAGCTTATACGCATAGATTTCGATAAACCCAGAGGTGCGAGCCGGGGCTTGAACCCGGGACTTCGTACACCCAGGACGCGTGATCAACCAACCGGCTATCTCTGCTTTTGAATTTTCTCCTAAATTTTACATTCAATAAGAAAATACATTTTGTAGTCAGTAATATTGTGTGATATTACAAATCCTCCGCAATAAGGGGGTGAACAGACTTCTAAACAATACAAGCTTACAGGTTTTGATGTCAAAAATCATATTATTGGAAATCGCGATGTCATAGTGGGGATGCTGGGAATTGGCGTGTGCAATAATAATGATTTTAGTGGAAGCTGCATACTGGACCGGTGGTAGGATCTGACTAACCATAATGCTTTGTTGGAGTGTGTGTAATAGCTATTTTGGCTGGTACTACTGCTATATGAGCTGTGGCTGTGATCAGTTGGTCTCCCATTTTTTTTAACTTAGCACCGTTTCTATTGAGTTATTAATCCAGTCATGGAAACTATTTATTTAGGTATTTATTTTTAGAAACGCTTACAGACAAACTAACATAATATTATTATTAATAAATACGATGGATAGTGTCAATTGCAAACAATAAGCTTCCATCGACTACACCAAGATATTTGCATAAGTTTTACAAAATAAACTTTTGTTCCTATCCTATATTATCTTTGAACCTAGCTTACATCAACTACAGGTTTGCTTTGACAATATATTTTTAGTAAAGCATTACTTATTCTGCCAAAAAAGAGCGCAACGACCAATACTAACTACGCCGACTGTAAGTGACACTATAAAAAACTCACGAGTCGTAAAAATGGCGGCGCCTCACCGCACACCCATCGATACCTTGATACAAGGAGTGTGGTACAAAGTATAAGCGGTAGCGGATTTGCTTAAGCTACCTCTGCCTTCTTTGTTTTCATTATCTTTATTTATGAGGGGTTTTCATCCAAAAAGATATACCAACCCCACCGTGACTTAACAGGTAAGTATCGACATCAATAGAAATTAACTTATAGTAATAATTCGATATACAAAAATATATTTATAAAAAAAAAAACCGTTTTAAAAATATGTTTTTTTAGCGGTAAAGGGAAGATCTTCCAGCCAGGCGGGTGGTATGCCTGGCGGGGCGGCCGCTATGTCCCGCTGGTTATTCTCGGGGTCTTGTATATATAGTCACGATGCTTCCGATTCTTAATATCGTGATTCAGTTTTTCTATGAAGAATCCGTACATTTATTGAGGCGCTGCATTTAGCGCCATCTGTCCGTTTCTGTTGGCGACGTGAATGTGAGGTCGCCACAGTTTCAACTAAAAGCTAGAAATAACTCCAGACCCTATATTTCTCAATTTGGAATCTGTGCTAAAATTGGTCCACAATGACGGAGAAGTCAGTGAACATGCATAAAAAAACTAACATACAGACATAACATATGTCTCGTCTTTTTTTTAAGTCGATAAACACGAAATAATTGCAAACCTAATCTACAACCAAACAAAGTCACAAAATAATATCAATATCTTTAGAGACCTCTGCCTTTGGCCTACCTCGAAATTATTGGAGTCCCAGTGTGAATTTCTCCTCAGGTATAACAGTTCCAATAAATTGTACAATACATTTATCCAAATCAAACTCAAAATTGTTTTTATTCATGTAAGTCAGGATCTACCACCGGTTCGTAATGCTGCTTCCACTGAGAAGATCCGGCAAGAAACTGAATGATAACTCTTTTCAAGGAATAAAAGATGGTGTACATTCTCACGAACAGCACCAGAATATGAGCAGTCAACACCATTGTCACTAAATAAGTAAATAGTAATCAAATCTCACTCAAATTTAGGTATTTAACTCAGATATCTTCTATTACAAATAAATAAAATTGGAGTGTCTGTTTGTAATATCAAAATAACACCTTTTCACTAAATGCATATGTGAGTACATACGACACCAACAACAAAAACGTGATTAAAAATTTTTTTGTCTGTCTGTCTGTCTATCTGTCTGTCTGTCTATTTGTTCCGAGTAATCTCCGAAACGGCTGGACCGATTTTGACGGGACTTTCACTGGCAGATAGCTGATGTTTTAATGAGTAACTAAGGCTACTTTAATTTTAGAAAAACAATTAGGGTTTCGCGTAAAGAAATAAAAACACATGAATTCAAAGAGTATCTCGAAAACGGCTGGACCGATTTTGACGGGACTTTCACTGGTAGATAGCTGTTATTATAAGCAGTAACTTACGCTACAATCATTTAAGAAAAACAATTTTTTTTTAAATGGGTCCTGTCGCGCTGTCTCAGAACGCGGGAGCGGGCTTTTTTGCTGAGTTAAATTCCACGCAGACGAAGTCGCGGGCTCAGGTAGTCATAAGTAAAATCAGAGTTAAATAAGGGTATCTTAAAGTTTTTTTATCAGTCTCGCTAGGCGCTCTTGCTCTACACCAAACCCCTGCTAATACCAGTAAAGGCTTGCTCGTAGTCCAGTTTACGAGGCCTCGCGTCAGGCCGTGAGCCCTTGAGCCACGTATCGACATATTTGTGGCCTGGCTTATCCTGAAAAGGCTTCAGGATAATTGAATGTGATTGAGGTTCGGGAACAGGTGATTCTACTCGTCATGACTCAACTTGAATCAACTCAAATTATGTAATAACATTACATTTCTAATAATAATAACTATCGCCAGACAGGCACATCAACTGTATGGTCCCAAACTAAGAAAAGCTTGTACTATGGGTACCGTGCAATGGACTGGGGGTGATCGTGAAAAGGCCATTTCCGGAACTTGACCCGGCGAGTCCGAAACCACCATGTGCAGTGAGCCGAGCGGCCTTCGATCGAACCACTGCGCCAAGCGGTCGTCACTCTTACCACACATCCACCACTGTTACTCATGTACACCAGGGTTGACAGTATCCAATGATGACACCGAGGATTGACCCTCGACGAGTCCCGGGGACAAGCTAAATTGTCTTGGAACCCGCACGAATTTGCCCAAAAGGAAGAATAAGAGGAGTTGGAAGAAAATAATCCTCTCCCCTCCTGTGTAAAGCGGGAGACAAAAATAATTGTATAGACTGATTGCCAAGCAAGACATTTACAGCTGATTGATGACCATTTTGTAATCAGACTTATTGGACCTAAACTACGTTGGCTGTGATTATCACTTCCTGAACGGTGAAGGGAAACACCGTGGAGAAACCTGCACGTCTTTTGACACCGTGCTGGCCAGAGTAGTGGAGTACGAACTTCCCCACATCGGAATCTTCGTCGTATCATCCGACAATGGGGGTGAATGAGCGTAGTATAATTGCGATAATATACTACATACCTACCTCTGCTTGCTCGTTTGAAAATTACACAAGATTTTAGATGGAATGAAAAAAAAATATTTTCGACTTGTTTCTTTGCATTACCTAGAAAGGGTGAATTTGGGGGGTGAAACCACCCTGCGCTGTACGCAAGGTGAATGGTAATGTTGCTGGCCCGCTGATAAATAAAGAAAAAGGTTAAACTGCAGAGGCGAGGTGGGCAAACATCGCTTTGATAGGGTTGTCGCTTGTGGAAAACTGAATCACAAAAAATAATACAAAACTTGATGACATTTTACTAGAAAATATTTTGTAATATTGATTCTATGGTTCTGTAGATACATTGCATTAAATTAGCTCTATTGGTGTTTTAAAGAAGTTTAAAAATTGCAAGTATTTTGTCCATTCTTGGAAGGCCACCAATACAGCGATGTCTTCATACAAAAATCAGTTGTCTGGAAGAGATCGCAGCCTGCGATAAGGCCGCCAAATGCACACCACTGTTTTATCATGTCATTATGTCAATTTCGAACTCTGGTGTAGGTACAATAGAGAGTTATTCTATTCTTATTGCAGGTTCCAAGACTAGTCTGTTATTTAAATCTTACTTAGGGTTTGTGCTGAAGTCTCAGTATCAGTAAATTTCAATTATACAGCTAGAGACCACTGAAAATCAGTCCCCACAGGTAGGGTTTTGTAGCGAGTCATATTTTGGACCAGCCAAAAGACCTCGGTGGCAACCCTATGAGCTAATATGTGAGTGACAGATGGTCATAAATTACACACGTCTCTCGATGCGCTCGGATCCGCGTTGGATCAAACGAACACGATCGCGATTTATAGATCAAGGTTCCGTATCATTATTTTATTATTTCGTTAATAATGGCAAGTGTTAACATGGCAAGCGTATGGGTAAAGAAAGCCGGGCCGCCCCCGTATCACCTGGAGGCGCTCAGTTGAAAAAGAGGCTGCATCAAATGGACTCGGCTGGAAGGATCTCGAAGCTACCGCGCAAGATCGAGAAAAGTGGAAATCTCTTCTTCGAGCCCTATGTCCCTGTTGAGGGATTACAGGATTACATCATCATCATCAATAATGGCAAAATGATGATTGTTTAGTTTCATATAAAAGAAAAACGAAGTAAGATGAAATAGTACCTATGTGTCTATGCCTCATTGAGTGTAAAAATACAGAGTTTCAGTGTGTTGGCATTTTAAAAGTAGATTTTTGTAGTTGCCAGAATCCTTTTTTTTGTATTTTTACTAAAGGTTTTGTAATTACAACAGCAAATATTATGTAATGCCTCGTATTCATAAATTATTTTCTGTACCTAATTACAAAAAGATTTTGTGAAAAATACTAAAAGGGATACAAAGGGATACAAATCCATTTCAAGTCTGACATCGATCTTGGAAATGTCATTCTTATTTATGGCTAGCTGAGCCCGCGACTTCGTCCGCGTGGAATTTTGATCCTTTCTTAGGGGATGTCATAGTAGCTTTATGCATGCAAAGTCTCAGCCCGATCGGTTTAAAATTGACAAACTTTCATCCCCTATTTTATCCCCTTGGGGGTAGAATTAATCAAAATCCTTTCCTAACGCATGCATGCCAAATTTCAGCCCGATCCATCCAGTGGTTTGGGCTGTGCGTTGATAGATCACTATGTCAGTCAGTCAGTCAGTTAGTCATCTTTGAGTTATAATAATATAATTATTGAGAAATAATAATTTTAATTATTATTGAGTTATATAAATATTTAGATAATATCCGTAACAAAATGATATGACAATAGCGTACTTAAGATTTTACCGCTCTGGGACTTAAGATCGATTTATTAATACGAGCGTTGGAACAACAAAATCATTTGCTTTCGTTATTTTTTTCTCAGTGTACAGGTAACAAACGTTTTTCCATCACACATTTCATCCGCGGAACCCTGCTATCTTGTCGAAGAGACACAAACTAAGGTAAACAGGTTTATGAAGGCGCGCGGTCCCGCGGGGTAGATTTTAGGGCGCCCGCCGTGGCCTATAACTGGTCCCCTCGCCCTACGCACGTTAATGATTTTATATAGGACTGTATCGATAGGGTCGTAGGTCTAGTCGTTGTACCGACTCTAAGGTGTCAGGTTCAATTCTGCGAACGAGTATATTTATGAAAAACTAAATTTGGTTTAAGAGGATTTCTTAGGTATATCATAAGTTGAAGCATTGATGGCCGATTGGTTAAGCACGCGTCTTGCGGACACCAGGTCCTGGGTTCAAACCCTAGCTCGCACCTCTGGGTTTTTTTAAATCTACATATGTGCGAATCATAATTTCAATATCATTAGCACTTGATTACAGTGAAGGAAAACATCGTGAGGAAACCTGCATGTCTTAGAAAATCTAACCAATTTTCGAAAGACATGTGAAATCCGCCAACCCGCACTGGGCCAGCGTGGTGGATTACGGCCTGAATCACCCTCCCAGTGAGGGGATGCCTGTGGAACGTCAAAAAGGGCTACATTATTATTTATTATTATCATAAATTCGATATGTCATAGACTACAGTCTGGGGTTCACCGCCTATAACTTGGGACCTAACTGGGACCGCCCCCAGTCCATTGCCCGGTACCCATGGTACGAGAGATTCTTAATTTGGGACCATCCAGTCGGTGTGTTAGTCTGGCGATATGCATTTAATTTTTATTATTATTCAGAAACACTATAAAAATAGAAGTAACTCATAACTTTTGTACCAATGAGCGAAGGAAATTTATTTCAGTGCTACCAGCCTCACGTAAAGCAATTATTATGCTGGCAATACATAACATATCAAATATTTTTATTGCCAGCAACCCCTATAAAGTTATGTAGCAATTTCCTTGAGTGATACTTGAAATATATAACTTCTTTATCTACATACGGTTTGTTGACTAAACGGTTATGGATAGCAAATACTCCTTTCCCACCACATACTCCCACCGCTGTTACTGCTGTAAGCCAGGATCGATAGAGTCCAATGATGATGCCGAGGTTTGACTCTCGACGAGTCCGGGGAAAAGCTAAATTGTCTCGTAACCCGCACGAATTCAAACGAAAGAAATATGTCTTGCTTATTGTATCGGTTTTAACCCCCGACAAAAAAGAGCGGTGTTATAAGTTTAACATGAGTATTTGTGTGCCTGTCTGTGGCGTCGTAGCGCCCAAGCGGATGAACCGATTTCAATTTTGTTTTTCTTGATATATAGGTATTCTGATCGAGAGTGTTCTTAGCTATGTTTCATGAAAATTGGTTCAGCCGTATGAAAATTATCAGCTCTTTTGTGGTTTAAATTAATAATTAAATTTTCAAATTTAGTTATTGTAACTGACACATTTTTTGGTGCCAATCAAATTTAGTTTCAGATAATGGTCCTGGTAGATTACTTTCGTTATACTAACGAGAGTATGGGTGTCTAGCATTGATATACTATAATGTGCCGTATAAGTAATTAAAATATTATTGGCTTCGTTTCAATTGGTATTAAATACTAATCATAATGATTATCACCAGACTGACACACCAACTGTATGGTCCGAAACTAAGCATCGCTTGTACTATGGGTACCGTACAATGGACTGGGGGCGATCCCAGAGACACCCAGACGTGGGCAAATACGAATCGGCAATTTCCGAAATTTGCCACGGCGGGAATCGAACCCGCAACCACCATGTGCAGTGAGCCGAGCGGCCTACGCTCGAACCACTGCGCCAAGCGCTCGTTTCATTTCTATGTACAGTTGCTGTCGCCTTTAAAGAACAGCGGACACCAAATAAAGGTCGATAAAGTTAATCGACCATTCATTTATATTCTTTACAATTATGCCTTTATTTACCTAAGGAGCAAATCCTTAAGTTAAATAATAATGTATTTCCTAATTTCAAATGTTTTACTCTTTCTTTATAGAAGTTCCGTCAACTTCATCAACTGCTACTGTTTACAATGAGAGTGAGCTTACTCCAATAGAAGATACAATAGAAGTTCATACAAGTGGACCGCGCATTTGCAACAAATGTATCTATTTATGTTAAATATTGTAATTTTTAAATATTGTTAATGTACTTAAGTAGCCAGTTTTGGAAAAAATATGTATTCAAGGTTTAATATTTGGTGTACGCTTAGCTCACATACTTTTAATAGCTTACATCTCTGCGGCTTAACTCTTTAGCTGAAATTCTATAAGCTTCTTTTTTCTAAGCTAATCTTCTTTTTATCCTTAACCACAGACTTTGGTGTAGATGCCATTAAATAAAAACAAATAAACAGTTATGTCTAAAGATATGTCATATCAAGTATGGGAGTCAGTTCAAATCGTTCAAATAGGTAAATATTTTAAAATTATTCCAGATAATAAAGGTTTTTTCATTTCCAGTTTTTGATTGTAAGCTGCATCTGATCAAGGAAAGGTCGATTACTTTAAGGCAACAACTAAATGTTGCGTAAAAATCTGATATTATAAATATATTTTCGGTCAATCATTATTACAGAAGAACGACGTTAAGTAGATATATAGCTATTATAGCTGTCTTTAGTACGATGAGTTAGTGTCAAAAAGGGAATGAGGTCAAAATCTCTCCCCACTTTGGGAACAAAAGTATGGAGAATTTGTTTAGTTTAGTTTTCCAGAATAGACACTTCTGCAGGCTGAAACCAACTTACAAGCATTTGCACTAGGATTGGTTTTGGTCTGCAGAAATATTTATGTTGGTCGCATTTTGCAAATCTGCATTCAATGTGCACCTTAGTGTTCTGGTATTAAGGCGTTATTACATTGCCTTCTCCAGCCATGGAAAGAAGTCAGACAAGGAGTGCCAATCACCTATGTTGAAGATTTTCAAAGATATGATGCAGAAGGAGAAATAGTACGTATGACGGTTGAACGATTCTGTACTCTATGTTCTGAGTCAGAAGATTAAAATCACTACAATCTCCTTTTCAGTGATCCTGAAAAGACGAATCTGCTTGTAAACAAAAAAGAAGACAGGAAGAAGAAATTTTTCAGCTCTAGAAACAAGTCAGAGAGAGTAAGACAATGCTTTCATAGAGTTTTTATGTGTAACTAGCTGTGCCCACCGACATCGTCCGCGTAGTATTTAACTTAGAAAAAAATCGGGATTATCGGAATAAAAAGTATCCTAAGTTGCAATCCCGGTTATAAACTATCTGTGTTCCAAATTTCATCCAAATCCGTTCAGTAGTTTTTGCATGAAAGAGTAACAAACATCCACACTCACAAACTTTCGCATTTATAATATTAGTAGGATTGTTTGTAGTGCCAACCTGTAGCCAACTGACTACAGCTCATATACGGGCTGGCTCCACAGGGGTAGTACCACCCTCTCACAGAAGATCGACGAAAAGTAACTCGGCGTTCCTTGTGATCAGCGAGAGAGTCAGAAACCCAAGTCCCGTTCCTTCTCTTCCGTCTATCCCACTTCCCTTTCAAGCGCACAACTTGCTAGCAATGCCGTTGATATTGTAGGCATCTATAGGCTGCGGTAACACCTTAACATCAAGCGAGTCGTGCACGTGTTTGCTTACTTTGTTATAATATAAAAAGTTGCAGGGTGTGTTGAAGGTATGTAGGGAATGAGTAGAGAGAGAGTATGAGAACATGGTGATGTGGGTGATGGTGATGTGGTAATCGACATAATAGACTTTCTAAGAGTGTTTAGGGGCATAGACCAATATGACGAGACACCGCATACGTCCATTATTGTATGAGAATACAATCGTCAAAAGTTGAGAAGGTATCGGGGAAGACGGCCATTTAGATTGGTCCGTTGAAAGCCGAACCGTGAGTGGACAAAACAAAATGGCCGGCGCGGGCTGCATATGAAGTGCCAGAGCATATGTTAGGCCAGCGGGGGTGCCCAGGTATACGGCGTCTATGGCTCATTTGGTCTGTGTCTGGAGGGGGGGGGGGGGACTAGTCTTGCCCTACTAGTCCGAATTACTCTTGGTAATCCCAAAAGGCAACACACTGGAGCTATTATATTTATATTTATATTATCTGCCCTTTGTGATTATCTAAATATATATAACTCAAAGGTGACTGACTGACATAGTGATCTATCAACGCACAGCCCAAACCACTGGACGGATCGGGCTGAAATTTGGCATGCAGGTAGATGTTATGACGTAGGCATCCGCTAAGAAAGGATTTTGATTAATTCTACCCCCAAGGGGATAAAATAGGGGATGAATAATCCCGAAATTTTCGTTAAGTTAAATTACACGCGGACGAAGTCGCGGGCACAGCTAGTTAACTATATAAGCAAATGGCGATAAAAAAATACAAGCCCGCTGATGTTTCTTGCCGGATCTTCTCAGACGAGGGCGCGTCTCGATCCGGTTGTAGATATAAGAAAAACATATGTAAAATTGTCAATTTATATGTGACCCCGTAGGCCTAAACAAATTATACGTATTGAATTTGAATTGTCTCTGTTGCAGAGAACTCGTGAGTCCAGCAGTTCTGAGCAGCACAAGCGCAGCCCCAGCAAGGCGCCTGTGGTCGCGCAGAGAACTGACTTTGATGATCGCAGGACTCGAAGCATTGTGGGTTCATCATGTTCCATCATCATTAATATTACTTCAATTGTGGTAGAGCTTTGATCTCATCTCACGGGCTGGCTGGATCGGGGTAGCACCATCCTCTCACAGAAGATAAATAATAATAGACGAACACACCAACTGTATGGTCCCAAACTAAGCAACGCTTGTACTATAGGTACCGTACAATGGACTGGCAGCGATCCCAGTGACTCCCAGACCAGGGAAAATTACGAAAAGGCCATTTCCGAAATTTACCTTGACGGGTATCGAACCCGCAACCACTCGATGCAGTGAGCCGAGTGGCCTACGCTCGAACCACTGCGCCAAGCGGTCGTAGTTCACAGTAAAGTAGCGTTTATAGTTGCAATATAATATTATATAATTAATAATAATAATAATATAATTAATTATATTTAAATTAGTTATTTCGCTCTGTCCCACTCTCATTTGGTCAATGACAAGATCCATAGAGAAAGTAACTATCTGTCAACGCACTATCAACGATCTATCAACGCACAGCCCAAACCACTGGACGGCTCGGGCCGAAATATGGCATGCAGGTAGATGTTATGACGTAGGCATCCGCTAGGAAAGGATTTTGATTAATTCCACCCCCAAGGGGATAAAATAGGGGATAAAAGTTTGTATGAAACTTGGTCAATTTTAAACCGAAGTTAAATTCCACGCAGACGAAGTCGCGGGCTCAGCTAGTTTAAAATAATTATCTTGTTTTCAGCCCTTTCAGAATGAAAAGAGAGATAGCTGGTTTTTCTGGGTAAGACATTGAATCAATTTTTTTTTCATAAAATATATTTTTACTTTGTCATTTTTTACTTTATGTCGTTTATACACTGGTGTGTATATCGACAAATTAGGTTATTGATTGAGCACAATTTCGTTTTTAAAAGATTAGCGCATTTTACATTTTGAAAACCGAGTTTGAGATTCTCTTCAAACATGTTTTTTTTTTAGTTTAAAAGCTTCACTGTTTTATAAATAAATCAATATTTTCAGGGTGAGACTGAAAAACCGAAACAAACGGAAGACACCTGCTCCTGTGTGTCTTGCGCGTATGTATTTAGAGTTTATAATTGCTTGGCAATATTACTTAAATTAGAGAATTGTCACACCCGCCATGTTGGCGCAGACATAGGCGCATTATAATAAATCAATCTCAAGTTTGAGATCGGTCTTAAGTACGCTTTTCGCATCTCATTTTGTAATGATGTGACATAAGAATGAGAATTCCAAGATCGCTCTCAGACTTGAGATCGATTTATAAATACGTCGGGCCCTAATGATACAGACATTAATTAGATTTTCCTAACTACACTAATGTCACTGTCATTTCTCATAAAACCATGTCTCCCACGTTCATGAAATTCAGGAGATTTCAGTAATACTCAGACCAAGGTCAATGACGAAAAGGCCATTTCCAATATTTGCCTTGACTAGTATCGAACCCGTAACCACCCGGTGCTGTGAGCCGAGCGGCCTGCGCTCGAACCAATATACCAAAGGATCATCTGGGACTGACTGTTGAGATCTCACATTCACGACACCGACGGATAGATGGCGCTTAATTCGACGCCTCAATATAACGTGTGGATTCTCCATAGAAAAGCTGAATCACGATATTAAAATTTACAAGCATCTTGACTATCTATACAGGGTGTAAGGGGTATCGTAACGAAAACTGATACTATGGATTCAACTCATGATTCTGGAACCGTAGAGTTGTAATTTTCGATATTTTCATGAATTATGCTAACATTTTTCAGCATTTTGAAATTGATTTTAGCATGAAATGCGCGCTTTACATCCTGTATACAAGGCCACGACAACATCCATTGGGGCATAGCGGCCGCCACGCCAGGTGGTAGAAATACCTTCCATTTCCCGCTAAAATTATGATTGTATACAAAGACATAGATTTACATAGATAACGCAATTATCACCATATCCGTATTGAAACCAAGCGTGCCGAATTTTTAAAGAATTTTTAACACCTACTGTGACGTCACAGCCGAAATTTAGTGACGGGAAATCCAAAACGATTCAAAGACACCGATTCCGCCGATGCCCCTCCGCTCGCTACGATTCTCTCGAGTGATTATCTCGCTCATACTCATATTTTTTATATCTATGGTCCCACTCGCTCACAAGTTAGCGACCAAACCTTGACGCTTGGTCGGGGTTCAGACACGCGAAGGACATCCATTTCCGTTATCTATGTAAATCTATATATGTGATTGTATACTAATTATTACAGGTTAAAGAAAATAGTGAGTTCAGAATACGCCTGTGTGGGTTGCCTGCTTGTAATACTCACAATATCAATAGTAGTAGCCTTTTTAATGGTTTTCAAGAACGTGCCAACACTGACGGCTACTGAAAAATCTACCAAATGGGATCACACATCGGACAGCGACCGACTGAAACGAAAGATTGACATGTTGAATAAACGGAAGAATGAATATGGATCCGCATTCGACGATAAGTGAGTATCTATATCCAGACACACCAACTGTATGGTCCCTAACTAAGCAACGTGTGTACTGTGGGGCCGTTTGGGGGCGGTCCCAGTGACACCAAAACTGGGGCCAAGTCTGATAATCACACAGCGCGAAATAGAATTGAAAACCATGGGTTTTGAAGCGAAGTTTCTATATGGACGTTCAGGGCGTTCGTCTCGCGTCCACTCTATCTGTACTAAGCGTCAGTAGCGTTACACGATATATATAGGTATACAGAGTGGCAGCTGCGGCGCCCTACGCTTTATACTATAAAGCTTCGCTTCTTTCGGGCGTCCCTAGACGGACGTTTATTTTTTACCTACTTTAAGCATCTGTCTAGTCGGTGTTGAATAGTTCACAAGCAGATCAGGATTTTATAGACTACCGTTCACTCTGAAGCTAATATTAATGACCAACGCTTTACCAATAGGCTGGAAACGTATCAAATAAGCAGACTGGTCGGTTTGGACATTTTTTTGGGTTCCGTAGTCCTTACAAGGCATCTTAATAAGATTATCCAGTCGTCCGTCCCTCCGTCTCAGTCTGTCATAGTATCATAATTTCTACAGTTGACGAAATTTGTACAGATATACCTTAAGATCTCACTATCAAAAATATTAAATGCAGCCAAATGTATTTTTTTAGATGGTACGTTTATCTCCTTGATCATGGAAAGAGGGGACTTTTTTGTTAAAGCAAAGATAAAGTAATAATAATTTTATTGAATAATCACAAAATAATCACTAAAAGTATTTTCATCAAACAATTCTAAATTTATCAAAAACATCTACACACAAATCGTACTCCAGTAGGTCCTTTCCGTCCGACGTCTCGAGCGAAAATGTGCCCCGCTCGAGTCGTCCGTGGCCTTTATAAGTTCGGGCGCGGCCACCTGCAAGCTACCCGCACTACTCGCCGCTTATTGGCGCGCGGATTTGAATTGTGTGACGTAATAGTCTTCACGTGTTCTTCGGCTTATTAAAACTCGATGATTAATTTGTAAATATTTTAACTGGCAATTAATTACAATCATATTTAATTAATTACACTTTTTAAGCTATGAACATAAAAATAAATCAATACAGTGTCTTATTAAAAATATTCTAACAGAAAACATGATTCCTTATGATTTAAAATTCCTTAATTTTTGTAATTAATAAATTATTCGATGGTGTTTTGTGGTTGCGCCGATACATACATACATACCTATTATTGTGTTATACCACAGATACAGATTTACATAGGTAACGCAATATCACGATTTGTATTGAAACCAAGCGTGCCGAATTTTTAACACCTACTGTGACGTCACAGCCGAAATTTAGTCCAAACCGATTCAAAGACACTGATGCCGCCGATGCCCCTCAGGCCGCTACGATTCTCTCGAGTGATTATATCGCTCATACTCATATTTTTTTATATCTGTAGTCGCGCGGACAGTAAGCGGCGACCAACCTTGACGCTTGGTCGGGGTTTCGTACACGCGGAGTACAAGCATTTGCGTTATCTATGTAAATCTATATATGTGGTTATAACTAAGGCTTTCTTTCAGCAGTGATTGGAAAGACTCTCCAGCACAAATGAACGGATTATCTGGAATCGCTGGCTCTGGTATGTTGGCCTTTTCGTAATTTGCCCCGGTCTGGGTGCCACTGGGATCGCCCCCAGTCCATTGTACGGTACCCATAGTAGAACCTTTGTTTACTTTGGGGCCATACAGTTGGTATGTCAGTCTGGCGATATTTATTTATTTTATTTATATTCATTTGCTTTTATTACTAAGTAAACCTGCAATCAGCATAAGTATAAAGTAATGAATGCATATATGATAGTTTTTTATTTTTTAGGGTTCCGTACCTCAAAAGGATAAAACTAAACCCAGGATCACTTTGTTGTCCGTCTGTCTGTCTGTCTGTCAAGACCCTTGTTTATATTTAAACTAGCTGTACCCTGCGCGCGTTGCTACGCTGTCAAAGATTGGTCGTACCAACTCAGCAACCTTTGTGGGCTCATGCACAACATTTTGCTCAAGATCGTGACATGATCAAATAGTTTACGATTCTATAAAGGACATACAGACAAACATTCCTTTTTGTATACTAGGTGAAACAAAAAGGGTATACTATTTTTTCAAAACTTAACTTTGTAATTCTAAAACTATCAGCTTTGGAGGAAACTTGAAAAACCAAAGGTGTTACAGGAATACAGCTGTTGACATATTTCACTAGTCTACAAAACCTACAGTACTTCAACTGTCCCACAAAGCCCATAGTTTTAGATTTACAAAGTAAAGTTGCAAAAAAATTAGTATACCCTTTTTGTTTCATATTGTATATTTAAATTAAATTAAATTCATGGTACCTAAGTGTCTACATACATTGTTACAGAATTCGGATCGAGTTTTCATGAACTGGTATGTACCTAAACTTAAGGTGAAGGCGCCTGTCTAGCCCGCGAAATTCAAAATTTTCGAGTATTTTTATAGTTTATCCAAAATCTGAAAACATTTAAGACAACATTTTGTGATTTGCGACAAACACAGTATGCAGTGCGGTTATTAATACATTTATTTTACTATAAATATTATCACGGTGGATATGATACTAGTAAATCACTAAATATACAAAAATTGCCAGATTTACTGGATAGCTGACGTTCTTGAAATGTTTTAGAGTAAGTTGGATAATTATATTAATAAATGCACTGCACACGGTCTTTGTCGCGAATTACAAAATGTGCCTTTTATTATTGTCAGATTTTTTAAAAAAACAAAAAAACCTCAAAATTTTGAACTTCGCGGGCTAGATGGGCGCTTTACTCTTAATTAACAGTGGTAACCAAACTGTAGTTGACTACTGATGACACACGGGCTGGCTCGATCGGGGTGGTACCAGTCTCTCACAAAATAAAGGCGTAAAGTAGTTCTATGAGTGAGAGAGCCGGGAGCCCAACATCCTCTTACGCTCCCTTTTCCCCACTCCACTTTAGGGCGGCATCGTTCGAGCAGTGCCTTTGGTATAGGCTTCGGTAACTGCTTAACACTTACTGTGACGTCATATGTGACGGGAAATCCAAACCGCTTCAAAGACACCGATGCCGTCGATGCCCCTCCGCCCGCTACGATTCTCTCGAGTAATTATCTCGCTCATACTCATATCTTTTATATCTGTAGTCGCGTGGACTGCAAGTTAACGACAGCCAACCTTGACGCTTGGTCGGGGTTACGTACACGCGAAGTACATGCATTTGCGTTATCTATGTAAATCTATATCTGTGGCAACGAGTTTGTACTCAAATTACTTATGCATTTTTCAAGAATATAATTTTGCAGTTTATGTCTTTCAAATATGAGGAGCCAAAGACAGTTTAAAGAGCAAAATGGGACTTATGACCGTATTAATAAATCTATTTCTAGTCTGAGGGCGATCTTAAGTACTTAGGTAGGTACATAGTTGTTTGACATGTTATTTTGTACTGGAATGACATAAGAATAACATTTCCAAGATCGCTCTCAGACTTGGGATAGATTTATTATTAGACTAGCTGAGCCCGCGACTTCGTCCGCGTGGAATTCAACCTAACAAATAACTAAAAAGGCCCGCCCCCGCGTTCTAAGCCCGCGCGACAGGACCCATTTTTTTTAAATTTTGTTTTTCTAAAATAAAATTAGCCTAAGTTACTGCTTATAACATCAGCTATCTACCAGTGAAAGTCCCGTCAAAATCGGTCCACCCGTTTCGGAGATACTCTTTGATTTCATGTGTTTTTATTTTTTTACGCGGAACCCTAATTGTTTTTCCAAAATTAAAGTAGCTTAAGTTTCCTAACTTCCTTTAACATCAGCTATCTGCCAGTGAAAGTCCCGTCAAAATCGGTCCAGCCGTTTCGGTGATTACCCGGAACAAACACACAGACAGACAGACAGACAGACAAAAATATTTTAAATCGCGTTTTTGCTATAGGTGGCGTATGTACTTTGATATGCACTTAGTGAAAAGGTGTTATTTTGATATTACAAACAGACACTCCAATTTTATTTATTTGTATAGATGTATAGATAATTATGAATAGCATGTTAGTAATTTAAAAAAAAAAAAAACAGCATTAATTTTGGTTAGTTTAAGTAGACTGAGTAGTTGATTACTTTGATTACCTACGAATTGAATCAATTTGACCTACTAATCTCACTACTTACCTCATAGCGGTATTGAAGAGCAATAGTACTGTATCATACCCCCTTGTCGCAAAAGGGATGAGTAGAGACGTTACACCGGTGTACAGTCGCGCTATTAAGAATTGGCGGTGGTTAAAATTTCATTAAATTTTCTAATGTGAATTTCATTAATTTTATTTTGTAAAATTTTCTGCCTTAAGATATCCAATGACAATACAATCTGATGTTTAATAGAGAGAGATAATGTTACACGAAAGAAACGTAGGCTCGAGACTTATTTCATTGTACAAGTGGTATCCCATCCTGGTAATTCTTATTGTACTTAAAAAAATATTTTAAGATAAAACAAAACAGTGAAAATAAATTGTTTAAGTAGCAAATACTTTTCGTTCCTTTCACTCAAGTGAATTATACAATAATTAAAAGCAAGAATTTATGTCACAAATCACAGCTAGGTATTGGATGATTTCACGACTACATATGCCAATTCTAATCACCACCACTGCATCGCGATATCTCCTATTATTTCTTTTTTTCCCAACCGTAGTATTGTTTAGTATGATATCTGGCAGCC
Organism: Notodonta ziczac; assembly: GCA_918843915.1. Lineage (NCBI taxonomy): Eukaryota > Metazoa > Arthropoda > Insecta > Lepidoptera > Notodontidae > Notodonta > Notodonta ziczac. The sequence goes on along the minus strand of OU974065.1, from coordinate 923,742 downwards.
CCCAGCGCTTTTGTCTGCGTGATGTATTAGAGGGGGGAGTGGGGGAAGACGCCTTTGAAATATTAGTCTTTGTGTACCAATCCCGCGGCTGGTTAAAACAAGTTCATTGATATTAATAAGTGCCTATAGTCCAGCGGTTGGAAGGGGCGGCCCTCGTGACTGTGAGGTTCTGGGTTCGAACCTTATCCTCGGTATTAAACTAATTAGTAGTTAGTTGTTATCACGGCTATAGTCAGTCCTAGCAATGCTAGTCCGCGACTCTGCGCAATCATCTTTCTTATTCTTCAGCTTGATTTCCAAACAGACATTAAAAAGGAAAATAAGCTATCTAATCACGAAAAACCTATTCAAATTGGATCAGGATTCTTAACGTAATGCTTAAACAAAAGGATAAGTAATTTATAAAAGCATGTTTTATGAAATCAATTTTTAATTAAGGTTCCTTCGTTCTGTTCATCCGTCCGTCCGTCCGTCGGTCTGTCCGTCCGTCTGACCGTCTTATACTGTCAAAGTGCTTTAATGTCTCCAATTTTGGTACAAAGATAGCTAATTTAAAAAATATTGTTAAATGCTTTAACGGCTCTGTTAAAGTATTGTAATATAATTATTATTTTATATTACAATAAGTTAAATAAATAAATAAACTTAAGCCCCCTCGAATGATATACGTGCTTACCCACTGGCACCTAGCATAAACTTTCAAAACAAAATATCATAAAGTATTATAAAACAATTTGCCATGGGAAAGACATTTCTTACTTATGGGAATCTATGCAAAAACCCAAGGTATAAATACAAATTTAATGCCGCATTTCTCAAAATGAATTTTGAGAAATGCAACATTCGACATTCGACTCTATTTATATCCGTATACGGATATTATCTAAATAGACGAAGGGTGGTATCATGGCATGTATAGGTTTGTTTAAAGTGAAACAACAAATTTACATTTGCTGTTTCGAAATAGAGAGTTATGCGAAAACGAATTCTATTTTGATTGTGATTTGAATGCGTTAGACAGTTTGTAAGATGTTTGTATAAAAGAACCCTCTAGTAAATAATAAATATTAATATATTATGTTCAACAATATAATGGAAGTCAATTGGTAGTCATCTTAACTAATATAAAGGGTGTTCACTATAACTTTGCAGTGTTTGGTTACATGCAGTCTTAGGTCGGTTTTAATAAAATAATCACAGATCTGACAGCAAATTTAGAAATGGCATTGTAATGTCATTCTAGTATAAAATGATATCTCAAGAGAGCACTCTTGTCCACTCTCAGAGTAGAGATCGATTTTTAGTTCGCTCTCTGAGAAGAGATTCTTCAATACATATCGTCTACTTAGATGACGTAAGGAATAAAATTCATGGATAGTTAGAAACGGAATATTCGCGATAGGCTACTGTACCTGCTTAACGTCCCGTAGGTCGTAGGCTTGTTGCCGACTTTGCTACAAAAACAAAGTATTTTGTATTTCAAAAAAATGTTTCCTAACTCGAGTGAAAATCACAACACCCTCTATCGTCTAAGGGCGCGTCCCCGGCAACAAATCATGGCGCGACTGAGACGCCTTAAGACGTCTTTATACCGTCCCATGTGGACGGGGCCTTAAATGATTTGTTGCTCATAGCCTAAGAGTGCACTAACTCTTTTTTTGTAAAGATTTATTTCCCTCGGCGTAATGTGGTATGTGTGTGTCTTGAGAATTTAGTTTTTTGATGAGAGTTTGCATAAATATTTTCTTCCATTGAGACATGTCAAAGTTTCTATTAGAGTTAGTCCCATACTTAGACAAGTTTTGTTTATGAATACAGCTCTTAGTATCAAGTAAAACACATGAAACTATTAATTAACTGCGACCGCTTGGCGCAGTGGTTCGAGAGCAGGCCGCTCGGCTAACTCCACCGAGGAGGTTGCGTGTTCGATTCCCGTCAGGGTAAATTTCTGGTCTGGGTGTCTCTGGGATCGCCCCCAGTCCATTGTACGGTACCCCTAGTACAAGCGTGGCTTAGTTTGGGACCGTACAGTTGGTGTGTCAGTCTGGCGATAATAAAGGGAAAAAAATGCTTTTGAAATAATCTTCCTGCATATTTTGTTTCCCTAAAACATTATCAACAGAGTAGACAAACTATTATGCTGTTTATACTTGTATGCAGTGTTACCAACCCTACTGTTTTAACAATAGATTAGCTGTTTTCACATCGATGCCTATGTTTTCTGTTTCATTCCTAATTTTGACTGTTTTACAATTAGAGTTCAACGCTACCTATAACACTATGCAATTCAATATTGTTTGAAGCGTCAATAGCCTAGTGGTTTGAGGGGCCGTCCTCGTAGCTGAGAGGTTTCGGGTTCGATCCCCATCTTGGCCATTAAACTATTGACGTGAACCCACTCCTAGCACAAGCATTAGCTCAGTTGGAGGGGCTAAAGGGAATACTAGTAATGTGATAAACACACATTGCTAGTAATCTTATTTAAAAAAAACCACTATGTAAATGACAGTATCAAAATTATAATATAGTAATAATATATAATATGACCAATCCTACTAATATTATAAATGTGAAAGTTGGTGAGTGTGGATGTATATGTATGTTACTCCTTCACGAAAAAACTACTGAACGGATTTGGATGAAATTTGGAACACAGATAGTTTATAACCGGGATTAACATATAGGATACTTTTTATCCCGATAATGCCGAAATTTTTGTTACGTTAAATACTACGCGGACGAAGTCGGGGGGCACAGCTAGTATTATAATATAACAATGTATGTGAGTCCTAAGTAGGTGACTGTTTTAATTATATTTATGAGGAAAGTATGAAATATGCCTTCTTTTACTTTACCTACTGTTTTCTCCTGTTTTTTAATGGTGAACTGTTGTATTTTAGTTTCTCGGGGTTGGCAACACTGTACACGCTATAATGTGTCTATACTTATTGTATATTTATACAAATGTCGACAACAAAGGCCCACAGTCCGTCTGTCTGTCCACAACAATGGCGTCCCGCGGGCGAGAGACAGATTAAAATTTTTCTTGTTGTTAGTCTGATGAGAAATTTCTAGGCACAAATCTAGGTATGAACGTAGGTAGACGGGAAACCGCCGAACACTACACCACAGTAACCGTGGAGGGACATGAAATGGCAATAATGTTTGTCAGTCCCTCCGTGACCACGGTTGCTGTAAAGCAGCCGAAACGTCGGGAACATAAAAAAGTCGATAAAATCCGTAATAGTACATTGTTACATGAGTGGTGAAAGTGACTTATTTTTCCCGAGACGGGGTTTGGCGCCCGAGCGTAGCGAGGGCGCTAATAGTTCGAGGGACAAAATAAGTCTTTCACCCGAGGTAAACACTGTGCTTTTCATTACGAATACAAGGAAAGTAAAAATAAAAACAGGAATTGGCTAAAGAAATAATACAAGGAAGTATGAACAATACTCTACAACTCGAAAAAATAAATAAAGATCGGATTGCCGCCAATTTGTTTTTTTTCGTTGGCCGGCCAGCTTCATTATTTAGCCATTATTTTTCATTTTCATCTTTCAATATGTTGCCCAAATCTATGTTATTTTAAAGAAATTGTTGAAACTAAATTATAATTAAGTCATTTAAAAATATATATTATTTAATTAATACTTAAATTTATGTTATTTCAATTTTACATCGTGCTGTAATTGAGTGACTGTAGAAAAAGTTTGAACATGGTTCCATAGAAATGTGAAAATGGAACTAGTTTTTTTTTATAATTTGACAGCTGTCAGTTGAAAGCAATTCTCCCGGGCCGGAAAAGTATTACTTTCAACCCGCTCCTCAGGCATCTTCAGACCTACTTTCAGAGTATGAGTAATGAAAAATAGTTTTATTTCAATAATGTTTGTGTTCTGGTCGGCCACCGGCCGGGCTCGCCAACTATTGGCGACTATTTTTAACCCCCCACGAAAAGAGATTTATATGTTTTGTGTCTGTATGTTTCTGTGTGGCATCGTAGCGCCCGACCGGATGAACCGATTTTAATTTTGTTGATTTTGGTAGAACGGTAGTCTGATCGGGGGTATTCTTAGCTATGTTTCATGAAAATCGGTTCAGCCGTTTGAAAACTATCAGCTCTTTTGTAGTTTAAAAGTCGTCGCATCAGAGGTTCTTTAATTTTTTAATTTTAAAATTAGAGTTATTATATTTCGTGGTTAATTCTGTGTCGAAAAATATCATGTTGATATAATGAGATTATTTTCTTGTGATAGATCAATATTTTGCATTTACTAAGACGCCGTTGTACATACACCCGTATTCAGAAATCGATCTCAAGTCTGAGAGCGGTCTTAAGTATGCGTTTGAGATGTCATTTTGTACTGGAATGACCACAGATATAGATTTACATAGATAACGCAAGTATCACGATTTGTATTGAAACCAAGCGTGCCGAATTTTTAACATCTACTGTGACGTCATTAGTGACGGGAAATCCAAACCGCTTCAAAAACACCGATGCCGCCGATGCCCCTCCGCCCGCTACGATTCTGTCTAGTGATTATCTCGCTCATACTCATATTTTTATATCTGCAGTCGCGAGGACTGTAAGTTATCGGCGACCAACCTCGACGCTTGGTCGGGTTTTTCGGACACGCTAAGTACATACATTTGCATTGAAATAAAACTATTTTTACGGATTATATCGCGTTCATTTTTACTTTTTATGTTCCCGGGGGTCATACAAGGTCACGGGGGGACTGAGGTGTTAGACGTCCTGATGTCATAGTTAAAAACTGGGTACCCTCAAAATTTAGTTGGTATTTGCGGTCCGATCCACGCAGAAAGTGCTCACTGTGTCTCGAGGTCTTGCAATGGTACGCTTGGTTTTCGATTTAATTATATTAATTACTGGATCCCAAGTTGGTGGTAGCACCCAGCCATCTTTCCTATTGAAATTAGGATGTTTTTTAATTTCAATGGCCTCACGTATCATCCTTGGTCGGAATCGGTGTTCTTTTGCGAGGATCTGTGGTTTATCAAATCTGATATAATGGCGGGTGCGGTCCTGTACATGTTCACAGATTGCAGACTTCGTGGAGCGCCGGTGTTTCACGTCAGCTATGTGTTCTTTTACGCGGGTTTTTACTGATCTTTTAGTTTGCCCTATGTAGCAGAGCCCACATTCACAATCGAGTTTGTATACCCCTGCATCTTGTAGAGGAATGTGACACTTGACAGGTGGTAAGAACTGACTAATCTTCTTAGGTGGCTTGAAGTAAGTTTTGATTGAAGCCCGTTTCAAGATGTAGCCAATCTGATGTAGTTTTATTTCAATGTGTAGTATTCGCGTAAATATAAGAAATCAATATACATACATTTGCGTTATCTATGTAAATCTATATCTGTGGGAATGACATTTCTAAGATCGCCCTGACTTGAGATCAATCTATTAAGACCTACCTAAGTGTACCTAAGTGTAGCTTTAAAATAAGACCTTATACAAGGTGAAACAGAAAGGGTTTTCTATTTTTTGCAACTTTACTTTGTAAATCTAAAACTATCGGCTTCGTGGGACAGTTGAAGTACTAAAGGTTTCGTAGACTTGTGAAACCTGTCAACAGCTGTATCCCTGTAACACCTTTTGTTTTTCAAGTTTCCTCCAAAGATGATAGTTTTAGAATTATTAAGTTAAGTTTTGAAAAGAAAGTACTTATGCCCTTTCTCCTTCATCCTGTATAGTAGAGGTTTAAATTGTATTTAAAGTGTATTACAGGTTCTACCCTCGGTGAGTGCAGGCCTGATAGTACAGAGTGTTTAAAGAACTGTTTACGGCAGAACATTTAGAATGAAAGCTGTCTGGCGCGACCGAAAGTAGAAATTTGTTTTTTTTCAGCGGTCGCCTTGTAATTTTATAGGCTAGGAGCTTGCGTGGTTAGTAATATTTCTATTATCTGTACAAGTTAGCTTGATCTTTTTGAAAGATGTAAATTTGTCTGATATTATTTTCTGAATTTAATAAAAATATTAGAAAAATACATGTAACACAAAAGTCCCTAAAGATTCAAGCGTTATCAGAAAATTTTCAGACTTTTTATTGCTTTAAAGTAAAATTTAAATAGGAACATCGAAAATAATAGACGCTTGTACAATGTTACATCGGTCGGAAGGAAGGGACGCGAATAACAGGCAGTAACTGTTACAAATATCGATTACAAAAAATACTTATTAAAGATCATTGTTAAGTTATTGTTACGAACGGGGGTCTTTTTGGTTGGGGCCTCTTTGGCTAGTGGTTGGTTAATCAGACCTTCCATACGAAATCGACCACGTGATCGAACAGTATTCTATGGGAGGGTCGAATTTTTTTTTCACCCTTTCCATCCATGTTTCTTTGGAAAAGTTGTTTACGTTCATGGTCTGAACCACCTGTTTAAATTTGGCTGGAGGTCCAAAATTAACCCTGAATATTAAATAGGTACTTATTATGGATATTGACCCACTGTCGCTTATCTACCCAATGTTTTATATGTCTCGTGCAATAAAGAATTTCACACATAATACCCACACCATCTCGTCACAGTTACAAGTATTTTAAAACGTTATTTTTGGACTAGATATTTTCTGTTTCCGTCACTAGCCCGTCTGTCAAAACGATCAAGCTAACTTGTACGGAATATAGTGGTAATTACTAATTTTAATAATTTATAAGTAGTCGTACGTATTTTGTATTGCTTCCGTTTGGTATAAGATTATTTATTCTTATTTTAAATTTAATTTAATTATTTAAAATGTTTGTGTTTAGGTGTTGGTTTAAGGCGTCAATAGCCTAGTGGTTAGAGAGGCTGCCCTTGTAGACCCCATCCAGACAATTAACCTATAGACGTGGGCCCACTCTTAACACAAGCATTAGCTTAGCTGGAGGGGCTAATGGAATACTAGTAATATGATAAACTCACATTGCTAGTAATTATAGAAAAAGAAAAAAAGGTAGGTAGTCCGTAAGCCACACATGTATATTATTTTATATTTTAATAACCACATCACCTGGATGGTTCTTAGTTATAATTAGTTCCGGTAAGCGTTAGTTATCGACATCCAGATAATAAAAACCACACTAATAACAGCTGATAGGCATTACATAAAGCAATAATCAGTCAAATATTAATATGCTATGGTATCCATTTCTTCATGATAAACTTTCTCAAAATGACCACATTACCACCTTGATATTATTAGTGTAAGATATTTTCGCCGCGACCTCCTAAACTATATTCGTAGATTGTCCCATTCCGCGCGGCGGAGCAACTTGAACTGTACCGAGGGCCTTTGTGCGTCGTCGTGATAGTCTGCCGGGCACTGTGCCTGAGTATTCTGCTCATTTAAAACCGACTCCGAACTCTTAACTGAAAATATATTTACAGGAACATACTTAGACATACATAATATACAAGACAATTATATGTGAGCTGGACTCACACTCGGGTTGTTAAGCTCAAAAAAACATGTCCAAGTGCGTGTCGTGCCACACACAATGTTGGGTTCTGTAGCCATCTCAATAACGCAATGATTATTGTTGGCTTACTAGTTTTTTCGATTATCATAAAAATGTAAAAAGTTTCGGAATTCATTCAAATTCATCAAATTTTGATTAATGATTTAAAAGTTAACGGAATATCTGAAAATAAATTGTTGTATGGAAACACCATTTAATTTGAAAAGACCTTTTCAACGATACCGCATAGCAATTTCGCTACATTTTATATTTTTGAAAGTGAGATCTATTCGGTATATCTGTACCGAATTTCATGAACTTCCGACAAAAACTTAAAAATGTTATGGCACTGTGACAGACTGAGATGGATGGACGTACTGGATAATCTTATAAGGGTTCCTTGTGTGTGGGGGGTGTTTGGGGACTACGGAACCCTAATAAAACAACAATAATAATAACTTAATAAGTAAGTAATAAGAATAACAAATATTTGTTATATTTATTCATGTAGGTCAACAATAAACTTATAAATAGTCAAAATCTACCCCGGTGGTTCGGAATGTCGCTGCCACTGAGAAGAGCCGGCAAGAAACTCAATGGTTACTCTTTTCAATGAATAAAAGATGGTGTACATTCTCAGGAACAGCAACAGAATGTGATGAGGCAACATCATTGTCACTAAATAGTAAACTAAACTCAACTCAAACTCAAAATTGTTTTGGTTCACGTAAGCCAACAAAGCATTTATGAATAGTCAGAATCTACCACCGGTTCGGAATACTGCTTCCACTGAGAAGATCCGGCAAGAAACTCTATGTTTACTCTTTTCAAGTACTAGAACATAGTACTAGAGAACAATGCTCTTCAGAGTAACAAACTGAGATCACATTCATGACGACATAGTCAGTTATTTATAGATGACTTCGTAATTAAACAACCAATAAATTGATTTCGCTGCACGGTATTTCGAAAATCGCTTACGAAGCTCCCTCTGCATGTCACCTATTTTATGGGAAAACATTATTACACAGGGTCGGAGGGGGGAAATAAATTATTAGTCTTTAATTGTCACATAAAATACTAAAGACTTAATGAGAAAGATTTAGAACGAGGCTGTTGAACCACAATGCCGCCCGTGGAGGAACTCTACATGGCCAGCGCAAACTAGTTTGAAAAATCCTTAGATTCTATTTAGATTATGATTTAAAATACCTTTGTACAAATTTGTTTATTAATTAGGCATGAGATGGGCTATTTGTTTATGTGATTTAAAAAAAAAAACATAATTACTTTGCATAATATTGGATTTGTCGTTGCACAAGTCTCACCTGAAAGTAACGGAAATAGGAACCGGAAGTAGCCCGCCGATAATGACTGAATCGTCCGTTTGGCCCGACTGTTACAAAAGTTGAGCAGCTATTATAATTTGAAAAAAAAAAGTTACGAAATATTGATTTCAAATGATTTGTTTAATTACAAGAAGTTTTGAAACCAATATGTCACTGTTAACTACGATACAAGGACAGCTTGGCAAGAACGATAGTAATTCTAATTATTAATGAAGTAGGTAACTAACAACTTATATCCATCGGAATATTTGTGATTTGATCATAACCGGACCAGTATTTTTTGCATAAAACTAAGACAAAACATTAAGATAATTAATTACCATATTTAAAAATGATTTGTTTTACCAAAAACAAAATACCTTTAATGTACAGATGCATATCTGTTGAAACATACCTTTATAATTAGAACAATTTCATGAGCGGCAGCGATTTTCGCAATGACAGAACCCGCTATCACTCAAACCCTACACCCCCGTCACCCCAAGTCGAGCACCAAACATTTAACTCACTCAATATGTTACACCGAATTCATGCGACCTCCCTCTCTATCGTTCACCGTTAGAGAGGGACGGTAGATGATTTAGCCAAACATGCACGTCACATGTTAATAACGAGCGCTTAATACCGGCGAGTTTAGTTAAGGCGGGGGGACTCGTACGAAGCCGATAATAAATTCGAATATTTTGCATATAAGGTGAAAACCATTGAGAAAATTTAAAGTAAGTTTAAAAGTAGCTTTTATAGCTGTGTTTCGTACGATGAGTGAGAGGGCAGGAAGCTCAAAACTCCTCTCCCTTTTCCTCCCCTCCGTGTCACTCGACTTCAAGTCGGCGACGTGCGAGAAATGCCTTTGGTATTGCCAGCGTCTATAGGTTACGGTAACAGCTTAACATCAGGCTGTTCGTACGCTTATTTGCCGACTTCAGTCTGTGTATTTTTATCTTAATTATTTCGGACTCATGAAGCAACCTATGCCTATTGAAATAAAACTATTTATACGGATTATATCGCGTTTATTTGTTTTTATGTTCCCGACGTTTCGGTTGCTTTACAGCAAACGAACATAAAAACAAATAAACGCGATATAATCCGTAAAAATAGTTTTATTTCAATGTGTAGTATTCGCGTAAATATAAGAAAACAATATGTCAACCTATACCTACTTATACAGCGTGTAAATAATTGTGAACATCTGCTCGTAACTCCCCCTTAACGTTCACACTCAATATTAAAGCAATGCGTGTGTTTGTATGTCAAGTTTTAACTGCAAAACTTTTGGGTCCAATGCGTTTTGATTTTGATAACAAAATACGTTAAATTTCATAATTATTTTACGGACGACGCAAGATTTGTTTACCAAATTCAAATACAAAGCGTTTGTTTTGTTAAGGCCTACGGGGGCATTTGCAAATTGTCAATTTTACATATTTTTTTTTGTTATTATCTACAACCGGATCGGAACGCGACCTCGACTGAAAAGATCTAGCAAGAAACTCAGCGGGCTTGTCTTTTAACATTTTATTATATTTAATGTTTTTCTTTATCGCCAGTTGCTTATATATTTAATAAAATAATTACAAAGGATAGTAGATATTAATTTAAATATCATACTCCTTTTGAGATTACCATGAATAACATAAGTAATTAAAGTAAAAAAATAATTACAAATCGAGGATCGAACGCTAATTAAACCTCTTGATTGACGAAGCCATCTTCCAACTCCTCAGCTATCGACGCTATTACACTCGAAACTAACATAAATTTCAACAACCAAAACTACTTACCACGGAATCGTTTAACAATTTCGTAATTAACCGTAAAGTGTCGCTAGGGCCATTACCGCCGGTAAAAAGGGGGGTGCTTTGTCGCAATTTTGTATATTAAACCTTAACAATAAATATGTCTGGAGTTATTTAAAAGTGCCCAGGTGGCTGGGCCGACAGTTTGAATTATAACATACTTTGCCGGCGTTTGTGGGGTTAAATAATTGAGTCCTAGCCACGCAGCGGTCCGATTACTAAACAGCCGTTAAGTGGGTAAACCCAATTTTGGGATAAACACACTCAAGCAATGGTAGCCGATTGGTTTATCACACGTCTTGCGGGCACAACGTACTGAGTTCGAACCCGCGCTCGCACCTTTGCGGGTTTTTCAAAATCTATGTGCGATTCATAATTTCAATATGATTATCATCACTTGCTTACGGTGAAGGAAAACATTGTGAGGAAACTTACATGTTGTGGAAAATGTAATAAATTATCGAAATACATGTGAAATCCGCTAGCCAGCATTGGGCCAGTGTGGTGGATTTCGGCCTGAATCCCTCTCGTATGGAGTGGAGGCCCGTGCCCAGGAGTGGCGCGTTAAAATGGCTACATTATTATGATCCTAGAAACTGTGACGTGCGAGCCGTGATTTGATCTTGCCTTGTGTTTCTAAAGCGTGCCTTCGACTCGACCACTGAGCTATAAAGAGAGAATTAAAGAAAAGAACTTTGTTGTAAAACAAGCACAGAAGAAAAGAAAAAGAAAAATAAATAAATCAAACAAAAATGAGGGTTCCAAGCAATGCGTAATTATTTAATTACAATCTTTATATTAACTTGCAATGTATACGTTTGTCCGTTGTGGAATCTTGCAACTGAATTTTAAGCCAGTTATCTTTAACCGATTGAGCTGAAATTTGGTTTTCATTACTCATACTCTGAATGTAGGTCTGAAGTTGCCTGAGGAGCGGGTTGAAAGTAATACTTTTCCGGCCCGGGAGAATCGCTTTAAACTGACAGCTGTCAAATTATAAAAAAAAACTAGTTCCATTTTCACATTTCTATGGAACCATGTTCAAACTTTTTCTACAGTCACTCAATTACAGCACGATGTAAAATTGAAATAACATAAAGTTAAGTATTCATTAAAGAATATATATTTTTAAATGACTTAGTTATAATTTAGTTTCAACAATTTCTTTAAAATAACATATATTTATTTATAAATATAAATAAATAAAAATAAAATAACAAAATAACATAGATTTGGGCAAAATATATAAGATGAAAATAAAAAATAATGGCTAAATAATGAAGCAGGCCGTCCAATGACAAAAAAAAACAAAATAGGCGGCATTCCGATCTTTTTTCTTTTTTTCGAGTTGTAGTGTATTGTTCATACTTCCTTATATTATTTCTTTAGTCAATTCCTGTTTTTATTTTTACTTTCCTTGTATTCGTAATGAAAAGCACAGTGTTTACCTCGGGTGAAAAACTTATTTTGTCCCTCGGAACTATTAGCGCCCGAGCGTACTCGGCACTAAATAAGTCACTTTCACTACTCGTGTAACAATGTACTATTACACGCTTATTTTGGATGACAATGCATGTTTAGATAAGTGACTTCATTCTAATTCCAATATGGCGGATCATCCAAGATGGCGGACTAGTTATTTTATCTGCACTACCACAGTATGGGTATCAAATAAAAGGGCTTGCTGAGGAGAACACTAAAAAACATCACAATAAATCCAACAGGCATAACTAAAAAAGCTTGTTTTAAACAAGTTTTTTACCATTAAGTTGTTTCAATCTTACCGTTTACAGAACGCCATGGATGATGAGAGTAGATTCTCTGGTGATCTGAGCAGTATCCTGGATGGTGATAAGGTCAAGGAATTGCAAAATAGTGAAAGATTAAAAGGTGTGTGGATTATTGGTAAAACACTAACAACCTCTCACGACTATAAGGCCCGTATAAATACTCGTAAATCGATGTCAAGTCTGTGAACGATCTTGGAAATGTCACTCTTATGTCATACTTATGTTGTACTCAAGTTCGCTCTCAGACTCAATATAGATTTATTAATACAGACCTAAATCTTAATGACAATTTTTTTTCTAAGAATATATTTTTTTAAATGTATGAAACGATGGGTATGAGAGTGAGCGGTAGTCGGGGTAGGGGACGTCCTAAAAAGACATGGATGAACTGCGTGGAAGAGGGTATGAGCGAAAAGGGAGTGAGTGCAGAGATGACGGATGATAGGCTTGAATGGAAGAAAAGAACGTGCTGCGCCGACCCCACCTAGTGTGGGATAAGGGCAAGAAAATGATGATGATGATGAAATGATGATGTATGAAACATAATTATTACAATTATTTTGCGATGTTTTAATTAAAATAACGCCCATCTTTAGTAACCTTTTCCGTTCAAACGGTCCACCAGTAAATTTATTTAAAAATAGTATGAAAGTACAGATATTGGAAAGCTATGTTAACTGCCCACCAATAAATTTATTAAAAAAATGTATTTAAGTACTGAAATTAGAAAGCCATGTTTCAGATTTCTACAGAAAATTGATGAAAACTGACACACAGATAAGGAACCTGAAGAAAACATACGCTTATCCCGACTTTGGGAGCTCAATGATGAAAACGCAGGACAGGATCAAGAGGTCTCTCCTCCACAACCACTTCAAGAAAAAGGCTAAAGATACAAAAGTAACCACAGCAGACAAATCATTTAACAAAACTGCAAACATTTCGACAGTCAATCATGGCGCGGAAGTAGTAAAACATCGTAGATTCAAACGCGTGGGTAACTTGACAGAGCAACCAATGGGGTTTGTGATAGAAAAGAAAAAAGTCCTGATACAATACAAGCCTACGAATTTAAAAAAGGTTCCCAAATGCTCACACGCACCGAAAGACTCAAACACACATGAAAAACAACTGAAACACCCATTCTATAAGAACACACAGAGGCTGGACGAATTACTGGACACGTTCCTTTCCCAAAATATGCCTGAAATTATGGCCGACCCGTTCGGACTGGACAAGTTATTTCAATCTGAAAAGGATAAGGTAAAACATGTAAAACAGATGGAGCCTTTGAAGAAACAGATGAAAGCAAAAGAGGAGAAGTATTACAGCAATAGTGATATCATGAAGATATTACGTACTGATACCACGACTGAATATCAAAAGGACATGTTTAAGCAACAATCGATTATATTTAATGACAATAAATCGTTGAAACAGAAGGCTGTGACTAAAAGTGACTACGATATTATGCTAAGCGTTTCTACAATCCTGTTAGTATTTATGTACACACTGTTAAGGTTGTATTTCCCTTACAGCAGCCGCATTTTGTCAATGCTATTTTGGTCCCAAATTAATGCAATATGGGTCTTGGCTATTACTAAAGCACGGTTGCTGAGCACGAAGAATTTCGTAACTCTGTCACTCCCGCGTAAATCTAATACGTCTCGCTCACACAGTTGCCGTTCCCACGCAGTTCACGGCAACTGTGTGAGCGAGACGTATAAGATTTAGGCGGGAGTGACAGAGACAAGCAATAACAGGTCATTGTACGAAATTCTTCGTGCTCAGCGACCCTGCTTTAGATTATATCCAAATTGATGGAGATCAATTTGGATTCAAGCTGGCCCATAACGAATTGGTGAATTTCTGAGTTTTCAGAAAAACGTGCAGGTTTCTTCACGATGTGTTCCTTGTTCAAAGTCAAGCGTTTATACTGTGTAGGCCTACGCGCGCACTTACAAATTGTCAATTTTCCTTTTTTTTTCTTCGATGTGATGATATTTTTAGGGAATAAGACTCGCACATTTAATCCAAAATCTTCAGAAATACAGGCCGGGGTTTGAACGAAATCTTGTTCTCAAAGCGTAAACGTTTGAACATTTGGGTATGACCGCTGATTTTGTTTTACTAGGAATCCAGGCTTGAACCATATAGGTAAGACGCCGCTACCTCTTCTGGACAAGGTGCCTAATATCAGAAGGCTGCTGCAGATAGAGAGTGCTGATGATGAGAACCTGGGCTATGAGGACTTGCAGGAAGTCGCCACTGATGGTCTTCACATGCATGACGAGTTTGATAGAAGCAGTCATGACAGGCAGAAGAAAAATGATGTTAGTCGGATTTGTGATTTTCAACCCTATGTGGTGTCAAATTAAATACAGTATTCTTGCAAGTGGTCGCAAGGCCAAATACTGAAACTTTTTTTTTTATTTGTCATCGTCTTCTTTCGTTAGTAATTCTTGTCCTCCTAAACTTCTTGACTGATTTTGATGATCTTTTTTGTACCTCGGCGTGACCTGTGTGGTTTTCAGCTATATTTGGACTCATCAGGTGGCGCTCTTGTCAATATTAAACTAAAGGCTTAAAGCTAGTTTTTGTATGATAAGTCTTTAGGCAATTCCCGAAGAACAGTTTTTGAGTAACACCATGCGCTATTTACTTAATAGGATCTAATAAATTGTTTTCATCCAAGTTTCCAACTACACTTTCACAGGAAAGTGAAGCTGAAGCGGAAGGACACATGACACATAATCCCATGGATGTCCACAACCCCAATTGGAAGGGTCCAATGCCTTTGTATCCGGACGAGCTCAATGCAGTGGTGAAACCAACTGTAGTTACCAACAATAAGGTTCATTTTTATGTTGATTCTGATCGTTGGGTCTGAGGGCTGGCTTGAGCTGGGTAGTACTAACCTCTCACAGAAGACCGGCGTAAGGTAGCTAATATACCTACGTTTCTTACGCTAGTGAGAGAGCCAGGACCCCAAACCCCTCTCCCTTCCAGCGCTGTGCGAGCAACCGCCTTTGGTACAGTAACTGCTTAACATCAGGCGGGCTGTAGGCTTGTTTACCGACTTGTTATATAAAAAAAACACAAATGAAAAATTCAAAAACCATTACCAAAACTGCCCGATTCCAGAGTTTATAATACTACTAGCTGAGCCCGCGACTTCGTCCGCGTGGAATTGTGATCCTTTCTTAGGGGATGTCTACGTCATAGTAGCTTTATGCATGGAAAGTCTCAGCCCGCTCGGTTTAAAATTGACAAAGTTTCATACAAACTTTCAGCCCCTATTTTATCCCCTTGGGGGTGGAATTAATCAAAATCCTTTCTTAGGGGATGTCTACGTCATAGTGGCTTTATGCATGCAAAGTCTCAGCCCGATCGGTTTAAAATTGACAAAGTTTCATACAAACTTTCATCCCCTATTTTATCCCCTTGGGGGTGGAATTAATCAAAATACTTTCTTAGGTGATGTTTACGTCATAGTAGCTTTATGCATGCAAAGTTTCAGCCCGCTCGGTTTAAAATTGACAAAGTTTCATACAAAATTTCATCCCCTATTTTATCCCTTTGGGGGTAGAATTAATCAAAATCCTTTCTTCGCGGATGCCTACGTCATAACATCTACCTGTATGCCAAATTTCAGCCCGATCCGTCCAGTGGTTTGGGCTGTGCGTTGATAGATCACTATGTCAGTCACCTTTGAGTTTTATATATATAGATAAGCAGTAAGCGCGATTGGTTCCCGTTTAAACCAATAAGGATCGTACTTTTTGGTTGAATTTAATTCGTCTAGAATCTCTAAATGTAGTTATTTTACTCTTCTAGGTAGCATTCCCAGTAAACACAAAGGACATTCAATCGGAAATCGATAAAACCGAAAAAGACTTGAACGATATTGAGTACGTAGAAGATTATCTTAATAATAAATATGACAAACTTGTTGAAATGGCTCAGGCGTATAGTGACTACGGAGTTCTGGATGGTAAAAAAGTGGAAAAAGAGAAGAATTCAGCAGCAGATGAGAAGACAGAGCATAGAGTCAAACTGTCTGTGGATACGGGAATTTTGAAACGTGGAATGTTTCAAGGAAAGAAGAAGAGTAAGTATAATTACCCTTTTCTTCCCATCTCTCTGTCTCTCTATCTTTCGGGTCGGCAACATGCGAGAAATGCTTTTGGCATTGCAAACATCTGTAGAGTACGGTTGCTGCTTAACATCAGGATACTGGTACTACGCTTGTATGCCACCCACAGATATAGATTTACATAGATGACACAAATGCATGCACTTCGCGTGTCCGAACCCCGACCAAGCGTCAAGGTTGGTCGCCGCTAATTTCAAGTCCGCGCGCGTCTGTTTTTGCAGCAGTTATATAAAAATATGAGAATGCGCGAAATAATCACTCAAGAGAATCGTAACGGGCGGAGGGGCATCGGTTTGGATTTCCCGTCACTAAATTTCGCCTGTGACGTCACAGTAGGTGTTAAAAATCCGGAACGCTTGGTTTCAATATTAATCGTGATACTTGCGTTATCTATGCAAATCTATATATGTGATGCCACCTTTAAATGTGTCCTCAGTCTTTGCGCCATCGTTATTCGGGCAGGCATGAATTTTGAATCGTTTCCATCATAAATTTGTATTCTAGATCCTCACGAGTCAGATCCTGGTGAAAAAGTGTTAGATCTGATGAATTCCAATAATAAATACAATCCTTCTGAAGGCATAAGATTTGAACTCCGACCAACATCGAACTCTAGAGAAGACGTTTTTGATTTATCCAAAATACTTAAAAGTCACTTGAAAATCAAACCAGAGGATTATATTATTAAGTTTCTTAATTTTAGTAATTCTGATTTGAGTGATTTGTCTACGTACCCATATTTGGAGATGACTTATAGCACTGATAATTATAATATAAATAAATTGGACAATCAAGACACCACAACGGATAAAATTCTAAATCTTGATGCAAGTACAAAGAATGGTATTTTTTCTTTTGACAAAGGAAAACGAGCTTTGCTATCAGTTAATTTAGAAAGTGACACAGATATTGAAACAACTACTACTGCAACTGACATCATTGATAAAAGTACTGATGAAGAATATTATGAAGACACAACACTCCATGAAGTAACATATGTAAAAAGTGATGGAAAAAATATTAACAATGAAATTGAGTCGTATTTGACTGGAGTTGTAAATGAAAAAGATGATAATAATAATGAAACTGATAAAACAGGAAATACGTTTGAAACTCAATCTTCCGTCTATGAAAATGAAGTAACTACAGCCGTTAATATTAATACAACTGACCTTCAAAATACTTCCAGTACAATATCAATTATAAACTGTAATGTTACTGATACAACCAATCTAGATATTGATGTTCTAAGCAAAGAGAAAACAAATATTAATGATCACAAAATTGATGAATCTGAAAATTTAAGAACAAATCATTTAGTAACAGAAAATGACAGCAGCCAATTGAAACTATTTCTAGTCTCAGACGAAGATGACCAAACCGAAGAAGATTATCCTGAAAATTACAGCTTTCCGATAGTATTGTACTTCAATGAAGACACAAATGACAATAAAAGTAATATTGAAATGAAAATAATAGTACCAAATGATGAAAACGAAATTAAAATTAATAATGTAACATTGAACAAAAGAGATGTTTTGAATGAAACTGAGCAAACTGAGGATGCTGTTTCAAAATTGAAGTCAAATAATGATAATATTGATGAATATGATAGTGTAATAAATGAAACTTCCAAAGATACTGACAATCATAATTATTATTTACATAATAAAACTGATGTAAATACAAATAACAGTTTTGTATTTAATAACACAAAGAAAGAAATAAGCGTGAGTGAATTCTTTCAGCTGATGTCAGACTGGTTTGTAGCTTTGGAAGGCGAAAATTCGCAACAAACAAGTAATTCAAGGTAAAATTGATTAAAACTTTATATTAAGTAATTACGTTTTTGTCCATAATATGAAGGTGATTGGATTTATTGGTTGAGAGTCGTTACGTATGGTCAAAGCCTGAAAATCGTCGTAACTCCAGGGGGCCAAGTCTGCTAGATTCGTTAACGATTAAACCAATTAAAAACCAATATTATCTTCGAGAATGCTTCACCACTAATCGTAAAATCTGGGCGTTCAACATGTTGACGGTCAGAAGACTGCTAACAGATAGCCATAACATGTCAAACGCTAAGCATTTGTAGATTTGTAGGTACTGATAATCCCATTAGTAGTGTAGTAGTCAGAGGGTGTATACACTCTCTGTGTATATATCAGAGATCAGATACATCATTGACGACTAAATACCAACCATAATACAAACACCTAACTTTAATTTCAGCGTAAACGCAACAGAAACATTCAAAACCATCAATGCCACCAATACAACAGCTGATACAATTAATCCTATATACGATTCAGAAATGTTTGCGAATATAGGTCACAGATCTAGAGTTTTATTATCTGTTGATCTTCCTAATATAACAGATAAGAGTGAGACGGATGATGCTAATGTAGCAGGAGTGAAAAATACAGATGTAGGTAATTTGGGTGGGTATGGCAATCTTATAATAGATATTACATAGTTATTTACCCTATGCGACTATTTAGTGAATATTCCAAATAACAGTAATTAATTATTGCAAGTCTCTTCAGAGTCACAACACTAAATCCGCGCTGCTATAGATGTTATTTCCCTAACTATACTAGGGAAATTACATCTTCACACCAAACTATACTAGTTAGAAGTAGAAAATTTTGATGAAGTGAAAATATTTTTATAGAATCTCATTTACTAAACACATCAATACCAACTAAACTCAATACCAGTCAAGAAAGAGATGCAAACACAATAGCCGATTATAAAGAAAAGGATGCCAATATAAATACAAACAGATCTATAGTTAAAAGGAATGCAGACAACAGTAATTTGATATTTTGGAATGATATTTATGATGAAGAGTATGGAGTTGAAACTGAACGATTGGATAATGCAATGAGAGATAAACATTCGATTACAGATAATAGTTTTATAAAAAAATCAGGTAATTAATAGTCTGTCAGTATTTATCAGTAAGCAGCATTACACATTGAACCTAAAACCATATGGCATAAGGACGTAGTTTCAATGATTTATCAAACTCCTAGCAATATAAGGGGCGTCACGAGCAAAATAAAGCATGTTCGACCGCTGAAGGCCGACGAAACCCATAATAATTATTAAAAAAAACATACTTATAATGAATCTAGGAGATTGAAGTCTAGAAATAATCCAAGGTAATCCCACAAAAGAACTCTATCATGAGAGCCTGACGAACGGAGAAAAATGCCTTAAGTTAATAATATAATAGTGTTACTTAAAAATAAAAATTCTTTAGGTAAATGGATGCAAGGTAAAATAAAGCAACTAGCACAGAATTTAAAGAAACCACAACAGACCACTAGAGTGGAGAAACCTACTGAAAGAACTTCTAGAGATATACAAGAACCAGGGTGAGAACCATACCGTCTTCCTTGACCTTTGGAGAAGATTCTTCTGTAGATTATAATATCATTTTGGTTTCAGAACGGACACACAACCACAATATGTTTACGACACAATATCCAATAAAATCAGAAAGCGACAGGCTGAAAACGATGAGGTTTGATTGAACTATAATAGAAACTATAAATTAATCTCATATTTTTAGGAAATAAGTTCCTTTAAGCGGCTTGCTTTAGGCGTTAAATGGCAGAAATAACGTAACGCTTGAAAAGGGTTATAAGTAGCTTTGTAACGTACACTGTGAAAAAGTTATCAAAAAGTCAACTAGATGGCATAAGTGAGTCAGGTGACTGGATGATGCGACAACGATTTTACAATTTTGAGCATACCTACAATACACGAGAGAACTTCGTCCTACCACTGGGCAAAGGTATCCGCCTTGACTTCTTTATGCAATTCCTTCTCAAAAGTATCAAGATTATCACGCCATCTCCTGCAAGGTCTAGCGCAAATTTACTCTACTCTGGAATAAAAATATTGAACTTGGAATTTTTCTTATCATTCAGGATGATTATGAAACGAATCAGAAGTCAATTTTCGCCTCCATGACCAGCAACATGAAAGAGATTTGTAAAAAGGCAGCGCAGGCGGTGCAGAGGACTAGAAATATTGAAGGTAAAGACGAACAAAATTAGCCAGTATCACATGGTTAGCAATCTGATCAGACGCCCCAAAGCTAAATCGGTTTTAGGGACAAGTTTGAGCCAAATTAACTACAGCTTATATATGGGCTGGCTCGGTAAGATGGGAATGCCACCTTTACAAGATAAGCATAAAGTAAAATACATATCGCCAGACTGACACACCAACTGTATGGTCCCAAACTAAGCAACGGTTGTACTATGGGTACGGTACAATGGACTGGGGGCGAACCCAGTGACACCCAGACCAGGGCAAATTACGAAAAGGCCATTTCCGAAATTTGCCCTAGGGGGTATCGAACTCGCAACCACTATGTGCAGTGAGCCGAGCGGCTTACGCTCGAACCACTGCGCCAAGCGGTCATCAATGTAACTATTGTGGAGGTATTTCGTACGATGAGCGCGTACCGGAAGACCAGCCTGCCCTTCCCCTCTCTCTGTCGTACGCCGCATCAGGTCGGCAATGTGCGAGCAATGCCTTTAGTATTGTAAGAATCTATTGGCTACGGTAACGGCTGAACATCGGGTGGGTCGTACGCTTGTATGCGGACTTGATACATCATCTTCTTCATCATTACAATCAGTGAGAGAAGATTCCAAGCAGGAGACAATAGCGACGTCACTGATGCAGCAGCTGGTGCGACTCATGAACGATCTGGTGAACTATCAGGTGCAGCAGAAGACTTGTGCTAGTGAGTTTCACCGTTTTCCTCTCAACTTCTTTAAATCCTTACTGACTTTATTCTAAGACCCGTGTACGCCCGAATAAGTATTTCGAATGAAAATATACCCAAAATGACCACCTTCTCAAAAGGTCTATGTTCTCTGCTAAGTGATTTGCATGCACATAATTTCAGCTTTTCGATGTCAAACCATTCAGTCATCTGAATAGCTCACTAAGGCCATCTAGATAATTTTTGAGAGAACTTTTTCACAGTGGACGTTACAAAGTCACGGATAACACGTCTTCCAAGTAGTTTTGGTTATTTTTCAGAACTACCACCTGACCTCCAAAACTTCCTGGAATGGCTGACGTCACCGGACGACGAGAAATCTGAAGGTGGAGCGCAGCCAATCACCTTCAGGAACTCCTACCAGGATGATATCCTTCCAGACCTGGACTTAGGAACTGTTGATGGTACTCTTTTGGATCGTCCCAAGCGATCATAATCTTAACATCTTATAAGATACTAGCTGTGCCCGACTCCGTCCGCGTGGAATGTGGACCACCCTTAACATTTAGGGGTATGAAAAATAGATAGTAGCCGATTCTCAGACCTACCCGATCTGCACACAAAATTTCATGAAAATCGGTGGAACCGTTTCTGAGGAGTATGGTAACTTACATTGTGACACGAGAATTTTATATATAAGACTAGTTGCTGCCCGCGACTTCATCCGCTTAGACTTAAGTAAAGTATTCTATGTGTTAAAATCCAGGTTATAAACTAACTGTGTTCCAAATTTCATTCAATTCCGTTTCGTTTCAGTAGTTTTTGCGTGAAAGAGTAACAAACACATCCACACTCACAAAATTTCACATTTATAATATTAAGTAGGATGTAGAAGTGACAGATTTCAGCCGGATCATATTATGCATAAGAACATTCTTTGAAAAACATGTGACAGTCAGTTTTTAGAGTTCCGTAGTCCCTGTGAGGAACCCTTTTAAGATCATTCAGTCCCTCCGTCCGAACCAGTCTGTCACAGTACCATAACTTCTATAGTTTTTGTCGCAACTTGATGAAATTTTGCACAGACATACCTTGAGTAAAGATGACACTTAAAAAAATATAAAATTAATCCAGATAAGACCATGAACCAACCGTCCTCGATGTTTACCAATGACAACACGGAATTCGAATCCAAGACCGAATGCCTCGGGACTCTTCACGATGTCCAGGATCTGATTCGTCAGTACGAAGCTATGACTGATGAAGACAAGGTACTTACATAAGGGAGAATATCTGACAAATATTCTCTTACCCATCCATTAGACATCCATGATAGCCAAACAGCAGTGACATCCGATTGGTTAAGCACGCGTCTTGCGGGCACCAGGTCCTGGGTTCAAACCTCGGTTCGCACCTCTGGGTATTCGAAATCTATGTGCGAATCATACATTTAAATTATGATTATCACTAGCTTACGGTGAAGGAAAACATCGTGAGGAAACCTGCATGTAGGTCTTTAGAAAATTCTAACCAATTTTCTAAAGCGGTGACATTGGATTCTGTGCCGTAAAAGTTATACAAAAAAGGTTGATTTTACTTTAATTGGTATTTCTGTGTACTGTTGCTATCCCTTACGGCTGTACGCATTACTGAACTGCTTTGAATTTCTTCAATAACAGACTCTTCTTTGTACATCAATTGCACTGATCATTTGTATTCTTCAGAGCAAAATGACCGGAGTCAAGAAGTACTTGGAAGATCAGCTGGATTATCTCAGTAAACGAATAACTAGCTACAATGATTACAATGTAAGTAGAAATGGATTAGTAGTAGGAGAACTTATATTTCCATATGGTAGAACCTTGCTGAAGCGTGCTGACTACAGCTTATACATGGGCTGGCTCGGGTTTGTACCTCCTCGTCACAGAAGATCATCGTAAGGTAGCGTTTCATACGATGAGTGGGGGAGCAGAAGGCCATTATCTTCTCATTAGCCTCCATGTGTCCTATTTCTCTTTAAGGTGAAGGCGCCCGTCTAGCCCGCGAAATTCAAAATTTTCGAGTATTTTTCTAGTTTATCCAAAATCTGAACACATTTAAGACAATATTTTGTGATTTGCGACAAACACAGTATGCAGTGCATTTATTAATACATTTATTTTACTCTAAATATTATCACGGTGGATATGATACTAGTTAATCACTAAATATACAAAAATTGCCAGATTATCTGGATAGCTGTCGTTCTTGAAATGTTTTAGAGTAAGTTGGATATTAATAAATGCACTGCACATGGTCTTTGTCGCGAATTACAAAATGTGCCCTTTATTTTTGTCAGATTTTGAAAAATTGAAATAAAACTATTTTACGGATTTTATCGCGTTTATTAACTTTATGTTCCCGACGTTTCGGTTGCTTTACAGCAGCCATGGTCACGGAGGGACTGAGGTGTTAGACGTCCTGATGTCATAGTTAGTAACTGGGTACCCTCATATTTGTTATTTGCGGTCCGATCCACGCAAAATCCGTAAAATAGTTTTATTTCAATGTGTAGTATTCGCGTAAATATAAGAAAACAATAGATTTTGAAAAATTTCTAAAACGTCAAAAAATTTGAATTTCGCGGGCTAGACAGGCGCCTTCTAAGTCGACACCGTGCAAGCAATGCCGTTGGTACTTGACGACCGCTTGGCGCAGTGGTTCGAGCGTAGACGGCTCGGCTAGTGAGCCGATGCAGTGGCATCAGGTGGGTTCGATTCCCGTCAGGGTAAATTTCGGAAGTGGCCTTTTCGTAATTTTCCCTGGTCTGGCTGTCACTAGGATCGCCCCCAGTCCATTGTACGGTACCCATAGTACAAGTTTAGTTTGGGACCATGCAGTTGGTGTGTTCGTCTGGCGATATTATTATTATTTATTTATTATTACCGCTGGGGTAAACGTGTTATTGAGTGGAGACCTCGACTCGGCAAGCGAAGTGTAGGACGCCCTCCGACCAGGTGGGATGACGATCTGCGAAAGACTGCAGGCAGATTCTGGATGCGGCAAGCTGAAGACAGGGCGCTATGGCGCTCATTAGAGGAGGCCTATGTCCAGCAGTGGACAAGCATAGGCTGATGATGATGATGATGATGATGATGATTTATTTATTGCAAGCATCTATCACTGCGATCTATCCAGCGTGGTGGCATGGTCCTGACTTCCCATCGTATTGAGGGGAGGCCGTGCCTAAAATTGGACTTAATTAGTATACAATTATTTTCAGATCTACAACACAGATTATGCGTCACTTAGGTTCAAGAGAGACCTCACGCCCCGCCACAGATTCAAGCGCAGACTCAAGAAGAAACTTCACAAATTCATGAAGAACTTCGGCAAGAAACACACAAGAACCACAGCGAATTATTACGATGCAGTTCAAATTACAGAATGCAACAGAAATACTGACACAAAGAGTGTTAACACAATACAACATGACGGCAATGAGAAGGGAACCAATGGCAACGCAAAGGTAATAGATAAAACTGATGAAACTAACGATTTCAATGAGAATAAAGAATTCAATTCGCGTAAAGAGAAAAGGAATTTGAGGGATGTTTATTATAAAGCTATTCAAGAAGCCAGAAGATTAACTACAGCAGATGCCATGCAGACTAATGTTAGGAAAGGAAGGCACGATGGTAATAAGGATGTAAAAAGGAATAGGGGCACGGTGAAGACAAATTAGGGATAATTTCTATGGTCCCAAACCATAGAGCAATAAGACGAGATTCCGCATACGGCTACTATCACAGATATAGATTTACATAGATTACGCAAATGCATCTACTTTGCGTGTTGGAACCCCGACCAAGCGTCAAGGTTTAGTCGCCGCTAACTTGTGAGCGAGCGGGACCACAGATATAAAAAATATGAGTATGAGCGAGATAATCACTCGAGAGAATTGTAGCGGGCGGAGGGGCATCGGCGGCATCGGTGTCTTTGAATCGGTTTGGATTTCCCGTCACCAAATTTCAGCTGTGACGTCACAGTAGGTGTTAAATTATCATTATAAATTCGGCACGCTTGGTTTCAATACAAATCGTGATACTTGCGTTATTTATGTAAATCTATATCTGTGGCTACTATTGTATGAGAATGCAATTGTCAAAAGTTTGTGGGGTATCGGGTAGACGGAGAATGGAGAATATTGATTGGTCTGTTCAAGTTTGACGATCGCTTGGCGCAGTGTTTCCAGCGTAGGCCGCTCGGCTCACTGCACATGGTGGTTGCGGGTTCGATTCCCGCCAGGGCAAATTTTCGTAATTTGCCCTGGTCTGGATGTCACTGGGATCGCCCCCAGTCCATTGTACGGTATACGTAGTACAAGCGTTGCTTAGTTTGGGACCATACAGTTGGTGTGACAGTCTGGCGATATAAAATAAAAAGTTTGAGCCGTGAATGAACCAATCCAAATGTCAGATGCGGTCATACATACAGGTACTTATACAATGGCAATGCATTATGTTAGGCGAGCGGTAGTGACCGGATATCCGGCGTCTATGGCTTATTGGTCTATGTCCCAAGCACAGAGTAAGCAAGAAAGTCTCTGTCTGCAACTCACCACGCCGCCTGCGCCTGTACTAAACGCTCTCATCCTGAGTCGGTATCGTCACCAAGGCCCAAATTCACCAACACATTAACGGACCGTTAATGCAGTAACCGATTGCTTAATATACTGGTGACAATGGTTTATCGCTCAAACGGTCCTTTAGTCTACTACTAAGCATGGTCTTAAGTTCTATTGTCTATGTTCGTCAGTCACTGATATGAAAAAATACGCCCATTAAGTACCGCAATAATTTATTAATTTTATTATTATAATCTTGTTAATTATGTATTTTATAAACGTTATTTTTAATAGTATTTACGTATTCAGAGAGTCGGTGATGCAATACCGTTAATATGTATGAATAAAATGATAATAAATTTTGACTTTGTTGCTACCTACTAATTCGTCATTAATTCTGAAAAATGATAAATTGGTCTTTTAATGGGACTAGTCCCGCCACACACTCCCACCACTGTAACTTCTGTAAGCCAGGATCGACAATCGTGACCAATAATGATGTCAAGATTTGACCCTCGACGAGTCCCGGAGAAAAGTTAAATAAAAAAAAAGATAAATACATATAATAAAATATGATAAATTGGTCTACCTACATTCCTCAATCCTTATCCTTACTAATATTATAAATGCGAAAGTAACTCTGTCTGTCCGTCGCGCTTTCACGCCAAAACTATTGGACCGATTTAAATGAAATTTGGTACACAGATAGTCTAGAGCATGCGAAAGGACATGGCTACTTTTTAATGCGAAAAAAGGGTTGTAAGGTGTTGAACGGGGGGGATGAAAAGTTGTACGCAAATATCGTAATTTTTAGAGCTAGAAGCTTGAAACTTATTTTTAGGCTGTTGATTCGATATAAATAAATAAAATTTGTACGGAAATTGTAAGATTTATGTGAATGTAATAAGTTATTCCACGCGGACGAAGTCGCGGGCACAGCAAGTTTGTAATAAGTAACTTTACCTTAGCTGTTTATAGTAGTTTTTTTAATAACAAAGTCGGCATACAAGCGCACGAACCGCCTAATGTTAAGCTGTTATCATAGCCTATAGATGCTCGCATGTCGACTACTTGAAGAGGAGTGAGATAGAGAGAGGGACAGGTAGAAAGAGTTGGCTTCCGGCTCTCTCACTCATACAAAACCCAGCTTCAATAGCTCTATTATGCCGGGCCCTAAGCACGCTAGCTACTCAAATCGTAATAGAAAAGCAAACGCTCGCGACTACGTTTCAAACGATCCGCTTCTGACGTTTTGCTGACACGAGCTTCACGGTTTCTACTGACATTGATATGGTATGGTGTCAGCAAAACGTCAAAAGGGGAGCGTTTGAAACGTAATCGCGAGCGTTTGCTTTTCTATTACGATTGAGTAGCTAGCGTGGTTAGGGCCCTGATCTTTTGTGAGCGGGTGGTCTACCCCAGTCCAGCCATCCTGTTTATGAGCTGTTAGCAATTGGCGACAGGTTCACTCTACCACGGATAACTATTAGCAATGGTCTCAGTCTGGGGTTGAAGAATTCAATTGTGTTGTACTCTACACAGACGGCGTCTAGTAAATAATCCAGCGTGTATTTTACAACCCGGGCATCTGAAGTGGACGGCCAAATGAAATATTAACTCGACTGCAATGCTTTTACGATATTACATGCATTTTATTGCAAGCGGGGTAGCGTATTAGGGCGTTTTCACACTATCCGATCCGATATCGGTGTCGGACGCCGATCCGATATCGGGGTAAGTAAAATGTATGAAATATGTACCTGTCTTTCATATTGTCCGGCCCGATATCGGGTATCGGGGCCGACATCGATATGCTGGCAGATCTTTTTTTGCGTCTCAAAAATGATAGATACAGCAAATAAAGTTTTCTATTATAGTCTGCCATGATGACCTGCCCGCACTAAGCTATCGAGCAAATGGCCGTATCGGAACGATTTTGTCGGAAAAATGTGAAAATAGAACATGGTGTGGGCTATCGGATGTCGGCTATCGTCGTCCGACACCGATATCGGATCGGATAATGTGAAAACGCTCTTACTTGGGCGAATTGCTGTAACAAGCGGCGATAGAGTTGTAGTCGAACGTAGAGTCTGCGTTTGAAAACGGGTTCAAATCCGGGCTCGCACCGTTACCCCCTTATTAATAAACGTCGATTAGAGAGCGAATAGTTGCACACCGAACTATCTCTTTCTGTCGTCAGAATTTGACATTCGAAAGAAGAAGACAAAGTATGGTGTCACTATACAATCGCTTATTAATAAGGGGGTTAGTTTTCCGATTTTATGGTCAAATATCATCATCAAATTATCAACCAACAATATTATTGGAAGAAAATGTGAGGAGACACACCGCAAATGTGGTTCAAGGTCTGATATTATTATACAGGGTGGAAGGGGCATCGTAACGAAAACTCATACCATGTTAAACTCATGATTCTGGACCCCACAGAGTCGGAAATTTCCGTATCTTTTCATGAATGATGCCCAAATTTTTCAGCATTTTAAAATTGATTTAAGCATGAAATCATTAAACAAAGCTATATGGACGTGATTTAAAATAAATAAATCAATAATTACTATTTTAGATATAAAACTGCAATGGAAATTAAAACTCAATGCATTGTAGTCAGTGCAGTCATTTACAGTGCAGTGAAAATATCGACGGAAAATTCTAACTCTGGGGTCCAGAATCTTGAGCTGAATCCATGGTATCAATTTTCGTTACGATGCCCCTTACACCCTGTATACGCGAGTTTTTCATTACAGAATAGCACACAGAAACGACGGGACGAAATTTGAACTAACTGAGTCGCTGAACTCGTGATTTTATTGATTAAAACACATGGTTTATTGTCTGGTCTAAAGGGAAACTAAGCTCATAGGTACTTCTTCTTTCAACAGTTCAAAATGTGCTTCAGCAGCTAGCTAGCTACTTAAAACTGTTATTGAATATAAAAAAATATGTTTTTAAGAGAATAATATTAAAGTAATTGGTTGTGACGGCGGCGTAATACGCCATTTTGTTGTTTAACGACGTCTTGAGCTGGTTTCATTGCTCATAAAATAGGGTGACCATTGTAAAGCTTTGTGGAGGGATAATTCCGTCTTTCACTTGATACGCAATATCTGTTTTGAGACGAAATTAAACGCAAACGCGTTGATTTTATTTTAACACAACTTAATACTCTAAAAGTACTATAAATTAAATTAAATTACTACAACTTAATTTAAAATATGATTTATGTGTATTTCTCTATAGTTTGTGCAGTCTTATTTGGAAGGCCCACGTTTTGGTTTTGGTAAGTACTGAACAGATAAGACTTATGCATGGAGATAAGACATAATATCTACATGATATCGGCTTATACTGTCAACTACTTAGGCCTGCATTAATAAATCAATCTCACGTCTGGGAGCGATCTCGAGTACGCTTTCGACGTGTACTGGAGTGACATGAAAATGATATTTCCAAGATCGCTCTCAGACCTGAGATTGATTGGTTAATAACGAACCTTAGGTTATAGTTAAATCGGTACTAAGGATACTGGCCTTAATTGCACAAACAAATTTTATGGTTGAGAAATAAGCAAGGCAACAATATCTTTATAGAAAAAGTCTGTCCCGTCTCTCCGCAAATTCTTTGCCACCCTACACACGCCAGGCACTTGATAAATGTTTATTATCTATTCCCACGCGATCAGAACGACATTGCACGTGTCCCGGCGATCTTATACTGTTTGGACAACCTACACTAAAGGAGTATGCACACCGAACAGCGAAAATAAAGTCTAATGTTACATCACATGTGTACTCTCCTTAAATATAGAATAATGATGTGCAACCATTACTGCGGGATA
Source organism: Notodonta ziczac (assembly GCA_918843915.1). NCBI lineage: Eukaryota > Metazoa > Arthropoda > Insecta > Lepidoptera > Notodontidae > Notodonta > Notodonta ziczac. The sequence continues at coordinate 893,959 of OU974065.1, read as the reverse complement.
AACTGTATGGTACCAAACTAAGCAACGCTTGTACTATGGGTACCGTACAATGGACTGGGGGCGATCTCAGTGACACCCGGACGAGGCAGAATACGCAATGGCATGAAAATTACCACAGACGAGAATCGAACCTGCAATCCTCTAAATGCAAAATTAGATATTGTACAATTATTATTATTTTCAGGTAACAAATTCAATGTTTTGATTCGTGTATAGAAGATTTCAGTGCTTCTGTAGCTAGTCTGCAAAGCTAGCCAGTCTTAAGTATCATGTCAAATCTATTATCGATACTCTAAAACAAGTTGTATACGATAATTAGTGCAGTACATTATCGACATTACGACGTCGAGACTGCACTTTGGGTGCGACTATTAGGCTAGTGGTGGGATTAATTTGTTGTTAGTTATATCGATAATAGTAATTTAAGCAATATAATAATTTTATTCTTACATGCTATTGTCTAATATCCGATTTTATGTTGTGGTTCCAAGGACTATCGGATCTGAAAAAAATCCGCACCATTTGTTTTTTTTTTAAACAAACTGCAATCAAGCTTACAACTAGCCTAATGCTAAGCAGTTATCAAAGTGCGCATAAAAATTATGTCACCGTAGCGGCCACGAGCTTACAAAAGGTATTTTTCATATTCGCTCGATCCAAAGTACCTACATAAAATTAGATACTTATCCATATCGATAAACGTACATCCCATCACTATCATATAGCAATGCTATAATTTTCGTACAAAATACAGCACTTACCGCGGCGGATACTTTCGATACCGGCCTGCTTACAACCCTTGTACACAGGCTGTTGCTTTTTTAGTCCCAGTCAATTTTTTTTATTTAGAAAATCAACCTTTTTATTAATGACTAGCGACCCGCCCCGGCTTCGCACGGCTCTACAATTATCAGTGTTTCTCTACCATATTATGCATGTATTATACATATAAACCTGCCTCTTGAATCACTCTATCTATTTATAAAAACCGCATCTAAATCCGTCACGTAGTTTGAAAGACATACCCACTTTCTGCTTGTATGTATTTACTCTGTCTACCTAAATTATTTCCTTCTAATTCTTGTACCGCCCTAATTATGTAATAGAATCAATCTGTGTACAACGGGGTTGGTTGCATTTGAAGTACACTGTATTTATCATATTGTTTTTTCTACCACTTTATAAATGTAGCTGTTTGTTGTACCTTTTAAATAAATAAAAAAAAAAACCTAAGCATACATAGGGACATACAGACAGCGGGGAGCGACTTTGTATTATACTGTGTAGTGATAGTGTTTATGAAATAAACAACATCGTTCAATGGTAGTAGCGACTAGCCAATTAATTGACTACAGATCACATAAGGGCTGGCTCGATTGGGGTAGCACCGCCCTCTCACAGAAGATCAGCGTTAAGTAGATATTATAGCTGCGATTCGTACAATTAGTGAGAAGAGAGCTTCTCATAGAAAAAAATAAAAAAAAAAAAAAAAAAAAATAGCCTTTATTTACTCTGACCTTTGCACAATTTGTAATCTAATAAAACATAAACTATACTCACTATATTTAACTATACTATACTAACTAAACTTATTTCTATATTTCCTATATGTATATAAATTAGTGTTAAACATCAGTGACCAGGTCAGGCTGTCTTGCGACATAGGCCTCCTCAAGTTCCCTCCACCTTTGCCTGTCCATTGCTGTCCTTCTCCATCCTATGGGCAGATCGTCTTCCCATCTTTTCTTTCTTCTCATAGAAGATCAACGTAAAGTAGATATGATTGCTGCGTTTCGAATGATGAGTGAGAGAGCCAGAAACCCAACACTCCCTCCGTTCCCCTTCCTCTGTGCCAGTCCCATTTAAGTCGGTAACGAACGAGCAATGCGTTTGGTATCGCAAGTATCTATAGGCTACGGTAATTGATCATACTCAGGTGGGGCTTACGCTTGTTTTATTCTATACTAGCTGTGCCCGCGACTTCGTCCGCGTGTAATTTAACTTAACAAAAATTTCGGGATTATTCATCCCCTATTTTATCCCCTTGGGGGTAGAATTAATCAAAATCCTTTCTTAGCGGCTGCCTACGTCATAACATCTACCTGCATGCCAAATTTCAGCCCGATCCGTCCAGTGGTTTGGGCTGTGCGTTGATAGATCACTATGTCAGTCAGTCAGTCACCTTTAAGTTATTTAGATAAAAAAAAAAACATTCAGATTTTTTTACCTGATTATCGATTTGAATGTCAGGAAAAACCATGAATTGTTGATTTAAAATTATAAAATACATCTTTATACTAGAACTAGCTGAGCCCGCGACTTCGTCCGCGTGGATTTTAACTTAACAAAAACGCCCGCTCCCGCGTTATGAGCCCGCGCGGAAGGACCCATTTTTTATATTTTGTTTTTCTAAAATAAAAGTAGTCTAAGTTACTGATTATAATATCAGCTATCTACCAGTGAAAGTCCCTCTAAATCGGTCCAGCCGTTACGGAGATACTCTCTGATTTCATGTATTTTTATTTTTTTACGCGGAACCCTAATTGTTTTTCTAAAATTAATGTAGCCTAAGTTGCTTCTTATAACATTAGCTATCTGCCAGTGAAAGTCCCGTCAAAATCGGTTCAGCCGTTTCGAAGATACTGTTTGATTTCATGTGTTTTTATTTTGTTACGCGGAACCCTAATTGTTTTTCTAAAATTAAAGTAGCCTAAGTTACTCCCTATAACATCAGCTATCTGCCAGTGAAAGTCCCGTCAAAATCGGTCCAGCCGTTTCGGAGATTACCCGGAACAAACACACAGACAGACAGACAGACAGACAGACAGACAGACAGACCGACAGACAGACAGACAGACAAAAATGTTTTCAATCGCGTATTTGCTATAGGTGTCGTATGTACTTTCATATGCATTTAGTGAAAAGGTGTTAATTTGATATTACAAACAGACACTCCAATTTTATTTATTTGTATATAGATAAAGTACATTATTTTCGTATATTATTTAATAATGGCTGTGATAGCCGATTGGTTTAGCACGCGTTTTGCGGGAATCAGGTCCTAGGTTCAAACCCCGGCTCGCACCTCTGTCGTTTTCGAAATCTATCTGCGAATCATAATTACAATATTATGGTTATCACTTGTTTACGGTGAAGGAGCCCTGCATGTCTTAGAAAATCTAACCAATTTTCGAAAGACATGTGAAATCCGCCAATCCGCACTGGGCCAGCGTGGTAGATTACGGCCTAAAATCCCCTCGTAGTGAGGGGAGGCCCGTGCCCAGGAGTGGGACGTCAGAAATGCTAAATTAGTATTCTTTATGTATCACAAAAACTACAAAATGAATAAATATTATTTACTTACTTAAATGTAAGGAAACACCCTGTATATCGAGTAATGAGCGAGCACGTACACTCGGAATGTATATTTAAATTTGATGCCTTCCATCGGTACAGTCGGCCGCGTAAATATATGAGGCGATGTATACCTGTAAACATATATATATGTACCTACATACATTCAGCTGTAGTATGTCTGCTGAGAAATGGTTTCTCTGCGTGATCCGAATATAATAATTCGGCTTAGCCGTTCTTGAGATTGTGTTTATAATATGAAATCTATACAAATAAATAAAATTGGAGTGTCTGTTTGTAATATCAAAATAACACCTTTTCACTAAATACATATGAAAGTATATACGACACCTATAGCAAAAAGGCAATTAAAAAAAAAAATTGTCTGTCTGTCTGTCTGTATATTTGTACCGGCTAATCTCCGAAACGGCTGGACCGATTTTGACGGGACTTTCACTGGCAGATAGCTGATGTTATAAGGAGTAACTTTAATTTTAGAAAAGCAAGAACGCGGGTGCGGGAGGGGCATGTTAAATTCCACGCGGACGGAGTCGCGGGCTCAGCTAGTATATAATGTTTTTATTTTTGTATTTTAACCAACTTTCAAAAAAGTAGGTAGTGCTTTGTTCGTTTGTGTGTTTTTTCCGATTTCTCTGTCAATTGTGGACTGCTTTGGATTTCTATTTCGTTAGGAAGTATATTATCTCCATGTGGTCCCGTAGGTATTTTATCAAAAACTGTTCAGTAGTTTAAGTGATATGGGCTGTTTACGGTTACTAGTAATTCAATATGTAGTTTAGCAATACAACCCATACAAAATATATTTTATAAAAAAATCTGACTTCAAAAAAACCTGAGTGCACTAAAAAGCTAGAAAGACACTTAGGGACCTTTTGATTTGTTTTAATTTGGAGTCCGTGCCACTATCTTTATACTTTTACTACGTTAGGACAATTTCTTAGGTACCTAATCCTACTAACTTGAATTGGCAGCGACTCCAAATGAAAGAAATGATAAGGTCCCCGGTTATTTCTAGCTATTTAGTGCAACCAGGTTTTTTTTGAATAGGTTTAATTATTTTATTGAAATATTTTTTCCTAGAGCATATATTCACGCTTGTTTTCACCGCAAGGGTAGACAGAGTTGTACTGCACCGGACCTACACTTCGTCGAGGTTATTTTGTAATAGCGGGCGAGCTTATCGCCATTAAACCGGACGGACTCCCATTCAATGCCAGGGGATTCAAGCCAAAGTCCTCCACACTGGCCCAGTGCGGGTTGGCGGATGTAACACGTTTGTCGTAGGACATGTAGGTTTCCTCGCGACGTTTTCCTTCACCGTTCAGCTAGTGTTAATCTTCGCTGGAAATGAGATTCGAGAATCTCAGAGGTGCCAGCCGGGGTTTGAATCTGCACACCCACAGCCGACTCTTAACAGTGAAATAGTTTACACGGTAACTTTAAAAATTGACAAATTATAGACGCTTAAAGATTCCGATATTGATTTGAATTATCTGACCCCAGATGGTCTGGGTGTCACCGGGATCGCCCCCAGTCCATTGTACGGCACCCATAGTACAAGCGTTCCTTAGTTTGGGACCATGCAGTTGGTGTTTTACGCCCGTATGAATAAGGTTAATCGATCTCAAGTCTAAAGTTCGTATTAGTAAATCGATCTCAAGTGTGAGAGTGATCTTGGAAATGTCAATGTTATGTCATTCCAGTACAAAATGACATGTCAAAAGTGCACTCAAAACCACTCTCAGACTTAAGATCTATTTATTAAAACGGGCTTTAGTCCCGCAATATCAATTTAAATTATTTATAAGTGTTTTATTGTCCTTTTCGTATTACAGAACTCTGAAAACAATGGAAAAACAAGTAAGCCAGTATTGTATTACTGTGAGTGAAATTATATTTTATGGCCGAAGTTTCCAGTCCCATGTGCGCTCAGTACCAGGTTCGAATCCTGGAAATAATATCTAAGGATTTAAAACTTTCGGATTGAGTTTGGGGACGGAAATTTCAGGATTTATTTCTTTATTGTATGACATTTTTACCCGCAAATAGCTTAAAATCTGTGCGGATTTTTGCTCCCGTCGGGGCTTTCAGGAATTGTATTTTTGCGATTTGTCCCAGTCTGGGTGTCACTGGGATCGCCCCCAGTCCATTGTATAGAACGCATAGTGCAAGTGGTAATTAGTTTGGGACTATAATTTTAGTTTTATTATTATAATATTTACGGTTTATTATTTTAAAACAAGCAGTGATAGCCGATTGGTTAAGTACGCGTCTTGCGGGCATTAGTTCCTGGGTTCGATCCCCGGCTCGCACCTCCGATTTTTTGGAAATCTATAAGCGAATCATAATTTCTATAGGATTATCACTCGCTTACGGTGAATGAAAACATAGTGAGGAAAACTGCATGTCTTAGATAATATAATCAATTTTCAAAAGACATGTGAAATCTGCCAACCCGCACTTAGCCAGGGGGTGGATTACGGCCTGAATCCCCCTCGTAGTGAGGGGAGCCTATGACATGCTTATGCCCCGTCTTATGTTAAGCAGTTGCTGTAGCTTAGGCTGTCAATACCAATGGCATTGCTGGCACATTGTCAACCTGATGGGGTGTGAGAGATTGGTATAGAGTGAAGGGAATGGGGGAGGTTGGGTTTATCGCTCTCTCACACATTGCACGAAACGCAGCTAATTATAACAACTTTACGCCGGCCTTTTGTGAGAGAGTGGTACTGCCGAAGTATATATCCTTCTTCTCCCCCCTATCTAACTTCACAAATTTTTAACAAATCATGGATAGATACCATAAAGAATACCTACACCGATTCAAAATCACCGACACTAACACCTGTCCCTGCGACGGTAGCGTAATACAATCCATAGATCACCTACTTAAACATTGTCCAATCTTTATCAGCACAAGACTAAATCACGAAACGTTTTGCCAATTAAATAACACAGAACCATACAACTTAACAAAACTAGCCCGAAAATGAGTCAACCCTAAGATCCTTTCTTAAATTCTCCACGGAAATAATACAAAGACTAAAAAGCATAAATAACACTTAATATACAAATTTTCCTGTATCAAATAGCGGGAGTAAAACCTTTAAAAAAAAAAAAAACTTCACAAATTCAATTAATTTGCTCTGCCCACAGTAAAAATCTGCGCTCGACAAATAATCTTCTCATACGATGTCCCTCACACCGCTCTGGGCTTATCCGCTCCTCTTTCTTTGTCCAGGCGATCTTCCTTTGGAACGCGCTCCCTCTGAATATCAGGACGGCAAAAAGTCGGTTGTCTTTTAAGGTGAAGGCACGAGAGCACATTCGCAAGAAGTTGGTAGAATCGTCACAGCGGTAATTCGTTGGACTTTTTTTTCTTAACAATTTTGTTTTATCTGTATGTATGTATCTATGTATTTATCAATATATGTATATAGGTATAAATTCCTGTCTATTTCTCTCGTTTAAGTTGCACCCGCCATGTTGTTTCTGCACCACCCTAAGGTCGACTGGTAGATAATGCCTAAGGCATTAAGTCCGCCTTGTACATTGTATTTTTATATGTGCATAGAGTTTAAATAAATAAATAAGCTGTACGTGTATTGGCTACAGCTTGGCTGTATCACCGTATTAACTACTTTTTTATGGTTCACTAGCTGTGCCCCCCGACTTCGTCCGCGTAGTATTTAACGTAACAAAAATTTCGGGATCATCGGGATAAAAAGTATCCTATATGTTAATCCCGGTTATAAACTATCTGTGTTCCAAATTTTATCCAAATCCGTTCAGTAGTTTTTGCGTGAAGGAGTAACAAACATACATACATACATCCACACTCACAAACTTTCACATTTATAATATAGAGTTGGAATTTTCCGTCCATACTTTCATTAATAATTCAAACTCAAACTCAAAATTGGTTTTATTCACGTAAGCCAACAAAGCATTTATGAATAGTCCGAACCTACCACCGGTTCGGAATGCTGCTTCCACTGAGAAGATCAAATCGAATAAAAAAAAAACATCTTTTTATACCTATCGATTTGAAATGCGCGCTCGAGCGTATTGAGTTACATTGCCTACTATTTTAAACGCATACTACCTATTATGCGTTTAAAATAGTAGGTAATTCTTGAAATATAATGAAAAATCACTTGACAAATATTTTTATAATGTTTTCATATTAAAATCAATTTAAAAATGCTGACAAATTTGAGCATAATTCATGAAAATATCGATGGAAAATTAGAACCCTGGTGGGTCCAGAATCATGAGTTGAATCCATGGCATCAGTTCTCGTTACGACACCCCTTACATCCTGTATATCTTTTATTAAACAAAACACGATTGACAACATGTCTCTTTAATTTCCTTTTCGCTAACTAATCAATTTCGCATCCCAAAAACAAGGTAAACACACCAATTCCCTCACCTCAAAAAGTATCCCGGTCAATAAAAGTCGTTGGCAGCGGCGTATAAAATATTAAAGCTGACTGCCCACCCCACTCGCGGCGCCGTCGTAAACATACTCGTAACTGCTTCGAGGCAATGTGGCTGAGTTATTGCAGAGACAGACGGATGGACGAGGATTGGGCGTCCTTTTTTTTTTTTTTTTTTTTGCGCTGGGAAATGCATTTACGCATACCATCCGAGACCAGGGGGTCCTGGACGTTGGTCCAGACTACCCAAACCCAGCGGTCTGCCCTAGGATTGGGCGTCCTACCCTATACTAGAAATGTTAGGAATGTTGTTTTTTATAGAATTAAGTCGACAAACAATTGAATGACCCTATCTACTACTCTTTGTAATTATAGATTATAAGCAACTGGCGATAAAAAAAAAAAAATGACATGTAAAAAACAAGCCCGCTGAGTTTCTTGCCGGATCTTCTCAGTCGAGGTCGCTTTCCGATGCGGTTGTAGATATAAGAAAAAAATATGTAAAATTGACAATTTGCAAGTGCCCCCGTAGGCCTGAACAAAATAAACGTTTTGGATTGAATTGAATTGAAAAACAGTTTCCGAAGCATATAGGTACATGCTTGGAATACCAAACGCATTGCTCGCATGATGCTGACAAGAAGGGAAGTAGGGGAGTGGGGGGGGATTAGAGGGGGGGTTGGGTCCGGTTCTCGGACCCACCGTACGAAAAGCAGCTACTTAACGCCAATCTTCTGTGAGCGTCAAAGTCAAAGCGTTTATTTTGTTAAGACCTACTTACGAGGGCGCTTATAAATTGTCTTGAGGGCGCTTATATCTACTAACTACCCTTTGTAATTGTTGAATATAAGCAACTGGCGATTAAAAAAAAAATATGACATGTAAAAAGACAAGCCCGCTGAGTTTCTTGCCGGATCTTCTCAGTCGAGGTCGCGTTCCGATCCGGTTGTAGATATAAGAAAAAAAAATGTAAAATTGACAATTTGTAAGTGCCCCCGTTGGCCTAAACAAAATAAACGATTTGAATTTGAATTTGTCATTTTTACATGTTTTTTTCTTGAATCTACAACCGGATCGGAACGCGACCTCGACTGAGAAGATCTGGATAGCAACTCAGCGGGATCGTCTTTTTACATTTTGTTGCAACAATGCCTTTGGTATTGCAAGCATCTTTAGCATACGATTACTGCTTAACATCGGGTAGGTCGTGCGCTTTTCAACTTCAAAAAGGAGGAGGCTCTCAATTCAGTTGTATATTTTTTATGTTTGTTGCCTCAGAACTCTGTCATTTATAAACCGATTTGAAAAAAAAACGGATTGATTATTTGAAAGGGTATACTTTCAGATTGGTCCCATGAAAAAAATATCTGTATCGGTTTGGTAGTTTGGCATTTCTATCAATAACTGGTAAAAATACGTTATTCAAGTACCTAAATGAAATTTAGCAATAATATAATAATTAACTCCAAATTAAAGAAATTATAAGGTACTTAGTTACTTCAAGCTTTTTAGGCAGAGTTTTTAACGGCGGTTCAAATTTTTTTAGTAAAATATATTTTTATTTACCCTCTATCCTTACTAATATTATAAAGGCGAAAGTAACTCTGTCTAGGTATCTGTCTGGCGCGCTTTCACGCCAAAACTACTGAACCGATTTAAATGAAATTTGGTACACAGATTCAGGCTCTAGAGTGTCTGAATCTGTGTACGAAGTCGCGGGCACAGCTAGTCTATACAAATAAATAAAATTGGAGTGTCTGTTTGTAATATCAAAGTAACACCTTTTCAGTAAATGCATATGAAAGTACATACGATACTAATTACAAAAACGCGATTTAATTTTTTTTGTCTGTCTGTCTTTCTGTCTGTCTGTGTGTTTGTTCCGGGTAATCTCCGAAACGGTTGGACCGATTTTGACGGGTTTTTGACTGGCAGCTTGCTGATGTTATAAGCAGTAACTTACGCTACTTTGATTTTAGAAGAACAAAAAAAAAACAAATTGGTCCTGTCGCGCGGGTTCAGAACGCGGGAGCGGGAGCGGTTAAGTTAAATTTCACGCGGACGAAGTTTATATAAAAAAAGAAGTCAGTCGAACCGTGGCTCAAAGTTATAGAAGCAGGAATATCCGGGAATAACAGCTTAACGTGTCCTCTGAAGGACGAACAGAACCGCTCAGTTGTAATCCACTAGCGGTCACCCATCCAGAAGTCCAGATGCTGATAGTATTTCAGGAAACAGTGAAAAAAACTCGCGCTTTGAAATGACAGCAAAGCCAACTTTTTAACTACCTTCACCATAGACAAAGGGTTCTAACACGATAGCCTATGTGCTGGGCTTATGTATGAGTTTATCTATGTCCCATGTAATGGGCGACACGCCCACCGGTGGGCGGGGTCTGGGCAGTGGGCGTGTTGTGTGGGACATTGATGTTGGAAATGATTGGATGCGGCATCGTGTCTTCATTCGACCTTCTAGTTGCGTCAAGGATTGCGGATGACAGTCGCAATTCATAAATATAGAGAGTGTTGGAAGAAGATAATAAAAATAAAATATATTTAGCGTCAAGAGTGTGAAGGCTTTAAAATACAACGGAACGTCGTTACAGAGCTTCCTTTTAATCAAATTATTGAACTAATCTCAATAAACAATTTCTCTTATTACAAATAATACACCAACCAGATAGTTTATTTACTTATTTACATTTAAATATGGAATCACATACATAATTAAGGCTGAAGCGCCCATCTAGTCCGCGAAGTTCAATTTTTTTTTAGGTTTTTTAGAAATTTGTTGTTTGTTGTTTGTGTAGTGGTTTGTTTCAAAATCTGACAATAATAAAAGGCACATTTTGTAATTCGCGACAAAGACCGTGTGCAGGGCATTTATTAATATATTCAACGTACACTAAAATATTTCAAGAACGACAGCTATCCAGATAATCTGGCAATTTTTGTATATTTAGTGATTTACTAGAATCATATCCACCGTGATAATATTTAGAGAAAAATAAATGTATTAATAAACGCACTGCATACTGTGTTTGTCGCAAATCACATAATGTTGTCTTAAATATTTTCAGATTTTCGATAACCTATGAAAATACTCGAAAAAATTGAATTTCGCGGGCTAGACGCCTTCACCTTAAGGTAAACAATGTACGAACCAATTCTCGACAAGACAAGACAACCTTACCGCCTACGACCGAATCATTGCGGCTGCCTTTTATACTAATTGTTGTAAGTAGGTGAGGTGAATCATAACGAAATAATCATAATAACTTGGCTCTTTTTGACGTCCCACTCCTGGGCACGGACCTCCCCTCACTACGAGGAGGATTCAGGTCGGAATCCACCACGGTTGACCAGTGCGAGTTGGAGGATTTCACATGTCTTTCGAAAATTGTTTAGATTTTCTAAGACATGCAGGTTTCCTCACGATGTTATCCTTCACCATAAGCAAGTGATAATCATAAAGAAATTATGTTTGAACCCAGGACCTGGTGCCCGCAAGACGCGTGCTTAACCAATCGGCTATCACTGCTTTTTTAGCTTTTTTTGCTGTGATATGAATCTCCGCTTCGTCCAATGGGATCGCTTTATTACCTCAGCTTTACCCAAATTAGCTTAATGTGCTGAGGAAATGAAGTGACCCTATTGGTCGAACCACACGCTTCATAGACTATCGCATGATCGTAAAATGAAAAAAAAATCAACCATAAATAAAATTGTAAAGCTGTTTTACATCGAGTTTATATTCAAATCTTAATTTTATTTGGATTACCGACTTTTGCCGTTCTACCTCTGTGATGTACTGATTTTTATGTTTTAAATTGAAAATTGGACCTAGCTCTGGGCCACAAACCAATAAGCCAAAGACACAGACCAAGCACAGCCACTCGCCTACCAATGCATATGTCACATATACCTCACATTTTTATTCGATCATCATTAATCGAAAATTCACCATCCGATACCCCGCCAACTTAACTATTGCTCCCACACAATAGTGGACCTGTAGCGTCTTGTATCATTAGTCTGTGCTGTGTGCGTACTAACTGTGCACACATTATCTTCACACCTCCGAGTTATACCTCAGTAGGCGTCTTCCTTCCCCGCCATTGGAGGTGGTTCCGTTAACCAAAAATCAATACGAGCCGACTTTATGAATGTTTCAGGCTGAAACTAGCCTTTTATTGTGAGCACAGGATTTACAGGAAGCCGGGAGTTGTTCCTGAAGGGATGGGGTTTCAGGATATTGAATTTGTATGATCGCCTGTAGACACTACTGAAATATCTCTAGGCTAACCATAGATTACACCAGGAATCGAATATTTTACTAAATGAGTTGTTTTTAGGATAACAGTGATAGCCAATTGGTTAAGCACGCGTCTTGCGGGCACTAGGTCCTGGGTTCAAACCCCGGCTCGCACCTCTTGGTTTTTCGAAATCTATGTGCAAATCATAATTTTTATGATTATCACTCGCTCACGGTGAAAAAAGACATCGTGAGGAAACCTGCATGTTAGAAAATCTAAACAATTTTCGAAAGACATGTGAAATTTGCCAACCCGCACGGGGCTAGCGTGGTGGATTACGGCCTGAATCCACCTCGTAGTGAGGGGAGGCCCGTGCCCAGGAGTGGGACGTCAAAAGGGCAAAATTATCATTATTTAGTTATTTTTAATGTTTCGCTTTCATTTCGTTGTCGTGCCCTACCTGGAATCCTATCTAAGAACCTGCTACCGGGTCCAATTGTGAATCTAAGCCATCATGGCACCCACTCAAACTCATACAGAAAATTTCATAAAAATCAGTCGAGACATTTTCGAGATTTTGCGCGACTAACGCACGGCTATTGAATTTTCTATAGATATTATATTTAGATGACCACGGATTCCGACGCAGTATGGAAATGACAACCCAAATGTTGGCGAGCTCGGCGGCGACTGACTTGAACTCGAATATTATTTCAATTTAGTATCGCTTTTTCGTTTACCACAAAAGCGTACTTAAGTTCAGTCTCAAATTGGAGATTGATTTATTAATACCAATCCAATGGTCTGGCCCTATTGTAGACTCAAGGAAAATATGTAAAAACTACAATCTGTAAGTGCCCCCGGAGACTTAAACATAATAAACGATTCGACTTTAACTGTGTAATAAGATGTAAAAATTCGTTGCACTCATGCACAAACAAAACGCAATAAGCAAAAGCGTTAAACTACTTAATAATTAACATTTTAATAGGCACTAAACGTTTTTAAAGTTTTCCAACTCATTTGTATGCTAAACAGGATTCCTAGCTCTACCACGACCTTTCCCTTCGCTACTCGGTAGCGTCTACGTATTTTTTAATAAATAAATATATATCACAAGACTGACACACCAACTGTATGGTCCCAAACTAAGCAACGATTGTACTATGGGTACCGTACAATGGACTGGGGGCGAACCCGGTGACACCCAAACCTGGGCTAATTACGAAAAGGCCATTTCCGAAATTTGTCTCGGCGGCAGGAATCGAACCCGCAACCACCATGTGCAGTGAGTCGAGCGGCCTACGCTCGAACCACTGTGCCAAGCGGTCGTCAATATTGATGACTAGCTGACCCGACAGACGTTGTACTGTCTTACCTTTGAATATTGAATTCCAATTGTTCCGTTCAACTTTCATAAGAACCTTCTCCTGACAATTATAAACACAACAAAAAAAGTATTAGCGATGTCGTTCCATCCGTTCACGCGTGATGCGATGACCAAGGAAATAGAGATACATTTTTTATAATATAGAACATAGATTGTTTTCCCGACGGAACATATGAAATTAACTGACTTTGTAGAGTTAATTGTACAGTGCTCTATCGGACACTAGAGGAACTAACAGGATCTGACCTTCACCTTCAATTAGTTTTCGTAAACGCTTCCTACAAGCGACTAGAAAACACTCAAAGTAGGGCTTTTTGTGGGCCTTACTTACTACATATTTATTATTAGGATTTTATTATTTTAATTACAACTAGAAATATGTACTGTACCAAGCTGTTTGAGTTGAAGTTGTTAACCGGAATTGCACATTTTTCATTTCTTGTTGTAAAGCGTATTAATTAAAAATAAAAGAAGACTATACATTAGGAACAACTAATTCAATAAAATAATCGATATTTTCGTATTGACTCGTTGGCCCTGAATTAACCAAAAAATCTAGTAAACGGTCTAGTTACATACCCCATAGGGCTAACACTCTTACATCATCATCATCATCATCATCAGCCTATGCTTGTCCACTGCTGGACATAGGCCTCCTCTAATGAGCGCCATAGCGCCCTGTCTTCAGCTTGCCGCATCCAGCATCTGCCTGCAGTCTTTCGCAGATCGTCATCCCACCTGGTCGGAGGGCGTCCTACACTCTTACATAGTGGGAATAAATAAAACATAGTATGAATAAATAAAAAATAATTAATTAATGATTCTATTTTATCGTATGCGCTAGTTAGTTAGGCCGACTCTGGTGTCAGAGTTATCTGGCCGCCCAAGCTCTCCGACGATGGCTTAGCGACTGCAGCAGCCGGGACCGACAGCTTAACGTGCTCTCCAAAGCGTGAACAGAAGCGCTGAGCTGTAAATGTCACTAGCGGTCACCCATCCAGCAGCTTATCGCTTCGAGCGCTTCTGTTTTTGGAAGTTTGTTTCGCACATCGATTTTTGAAGCGGAGTTCTATACGGACGTTCGGGGCGCTCGCCGCGCGGCCACTCTATCCGTGCAAAGCGTCAGTAGCGTTACACGATATATATAGGTATACAGAGTGGCAGCTGCAACGCCATACGCTTTATACTATAAAGCTTCGCATTTTTCGGGCACCCCTAGACAGCACGGTTTTTTTTGAAAGAAAAGTAAATTTGTGCAATGCCGCTGCATTGAACCCACAATTTTCGCAATTCAAGCCGAGGCCATTCCCACTGAGCTACCTCGACCCTATCTCTCCTTAAAAGCATTAATCTCAATCCAAGGGCACTCGTTCAAAACAAGCAACAAGTAACAAGGAGAACTAATAAGAAAATCGGGCTTTGTTTGTCTGTTCGTCGGGGGCGAGTTACGAGTCGTGTCATTTGAATAAGCGACGGCCGAACGCGCGGGGTATAAAAATACGGAGACGAAAGATTTGTGTGGATAAGATTATATTTTGTGTATAACATTCATGTGTGCGTGTGTTTGTAATTCTTCACCTCCTAAACGGCTTGACTTGTTTTTAACCCCCGACAAAAAAGAGGGGTGTTATAAGTTTAACATGTGTATTTGTGTATCTGTCTGTGGCATCGTAGCGTCCAAGCGGATAAACCGATTTCAATTTAGTTTTTTTTGTTACATAGGCATTCTGATCTAGAGTGTTCTTAGCTATGTTTCATGAAAATCGATTCGGCCGTTTGAAAATAATCAGCTCTTTTGTAGTTTAAAAAGTCACCACATCGGGTTGTTTTCTAAATTTACAATTTTAGTTATCTTTAGTACTTATTATAGGATCCCCTGGATGGTTCTATATGGTAGCTATAGTTGAATCCGGTAGGTGGCGCCGTTGTCGACATCCAGAACATAACTAGCAAAGTTACTGCAAAAGCTAGTATGTATATAAATCTGAGTAAGCAATTATTATAAATAACGAAGTAATGGTAAAGGTAAAGTTAAGCTGTAGCCAATCGAGTATAGCTCACATACGGGCCGGCTCAACCGGGGTAGTACCACCCTCACAAAATCGGCGTAAGGTAGCTATTATAGCTGTGTTTCGTACGATGACTGAGAAAGCCACTATCCCATTCCCCTTCAGGTTGGCAATGTGCGAGAAATGCGTTTGAAAGAGGATCGGTTAAACGGTCTTATCCATACTATTCTCGCGTCCACAGCCGGCGTGCCAGGGATCTGTATAAAATACCAATTATTTGCCTCCACCGGAATATTTAATACTCTTTATTACTAACTACATTATTAATTTTTATATGTTCCGTCCGTCCGTGTTATTGTTTTAAGAAAACAAGATTATTTTTTATATTTTTTTTCTTTTAATGGTAACTAGATACTTAGTCGCTATAATCACATAATTAATTATTAAAAATGATAAGTGATTTAATTCTTCATTTGCGGTTAATTCCTATTGTTTGAACCTCGTGATTTCCCTCAAGTCTTCGGGAAGGCAGGCGGGATATGTCGGAGTATTTGCGGCCTACGAACTAAAACCCCACGGTGGTTAGACTCCCGCTTTCTTGTGGGTTTACAGGAACACGGTGACCAAGCGCAGTACATGGTCCACAGATAATAAAATTAAAGCTATAAAAATTTTAAATGCGACCTCTAAATAACTTTATCTTCTAAATATGAATGTGTTTTTTTAATTGAAAAAAAATTATCTTACCTGAAAATTTAAATAGACAATGGTTCTAATGTATAAGTCCCTAAGCTGTATTAAATGTATGGCTTTCCTTATAGTGGTTATACTGAAGCAAGAGAAATAAAGTTCAGACGACGTACCTTAGTATTGTATAGTGTACTGTACAGTCTACTGCTTTCATGAAACTAGTTAAGTAAATGTTAGTAATTCAATTTTTCAAATAAAATTAATTCTGAAAATAATGTGTCTGGATTAAGATAGAGTTGGTTTCCATTACACCGTCTTCATTGACGTATGATTAATAGCAAAAATAACGTCATGATTATAATCCATGAAAGGTAAGTCTGGGACATAGCTAACAGGTGCACAGATTTGAAACACACCTAGACTTTTCGGAAAAATTGGTAAGTGGTAAACCCATCGCGAAAATGCAAATCGTATAAGATGGTTTTGGGAGTTAACATCTCCAGTGACCTTTTACAGCGTTTATAGATAGAGTGGTGCTATTATAACACGACACCAAAAGGATTAAAATTCTTCAAAAGGATCTTTTAAACTAAATCGTATTACAATGAAAACAAATATCGATTAAGCGATAGAGCACGGGGCCGCCATCTTAGTAGATCGTTTCGCGCGCAAACTGCTGTCATATGTCAAATCTGACGTTTCGATTTGGCGCCAAACACATAACCCTATCATAGAGTATTAAAATTGTGGAAAATAGCTGCAAACGCCACTAGCAAAGAAGAAGAGTATTAGAAAGTTATCGTAACATAAATTGTCTCATAAAACTAATAAAACAGATATAGGTATACGAGTGAATTTTGTCATCTCCTACTAGACTAGCGAATCCCTGACTGAATTATCATATTATTTTAATGAAGGCAACATGATTTTTTGGCCACCAGGGCGGCGCCACGGTGCATTGATCTTGACACATGACAGTTCTGACAGTCTCTCTCCGAACTCACGATAATTTTAATCTGTAGACACTATGACAACAGTAAAGTGACGCATTACGTCAGACCACAGCCCCCAAGCACCCAAGCGACATCTGGTGAGCAGATGTTTTCCCATATTAGACTCATTTAGATACAATATGAATAATCTATGAATGAATTCACAGACTTCAACTCTGTGATGAAATCGCTTGTAGCTATATAACCTATCCCTAAATGAATATCAAGTTACCTAGCATTGATATGAACTGAAATTCAAACTAAACGCGAAGCAAAACGGAACGCAGCCCGCCGGATGCGTCCGACACCGCATTTCCGGTCAACCGTTAAATTTGAATTTCGAACTGATAGCGGCATTCCGATCCAGACTTTTGTTGGGTGCGGGCGTGTCGCCGGCCGCAAGTTAGTCCGGAAATGTATGAAGTGTCGATATTGAGTTTAGTTTTGGAATGACTGCTAAACGCTACTCAATATTTTAGTTCCACTGGTCGCTACTCTATGATCTGTAATATTATAAAGCATATCAAAATCAAGCATCTCAAATTTAATTCACATTTGAGTATTTTCCAGTAAAAACAATTTCAAAGTATGGCGACATCATCATCTTAATAAATGACTTGGTGTCACTTGTTTTGTGATATCAATGATTTGCATAACAGACGGACAGATCCACAACGCGACCCTAAATTTCGAACAATAGTCCTACATCATAATGAACCTGTCGTAACATGTCCCACCGCCAGGGGGCGCGGTGTGTCGCCCTGAAACAAAAACAAGATGGGTAGGAAACCGGCATCGATACCATGCGTGAAATAGGGCGGATACTACTGGTACTCGAACGAAACACGATAGACATTTCAATAGTCCCTACGTATAAAAACAGTTCCGGATAGGAACGCCCGAAAGAAGCGAAGCTTTATAGTATAAAGCGTAGTAACTAAGCGTTAAAAACAGCTGCGGCGCCACTCTGTATACCTATATATCGTGTAACGCTACTGACGTCTGACGCTTAGCACGGATAGAGTGGCCGAGCGGCGAGTGCCGCGAACTTCCTTATAGGAGCTTCGCTTATAAATGTATTCAAATCTCAATGAATTAGGGAGCTTAGTTTAGGCCAGTATTAATCGATCTCAAGTCTTATCAAGCGATCTTGGATATGTCATTCTTATGTCATACTAGAACAAAATGATTTGTCAGCGTACTTAAGTTCGCTCTCAGACTAGCGATAGATTTATTAATATGGTCCTAATTGCCGTTATTGGTACATTCCTCCTCAAAGGTCGCCCTTACCTTTTAACTTGCAAGTTTACTCACGAGGTTTTCCTTCCCCGTTTAGCAAATGTTTATCCTTTTTCGTTATGAGGTTCGCACATTAAATTCGAACATCCCAGAGGTACGAGCCGGAATTAGAATTGCTTATTATTTAGTAGTTCAGGATTTTCATCATACAATAATCCTCAGTTAAGAAACTGACTACGTATCAAGTATAAATATATATGAAATACTGTTCACTATGTATTTAAAATCGAATTTGAATCAACATATTATTTCACGGATCGATAACAAGTAGTAGTTTCACATTGAAATGTCGCACAAAATGGCGGGCGTCCACAAAATGTCGGAAGCGCGGGAACCTGGCTTTCCAACACTGATAGTACTACATTCTGTGTTGATGATGAAGGTTTACAATCAAGATGACCCGTATCTATCATTTTAACACAATTGTTACTTGGTAAGTAAATACTCATGATAAATAAATAAATATAAATTAATATCGCCAGACTGACACACCAACTGTATGGTCCCAAACTAAGCAACGCTTGTACTATGGGTACCGTACAATGAACTGGGGGCGATCCTAGTGGCACTCAGACAGACCTGAGAAAATTACGAAAAGGCCATTTCCGCAAATTTCCCAAGCGGGAATCGAACCCGCAACCACCGAGCGGCCTACGCTCGAGCCACTGCGCCAAGCGGTCACCAACGCGGTGGTAATAGCTTACTTATAAACCTATCAAATTCAAATTCAAATCATTTATTTTGTTTAGGCCTACGGGCGCTTACAATTGTCAATTTTACATATATATTTTTCATATCTACAACCGGATCGGAACGCGACCTTTATCCGTACATTCATCATCATCATCATCATCAGCCTATACTTGTCCACTGCTGGACATAGGCCTCCCCTAATGAGCGCCATAGCGCCCTGTCTTCAGCTTGCCGCATCCAGCATCTGCCTGCAGTCTTTCGTACATGGAACCGGAACAACATAGCCAGCTTAACACTGTGCTAACTTTTACATTAGATTGTTCTCTATAAATCATATTTCTGCCACCCCCGCTTCAACAATAGCGTGATACACACTAGTTTTAATTAAATACACACCGAGCTCGTTTAACTATAAGTTATTCCATTTACCTGTTTTTAACTGGCTTTACTAACTTGTTGCGTTGACTTATTAAACTGGAGACTTCAGAAAAAAGGTCGGTATTAATGAATCAGTCTTGAATCTGAGAGCGGTCCTTATCACTACATAGTATATAACAAAAATTGAAAATTTAGAAAACCCCCGATGCGTCGACTTTTTAAACAGCGAAAGAGCTGATAATTTTCAAACGGCTGAACCGATTTTCATGAAACACTCAGCTAAGAACACTCTCGATCAGAATACCTATCTAACAAAAAAATAATTAAATCGGTTCATCAGCTTGGGCGCTACGATGCCACAGACAGACACACAGATTACACAAATACACATGTTAAACTTATAACACCCTCTTTTTTAGTCGGGGTTTAAAAACAAAGTCGCTTCCCGCTGTCTATCCCTATGTATGCTTAGATCCTTAAAACTACGCAACGGATTTTTATGCGGTTTTATTTAATAGATAGAGTGATTCAAGAGGACGGTTTAAATGTATAATACATGCATAATATAGTAGAGTCGCTAGTGTATCAATAAACAAGACATTACTGTATCTTAAGTAATTTCTTTATAAGTAGGACGGTTCAACCGGGATAGTACACACCTCTGACAAATGATCGGCGTGAAGTACGAGCGAGAGAACCGGAAGGCCAACCCTTTACCTCGCTCTATCCCACCACCTTTACGGCGGCAACGTATGAGCAATACCTTTGGTACGAGCAATACCTTTGGTACGAGCAATACCTTTTGTATTGCAAACTTAGGCTACAATAAGAGCTCGACATCAGACGAGTCGACTCTTGTTTGCAATCTTTGTTACATAAAAGAACGTGGTACACGCAATTGCAATTAAATATAGTAAGTAAATAATAATCTATACATATATATCTATACAAATAAATAAAATTGGAGTGTCTGTTTGTAATATCAAAATAACACCTTTTCACTAAATGCATGTGAAAGTACATACGACACCTATATCAAAAACGCGATTTAAAAATGTTTTGTCTGTCTGTCTGTGTGTTTGTTCCGGGTAATCTCCGAAACGGCTGGACCGATTTTGACGGGACTTTCACTGTCAGATAGCTGATGTCTTAAGGAGAAACTTACTTTTATTTTAGAAAAACAAAATTAAAAAAATGGGTCCTGTCGCGAGGGCTCAGATCGCGGGAGCAGGCTTCTTTGTTATGTTAAATTCCACGCGGACGAAGTCGCGGGCTCAGCTAGTACATAATAAATATCGCCAGACTGACACACCAACTGTATGGTCCCAAACTAAGCAACGCTTGTACTATGGGTACCGTACAATGGACTGGGCGATCCCAGTGACGCCCAGACAAGGGAAAATAACGAAAAGGCCATTTCTGAAATTTTCCCCTGTCGGGAATCGAACCCGCTGCCACCCAGTGCAGTAAGCCGAGCCGCCTACGCTCAAAGCACGGCGACAAGCTGTCGTCAAAAAATTTATAAAGTGTCAAGTTCAAACTGTATACGTTCAAAATATGAGGTAAAACATTGACAATTCAATTTCCAGAGCCATTGTTGCAGAGACTGCATTGTCTGATATCGTATAACCGTCTTTCTGCGACGTCGGGTTACTTGTCGAGCGTATGAATACACCTTTATGTAATAGAGATAATGTTTGTTTAGAGTATGATGTGTGGTTATCTTGAAAATGCTCACATTACATTTTAATAATATAATTAAAATACTTACAATTGAATTAATTTACTCGTTTTTTGATAATGCAGAATATTTTGCAAGATGATGTAGCTTTTTAATGGGACTGGTCCCACCACTATTACTCCTGCAGACCAGGATCAACGGTTGATGGCCAATGATGAGTCCCGGGGAAAAGATAAATCGTCTTGGAACCCGCACGAATTTAATTGAAAGAAATAATACCTTGGAGTTGGAAGAAAAAAAAAAACACTTCCTCCGTTGCAAAGCGGGAGACAAATATAGTTGGTATATAAGACTGTTACAACTGATTGAACACCCATTGTAAGGTACCACGGATCGTGATAAGACTAATCGAACCTTAACTCGTGAGCTTATTATATTTGATTCCAATAATAGGTATGGCAAAAGCGCCTGAACGCACGGAAATGTACACTGAAGATGATGATGGCACACAAAAAAAGGTGCTGATTTGTTTTGTTTAACCTGGCCTCTGATTAAATCACTCGCTATCAAACAACAAAAAATACTTCCGATATTGTTGTTTGTGGTAGATATATATAACAAGCTGCAATATTAAAATAAGACCTTTAATATATCTACAGGGTCCCCTTACACCATCGTGACGAAATCTGATACCATGGATTCAACTCATGAATTGAAACGCCCAGAGTTGGAAATTTCCATCGATATTTACATGATTTAATTTTCAGCACTTTTAATTGATTTAGCATAAAATCATTATACAACTGTATCTCAAGTGGTTTAACATAAACGAATTAATAATGACATAAACTGCAATTTAAATTAAAATCCAAAATCAATTTTAAAATGCTGAAATATTTACTCATAATTCATGAAAATACCGTCGGAAAATTCCAACTCTGGGGGGTCAAGAATCATGAGTTGAATCCATGGTATCAGTTTTCGTTACGATGCCCCTTACACCCTGTGTATAGATAGATACATTTCTCGCTTCACTATCATACCTTCCCCACCTTACCCCATAAAACACCAGCGTGAATGTACAAACGGAACAGCAATAAGACGGCTGGTCAATGTTGACGCTAGCCCATGAAACACATTGGAACACGTAATAAACTTTACCGACCTTTTAGGACTATTACGAATATCCTGACGCCTGTAATGCTTGACGGGTTGAGCAGAGATGAATACATCCATATATTAATACAAAAAAAATAACCTTCATAAAACCTGGGTGCATATTGATAGACGATTTGTTAAGTACGCGTCTTGCAGGCACCAGGTCCTGGGTTCAAACCCCAGTTCGAACCTCTGGGTGTTGCGAAATCTATGTGCTAATCATAATTTCTATGATTATCATTTGCTTACGGTGAAGGAAAACGTCGTGAGGAAACCTGCATGTCTTAGAAGATTAACAAATTTTGGAAAGACATGTGAAATCCGCCAACCCGCACGGGGCCAGCGTGGTGGATTATGGCCTGAATCCCCCTCGTGTTGGGGGGAGGCCCGTGCCCAGGAGTGGGACGTCAAAAGGGCAAAATTATTTTATTTATATAGGGGGGGTCGCTCATCATACGAAACGGAGCTATAAGTGTTACTTTACATAGATCTTCTGTGAGAGGGCCAGCCCATTTATGAGCTGTAGTCAATTAAATATAACTTGGCTCTTCCACCTTTCCTTAGCTTAAGCTAAGGGATGTATAAAAAGCAAATCTCATAACTATCGACCCGCCCCGGCTTCGCACGGGTGCAATCAATTGTCATTGTTTCTCTACTAAATTATGCATGTATTATACATATTTATAACGAACCAAGAAGTACTAGAAAGAGTAGATGAAAGGTGAAGCCTGTTGACCAGCATTGAAAATAGAAGAGGAAAGATGATTGGGTATTTGATACGACATGACGTTTTCATGAAAACAATCATAGAAAGGAAGATAGAAGGCAAGAGGGGAAGAGGAAGACCTAGGAGAAGCTATTTCGACCAAGTGAAGGAAAAAGTGAATGTCGTGTCGTATCAAATGGTCAAGGAACTGGGAGAAAATCTCAGTGAATGGAAAAAAACTCCACCGACAAGAGCATCTCTCTTAAGTTTATGATGATGATACATATTTATAAACCTACCTCTTGAATCACTCTGTGTTAAAAAAACTACATCAAAATCCGTTCCGTATTTTAAAGATCTAAGCATACATAGGGACAGACAGAAAGCGGGAAGCGACTTTGTTTTATACTATGTAGTGATGCATGATATTTTGAACAACGCCTTAGTAAATGATTAAGATGAGGTACTATCTACCAATCTATATATATATATAACTCAAAGGTGACTGGCTGACTGACTGACTGACATAGTGATCTATCAACGCACAGCCCAAACCACTGGACGGATCGGGCTGAAATTTGGCATGCAGGTAGATGTTATGACGTAGGCATCCGCTAAGAAAGGATTTCGATTAATTCTACCCCCAACGGGATAAAATAGGGGATGAAAGTTTGTAAATTTTAAACCTATCGAGCTGAGACTTTGCATGCATAAAGCTACTATGACGTAGACATCCCGTAAGAAAGGATCAAAATTCCACGCGGACGAAGTCGCGGTTTGTTCCTAACACCTGACCCTTGACTAAACCATCCAGCTTTACCTACTTAACAACAGAAAATATATATACCATCAGATTTTTCTGCAATAGGCCCACCATCTTTACAATTAATATAAGACGTTATTATAAAACGGTGTAAGTACAAATTTGCGGATACAATAACAAGATACTTGTTCAATACATAAATAAATATTAACATTTCAATATGTATATATGATAAATAATAGTAAGTTTTAATATGCCATTGGTGGCAACATTTTAGTTTATAATATTTTCTATAATTTATGTTGGCAACACTAATGTGTACTAATTGGCCATTTTGTTTGTTCCACTAAATGTGACTTTATTTTAATTAAATTAATATTTATATATAATTACTGTTTTACTTAACAATACTACCCAATTTGAAATATATATTTCCACATACAAGTCTGCCAGCCCCATTTGGATATAGGTTCGTGATATGCACTGATGCGTCAACAGTTTATAGATATTTCAAATTGAATTGTCAAACGCAGTAATAGGAAATACTTTTGGCAACATTCCAACGTTCTGTGCATTCAACTGCCAAATAATTGAGGTATAGTTGAACGGTGATGGAACATATCGTGAGGAAACCTACGGGACTTTTGAATGACGTGTGAAGTTCGCTGGAGTGCGGTTAGGGATTGCAATCCGGAAATCCGGATCCGGATATCCGGCGGATCCGGTACCAATTCAATGATATGTCGTTAAATACGTGTTTTTCTTTCTTCCTAAACTTCTTTCTTTACCTAAACTAGATTGCTAGGACCTGTATTAATAAATCGATCACAAGTCTGAGACAGATCTTGGAAATGTCATTCTCATACCAGTACAAAATAGCATGTCAAAAGCGTGCTTGAGATCGTCCCCACAGACTTGAGCCAGATTTACTAAAACGGGCTTAAGTTTAAAGATAAAATATGTCTTTATTTGGTCCCTATCGTTATCTGACACTATAATAATAAAAAAATAATTTTAGCCCTTTTTGAGGTCCCACTCCTGAGCACGGGCCTCCCCTCAAGACAAGGGGGATTCAGGCCATAATCCACCACGCTGGCCCAGTGCGGGTTGGCGGATTTTACATGTCTTTCGAAAATTTGTTAAATCTTCTTAGACATGCAGGTTTCCTCACGATGTTTTCCTTCACCGTAAGCAAGTGATAATCATAAAAAAATATGATTCGCACATAGATTTCGAAAAATCCAGAGGTTCGAGCCGGGGTTTGAACCCGAGACCTGGTAGCCCGCAAGACGCGTGCTTAACCAATCGGTTATCACTGCTTTTCTGACACTACAATTTATTATAACGTTACTCTAATGTTTAATACGTCTCCATGTATGTTATGATAAAGGATTACTGTTATGTTCTACTAGCTGTGCCCCCCGACTTCGTCCGCGTAGTATTTAACGTAACAAAAATTTCGTGACTATCGGGATAAAAAGTATCCTATATGTTAATCCCGGCTATAAACAATCTGTGTTCCAAATTTCATACAAATCCGTTCAGTAGTTTTTGCGTGAAGGTCTAACAAACATACATACATCCACTCACAAACTTTCAGATTTATAATATTAGTAGGATTTCTGTAGTAAACTACGAAACCAGTTTTTCAATTTTAAGACTGAAATTACTAGCTTTTTAGCTTGTTTCACTTTCGTTGAAAGTTTTTGTTCTGAATTATACAATATTTATATGTCAAAGAATTGGTATTTGTATTGCCTATTGTTGTATAGGGCTCACATTGTCCAAATACTGTTAAAATATGGTTTTTAGGTTGATAAATTCTACAGATCAAAGTTACCCTCTTCATAGGACAACATTGGCTCAAAATATTAAAATAAAAAAATATTTACACAAACATTTTTGGGAAAATAACACTATTAATAATTACCTAATATCCTCAACTTTTAAATAAATTCATAAAAACTATAAAAAATCCACCCCAATCGCTACTATCAAAGGAATTCTAAAAGAAGATGAAAAAAGTAGCTACAGTAACCCGCATTTACGGTATAACTATATAACAAGTAGTACAAACAGGTGTACGACCCACCTGGGGTTAAGCTGTTACCGTAGCTTATAAAAGATTGGAATACCAAAATAATTGATCGCACGTTTGTCGACCGGAAGGCGAGTGAGAGGGAGACGAATTATTCCGGATCTCACACTGATCGTACGAAACACAGCTATAGCTTCTCTCTACCACCTTAATTGATGGTATTTATGAAGTGATCTGCGGGAATCGAACCCGCAACTACCCGGCCAGGTCCCTAACCACGCTTGCTACTGAAATCGTAACAGAAAAGCAAACGCTCGCGATTACGTTTCAAACGCTCCGCTTTGGACGTTTTGCTGACACGAGCTTCACGGTTTCCACTGACATTGATATGGTATGGTGTCAGCAAAACGTCAAATGCGGAGCGTTTGAAACGTAATCGCGAGCGTTTGCTTTTCTATTACGATTTGAGTAGCTAGCGTGGTTAGGGCCCAGGTTTGTGCTCAAAATATTAAAGCAGCCTTTAACCGTTATGTTTACACAAACACAGTCCAACTCAACAATGTAAATGTTTCTGAGTAATTAAGCTAAGCGTTTGTACTGATTCGCGGACAGACAGACAGATAAATGGTTAGAACTCTTCATTACTGAGTACACATGAAGGTGAAGATGACCTAACATCAAATTCACATAGTGGGTTTTTTTATAGCCTATTTTATGTCCCACTGCTGGGCAAAGGCCTCCCCTTTTTTACGCCACAGGTAAGATCATCCAGTCCGTCCGTCCGTCTGTCCCAGTCTATCCCAGTCTCATAATTTCTTCATTTCTCGACATAGGTTGATAAGATTTGGTAGTAGATGTCAATTCTAAAAATAAAGATAATAACAATAATTTTGCCCTTTTGACGTCTCACTCCTGGGCATGGACCCCTCACTACGAAAGGGATTCCTCTAATCAACCACGCTGGCCCAGTGCGGGTTGGCGGATTTCACATGTCTTTCGAAAATTATTTAGATTTTATAAGACATGCAGGTTTCTTCACGTTGTTTTCCTTCACCGTAAGCAAGTGATAATCACTGAAATTAAGATTCGCACATAGATTTCGAAAGACGCAGAGGTGGGAGCCAGGGTTCAAACCCAGGACTTGGTGCCCGCAAGACGCGTGCTTAATCAATCGGCTATCTCTGTTAATCTGATAATATTTAAGTACTTACCCCCATAACGTAGGGGTAGGTTGAGGTCTTATCATATAAACCAATACTCATTCCACTTCCGCTTTTACGTGTGCGTCGCGGAATTCGCAAAAATGTTCATTAACAGACTCCGAGGTACAGTTAAACACAAAACGATAACAGTAATGCATACGTGGAGGTACAGTCAGCCAGCAATGCGATTGCAGAGAAAACACTTTTTCATTGTTGACTGTAGTTACTGGGTAGTTTCGGGCTTGATGTCCGTCGGAGTAAATTTGGGATATGACTTTTCGTGATTTGCCCAGGTCTGGGTGCCACTGGGATCGCCCCCAGTTCATTGTCCGGTACCCATAGTAGAAGCGTTGCTTAGTTTGGGACCGTGCAGTTGGTGTGGTCCTCTGGCGATATTTATTATTATTATTAGTAAATATGAAATGATTATCAATATAAGTCCATCTGTTTCGTAGCTCTGTACACACATGGTACAAACTCGCGGTGCACTCTCCCGCCAGAAGAGAGGGCAATTTTTCAACATTCCTACACAGGTGGGGTTATTAAAAAACTTGGTTTTGGTATGCGCTTAACGCAATAGAGATCCGTACGCTCAAATATTTTTGAAAATAAACCCTTACACGGACTAAACAATCTCTAGCATGCCATCTTTTGGAGTTAATAATATCATAATTTTTCTCATCTATATATATAAAAATGAATTGCTGTTGTGCAGAGAACAGCTGGACCGGTTTGGCTAATTTTGGCCTTGAATTATTTGTGGAAGTCCAGAGAAGGTTTAAAAGGTGAATAAATATGAAAGTTCACGCGGCCGAAGTCGCGGGCACTGCTAGTTTCTTATAATATACTCTGTAGTTGATAGCATACCTACGACGTCACATCAAAATTACATGCCGTGTTTAATTATAATTCGTTGTGCATTAGACATAAGACAAATCATTTGTAATATTAATATCTGTTAGAATATCACAACTGTTGGTCAACCTATTGTTTTCTTATATTTACGCGAATACTACACATTGAAATAAAACTATTCGAGCACTTTCTGCGTGGATCGGACCGCAAACACCAACTAAATTTTGAGGGTACCCAGTTTTTAACTATGACATCAGGACGTCTAACACCTCAGTCCCCCCGTGACACGGTTGCTGTAAAGCAACCGAAACGTCGGGAACATATAAAAAAGTAAATAAACGCGATATAATCCGTAAAAATAGTTTTATTTCAATGTTGGTCAACCTAATAAAATAAAATAAAAATTAATACAAGTACAAAATGGCATGTCAAAAGCGTACTCAAGATCGCATTCACACTTGACATCGATTTGTTGATACAGGCCCTAGTTCCTAAGTAGTACGGAACCCAATCATTAAAGTACATTTCCCGCTTGCCATTGTAATGAACGGTCCGGAACTCGAGCGAGTTGCAGAAATAATAAAAGCGTAAATAGCTGAAGTTAAATACCTCTTCAACTACTCCGCTTCTGCCGGACTGATACACTACCACGCTGGTCTTCCTAGAGGGGGTAGGTAGGTAGGTGCCGTATCCACATTTCATGCATTGTATTTTGGTTGTTTTTTTTTTTTTTTTTTTTCGATATAGGCAAATATTTGACCACAATCTCACCTGATGGAGAGTGACGATGTGGTCTACGGTGGTGCATACTTGCCTAGAAGGTACCTGTTCACTCTCGACTTGAAAACATCCAGGTTATAGTCAACCGGGAACAAAGACGCCGGCAAGGTGTTCCATTCCTTGGCAGTGTAACAAGGGGCAAGACTAATGCCCACTACACCGGCCACACTACCACTCAATACAAGGGGTACTAGGGTACGGGGGGGTATTTTTTTATGTGACAAAGTCGGCCAGCGATGAGTGATGACAACAGCGCCACATATAGGAAATAACCATCCATGTGACATCATCAAAATCGGCCCAGTCGTTTAGGATGAGAATTACTAACACGCAACATGAATAGTGAATGTCCATTTTTGTATGTAGTTATTCTGAATCGATTCTGAGGACAGCATCCGGAAATGTCCTTTATAATTTAATTTTTTTTAATTTAATTAAGTGTATAAACCATCAAGGGACCCAGTCAAACAAACCAAAAATTCATCAAAATTGGTTCCGCTGTTTAGGAGTTTAGTGACAAACGCACGTACAGAAGAATTATAAATATATATAAAGATAGTTTAGTTTAAATATTACAAATGAATTAAATGAGACCTATTCTAAAGTTAAAGTGTGGATATACCCAAAATTATACATCTCTGCTAAGCTTTCAGAGAATCAGGCGTAATTATGATGGTGAAAATATGCGCCATCTTTCGTCGAGTAGCAACACTAGTTAAAACTAGAACAAAACTTTTTTTTTGTGATTCTTTATACAAAAATATATTTTTAATTTCTTCTTTGTTTTATCAGTTCTTATTCTTATTTTTCTGAAATAATAATCAAAATAAATTCTCCAACTACCGCCATCTATGAACGAGTAGCGACAAACTACATGAATAAAATATTCAACACTGACGGAAAGTTACAACGTTACAATCATTGTATGCCACGATGCAAAATAACACTTATTTTCAAGGAAATAAGGTTTATTATTAATTGTACCGAAACATCAAGGAATAATACTAAAATATTAAAGAAAGTAGTCGGATGCTAAAATAGGTGTATCGTTGCCTTCTCTAACTTAGTGAGAAGATATGTTTTGTACCATTATTTATTTTCACCCACGTCGATACCTATATCAAAACAATTAAACAAAAAACATTCAGAAATCTTCTTAATTTTTTTTCCTAAAAATATTTTTTTTTCTCGCTCAAATTTACATCTGTCATTTGGTATGCAAGAGAGCGAGATGGCTGTATAACTGTATGGAGACTGAGAGAGATAGCGATGATCGTCGATATGCCATTCTGTGTGTGAAACAATGAAAACCTTCATTTTATCGACTTTGAGACACAGTGTCGGATCTCCGTATACATTATTGAGTACAACGCCATCTGTGTTCGTTGTTGGAAAACTCCAGATTTTATCAATGTGTGCTATATTCACGAAATAAACGCTAGGGTTGTGTGCAAATGGGGTATGTGTGAGTAAATAGAGGGGTGAAACGGACGCAGCGACGGTAAGGATTGCAAAAAAAATTCTACTTTTTGCCCAGCAGTGGGCTATAAATAGTAATCTTAAAGGAAACATAGTCAGTCTTAGTATGGCCAAAATAAATTATTTATGATTTGGTTATTTTTGATTGAGCTTTAAAATTTTAAAGTCTCATGTTGGGCGCCAAAGTGGAATTTAAACTTTTTAAATATTGGCAAGCTTTGGCACAATAGTTATAATAGAATTTAATACTAGTCTTATATACAGCATTTTAGTGACCTATAATATATTTTCAATATATTATACTGAATTGATCAATTTTATATCCGAAAAAATCAAGTGCTTTTTATACACTTGATCACGGAGGACTAAGGATTTAAAGACCGTTTAGCTATCCTATAATACTTGCAAACTCTTCAATCAATGTCAATTATTACATTGAAACATTTGGCGCCCAACATGGGACCAACGTGGCTTACAATGAATGATACTTACTTACCATACTTACTTTCATATTATAGTGTCGAAAACTTTCAGCTGTGACCTATATATATTAAAAACTTTATATTGTGTAGTTAATATTAATATAATTTAATAAAGATTTGGGTTAATGAAGTCGAGCCAGGGTGTGAGTTTATTTTTGGTTTCATTTCATCATGTTTTCGTAAGTTTATCAAGTCTAATCCAGGAAACTGACCTAATCCAATATAATAAGATCGCAAATATTATTTGTGGGTACAATATTAATAAGGAAACCCAAAATGTTTACCAGAACTCGCAAATTAAATGAAAAAGGATTACCACTAATTAATTTATTGTCAAAATTAATTAAATATTTTTCTTTATCTCGCGGCTTTCATTTGCTGACCGTACGTTTAATCTCCGCCACCCTACCGTAATAGGCCATCTCCTCGTTGCCATGGCGACGAACAAGATGGCCGCCACCCCGCCCCCCTCTCCGCCCGGCCGCGGGTATATAAGCACTCCCTCCGGCTAAAATGGTCAGAGCGCCAGTGGCATTTGCAAAGTTCGCACGTAGTGTGCACGTTATATTTTATATTTCTCAACATTTCGAAGTAAAAATTTCCTATTTTGTAACTTCCTACTACTTATTTATTTGATTTTATTAAATATATTTTCTTTTATTTCGTATTTTTTGTCTTTTTTTTCGTTTCCTTGTGGACGGTGCTTTGCAGCTCTTCATAACAGGTAAGTGATGTTAAAATCGGGCATTTCTCGCGACCATTTCGGTATTTCTTGTTATTATTTCGTTGAGATATAGGATTTTAAAGCGTTATTTATTTTTAAAACACGTGCAATCATTATCGATTTCGGTGCAGATGCGAGGCAAGTAAAAATAGATCTTAATTTTCGCGACTTTCGTTTGAAAACCGACTTTATGTACAAAGCTTTAGGGATTATATTTCTATGCAACATTCAGTCATTTGCTACCTTTGTAACGGCGAATGGGATTGTGGGGAATTAATATGAAATCTTGCAATGATTTTTGCACAGATATGATATCTTAATCGCATCGCTATTCACGAAATTCGACTTTGAATCCTTTGGAATACGATTAATAATCAATCTCCAGGAATTTACATTACGTAGGCATTATTAATACAAAATGATTTCGTTTCTTAGTAATTTCAATGGGCGCTTTTTTTGGGAAATAGAATTCGACATTTTAAGCTTGCGCGGGAAGACATGCTTTGACGTTTCAAGCTTTCGGGAACTACTTAGAGACTTAAGACTTAGGGGAGT
Source organism: Notodonta ziczac (assembly GCA_918843915.1). Classification (NCBI taxonomy): domain Eukaryota; kingdom Metazoa; phylum Arthropoda; class Insecta; order Lepidoptera; family Notodontidae; genus Notodonta; species Notodonta ziczac. The sequence goes on along the minus strand of OU974065.1, from coordinate 862,013 downwards.
CTTACAAATCGATACCTAGAGATATACCCACGACTTCTTTAATTATAAATCAACAATACAATCAATTAGTAAGCATAAAATTACCGTCAAAATATCGCCTTCTCTCCTACTGTAGAAGCGGCAGGGTCAAAAATTTGATTCATATTTTTAAGTAGATAATTTCGATGTCAAAGAGGGTGGGTCGTTACGATCAAGCGGTTTCGGGTTCAGTTCCAGCCTTGACTATTAAACATCTCACGTGTAAAAGTCATTTATATTAGCCGGAGAAGCTAAGGAAACTGCTGAAGTTATATAAGGACTTCACATTGATCGCTATATAGAAACTTAAAAACAACCGCTGTAGGCATAGGTACATTATAAAATGCAAAAACATTAATATAAACAACAAAATATTATATTTTAAATGTTATACAAATCCTCCTTTATTAAATATTAGATGTACCCTGCGCGCGTTGCTAAGCTGTCAAAGATTGGTCGTACCAAGTCAGAAACCTTTGCGGGCTCATGCACAACACTTTTCTGAAGATCATGACATGATCAAATGCATAGTTTACGATTCTATAAAGCACATACAGACAAACATTCATTTTTATATACATAGATAGAAGAAGATACGGCATCTGACATCATGCAAAGATATAAGATGTGACTTAACGAATATAAGAATACATTTTTTAGTATTTGGGTTATAGTTAACTAGCGGCCAGCCCCGGCTTCGCACGGGTACATTGCGGTTACATTATTCGAGTTTTAGTAAGGATTCCTAATTTTTTTGAAAATATATTATAGCCTATGTCACCCGGGGATAGTGTAGCTTCCCAACAGTGAAATAATTTTTCAAATCGGTTCAGTAGTTTCGGAGCCTATTCATTACAATCAAACAAACAAAGTTTTCCTCTTTATAATATTAGTATGATAATAAGTGCATTTCATCAAGAAATCTCACTCATCGTTTAATTACATGAACCTAATAATAAAAGAATTTCTCTGCCGTATTTAAAGAACACTACTTTTAATACTTCAAAATCTACATTTATTTTTATAAAAGAACACCAGAGCAAGAATAGGAGGGCATTTGTGAACAGCCCGACATACAGGCAACAAAAGTTCCTACGGTAGAAACGAAACCCACACGCCATTGGCCCGAAAAATCTAAATTAAAAAGAAAGAGATGGCGTTCGTTTGTATATTAAGACGCGTGTTTTATCTAACTCATCTACCTTTCGCGGAGTCTAGGCGAATAAACACGAATTTCTGCTCTGAAACCTGCCTGAAATACTATCGTTGGATCTACTATGGACCATTCATTTTAAGCGAATTTAGGTAGTTTAGATTTTTGACGTGACCTCTTCGCGTTCATCAAACTATTTGAAACCTTAATCGGTTGTATTAATAACCAATATTTTTCTACATTTTAATATGTTTCATATTCATACATGTTCGAAAATTTTTAACTCTATATATTTTTTATTACCGCGACATAAAATTAATGTTGCATGGTTTCTTACACCATCCAAGAGGAATACAAAAAAATATGCCTATTATAAAAGAAAATATTAAAAATTAAAATACCTTAAAGATCACAGAATACCTATTTACTCAAATTAAGTTATTAAATACCACAATAATTGTAATCCATCGTGAAGACACCTTCGTGTCTTAGAAAATGTAACCAATTTTCGAAAGACATGCGAAATCAGCTGATCAAATTAATTATAGTTAGTATATAGTTATAGTTAGTTAGTTGGGAAGCTACACTATCCCCGGGTGACATAGGCTATAATATATTTTCAAAAAAATTAGGGATCCTTACTAAAACTCGAATAATGTAACCGCAATATACCCGTGCGAAGCCGGGGCGGGCCGCTAGTTAACAATATTTAAATCAGTTGCTTGAAAATTAGATTAAAGGGAATTTCAAATATCCCAAGATGCGAGCCGGGGTTTGAACCTGTACCCCTATAGCTTGTACGGCGAAGGTTCTACTACCTCCGCTACAACTCCTTAACGATGTATGTCGTTGAAGAAAATTGTATCAAAATGAGATTGGGTGTAGGTATAGTTTCAATAATTGGCAATTTCAGTGAATTTTCATAAATATACAATGAAGCGAGGCACACTAAAACAATTTTCATATGAAATTGAAATTCTTTTTTCACGCCCCTTGTAATATATACACTTTGATCTTGATAGCCGATTGGTTAAAGCACGCGTCTTGCGGGCACCAGGTCTTGGGTTCAAACCCCGGCTCGCACCTCTGGATATTTCAAAATCTATGTGCGAATCATAATTTCTATATGATTATCACTTTCTTACGGTGAAGGAAAACATCGTGAGGAAACCTGCATGTCTTAGAATATCTAACCAATTTTCGAAAGACATGTGAAATCCGCCAACCCGCTCTGCGCCAGCGTGGTGGATTATGGCCTGAATCCCCCTCGTGTAGAGGGGAGGCCCGTGCCCAGGAGTGGGACGTCAAAGGGGCTAAATTATTATTTTATAATAATATATTTTAATACAAACCAAAGTCGGCTAACAAGCATACGTCTCGCTTGATGTTAAGCGGTTTCCGTAGCCTGTAGTTGCCTACAATAGGTACCAAAGGCATTGCTCGCACATTGTCGACCTAATGGGGAATGGGGAAAGGAGAGGAAGGGAGTGGGATTTGGGCTTCAGCCTCTCGCATTAATCATACGAAAAGCTGCTATAAGAGCTTATCTACGCAAATCTTAATCCAATAGATACAAATTTCGGCTATGGTCTTTTCGTCATTTGCCCCGGTCTGGGTGTCACTGGGACCGCCCCCAGTACGATGTACGGTACCCATAGCACAAGCGTTGCTTAGTTTGGGACCATACAGTTGGTGTGTTAGTCTGGGGTTAATAGTTCAGATATTGTACCAATTTTTGTGTTCAGTATAATGGCAATAGACTCGTCCCTTATTACATTTAGAATAAAATACCATTAGTGAGGCGTAGGCGCACTGCGAGACACCTCTTTAACTCCTAAGAGAAAGAAATCGTGATTGATAAGTAGGATATTTTTGTATGATCTTTACGGCACGTCTCGTACAAGATAGGCAGGCCAGCGGGGGTATTTTAAATCATGCACACCTCACTAAACTAGATTTCTAATTTAAATACCTAAATCTGAGTGAGATTTCATTACTATTTACTTATTTAGTGACAATGGTGTTGCCTGCTCACATTCTGTTGCTATTCCTGAGAATGTACACCATCTTTTATTCATTGAAAAGAGTAACCACTGAGTTTCTTGCCGGATCTTCTCAATGGAAGCGGCGTTCCGAACGGTGGTAGATTCTGACTACTCATCAATGTTGGCTTTCATTAATAAAAACAATTCTGAGTTGAGTTTGCGATGACATCCGAATCGATTTCGGAAACGGCTCCGGCAACTTTAAAAGTATGTATTTTTTCTAACTTGAGAGTTATTTTGAAAAATATTTCACTATCAGTAATCGTAAGACATTATTAGATTACTATAATTCACATAGATTTCCAAAAAATGTTAAATTGACATTTGTCAAAAACATAGAAGTCCAAAGTTTCTGTTATCGATTAAAATAATTAAAAATACATCTACTGCTTAGTGACCCCTATCACCTGTTCTGCCTACACCAGTAGTAATAAAAAGCGTAATGATACAGAATAAAGGGGTCACGGGGTGAATAGCCGATAGTAGAGGTGCGATCCGCGCCCCAACGGATGCTGGATCGATAGGGGACGTCTGTGAACTAGAGTTGGGACATTACTTGTCGATAAAATTTAAAAAATAATTATTATTCTGAAAAGCAGTGATAGACGATTGGTTAAGCACAAGTCTTGCAAGTACAAGGTACTGGGTTCAAACCCTGGCTCTTGCTTGTGGGTTTTTCGAAATCTGTGTACGAATCATAATGTCTGTATGATTATCACTTGTGTACGGTGAAGGATAACATCGTGAGGAAACCTGCATGTCTTAGAAATCTAACCAATTTGCAAAAGACATGTGCAATCCGCCAAACCTCACTGGGCCAGTGTGGTGGATTACGGCCTGAATCCAGGAAGTCCTGAAAGGAAATCCTGAAACCAGGAGTGGGACGTCAAAAAGGGCTAAATTATTATAATATTATTAAGCTTAAAAGCAGTGATAGCCGATTGGTTAATCATGCGTCTGGCAGGCACCAGGTTCTGGGTTCAAACCGTGGCTCCTTCCTCTGGGTTTTTGGAAATCTATGTGTGAATAATAAGTTCAATATGATTATCACTTGCTTACGGTGAAGGAAAAGATTGTGAGGAAACCTGCATGTCTCAGCAAATCTAACCTATTGTTTTAAATACATGTGAATTAATATCATATTTTTGAAACAATCATAAGACAGATCACACTCACAGAATATCGACGTTAAGCACCTATTATAGCTGCCTTTTGCACGATGTCGGCAAAGTGCAAGCAACAGCTTCAGAACAGACTGACTGTACGCTACATAGCCGCAACCTGAGCAATGTTTCTCAAACTCAAACTCAAAATTGTTTTCATTCATGTAAGCCAACAAAGCATTTATGAATAGTCAGAATCTACCACCGGTCCGGAATGCTGCTTCCACTGAGAAGATCCGGCAAGAAACTCAATGGTTTCTCTTTCCAATAAATAAAAGATGGCGTACATTCTCAGGAACAGCAACAGAATGTGAGCTGGCAACACCACTGTCACTAAATAAGTAAATAGTAATCAAATCTCAGATCTTCAACAAGGACATTAAAGTGAGCATGACCAACCCCTCACCTTAGAGACAGCAGTTCAGCAGGGCTAATAACCATGAGACAGTTTGTACTGAGTACCATGCTGGTGACACCCAGACTAGGGCACATTACGAAAAGGTCATTTCCGAAATCAGCCTCGACGGGAATCGAGCCCGCGACCACCAGATACAGTGATCTCATGACCTAGGCCCAAATTACCAAGTACCGTATTAATAAATCAATCTTAAGTCAGAGAGCGATCTTGGACATATCATTCTTATGCCATATTGTAACGTAGCATAACTTTGACGCTTATTGAAATACAATATTAGGGAATAAATAATAAAATTAGTTCTGCCAATTTTACCCAAATAACCTAAACTAATAAAATAATCTTTTACAACTAACAACAACCAAATTCCGTTTTCTCTTGTTAATACAAAATTATATTTAAATCAAACGCGTATTCAAGCTCTCAGATTTGAGATCAATTTATTAATTCAACCCTAGTCCAGGCGGTCGGTTATGAGTCTAGAAAATATATCATCTTGAAATTTTCGCCCAGATCTTAACTGAAATTTAATTTTCACGGGCGAAAAGGCGCCGGCGACTTAATATTCCCAGTTAACTTAATTACCGTTAATGAAACCATCATCTTGTTTAACCAAGTTTAAAATAGTGGCTAGTTTATGGACTAGTTAGTTTATTAATAGTTAGTAAATTAAAAAGCAGTGATAGCCGATTGGTTAAGCACGCGTCTTGCGGGCTACCTGGTCTCGGGTTCAAACCCCGGCTCGAACCTCTGGATTTTTCGAAATCTATGTGCGAATCATAATTTATATATGATTATCACTTGCATACGGTGAAGGAAAACATCGTGAGGAAACCTGCATGTCTTAGAAGATTTAACCAATTTTCGAAAGACATGTGAAATCCGCCAACCCGCACTGGGCCAGCGTGGTTTATGGCCTGAATCCCCCTTGTCTTGAGGGGAGGCCCGCGCCCAGGAGTGGGACGTCAAAAAGGGCTAAAATTATAATTTTTAGTTGATTAATACGGGTTATTGAGATGTTATAATTATGATCTTTGAGTATCCAAAAATGGTAGAGTCTTAACTACATCTCATATATCGGCTGGTTCGACCAACGTAGAGCCACCCTCTCACAGAAGAGCGGCTTAAGGTGCCTATTATAGCGGCAATTCGTACGATAGGCGAGAGAGCTGGGCGCTCAACCCATTATTTATAGGTTCAAAGTGCGAGTAATGCTTTTGATATTGAAAGCATTGAAAGGTACGGTAACTGGTTAACGTCAGGCGGGTATTAAGTTTGTTTGCCATTTTTTTATAGAAAAATATTAAAGTAGTCTCGTTGTGCGGATTGGCTAAACACAAAATGTATCGTTGTCCTACTCATGGTCCAAATAAAGAGATAGATAGCAATATTTTATTTTTTATTCTCCTATTGTTATAGCAATATTTGTTTAAGTTGTCTAATGAGTTTTGAAAGCTTCTATACGGATGTTCGGGACGCTCGCAGCGCGGCCACTCTATCCGTGGCAAGCGTCAGTAGCGTTACACGATATATATAGGTATATAGAATGGCAGCTACGGCGTCCTACGATTTTTACTATAAAGCTTCGCTTCTTTCGGGCGTCCTTAGACGGCACGGTTGTTTTTTTGTATTCAATATTGGTCATTTTCTGGATATCTTCAAATGTTAACTCTTCCATTCTAATTACAGCTATAACTGTAATCGCATTAAGCACACTTTCGGTTGGCACGTTTAAGTCTCCATCAGTTGTCATTAACAATCTTTCCTGAAACGGGGTTTTGATAATTCGATTTGTGTAAGATGTACCTTTCGAAAAGTCAATTAAGAAAGGTGACAATAAATTTTTAACTTATGCCCTTATTAATAAATTGATCTTAAGTCTGAGAACAATCTTGAGTACGCTTTTGACGTGTCATTTTGTACTGGTTTGACATAAGAATGTCATTAATACGGAGGTAAGGGAAATAATGTTGACTACTCTATATTATATGAATAAATTATGATTACAGAATCATCCCTTTCACAAAACATCATCCGTACCTAGATATTTTGTAATTTGAAAATTGTGACAGTTTATAAGGAATCTATGTCGAAATCTAAAATGATTTCGTTTGTATGTAAAGTCGATACTTTTTCGATATTAATGTATCACATCCCCACATCGTAAACATGTTTATTTTTATAATACAAGCCAAAACAATATCAATTAAAAATGTAATAATAATATAAAACAATTGAAATAATACGACGTCATAATATTATTGTTACAAAATCCAAAACAAAAATAGATAAAAACTAACATTAAAATGAATATCGACACGAACTCATCCCATCACTACTAACGGGTCCCCTTCGTACGTAATGGACATTCCTTTACGCACACACACACACTGCTTGCATATGTGTGCGTCGATCTAGAGAGGGGAAGCAATCGTGATTGAATTGAGACGAAAAAATATTAATATATATAGTTCCTATATCGGGAATCGTCAACAGTTTTGTGCTTAGAGGAGAGGAGTGGTTTTAAGTGGTGGCGTTAAGCTGTAACCATCGACTACATCTCTTATACGGGCTTGCTTAACCATGTGAAGCTATTATAGCTGTGTTTTTAAGATGCGTAATAGAGCCGGAAACAAAACTCCATCTTCACTTCCGTTCCTTCTGTCCCACTCCTTTTCAAGTAGGCTTAATGCGAGCAATGCCTTTGATATTGCAAGGTATAGGTAACTGCTTAACAGCAGATGGGTCGTACGCTTGTCTGCTTGTGGGCATGGAAGTATGGATCAAAGACAATACCTACTTTTAATTTATTATTATTTACTTCCAACTCCTCCTATTTATTTGTTTCGATTAAATTCGTGCGGGTTCCAAGACAATTTAACTTCACCCCGGGACTCATCATTGGTCACCATTGTTGATCCTGGTTTACAGGAGTAACATTGGTGGGAGTGTATGGCGGGACCGGTGCAAATAAAAAAAATACCTACCTAATTACTTTGAAATATGAATCAGTTAATATCCAACATTTTCCAGAAGTTAGCCGTATGTCATTACTTCCTAGAATTTGATCCTTATTAGTGACTATCGGTGAAATAATTTGCGGTGTTTTTATTTCCAAAATCAACAGGTTCGATGCCTAGCTAGGAATATTGATTAATTAAAAATCCTAATGTTCCAAAAATGAAAAAAATCCAATCATAATTCAGTGTCGGTTTTCAACAAAATCGGACCCGAGACTCCTTTGAGTATTCTTCGCCATTATTCCTCATCGTTCAGATTCGGCAATCCACGCCCACTTGAAAATTCACCCTGTATACTTATACAGGATGAATTTTGCTACATACTTATGTAGCATTTGATGAGGTATTCATTTTATTACAGGAGATAGAAAATTACAGAGAATAAATATGTGTAATTCAGAGATCAAAGCAGACAAACCTATTTGAATTATAAGTCATTAGCTATTGCGTGGTGATTCCACCACAAACTAGGTAAGTCCCGAATCACTTTAGAAATGGGGAATAGATATAATAATAATAATTAAGCCATTATAACGTTCCACTCCACCACGCTGGCCCAGTGCGGGTTGGCAAATTTCACATGTCTTTCGAAAATTGATTAGATTTTCTAAGACATACAGGTTTCCTCACGATGTTTTCCTTCACCGTAAGCAGGTGATAATCATATTGTATTTATGATTCGTTATAGATTTCGAAACAACCAGCTGTGCTAGCCGGGGTGTGAACTCAGGTCCTGGTGCCCACAAGACACGTGCTTAACCATTCGGCTATCACTGCTTTTTTAAAAAAAGATGGGGAATAGATAGACCGAGAAAAAGCTTGAAAGTTTGCAACAATGTGGTAATAATTACTAAAGGAACATACGTTCTTGTTTCATTAATTTTATGAAGCAGGTTTGATTATTGAATTGAATCACACACGAAAGTCATGTCAAGTGTCACGGCACGGCCTTTTCGTCATTTCTCCAGGTCTGGGTGTCACTGGGATCACCCCCAGTCCATTGTACGGTACCCATAGTACAAGCGTTGCTTAGTTTGGGGCCGTACAGTTGGTGTGTCAGTCCGGCGATATTTATTTATTTATATTTTTTTACGGTGCACAATTCAGTTATCTCCCTATGTGAAATAGACTGTAGGTGGCAAATCCAGGTTTTATCTCGGTCATTTCGCTACCTCCACCAGCACACATTGAAGGCCCCAAAGGGGTAAGCAGTAGCACTGCATTCAATAAAATTCTCAAAACTTTAAATAATTAAAACGACCGCCTATTCAGATTTCGGAATTTCATTCCTACAAAGAAGTAGAACGATTATGACGTAAAAATAGATACAATCAAAAGCCTAAATAGCTACAAAGGGTGGTTTCACAACACCCCCAAACCCCCACCAAAATCCCCCGTCATAAATGAATCACATTCGATGAGAGACGAGTCTATTTCAATGGGGAGTTTTCTTAAAAACGTAAACAAATTATTGTGCGATTTTAAGATGTCATTTTTGTTACAAAATAATGATTGATAATCCGATATTGATGTGTTTCTAATGATTTATCTAATGATAGTTAATACAGTGTTGTTGGTGATGCGGTGTATCCCTCGCAGGTTGTGATTGAGGAGCCGAAATGTAAATACTTGTAACCCTCCACATTGTTATAAGAAATTCTGTATTTTACAAGATATTTTCAAATTCCGATTCGATTCATCTCAAAAAGAATATTAAATTCAATCATAACCTGAAACTAATCGGTATTTATTGGAATTTAATTATAGATATTATCTTTATTAGCAATTAAAAATGTGTCAGCATTAACTTCATAATTAATATTTAAAGTACGGATCTTAGATATCTGTAATAAATTTCTTTTATTTTCAACGTAATTAATAAGTTTTTTTACTTTTCACAAGTCATTAAATACCTTTAGTTTTTTTCGTATATCATAAATAGTTATTAATATGGAAATACCTCAAAGACTATTTAATTTCTCGGAACCTACAGGGAGGTCAGATTTGTAACATTTAGCTTCTCTATCACACCCTGCATACATAGAATTGTAAGTTACCCTGTATGTAATTCTAGGAGTTCTCCATCTATCCCCTTTACCATGGTTCAAATGACATTTAAATGTCATAGTTTTATGGCGAAATGATGGGGCTGTCGCCATTTTGATAATGTCACGGTAACCTTCTACCCTAAATATGTTTATTTTTGTTCAGTTATTTGTTACCTTAAGGGAAAACATAATTGTCAAACGAATACACCAACTGTATGGTCCCAAACTCAGCAATGCTTGCACTATCTATGGGTACAATAGTCTGGGTTTGATCCCAGTGACACCCAGACCCAGAAATTTTCCCCACAACTGAGCTATGGCGGGTTTAATTCCTGCCAGATTAATTTTTAACAATTAACTTTCATAATTTAACGCGAGTATAACTGGGATCGCCCCCAGTCAATTCTACGGTACCCACAGTACAAGCGTTGCTTAGTTTGGGACCATACAGTTACTATGTTCGTCTGGCGATATTTATATTTAGTGAGTCCCTCAAACCGCCGGATTATTTCCCAGAATTTCCACTGAAATATTTCCGGAACTAGCCGACATTTTTCAGATTCAATAAATCACTAAACGCTACGGCCGTTGCCCGCCACTACCTTACTTAGTACCTACCGCTTCCTCGAATTCTCTCTCGAACTATGCTATCGAATAGTTAACAGTTCCAACTTTGAATTTATGTCGTTTATAATAGCGACGTTAGACTAAGTTCGCATTTGGCGGCCGTTGATTAAACTTCTCGTTTCTATCTATTGTGTGAAGTATGTTTCACTTTGAGCTAGTGTTGGCCTTGTCTCAGTCTTGCAGACTTGCATTTTCGCAAGACAGACTCTGTGAGACTTGAAAATCAGTCTTGCTCGTCCTAGTTTAAGTCTCGCAAGGTTGGTGTGGGTTAGCTGCAATTTTAAGCTGTACCTCCGTAAAAGTTTTTATTCAGCTTTAAACGACGCCATTTTTAGATACTTACTCTTCTTCTAAAAAAATATATCCACCCAGTTTAATGAGAAAACGCGTTTAGTGAGAACACAAAATAAAAACCGTCACTTTGGAAAACCAAAATATGGTCGTTGTATACACAAAGACGGTATAAAAAAACTGTATACCTACCATAAAGAATAAAACCTGATGCTCATTAATGACGTTGGTGAACGTCAACTGTCAGATTTCCCGCCGAAAAAACTGATATGAAGTGTCAATCGAAGCGAGCGTAATGTAGCGTGGTCGTCCCCAATCGGGAATATATTTTTTGTGGAATATAATTTGGAATAGTTAGGAATTTCTTGTTTTTTTTGTTCCTCTTTTTTGACCTGGCAGTTTTGTTTTAAATGCTATTCTTATGATCCAAGATAAGGTACTGTGTCGTTTGGCAAATACTGGCGTGTTTTAACATAGCACAAAGTAATAATTTGTTAAAATGGAAGTGACCGGGCGAGCCTTTGTCAATTAATAAAACAATTTTTCAGGCATGTTGTGTCAATTTTATTGCTTTCCAATATGAAAACAATGTTCGTGATCGAACATTTAAAAATACTTACTTTTTTACATTTTTACGTAATATATGTTGTTCAAAATTCAGTTACAATTTATGGCTAAATCTAAAATATAAAACACACAGCGCCATCTATTGTTGAATAGCTAGAAACGCGGTATCAGCGACATGCTTCAATAAATCCTAGCTTCGACGAGCGTAGCGGAGATACAAAAATAAGATTAAGACCGCGGTTGCATTTACAATTCAATGAACGCATCTATCCAACTAATATTATAAATGTGAAAGTTTGTGAGTGTGGATCAAAAACTACTGAACGGATTTGGATGAAATTTGGAACACAGATAGTTTATAACCGGGATTAACATATAGGATACTCTTTATCCCAATAATCCCGAAATTTTGATACGTTAAATACCACGCGGACGAAGTCCGTGGGCACAGCTAGTTTTTAATAATACAATGGTTGAAATAAATAGCAACATTTATTTGTCGATAAAACAAGTCAAATTGTTTATTTTCTTTAGGACTTTACAAATTTTACTTTTTTTCTGTGACTTTAAACTTAACAACATGATAATAAAAATAAAAAAATGAAAATATCAATAATTGTTTAAAAAGGTTGGAGGCGCCGGGTATCGATCCCGGTACCTCTCGCATGCTAAGCGAGCGCTCTACCATCTGAGCTACGCCCCCTGATGCTATGAACATCGAAATATTGCATCACTATGAAAGATTCAGAGTCCAAAATAACTTGACACCTAGTTCTGAAGAACTGCAAATAATAAAGAGGTATTTCTTTCTGGTTGTAGTATTACATAATAAGGTGACCATTCTTATGAAAGTTCGATAAATATTATTATTTTTGACGATTGCTATCGAATATTTTTCCATGTTGCTGGCGAGGAATCTAGATAATTATATTAATTTCTTCATTATATCACTTTTTATATTGAAAAGAGTGACCATTGAGTTTGTCGCCGGCTCTCACAGTAGAAGATTCTCGGTTGTAGATTCTGACTATTTGTAAGCGTTTTCTGGCCTACATGTTTTGTTTAAACTTAAATAAACAAATCAAAAAGCTAATTAAAGACTGTAAAATCTCCGGCCGTTGTCAACTTTCTGAACACCTGAGTAAACTTTGAGAACCAGTCTTCTAATCACATCACTACGCAATACGAAACTACAAATTAGTTTAATGGGGTTGAAAATCATCGTTCAACTGAAAATACCTGAAACTCGTTGAAAATTTATCCAATTATTAATTAAAGTTCGCGACTTAACCGTAATTGGAGACTCCGGAAAAATCCGGTGAAAATACAAGAATAACCGGTTTTGTCACGCCAAGAGCCGGTCGTTAGCCGGTACAAAGCAGTTAGAACCAGTTTTGAACAGGGCTGGGTCGACGCAAGCAAATTGCAGTACGGAGAACTTTGCAGGGAAAAATGAATTGATAAATTTTAATTTGAATGACTATGACTGACTATTACTTAGTAGATCCCCATATTGTTTTGGTTAGATATTATAGATACCTAATTATGTTTCATTATAATTCAGTTACCTATATTTATCACTCATGTTATAAACCTAGTGAATATTATAATTAAAGTAAAGAAGATCATAAACTTATGCATCAACCCAGTAAATAAAATTCACATAGTCAGGTAACAATATTACCTACATAAAGCGCACTATGTTTCCGAAACTGGCCATTTACATAAGCAATATTTAAAAAGTAATCACAATATTTGAAATCAAAACTCTTTGCTTTACAAAACATTTAGTTTCATCTAACTGTTTTGATTTTATAACACATTTAAATACCGTCAATACTAAATAAATTCATTGTGCAACTCAAATTTAAGTTGTTTCAAGTTTAGCAATGTATAAATTTTCCCGTTTACACATTGCCAGTTTGTCATTATTTTGTTGGCTCTAAAATCCAAGAAGGGTCACCCAGAAACTCGGCGAGCTTATCATTTTAGAGTAGTTTTTTAAGCGCCATTTCGTTACATTTATATGTTACACAAATTTAAAACCGAATCTCAACAACCCTATTCGCAAAAAATATAACATTTCGCAAATCGGCATCGAAACCGAGCGACCACAATCGTCGTCTCCATTGCCACAAGCCACAAGTACTTAAAGTTTGCAAAATTGAAAATTAACAGGAATGCCACAACATCAAAGTGCTATTGAAGCCGGTTTGCGCAGGTTTGAAGCGGTTATTACCGGATCCGGCCGACCGCAACCGGTTATATGGGGTGTCCACGCGTTTTTATTGGCTTAGGACAGTCTTTAAATGTTAAAAGGTAATATAGATAAAGCTATGGTATGTAAAGAGGGATTAAATTGTTAATGGGGGTTGAGATTTGTGTAATAAATAAAGGGTTTGTTTTTGTGTACCTTCAGGTGCGTTCGCGGTTGTAGAGATGTGGTTTAGTCTTATGGAGAGTTTTTGAGGACTCGTTATAGAACTTACTTAATTTATTTTTATCATATTATGAGTTCATTGTAGCGTTTATAAGCTATAGGTATATTTAAGTTAGTTTTAATTTGATTTGACAATACTATTGGCTCATTTATCAAGTGAGTAAATGAAATGATTGTGCGTGTTTTAAGATTTAAAAACATCTAAATATATATAACTCAAAGGTGACTGACTGACATAGTGATCTATCAACGCACAGCCCAAACCACTGGACGGATGGGGCTGAAATTTGGCAATCAGGTAGATGTTATGACGTAGGCATCCGCTAAGAAAGGATTTTGATTAATTCTACCTCCAAGGGGATAAAATAGGGGATGAATAATCCCGAATTTTTTGTTAAGTTAAATTACACGCGGACGAAGTCGCGGGCACAGCTAGTTGTTAAATAAATTTGTTATGTGACATAATTATTTTATTTGAAAATTATAATTTTACATTAGGTATAAACGTATTGTTAGTTTTTGACTACTTTAAGTCTTCTAAGGGCGTTTTGCTAACTTGGTAACTATTAATTAATGACTTTTTTTGTTCGTTTTAAAGGACAGGTTCAGAATAGTATAGGGATGAACTACTTTTTTACTGCACCTTTTTTATTTATAAAATAAATGAATACCTTAAAAAAATATGAATGCCATGAAAAATAATCTCATCTTCCACGTATATCATACCCACCCCACCTCGCCAGGGTTGAACCGCTCTCACACACCCTTCTCTGTTTACAGGCAGTGACCACACGCCGGATCATCCGCACTGGTGAGTACATGCATTTTTTATACGGACTTTTGCGGACGAGGATAATTTTATACTTTTATTTTGTAATTATCGTGTGTATTTTGATGAAAATAAAATACAAGTGGGTAATATAAAGAAAATGCTTCGGTTATGGACACGTTGCTCATTAATCTACCTATCTATTTGAGTAAAACAATGCCAAGTTTCATCATAAGTAAAGCTCGCAGTGTTTCCGAGGTGGTATATGTCCAATCTCAAAAAAAGTGTTTTTCGTCTCTGCTTCTATAAGAACGTCTACAAAACGATTAATGTCTTGTGTGACATGACGTTATTACAGTATTTAGTATGTTAAATTTAATATAGATAACCATGTCGATTAAATTGCCATGAAATAATCAGACATATAAAGGTATATCTGTCTTTCTCTTAGGTGCGACAATCATGAGAAGTTCGGGAATACGGCATTTTTGTTCAGCACCATCGTCAAACAAAAAGAAAATTCCAAAAGCATCAGTCACCCCTGACAATATCTCCCAACAAAACTATTATTCGTACACATTTTCTAATCTAGCAACTTAACAGCGGTACTGACATCATTATACCCGTCCGTAGCCGTGCAAGTCCTCCCGTTTCCGTACCCCAAAAACAACACGTTTGATAATACTTTATTATAAACAAAAGGTCTTTTAAGGGTCTCACCGTCATCACAACCCGTCCAAAAGCAATGTTTGTTGGAGTTTAGATAACCATTAACGCCTTTAAGCATTGGTGTACCATTTAAATTAAGTCATGGTCTTTTTACTGAATACTACTCAAGATTTACCTGGTCAGTTTTGTAGATGAGAAGTAGCTTATAAGTTGTTCCAGAGCCTAATTGAAATTTGTACCAAATTTTATTTAAATCCTTGGTGCAGTTTACGTATGATGCTCAGACAAAATTAGAAATCAAATCGATTTTCGTTTAATAATAAGTAAGTATTCTGTGGAATCATTGCTATTTCTTAAAGTTAAAAGTATAATGAAAACAGGATTGTAATATAAACTTTAACCATTTCACAGTTCATTAAAATCAAAGCGAAGTTTTTTGAGCATACAATTTATACAGTTACTGAAGGTATGGGGTTTACATAGATATACCGTCGACGATTATTTCAAATAAATATTGCCTATCGACATTGTTATTATAATAACACCTTCAATAAATTTTCGTAGAGGTATATGGATCTGAATAAGCATTTCAATTAACTATCAATTATTTGTTGTTTGGTTTATCAAGATAGGTGTTCAGTACAAATAAGGAACAAACACTTATTAAATACAAAAAGCCTTTAACTCATGGCTAGTGGCTGGTATCCCCACTTTAACACCCCTCACCTGCAATCTACACCTAATTACTATCTACAAACACATTACATTTCCTTGGCACATAAAATTTTGTAGGCACACACTCAGCTAATTATTATTATGGCTATGAAGGTGGGCTATGTGCGTTTACATCGCAAGTTTATGGTCATTGTTTCACATGTGTAGGTATAATACGGTGTAGGATCCTGGGGTGGAGAGAAAGATGAGATAGAATCTAAAAGAGTGTTGTTTTTTTCTTGGAAACCATTACCAGCACAAATGAATCGTTAAAAAGTATATTATAATGATATAAACTGATTCGGAATGCGATTTCTATGAAGAAAAATAGGAGAAATACTCAATTTTATCAAAATTTTAAAAGTATACAATATAAAACTCAATCCCATCGAGACTGAGTCAAATTATTTACCAGTCAAATAGTGATATAAGTAGTCAGATGGATCTTATAAAAGCGATGCCTCTACTACAAAGGTTTCGGTCGACACTCCCACCGCTGTTACTCCTATAAGTCAGAATCTACAGAGTATCCCAGTTCAATATTACGTGCAAACTTAATTTTCTCAACAAAAATAAGGAAAACCTCCATATTTTCCGTTTAATATACACTGTTTTATACCAAAGATTAGTGGGATACGGCAGGGCACAGAGATTTTGAGCTCCAAACACGATTTAATGAAATTCCCTGAACTGGCATTAACGTTGTGCGTGCGTAGATAAATTCTACCCTAATTTTAAAATATGTATAATCACACTAATATTTCCCAAGACAGGGAAGATAGGAAGCTATCTGAGAATCAAGAATTTCGTAGACCTGTCGTTAGAATTGCTACGTTAAATGACAGTATCCTGATGTGTTCATAAGATTCAAACACTCAAAGTTGTAGCTTGGTTAGTGACACGAAACCAAACAGATCAGCGGGTTAAGGCATGTTATCCCGGTCAGGGTTTCAATGGGTTGCCGTACATACCATGCCAATAGATTATCGACTACAAAAAAAGTCTACCAATAATAATACGTCATTGCCACACTAATTAAAATGACAACTATTAGCAACAAAAACAAAGATGGCGTTAAAAGTATTAAAACTAGTTTCACTACATTCGCGTATAGATGGTGTTATTCTAAAAAAGAAATGAGAGGTTCCTACGGGCGGGATTTATATCTATGACGTCACAAGGCATACATTAAGCCTTATTAGAGCAGCGCCGAACACATTTGCAGCGAGACAAAGAGCCGCGTTAAAAGATCATACCATTGTGCTGGATATAGGTCATATAGGTAGCGGACACAATGCATAAGCGACAGCGTTTTTGAAAAAAAACCGATTAAATTGTTTTTTTTTCATAAATGTGTGTCAGCAAAGTGCAATCGGTGATATACTTCTCCCAGGATGCTTAAAATTGGGACTAGTTCCTGTTTCCTCGTCTATTACCTACTCCTGTAATCCAGGATCGACAATGGTGACCCATGATGACACCTAGGTTAGTACAAGTATTCTTAGTGCAAGATAACGCATTTTACCGTGACCCCATTTTCACGCGAAATGTGTATGTGTAGCTCGTACAGCGGTGCGCTAATGAATCTCTTTTGTATGCATTTAGTTGACATTTACTTGACAAACGCGACAAACTCCCACCACCCGAGATCTTAAAAACTGAGGTCATAGTTACAGGTTATGACAGTATCTAATACCGATTGAGTAATCGAACCTTTCCATACATTGCACAGCAGCGCCCCTAGCGGACACATACAGCTGAACATTTGAATGTATAATGACATTCAAAATGGCTACCAATTTAAAACGTTCATAACTCATTCTAACCATCATGTTTTAACATACTATGTATTTTTATCAATAACTATGCAGTCAAAGTATTCCGCCTCCGCTTACGCTTATCACCATATCCTAACCGCAACAACAGCGGCGCCCAAGAGTATAATTACAGCCGGCTTTTCCAGCCAACACTGTATTTGCATTACTCAACGCTAAAATTTCTCACCACGCTACGCTGCGCTACGGCACCGGGGCGTAGCGTTTGATGGGAAACAAACTGCGCAAAAAATTAATAAATGTTATTTAAATTATAACAGACTTTAAACATCTATACAAATAAATAAAGTTGGAGTGTCTGTTTGTAATATCAAAATAACACCTTTTCACTAAGTGCTTATCAAAGTGCACACGACACCCATAGCAAAAACGCGATTTAAAATAAATTGTCTGTCTGTCTGTCTGTGTGTTTGTTCCAGGTAATCTCCGAAACGGCTGGACCGATTTTGACGGGACCTTCACTGGCAGATAGCTGATGTTATAAGGAGTAACTTAGGCTACTTTTATTTTAGAAAAACAAAATTTTAAAAAATGGATCCTGTTGCGCGGGCTCAGAACGCGGGAGCGGGCTTTTTTGTTAAGTTAAATTCCACGCAGACGAAGTCGCGAGCTCAGCTAGTCGGTTCATAAATTACAAACAAGCTTGCGACCCGACTGATATTAAGCCGCCACTGTTGCCTATACTTGCAATACCAACGATATAGCTCGCACATTACTGACGTGAATGGAAGTGAGAAAATGTGGGAGGAAGCGAGGAGATAGTTGGACTTTTAGCTATCTCAATCATTGTACGAAACGCATCTGTAATAGCTCCTTTATACCGATCTTCGTGTGAGGGTGGTACGACCCCCCTCCAGACAGTCCGTATATGAGCTGTAGTCAACTGGCTACAGCTTGGCTCGACTACCGTTAAACACTGTCTATCTAGAAAAGTGTTCCATTATAATAAACTAGCTGTGCCCCCGACTTCGTCCGCGTAGTATTTAACGTAGCAAAAATTTCGGGATTATCGGGATAGAAAGTATCCTATATGTTAATCCCGGTTATAAACTATCTGTGTTCCAAATTTCATCCAAATCCGTTCAGTAGTTTTTGCGTGAAGGAGTAACAAACATACATCCACACTCACAAACTTTCGCATTTATAATATTAAGTAGGATTAGACTTGAATGAAGGTTATTAAGTACAATATTATATTCTCTAAAAAGACAATTGAGCGATCCAGTTACACTGAGAAATCCATGAGTTTAACACTCGAAAAACATTGACAAAATGGCGACAATACTTAAGTACTTAAAAAGTCCAAACTATAATGTCCTGAAAAAGATTTAAGTGTCTTCTTGTGTTAAGTACAACTTTAGAAAGAGTTTACTTGAAACTCGTTGTGCGGTTTGCTTTCGGAAACTTTCAGAAAATGGCGGACATCGACCATTTTAGAAATTACCGGTTTTTGTTACAGTTTGTTGCTGGTTTTGATTCAGCAGCAATCTTGCATCTAGCACAATCACTGTTCTTATGTTAGCATGAATGTATCTCGTCCCTATTACACAACTAGTTGAATACATACAAAAGACAGTGACGTCGTCAATTTCTCGATAGCGATACGATTACGAAGATGTTACTTGCGCGTTAGAATACAGTACACAGGTTTACGAAGAAATCCATAAACACTTCACTTGAATAACAAAAATGTCGCAAATATTCTTTTTGTCTGTCAATCCGCCATGTTGTGTCGTCATCCGAAATATTCCAAGACTTTCCCTTTGGTGGTGAAAATTTTTAATAAAAAAAAACTTCGTGAATTTCATAACTTTGTATGAAGCGGGAATTTGAAACGCGTTAGGTTTATTTTCGTTGTAATTTTCATGGTTTTAAAAGCTTTATGTGGAAATATTTTTAAATAGCTACCGTCAGTGGGTTCCCTTTGGAAAATTTAAAGATCTACCAACTGACAAAGACGGAGATAGGTATAGAAAGGAAAAAAAAATAGGTATACCATAATGTATTCTGGATTTACCGGTATTTTCTTAGGTTTTAAGCAACCTGGGGAGTATCTGGGAATTTAGACTGTGCATAATAAAAACATATTGATAAATTAATAATAAATGAAATGTTTAATGAATTTAAACTTATTTTGTTACTACTCAATGTTTGTAATAGCTTTAAGTGCAAAAAATTGCAAACATCTCGCAATATGTACACAAACTTATAAAATACCATTAAGGGTGGCGCCACCGTCTTCGCTAAATCGTATTTTGTACAAACAATACGTAAGTTCGAATTTTCGCCACTAGCACATGCTAAGATTGTGTTTCTAACACAGCGTATCAACGTATTTGCATCCGCGTCATCAGTGTACGCCCTTCTAGTTTTGAATAACGAGCTATGATTGGTCGCTCTCTTGTGCACGCATATTACGCGATGGTTAAATGTAGATGTAGCGGAAAAAGCGCTTCACATTTTTATTTATTAGAACAGATATATTTTAAAATTGATATTTTATCTATAATTAAGTAAACGGTGCAGGCAAACCAGAGAACCGACCTAGTTCTCGAAAGACTGGTGAAATCTACCGATGAAACCAGCGTAGAAACGAGGCCTATATAGCATT
The DNA here is from genome assembly GCA_918843915.1 of Notodonta ziczac. Classification (NCBI taxonomy): domain Eukaryota; kingdom Metazoa; phylum Arthropoda; class Insecta; order Lepidoptera; family Notodontidae; genus Notodonta; species Notodonta ziczac. The sequence goes on along the minus strand of OU974065.1, from coordinate 841,628 downwards.
CCTGTATTCCGAGATGGGCAGAAACGTACTGTGTATTAACTAACTTAGTATTTAAGAGGACAGTAAATTAACACCGCATGATGCAAGAATCTAAGAGGGAACTTCACAAAAAACAAATTATGTGTAGGAAAATCAGTCACAACTTCGTTATCATAAAATATCCGTTAAAAATCAAATTGGGAACGCAGCCAAAAGCGCTTGAAGCGCTCACCCGTCCCCGCGCGATTCCTCCCTCCCTAAGACTATTTCTGATAGTCATTCAGTATTGAAATTACGTTTCAGTGCGAAACTAACCGTCGCGAGTGCTAGACGTGTTTCTTTACGTCATAAAAACTCCCATTTTTTTACATTTACTTGAATTTAGAACCCTAACCGCCTGTGTTCATTTTTGGCGCGGTTTGAAACAAAATGGCGGATGTATTAGTGTTTTTTGCGAGTGTTTCGTAGTGCTGACTTGATAAAGCGGTGAGTATGGATTTAAAAATAAATTTTGTATACACACCTATGTTTTTCACCTTGGCTTGTTGCTAAGGCGTGATTATGTAAACGTTATTTTTCAATAGATAACTTACTGAAAATATATTAACTAAAATGCGTAGGCAAATATCAAGATAATAGGTAATGAATTTACATTACGGCATTTTTTGACAAATAATTTATTTAAAATTTTGGTAAGTAGGGTGACGACAAATAACGCTATATTCGGGATATTTTTAATATTACCAATCGTTTTTTTATGTTACAATATATTGTTTGTACAGTGGTTCAATTGCATTTTCCTTGACATTCTCGATAGTAATTTTAAATCGATAAAAACAAATAAGTAGGTAAGTTATTGCGTTTGCTTGATGTATGAGAGCGATCTTGAAAGTGTCATTTTTATGTCATACCAGTTCAAAATACAGATCACCCTTAGGCTTGAGATCAATTTATTAAGCGAGCCGTAGGTACCTACATAAAAATCTTACTTCCTGTTCTACATTCCTACTACTGAACATAGTTTTACAAATAGATTTTACACCATCTTCTAATGTTAAATTATCTACATCTAAAGACCTAGGAAACCGACATTATGTATAAAACAATTATACATACTCTGAAATATCAGGAAACAATTATTTTGAAGGAGTCAGCCATGTGTCATGGAATCAATCAAAAATAAATGAAAGTCCTGTGTTTCATATAGGTACTATATAGTACAAGTAGTAAATATCAATCACTCAGCCGCCACGCCTTGCGTGTTAGAATGCAATGAAACGAGACATAACATAAAATGGTAGCAGTGCTGTTAATGCTTTAATTATTGAAGAATCGAAAGGAGCGTATCAGAAAGAAAATATATAAAAAATCATTCATTCATATGAATTATGAAAGAGATAAGATGACTTGTTGTCTTGTCTGGTCGCAAGCGCAGCCTGCCGAATGTAAGTGTTATTTGAATTCATATTAAAACTCTAAGTCAGTCTTAGAATAACCTCAGTAAGTACCAGGACATCTGGTAAATATGTATAGGCATACTAGTCTAATCCAATGATATCCATCTAAATTTAACAACTTGGATGACTACTCTAGTGGAAATAATTATATTATTCTTTGATAAATAAATAAAATTAAAGTGAATCCATGAGTAACCTCAAACAGTGTGTAATACCACTGATTAGATAGAAAAACACGTGACTGTATTAGAAATGAAACTAGCAACTATCTATTAAAATAAAATACAGTAGCCATGATATTGTAGAAGCAAACTACCTAAGACGCTTAATTACTGTGAAACTGATCACGCCCGGAATTTCGTTTTAAGGTTATCCCGAGGGAAACTTACCATTACCCTGGGTTAAAAGTATCCTATATTTTTATTAAGTTTTATAGCATGTTACTACTGATTTGTCATATAGGTACACAAAGACATTTTTTAATGAACTGATTAAGATACTAAACTAAACTATCTGTATGGTGGCAATCTAAGCATATCAATAAAGTAAGCACACATTACTAAATACTACTTTTTTTTCAAGTATTATTTCTCGTTCTTTTTTTCGTTTTTCTAAACCAGAACTGTCAAAGATCCAGTAGGTAATTCTCGATAGTTTTACAGTAACTATAACCATACTGTCACTGTGATCAATAAGTTTGAAGCGGGTTAAATAATTCCGTTCTCATTGGACAATTATGTATGTGACGGTATCGTATATCAGGAGCATGAGGCGGCAGTCAGGCGCCATACCGAGAATTGAGATAGTCACGTGACCTAATAGTTGTAAAATTTCTCGTATTCAGTTTGAAGCATTGTAGTGCGAGTAACGGCAAATAGGCTTTATAAATATATTGCAAATTTTAAGCTTATTCTACAGGTTGAAACAGAAAGGGTATACTTTTTTTCAAAAATTAACTTTGTAATTCTATAACTATCAGCTCTGGAGGAAACTTGAAAAACAAAAGGTGTTATATAGGAATACAGCTGTTGACAGATTTCACAAGTCTACAAAACCTTTAGTACTCCAACTGTCCCACAAAGCCGATAGTTTTAGATTTACAAAGTAAAGTTGCAAAAAAAAATGTATACACTTTTTGTTTCACCTAGTACCTATAGGTATTAACAAAACATCTACCATCCCATATTGATGTGGGATTGTGGGTTAATCTCTCATTGAACATTTATAATGACTGCAGAGTCAAGCTGTAGTCAACTGACTACAGCTCATATATAGGCTGGCTCCACGGGGGTAGTACGATCCTCTCACACAATATCGGCATAACGTAACTATTATAGCTGTGTTTCGTACGATGTGTGAGACAGCCAGAAACCCTAAGTCGCCTTCAAGCCAGCAACGTGCGAGCAATGCCTTTGGTATTGCAAGCATCTATAGGCTACGTTAACTGCTTAACACTATGCGGGTCATATGCCTGCTTGGAACGAATATTTTTATAAAATAAAATAGCTTTAAATTTACACACACTCATCCAAATATCCATCAAAATTCTCAAAACACAGTCACCCTACCGCTCGCATCTCTTCCCCGGCCCGCGCGCCCCGCGCCCGTCCCGCGGCCACATAACCCGCGTGCCCACTTTGAAATTAAACATTAAACTATTCCCTACTCGCGGAGGGTTAGGGAATTATGAAATTAAAAAAGTCATGAGGGTTCCTGCAGTTTTGAGTACAACCAATTTAGGGCCGTACAATAAATCCTTCTCAAATCTGAGTGCGATCTTGAGTACGCTTTTGACAAGTCATTTTGTATTGACTTAAGACTTGATTGACTAGAGATCGATTTATTAATACGGGTTTTAGATGCTCAGCTCGTAAACGAAGCATCCTTTGTATCTGGTACGTTCCCAGTCCAAGTTATGGTACTTACTCATAATACAAGCATTTCTTAATTTGGGACTGTCTAAAGATTATTATTTATCTTTTACGTTAATAAAACTCATGGAAAAAAATATCACGGTTACGGTAAAACGTTGCGCTGTAAGGGACAGCAACAGGTTAATCTAGCATACAAAAATAACCAGATAAAGCTTTCTCGATCCGGGTGGTATAGTATCACCCTCTCACAGAACATCGGCGTTAAGTAACATTTATAGCCGAGTTTCATACAATAACTGGGAGAGTAGGGGGATTAATTGTTTTTGGATGTCGACAACAGCACCACTAACCAGGTTCAACTATAGCTAAGAAGCATTCTGGTGACCTCCTGAATATAAATCAAACATCATCAAAATCGGTCAAGCATGGAGTACAATACTAACACACGTCCACCGGATTTTTTATATAAAGACTATCTGACCCGACAGACGTTGTGCTATCTTAATTTTGAATATCCTGCCAATAATAAACACAACAAAACAATAATTTGTGAAATCGTTCTATCCGTTCACGCGTGAAGCGATGACCAAGATGATTCATCTTTACATATAGATGAATTACTGCTTAAATGTAATTACTCAGAATCTTCTAGATTAAAATTAATTTCGAGGTCACTACGGTTAGTCAACCCATGAAATCGTTTGCGAAAATCCCATGGTTACCAATTAAGATCCCATTGAATGCCCGCATTAGTTCCCATAGCTGACGCTATTGTGCCACCCCGCGTGCGCGGCAGATGTGGTGCGCAGGAGTCTATTTTTATACCCGATTTTTTGGTGGTGCGACCATGAATTTCTTGGATTAAAGGACACGTTTTTGCTAGTTCAAATTTCCTTTTTTGTATGATTATGTCACAAGTAAGCTTTGTTGCGGGCTTATTTCCTGTGCTGAGCCCTGAAATTATCCTTTCGGTATTTGCCCCAGTCTGGGTATAACTGGGGTCACCCCCAAATCACTGTGGCCCTATAATACAAGAGTTTGTCAGTTTGGGTCCATACAGTTTATACCTAGCGATTTTTTTTTTATAAAAGCGAAGTTCAACCTTATTTTGCCACGAGAAACACCATTGCGGTATTAATAAAGCGATCTCAAGTCTGAGAGATATATTGGAAATGTCATTCTTATGTCATATCAGTACAAAATGACACGTCAAAGGTGTACTCAAAATCGCTCTCAGACTCAAGATAGATTTATTAAGACAGCGTTAATCTGAGGACATTAGAATCTCTTTACAAATCATATTCCACAACGAAAGTGCTTGCTTAAGCCATTGTAAATCAATTGTAACCATCTATTATAGATATGTTATAGTTAAAATTCCGTTCGTCAATACAAACATCAAGCGCAGTCACTTGTAATACCAGACGCGATAAGATAATACAATTCGTTAATAGTACCAAATGAAATATATTATTATATGTGTTGTGACATAGTAATATTATGAGTGATAAGAGCGGTACAATGATTGCGTTTAGTTCTGTCTCACGTTTAATATAATTATAATAATATAAATTAGCCCTTTTTGACGTCCCACTCCTGGGCACGGGCCCCTTCACTACAAGGGGGATTCAGACCGTAATCCACCACGCTGGCCCAGTGCGGGTTGGCGGATTTCACATGTCGTTCGAAAATTGGTAACATTTGCTAAGACATGCAGGTTTCCTCACGATGCTTTTCTACACAGTAAGCAAGTAATGACATAATAATTACATAGAAAATTTATGTATCGCACATAGATTTTGAATAAGCCAAAGGTGCGAGCCGAGGTTTGAACCCAGGACCTGGTGCCCGCAAGACGCGTGCTTAACCAATCGGCTATCACTGCTTAAACAATACTAAAATATCTCCAGACTAACTAACCAACTGTATGGTCCCAAACTAAGTAACGCTTGTACTGTGGGTACCGCTCAATGGACTGGGGGCGATCCCAGTGACATCAAGACCTGGGAAAATTCCGAAAAGGCCATTTTAGAAATTTGCCCCGATGGGAATCGAACCCGCAGCCCCCCGGTGCAGTGAGCCGAGCGGCCTACGCTCGAACCACTCCCAAGCGGTCGTAATATAATTATCAATTATATTTGACCATGTTTGTTATAGCTAATTCATTTAATTAGGTACAGTTCGTTTATTTCAGGAAGCCGCGTGCCGTAACTCTTATGTCACCGGCATAGGTGTCAATTTGCAATAATTCACGGTTCTTCGTTTAATGAACTGACTATTCCGTCTGCATAATAGGCTTTTTTTGTAAAAAAAATCCGTAAATAATAATATAATCGTCAAACAAGCGTACGACTCGCCCGATGTTAAGCTGTTACCGTAGCCTATAGATGCTGGCAATACCAAATACATTGCCCGCACGCAGGCATTTATAGTCACTAGCCTTGCTGCCTGTTCTATCGTATAGATCCGTCCCTTTCTGTCAGCTATACAAGTCGTCTGTAGAGGCTAAGAGCACGCTATTATTTCGTTAGAGTAATCCCGGATGCGTCGACAGCTGCTCAGTTCAATCCTAACAGCGAAGTTGTGGTGGCCACAAAGTGCTGAGAAGTGTGGACAGTTTGTATTATTTTATACAGTACTAGCTAATCCGGCAAACGTTATTCTGCCATATAAATTATTTTTAGGTATGAAATATACCTACTTTAGGAAATATTCTCAGACGTACTATATAAAAATCGGTCAAGCCGTTTCGCAGGAATTTGGTTAGAAACACTGTGACTGTGACTCCATTAAATTTTTTAAACTTTAGTTTCATGGGTCTTTATAAATAAAATCACTAATACGACTAAATTTCGTGGAACATACACGAAGGTCAGACTTGTTACATTTTAACTTTTCTATCACCCCCTACAAGAAATCTTATGTTTGTTAACCGATTTTGGTAAATAAATAAACGCAATAAACCTATCAAATCAATCAGCATTCCATTTGACATATTGCACCACCCAGGAATCAAACCTACCTCATGAGAATACCTTACGATTAAAAGGCATCGAGGCTATTTAATTAAAAATAAAACTTGCCAACTATAGTGAGCATGATTTCGAATGAAAGAAGGATAAAGTCCTGTTTTTTGCATGTCTCTTCATAATAGTTCTTTACAATACGCGCGGATGTGTTGAGTGCAGCTGCGTCAATGCCACAGACCAGTCTCAATATGGTGACCATGATTTAAAGGTTCACGAGATATTTCTTTGCAACATTTTTACGCTTATGTTAATTTTTTTTTATAGTAATTAGTCCAAAGACTATGCTACGATTTGGGACCACTTATCGCGAAAAATTTACATTAAGGTTCAATGAAATCCGATTGTTATTGAGTTTTTAGCTTAGTCTGTAGGGCTAATGAGACTATTTAGCTATGAAACATACCTGTAATAAATAATTCAATAAATATGACCAAACTGAGGCCTGTAGTATTAATTAATCGACCTCAAGTCTGAATGCGATCTTGGAAATGACATTCTTATGTCATACTAGAACAAAATGACGTGTCTAAAGCGTAGTAGGTAGATACTCGATAGCTCTCAGATTTGAGATCCATTTATTAATCCGGGCCTCACACTAACTGGACGAGTCTCAAATGGTAAACTTGCTTAACGATAGCTAAACATCAAATATATAAAATTCTCGTGTCGCGGTGTTTGTTGCCAAACTCCTCCGAAATGGCTCGACCGATTTTCATGAAATTTTGTGTGCCATCGGGTAAGTCTGAGAATCGGTCAACATCAATTTTTCATACCCCTAAATGTTAATTTTTTTGACAAATTTAAGGACAGGACAACGTCTGCCGGGTCAGCTTGAATGATATAAGTAACAGTGTATTTATTAAACGTCAAACTTGTATTTTTGGACAGTCATTGTTCTTATATTAATATATAGCAATCGCCATTAAGTACTCAAGTTGATAGCTTGAATGACCACTCCCCGCGTGTGGTACAAGTGACGGGCGGTTGCTAAGGGGCCTCGCGCACACAAGCGTCGCGGAGGCGTCGTGGCAGCGTCAGTCGCCACACGAGCGTGGTGAGTTTTGATAGCGGCGAGACGTGGGCACACTTTACGCGCAGACAGACAGACACACAACCTAAACCGATGGGTCTAAAAGCATGAAATTATACACAGGAGTTCTTTATGTGAGGTCTCTGAAAGGATTTTTGAAAATTTATCACTTAGGTGTTAAATAGGGAATGCAAGTTTGTATGGAAATCCCATCGCACACGTGGCTAGCGAAGAAATAATAATAAATATCGCCAGACTAATACCTACAGTAACTGTATGGTCCCAAACTAAAGCAACACAAAACATGTCCAGCCTAATGCGTCTGAGAAAAAAGTCAATAAAATCGCCTCGAGACCCATTTCTGAATGGATTATCGCTCGTTCACTAAGTTGGAGATAGTCCGTTGTTTCTTATGAATTGTACCATAACGCTATGACATTAGGATCGATTATTGCGTATCGAAGGAGGGCACATTATTATTATACATAAGTACCTAACAACTTATACTTTAACTGAACAAAAAACTGTAATATTTAGTCGACTGAATTCCCGAAACGAGTGTCAAAGATATTAGGAAGACGACAGCCGGGATTGAGAGCTTTTTAATGTACCAAACAAAGTCGGCAAGCAAACTTACGGCCCGCCTGATGTTAAGCAGTAACCGTAGTCTATAGATGCTTGCAATACCAAGGACATTGTTCGCACGTTGAAAGGGAGTGGGATAAATGGAGGCACAGGGAAGACGGCTCTCTCGCTCGTCGTACGAAACGGAGCTGTAATTATTACAGTACGCTTATCATCCGTGAAAGGATGGTACGACCCCACTTGAGTCAGCATATTTGACCTTCAGATTTAAGATTGAAGTGCCCTAAGAAACACGGTGGTCATTGTGTTACTTTACAATGCATTAGTTGGGTTCATTACTAAGAAATCATTAGTACCTATTAATAACAATCAAACGTTAACAAAATAACTACTAACCACGGCTCTTATGTATCGAATTACAATTGAACTAAGCTTTTAAGTGTACAGGTTGTTTCAGAAGTCCGAAATTACTTATAAGTTACTTACATGTAAGTTCTTATTTTAATCATGGGCAATATCTTCCATAGCGCGTTAAAGATGCGGTTGAAGTAATGAATGTGATTGCTTTCCTTTTAACAGTTGAAGTTTGAATGAATTCCTCGCAGCCAAACGGCTGTACCAACTCACCAAAGATTGGGTAGTTTCTTTTGTGGTGCCATACAATATCGTTCATAATTAAAATTCGACCTTATTATACACGAGTGGTCAAATAAAAAACAAAATCAAATACAAAAAAGGAATACTGAATGCGTTACAAATACTTTTTTAGAACTATTCATCTGGTATTTACTCAATATCAATGACAGCTATTTGTACCTATTTATTTACACTATATTTTAATAATATAAATATGTTCGAAGGCCGAAACACGAAAAGAAATATTTAGCGCAGAAATTAAGCTTAGTTAAATACAGTCAGTCTTCACAAAGTATCCGTATATCTTTTCGGACTTCTGATACACCCTTTATAACCTACGTATGATTTATGTTCTTATCCCAATAGGCGAAGCATGTGGTGTTATTAGATACAATCTTCAGACCACCCTGTAGTGTTAGAAATTTCAGACTGTGTGACCTTATGGGTGTCGTGAAGGAATCAGCGCTACAGGGTGTAAGGGGCATCGTGACGAAAACTGATACCATGGATTCAACTCATGATGCTTGACCCCCAGAGTTGGATGTTCCCTTCCATATTTTCATGAATTATGCTAAAATTTTTCCAGCATTTTTAAATTGATTTTAGCATTATATGCGCGCTCGACGTATTTATAAATTCTTAATCTACATAGCACATAATGTAGAAAATATTAATTATTTATATATTTATGTAAATTCACTTCAGATATATTTGTATAATGATTTCATGCTACAATGGTATGAGCGAAAAGGGAGTGAGTGCAGAGATGACGGATGATAGGCTTGAATGGAAGAAGAGAACGTGCTGCGCCGACCCCACCTGGTGTGGGATAAGGGCAAGATGATGATGATGATGATAATGATTTCATGCTACAATCAATTTTAAAAGCTGTAAAAAAAATTCATACCTAATTCATGAAAACTTCGACTGAAAATTCCAACTCCGGGTGGTCCAGAATCATGAGTTGAATCTATGGTATCAGTTTTCGTTACAATGCCCCTTACATCTTGTATAATAAAAGTCGACAATGGCTCGACCAATTTTGATAAAAATAAATGTGTGTGCTTGATCCCTTGACAGTCCAGATTCGCAATTGGACTCGGTAGATGGCTCTGGAATCAGGTTCTAGGTAGATCAGAACAACGTCTGCCGGGCCCACTAATGGGTATAATAGTATAATTGTAAATCGAACAGAATAAGTCATGTAGCGATTACGCAAACTGACTGATAGTGGGTGGCCTTCGCCCGGAGATAAACGCCCGATAACCGGATGATAACAATACTAATATTGTCAAACTTTACATACAAACATCACGGGAACAGATATCGAAATACCAAAAAATGTATTTGGATAGACGAAGATTTGTCAATATAGAGATGCTGTCAACATTTTGACAGTTGCGGGAACGAGAATATAAGTACCTTAGCATTAGAGAGTAAGGTCCATATTAATAAATCGATCTCAAGTCTGAAACCGATCTTTAATACACCCTTGATATGACAGTTTGTACTAGTATGACATAAGAATGAGATTTTCAAGATCTCTCTCAGACTTCAGGGCCCTAACCACGCTAGCTGCTCAAATCGTAATAGAAAAGCAAGCTCGCGATTACGTTTCAAACGCTCCGCATTTGACGTTTTGCTGACACCATACCATATCAATGTCAGTAGAAATCGTGAAGCTCGTGTCAGCAAAACGTCAAAAGCGGAGCGTTTGAAACGTAATCGCGAGCGTTTGCTTTTCTATTGCGATTTGAGTAGCGTGGTTAGGCCCCTGATCGATTTATTAATACGCGCCTATTACAGGCCTTAGAGTCTTATTCAGCGTATCGGTTTTTATTTCAATCCGGCACCAATTTTTTGGTGCCAATCACGATTAGTTTCAGTGGTTGTGCATAATTATTTGCATAATATTAACCAGAGTGAGATTTATCTAGCGGCGATATTTGATTTTAGGCTGTAACCGCATTAAAATACGGTTGGTTTTCACTTTAATTGGTATTTTATGTGTAGACGCCTACTGTTGCTGTCCCTTACAGGAGACTTTTATCCTAAAATGCAGCGTAAAAAGACTATGCCAAATAGTGTTCAGAGTAGTTTTCAGAGAAATGTGAATAGATAGATAGGTATATATATTACCTAGATACAAACCTTCTTTTCAGGGTAGGCTACCTACTTACCCCGCAAAGTGACAAAGCCGTGAAGATCCCACAAAGGGTCCACTCGGGCCCCGAATTACGAGAGCACTCGGTAGCGCTCAGCCAAGATCGATATTCAGGAGTAGCTTCCTTATTTTTCGGGTCTTGGCCACGCTACTCAGACAAATACCATGGACCTTGCTGTCATAGGTACCCCTGTCCTAAATTATAAGGCCATATGGCCATGTGCGTTATAAGAGATGTTCCAAAAGACCGAAATAATAATTTAAGCATATATACGGTAGCTGATTTTGAGTATGCCTACTTGAAGATAGAATTGACGTAACTGTCATATTTTCTGAATTTCGGGCGTTTGAATATTTGTGACTTTAGTTTTGCGGCTTTATAACACATAGAAGCGACCAATCAATACATAGTATAAAACAAAGTCGCTTCCCGCTGTCTGTCTCTATGTATGCTTAGATCTTTAAAACTACGCAACGGATTTTGATGCGGTTTTTTAATAGATAGAGTGATTCGAGAGGAAGGTTTATATGTAGGTATAATACATTCTAATAAAATTTGCAAATAGTAGAGAAAGCCGTGCGAAGCCGGGGCGGGTCGCTAGTATTCAATAAATAGTTTGTAAAACCCTTTTGAGTAGCCGTACATGAGAATTGACATTACTTTAAAAATGGCGGAATAAAAACTTCAATTCCAAATTCGAATTGATTGTTACGTCATAATAAACCAAGATGGCGGGTAATGATGTTGTCACTGGGCAGCTGTGTGTACAATTAACATTGTTTAATAGCTACTGTTAGCTTAGTAAGCTTAAATAGGGAGTAGTGGGTTACGTCATACCGAAACCATATTAGAATTAGTCCAGTCTTGTTATAATAAGACTTTGTTGTTACGGCGAATGACTTACTTATAGGTCCTAGGTTCGATTATCGGGTAAAGTATGAACCTAACGAGCGACCATAAGCAGACGATAATTAGTATATTGTTCGATAAACACAAGGGTGTATAAGTATAGGTACAACGCGTCACTTGGGAAGTCTTGTCTATTGATCATTCTTAGGAACAGTAAATAATGTTGGAAGATAATAACACTAACTTATTTCTTGTAGTCGCGTAAAATAAGTATACATTTTTTCACCAGACTTGTTAGACGCAATAGCGTACCTCTCGTTATAAAATAAAATAAAACATTTTCGGACATAAAGCTACCGAAAGTCAATAAAAATGAAATCATGTCCTAAAAATTCAATACACACAATTTCTTAGTTTCGAACAATGTTCGAAATTCAAACGCTTGACAGCGCGTCCCCTACCATTTGTCGCTCACAAATACTCGAACGAAACTCGACGCGGAGGGATGTATTTATTTTTGTTCGATTGATCGTTTGTTCGTCTTACAATAGGGGGCAGCTGCAGCAAGCGACAATAGTTTATTGTTTACAAAAATGTGTTGTAACGGAATTCGTACCGGGATTGGGAACTTACATCTGTCTGTCGCGAATATTATTATTATTTGGTAAGTAAGTGTATGGTACCGATTCTGTTAGTTAACTTTATTACCGTCCTTGTCATCTCGTAGCGTATGAGGAAGACATAAATACTTTTAGTGCGTCAAATTTAGTTAGACCACAATTGCTAACAATATTGAAAGAGAAATAATTGTATTCATATACGAGTAATAACATGCACGGTGTTTTTTAAAAATATCTTTAATCTAATTAATTCATTATAATTCTATAAAAAAATACTTGCTTAAAATTGTTCTTCACAAATATTTTAAGTTGATACAATAAAATATATTAGTTTCTTATTATAACCATTGACCATTGTGTCATTGTTTCTAACACAACACCTACATATTTACCTTTTCCGTAATTTTACGTAAGTAATAAAAACAAATATCATTTCGCCTGTTATTCCAAGGGGAAAATGGATGGTAACTAGTTTCTATTTATGCACAATATTTCTCTAGTACCTAAGTGTTTTGTGTTATAATGAAGCAATGAAATTAAATATTGGTATACGTGAGGTAATCATTTTAAACTGAGTAGAGTACATTTTATATTAATAAGACTCCATCCTGCTGATAAGCACAAGGTAAAAAAACACATTGTTCGAGCAAGTAACAGTAAAGTTATACAATCCACTAGTTAATATATTAATGAAGCAAAAAATGACCCCAAGACCTTAGAAAAATGTAAATTAACCAAAATATGCAATGGTTTAAAGTTGATGTACCTGCATTTTGATGCTAAACTAGCTTTACCCACGGTTTCGTCCGCATGGTCTTCGAGGATGGAAAGTAGCCTATATATAATATAGAATTACAGCTAGAATATCTTTAGGGAATAGTCCACGATAAATATTTTAAGAAGTGGTCCAGCACCTCTGTGCCTGTAAAGAGCTGATTTTCAAGAGCATTAAAAAAATATTAAAACGATGATCACACCATCCCATAAAGATAAAAACCTCCATAAAAGTATAACCGGCAAAACGCAGCCAATGGCGATCTCCCGCCGAAACTGCGTTCCATTTCCAAATTATTTCAAATATGGCCGCCACAGTAACGAGCCGAATGGGCAAACAACAATTGACCCCAATTCGCTGGCTAATGGCGCCCCGAACGCGAGGACTGTGTGACATTGATATTTTACTGCCCAAGGAATGATATGGAACTCGAAAGGGTTTTACTTTTCATATAATCTCCGAAGGATTTTTCTCATTTCTATCCTAAACGCCCAGTAATCTTAATCTTAGAAAATCTAACCAATCATCGAAAGACATGTGAAATCTAAAAAAGATTGTTTACTATTGCTGACCCAGTATACTGGGCCAGCGTAGTGGATTATAGCCTGATTCCCCCCTGCTTTGAGAGGAAGCCTGTACTTGACAGGGCCTCTAAAAGGACTGATTATTATTATACCCCAAATGATAAACAATGCAGATAAAAACAAAACCAATTTGAAATTCTTTAAATTTTTCATCTCTCAATACAAGAAAACCGATTCAAAATCCACAACCGAGACCTATCCTAACAGATTAAATACAATCCAAAGATTAATAGAATAGATAGCGAACTATCCGTTTGTCAGTTGCAATATTAGTTCTATTTATCTGTCCCTACCACGGTATCTAGATAGTGTCCGCGACGACGACGTCCCGATAAAACGTTGGTCGCTCGCTGGCATTTTACTTTTTATCGGTATTTAATCTATAGTGAACAATTTCGAATTGGTCTAAGATGCTCTAAGCAGTGGACAACATAGGATGTGGACGATTGAGAATCATAGTGGACAAACTTAATATATAAAGGTTTTCATATGTTATGTTTGGTTTATTATTTGTGAAATAAATACCTTACGATCTGTGGCGCGACGTCGTTACATTTTTTAGCTATACAAATATCCATAATATTATAGGTTGTATGGATTTTTATGAAACAAAATTACAAATAATAATGATTATACCTAAGTCTCATGTTGGTGATGTTTAAAAAAACTTACAACTATACACAATAAATCGAAATTACAAATGCAATTATGTAAATGAAAAGTTAATTGTTATTCAATTGAATAAATTTTAATATTCTTTTGCCACTTCAGACACTTTTCAAAGTCCACCAGGTGGAGCATTGAGCAAACCTATTCAAAAATACTAACCGCCAACTTGAACGCAACTTAAATTTGAATGTTTCTTAATTTTGACGCGCTATTCAAAAACAAAGCCCATATACCTACCTAAGTGGGACTTAAATATTTGAGTAGCATTTCAGTATTTGGTCGTTATTTCTCAGTAGCGGTGTTTCTTTTTTATTTTAAAAACCTCTGTATCCGGTATTCCAGACGACAAAAAACCTCAATAGTATCAACGGGAAGTGGCGCCGATAAATGATAGGAAGGGCTGACCCCGGCCTGATAAACGCCGACTTTATTTAAATTGGCCAACCGCCGCCATCTTTGAAATTATTTTATTTATTATTAAATCATTATTGAGCACAGTTTATGCAGACAAGTATGTAAACCTTAATGTTTGAGCAAACCTTACAATCTGCACTAAACCAAGACTAAAGAGGACTGTGCCCTGAATCCCTCTCGAATTGAGTAAATGCCAATACATTAAAGGGGCTAAGAATATTCAATATTATTTTATTACATTTGAAATACATGCATTTTTTATAAATAAAACCACCTAAGCCTGTAACTGTGCTCATCTGGGATTGAACCTAGAATCTCTCGGTTTCAAGGGCGGCCCTTGTTACCACTCGATTATTATATGAATGGTATATATTTACTTTATGAAACAAAGTCTTTTTTTTCGCGGAAAGCAACAAAATTTTAACTAAGGTAGGATAAGTAGGGAAGTATGTTATAGTTATTTCATGTTTACATTTTGAACACAATATTTGTTCACATTAAGTACCAATTATTTAGTGACATAATGCATATTTTTATACTTAAATATATTTTTGTATTTATTAAAATCACTATTATTTTTAAACGGCCCTCATTTTATCCTGTACAGTACCTATCCCTCATGGGCATACCTGGTCATATCTGTTTTATAAAGCAGCAGTATTTTCCATAACAAAACTGTGTTTGAGCTACAAAAACATTGTAAATATTTAACGCTCCGTTCAACTTTAGTCAACACAATTGTGTGTCATTTGTTCAAGTTTTGCATCATTCATAAGTTACGGTCTGGCTGTGAAAACAGATAACTATGTATGTTTAGTTACATACCTACCTATTATATTATTTTAAAATCCTTATTTTGTGTACGTTAATCGTATAAATATCATTAAATTTAGTTATAGGTTGATTGCCGACTTCAATTCAGAAAAATGTCGCTTACAATAACCTCAAAATCAAATATACTTACCCTCTCATTTCTATACAATAGCGTGTATAATAAGCTAACAATGCGGGCACCAATAACGCTTGCATTGATGACTAAGCGACAATAATAATATAAGTACCAAGATTTGTAAGCGACATTTATCTTCATCTCTATGTCTACCTAGTAAATTAAATAACACACAACACAAAAGGCGGGATTTTTTCCATCATTTCATAATCAACCACACGTGTCCTCTTCGAATATAGGACAGAGGACGTTGAGTGGGCCATATTCATCGGCTATCAATTTACAAAGGACACACTATATAGAAAACACACAATACTGCACTGTTCCAACGCCTGTTCAGACATAGGCAGTATTTAAAAGCTTGAGCTACGAGTGGGCTAATGTTGATAGTTGTAATAGACGGGATCATGGACGAACTTAACTCTTGACAGTTACAAGGGCCCGTCTTGTCACTCGGCTAGTGACGTTTTGATTACTTTCCTATGGTGATAAGTTTTGGGGTCTACTACGATAGACAGGTTACGAAAATCATATTATTATGATGTGACTCTCCTTTTTTGATGTGTTCAAGTTTTCTTGTAGGAAGAGCATAACGCCTATATCAAAACATACCTTTTATCTGCGGCTACATCGAACGAATTTAAATTTCAAATATCGAATATGATAGTTACATTTCAACTCTTGTGCATATCAAGATAAGGTTGCCATTCTCAATAAAAAAAACAAAGTTCTAAATTTAAATTTTGTCGTTTTTGAATTGGAAATGGTGTTGTTCGCGCCCTAGATTTTTGTCTTGAATTTTAAATGATGTCATTGACTGTTATTTATTCTGTTGCAGTTCGAAATAACGATTTGTTGTTATGATCAAGATCTCTGAAATCTTTAGCAGCCTTATTACAAAAAGCGGTTTAACTAAAAAACCAGGTTTAAACTTCTATAAACTACGGTTTAGACAAAAATGGTATTACAAATCGTGGTTTTGCGATAAACCATAGACTTAATCATGGTCTAACGCTAAACCTCGGCGACCCCTAGTTTAACGATGGTCTAAATCACTAAATCGGATCTGACAAAGTTTCTCTTTTAGGTTATATCATCTATTTAATTGTGTTGTTTTGTTTTAACTCGAAAATGAATATTAACATGGTCGATTTAATTGATAATGAGTATATTGAAGCCGCGGAGTTGTTGGAAATGCCACGCCGACACAACAGAAATCGTGTTCGAGTCAATCCCATTGTGGAATAATCCGATGAAGATTTCAGCCAAAAGTATAGGTTTAATAAACGTTATGCAAAGAAAATAGTGGACTTAGTAAGAGAAGATTTAACTAGAGCGGCTCGATTATACTTAAGCTAAATGAACTTTGTTCAACTTGCGATGGTCTTGTTTAATGTTATGGTTTCATATATCGCGCGAGAATGTTACGTTTCGATACACGTACTTAGATATATTTTAGAAATAAATACGACAATGTGCTTACGTAAACAAAACTGCAATCGACGAAATAACTAAATAATGTTTATATCGATGCAAAATAACCAGGTCTCAATATTTTTAACACTCCTAAACATCATCTAATCATTAGCGTATTATCAAAACTATTTCTTTTCTGGGCATACGGAACGTTGCAATAGAATGACATCATGGTGAACGAATGATATTTGTATTAATCTGTGGTTGATATTTAGACAATGGTTCAAATGACGGTAGTAAGAAGACCACGGTTTTTTTAAGTTTTGTAATACGAACAAGTTTAGACCATGGTTTTGCAGATAAGCTTGGACTTGATAGTACAGGTTTAAACCAAGGTTTATTTAGTTTTTTGTAATAAGACTGTAGTAGTTTTAGTTAAGCCAATCAGACATTGGGTACTACTTACATTTCAAATTAATTATTTAAACAATATTAGCTATAAAGATTCGTTTTTTTTTAGATTAGGTACTAGCAATGCGAGGGCCTCTCCAATTAAGCTTTATATGGGATTCAAATCCGGATCCTCTCGGATACACGGACTCCTCTAACCCCTAGTCTGACTACTCTGTACCCAAGTTGTAACCACATTGGTATTGGTACGTTTTACCTACTCTATAACATTGGTCTAAATTCAACAGCACTTTGTTAAGGAAAAAGTATTTTCTAACAAAAAAAAACGTAAGACAAAAATATAACTAGACTTCAATAATGTTAGTAATATCAAGGTTTTACTAAGGAAAACGAAGCCCGTTAGGCCCGTGTTACAGTACGTTGGCCAGGCATAGTTTTGAATAGGTTGCTGATTAATAGTAGGTTTTAAAATTAACGACAAACCAAATGACAGACAGACAATTGCGCTCCTTGACCCTAATTCTGTGGAAACACCTAGATTTCATAAATTAACATTCTCGTTTGTGTTAAGTACGTATTAAAAGTGTACTTATTGTTGTTCTTCTCGTGTACGTCCTACAAGAGCAAGAGAACAATACTTTTAGTTGTTAAATTGAGTTGATTTGTAATTTGTGTATGAGAGGATTGGCGACAATAATAGGTAAACTTTTATCATCGCAACGTCAAATAAAATGTGTGTAGTACGCATGCGTCACACGAGGCGGGAACGAGCGCGATTGGCCGCATCCGCTAGCAAATTGAACGCCGCGGACGTCCGCCGACGAGAGCGAACGTTGCATATTTAAAAATATTGTCAAATTGAATTTCGAATGGATATTTTTATTATTTTGTTAAATATGGCTTTATCAATCTTTAAAGGTATATAGCCAGTGTCGAGTAATACATCTAGCGTCGATTTTGGAAAACCAATATGGACTTAATTCCTATATTTTTTAAGTACAAAATTTACTATCGAATGTAATAAGTTGGTACATTACGTATTATCTACATTCAGCAAGTGTGCTAGATCACTTATCGATAATAATGTGGGTGTACGGCAACGCAATGCACCCCTGTCTAGCCCTTTGAGAATAGCTTAATGGTTAATAATCATAATAAATTATTAGGAACATCTGCGCCTTAAAGCTTTGACTACAATATCGCTGAAACTGAATATATTGCCATTATTAGTCACTGACAAGCCGCCATCGCTCAAGCTCTTTCAAAACAAACTGAAAATATCAAAATAATGACAAACTACACTCTAAATAACAATTATTAACTTGCTAATTAACTATTCCTTTGCCTTTTAACATTTAATTACGGTTTACTTAGTCTTTCAATATTTATATTGAGAAATCATGCTATCACTGTCATTTTTATTTAGGAATTCTGTGATGTCAGCGGCCTGGAGTAATGTCACATAAAAATATTCCCCCCAAGCTGTTTCAGGTTTTACGTAGCAATAGGTATATAAGAAGACAGAAACACGAAATACTTTTAACCGCATTTTAAGTCCCGTTAACATTATGTCCATGTTTAAATACCAAACCTTTTAAACACTGCCAGCCCCAAAAATATCAGGCATAATTACAGGGTCCTTACCTTTGCTTTATAAAAAAAAATAAGAGAGAGAAAAAAAAGTAAATAAAAGCCCGCGAAACGACGACAAAGCGCGATCATATCGTGAACGCGACCCTTTTAATTAAAAACTCTAATTTCAAAAATGGAACGGCCGCGTTCGAAATTCAAATTTGAACGAATGTTTTCTTTATTTTAAATGGCGTTCTATTGTCGCGGTTTCATGAACTATGGGTTGCTAAGATGAAGATTAATTAGACTTTAATTAATGAGTCCAGGACTATCTATACATTCTGAAATATCTACTACAATTTGTATTGACGTCCGCATTGTGTATGCATCTAAGCGTAAACTGCTCGACAGCTAAAACTTATACAACTTAGAACTTACTTCTTATCGCTATATTCAACATGTGTTTAAATCTGATAAACAGTTGCAATAATATTGTCTTAAACATTATGATATGTTACGCATAGATTCCCACCAAACTGTTGGTTTAGTATGAATAAGTATATTAAACTCTAACATTGTTTCAAAGCCTTATTCGAGCACATTCACAATACATCTGCCTCCGAAACTCGTTCCCAAAAATAGAGAATTGTTTATAAAAACATGCCCTTGTTTGTTCGCAGATGTTCTGAACACGTGCAGTCTGGCGCGAGTTCCGTTCGAGTTACAAGTGGTAGGCCACATTGGTAAGTCGACCACAGATAAAAATTATAATAATTTTCATAATCGTTTTTTTGTGGCAACTCCTATTGACATTATGCCATTAAAAATACCTAAGTACCTATTGTAAAATTAAATAAATTATTTGTAAAGCGTAATAATATATCCTAGTTGTGGGAGTCTGAAATTAAATACCTATATTTCTATTGAAAATAATATTAGAAAATATTGACCTCTTAGTCAAGTGGTTTTAGCGTGGGCCGCTCGGTTCACTGCAACGGGTGGTTGCGGGCTCGATTCCCGTTAAATCAAAGGTTAATTATGTTTTTTTAAAATCCCTGGGCTGGGTGTCACTGGGATCACTCCCAGTCCTTTGATCGGTACCCATAGTACAAATGTCCTTTAGTTTGGGACCATACAGTTAGTGAGTTAGTCTGGCGATATTTATTTGTAGACTCATGCTATAGAACATGTGGGGTGAACAAATAGACCCTTTAGTGGTTACAACACGACATAGAACGAACATTTCCTGTGTTAAAGCCATTTATTTGTTTGTTGATATACAAAGTATACTGGAAGTGAATTACAAACTTAATTTCCTTGGAGTTTTTAATGAAGGTGTTAAGAGCTAGTTTTTGGACTGAATTAATCCTGCTAATTCTTGAGGAAGCATACGATTGCATAGACAATCATATTTCTATACACGCGTAAGTACTAAAGCAATACCTGCACACAATGGCCATGCTTATGGCCTATGGCCATAGCTTTAGGAGCCTAATATGCTTGAGTGTTTCTCAAAGAAGATCGCAGCCTTGATGGTCACAGCAATCAGGCTTAGTTAAAAATAAGTTTTTATTTTGTGTGGCAAAGAATTACTCTTTAATGTTTTCCTTCACCGAAATTATGATTCGCACATAGATTTCGAAAATACAGAGGTACGAGCCGAGGTTTGAACTCAGGACCGCAAGACAATCGTCTATCACTGCTATTCTATGTCTTATCATGGTAATTAGTGTACATTCGTAATAAGCTATCGTAATTAACTAATCTGAATATGTCTGACTTTATTTACGGAGAATAAGGTGGTATTATTTATTTATTTATGATCAGGCAACGCAACCCCGTAGATATATACCTTATACGAGTATTATACTAACATACATATTTAAACTTTAACACTAAACTAAACTATGGGTGGTGACAGCGGCGATCTCCCAGAGAGCGCCTGAACACCACACCCTTCGGCCAGTAGTCTTCCTGCATGAAGGTTGACAGCCTGACCACAAACGCATTGAAACCAGCGTTGTGATAAGAGTCCAAGGGCTGAACTCTCAATAAGACATTGCTCTTTATTCTGATGTACTCAGCAATGTCCACCGCCGTGCTGGGCCCTAACCACGCTAGCTACTCAAATCGTAATAGAAAAGCAAAAGCTAGCGATTGCGTTTCAAACGCTCCGCTTTTGACGTTTTGCTGACACTATACCATATCAATGTCAGTAGAAATCGTGAAGCTCGTGTCAGCAAAACGTCAAAAGCGGAGCGTTTGAAACGTAATCGCGAGCGTTTGCTTTTCTATTACGATTTGAGTAGCTAGCGTGGTTAGGGCCCTGGTATTATGCTAATCCAGTATACTTGTACATCTGTGTAGCTCGCTCCCTCAATCCTCCCGTCAATTTGGAGGCATCAAGGCACCCCCAAATGACATAGGATTGAAGTTAACTTCCTATCTATCTATACCAAGGAACATCAACTTTATATTTAGAATGCCAGTGTGCGTTTGTTCGCAACTCTTCTACCCCTAAACGGCTTGACCTATTTTGATGATTTTTAGTAGGTGCTTATGGAGTTACCTAGGTGCTTCCTACTTAAAGCAGTGCTAGCCGATTGGTCGCCCGCGTTTGCAGGCACAAGGTCCTGGGTTCAAACCCCGGCTTGCACCGCTTGGTTTTTCGAAATCAATGAGGAAATCATACACGTGCTTACGAAAGTTAACCAATTCGGAAGGCATGTGAAATCTACCATCACGCACTGGGCCAGCATGGTGGATTATGGCCTGAATCCCCCTTGCATTGAGGGGAGGCCCGTGCCCGATAGTGGGTTAATTATAAGGGCTAATTATAGTAATAATAATAATTATTATTATCTTTGGTGAAAGTTATCTGATGTTTATACTGATTTATTACTTAATAACATATTGTTATTATCTTGTACAATTATATACATAATTATTAGATGAAAAAAAACAATCTTATCTATAATACAACTCACAAACATACTACCCTATGAAAGCCCCATCAAATATACAAGCCTATCCATAATTCACTGGGACATCATCTCTGCCGACCCCCTCTGGCGCAGACGCGGCGTAATGAATTAATTAAAGATTTCCACTCCGCTAGCAAGCCTGATGGGAAATTAGCGACGGCAGCGCCATCCAGCGGCGAGTAGCGGATATGCTGAAACTGAAAATGAAATTTTCGCGACGAATTTTGGGATTGAACGCATGATAGATTTTTCTACACAATTTTTCCCGTGAATTCGCTAACGGGCCCAATGGAAGACCAGCGCTGGTTCTTGTCAACCAGCACATGCTGAATTGGGTCCGTTTGTGGCGAGCAGAATTTTTAACTTTTTTTCATTTACTTTTTTTTGTTATCTTTTTATCCTGTAAGCCACAATAAAGTTTTTTCTTTCTTTCTTTCTTTCTACAGCATTACTTATGTAAATACAATCGTATTATCAAACATTAATAACTATATGTTCCCAAACTAGCAACGCTTGGGTTTGGACAGAGGGAGGGATAGGTTAGACTTCCGGCTCTCCCACTCATCGGCCGAAATCCTATTAATATTATAAATATTGATTTCTTATATTTACGCGAATACTACATATTGAAATAAAACTATTTTTACGGATTATATCGCGTTTTTAACTATGACATCAGGACGTCTAACACCTCAGTCCCCCCGTGACCACGGTCGCTGTAAAGCAACCGAAATGTCGGGAACATAAAAAGTAAAAAATAAACGCGATATAATCCGCAAAAATAGTTTTATTTCAATATTATAAATGCGAAAGTTTGCGAGTGTGGATGTTTGTTACCCTTTCAGGCAAAAACTACTGAACGGATTTGGATGAAATTTGAAACACAGATAGTTTATAACCGGGATTAACACATAGGATACTTTTTATCCCGATAATCCCGAAATTTTTGTTAAGTTACATACTACTCGGACGAAGTCGCGGGCACAGCTAGTGTGGCTTTATAGCAGCTACTTTACGTCATTTTTCTGTGAGAGATCGGTACTACCCCGGTCGAGCCAGTCCGTAGCTTTACCACCGTCAATATGACACACACATTTTGTTGTGTATCATACAAAATACAAAACTAAACAACAGCTGATGCACTCCAGCGATGACCCGACACTTAGACTTAATGATCGAAACGCGAGGGGTTGGGAAAATTAACTAATCACTTGAATGGGGGTGGTTCACCCGCATTTTAAAGGTTTTTGGGGTTGCTCTGTGACATTAGGGTGGCTATCTAGAGATGAATCATAGGTGTAGATCAGTAGTGCGTGTTTCTAATCTCGCGCCGGCATAATCGATCTCAAATCTTACAGCAAACTCGAATGTATTCTCAGTACAAAATTATATCACAAGAATTCACCGAGGGCGCTTTTAAAATATTATTTTGTGTCATTTCATGACATGACAACGATGATTTGAGATCGATTTATAAGACTATCGAGCCAAATTTATCGAAAATTTGCAGTATGGTATGGTCGGCTCACTACACCGAATGGTAGTGGGTTCGATTTCTGCCATAGTAATTCAAAGCAAAGTAAGCCAAAAAGTATTTATGAATAGTCAGAATCTACCACCGGTTCGGAATGCCGCTTCCACTGAGAAGAGCCGGCAAGAAACTCAATGGTTACTCTTTTCAATGAATAAAAGATGGTGTATATTCTCAGGAACAGCAACAGAATGTGAGCAGGCAACACCATTGTCACTAAATAAGTAAATAGTTATCAAATCTCACTCAGATTTAGATATTTTAATTAGAAAACTAGTTTAGTAAGGTGTGCATACCTATTCTGAAGTTTGACTTTTTGTGATTTGCCCCAATCTGGGGGTCTCTGGGATCGTTTCCAGTCCACTGTACGGTACCCATAGTACAAGCGTTGCTTAGTTTGGGACCATACTGTTGGTGTGTCGGTCTGGCGATGTTTATTTCGACCTCGCCCTATATACCTTTTCCCTACAGGTTCGAGACTGGAGGTAGAGGCGTGCCCTTTTCAAAACGAGAAGGTCTCTACGGCCACAATCGCGACAACAAGCGTGTATTGTTTGAACTGTGGCCCTTTGCCGTAATCATCCGCCCAGGGGCCGTCCTACGCAAATAATTTCAAATTTAATACACTACGCGCGTTTAGATTTGGCTCACATGGGAGGCAGTTCGACATTTAATTATTTATTACAAAAAAATATTTTCTAAATAAATTATTGAATATAACATTTTATTACACGCCTGTAATAAAATGTTCAATAAAAAAGGTATATTATTTAAACAAGCTTTTTGTTCGCTAGCATAGATTTCATTTTCAGCGTCACCTACCGAGTCCAATTATAACTAAAAAACATTCAGGTGACCCCGTAAGTATACACAAAAACATCAAAATCAGTCAAGCCGTTTAGGAGGAATGTGATTCGCAGATGAAAACCATAATACCAGAGTCGCGAGCTGGATTGTTCACATATTATCTTATGTATCCTAAAAGCCTCACACAAATCTCCATGTATGGATGTAGGGCTTATTCAGACCATTCTGTGAAACCCTCAATCAGAAGTTGCTAAAAAATTATGTGGTTTGGTAACATTCGCCCAGCAATGTTCACCAAGATAACTATATTGTAAGGTGTCGATAAAATGTAATAAGGTACGATGGGGCTGGCATATCCTAATTGGACAAAAGCCCCAAAACAATATTAGAATTAAAAAAATTATAATCTCCATGTAACACCTCTCTAATCCCGCGGTCACTATAATCACAGCGCGCCAGGTGCGCACATTTACAGCGCTGAAACCGCGCCGCTAATTACTGAACGCACACGGACCGACATGTAAACAGAGCACAGGAGGTAATTATGGTCAACACTTTCAGCCTATAAGTGGCCTCACTGTCCCACACGTGATAAAAATGTATTAAGCGAGTGGCATTTTATGTAGAGTTATCCTTTTCGTTGCAAGGATAGATGGAAATCTTTTTGTATATAAAGTTGTGTTAGAAGAATAATATTAGCTGTCTTAAGAGCAAAGGAAATGGATCGATATTTTCAACAATAATTTATAAAGAACTACCTTTGTCGCCAAGTAACTTGGTCGTAAACACTTTTTTTTTGGAGTAATCCCTGTTTTCGGGATGATAAAATAAATAATTAAATATCGCCAGACTGACACACCAACTGTATGGTCCCAAACTAAGCAACGTTTGTACTATGGACTGGGGTGATCCCAGTGACAGGCACCCAGACCGGGGCAAATTACGAAAAGGTCCACATATTCTTATTGTTGATTAATTTCATTTTGGTGGACTTTTTATTGCTTCACGTGTACCTATATTATAAACTAGCGGCCCGCCCCGGCTTCGCACGGGTACATTGCGGTTACATTATTCGAGTTTTAGTAAGGATCCCTAATTTTTTGAAAATATATTATAGCCTATGTCACCCAGGGATAGTGTAGCTTCCCAACAGTAAAATAATTTTTCAAATCGGTTCAGTAGTTTCGGAGCCTATTCATTACAATCAAACAAACAAAGTTTTCCTCTTTATAATATTAGTATGATGACTTCAGTCTTTTTACTCGACAATCTGCTAAAGAAATAGACTATTTCCTACTGCCAACATTAAAATGTCTAGCTTGTCGTTTAAAGTATTTCAGTTCCTTAATGAATAGGTGATCTTACAGTACTGGAATATCCCGCCAAAAGGCTCAGTACTCCATCTTAAAAAAATGAAACAATAGACAATTCTTTTGTTTCAAAAATCCCTAGCTACGTTTTTTAAATCACAATATTTTTTTTGGAACCGCGATGCCTTTCATTTCATGAAACAATATCAAGGTATAGGTATCTGTGATTTTCAGCGAACGGAAAGCTTTCGAGCTCGCCCTCCGTTTTGATTCCTTTTCATTCTGATCTATATCCAGCCTCCCGTAATGTGATTACGCGGCGCAGCGGGCAGTAGCGGAACTAAATCTCTATTACGCGGTATGACGTAATCGAATTAAGTTACGTTTCACTTTTATTACGATTGTGTAATAACATTTATGAAAGGATTCCTTCAAAATAATGAATAAGGTACAGAGAAACACATTTTGTTATTTAGTTTTAGCAAGAAACCAAAAATACATCAGTATGCCTCAATTTTCCCAACGAGAAAGCAGAGTTTTCAAAGTCAAAATCAAATCGTTTATTTTGTTTAGACCCACGGGGAACTTACAATTTGTCATTCTTACATCATATTCTTAAGTCTATAACAGGATCTGTACGGTAGTGCAGTTAATACGACGCTGAGAATATTCTAGTCCCAAAGTATGAAATAAAACAAAATTCTTCTGAAAATTGCTATGTACAATACAATGTAGATGGTCATCAAACAAAATCACTACTACTACCGCCATCTACCTCCCACATAACGAAACACAACTTCAAACCACCTCAACTAGATGGCGCCACATCCAAGCCGTCAATATAAACTCGTGCATAGTTTATAAGCGCCTAACGCATCGTAACGTAAGTCCCAAAGCGATGTATCATCAAACTGCTATCTCTCCCGCGGAATGAATTGTAAAATATTCAACGCAACCGTAACTGCTTTTGTTAGGCCCTTAATGAAGTATAGACAATGTTTGTGTTGGTATTTTTCTTCTGTTGCTGGGTTTATTTATCTGTGGATTTTGGGATTATGATTTTTTAAATGCGGATTTAGGTTGGCAGAATTATAATTACTAAGGTACGCTTTGTAGATTAAAATGTTTTCCTTTTTTAAAATACTAAATGGAATACATGTAGATAAAAAATATGTACGTCATTTCTTAATGAAAAAAATTGTTCAGTATAAATTTATTTTTATAACATTATATTTTAAGTGATCAACAGACAAAATAATTATCATTTAAAACCCATTATAAGGTATTAAAAATAATATTTATTGACCCTGATGTGATTTGACGATTTTATGGCAACATTAAAGGAATGAAGTGTCATTAGTAAATTAAATGGCGACACCGCCTGTTAGTGTCAATTTATTACTATTTTATAAATATAGTATTATTATATTGATAATAATATCATTAGGTGTCAAAACTCCATGTACAATATAAATTCCCTATGCATAAGTGATAATCCCCACTTGGGTATCCCATAACATATCAAAACAACCCCATAACAATCGTGCCAGCAATTCCCTAGATACACCATACATATAGACATACTCTTCATTGTGGGAGCACCAAAATGATTTCGAACCTTAGTACCTCCAGTTTAAAGTCTAAAATTGAGATAGATTGGTCGTACAAAAGCGGTCTGTGGCAGAGACATCAATTCTCGACTGCCTTCAGCAGTTGCAATGCTAACTGGCCCAGACATGCTTGTTTATCGCCTATGAGGTTATACACTTACCCCAAATTAGTTATTATGCTATATCAATATGGTTTCTTTTTAACTGGCTGGCTGAATTATAAAACGCAACTTAAATTTGAGGCCTGCATAATGTTGAAGCGCCATAAGTGCCAGATAACGGCGACTCAAATAGTTTAGGTTGTTAAAATATCGATCTTGAAAGCAGAGTTGACTCTGAGACCGGTCTTGATTATACAGAGTGTTTAAAATGTCTAAAATAATAATTCAGGTGGATATACAGTAGCTGATATGCAGATGTATAGTGAAGGCGATGAACTGATATTATTTTCTGAGTTACGGCGCTTTAAATATTTGTATAACCCTAGTGTAATAGCCTAGGAAATAATGTAAACCGTATTGAAGAGTAGCAGCCAGCACTATGCGAGAAAAAAATTGTGATAATTGTGCATAGTACTTGATTTGTGTTCTTTTTTATACTGGCAGGAAAAATAAATTGAAATTCGATCTAATTTTTATGCGTTAATTTCGCCTAAACTCCTTTAAAGGCCGAAGTATCATTACGGACTTTTTAGTTTGTCTTATTTGTTTTTATTTATAACAACAAGTAGGTACCTACACTGATCATAAATACATAACCTAAACAAGATACCTACTAAATATATTATACAACTAAAGCTAAGTACTCTCTTATTTACATGAAATCACACCGTACATAAGTACAAAAAATCAGAGTTAATTAATACCACCACCCAGCTAGGTAAACGCCGCTCGCAAGCAGTCGCACTCAAATATGAAACATTCTGTATAATGATATCACACTAAAACAATTATTGCCAAATACTGTACTGCGGCATCATTGGCCTTTAAAAACCTTTTTTTGCAGATAAAATAGAAAGTATCTCACCAATTAATAACATTGGGTAGTTAGCAGCGACAGAAATATCATAAGAGGCCGTTAATATAACCGGAACGACCCCAGAACGGTCGTTAGAAGCGATATTGGGTTGCCGTGAACTAAATCATTTTTTTAATTCTTACCCTCGTGTGTAACACTTCTATTAATTTAGTGGTTTCAAAACTAATTGAGACTCAGAAAATGGTACTATTAGAGAAACCAGACTTAGATTTATCTTAACTGCGTTAGTTATGACGTAGCTACCTTTCGTAGGTTAGGTGAAGTTTGCACACCTTTTCAAGTTAGCAACGTGGGAGCAAAAGCAAGCAGGCGGGTAGCATCATATTTGCCGACTGCTATATCTAAAAATATTCGTTACTTTAGACATAACATTGAAGTAAAAAAAAAGTTTTTAATTTTAAATAATAGATGTAGGTATTAATATTTCTCACTGGCACATCAATCCCTAAAGCTGTTTAAGTCGGAGACAGACACTTCGTATATTCTTTTATCACTACAAAGTATAAAACAAAGTCGCTTCCCGCTGTCTGTATGTCCCTATGTATGTTTAGATCTTTAAAACTACACAACCGATTTTGATGCGGTTTTTTTAATAGATAGAGTGATTCAAGAGGGAGGGTTATATGTATAATACATACATAATATAGTAGAGAAACACTGATAATTTTAGAGCCGTGCGAAGCCCGGGCGGGTCGCTAGTTATACAATAAATAAATATAAATTACATAGATCAATATTGCCAGACAATTACACCAACTGCATGGTCCCAAACTAAGCAACGCTTGTACTATGGGTACTGTACAATGGAATTGGGAGCGATCCCAGTGACACCCAGACCAGAGCAAATTACGAAAGGGCCATTTCCCAAATTTACTACGGCGGGAATCGAACCGGCAACCACCATGTGCAGTGAGCCGAGCGGCCTACGCTCGAACCACTGCGCCAAGAGGTCGTCGCAAAAATGCAGCAAATATTACTAATAATATTTACAAATAAATTTGTCTAAAAGTCCCAAGTTGTGCGCCATTAGCCGTTTGAAAGATACCCTTGTCAAACGCGAGCCGGCAATTGAATTTCGAACCTGCCGCCCCCGCCGCCATCACTCACACTTCGAAACTGTAGTTATGTCTGTTAATTAATGGCTAAACAAAGGGGCAACTAATTGTTAAGACGCATTTTCAAGATTATCATTGTTGTCACATAAAATTCATTAGAAGGAACCCCTTCAGTTGTGGCGCTCGACACTATATTCGCCTTAAAATTTATGTTATATATTAGGCTTTAGGTCGTAGGTTCACTAGCGTAGATTTTTATTATCTAGATGTCGACAACAGCGCCACCTATATGGTCTAACTGTAGCTAAAAACTATCCAAGTGACTACATAATTACAAGAAAAAATATCAAATTCTGTCAAGCTGTTTAGGAGAATTACGTATACACGCACACCGGAATTTTAAATATGAAAGATTATATTGAAGTTACGCGCATTCGGAAGTTTAAACGGAGATAAGGTTTTCTTCTATTGTCACAATGATGTTGCATTATATAGTGTTTTAAAAGGCGTAACTATTTAGTGTATTGCCG
Organism: Notodonta ziczac; assembly: GCA_918843915.1. Taxonomy (NCBI): domain Eukaryota; kingdom Metazoa; phylum Arthropoda; class Insecta; order Lepidoptera; family Notodontidae; genus Notodonta; species Notodonta ziczac. The sequence continues at coordinate 811,749 of OU974065.1, read as the reverse complement.
GCTCTTTCATTGGAAGCGGCATTCCGAACCGGCGGTAGATTCTGACTATTCATAAGTGCTTTAATTATTAGATGGTTGCATGGATGGGTGGTTGTATGTAAATATCTATAATTATCGTGGTACATCGCGCATAAAAACTAAAATCAAAGATATGTTGACAGAGACATGTATTTTAATAATTAAAATAGATAGTGAATGAAAAAAAAGCGAAGTTTCTTGCAAAGCTTTAAAAAGCATAATAAAACAAGTATTGTTAGTATTTTTACCGCCCGCCTGTCCATAAACTACACAATCATAAACTTACATTTTTATAACTTTAGTTATAAAAATAACAACTATGTACACCCTACCCATGTTTCGTTTGTAATTAAATCTGAAATATTTAAACGTTACACTAGCACCATCTAGTGTCGAATAGTTGAACAAGTAGGTAGTTCATAATACAAACCCCTAGTTAGTCTATTAGGTTGCTGATTTTTTATAAATAGCCACTAAATACTTGTAAATAGATCACAAAAACTTTTTCCTTAATCGGTTCGGATACAACGAAGTCATCTTATGCCATCCATACCACAGCCTATAGAGCATAGATCCTTGCAAAACCAAAGGCATTGCTCACACATTGTACGAGGAAATGGGACCAAAGGAGGGTAAGGGTAGGGGTTGAGCTTCCAACTCTTTCACTCAGCGTACAAAACGCAGACATCATAACTATCTTACGCCGATCTTCTGTGTGAGGATGGTACTACCCCAGTCCACCGTGCCCGTAAATGAGCTATAGTCAATTAGCTACAGCTTGACTTTACTAAAGAAAGATAAAAACTTCAGAATTCTCTCACTACTATTACTTACATTTTTAAACCTTACCTCAAAATCAATTTAGCTCTTCCAAATAATAAATTTCAAAATACCGTCCCCAGAAAATGCTGGAACAAGTTATTTTCGATTCGGTCGATTGGAGCTGGTTCAGAATTAACGCTCAATTGAAGTGGTCGGCGGCCAGCGGTCGTAAATCTAGTAGGGGGGGGCGGGGGTCGTTGACGACACTCGCTGTGTTCCTTACGCCTCTTTGAACTTCGATTTTAAAGGTTAACTTTGAAGATTTATTTTTGTTATTAATTTTTGGTGTTTTTTTAGAGCAATTGTTTATAAACACTTAGATCAAGTTAGTTAAATAATTTTATATAACTTTATACGAGGAGGAATCGGGATATAGTCCACTATCTATGACATTATAATGTTTGTAAATTTCACACGTTTCATGGAAAACGTGCAGATTTCATCATGCTTACCTTTCAATAAGAATAAACGACATAGATGGTTATATTTTCTGTTGGTTGATACATCTGATTGGTACCAAGATAAATCTACAGTCAGCTGTTATAAAGAAATCCAGCAGATATTTTGTTTATGCCAAGTACACTAACTTTAGCATTAACTATGACGCCATGCAAAATATCGAGCATTATTGAAACAAGACGTTATATTACAATTCTACTCACAACCTACCCCCCCAATTCGGGTGACCCAATGGCACGGAACATGAAAAATCTGTTGCGAAGCATACTCGAGTGATTTTATTTTAACAAATCGTTATATGTCAGTGCAAACGACATATTGTCTTAATGATTCCTTTCTTGGTTGACTGACTCGTTCCTGTAGTGGTTACAAGGGTGTTCTGAGGGTCTTGGTTCGGTTTCTAGGTTATGTATTAGTATTAATTGAAATCTGTTTTATTCTATGGACACACTCCGTCTGGTATGCCTCTGTATGTAAACATTGATTAAATATGGGTTGCAATAATGCACCTTATCTTAAGGGTATCCTAAGGGTATGATGGTAATTCTGAATGAGATACTGAATCGACTGACGGACGTTACAAGACTTTCAGACATTACTCGTATTTGAGAAATGCTTAATTTTAAAGTACCAAACCAAAAAGCAGTAGTAACGTTCCTGTTTCGGCTGTAAGAATGCATTTCATTCGCTGCAAAACGAACAATCTGCTGATATTTCTTAACAAAAATATCCCACAAGCCCACAACACAATCATAATAGCCCTTATAACTCATAATTACAATACTCAAAAAGAAGTCATAACAAAGGGAATAAAAACATCTTTATTTGACAAAATTAATTAAAAGATGATTTCTTAGTACAATGGTCCCACGTTGGGCGCCATTTGTAGTTGGCGATTTTTCTTTTTAATAATCGTGTTTTTTTCTTTTGTTCCAGGTACTGACAGAGGAGGATGTTAAGCTACAAATAATAAAGTTTTTTTGTTTATCAGAATAAGAAATATAAAAATGAATTACCTTGGCGTCAGTATAATACATAACTTTAAAAAACTGAATGTTTTATCATGTAGAGAATAATCATAAAATGTTTGTGAACTTTACGAGTCTCTTGGCTCTTTTAGCATCGACGACGATGTAGAGGCACCATTTTATATATAACTTAGAAATAAGTGAAGATAATGTTGTAAATAAGCTTTAAAATAAAAAAATAAGTAGAATAGGTACACACTATGAAATAATATTTGTCGAACTTCCTTACAGGTTCGTTTTAAGACTTCAGAAGCCACCATGCATCATGAAAGCTACCATCAACCAACTTCAAATCAATTTCTGCATTTTATATTGTGTCAAATTATATTTGCACACATTTAGGATGCAGGAATTAAAATCCCGCCATCTACTGTTACCAGAAACAACTACAAGTTCAGTGCTATTCGCTAATAGATAGCAGCAGTCGTGCCTCTACTACTAACTATGCTACTCGCCAAAAGATGGCAGCACTAGTAGGTTTATTATTTTTTTTTGACTTGAGCTGTTATAAGTGTTATACCTCCCAAACGATTGAACCGTTTTTGTTGATTCGGATAATTTAGTTCGCTAACTGGTAGCCTTGAGCAGCTCCTTGAGCAGTACAGATATGTTTGATGGGAATCGGTTCAGTCGTTTTGAAGATTCACGCGTTTTTTAAAATTCAAGTTATGGATTTATGAAGAGAGAAGAGTGTTCTGAAGTACGATGTATCGCCTTGTGCCCTTGTCATTCTTCTTGCCCTGTGTGTTGATACGACTGGACGGAGAACTGATAAGGGCATACGCTTTACAATAACGACGATTTTAAAGAAGACATCCCATCCCATCTTCCAGCCATGAAGAAAAAATCACGTATTGAATTACCTGGAGAATATTTTTTGATGGACTGAATAGGTAAACAATAAATAAATATTGCCAGACTAACTTCTATTAAGTCTCGCGGAAAACGCCAAATTGTACAAAATCTGCGATATTTATTCCTGTTTAATAGTAACCATTCATCATCATCATCATCATCATCAGCCTATGCTTGTCCACTGCTGGACATAGGCCTCCTCTAATGAGCGCCATAGCGCCCTGTCTTCAGCTTGCCGCATCCAGCATCTGCCTGCAGTAACCATTGTCTATTGTTAATTATTTTCTACTAGCTGTGCCCCCCGACTTCGTCCGCGTAGTATTTAACGTAACAACAATTTCGGGATTATCGGGATAAAAAGTATCCTATATGTTAATCCCGGTTATAAACTATCTGTGCTCCAAATTTCATCCAAATCCGTTTAGCAGTTTTTGCGTGAAGGAGTAACAAACATACATACTTACATACATACATACATCCACACTCACAAACTTTCACATTTATAATATTAGTAGGATATAAATATACTTGACTTTGTACTTACCTACTTAATAATAAATTATACATTGAAATAAAACTATTTTTACGGATTATATCGCGTTTATTTACTTTTTATGTTCCCGACGTTTCAGTTGCTTTACAGCAACCGAGGTCACGGGGGGACTGAGGTGTTAGACGTCCTGATGTCATAGTTAAAAACTGGGTACCCTCAAAATTTAGTTGGTGTTTGCGGTCCGATCCATGCAGAAAGTGCTCACTGTGTCTCGAGGTCTTGCAATGGTACGCTTGGTTTTGGATTTAATTATATTAATTACTGGTTCCCAAGTTGGTGGTAGCACCCAGCCATCTTCCCTATTGAAATTAGGATGTTTTTTGAATTTCAATGGCCTCACGTATCATCCTTGGTCGGAATCGGTGTTCTTTTGCGAGGATCTGTGGTTTATCAAATCTGATAGAATGGCGGGTGCGGTCCTGTACATGTTCACAGATTGCAGACTTCGTGGAGCGCCGTTGTTTCTCGTCAGCTATGTGTTCTTTTACGCGGGTTTTAACTGATCTTTTAGTTTGCCCTATGTAGGAGAGCCCACATTCACAATTGAGTTTGCATCTTGTAGAGGAATGTGACACTTGACAGGTGGTAAGAACTGACTAATCTTCTTTGGTGGCTTGAAGTAAGTTTTGATTGAAGCCCGTTTCAAGATGTAGCCAATCTTGTCTGTGACACCTCTTATGTATGGTAGTACAGCAGGTAGACGCTCGACTGTGGCTGGTTTCACTCGGTCACTGTGATGGCGGCGCGGGATCCGAAGCTTGTTGTCATGCAATACTTGCTTGACATGATGGATCTCGGCAGCCAGTTGTTGCTCATCATAGATCCCTTGTGCTCTCTGAAACAAAGATTTACCCACGGTAGCTAACTGTGTTGGATGGTGGTGAGATTCACCGTTTAAGTACCTATCAGTATGGGTCTTTTTCCTATACGCGATATAATCCGTAAAAATAGTGTTATTTCAATGTGTAGTATTCGCGTAAATATAATAAAACAATAAATAAATTCTACTTGTAATTCGATGTATTCCTTGCTGGGTGTGATAGACGAGCTAAAATCTAAATAGTAGAAAATCGGACTCCCTGTATCATTGTTATGTCATTCCAGTATAAAATGGCACGTCAAAAGCGTACTCAAGACCGGTCTCACACTTGAGATCAATCTATTCATACGGGCGTTGTTGAATGAGTCTTATTTCAACATAAACTTATTGTTTTCACCATAATAAAGCTGTTTTAATTATAAAATGTCCAAAATTAATTGGCATTTGAAAAGGTTATGACTAAATACAGTATTATTTTGGTGATGAATTGGATCACAAAATTTGTAAATATCTAAATTGAGAAATACATAATTTCTTATAACAAAGTGATGTAGTACTAGTTGTTGAATTGTATCTCAATTTTAGCTCTAAGTCTAATTACCAGTAACCTTTTACACCTGCATAGGCTATTTATATTAGTTAACTAGCTGAGCCCGCCACTTCGTCCGCGTGGAATGTAACTTAACAAAAAAGCCCGCTCCCGCGTTCTGAGCCCGCGCGAAAGGAGCCATTTTTTATTTTGTTTTTCTAAAATAAAAGTAGCCTAAGTTACTGCTTATAACATTAGCTATTTACCAGTGAAAGTCCCGTCAAAATCGGTCCAGCCGTTTCGGAGATTACCCGGAACAAACACACAGACAGACAAAAAAAATTTAAATCGCGTTTTTGTTATAGGTGTCGTATGCACTTTCATATGCATTTAGTGAAAAGGTGTTATTTTGATATTACAAACAGACACTCCAATTTTATTTATTTGTATAGATGTATAGATGTCTGTATATTAAATTATAATATCACATATTTTACATTGTTGTACCAACTTAATGATTTCTTAATAAATGATAACTTTTACAATCTTACGAATTTTATTTCTAAACGCTAAACTAATTGATTCAATCAATTATGAATTTGACAACTTCTTGGCGCAATGGTTCGAGAGAAGGCAGCTCGGCTCATTGCACATGGTGGTTACGGGTTCGATTCCCGCCGGGTAAAATTTAGGAAATGGCCTTCTCGTAATTTGCCAATGTCTGGGTGTCACTGGGATCGCCCTCAGTCCATTGTACGGTCCCCATAGTACAGCGTTGCTTAGTTTGGGACCATAAAGATGGTGTGTCAGCCTGGCGATATTTATTAATATTTTACTTCATTGGATACAAATCGCGACTATACTAATATCTATGACACATCTTCAAAATCAGGAATATTTTGAAGATGTGTCTCACTCATACGTAACGACCATGACAAAGATACTTACAGTATAATCAGTTCATTTCATGACACGTGAATTATTGCAAATTGGCCCATATGCCAATGCCATAAGAGTCACAGCACGTATCTTCGTGAAATGAACCAACTATACCTACTAAGTTGTCTTACCTGGCAACCCCCTTAAAACACATAGCCACCCCGTTTAAAATAATCAGCCTTCTGATACCTAATTGGTCAGAAATATAATTATTAGGGTGTGGCTTCTATCGCTATGGTAACTAAATACACAACAGAAAGGACCAATCAACGGCCTCGAGATCTTGGCGCAGTGGTTTTAGCATAGGCCGTTACACTTCACCGGGTGGTTGCGGGTTCAATTCCCGCCAGGGAAAATTTTGAAATTGGCCAGGTCTGGGTGTCACTAGGATCGCCCCCAGTCCATTGTACGCTACCCATACTACAAGCTTTGCTTAGTTTGGGACCATACAGTTGGTTTGTCAGTCCGGCGATATTTATTATTAGTTATTTCTACAAAATATGAGTACCTACCTACTTAGGTACTTAAATGATGACTGAAATAAAATCTTAACAACATAATGTAGATTCACATTCACTGTTTGTACATCAATTAACTGTACTATACACAGACTAATAAGCCATAGACGCCGCATAGACGGGCACCCCCGCTCGCCTAACAATAGCATTACCACTGCCTTATGTATGACCGCACCTGACATTTGATCGACCCATCCACGCCTTGACTTTGAACGGACCAATCCAAATCCGCCATCTTCCCCGATACGCCGCCGCCAGCTTTTGACAATTGCATTCTCATACAATAGTGGACGTCAGCTGTGTGTTGTCTTATTGGTCTGGTACACAGATATAGATTTACATAGATAACGCAAATGCATGTACTTCGCGTGTACGAAACCCCGACCAAGCGTCAAGGTTGGTCGCCGCTATCTTACAGTCCGCGCGACGACAGATATAAAACAATGTGAGTATGAGCGAGATAATCACTCGAGATAATCGTAGCGGGCGGAGGGGCATCGGCGGCATCGGCGTCTTTGAATCGGTTTGGATTTGCCGTCACTAATGACGTCACAGTAAGTGTTAAAAATTCGGCACGCTTGGTTTCAATACAAATAGTGATACTTGCGTTATCTATGTAAATCTATAGGTATCTGTGGTCTGGTAACTAGGCACTAGATGAAAGATCTCACGGCAGAGATTAAAACTTTATTGAAGTATCGCCGGCCGAACTCACCGACTGTATGGTCCAAACTAAGCATCGCTTGTACTATGGCTACCTTAAAATGGACTGGGGGCGATCCTAGTGACACCCAGACGAGGGAGAATTACGAAAAGGCCATTTTCGAAATTTACCCTGACGGGAATCGAACCCGCAATCACCCGGTGCAGTGAGCCGAGCGGCCTACGCTCGAACCGCTGCGCCAAGCGGTCGACAGATGCTGGATAAATTCCTAAATAATACCTATAACTACTTTCCAAAGAGGGTCAGGTCACAGGTTCATTACCAATACAAAGCTTCTGAAACTACTGAATAATCTATTATGCTAGCTAACCCGACAGACTTTGTCCTATCTTTTAGGGGTATAAAAAATAGATAGTAGCCGATTCTCAGAGTTACTGAATGCACATATAAAATTTCATAAAAATCGGTCAAGCCGTTTCGGAGGAGTATGGTAACTAACATTGTGACACGAGAATCAATACATAGTATAAAACAAAGTCGTTATTTATTTACTTATTTAAAGTTAAATAGAACGGCCAGAGGCCAATTACACTAATTAACTATTTAACTAAATATACATTACAATTTCTAAAAATCATTCATCCTTCTCACAATCTTCGCCCATTCATCCGCAAACACATCCATGCATGCGTTGGAATCCAGGAGCTCGCCGCGAAGTTAATTTTTTTTTCAAAATCTGACAATAATAAAAGGCACATTTTGTAATTCGCAACAAAGACCGTGTGCAGTGCATTTATTAATATATCCAACTTACTCTAAAACATTTCAAGAACGACAGCTATCCAGATAATCTGGCAATTTTTGTATATTTAGTGATTTACTAGTATCATATCCACCGTGATAATATTTAGAGTAAAATAAATGTATTAATAAACGCGCTGCATACTGCGTTTGTCGCAAATCACAAAATGTAGTCTTAAATGTTTTCAGATTTTGGATAAACTATAAAAAATACTCGAAAAATTGGAATTTCGCGGGCTAGACAGGCGCCATCACCTTAAGTGCAGTTAGGGTGCGCGGTACTGGTGACTTAGCTCGGGCAACGGTACGACAAGCGGGAATTAGGAAACACAGCTATAATAGCCTACTTTACGCGATTTTCTGTTAGAGGGTGATACTACCCCATTTGGGCCAGCCTGACTACCACTATATATTGTCAGAAGCTTAAAAATTAAGCAGCTCTCAAACAAAGAGTATGCTAGGTGAAACAAAAAGGTATACTATTTTCTTGCAACTTTACTTTGTAAATCTAAAACTTTAACTAAGGCTTTGTGGGACAGTTGAAGTACTAAGGTTTTGTAGACTTGTGAAATCTGTCAACAGCTGTATTCCTATAACGCCTTTTGTTTTTTTTTAAGTTTCCTCCAAAGCTGATAGTTAGAATTACAAAGTTCAGTTTTGAAAATAAAATTATACACCTTCTGTTCCAACCTCTACTTTATCATATTTAAGTAACGTTAGAATAATCTGGGCCGTAAGATTTCTTCAATGAATATGAACATATAACAAAATCCTAAGAAATAGACTACCTATATACTTAAAGAATATAGAAAAATGCTAGCTAGGGTTGCCGCCGCCGCGTTCTCCTCGCTTGTCAACAATGGCCCGGGCTGAACGGATGTCGCTAATTGGTACAGCCCTGGGCGGTTCGAAGCCGACGGATGTGAAATTTTTCTGAATACAAATTGGAGTGGAGTCGCAGATATTTTATGGTGTTATAATTTTTTGGGTGTTAAGATTTTATTCGGAAATTTAATTGTTTTGTTATATTTATTATTCCACAGAGGGTGGGTGGAGGCACACTGTTGTACGCTCACATTTTGTCGTATAGACCACAGCCAACAAGAAGCGGTATGAAAAAGTTTTGATTATTTGCGACGACGATTATTAGATTTATTGACGACCGCTGGAGCACTGCACATGGTGGTTGTGGGTTCGATTCCCGCCCGCGGCAAATTTCGGAAATGGCCTTTCGTAATTTGCCCGGGTCTGGGTGTCACTGGGATCGCCCCCAGTCTATTGTACGGTACCCATAGAACAAGCGTTGCTTAGTTTGGGATCATGTAGTTTGCACTTATATTATCATTTATTAAATATCTTCCACATTTTAATTACATTTACAAATAATACAGGCAAGTCGTGGGTCGCTAGTGAAATAATAAAATTTATTTGTTTTAATTATGCTGATGGAGACTCCATTCCTTTCTCTGTACTGTCAAAGTTCAGTAAAGTATGTTTATCTTCTCGAAAAAAATGAGACACAAATATAATTGTGTACGGGTGGAAGCAGAAGCATCCATATGTATCTTGTTAGACTAGTAACTGAAATATTTTAAATCATTTCTAAACACTATTCCTCGGTGAGATAGGCAGGTGCATACAATAATAGCCCTTATGTATATTGCTATAGATTGCAGAATTATATAGGGTAGGTATGTCTTACGATTACTACTAGTGAAATAATTTTCGGATAACTAATAAAATAAATATAAATACATACGTTTAAAGTTTATAAAACAGAACTAGTGTATTAAGACTTCATAAGGGAGTGTTATTAACAAAAAAAAATCGGCAAACAATATTACGACCCGCCTAAGCATTTAACGTACCCTACAGAGCAGGGGTGGCCGACTTAATTAGCCCCAAGATCTACTGTTTACTGACGACACCGATCTACCAATTACACAAGAGAGGACAAATAACGTGACGGAACGGCCATTGAAAAATGATACAAGATGATGCGTGCTGCAGTTGGCAATTACGTTGCACAGTCTGTTCTACGAATTTATATTTTTTGCCTTGCCACGATCGACTGGGGTAATAATCCCGATCGACCGGTCGATCGGGATCTACCGGTTGGCCACCCCTGCTATAGAGGCTTGCAGGAATTATTTGCAAGTTGTCGCCTTGAAGGGGAATTGGATAGAGGAAGGGGAAGGGAGAGGAGCTTCCAACTCCCTCACTCAACGTACGCAACGCAGCTTTATCAGCTACTTTACGGCAATATTCTGTGAGAGGATGGTACTATCCCAGTCAAGCAAGTTCGTGTATGAGTTTTGAGCTCGGCTGTACCACAATAAAATCCTACTAATATTCATCATCACCTTGCCCTTATCCCACACTAGGTGGGGTCGGCGCAGCACGTTCTCTTCTTCCATTCAAGCCTATCATCCGTCATCTCTGCACTCACTCCCTTTTCGCTCATACCCTCTTCCACGCAGTTCATCCACGTCTTTTTACGACGTCCCCTACCCCGACTACCGCTCACTATCACACCCATCGTCCTTTTGACCGCATGATCATCCTCTCTTCGCATAACATGTCCATACCACGCTAACCTTTAGCTCTTTATTTTCTGTCACCGGCGCTACTTTCAGGCTTCCCCTTATATATACATATAATGGGAAAAAAAAATCCTACTAATATTATAAATGCGAAAGTTTGTGAGTGTGGATGTATGTTTGTTACTCTTTACGCAAAAACTACTGAACCGATTTGGACAAAACTTGGAACATAGATAGTTTATAACCTGGATTAACACATAGAATACTTTACTTAAGTCTACGCGGACGAAGTGGTGGGCATAAACTAGTATTGAATAAATCATGATTATTAAATTGGTCAGCTGAGCTATCAATAATGTTACCTCAGTATTATTTACAGGTTTATTTATTATTAATTTTGTATTTATCGATTCGTTAATAGAGAATCATGTATGTATGTGTATCTAAAAGGTGAAACAAAAAGAATATACCATTATTTTTTTAAACTTAACTTTGTAATTCTAAAACTATCAGCTTTGGAGGAAACTTGAAATACAAAAGGTGTTGCAGGGATACAGCTGTTGACAGATTTCATAATTCTACAAAACCTTTAGTACTTCAACTGTCCCACAAAGCCGATAGATTTAGATTTACAAAGTTAAATTAAAAAAAAAAATAGTATACCCTTTCTGTTTCATCTAGTATAGTTTAAAAAATCGGCAATGATTTCAAATTCAGCCTATAGACCTAAAATAGCTCCTGCCTACACACATTCAGTCCAAGCGCGATGTTTCAGTTAAAAGTAACAGCATGAAAGCTTGCTTCCGGAAAAAATACAGATACGCAAACTTTGACTATTCACTTCAAATTAGAGGGTAGTGATGGGGCGATATTGAATATATTGAATATCGATATCGATTCTGACAGTCATTAAAATTTACTTAAATTATCTGTGCCGGGTTAGCCGTGCAAATGACCGCTAGGGAGGGTCATTAACGAAACATTGCAATAAAATGTTCAAATGACGATAATAATATACCTATAAAAATGTCCTCTTGTATAGATATCATCATTATAAAATCGTCGCAGTAGAATTTATGAAAACATTTCAAAAAACGTAAGAAATTGGAACAAATGCAAATTGGCTAGGCGTCAATAGCCTAGTGGTTAGAGGGGCTGCCCTCGTAGCTGAGGGGTTCCGGGTTCGATCCCCATACTGGCCATTAAACTATTGACGTGAGCCCACTCCTAGCACAAGCATTAGTTTTAGCTGGAGGGGCTAACGGGAATACTAGTAATGTGATACACACACACTGCTAGAAATCTTAAAAAAAAAGATCATAATAATCTCTATATCTATACAAATAAATAAAATTGGAGTGTCTGTTTGTAATATCAAAATAACACCTTTTCACTAAATGCATATGAAAGTACATACGATACCTATAGCAAAAACGCGAATTAAAAAATTTTTGTCTGTCTGTCTGTCTGTCTGTCTGTCTGTGTGTTTGTTCCGGGTAATCTCCGAAACGGCTGGAACGATTTCGACGGGACTTTCACTGGCAGATAGCTGATCTTATAGCGGGTAACTTAGGCTACTTTAATTTTAGAAAAACAATTAGGGTTCCGCGTAAAAAAATAAAAACACTTGAAATCAAAGAGTATCTTCGAAACGGCTGGACCGATTTTGACGGGGCTTTCACTGTTAGATAGCTGATGTTATACGCAGTAAGTGAGGCTACATTTATTTAAAAAAAAAAACAAAATTAAAAAAATGGGTTCTGTCGCGCGGGCTCAGAACGCGGGACCGGGCTTTATTGTTAAGTTAAATTCCACGCGGGCGAAGTCGCGGGCTCAGCTAGTAAATAAATATAATTGGAGTATCTGTTTGTAATATCAAAATAACACCTTTCCACTAAATGCATATGAAAGTACATACGACCCCTATAACAAAAACGCGATATAATTTTTTTTTGTCTGTCCGTCTGTCTTACTGTCTGTCTGTGTGTTTGTTTCGGGTAATCTCCGAAACAGCTGGACCGATTTTGTCGGGACTTTCACTGGCAGATAGCTGATGTTTTAAGGAGTAACTTAGACTACCCTATTTTAGAAAAAAAATACAAAAAATAGATTTCAAATTCTGCCTGCCGCGTAGGCTCAAAACGCGCGAGCGGGCTTTTGCGATAGGTATATGAAATACGAAACATCAACTCGCAAATGTCAAATTAAATTTTTGTTAAGTTATATTCTACGCGGATAAAATCGCGGGCACAGCTAGTTATAAATCCTACTTAATATAATATTATAAATGCGAAAGTTTGTGAGTGTGGATGTATGTTTGTTACTCTTTCACTCAAAAACTACTGAACGGATTTGGATGAAATTTGTAACACAGATAGTTTATAACCTGGATTAACACATAGAATACTTTACTTAAGTCTACGTGGACGAAGTCGCGGGCAGAAACTAGTTATAAATAAGTTTATATAATCATAACTATTCCCACATCCCTACCACCTGAACCTCTCGACATTCGGAGCGCGTTCGCAAAATATTTCCATTCACTATTTTTAAAATAAGTAAAAAAAAACACACAGTTATAACATTTTTTTGGAATATTTTTCACTTCGGCCGTGCAAACACTTGTATTCATTTCAGAAATTAAAAAATATCCTATATAACATTTCAGTGCTTTCATCAGCTTTATGCATTGAAATAATAATTCAGGGACCTATTTATATGTGACCCACTATCGTTATAAGCAGTCAGATATCTAAAGGACTCTAAAATTGTCCCACTAATTGTATCGCAATGCAGATAATATTAGAATTACCTACTAGTTCATTTATTTTCTAGTACTTCTTAGTGACAATAGTGTTGCCTATTGGCATTGTGTTGCTGTTCCTGACAATGTGTACCTACCGATTATTAATATTGAAAAAGTAACCATTGAGTTTCTTGCCAGGTCTTCTCAGTGGAAGAACTATTCCACACTAGTGGTTAATTCTGACTTTTCATAAGTGACCTACTTACATGAATATTTTTTATCAATGTTTACTATAATTATCTAAACAGTGACTTCACCAACACAGGCCGCTAATTTTATGTTTAATTAATAGCCTTAATAAATAAATATAGCGACAAAAAGTTGGTCAAAGTTTTTCCATCTTGGATGGTGGTGCCATTTCACGGGGCGAGTTACTCCGTTATTGGTTAAGATCAACAAATCTTCAGTTAAGTGTTGATTAGGGATCTTGATTGATCCCACCACTGTTACTTATGTAAGCCAGTTTCAATAATGTCCAACGAGGGCTCTATACGAGTCGGTAATCTTCTTCCAATACCTACTATTCTTCTTATTGATTTAACTCGTTCGAGATCCAAGACAATTAAGCTTTTCCCCGGGACTCGTCATGGTTGGGCACTGTCGAGACACAAGGAGTGTGAGCTACTTACATTTTTTTTAAAGTAAAACAGTGCCGTCTAGGTACGCCCGAAAGAAGCGAAGCTTTATAGCGTAAAAAGTATAAACCGTAGACACTAAGCGTTAAAACCAGCTGCAGCACGCGCTACTCTATTTACCTATATATATCGTGTAACGCTACTGACGCTTAGCACGGATAGAGTAGCCGCGCAGCGAGCGCCAAGAACGGCCGTATAGAAGCTTCGCTTCAAATGCATTTGCCAACATTTTGACATTTAGGTAACATTTTATGTGACGAGTTATATATGAAGAAGTACTTACATAACAGACCCAAAATTGTATCTAGGTAGCGAAGATAACAATTAGGTCGAGTTTCAGTCTAGATTATTAGACTTCAAATCAGATTACACGCCTTTGTTAATACAGTTACGTCAGTCAAGGTAAATTGTTAACCACATTAGCCTAATTACTTGAAATTTTGACTAATCAGTGGATTTAACTGTAGTTTAAATATGTAGCATTACATCTTTCTTTTAAACTGGCCCGTAGAGATGATTAGTATTTGAGTACCAACGTAATTGGCACCAAAATTTTGTTTATCGCACTTTATCTTATGATTCCGTGACACAAGTTTTTGAGGCATTTAACTACAGTTAAAACACGGTGCAACACGCAAGCCTCAGGTGTCGCTTAATACCGTTTGAGTGACTCGTCCTTTCTCCAGTATAGAGCTTCTATATTGTATACGTATTTATATTCTTTGTTACATAATTATAAGCGGCTATGTTGGGAAGCAACATTATGGAATGGTGGCCACCACCCAGATGACATAAGTAGTTTTTATTTAATATGACAAAGTCGGCATACAAGGCTTGCCGACTTTGTTACACATTACTGACGACCGCTTGGCGCAGGGGTTCGAACCCAGGCCGCTCGGCTCACTGCACCGAGCGGCTGCGGGTACGATTCCGGTTAGCGTCAATTTCGAAAATGGCCTTTTCGAATTGCTCTCTGGTCCGGCTGTCACTGTGATCGCCCCCAGTCCATGGTACGGCAGCCATAGTACAAGCATTGCTTAGTTTGGTACCATACATTTGGTGTGTTCGTCTGGCGATTTTTTTTTATTCTTTTCTCAGCGATAGCCGATTGGTTAAGCACGCGTCTTGCGGGCTACCAGGTCTCGGGTTCAAACCCCGGCTCGAACCTCTGGATTTTTCGAAATCTATGTGCGAATCATAATTTATATATGATTATCACTTGCTTACGGTGAAGGAAAACTTTGTGAGGCAACTGCATGTCTTAGAAGATCTAACCAATTTTCGAAAGACATATGAAATCCGCCAACCCGCACTGAGCCAGTGTTGTGGATTATGACCTGGATCCCCCTCGTGTTGAGGGGAGGCCCGTGCCCAGGAGTGGTACGTCAAACGAGCATTTTTTTTTTCTTTTTTTCTCAGCTATAGGTGTCTTAGTCTGGTTTTACAGAGTGATAACTATATTCAAATCTGTCTACACTGATGCTAAAAAATCGACTTTTCAACATCACCTGTGTGTATAAGGCCTTATTAGGCACGTCTCGTATGCGGGATCACGTTCTCTAGATACGCATGTGCAGTAGTTTATTATGTGTGGGTTCGACTCCCGGCGCGATTAGATGTTATGATCGTAATTAATACTAATTACATTATTGACTACTCAAGTAGATATAGTTAGTATAGTATAGTTGGTTCATTTCACGAAAACGTGTGCTGTGACTCTTATTACAATGGTATTAGGGTCAATTTGCAATAATTCACGCGTATATTTAACCTTAGTTAGTAGAAATATTTTGAAATTAGGAGGTGCAAGTTCAATCCCCGGCTCGGACTTTCGACTTTCATGTGCAAGTTGAAATAATGATTACTTGCTCTAACGAACGTGGTTGGTCATTCGGCTGACTGCACCGGCTGGTTATGGGTTCGATTCCCGTCGGAAAAAAATTTGGAAATGGCCTCTCCGTAATTTGCTCAGAACTGGGTGTCACTGGGATCGCCCCCAGTTCATTGTACGTCACCCATATTACAAGCGTTGCCTAGTCTGGGACTATATACAGTTGGTTTTCTAGTCTGGTGATATTTTTACAGAGAACAAAATGTTGTTAATGTTTAATTACGCGACGGACGTTGACTAGCGTAAAATTACGCCAGTCTACTCTCAGCCTTAATCTGGATTGCAAGCACTAGGCATTCACGAAGTACTAGAATTCAAAAGAAACATAATATCAAGGAATGCATATTTTAATCCTAAATTATTACCAGTGTAGAAGTTTATAGAGATGTTAATACGAAATATGTTTTTATAGTCATAAATTAATTGGTGTATGTTTTTAAAGTATTAAATAATTCCTTTAAAACAATTTATAGTTATAGTACATTGTTACACAAGGGGTGGATGTAATAGATCGAGGGACAAAATAAGTCTTTCACCCGAGGTAAACACTGTGCTTTTCATTACGAATACAAGGAAAGTAAAAACTAAAATTATAATTAAGTAATTTATAAATATATATTCTTTAATTAATACTTAACTTTATGTTATTTCAATTTAACATCGTGCTGTAATTGAGGGACTGTAGAAACAGTTGGAACATGGTTCCATAGAAATGTGAAAATGGAACTAGTTTTTTTAAAAATAATTTGACAGCTGTCAGTTGAAAGCGATTCTAGGGCGGAAAAGTATTACTTTCAATCCGCTCCTCAGGCAACTTCAATCCTAATTTCCGAGTATGAGTAATGAAAAATAAATTTACAAATTAATAAAGTACCTAATTGATTGACTCAGGCGTTACTTTGCGGAAATCCATTGTAAAACAATTTAGGAGAAGGACCCACCACTCACCCTTGCCTTGTTAACCTCCAAAATTATAAATCAAATAGTTTGATCGATAATGGAAGAGGTTAACAAAACCTAACTCCGTCGGTCGAGTATGTCAGTCAAGAGTGTCAGGGAGCCTAATAATTTGCAATTTTCCGCGGAACAAAGCGAATTAAGAATAAAATTCGACACGTGTTTCGCCTCTGAACGAGACATCCTCAGGAAAGTTGGGCTACGAATGAGCTCATACGAGTAAAGATAAAGTACCTATTAATATCTGAACTCAGTAAGATGAGTGAGAGAGTCAGAAGCACAACCTCCCCCTCTTTCCCTCCCTCTGTCTACGTTGTTTGTTTCAAAAAGGAGTTACGCAAAAACAGTTGAATAGATCTGGACGAAATCACCTAACCTAGGTATAAGTATTTATAAGTATCTATGGTAACGATTGCCCGTAGAATCAAAAGTGCCAAAGCAACACCTACCGAGGCTTTCTATAGCTAAGAACCATCCTGGAGACCCCAACGGTACTTATGAAAAAAACATCAAAATCAGTCAAGCCGTTTAGGAGGACAATAATTACAGACGCCCACCGGAATTGTATCCTTAAAGAACACGTCTTTATGCATATTAATAATCTACTAGATAAATATAATTCAAACGGGAGCTGAAAGTTCATGTAAAATAACACACGCTGGTGTTATCAACTCAATGTAAATACAGTGAGTCGGTTGAATGATCCGCCACTTGCCAGTCAGTTCGCAATAAGTCTGGATTTGTGGGAAGATGTTGCAGACAACGTGCTAATACAAGGAACTTATTTAAACGTCTATGAGCTGAGAATGTACACCAACCTTTTTTATATTGTAAAACCTAACCATTGATTTTGTCGCTGGCTCTTCTTAGTAGGAGCACCATTTTGAACCAGTGGTAGATCCTGACTATTCATAAGTGCTTTCCGAAATTGCGAGCATTTTTTAGATGTTATTTTCTATTAGAATGACATTTCCAAGGTTGGACTCAGAATTTTAACGGATCCAACATTAACTCTAGAGTCATGGTTTTCAATCCGTTCCGATCCGGTGGTAGATTTACCCTCGCCACCTCTCCTGGCAGCGGCCCAAGCCGAGGTCGTGTCCCTTGTGGCGCCCGCGAGCTAGCTGCCCCCTGCCCCTCTGGCTGGAGCGCACTTGCGCTCGCCCTCTGTCCGGGTGAAGTTGTTATGGCCACTCTGGCCAACAACATATAGTCCAGATCAAAAGAAAAAACAAAGGTTTTCAATTGAAATCAATCTCAAGTCAGGGGCCGATCTTGGAAATTTCATACTTATGTCATACCAGAACAAAATTACATGTCAAAAGCGAACTCAAGATTGCTCTCAGACTTGAAATCAAATCATTAATACGTTACGTTATATTAGGAATTTCACCAGCTTTGCGAATTACTGCCTGCACTGCGACTTATCCAGTAATGCTCATGATCCCAGTATTATTGAGAACCTACCGCAAACAATTCCGAAGGCTCGCCCCTCCACTCGCAAACACAATGAACGGATGCACCTCGCGGGGAGGTTGAAATGACAACCTCACCTGACTGGGGTGCAATGACCATTGGACATGGAAATGATTGCTACTTTCAACTAATTTTCATTACGTGAAATTATATTTTTCTTTCACTGTAATTTCACCTGTGATTTTTCACAGTGAATGATTTTATTCAGATTGCATTTTCAGTATGAGACGTAATGCGATAAAGTCGATGATCTATACAAATAAATAAAATTGGAGTGTCTGTTTGTAATATCAAAATAACACCTTTTCACTAAATGCATATGAAAGTACATTTGACACCTATAGCAAAAACGCGATTTAATTTTTTTTGTCTGTCTGTCTGTCTGTGTGTTTGTTCCGGGTAATCTCCGAAACGGCTGGACCGATTTCGACGGGACTTTCACTGGCAGATAGCTGATGTTATAAGGAGTAACTTAGGCTACTTTTATTTGGGAAAAACAAATGTAAAAAATGGGTCCTGTTGCGCGGGCTCAAAACGTGGGAGCGGGCGTTTTGTTAAGTTAAATTCCACGCGGACGAAGTCGCGGGCTCAGCTAGTTTATCATAAAAACCATGACAGTGCCGAACGCTTTCATTTCTTTGCAATGACTACAATGATTTTAAACAGTTTCTACCTATGTCAGTAGCAGGGGCTACTTATGAAAACCTATATTATATGACTTTTCACATGCAACCTGTGAAATGTTCCATCATAACTGACCATTGAGGCAGCTACACAGCGACTAATCTAAAGTCCGCTTAGAACTTGAGTGCGCTCTTGAGATTACATTTCGTACTAGAATGTAATTTCCAATCAGTATTTAAATTGATTTATTTAATACCAATTCCATGGAACTAGGATGTACTTAATGGAAATGTAAAACAAGTAAGAGTGATCCCGGAATTTCACAGCATATATTGAAATAAGTATCGATGATACTTAATGATAATACAATATTTTAGTTTTGCAATTGCATGTATTTAATGAATTATTTTCAATATTATAATTATAATTATTTGCATACCAAGATCTATTGTTGCACCATGTTTCAAGCATAATAAATCATTAATTCATTAATTGATACACGCACTTCATTCTATATCCAGTGCAAATACCGAAAATAATTTAGTTTGACACCAATTTTTGGTGCCAAACCAAACTGTCTATATCTAAAACCCGATACGCAGAGCAATACACAAATACAATACTTATAAGTAGGTATATTTGTTTCACAATAACGCAGATTTGTATGCGTCTCGCCTAGGATTTAACAAATCGTTGTAGACGTCTCGCTTACAAAGCTGCCATAACTATGACCTCCGGTTGTATACCAATCAAATTCTAACAATCTAAGCATCAATATAGGTCCCTAATATGTTTTATTCGAAAGTCTGGTTCAAGCGCAGGCCGCTCGGCTTGCTGCACCGTTCATAAGTTCGATTCCCGTCTGAATTTCGGAAATGCTCTTTACGTAATTTGCCCTAGTCTGGGTGTAACAAGGATTGCTACCAGTCCATTGTACGGTAACCATAGTACAAGCGTTGCTTAGTTTGGAATCATACAGTTGGTGTTTTTATTACGTTCAACTACTTTCTAATCCATTATGTTTGCCTATAAAAGATATAATTAACTATCTAGCATTTCAGTAAATAATAATATCTTAAAAAAGATAATTGATTTCAGTGTATAAAGTTAACTTATTTTGAGATTATTTTTAATAACGCCCTCTAACCAAACTCATTTCAACTAAATGTCAAGAATAAGCATTGAACGAGTCGTAGCGTGGACTGTACTTCAAGTTTTTCAAATCAAGTTTGTTAAGTTCATTTAGTTACGTAAACGGAAACATAGATGACGGTAAATTATTTTTTTAATTGTCGTCAAAACGATTTCAACGCGAGCGCGCGTTTATGCTTTTTGTTGGTAGATAGATAAATAATATTTTTAATGTTAGTTTTCATTCGTTCCACGCATACCACTCATATAACTAGGTACATTATACCTATTTTCAAATTATGTAAACATTTATGAAATCACTAGCTGAGCCCGCGACTTCGTCCGCGTGGAATTTAACTTAACAAAAAAACCCGCTCCCGCGTTCTGGGCCTGCGCGACAGGACCCATTTTTTACTTTTTGTTTTTCTTAAATAATAGTAGCCTAAGTTACTGCTTATAACATCAGCTATCTACTAGTGAAGGTCCCGTCAAAATCGGTCTAGCTTTTTCGGAGATACTCTTTGATTTCATGTGTTTTTATTTTTTACGCGGAACCCTCATTGTTTTTTTAAATTAAAGTAGCATAAGTTACTCTTATACTTAGTTCAAGTCTAGCTAATAAAATAGTCAAAACATGACTAACATTCCAGAACGATTCTAGAGTGGTTCGAGGGTAGGCCGCTCGGCTCACTACACCTGGTGGTTGCGGGTTCGATTCCCGTCAGAGTAAATTTCGGAAATGGCCTTTTCGTAATTGACCTTGGTCTGGGTGTCACTGGGGTCGCCCCCAGTCCATTGCACCATAACCATAGTTCAATCGTTGCTCAGTTTGGGACCATACAGTTGGTGAGTTCGTAAAGCGATTGTTATTTATTTATCAAATTTAACAGCTACGATTCCTTATAAGATCTAGGTACATATATAGTACATATATAGCAGACAGAATGTATAATTTATTAGTGGATATTGTCAATTAGCGCTTCAGATCAACCATTGGCACTTTTTTGTCTATTTATATTAAACAACACAGTTATGTACAGTCGTTCTAAAAGCTGTATTTCTTGCATTTTCGATTCATCGGTCGTTTTCAAAGATGTAAGGTCATTTTTAATGACCTTATAGTAAGTGATGAATATGAATGTGGATGGATACAGTGCGAGAGGAAGGTCCAAGAGAAGATGGATGGATTGTATGAAGAATGATATGAACGAGGGTGGATGTGAGTATGACGGGAAAGCGCGATGTATGGAAGGAAAAGACATACTGCGCCGACCCCAGATAATGGGCAAAAACAATGCCGTCTAGGGACGTCCGAAAGAAGCGAAGCTTTATAGTAGGGCAAGTAGAGTAAGCGTAGGGCGCCGCAGGTGCCACTCTAAACAATCGTGTAACGCTACTGACGTCATCGTGTAACGCTAATGACGCTTAGCGCGGATAGAGTGGCTGCGCGGCGAGTGCCCCGAATATTCGTATAGAAGCTTCGCTTCAAAAGGCAAGGCAGATGATGGGTTGGAGTGTAGCCTTAAGGGCGCTATGACTTAGGTTTAGGTTTAGGTTAGGTTAGGTTAGAACATTGACCAAAACGCCAGAATCCGAATATGTCATTAGGTTATGTTAGTTCCCAGTTAGGGGGGCTATGGAGCCAGGACTTAGACGAATTTTGGAGAGATTTTTTTTTGTTTTGATCACTGTTCTAACCTAACCTAACCTAAATCTAAACCTTTTTTTTTTTTTTTTTTTTTCACGAGGAGGAAATCTTCCAAAGATTCCCAGGCCTCTTGTGGGAAAGGCCTGGGGTATGTGGGATTCTTACCCACTAAAACCTCCCCGGTGGCCGCCTTCAGCACGTCAGAGGGACTCCGGGCCCTCCCGAAGAACTCGCCGGTGCCCCTCATGTGCCGCGCTCCCTCGCGGGAGCTCGCCCCGGGGGAGCAGATGGTCGCTCCCCCTGTACCCTCGCAGTGCACGGCGGCGGGGAGCCACGCCCGCCGCCGTCCTCCTCAGGGTCGTCGTCGTCAGGGAACGTCCGGGGCCCACACCCTGGACGTTCTCGACCCCGAGGGTAGCCCGTTGTTTTGGGCCCTGGGCATCAGGGCCGGGGGGGCCCCGACGTGGCGCAGCACGGCGCCTACGTCGGCGAGCGGGATCGGCTCTCTCCCGATCCCGCTCGGCGGACTCCTTCTGGGACATGACTGTCTCGCAGAAGGAGGTCACAGCCCCCCACGCCGCTTCCCCGGACAGCATAGCCGATACTACGCTGCCCAGGGAGAGGTCCGATCCGATCCGGCGGACCAGGATCCGCCGCTCCGCGTCCCACGCGGGACACGCCTCGAGCGTGTGCTGGGCGGAATCCTGGTCTCCTCCGCAGTGGTGGCAATTGGCCGTCGCTTCGCGTCCTATCTTGCACAGATAATCACTGAAACAGCCGTGTCCAGTGATGATCTGTGCAAGCCTGAAGGTGACTCGCCCCGTCTTCCTCCTCACCCAGGCTTCGAGGACCGGCAGGAGAGCGTTGACGACGCGTTTGCGCGCGTATCGCTCATCGGAGAGCCGCGCGCGCCACTCCGCGAACGCGCGCCTCCGTTCCCGCCGGC
The DNA here is from genome assembly GCA_918843915.1 of Notodonta ziczac. NCBI lineage: Eukaryota > Metazoa > Arthropoda > Insecta > Lepidoptera > Notodontidae > Notodonta > Notodonta ziczac. Next base: position 789,086 of record OU974065.1, on the reverse strand, counting down.
GTATGCCTTCGAGCGCTGGCGCCTCCTCGCCTCTCTGGCGGACTTCGCGGATCCGGTCATAGACCCTCGCGTCCATGTCCGCCAGTATGTCCAAGGGCGGGAAGCGCGCTAGGATCGTCGCCGCCTCAAAGGATACCGTGCGGAACCTAAATCTAAACCTAACCTAACCTAAGTCATAGCGCCCCTAAGGCTACACAATGACCAGATGATGAGTATGAGCTAGTGGCCCGTTATGGTGTGGGAGTCTTCAGGCCACTCGAAGACATCCACATAACTTAACGTCTGTAATAGCCGGGACAGCTTAACGAAGCATAAACCAACGGGTTCATCGCCTTACCTATGTTTTTTGGGAAGGGTTTTTTATTTCTTCAGTAAGGACACCGATCAATATTTATGTTTCTTTCACTTAGGTCATGAACACGAGGATGTTTCAAATGTCCGGTATAATATTTGGAAGTTTGGATAAGTGTGAATTCAATGTTATAAAAATGTTATCTAAATAAGAACAATGATTCGATTAATTTCCCACCATTACAAACATTTTCCTGAATATTAGTGGTTGCTACATGTTACGCCATTTTCTAGGCCATCGGATGTGTTCAAAGGCTGCTATACGGAAGTTGTAACAAATATTCAAAGGACCGTAACTCTGAAAATATGTTAGTTACGTAAAGTCTGTCGTCTATAGGCATCTTAAAATGAGCGAATATACTAATAACAATTTCGGACTTGTGAAATACCCAGTATAGTTGGATCTTAGCTTACGGTATTTGAATTGTTTCTTCAATAGCATAAGTGTTGTTCAATAATCGGTTACAAAAAACATACGTTAATAACCGGATATTGTAAATAATAGCCCTGAAGTACATTGCTCGAAGAATGTTCCAAGATTTATGAAAGCGGGACATGATCATAAACCTTATGGAGATTGGAACTTGGAACAGATAGTTATATCCTGCCACACATTTTTTTGAACGAAATTCCTGTGTACGGCTAGCCCTAGGAATTAAATAGCCGAAATCGACACGCTTCAAAAGCGTTACTCTGCAACGTCCACTGTGAAAAAGTTATCTAAAAATCAACTAGATGGCGTGAGTGAGTATTTGACTAGATAGTGCGACATCGAAGCACATTAAATTCTGTGCATGCAAAACACTTAACAGAAAACTAATTTCCTGATGGGGGTCCCCCGACTGCACAATCCTACTAATATTATAAATGTGAAAGTTTGTGAGTGTGGATGTATGTATGTATGTTTGTTACTCCTTCACGCAAAAACTACTGAACGGATTTGGATGAAATTTGGAACACAGATAGTTTATAACCGGGATTAACATATAGGATACTTTTTATCCCGATAATCCCGATTTTAAATACTACGCGGACGAAGTCGGGGGCCACAGCTAGTTATTTATAAATAATAACAAACTCGACAAACCAGCGTTCGATCCCCCTGAGCAGTTACCGTAGCCTTATGCCGATGCTTGCAAGCATCGCACGTTACCGACTTAGAGGAAAGAGGGACACTGGGACCAAAAGGAAGAGGGGGGAGATGGCTTTCGGCTCTCTCACTCATCGTATGAAACGCAACTATAAAACCTACATTACGCTCATCTTCTGTGAGAGTTTTGTACTAGCCAGGTCGCGCCAGCCGTATATGTGGTATCATCGATCGACTGTAGCTTGACTCCACCACCGTAAGAGCGTTTTCACATTATCCGATCCGATATCGGTGTCGGACGCCGATCCGATATCGGGGTAGGTAAAATGTATGAAATATGTACCTGTCTTTCATATTGTCCGGCCCGATATCGGATATCGGGGCCGACACCGATATGCTGGCAGATCTTTTTTTGCGTCTCAAAAATAATAGATACAGCAAATAAAGTTTTCTATTATAGTCTGCCATGATGACCTGCCCGCACTAAGCTACCCGCACTAAGCTACCGAGCAAATGGCCGTATCGGAACGATTTTGTCGGAAAAATGTGAAAATAGCACATGGTGTCGGCTATCGGATGTCGGCTATCGTCGTCCGACGCCGATATCGGATCGGATAATGTGAAAACGCTCTTAAGCTGTCTAGTAGGTACTCTGGACACACCAAGCAACCCCAACTAAATCAATTCCTCAGGAAGAAATTGGGATTGTTTCTACACCAACTGGACACATGCGCCTCAAACACATAGGAAAGAGCGGCACGATACTCCATAAATAATGAAATTATGTGTCTCATTCAGTAAAAATATCTTCCGTAAAGTGCGCAATATCCGAAGCCTTTCTTGTTAGTCTACAATGGATCATTGCTGCCTACCTCTACAAGAAAATAGAAGCGTCATGAAGCAACCACTTTATATAGCGATTGTACTGTCATCTCTACGCAGTGCATTGGCCTCAATCATGTTTGTTCGTTCTGTTTGTCTAGTTAAGTGTTTGGCTGTACGATTCGACGACCGGCCGTTTTGGACATATGATTGGACCCTTGGAGGCCCACTGTTGGGCAAGACAAGACTTGTAAGAGCGTCGGTTTACAGTTAGTTGCGAGGCGGAAGACCAAGCCCCCTTCTCTTCCCCGCCTCCAATTCCACTTCGGTTCAGTTCGGTACCATGCGAGCGATATCTTAGGCATTAATTATTTGTGTAATTCTTGAAAAAAAGGCTACACACTGGAGCCATTATACTTATATTAATACTAGCTGAGCCCGCGACTTCGTCCGCGTGGAATTTTGATGCTTTCTTAGGGGATGTCTACGTCATAGTAGCTTTATGCATGCAAAGTCTCAGCCCGATCGGTTTAAAATTGACAAAGTTTCATACAAACTTTCATCCCCTATTTTATCGCCTTGGCGGTAGAATTAATCAAAATCCTTTCTTAGCGGATGCCTAATTTTTTTGTCTGTCTGTCTGTATGTTTGTTCCGGGTAATCTCCGTAACGGCTGGACCGATTTGATTGACGGGACTTTCACTGGCAGATAGCTGAGATGGATAGCTTAGGTAACTTGGGCTACTTTTATTTTAGAAAAAATAAAAATATGGGTCCTGTGTTGCGGGCTTGTTTTTTAAGTTAAATTCCACGCGGACGAAGTCGCGGGCTCAGCTAGTAAGAAATATAATCAGCCTGTTTAAGGCCTAAAAACTGTTTGGAACTTGATAAGAATCTATCTCGGTCTCAATGTAGAAAGTGGTAAATAACTGATACCAAAACACATAACTTGATCTCATCTCTATCTACGTGATCCCTCGGTTAAATATCCAGTTTAGGACTGCTTCTGGTAGAGCTAAAAACATCCGTTTCGCGTTTTGGGAATATCAATGTAAGTAGGTACTTACTTACGTAAATGTAGAGTTGTTATCCTACTAATATTATAAATGTGAAAGTTTGTGAGTGTGGATGTATGTATGTATGTTTGTTACTCCTTCACGCAAAAACTACTGAACGGATTTGGATGAAATTTAGAACACAGATAGTTTATAACCGGGATTAACATATAGGATACTTTTTATCCCGATAATCCCGAAATTTTTGTTACGTTAAATACTACGCGGACGAAGTCCGTGGGCACAGCTATCCTACTAATATTATAAATGTGAAAGTTTGTGAGTGTGGATGTATGTATGTATGTTTGTTACTCCTTCACGCAAAAACTACTGAACGGATTTGGATGAAATTTAGAACACAGATAGTTTATAACCGGGATTAACATATAGGATACTTTTTATCCCGATAATCCCGAAATTTTTGTTACGTTAAATACTACGCGGACGAAGTCCGTGGGCACAGCTAGTTAAAAATAAAAGTGTATACATCCAATTTCTTTTTAATAAGGACACCCAAGTTTGTCAATAGGTTGTAGGTTTAGGCGTCAATAGCCTAGTGGTTAGAGGGGCCGCTCTCGTAGCTGAGTGTCCGGGTTCGATCCCCATCCTGGCCATAAACTAATGAGGCGAGCCCACTCTTAACACAAGCATTAGCTTAGCTGGAGGAAATATTAGTAATGTGATAAACGCACATGGCTGGTAAGCTTTTTTAAAAAAACAACGCAGGTAGGTATACCTTTTTGACAGTGTAATGTTTATAGAGATTCTCATGAGAGCATTGAACCGATTTCATGGTGAACAAAAAAAAGAATGTTGGAACACCCATCATTAGCGACGCATAATACAAAAACAATCATTATTAATTTTGTATGATTAATGACGATAATGTATCAATACTATTTTCTGTTATTAGTTTTCAAATGTAAGTACTTACACGCTTGGCTCCTGTTATTCTAACATCGTTTTTTTATGGAAGTGGTCCCGCCACACTCTCCCACACACTGTTACTCCTGTAAACCAGGATCGACAATGGTGACCTATAATGGCGTCGAGTTTTGACCCTCAATGAGTCCCGGAGAAAACTTAAATTGTCTTGGAACCCGCACGAAGTTAATCGAAAGATATATCCTACTAATATTATAAATGCGAAAGTTTGTGAGTGCGGATGTTTGTTACACACAGATGGAACACAGAGTTTGGAACACAGATAGTTTATAACCGGGATTAACACATAGGATACTTTTTATCCCGATAAACACGAAATTTTTGCTACGTTAAATACTACGCGGACGAAGTCACGGGCACAGCTACTAAGAAATAATAGGAGGAGTTGGAACTGGTTGTTATTCTAACATCTATGTGTCTATACTTTGGTACCTAGTGGAGCCAAGCTATAGCCACTTGACTACAGCATATATACAGGCTATCTCAACCTGGGTTGTACCACCCTCTGACAGAAGATCGCATCTGTGTTAAGTAGCTATTACAGCTGTATTTGGTACGAGTGAGACAGCTGAGAGACCTACCCACCACTTCCCTTAACCCTATCCCACTCTCTTGAGGTGGGCAATGTGTGAGCACTGTCACAATACATAAATTACGAAGCCTGGGATAAAGGAATTTATTAAGATGAGAAAACCTGACTTAGGAAATGTAACCATTTTGAAGGACATGTGAAGACAGTCAATCCGCGCTGGGTCTGTGTGACTGATAATAGTCTTAATCCCCCTCGCATCGAGTGGAGGCCGGTACGCAGGAGTGGCCCATCAGCTTTTATTATTTTTATTTTCTAGGATGATTTAAGATTTATTGTCTGAAGGAAACGTGGTGCCGTTGAAATGATATCGGCGCAATACGGACCGCTCCATAGGCTGTACCAAAGTTGATAAACTTTGAGTCAAAACAGTGCATAATTAACTATGTTGATGTTAGCGGCGATTTTATGTGGTCTGCTTCCAATGAGAGCGAGATTTTATAGCATTCATTTCTATGTTCAAACATTTTTTGAAGCGAAGCTTCTACAGGTTGAAACAGAAAGGGTACTATTTTTATCAAAACTTGACTTTGTAATTCTAAAACTATCAGCTCTGGAGGAAACTTGAAAAACAAAAGGTGTTACAGGGATACAGCTCTTGACAGATTTTACAAGTCTACAAAACCTTTAGTTCTTCAACTGTCCCACAATACCGATAGTTGTAGATTTACAAAGTAAAGTTGCAAAAACAATAGTATACCCTTTCTGTTTCACCCAGTATACAGACTTTCGGGACGTACAATGGACTGAGACCGGAATGGACTAACACCCAGACCGGTTCAAATTATGAATAGGGCATTTCCGAAATTTACCTGGGTGCAGTAAACCGAGTGGCCTACGCTCGAACCACTGCCCCAAGCGGTCTACAAATATGGATTAGGGATTCGATGTCAGATTTGCGTAGATAAAGCTTCCGTCGCTATAAATATCTGATCCTGCAGTGTGGCGCATACACCCGTGTGTTGCAATACACAACCACTCGGCCCGGTAGCGGTCACTGTCATTGCTGGCCGCTCTCTATATAAGCTCGCGAGTTACATAATTTCCACACTTCCGCCGCCATCACCGCTGCAGAAGCACGTATGTACTATTTTTATTATTTATTATTAGTAAGACAAATTTTATTATAAAAAAATATCATCACGCGTCTATTTCTCAACGGGGTACGCAGAAGTGCATTGCAGTACACTCACATTTTGCTGATATTTTGAAGTTTAAAAAAATAAAAAATAATTTTAGCCCTTTTGAAGTCCCACTCCTGGGCACGGGCCTCCCCTCAACACGAGGGGGATACAGGCCATAATCCACCACGCTGGCCCAGTACGGGTTGGCGGATTTGAATTTTACTTACTGGGTAATTTATGCATACAATTTTTTATTACAATTTTAAAAGTAATTAATTGTTAGCGCCTAATTTCAATAAAACAATATTTAGATATATTAAATACTAGCTGTGCCCGCGACTCCGTCCGCGTGGACTTTCATATTTATTCACCTTTTAAACCTTCTCTGGACTTCCACAAATAATTCAAGACCAAAGTTAGCCAAATCGGTCCAGCCATTCTCGAGTTTTAGCGAGACCAACGAACAGCAATTTATTTTTATATATATAGACTAGCTGGAATTGTGCCGCTCAACTTTCTGGTTTTTTTTTTTTATAAGAACCTTCTCCTGACAACAGTAAACACATAAAGTTTTGTAAAATTAAATAAAAAAGTCCTTTAGTTGAAATAAATGTTTCAGAGAATAGTTGTGAAAAACAAAATCTGCATATCTGTAATATTTGAGAATATTTTGTTGTAGATTTGAGAGCGTAAATTTTGAAACGTGTTTCTGTTCTGTTAGTATTGTATTATAAACTGTTGTTACTTAATTAAACTTAACTAAATCTACTGTATCATATTTAGTTCAATTGAATTTTTTGTCAACAAAATTAGCATTAATATATAATTAACGCCTGCATTGCCCGAAGGGGTGGGCAGAGTAGGTACTACTGCTATGTACCGACATTTTACGAATAGTACCTACCTATTAGGTCCTAATGTAATGATGACTTAGAAACAAAATTCACCTTCTTTTGAACCCAAATTCACCTTAATTAATTCATCGTCTTTAAAGACTAAACTCAGTTCCTTTAAAATCAAAATTCAACTTTATATGCAGACTAACACCTCCCATGCGACAAAAAATTTCAGTAGCTAAAACCACTGCACCTTAACGATTGCATACATAAAAACATACAATTTATTACTATACAGTGCATTCCGGGTCTGTTCGTAACTGTAAATTGGCTTTATATTATGACTAGCTGTGCCCGCGACTTCGTCCGCGTGGAATTTAATCGACAGTTTCATACAAACTTTCATCCCCTATTTTATCCCGTTGGGGTAGAATTAATCAAAATCTTTTCTTAGCGGATGCCTACGTCATAACATCTACCTGCATGCCAAATTTCAGCCCGATCCGTCCAGTGGTTTGGGCTGTGCGTTGATAGATCACTATGTCAGTCAGTCAGTCAGTCAGTCACCTTTGAGTTGTATATATTTAGATTGTTTGTTATAAATTTCTCCCAAACTCATACTTTTATATCCTACTAATGGGATCAACGCGAGGGGAATTCGGGCCCTCGTCGTCCACCACCCTGGCCCAGGGTGGGTTAGCGGACTAACGTAGCGGACAACCCCAATTCCCCTCACATTAGGGAGGATTGTACCCTGTAGGTAAAAAAGACGCCTCATATTACATTGGGATCAAAACACCATGGTCGAAGTGTGGACGCAATGATACATATCTGCCTACCCCTTCAGAGAATACAGTCGTGTAACAAAGACGGCAAACAAGCGTACGAACCGCCTGATGTTAAGCAGGTACCGTAGCCTATAGATGCTTGCAATGGTAATAGCATTTCCCGCACGTTGTCGATCTGATGAGGGACTTGAAGAGGGACTTAAGCTTCAAGCTCACTCACTTATCGTGGTGTACGAATCGCAGCACTTAAGCCGATTTTCTGAGCCAGCCTGTATATAAGCCAAGCTGTAGTCAGGCTACAGCAAGCTGTCACAGTTGGCTACAGAGGCAAGGGCTCTACCACTGTCAAACCATTTTTGTGTGGCTATCTTCCTCAGCTCTCGACCAACTGAAGCATCACACAAACAAATTAAATTAGCCTCCCAATACTGGTTCTTTCATTGGGTTAGCGGTATTCATAGATAATTGCGATTATACTTACTGTACCGGCGTCTAACATGTTATTGACAGCGCGCCGTTACTTAAACCGATCGGTTAGTGGACGTGTACAGTAAACTCTACAATTACCATATTATATTCGCTAGAGTCAGTGGTCTAAGTAAATGTTAAATATAAGGGGTGCCACTCTTAGCAACGATATATCGTTACATTCGTATTGTGGAATCCTACTCTAAATTCGACGACCGCTTGGCGCAGTGGTTCGAGCGTAGGCCGCTCGGCTCACTGCACATGGTGGGTGCGGGTTCGATTCCCACCGTGGCAAATTTTGGAAAATGCCTTTTATAATATGCCCTAGTCTGGGTGTCACTGGGATCGCCCCCGGTCCATTGTACGGTACCCATTTATTATTATCATTAAAGATTTTCTACTCTCAACTTGGAAAGAAATTAGCAGGTCACACGTGAACAGACCCGCGGGCTAAAACTATTGCTCAATAAACATTTAGTGTGTGTTTTAAGAAACCGGTCCCTGTGGAGTTGAACGAACTAATAATAAACATTGGATTTGGTAATTACTGTGCATAGGTCGGGTGTAATTGCTTTTATGGAAGTCAGGTTCCGTATAAACTTTAATTAGTTAAGGTGAAGGCGCCTGTCTAGCCCTCAAAATTCAAAATTTTCGAGTACTTTTATAGTTTATCCAAAATCTGAAAACATTTAAGACAACAGTTTGTGATTTGCGACGAACACAGTATGCAGTGCGTTTATTAATACATTTATTTTACTCTAAATATTATCACGGTGGATTTGATACTAGTAAATCACTAAATATACAAAAATTGCCAGATCATCTGGATAGCTGTCGTTCTTGAAATGTTTTAGAGTAAGTTGGATATATTAATAAATGCACTGCACACGGTCTTTGTCCCGAATTACAAATTGTGCCTTTGATTATTGTCATATTTTGAAAAAAAACTAAATCAAATCAAATCAAATTTCTTTATTTCAGACCAAAGATCCATATTATGTATGTTAGTAGAAACGCCTCAATCTATTGTTAGTGGGTAAATTAAATGTACATACTTAAAGCTAATTGGTGACATATACGTCAGAGCGTACATGTCTACTGGCCCAGTGCTAGACAAATGGACCATCAATTTTGTCCGCCAGTGTAGCTAGAATATTGTTAGGGCTGCCTCTGAAACGCCTTAGCATTGATGCACACCGCTTGCGCATGATGCCGTAAAAGTCATCAAGTCTCGCTTCCGCAAACATGCCCGAAGCACTGCAAAATCGAGGCAGCCCTAACAACATCCTACCATCCAACTATCACTTCGCTTTTAGTAGCATTATACCTCAAACCATGCGCCTCCGCATATCTCTCACAGGCGGCCAGTAGTCTCCGTAACCCACAGATTGATGGGCTAAGCAGCACCATGTCATCAGCGTAACTTATGTTGTTGATCATTTTTCCATCAACAGAACAACCAGCCATGGTGCTGCTCAGCTCACCAACCAGGCGGTCCATATACAGGTTAAACAAAATGGGTGAAGTCAACCCCCCCTGCCTCACACCACAATCTAGCCCATACGATACAGAAAAAAACCTCAAAAAACCTCAAAAAATTTGTACTTCGGGGGCTAGATGGGCGCTTTAGCCTTAAAGCGAGTATTAGTCACAAAGCAGCGATAACCGATTGGTTAAACACGTGTCTCGCGGGCACAAGACCCTGGGTTCAAAACCCAGGGGTTCTTCAAAATGCGTGACGGAATCAAAAATTTTATTTGATTTATCACTCGCTTACGGTGAAAGAAAATAACACGAGGAAACGTGCACGTCTTAGGAAATCTATCAAATTCCCCGCGCCTGTGGTGAGGCCCTTCCCATGACTGGGACATAAAATATTAGAGAATTCCAATCTTTTTGATGGATATTGTAAAAATTTACAAACATGCACTCGCCATCTAGGCAATATTCAATTACGGTGTATGATTTTCATATTTTCCATATTTTATATCCAATTAACCTGGCCAATTTGGCTATTGACTATTGACGTGAGCCCACTCCCAACACCAGCATTAGCTTAGCTGGAGGGGCTAACGGGAATACTAGTAGGTAATGTGGTTAACTCACATTGCTAGTAATATTTTTAATAATATGCCAAGAAAGCACTTTTCAATCAATAGTTAAAATCAATGGAATGCTGCTTCCACTAAGAAGGGCCAACGACAAACTCAATGGTCACTAACCCTAGTGTTAAGCAGTTTTCGCAGCCTATATCTATAGTGATAGTAGGACCTTATAGTAGTATCTAGGTAGTATCTACTTGTGATACCAAATCATTGCAAATCATAACTATGTAACCCTAAAAACTGTTTGATAGGGTAAAATGTGCATTTCCGATTGTGCAATACAGCGGAATGCCATACCTTTCCGTACGAAACACGTTTCTTTAATTGTATTAATTAACTTAACTGAACTTTATCGATTTTAATTTGCATCTTAAGACTGGTTTGGACAGATTTTATTTTGGAAGAATTGAAAGAAGTTGTTGAAAGAATTATTTTAATACAAAAACGTTACTGTTTATGCCGTTACAATGAAAGAGGATAATTTTCTTGCAAATCCTCCTATTATTTATTTCTATTAAATTCGTACGGGTTTCAAGACTATTGCCTCTACCCCGGGACTCGTCGAGGGTCAAACCTAACGTCATCACTGGACACTGTCGATCCTGGCTTACATGAGGACACTGGTGCGAGTGTGTGGCGGAACTAGTCCCATTACTAAATAAGTGTACCTACTGTCTTGTCACACGCACTTCCCGTGAGATAATAATAATTACCTACCTGGAGTAAAATGTATCAAAATGTACATCCGAAATATAGAGTAGATAACAGCATTCCATGTTTCATTTAAAATCTAAAATCTATTTAGTAGTATCATTGCCGTGGTCAGAAGAATATATTAATAATTTAGCCCTTTTGACGTCCTCAACACGAGGAGGATTCAGGCCGTAATCCACACTGGCCAGTGCGGGTTGGCGGATTTCACATGTCTTTCGAAAATTGGTTAGATCTTCTAAAGACATGCAGGTTTCCTCACGATGTTTTCCTTGATCAGCTCAAAAGAATACAATAATTTTATAAATACCTATATATTATTTTTATGCTATGAAAAGCTAGGGCCCTCTCACTAAGGATTAGTACATAATCAATTCATTTTTGTTTTGTTACAGTCCCGGACACAAGATGGCTTTGCAAGATCTGTTTAGAATTCTCGTGTTATTCGTCGCAGCTACCTTTAGCTCAGCTTCCGTTTACAGAAGTAAGTGTTAGTAGACGTACTTAGTTAAAACAAGGATTTTAACGATATCTACTTCGCCATACATTCCGCATCACAATGAATATGGGTGACCGTCCGATTGGCTGTGCTATTAAGTCCCCTGCGACCTATAGGACCGCTTCAATCCCTGGCCACTTTAGTTAAACCCAGTGAAACTGGAACTAGGATGCCATAGAAACGAAATATTACGTCCACCGGTAAGGGACAGCAACCAGTACAAGTTACAAAGCTATATGCTTGTTTGTAGCTCTACACATTTAATTTGAGCAATGTTTAGAAGATTCCAAACTAGATGTCACTACAACAAATTTGATTGCTTGCGTGTTTCAGCGTCCAGGCAGTCGGCCAGTATCTTCACCGTGGGCAACGGGGAGCAATGTCTGGGCACTGACAGGTCCACCGGCGGCGTGTGCCTGTCCAGAAACCAGTGCAACACCCAGGGCGGAAAGGCGATTGGTTTCTGCGGGGTTTTCGCTACTTGCTGCTCTTGTGAGTATAATTATTATCTGTTGTTTTGAAGGTAACCAGCAATGCCGTATATCGGAAAGCTGCTCATTTCAATTTTTTAAAAATCAAATTGACACCTGTGCATCGGAACAACAGCTACAGCAATTGATTTTTTTGTGCAAATAACATTTGGCATAACTAGGGTTTATCACGTATTTTACCATTTGTAACAACAGGGGAAATGCCCTGAGGTGTGGTCTCACCATCTTGCCGCTCACGATCTATAGTATTCATACCCACCGCAACAGATGTCGCTATTTACTTGGCAGTAGTGCCAAACTTTTGCTCAGACTACAGCTCATAACCGCGCAGTCTCAATGGGGGTTATACTATCCAGATCCACACGAGTTCAGCTAAAAGTAGTTTTGAAAAACTAACTGTCGATGAGCGGGAGAGCCGGAATTCTTACCCCCCTCTCTTCCACTATTCTTCAAGTCAGCAACGTGCGATCAATGTCTTTGGTATTGCAAGCATCGTTAAGCTATGACAGCTGATCAATACCAGCTAGGTTGTAGGCTTGTTTGCAGACTTTCTTCTATAAAAACATACCCACTACCGATAGATGTCGCTGTTAAAAAAACTACCCACTAATGATAGATATCGCTATTAAAAACTAAAAACGCACATATTTAAAGGCTTTATAAATATAAATAAAACCAGAGTTATAAAAATTAATTAAAATAAGGAGTCATGTAGTTTAAACTCCACATTAGAATGCTTTTTTTTTTTTTTCGGGCCTTTATGGTCCGGCCGCGTTCACCTCTGATATGTGGGTCAGAGACCTTACTTGACACGTTATTTAATAAATGTACAAAAACTTTTTATTATAGGAAAAACACAGTATTTAAAAAGACATTTTCTCGAAAGGCGAGGAAATAGTACCAATAAATAAAATATATTTCTCAAAAGGAGTAAATATAAAACTTATCAATATATACAAAAATGGGGCAGCGGAATAAATAACAATAGTTATAAACGTGATAAAATAAGCAGGATTCCCTCCCATTCTATTGCACGAATATGTCAGCCGGCGTGATTAATAGCGCAGTGTTGTCTAAGTTGCTGTTGGGGCTTATTGACACAATAAGTGGACAGCTGGCCTCTTTCTGCCTAGGTCTTATTTCTATTAATCACGCTGGTCGCTACCTCCGTGCAATAGCTTAGGAAGGTATCACGTTTCTCGCTGTCCATGACAAGTTTACAAACACTGTGTACATCTAAAATGGTGTCTAAAGACATTTGCACATCATATCTCTGGCGTGAAAATACAGGGCAATGCAGTAAGACATGCTCCACTGACTCGCTCACACCCGGTTCACAGATGCAAGATGGGTCCTCCTTGCACTTGAAGCGGTTCATGTACTCTGAGAACCCACTGTGCCCGGTCAGAACCTGTGTGAGCGTGGCAGTGGGATGAATCTTTCTAATTGTCCTATAGGACACCACCAGGTCAGGGAAAAACATTTTCGTCGTAGATGCAGTGGTGTCAGTCTTGTACTTACGGTTCCATTCGTCCAGCGACTCCAAACGGATTTGTCGCTTGACGAATGATACCGGACATTTGTCGTACGTTGGCTTGGTCTTACAATGCAGTGCTGCTTGCTTTGCCAATTCGTCCGCTCTCTCGTTACCCGCCAGCCCTGCGTGTGCTTTTATCCAGAACAAGGAAATGTCCTTGTTTTGGTGTCTGCACTGGGCGCATTAGAATGCTTTAGCCGCAGCGGGTCAACAACAGTTTAACTAACTACCCTCTATTCTTATGACTATTTGTATATTGCATTAACAGATATAGATTTACATAGATAACGCAAATGTATGTACTTAGCGTGTCCGAAAACCCCGACCAAGCGTCGAGGTTAGTCGCCGATAACTTACAGTCCTCGCGACTACACATATAAAAATATGAGTATGAGCGTCATAATCACTCGAGGGAATCGTAGCGGGCGGAGGGCCATCGGCGGCATCGGTGTCTTTGAAGCGGTTTGGATTTCCCGTCACTAATGACGTCACAGTAGGTGTTAAAAATTCGACATGCTTAGTTTCAATACAAATCGTGATACTTGCGTTATCTAGGTAAATCTATATCTGTGATTGAATTATTGAGTGTATCATGCGATATTTTTAACTCTGTTACTGCTGAATTGGACACCTAGATTATTACTGTGTTATTATATGTATCTAACTTATTAATATTTCTCGTAAGTGATTTATTGTAATCTTAGAAAAATAAATAAATAATTTCCGTATTACAGTGAACGCGTGCGACGTACGCACGAACACGAAAGTGGCCGTGTTCATCAACCCCCCTTTGAACAGAGAGTCTTCAGGCCTGGAGTGTTCCTACAATGTAGAGATCAACAACAACAACGTTTGTCAGATGAGAATCGACTTTGAGACCTTCAATTTAGCACCGCCAACGACGGTAAGTCGATTCGATTGGTGAAACTCTACAATAGAGTCCATGACAATTTGTAAACCAATACCATGCTGAATATAATATATAAGGCTACCATTTAAAAATCATTGGACATATGAACACTAAGACTCTACATAATGATTCCGATCGACCAAACTAAAGTATTTTTTTGGCTTATTTTGTTACAACACCAATCATTAACATTATTGTTACGTTTGCCACTAATTTAATTCTCAGTTAATCCTGAATCGACTTTGAGACCTTCAATTTAGCACCGCCCACGACGGTAAGTCGATTCGATTGGTGAAACTCTACAATAGAGTCTATAACAATTTGTAAACCAAGCTGAAAATAATGTACAGGGCTACCATTTGAAAATCATTGGACATATGAACACTAAGACTCTACATAATGATTCCGATCGACGAAATTAAAGTATTTTTTGGCTTATTTTGTTACAACACCAATCATTAACATTATTTTCAGGTTTGCCACTAATTTAATTCTCATTTAATCCTTAATTTATGTTTCCAAAATAACCTGAATCTTATGTAGTCATGGCTGAACATTGTCAATGTATTCAAAGTCACCTACGTTTGTCAACAAGCTTACTACTAGACAATAATTGCCTTTTTTATCCTCCTACCCTGGGTACGGGCCTCCCCTCAATACAACCGGGACTGAGGCCATAATTACTTAGATCAATTGTTTATAAATTTTAATATAAATATCGCCAGAATGTCACACTAACTGTATAGGCCGAAACTAAGCAACGCATGTACTATGGGCACCCGAACAATTGACTGGGGTCGATCCCAGTAACACCCAGACCAGGCCAAGATGCGAAAAGGCCAGGTTCAAAATTTACCCCAGCGGGAATCGAACCCGCAATCACCCGGTGCAGCAAGCCGAATGGCCTACGTTCGAACCACTGCGCCAAGCGGTCGTCAAATCAAATAATCTGTTCTTAGGTGGAAACGGTGGAGAACGTGACCCAGCGTCCAGGGTACACCTGCAGGAACGACATCTTCCAAGTGACCAACCTGCAAGCCAACTCGGACTTCCTGCCTCCGCTGTGCGGTGACAACAACGGACAACATTGTATGTTTACTTCTCCATAGCTCACTTCCCCCCCCCCCCCCCCCAAATTCTCACCAAAGCTAAGAACCTGACTAATTCCGCTTAACAGACTTATTACTCAAATAGCTGGTCAATCTCCCCTCCAAAGTCCAGCCAGACTGAAGTTAGTGAAACTCGAGTCCACTAAAATCACCGATCTACATAGGTTGAAAGGTAAAAATGACTAAGCGACATTATTTATACAAAAGAAAAATGTCTAAACCACTAACTACAAAGTTACTTTAATTTCACCCAATTATTTCGATGAGACACTTTTCCCTTTTATAAAATAACGTCGCTTAGTTGCCTTTACCTTTCAAACAACGACCTACTCCACAGACTTAAGAACTGTTTATGACGTTCTTCAAACCGAGTCTCTTACTATACTAGGCAATGTATCACCATAATAGGAGGGAAGGCTGTATTATTATCGATCAGCATCGAGACTAGTTTTATCGTAATCCAAAACGTTGATACGGGTTGTAGTTTTTATATTTACCTACACATATGTGAAACCTTATAATCTCTCTTTGGCGCAACAAATGCTACACAAAAGTGTTTTATTGCAGTGTACGTCCGTGTGAATGCCTCAACGAACAGCCGGTCCATCCGCATCAACTTCAAGATAGCTGATCGCAACACTCAGCCTAACTTACCCCAAGCGACTTGGAAGATCAAGGTTACCCAATTGGAGTGTTTCAACACTTTAGGGTAAGTTGGTATTTGAAGACTTACCGGATAGGATCGTCTCCCTTTTTTCTAATAGATATAAAATTGTCGGACTTATTTTTCGACAGTAAATATCGCGACGGTATCTTCGAGGCTATTACGTCATCTCTACCTTCCACCCCGCTCAGTTCTTCAGCAGACAGAGATGAGTACTTAATTGGTGAGTAAATTTTGTTATTCAAGATTTTTGAGAGTAAGCGCCTTATGTTTGCATAAGCTGAGTTTGCAAATGCTGTAGAAGAAATGTATTCTACCACAAACTAACAAGGTTATTTTTCCTTCAGCGCCTCCCGGCTGCCTCCAGTTCTACCCAGACAGATCAGGCGCCTTTGAATCGTTCAACTACAACCGAGGCGCTGGCCCCTACATTGCCAACTTGGCCTATGCTAGCTGCTTTAAGAGGACATCCGACGTTTGTGGTGTCAAGTAAGTTGGCCAATCTTGCAACGCATTTTGTTAATAGTACCTGGGTACTAAAGTCTAAGCGACCCTTTCCAAATATACAGGGATCAACTCAAAGGCCTAGAATGAACAGTTACTGACATTTTAAAACCCAAAATACACTTAGTTAGCCCTCCAGACATCAACCAAAGATCTCAAGACCAGCAGGTCCTCGCGTCCAACCCTGGAATCCAAAGATCGTAGATTCAAATGAGTTACTCACACATCTTTGTGAGCATCGCTCATGGCGTATAACACCTGGAACACTTCGGTTCGTTCGGAGGACACCATCTCAGCCATCTCTTCAAACTCCAAAGTTCAAACTCAAAATTGTTTTTATTCATGTAAACCAACAAAGCATTTATGAATAGTCAGAATCTACCACCGGTTCGGAATGCTGCTTCCACTGAGAAGATCCGCCATGAAACTCAATGGTTACTCTTGTCTAAGAATAAAATATGGTATACATTCTCAGGAACAGCAATAGGATGTAAGCAGGCAACACCATTGTCACTAAATAAGTAAATAGTAATCGAATCTCACTCACCAGCACTAGAGCTGGACATTAGCTCATGACTTTACCCTACTTTCTTTCAGGTTAACAGCCGCCAGCTTCGAAATGGCATACCGTGAGGAGAACAACCTGTTCTTGGACACCGATTGCCAGATCAACCCAGTCACGCAAGGCGCGTCGCAGTCTGAGGATTACCTGTTCATACCTGAAGCGGAAACCGCTGATGGATTGAGAGGATCCAAGTATTGTGGGTCCAGTGCTGCTAACCAGATCATTGCTTGTGAGTACAAGTAGTTAGTTTCGATTAAAAGACCGCCTGGTTCGAGCGTAGGCCGCTCAGCTCACTGCACATGGTGGTAGAGGGTTCGATTCCCACTGGGGTAAATTTCGAGAATATCCTTTTCGTAATTTTCCCTGGTCTGGGTGTCACTGGGATCGCCACCAGTCCATTGTACGGTACCCATAGTACAAGGGTTGCTTGGTTTGGGACCAGTTGGTGTGTCAATCTGGCAATATTATTTATAATTTTTCGTTAATTCGAGCTCGGGTGACTGGCAAATACAGAAATTCTAAATCGTTGGATTGATTCACTAATGAATTCATTCTTCACTTTTGGATCATTTTGCGTTCAGACTTTTGACTTCAATTGCAAGATGCTGAATAATAGAGATAAATGAACTTAGGCAACTGACGCTGCGGCAGCCAAAAAGGCGTACAACCCGCCTGATGTTAAGCAGTTACCGTAACTTATAGATGCTTATAATACCAAACGCATTGCTCACAAGTTGCTAACCTGAAGGGAGTAGGATAGAGAGAGGGAGGGTTTCCAAGTATCTCACTTAAACGCAGCTGTATTAGCTACTCTAAAGGTTGGTGCCACCCAGGTTGAGCTAGGCCATATAATATGAGTTCTCTATATATTAATACGTGAAGCAAAAACTTTCAACCGCTTAATACGAAAATTGCGCGGACGGAGGAGTATGAACTGAATGTCCGACTGACAAACGGTGACAGTTTTTGAAGGGCGGGACTGCCATAGTGCATTCTGCTTGCCAGTATCAAATAGTATTTGACAATAAAACCTTAAAGTCGTTTAAAATTAAATTTTAAATGAATTATTATCGAATTTCGACCATTACAACGGGAATACCAGTAATATTGACTTAGTAAAGTGACTACAGCCTGACTCTACTACCGTAACCGTCTCTGTATCTAGACGGAACTGATGATGTGATTTTCTTCCAGCAACCCCGCCGGGACCTCTCTACGTGCACTTCCACAGTGACAACCTCGTGACGGATGACATCAACGAGTCGGGTTACCGGTTCAATTACAACGTCCTCAACAATTGTTACCTTAAGAAGTAAACTAAGACTTATTGAGGGGGAGGTTGATGCAGTTTCAGTGAAATATCGCGTAGAGCAATACTGATCATTGCATTGCTTATATACTCCAAACAATTTTTCGATATTTTGATTTGACTTGAAGCATCAATAGCCTAGTGGTTAGAGGGGTCGCCCTAGTAGCTGAGAAGTTCCGGGTTCGATCCCCATCCTTGCCGTTAAGCTATTGACGTGAGGCCGCACCTAACACTAGCATTGGCTTAGCTGGAGGGGCTAACGGAAATACTAGTAATGTGATGAACTCACATTGCTAGTAATCTTCAAAAAAATACTCTAAGCAGCATGATACTCAGACATTGAAAACTAAGGCCTTTATTAATAAATCGATCTCAAGTTTGAGAGGGATCTTGAGTTCGCTTTTCTGAGATCATTTCTGAGATTACTCTCAGACTTGAAATTGATTTATTTGCAGGAGCCTAAAAGGAATATTCCATAATGATGATCTAACTAATTTTGCTGAGCCTTTTTCTGTGGTTCTCTCTTTCTTATTTTATTAGAGTGGTTCTCCCACATCACAATAATCGAAAAATATAATAAAATTCAGAGTATATTACTTAAATTGTACTCCTAAGGTTACATTGAATTATATTTTTAAAAGTATTTTTAACTTTAATAATTGTCAAACATCTCCATTTTGTTGTAACAAATTGGTGAGATTTTTGTCATAACACGTTTGTTACCCCATGCGATAGATGGCGCTGTACCAATAATAGTTCTAATGTTGACTACATTAGTTATACTTTTGTGCGCCAGCGCAGACATTTCCGTAACGTACGTGTTATAAAGAAATTTCTAAGTTATAAAATTATACTTTTTAAGTTTACTTATGTTTTAATAATAGCCAGATGTAGTGCATTTAATAAAATGGGAATTTAATTGAAATTGAATAAATATTTATGTTCAAAAAGTTATTTTTTATTTTATTTTTTATCTACAGGTTGTTTAAAAAGATCTCATTTAAATATATATAGGAAACTTCATGAATATCATTTCAAGCGAAAGTCATTAACTATTCAACATAGGAATCCCCTATTTCCAGAGACTTGCCCAAATTAAAATATACTTAAACAACTTTATTCTATTTATTTTATATAATAATAATAAAATATACTTGCATTATTTTATACATACCAAAACACAAATATTATAACGATTATAATTTTAATACACCTATCATAGGTACAAAAAATTGTCAAAATTTAAATGCATTTTTTGTTAAAAAATAATAATAATTATATTACTGACTACAATTTTAACTACATATTTATAAACTAACTAAAAGAATCATTCACATACTATAACCCTTTTATTTACGGACGGTATATAATGTCAGTATAATATTTATACAAGGTGAAACAGAAAGGGTATACTTTTTTTTTCAAAACTTAACTTTCTAATTCTAATACTATCAGCTTTGGAGGGAACTTGAAAACAAAAGGTGTTATAGGAATACAGCTGTTGACCGATTTCACAAGTCTACAAAACCGTTAATACTACAACTTACAACGTTAAGTTGCAAAAAAAAATAGTATACCCTTTTTGTTTCACCTAGTATAAGAAGTCAAATCCATTTATGTACCACAGTATCCACTTACAAAGTCTGATTGAAAGTCTAATAACCTGAATTGGACAAGTGTTGTGGACTATAACTTACTAGACTATACTAATCCCCATCCCCCTCCTTCTTATTAAGGTCCGTACCCCACTAGGATTTACTTAGATGACAGAGCAGTCCACTTTTTAAATTAAGTAACACTGGCTTAATGCGGCCATTAAAAGTCCATACCAAACCATAATAAATATTTAATAAAAAAATGTAAGTATCAGTAGAGTCAAAATGGAAATTAAAATTATACATAAATGGATATCAATTCTTAAATGTATCGCTTCCTCTTATTCACTAAAAACACTTTTAATGTATAATAATTATTATGTTCGTTGAAAGCAGTCTTATGTACATATTGGTATTAAAAATTATTTATATCTAAAATAAATATTTTAATGAGTTTAACACAATTTTGAGATTTTTGATAAAAAACGTACGTTTTCCGAGATTCACAACTTTTTAGATTACTAAAAAACTACAATAATCAATATATGTTTTAGACACAACAAATATAAAATGTTTCTCTTTCCGACCACTAGATGGCGCAATGCCAAATTTTCGTTGTTTTTCTCTTTATCAGTATAAAACTAAAAAGTTTTCCATCACGCCTGCGCTACCTGAAGTGGTAGGCATTGGTGCACTGTTGTAAGCCCACATTCGAAATAATATAGTCTATTTAACACTACTGCCTGTAAAAAGGCGGGCCCCTGCTCACAGTGTATGTAGAGAGCGGGATTCCTTTAGTGCCGTATATCGCGTCTGGAGAATTCTCATAATCTACGTCATAGTAGATCCCGTTTTGATTCTGTTGACATAAAATATTTATTTATAAATTCATTATATAACTATTAACATTTGTGTTTTAAAGAAATCTAATTATGTTACTCAATATTGCCAATATTTAATATACAGGGTGTGATACAGTTTAGATTATTTGAGGAACATGAATCAAGGACACAATTGGCAGGATCAACATTACCCATTCCCAAGGTAAGCGAATAAGTAAAAAAAACAACCATGTTATCCTAAAACTTACACTTAGTGTGCTATTAAAATTGTGCTTCCAAGCCCCGTATTATAAAGCTATCTTCAGTATGAGAGCGATCTTGAGTTTACTTTTGACATGTAATTTTGTACTAGTCTGACATAAGAATGACAGTTCCAAGATAGCTCTCAGACTTAAGATCGATTTATTAATACTGGGCAAGGATTAAAAACACCTTGGTCGATGTAATAAATCAAAATTGTGCAAAATTGTTAGCTCAACATGATCTTTTATTTTAAATTCCATGCATCTGTATTATCAGTTATATGAAGATAGATAGAGTTACTCCCTGCTACCAAAATATTACATGAAGAGGTCGAGAAACTAAATGAAGAAGTTTGGAAATAGTAAATAAGTGTAAAGTTAGAACTCCAAATACCGCAAGCTACAATCACAGGAGTAAAAAGAACATGACTTACATGCATACTCCTTGCTCTGGACTTGGGTCGGGGCATCAGAAGATCAGCTCTGTCTTGCACGTGGCTCGACGCTTCTGACGATGTGGACTCGGTCGCCATGTGGTTTGTATAGCCTGGAGAGCGATAGAAATACTAGGTGAAACAGAAAGGCGATTAGTATTTTTCTTGCAACTTTACTTTGTAAATCTAAAA
The DNA here is from genome assembly GCA_918843915.1 of Notodonta ziczac. NCBI lineage: Eukaryota > Metazoa > Arthropoda > Insecta > Lepidoptera > Notodontidae > Notodonta > Notodonta ziczac. The sequence goes on along the minus strand of OU974065.1, from coordinate 767,309 downwards.
CTATCGACTTTGTGGGAAAGTTGAAGTACTAAAGGGTTTGTAGACTTGTGAAATCTGTCAACAGCTGTATCCCTGTAACACCTTTTGTTTTTCAAGTGTTCTCCAAAGCTGATTGTTTGAGAATTGCAAAATAAAGTTTTGAAAATATAGGTACACTTTCTGTTTCAACTTGCACACGAGGTATTATAAAATGTAAATACATATACTCAAAGAATTTCAGCAGGATACTTTATTTGCTATAGAATTAGTTATTTAATATTCAGATCTTTTTTCAGAAAAAAAGTCCCTGCGTAAATACGTAGTAATATTTTGTTTAACATAAAAAAACACCCTCACATTCGCTTACACACTTAAGTTCTATAAGAAATGTTTGTGTACCTAATTAATATACTAAAGACAACTCCATCTAGAGTTCCAGGTGAATATTTTTACCCACATTTTCCCCTAAAACAGTTTCGGATCCCATATTTATTTTATAAAATCATGTGTTTATAAGTCCTAAAAACGAATACGTGTTCAATTTAAATACACTAAGTTATAAAATCTATGAAAATTAAAATTATCTGTGACAAGTGTCATTACTCATAGGTTATGAAACTTGTCACAGCTGTCACAGGGGTCGCAGTGGACGTACACGGTGAAGGATCGGAATGTGGTGAAGCTTGCAAGGCCTATGTGCATTAATTGACGTTTTCTGATGTGGACTTACCATACAAGTTATGGTGTGAAGCGGCAGTGTTAGCTCTGGAGGCCACTGTGTTTAGCGTGCCGTTGTGATGTCCGCCGTGAATTCCCATCCTGACGACATAAAAAAAATAATGCAATCTTCCAAAATTCCGTTGTTATTTCTAACATATTTCAATACTTTATGCCCACACTACCGACTATCGCTACAAGGACACGTGTGACGCGACGCGAACGTAGAGTTTAAAGCGTTGAATTTAAATATTTTTATTTATGTATGAGACTGATGAATTATTAAAAATCATGGAACAAAAATGATTGTTCGTGGTGCTAGAAATATTATATAGTCTTGAGAGGCTGTTCATGTTTTACTAGTATATTTTTAGTAGTTTTAAGTTACTAGTAGTGGGTTTGTTAGTATATTTACCTGGGTAGAGGCACGGGCGGCAGTGTGGGGTAGCCGCCGAACAGGGCGGACGAGGGCCGCGTCGCCATGGCTTGCGCATCCGGCTATAGACACCATGAATTACCCATAAATAAAATAAATGAAAAAAACTTAGAAATAGATTATAGCGTCAATAGCCTGGTGGTTAGAGGGGCCGCCTGCATAGCTGAGAGGTTCCGGGTTCACTCCTAACACAAGCATTCGCTTAGTTGGAGGGGCTAATGGGAATACTAGTAATATGATAAACTCACATTGCCACTAATATAAAAAAAAAACGATAAATCGAAATTCACTTGAAATTTTGTAACAATTTTGTGGTTTTTAATGTCTAGAACTAGGAACTCTACCACTGAAAAGACATAAGGTAGGTTACACGCTTATATACCCAATTTTTATATACAGAAAAAATAGGCAACGACAGACTCTATAATTTACTAGACTGTGATAAAGCTGATGAATGATAAATAATAATACTAGGTGATACAAAAAGGGTATACTATTTTTTTGCAACTTAACATTGTAAATCTCAAACTATCGGCTTTGCAGGACAGTTGAAGTACTGAAGGTTTTGTAGACTTGTGAAATCTGTCAACAGCTGTATTCCTATAACACCTTTTGTTTTTCAAGTTCCCTCCAAAGCTGAGGGTTTTAGAATTACAAAGTTAAGTTTTGAAAAAAAAAGTATACCCATTATGTGTCACCTTTTAAATTGTTTATTAATCAATAACGTAGTACTAACAAGTTCATTTTATACACAGATCAATAAGCCATAGACGGCACACCTGACTGACATTTGATTGGTCCATTCACGACTCTAAACGAACCAATCAATATCCACCGCCTTCCTTAGTACCCCGCCAATTTTTGCCGATTGCATTCTCATACAATTATCAACGTAATCGGTCTCTTGCACGGATATAGATTTACGTAGATAACGCAAATGTATGTACTTCGCGTGTCCGAAAACCCCGACCAAGCGTCGAGGTTGGTCGCCGATAACTTACAGTCTTCCCGGATACAGATATAAAAATATCAGTATGAGCGAGATAATCACTCGAGAGAATCGTAGCGGGCAAAGGGCATCGGCGGCATCGGTGTCTTTGAATCGGTTTGGATTTCCCGCCATCTGTGACGTCACAGTAGGTGTTAAAAATTCGGCACGCTTGGTTTCAATACAAATCGTGATACTTGCGTTATCTATGTAAATCTATATCTGTGGTCTCTTTTCTTATGGGTCTGTGGTTACATAGCATCCTGTATTATGGTCTGTGGTTACATAGCACCCTGTATAATGAATTTCTTACCGCATAGTGGCTTGCTTGCGCCATCGCTTCAGCTATCTGAGCCCACCTCATTCTCTCTTCTATCGACACCTGTGAATGAGACAAAACTATGCTAGTAATTGCTTTTGAATGCATCTTAACTAGCGCCGACTTTATTTTGCTGCATGTCGACAACAGCTCCATCTAGCGAGACTAACTATAGCTAAGAAACATCCAGGTGAGCAAAAAGTACTAAACAAAAATCATCAAAATCGGTCAAGCCGTTTAAGAAGAAAACAACAACAAAGATCGTGTGTTCGTAACACACGATCTTTTTATATAAATGAAACTCATCCAGGTTTTGCCACCAGGGCTGCGCCACCTTCGAGTTAGCACTTGATTGTTCTGACATTCTTTGTCTGACCAAACTAGCAGTAATTTGTATTGGTAGTGACATTGACAGAAGTGAAGTGACAGATTACTTCAGCCCAGTCCAATCAAGCGTCTACTGGCGAGCAGCCTTTTTTTGCCCACAATATTTAATAAAATTGTATTAAGAAATTAAAATGTATCCTAAAAAAATTCTTGAATTTATATCATGTTGGACGCTCTAAACTAAATCTATATATATAAAAGAAAGTCGTGTTAGTTACACTATTTATAACTCGAGAACGGCTAAACGGATTTGACTGAAAATTGGTGGGGCGGTAGCTTAGAACCAGGAGAAGGTTATAGGATACTTTTTATCCCGTTCCAGTGGAACTTGACATAATACGTGAAAACGTGTTATTAATGAAAATGACAGCCAATGACAACAAAAAAAAATATGAATGAAAAAAAAGTCTAGCTGTTGATTATTTACAAATGGTATAAAAAAGGAGAACCAACAGCTAAAATGAATGAATTTGAAATTTTGAAGTTGACAGTTGATATGTCAGTTTCGAATTTCTATTAGCTTATTGTACGGATATTATCATTAGCAATACGATGCCGCGTCCAAGACAATCTGATCTTTCGCGACAAAGCCGTAATGCAACTAGGATTCGAAACATTGCGAATGAAAGAACTGAAGAACAAGAAATTGGAAGTGAAGAGCGCCGCGGTAGTATGGCTCGAATTCGTGCTTCTCAATCACAAGAGCAAAGAGAGGTAGCCCGTGAAACGGCTCAGTTGGCAATGAGGAATCGTCGAGCAAACCTCAGAGATCAAGAACTAGATAACTAACGACGCACAAGAAGAAATTCATCAAGTACTGATTGTGGCATGTTCACGGGTCGGAAGACCATCAGCGTTATTTGTTCTTGCGCCTGATCATAAAACGAAAAATGTAGGCTATCACAAGGTGCTTCAATGAAGAGTGAAAACGAAGCACCAAAATACATGGCAAAGATATTGTTACCTAAAATACACAAACCCGAGGACCCGCTGCGTCCCATTGTAAGCCAGATTGACACACCAACATACAGTCTGGCCCAGCACGTAGCGAAGGTGCTCTCACTACTAAGAGGACACACAAGAGCACATACAAAGGATTCATAACATTTTGTAAGTGAGATTAAACATATACATCATGCTAACAATTAAACCATGGTCAGTTTTGATGTTCAGTCTGTGTTTACCTGTCTACCAGTAGCAGACTGCATCACAATAGTATCAAAGAAGCTAGAGGAGAACAACATGCCAGAGGAATATGCTGAATATACTTAAACGGTAAATCTAACCACAATCCAACACAGTTAGCTACAGTGGGTATATCTTTGTTTCAGAGAGCACAAGGGATCTGAGATCAGCAACACCTGGCTGACGAAATACATCATATCAAGCAAAATAGTTGTCAGACACTGTGAGCAATTTCTGCGTGGATAGGACCGCAACCAACAACTAAATATGAGGGAACCAAGTTAATAACTTTGACATCAGGAAGTCTAACACCACAGTCCCCCGTGACCATGGCTGCTGTAAAGCCGCCGAAACTTCGGGAAAATAAAAAAGGAAATAAACGCGATAAAATCTGTATAATAGTTTTATTTGAATACATTAGATGGCCAATAAATAATCAATATTTGTATTTTAAAATGAATATTTAATTAATCATTTTTTAAATCAGCACATTTATAACCTCAATGGCGAAACAAAGTTTGCCGGGACAGCTAGTCAATAAATAATAAAAAAAATAGTCTAATATTTACTTGCGTGTTTCAGGCTCGTAGAGCGCCATCTATTAGAGGTGTTGGTAAACTGACCTGGTACGGCGGCTGTCCGACGGGAGGCGTTTTAATAGTGTTGGCCGCCATGTAATTGAAGATAGGCGATCCCATGCCTGCGGCTTTCTGTTCACGGGACCATTTGCGACTAAAAAATACATAATATATATTAACCAATGGCAACGCCCATCTCCCAGTTCAATATAATGGTATTTCCAATCGATTAATTCGATCTGGGTGTCACTGGGATTTCACCCAGTCCATTGAACGGTACCCGTAGTACAAGCGTTGCTTAGTTTGGGACCGTACAGTTAGACCCGAAGCCTGAGAGCGATCTTGAGTGCGCTTTCGACACGTCTGGTGGATTTCGCATGTCTTTCGAATATTGGTTTGATTTTCTAAGACATGCAGGTTTCCTCCCGATGTTTTCCTTCACCGTAAGCAATTGATAATCATATAGAAATAATGTTATATGAGCCGCCTGATACTAAGCAGTTACTGTAGCCTAAAGATGCTTGCAATACCGATGACATTGCTCGCAGGTTGCCACCCTGAAGGCGAGTGGGACAGAGAGAGGGGGGGATGGCAGGGGGGATGGCAGAGGGGGGTGGGTTTCGGGCTCTCTCAGTCATAGAACGAAATACAGCTATAATTGCCTTTTCACGGCGATGTTCCGTGTTCAGTTAGTACCAACCTCCAGGAGAGCAGCGCGGCGAGCGTGAGAGCGATGACGAGGGCGGCGGCGAGAGACGCGCCGACCGCCACGCCCACCACCTCGCCGTCCAGCTCGCACGTGGACCCGTAGTAGCCGGACGAGCAGCTGGGGGGGGGGGGGGGACACTATGCTTGGGCCATCTTGGCAATGTGGGCAAAGGGTCACCTTTGCCCCTTTGCCCACATTGCTCTGATGGCCACATTGTTATAACACACTAACATAACATTTTGTTGTGCTAACAACAAATGTTTAATGTAAAAGTTGATATTGTTGGCAATATTGCCAATATGGGCAATGTTGACAACTGAATTAATAGATCAGAGTGTTAAACTTAACAATTTTGACAACTAGAAAATTTAATTTTGTGGTAACTTGACAATATGTGCAACTTAATCGTCACGTTATTACAACATATTGAATATAAAAATAATTATTAAACTTGAAACTTAGGCCTACAAGATAGCATAGGTTGAATTAGACAAATAAAACTAACAACAATGTTTGGTTTAAACTTCTGGGTATGCACGAATTAACCCAACCCACTTTGAGACCGTTGGGACACTTGATAACCTATGTATAAGTACATTTACCGGGGCAAATCCGAACAGAAGACAGTAAGACGATTAATTTAACAGGATAACAAATATATTTTAACAGCCTATAATATTTCCTAATTAATATGATAACAAATACCGATTTTTCAAATTGATATCATGAGCAAACTTTTCAATTTGGGCAAACTTGTCAACTTAGGCAAACTTATCAATTTGGGCAAACTTGTCGCAGATCTTACCTGCAGTAGGGCTGACCATTATTGTATTTGCAGACGCCCCTCTCGTTGCAGTGGGAGGCTGCGCAGGACCGGCAGTCCCTCCCCGCGTTGGTGGGGGTCGGTGACGCGTCCAGCGTTGTGTCTGGGCAAGCGCATCTGTGATAAAGATATCATGGAATTATTCTTTTAAAATATTATTATCTACAGTAGAATCGTTGCGGACTCAATTCGTATCGAAATAGTACATTGTTACACGAGTGGTGAAAGTGACTTATATTTCCCGAGACGGGGTTTGGCGCCCGAGCGTAGCGAGGGCGCTAATAGTTCGAGGGACAAAATAAGTCTTTCACCCGAGGTAAACATTGTGCTTTTCATTACGAATACAAGGAAAGTAAAAATAAAAACAGGAATTGGCTAAAGAAATAATATAAGGAAGTATGAACAATACTCTACAACTCGAAAAAAAAAAGATCGGATTGCCGCCTATTTTGTTTTTTTTTCGTTGGCCGGCCAACTTCGTTATTTAGCCATTATTTTTCATTTTCATCTTTAAATATTTTGCCCAAATCTATGTTATTTTAAAGAAATTGTTGAAACTAAATTATAATTAAGTCATTTAAAAATATATATTCTTTAATTAATACTTAACTTTATCTTATTTCAATTTTACATCGTGCTGTAATTGAGTGACTGTAGAAAAAGTTTGAACATGGTTCCATAGAAATGTGAAAATGGAACTAGTATTTTTTTTATAATTTGACAGCTGTCAGTTGAAAGCGATTCTCCCGGGCCGGAAACGTATTACTTTCAACCCGCTCCTCAGGCAACTTCAGACCTACTTTCAGAGTATGAGTAATGAAAATGGTATTTTTTTAATTTTATCTAGGCTGGGTGTCACTGGGATCGTCCCCAGTACATTTTACGATACCAATAGTACAAGCGTTTCTTAGTTTGGGACCATACGGTTGGTAGGTTTTTTATGGGCAGTGTAATATTATTAATATATGAAGTGGGTTTATAACCACCTTACAACTTCCAACTGGCCTTACAACTGGTCTTCAATCAGCTATAACAGTCTTGCTTCTATGGCAATCAGTCCATACCAGCTATTTTTGTATCCCGCTTTGCACCGGAGGGAAGTGTTTTTTTTCATTCAACTGCTATTATTTCTTTCGATTAAATTCGTGCGGGTTTCCAAAACAATTTAACTTTTCTCCGGGACTGGTCGAGGGTTAAACCTCGACGTCATAATTGTTCACCATTGTCGATCCTGACTTACGTCGTAACAGTGGTAGGAGTGTGTGGGACAAGTCCCATTAAATAAAGTGGGCTTAAACAATGTGCTCACCTGAAACCTCCCCAAGTGTTAGTGCAGGTGGCTAACTGATGGCAGTCGTTCAAATCCGGGGATGAACACTCATCGACATCTGTGGAACGAGATAAAACCATAATTACCCTCTATGCCACACGAAAAAATATAACTACCGTCGATGACACAAGAAAAATGTAACTACCGTCGTAGATACATGAAGTATAACAACCAAACTCAAACTCAAAATTGCTTTTTTTCATGTGCGCCAACAAAGCATTTATGAATAGTCAGAATCTACCACCGGTTCGGAATGCTGCTTCCACTGAGAAGATCCGGCAAGAAACTCAATGGTTACTCTTTTCAATGAATTAAAGATGGTGTACATTCTCAGGAACGGCAACAGAATATAAGCAGGCGACACCATTGTCACTAAATAAGTAAATAGTAATCATATAACACTCAGATTTAGGTATTTAAATTAGAAAGCTAGTTCAGTAAGATGTGTACTCACACTTTACATACATTTCAATTTTTATAAACCGTTGTAGATACATAAAATAATATATCTACCGCCGTTGAAACTAGAAGTTATTACAATACTAATAGCGAACACGTACCGTGCAGCGGCAGCACGCTGCCGGCCGGGCTGTCCACCCACAGCGCCGAGGCGCCGACATTGTTCGAGCGGCGCCGGATCACGCCCAGCAGGTGTTTCTGAATCTCGGTCGCTATCGACGGCCTCTGTGTCTCTGGGGTTTCTTGCATCTAACAACAAAATATTTAAACATTTTGAATACCGTTGCGGTGTTATTATAAAAAAGTTTAAAAGCATGATTATAATGAGTTATGCCCATTTTTAACCCCTGACGAAAACATAGGGGTGTTATAAGTTTTACATGTGTATCTGTACAGGTATCTGTTTCTGTTAGAAAGGTAATCTGATCAAGAGTGTTCTCCAGAAAGCTAGTTAGTGCAAGCTAGCTAGTGATAAGTGCATACCTAATCACAGTTTACATCAATTTAAATGCTACAAACCAAAATAATCATACTAATATTATAAAGAGGAAAACTTTGTTTGTTTGATTGTAATGAATAGGCTCCGAAACTACTGAACCGATTTGAAAAATTCTTTCACTGTTGGAAAGCTACACTATCCCCGGGTGACATAGGCTATAATATATTTTAAAAACAAATAGGGATCCTTACTAAAGCTCGAATAATGTAACCGCAATGTACCCGTGCGAAGCCGGGGCGGGCCGCTAGTAACTAATAAAACAGAGGTGGATAATAAGATAATTGCTTTGGTGTGATGCCTTTCATGAATGAATAGGGTTTAACGACAATGTTGTTAAGAGGAAAGTGAGTGGACCGATCCCCGCAAGCAGCGCCCGCGCACGAGCATGACTTGAAAAGCGGCATCACTCTCCTCAACCATAATAGAGGGGAGAGGGTGACCCGCTCCACAAAGCCACCGCAAACAAGGACATTAAAGTGAGCATCTAGTGAGATCTAGTCTATGGGTACTCACCAGTATAGTATAGTTCACGAACACCCCATGTGCGCTATCCTCGCCTTCATGCAACGAGTTCACTGTCCCACTCACGAAGTCATCAGAAAACGGTGTCATAGAGAATGCCGAGTCGATCTATGAACAAGATATATAGTGGCTAGTAAATATCACAGGCTTCTTAATTCCTATTCTCTCACTGATTCCATTTTCACACTTATTACCGTTTTCTTAATGAATTCTCATTTTTAGTCATTCCGATCATCACCAACATTCCTATACTTTCACTCATGTCCGTTCCCTCTCTCATTCTTGTTGCCATACACCCACACATTCTTATTTTCACTCATTCAGATTGTCACACACTCTCGTTTCTTTCATTTCCATTCTCTCACTCATTCCCAATCTATTTATTAACATTTATATTTATTTATTTAATTTATTATCAATGGAAAATATGAAGACAAAATAACACGAGTGACAGAACTGACAGATATAAAACTAGCGATGTGAGTTTATCACATTACTAGTATTCCCTTTTCCCCTCTAATTCTTTATTTTGCTTTTTATTTCGCTTCAATGGCCAAATTCTCCTGTGTCGTGTATTTGCCTAACTTAACATTGACAGAATTGTCCAAAAAGACGGAGCCATAAAAAAACTAACTCAAACATTCTCCCATTCTCACACATTCCCATTGACACACTGATTCGATAGTTGGGTAAACATTCTCCCATTCTCTCACATTCCCATCGACACACTGATACTATAGCTGAGTAAACATTCTCCCATTCACTCACACATTCCCATTGACACACTGATTCTATAGCAGAGAAACATTCCCCGATTCTCACACATTCCCATTGACACAGTGATTCGATAGATAAGTAAACATTCTCGCAATCTCTCGCACATTCTCATTGACACACTGATTCTATAGCTGAGTCAACATTCTCCCATTCTCACACATTCCCATCGACACACTGCCTCCACAATAGAGTGCGTGGTAGGTACTCACGGCCCGCACAGCCTCGTAGACGAGCTGGTGGTATTGCTCGGAGTCCGTGTCGGCGAGCGCGGCGGCCCAGCGCAGCGCGCGGTCGCGCAGCCGGTCGGCGCGCACGCTCAGCAGCAGCGCCGCCGCGCGCCGGCACGGGCCGCGCGCGCCGCGCCGCGCGAACCCCGCCCGGCACTGGCAGCTCGATATGCCTATACCATTTAATTTTCAATGTGCGACATCTGTTGACGACGGTTCGGCACAGTGGTTCGAGCGTAGGCCGCTCGGATTGTGACGACCTCACATTCACGTCGCCGACAGAAACGGACAGATGGCGCTAGAATGCAGCGCCTCAATACAATGTACGGATTCTTCATAGAAAAACTGATTCACGATATTAAGAATCGCAAGCATCGTGACTATATATACAAGACCCCGAGAATAACCAGTGGGGCATAGCGGCCGCCCCGCCAGGCATAACACCCGCCTGGCTGGAAGATCTTCCCTTTGCCGCTAAAGGATCACTGGACCGGATAGATACGGGTTCGATTAGCCCCCTCCCCCAGGTCTGGGTGCCACTGGGATGGCCCCCAGTCCATAGTACGGTACCTTTAGTACGAGGGTTGCTTAGTTTGGGACCATACAGTTGGTGTGTCACGATACGTGACACCCAGACCTACGCAAATTACGAAAAGGTCATTTCCAAAATTTGCCCCGGCGGGTTTCGAACCCGCAACCACCATGTGCAGTGTCCTGAGCGGCCTACGCTCGAACCACTGCGCCGGGCGGTCGTCGAATATACTCGTATAATGTGGAATATGTTATTCCTTGTGTATGTGGAGTCAAATATTATAGTTTCACTATGACATCAGAAGAACTTACCAGATTCAGTTCTGCATTTCTCATTCTGAGCTTGATCACACGTCGAGTCGTCACCCACTATACACGTATCGATTCTGTAACAAATATAAAGCTATAAGATCGGAGTTGGACGAAGCAGCAACTAACAGTAATAGCGCAGTGGTCACACGGTTTTTAACACAAGGTGTGCAGGTTCAAATCACGGCCCGCACCTCTGAGATAGCGCGAATCTTACTTCCAACTAACTTCACTTGAAGAACCAGTAAAAAGATTTAAAACTCAAAACATAAACTCAAAATTTATTTTATTCGTGTAAGCAAACAAAGCATTTATGAATAGTCAGAAATGGTCAGAATCTACCGCCGGCTCGGAATGCTTTCCACTGAGAAGATCCAGAATTTTTTTTAATGGTTACTGTTTTCAATTAATAAAAGATGGCGTATACATTCTCAGGAACAGCAACAGAATATGAGCAGGCAACACCATTGTCACTAAATATGTAAATAGTAATCAAATCCCTCTCAGATTTATGTATTTAAATAATATGAGATGAAACAGTAACCCGTCTACAGCATTACACGAATTATCTTCAGTGGTGATTGGTTATCCTATTAGAAGATATCATATCTTGGGACTTACCTAACAGTAGGCTGCGGTCTTCTGTACCCCTGCTGCGGTCTATGGACCTGGGTAGGGGGGGGTCTTCGGACAGGCGTCTGTGGTATATCATCCGCTGGGATCGCCTCCCCAGTGCCCAGAGTCGGGGTCAGTGACGGTGGTGGTACAGGGGGCGCTGGAAATTGAAGCTCTATTACGCCCATTTAAGGGTTATTTTGATGGGAAAAGTGGCTGGTAGAAGAGCTGTTGGGCGCAGGAGGAAATCGTGGCTGCGAAATATCCGAGAATGGACGGGAGTCTCAAGTGTAGCAGAGCTTTTCAACCTCGCCAAAGACCGAGCTGACTGCTAACCTTCACTAGTTGGAGAGGCACTGTGAGAAGAAGAAGATTAACGCTGAGCCTAAGGTTGCTCGTCCATTTGAACCGGGTGAGCTGGCTGGTTTACTTAGCCCATCCATCCGATCAATAGGACCGAATCATTATCCATAAAAAGGAGTGATCCTATTTGTCGAAGCGAGCGAGTAAGCTAGCTCAGCCAGCTAAGTGAGAGAGCCTAATCCCCTAAAATTCCTTCCCTCTGTACACTCCTCTTCAGGTCAAACAACAATGCCTCTGATATTGCAAGCATAGATAGCAGCATAGCCAGAGTGACACCAACTGTACGGTCCCAAACTAAGCAACGCTTGTACTGCGGGTACCGTACAATGGACTGGGGGCGATCCATGTGACATCCAGACCGGGGCAAATTACGTAAAGGCCCCGGCAGGAATTAAACCAGCAATCATCCGGTGGTGCAGTAAGCCGAGCGGTCTACGCTCAAACCACAGCGCAGGCGATCCGGGTCATGCACTTGTTTGTCGATTTTGACATATAAATACATTATCAGAGAAACTACAAGGTGATATCAAAGCAAATCACCGCTAAGACCATGAAAAAGGTACTCTAACTACTTCACACAAAGACAACTCACCAGAATGCGGTAGACTCTGAACTTGCGTGGGCCTGATACTGGCAGCACTGGAGGTGGGGTTATCGAACAGGTTCAGGTAGGTTCTCTTGCCGTCAATGGACACAAACCCTTCATCTCCTGACGCTGTCACTATAATATCGTCATGGTGATGCGGTTGAAGGTTCACGTTCTGGATGTGGACTGGAAGGGAATGTTCTGTTAGCGATCATTCACACGTTTAACCTAGCACCGATAACTTCTTAACATTTTAGTGTATCAAGATGACGAGCCAGAATTGTGTCGGCTTCTTCGTGGGAAATACAGCTTATTCTGCTTCTCTTGATATATTGAAGTCTTGAATATTATTGGAACCTATTTGTAAATGCAGTTCGACACTGTTTTCTAGACCATTGTATACGTTATAAGGCCGCAAAATGGTAGTTACAACAAATATTCAAAAGCCCGTAACTCGAAGAAAAAGGTTTGTTGCGAATAGTCTGTCCACAGATATAGATTTACATAGATAACGCAAGTATCACGATTTGTATTGAAACCAAGCGTGCCGAATTTTTAACACTTTCTGTGACGTCATTAGTGACGGGAAATCCAAACCGCTTCAAAGACACCGATGCCGCCGATGCCCCTCCGCCTCCTACGATTCCCTCGAATGATTATCACGCTCATACTCATATTTTTATATCTGTAGTCGCGAGGACTGTAAGTTATCGGTGACCAACCTCGACGCTTGGTCGGGATTTTCGGACACGCTAAGTACATACATTTGCGTTATCTATGTAAATCTATCTGTGAGTCTGTCCGTTCTAGGCATCTAAAATCAGCTACCTACTGTATTATGTACCTTAAAATAATTATTTCAGATTTTAAAGCACCCTGTTGAGAGTATTTTCTCTGGTTAGTTAACGGGTTAACGAGATTACTACTCTAGTATTGTCATAACTTCACATGGCTAGTAAAATTGGTAAAAAATATTTAATTTACCCACAAAATCTTGGAACAGTGTTTTAAGGATCACTTGCTAAACGATGAAGGTAAATATCATAAAGAACATGCACGCTTTCTACACACACAACATGGACTGGATCAGGGTGGAAGACTTCGGCCCGAATCGTCACTTTGAGGGGGAATATGCACTAGGCTCTCCTCCTATTTCATTTGAACAAACTTCCATCAGCAAAATAAGAGGGCTTCCAACATCCGACTTACCTGTAGCCCCTTTCTCCCCCAATCCTTGTATAGCGGACAAGGTGACGTCAAAGATCTCACCATACCCCGGAGGCCTGGTCTCCGGGGCGGTAATGACGGAGGCGTCAGGCCGGTAACGGGATCCGTGTGGTTTGAAGTCAGTATCGTCCAGGACGATGCCAGGCCGGGGACGGTAGGGGTGGTAAGGGATGCCTTGGGACGCTGGAAGAAAATTAATAAATAATAAACAAATCCCCCCAGATTAACACATCAATTGCATGGTCTACTGGCCTGAATCCCCCTCGCACTGAGGGGAAGCCCATGCCATTAGTAGGACATTAAAGGGTAACTATTATTAAAGTTTAAATCCCCTAGTAGTCAAAGAGAATATATCACTTGATAGCTCTCGCTGCACGGAGATACCTTAGACCAAGAAGTTTATATCAAACACTTATATAACCTTCTTGCCTTAGAGCAAGCCTTAGACCTTAGTCATTGGGGGAGACGTTATATGTAGCTGTGTAACACTCAACTGTTTGCAAGGAGAATACAATACGCCGTTTGTGTCAAAATTACTAAAATTTTTGGATAAAGAAATAAACTAAAGAAACCATAGATTTACTCAGCGGTATTTTTTTAAGTTTGTGATAAAAACTTACTTGGAAGAGGTTGTGAGTTGATGGAAGAAGTCTCGATAACACTTGTTGTTGTAGTTTCACTTGCTTGCTTCACATGACTAATCAGGCCTTCCGTCGGCGTTGGAGTAGCAATGGACGTGGCACTTGTTTTAACCTCAGGAATCGACGGCTCGATAACTGGCACCGTGACATTCTTAATCGGTTCAGTAACTAGTTCTATAGTTTCATTTTTAACTGTCTTATTGATTGGTTTGTCGTCTATTTTATATTTAACTTTATCTTTTTCAGTTAAGCTATCTTTTTTCTTATCGATTTTCGGTTTTTCTATTTTCTTTTCAGTCGTAGTTGATGGTTTTTCTGTAGTAGTAGTGGTAGTAGTGGTAGTAGAGCTAGAAGTTGTTGTTGCTTCTGTAGTTGATGTGGTTGTGGTTGTGGTTGTTGATGACGTAGTATCAGCTACTGTGGTCTCCTTTTCAGGCTCTTTTTCAGCTTCAGTAGTTGTTGACAACGTGACTGCTGGCATTTCAGGTTCTTCACTGTATGTATGTATTACATTTTCTGAATGTGTGGTCTCATTTTCGCTGGCTACTTCTTCCTCCACTGGTTTAATTTCTTCTGGGATCTCATGTAACGGCGGTAGATTCGGTTTATACATAGGCAAATTTGGGTTAGGTCTTCGACTAGGTGGCCTCGGCCTAGGCCTCTGCCAAGGAGGAATAGGCCTATGAAAGCCTGGCCTTAACGGCGGGACTATTTGTTCAGGTAGATTTACAGGCACATGAGGAGGTCTATCGAAAGGGTATGGTGGCGGGGCTCTAGTGGGATGGAAGGGCACCGGCGGTGGGGTAATCGGTCCATCAAACTCTGGCATCGGAGGAACATCAGATATTCTTGGAGGACCACGATTATTGATCCTCGAAGCCATCGGACGGCCCGGCCTTCCGTTCAAAAGCTGAGTATTAGCTTGAACATTCACATTTCCATTCAGCAACTTGACGATGCCAGTGATAATGTTTTGTATATCTTTATTCTGTCTACCGTCTTCTCTAGGGGTGGCTGTCGCAAATATGGGTTGCACTGCAGTAGCCCGTATTCTGGGCCCCATCGGCGCCAGCGCACGCGCCTTTGGGACCCGCTTGGCTTCCCCCGGAAACCTAAAATCCAACCTATCTCCGAAACCTGCAGAAGATAGTATCACGTCATCTTCTGTGTTACGCAGATAATCGACAGTTTTCGTCGGATGTATGTCATAATATTTCCTTTTGTTATGCAACTCTATGTGGTTATCGATTTCGTTATTCGATGTCGGTATTTCATCGATGTTGATCGATCTCGATTCTCGGACGATCGGGTCGGCTGATCGAGCGACGATGTAATGATCTGGCCTATCATCTGATTCATCCTCATCGCTTGAGATGCTGGGTTCTATTCTATACGCTATGTTTTCTACCTGACTGGTTTGTAGGACGACGTCTTGTAGTGATAGATGGTCGGCCACCGATTTTGGTGATAGCTGTGATATTGTGAACGTTTCTTCGTAACCTGGAATGAGAATTTGTTATTAGCGAATGGTAGACTTAAAAGGATTTGTATATGTGCACTTCTGTTTCAGTAAAGGTCATAGCGAGCAACTAGAGTCTGAACGAAATATTTATACCGCTCATAAATCAATATCTCTGACCTGTATTAATAAATCGATCTAGTCTGATAGCGATCTTGAGTACGCTTGACGACTCATTTTGTCCTGGATTGATCAAAGAACTTTTAGATTTTTTACTTACGAGATCGACATTAGAATGACACTTCCAAGATCGCTCTCAAACTTGAGATAGATTGATTTACAAGGGCCTATATACTCTTATCCCAAAAATAACCTTTTTAACGACGAAGTATATAAGTATAGTTAGTTTCTATATTTTAAGGCGTTGGTAACGTAATTTATCAATTAACGTGGATAATAATTGCATTACGTAAGCAGTCATTTACACGAAAAAGACACCGCATCGTTCTGTCAAAACAATTATGTCAGAATGGCCTTGTTTGATATCTGTAAAATTAACCGAAATGGTCAGTGCCGGGTTAACCGTGTAAATGACCGGTAAGGTTGTTTCTATTTAATCAATAACTGAAGGAGTCCTGAACTATTTTCAGGCTCGTTTTTTTTTAGATGACTTAATGAGCCGGCCGGTGGATATTTTTCTATAAATAGACTAGCTGACCCGACTGACGTTATCCTGTCTTAACTTTGAATATTAAATTCGAATTGTTCCGCTTAACTTTTTTCATAAGAACCTCCTGCTGAAAATAATTAACACAACAAAAATATATTTAGCGAAATCGTTCCATCCGTTCACGCGTGATGCGATGACCAAGGAAATAGAAATTCATTTTTATATCTACATAGAATACGTTCACCTAAACCTATGCGTCTCAAGTCTCCTACAAAATTATCTAGCGCTTGCCACGTCACGACTTGTTCAACCATGTCTCCTGCGCAGTGAAAGTGGCAGCTCCGAATGCCAGCGTTAGCTATTGTACTATGTTCTCCATACACTGTTGTTACGCCATCACTTCAAAACTGATGACACACGTCATCTTTTCGAAATTACAAGTTGTGTCGACTAAGTAAGATGACCGCATTTAGAATATCGTTTGTTTTAATGGTTTGGGAGTGGAACACTTGGCTCACTACTGGAGATGGTCTTAGCATAGTTTTTTTGTTGCTGCATAGCGTAAAAGATACTTGCAATAAATACCAAAATCATTGCTCGCACTTTGCCGACTTTAAAAAGGGTTGAATCGGTCATCTAGCTCTCTTACTCATTGTACGAAATTCAACTTTAATATGTACTTTACGCCGATCATATTATGTAAGAGGGCGGTACTACTTTGACCGAGACAGCCTGTATTATGAGCTATAGTCACTTGGCTACAGGTTGACTCTACTACCAACAATATTGTCGTGCTTACGCGGAAGAGTTATGTGTTATACAAGAGTGCAAAGTTGCTTTTTAACCGCGTGCTCAATTTTGATGACAGAGCTAGCAAGCATTCTAAAATTAAAATCCTGAGCGTTAGCGAGGGAATCAAAAGAGAACGAGGTGAAAAATCTTTGCACTCGAGGGCAACGCGTAACTTTTCATCCCACCGCAGCGAGGAAATGACTAAATGCATAAAAATAATAATTACAAGTGATTAGAAAATGGCGCGCGCAAAGCAAATAAAAAAATTACCTACACCAAGAAGGTTCCGAGTCTGAGTTTTTAACAAATTAAAAAAGGTTGTACAATAAATTCGACACCATAGAGGTAGAAGTAAATAGGTTTAATGATGTTTTGAATTCACAAACTTAGTGCACACGATGTTCTAAATTCAATTTACTTTATCCTCTAGCGTATAAAAACGGCTTTGGCACTCAGATATCGAAGAGCAAAATACTCCTTCCGAGATAGGGGATGAAAAAGTTTTATTTCGTAAGCCTGAAAAAAACATAGTCACCATTCGGCTCTCTCAAGTTACCCCGAGGACCTGGTCTAAAGATACGATTTGACAACCCACCAGATTAACCAAACGTGGCACTAAGCTCTAAGTAATTGGAATTATTTACTTTCACTGCGCATTTCAAGACGGCGGAACTTTCGTTTTTAATACGCACTGGTAATATTCGTTGCTGAATATTATTAAGTGGACAGAAATCTGACCACCCTGGTGCTCGTTTTCCGTGTCCCGGGAAATTTTGTCGCTTTCAAGAGATTATCATAATACCTATGTGATTTTTGATTATACATGTACCTACATACTTAACACAAAAAATCTGGGTTTCGAACAACGTCGCACATTATTAAACCAAACCTGATATACAATATACCCGTTATATGTATTTTTAGGTAAATGACGAAACATTTCAAAGCTCTTAACGACTTGCCTGCGAAGGAGGCTAAAAAACGTGTTTTCAATATAAAAAAACCTCTTCACGCTAATAGTTAATCGGACTCAGAAGGCAGGGGCGAATGACCTCAGAACCTTGACTGCGCTCCGTACGCTTGGCTGTCTCTCGTGATGAAGAACATTAAGATGTTATTGGATCGTTTTATTTCAAGTTATATATTTCAGGTATATATTGGGTACTAGCTGACCTGACAGACGTTGTCCTGTC
This sequence comes from Notodonta ziczac, assembly GCA_918843915.1. NCBI lineage: Eukaryota > Metazoa > Arthropoda > Insecta > Lepidoptera > Notodontidae > Notodonta > Notodonta ziczac. The sequence goes on along the minus strand of OU974065.1, from coordinate 748,988 downwards.
TTAACTTTGAATATTGAATTCGAATTGTTCCGCTCAACTTTCTTATTTTTTTTCTTTCATGTGAACCTTCCCCTAACAATAATAAACACAACAAAAAAATAATTAGTGAAATCGTTCCATCCGTTCACGCGTGTTGCGATGACCAAGGAAATAGAGATTAATTTTTATATTATACTAGCTGTGCCCGCGACTTCGTCCGCGTGGAATTTAAATTTCAAAGTTTCATACCAACTTTCATCCCCTATTTTATCCCCTTGGGGGTAGAATAAATCAAAATCCTTTCTTAGCGGATGCCTACGTCATAACATCTACCTGCATGCCAAATTTCAGCCAGATCCGTCCAGTGGTTTGGGCTGTGCGTTGATAGATCACTTTGTCAGTCAGTCACCTTTGAGTTATATATATTTTGATAAATACTTAGATCAGGTGCGCACATCTGAATTTTTCAAAATCTATGTGTGAATCATAATTTCAACATGATTATCACTTGCTTACGACCATGGAAAACATAATGAGGAAACCTGCATGCCTTAGAAAATCTTAGATTTTCTAAGGCATGCAGGTTATGTTTAGGTTCTAAGAAAATAATTATGTTTTTAGTTTGTATTTTTGACGATAGATGGCGGTAAAAGCATTTTAGCCCGCAGTATGGTTACGTTACCGCGATTTACATAAGTTAAATGTGATTTATTTAATTAAACTGTTATTTGAACCCCTCCTACGGCGTTTCCTTTCGTACTCGCCAGAGGGCGCTCTCGGTTCAGTCGTTCGGGCGTCCACACTATACTTATAAATAAAATATAAGTGAACTCAAACTAGCCATCCTAGGTCAGCGTATTGGACCCCCCTCGCATTGAGGGGAGGCCCGTGCCTTGGAGTGAGTCATGTTATTTTAAGCAAGTCTCTAATTTGTGATATGTACATTTTAGTCATTTGTACGGATTCATTACTAACCTTCAACAACCCCTAAGAATAATAATAGCAGTAAACTGCACCGCGTCCGCCATCTTGTGGCGGAGGCCATCTTGTTTCGGCGGGACACTGACAGCTGTCCACCTGGCGTTCACATCACGTCGTTGAATCACATCACTTTGGAGTTAATTTAAACTGCTTTAGTGAAAGTGTGTTGAATCACATTCGTGGATTGTACCTGTAACAAGAATAAGTTAGGTTTAAAACGGGAAACACAAGAGACTACACTTTACTAAGGGTCTATTTGTCGTAACACACGCACCGCGCGCAACGGACCGCACGCGCCGGACGCAACGGATTTCACGAATTTGCTTCGATCTCAACCGACAGACAGAGCGTTCGTTGCAGTTAGTAAACGCAGATTATATATGGAGAGGTCACTATCAATACGGATCCAAATATTTTAGCTCTAGCATAGGCCCTACCATGACGCTACTGATGAATTGACTGCACAAATATTTTCGGAACATGCTAGCGACCTGCTCTAGAGATGTAATTTTGTACATGTTGTTTCATACCTCACTCTAAGAGTTCACGACAACGCTTTTTACCCGACTGCGCGACGCAAAGGAGGGTAATGCTACATTACCCTCTTTTACCTCACAGTCAGGACCCATTAAAAATGTAGACCGGCTCAATTTCTCAATAATATTAATATAACTAGCTGTGCCCGCGACTTCGTCCGCGTGTAATTTAACTTAACAAAAATTTAGGGATTATTCATCCCCTATTTTATCCCCTTGGGGGTAGAATTAATCAAAACCTTTCTTAGCGGATGCCTACGTCATAACATCTACCTGCATGCCAAATTTCAGCCCGATCCGTCCAGTGGTTTGGGCTGTGCGTTGATAGATCACTATGTCAGTCAGTCAGTCACCTTTGAGTTATATATATTTAGATAATAGGTCCCGACTTTTGACATTTCTTAACATAATTCTAGACTAATCGACTTGTTTTTCTCTTCCCTTTTTATTAAAACTTCCGTTTTAAAGCAGTCAGGTTTAATTTTTTTATTACGACGGCAAATAGTTTTTTCATGAATTTGACTGTATACATCGTGTGAATATCGCTTCAGTTTCCAAATATCTAAGTACCTAAATGCTACATTTACACGCATGCGGAAAAGTAAGAAGTATTTAACCCGTGACTAAACCACACAATGAATTACATCACGGTACGATGACTAGATAGTCGCTGCTCCCTAATTATAATTTGCAAAACGTATTGATGTCATATAACAGTTACAAAACAATAATGTATTGGTTGTTGCGAATTTTAATTAAGTAGGACAGACGGACATGCGTGGAATGAACACTTAACACCTATTTGGCGCGTGGTCAACGCGCGTCAAGACCGTAATAATAATTTTATGAAAAATACAGTCAATTCTTCAAATGCGGCATTTAACTGCAGTTGCATGAGACACTAGTGCCAATTCTAAAACTGTTAACATGAAAGGGAGTACGACAAAAGGAGTGGAAGGAGGGAGAAAGAAAGAAAGAAACATTTATTCGACACACATTGCGGGTCAGCGCGAACTATGCCGAAAGGTAATTGGCTCAGCATGTGCCGAAGAAGAACGAGACTCCCCCACCGCTGATTGGAGGGATTTGGTATTTCGGCTCGCTCACTCATCGTACGATACGTAGGTATAATAGATACTTCACGCGATCTTTTGTAAGGGGCCACCCCCTATCTCTGTCAATACTATCTCTGTCAAGCCAGCCAACTACAGTTTGACCCTACTACTATAATTTCCTTTTATATTTCCTAAGATTATCAATGAAAATAAATAAGTAGTAAGATTTGCAACAGAGATAAACAGTGACAGCATGACCGTGTACATTAGTTACTTGGAGAAAACTCTATCAACCCACCAACCACATGACTCTACAAATCGTTCGGAATTCGCTAAACTGTGCAAGAATAACAAATTACCGGTCCACTTGTGGTTTATTCAGATCCAGGCAGTGGAGCGCGCGTGAGCGACTCATGAATATTCTGTAAGGATACATGGCGTATAAATTTAGTGTATTTAGGTCTAACAAAATGAAATTTAAGAATTGTCTTGGATACTTTCATGGTTACGTACTCTACCCAATACATTTCTTGGGTGGCGGATAGATATTTTTTAATAATACTTCTCATTATTAAACACTAGCGGCCCGCCCCGGCTTCGCACGGGTACATTGGGGTTACATGATTCGAGTTTTAGTAAGGATCCCTAATTTTTTTGAAAATATATTATAGCCTATGTCACCCGGGGATAGTGTAGCTTCCCAACAGTGAAATAATTTTTCAAATCGGTTCAGAAGTTTCGGAGCCTATTCATTACAATCAAACAAACAAAGTTTTCCTCTTTATAATATTAGTATGATTATAGTATTATAGTATGATAATTTGGTAATATAACATACAACATTAGAAAAATAATGCCATGGGACGGCATCAGTACACAGAAAGGAAAATTATAGCAAAGCCAATCAATTTTATATGAATTTTATAGCACATCAAACATCATACACATCTAGATATTATTATGGAAATAATGTGCCACAACCACTGAAACAAATTTTGATTGGCACTAAAAATTAGGGCCCATTTAGTTAAAAGTAATAGTTTACTATATAAAAACATCATGATTCTAATCCCTAAATATCACTAGGCAAACGAATAAACAAAATCTTTCAAAAGGACCTCCTCTCCATACTATCAGCAGGTATCTCTGCCAACCCTATAATACCATGAATTCGTGAATGATACATTAAGTTGACAGTATTTTCGTCTGAAGTTTGACAGTTATATCCATATTTTACGACCACACTATGCAAAAGTGTAGAGTTCATCGCCTTTGAACGGATCTTTTAATTTGAGGTCATGCTAATTTTATGAGTTCCAAATTCCTAAGATTATGATTAAACTATGAATATGACGTACACTGTCATCACCATATTTGCTGACTGGCACAGACCTGAATACAGAATGTATCCTGAATTCTTGATATAGAATCGAAATACTGATATCCATTAACCCACTCATAAAGATACAGACATGGAATTGACCACGCGTGTTGCTCAGGCAGGTGCTCGCTAAGAAAATATTTTGCTCTGCGTGCACGCATCGAGGAACAGCCAACCAACAACTGCAACCGGGTTAGACTATTCATCAGAATTGCTCAGGCTTCTGGCTGTTCATTAGAATAGAATCTTTCTGTCCATTTAAAAGAGTAACCATTGAGTTTCTTGCCGGATCTTCTCAGTGGAAGCAGCATTCCGAACCGATGGTAGATTCTGACTATTCATAAATGCTTTATTGGTTTACGTGACTAAAAACAACTTTGAGTTTGAGTTTGAATACTGTTAGAATTACAGAATCCCTTCTTACAGCTTAACGTGTCCTCGGAAGAGCAGAGGGAGTTAGGAGTCACAATTGGAAACCATTCAAGACAAGAAACTGGGCTCTACCAGCTACAGATATTAAAATACTTTTTTTGAGGATAATGAGGGGGGGGCGCTTATGTGCCAAGCTTAATGCAAGCAGTCTTCTTGTGTACTCATTTAATCAGCATTCCTGCCCATAGTAAAACCTTACACACGCTACTCAAGACACGTTTGAATGACGCTACGGTAAACTGAACTATGTAGGTCGTGCGGCTCCACCTGCGCGGGCGCACCGTTACACCGCGGATGCGCCGATGTGTTGTGTGAAACAGCTGTTAGTTCACTATAACAAATCGTGATCGCAAATTCATTGTGACTGCGTAAGAGTCGGCTGGCGAGAGGACAATGGTTCATCTTCTTTTCGTAATTAAATTGGCCATTCAGCAGAGCGAGTAAGAGCTATAAGAGACCATAAGATGAATAGTAACTGCCTTTTTTTCTGATTCGTATGTTACGTAATCTACATATACATTTATTAAGGAGTTCCAAACGTCTTTTCAAAGCGTCTACGTAACGCTTTTACATAGCTAGAGAAACACCAATATCCTGGTACGAAATACGTAGGGACAACATCTCAGTCAGTAATATCTTTAGATAGTCTTATGTTCCTGTTGCCACCCAGATTATAACATAAGAAATGTAATTTACAATGTTATATGTATTTATGTTTGCCAACACTTCTCATCTACAAATTCACTAGAATAACAGGGCATAAAATAATAGGGCAGTGCCTAGGCCAAGTCGCTTCAAAAGTCGATCCTGGAATCTACCAAAACAATTAAACTTTTCCTTGAAACATCATAAATTGGTATGTTTTGTTTACGCAGTCGCCAATTCCGAACGCATCTCAAATTTGACACAGTACCCCATATAAAAACTTACAATTATAAGTACGTCTCTAACAGTGAGTAGTGTTTAAGTATTCGGCTGTAAGGTTATACATGTTGACTATGTTTAGAACATTTTCGCAACCGAAATCACCACTTCTCTGGGTCTTTCCGTATGTCGCAATACATCGTTAAGCTCACGAATGACACACTAGTTGCGCAACCAGTCGGCCTGCTGGTTGCGAGACATCCTGGTTGCAGGTGACTCATAAATAAATACGTATCCGTTTGTAAACAAAACTAGGTTTAGATGGTCAACAGAGGAACTGGCATTGCAAACAAAATTAATAAATCCGAATCACTATTTTTTATTTTAACTTCCGCATTGAAATTACACACATAAATGCTATTATTATGACCTAAAATATATCCTCCTGAGGAAAAGTCTGTTACGAACACAGTAGGACATAAAATAAGTGATAAAGATACACTCTGTACTGTAATCTAACATGACAACGTTTTGAAATGTAGCTTTCAGGTTTTCACTTTTTTAAATAATAACCTTAGACCATATAACAGATGCGGGCGGGTATAATACAGTGTTGCTATCCTACATTATTTTTTAAATCATGTTCAGTATCCGCTTCCGAGCCCTTTGACAACTATTTACATGTTATATCAGCCGGAAAAAACGTACCTATGAGAAGTCTTGATTCCCTTTTGGCTTTATCAGTGCCTGCCGGATCTCGGAGGCAAGGCTCAAGCTATTAAATTATTTTGATAAAAAATTAAAACGTTTTCAACTCGAATACACTAAAAAGCTATAAATAAGTAGATGCCTTACAATTTCATTTGGATTCGGTGCCAATTCAAGTAAGTAGGGCTAAGTACTTACCTATAAAGTTTTCCTCTTAGTTTAAATATAGTGGCGCCGACTTCGAATTTCAAAATCAGTCTACAATTGAGTATTGACGGATAAATTGGTGAAGATACATAAATTGGAAATCCTTCAGTTCGTACCAAGCGTTTCGCTTCCACTTTTATTGTGCGAACTGCCAAGGAATGGAACACCTTGCCGGCGTCTTTGTTCCCGGTTGACTATAACCTGGATGTTTTCAAGTCGAGAATGAACAGGTACCTTCTAGGCAAGTATGCACCACCGTAGACCACATCGTCACTTACCATCACGTGAGATTGTGGTCAAATACTTGCCTATATCGAAATAAAAAAAAAAACCAAATACTCCTCCTATTTTGAAGTCAGTTAAAAAATCATCTCAATAGATAAAAATAGTGTTTTACTACTGTGGTGACAAGTTGGTGACCAATTGCTACAAGAATTTCAGTTCATTTGCAATGTATAACTGCAGGAAATTACAGCATAGGTACTCTGCTTCAATTACATTTCAAGACAAGATTGAGGTGTACCTGTCTCTGTTCCTCTTTTTGCAAAGTACATCAGAACTCCACTATTGGATATTACAAACCAGTTTCTGCTCGCGACTTCTTCCGTATGGACTAAAGTAAAGTATCCTATTCGTTAATCCGGGTTATAAACTATATGTGTGGCAAAGTTCATCCAAATCCGTTCAATCTTTTTTGCGTGATTGAGTAACAAATATCCAAAGTTTGACTTATAATACCACTAGCTGTGCCCACGGACTTCGTCCGCGTAGTATTTAACGTAACAAAAAATTCGGGATTATCGGGATAAAAAGTATCCTATATGTTAATCCCGGTTATAAACTATCTGTGTTCCAAATTTCATTCAAATCCGTTCAGTAGTTTTTGCGTGAAGGAGTAACAAACATACATACATACACACATACATACATCCACACTCACAAACTTTCACATTTATAATATTAGTAGGAAGTAGGATAGTAGGATTGTAGTAAGTTGTTCCTTGTTTATTTTGTTAACTCCCGACAAAAAAGAAGGGTGTTATAAGTTTAACATGTGTATTTGTGTATCTGTCTGTAGCATCGTAGCGCCCAAGCGGATGAACCGATTTGAATTTCGTTTTTTTTGGTAGGTATTCCGATCGAGAGTGTTCTTAGTTATGTTTCATTAAAATCGGTTCAGCCGTTTGAATATTATCATTAGCTCTTCGGTCGTTTAAAAAATCGTCGAATCGGAGTTTTAAATTTTTTTCAATGTTGGTTATCTCTGCTCTGGTTAATCTGATGATATTTAAGAGGGAATACGTTTGATAAACTAGTGGCTCTTGCTTCGCCTTAACATCGGCACGCAGTCAGCGGTCGGTAGGACCGGTTCTGTGCGTCGCCGCCGGTTCAACAGCATTTGGGTCACTGGTGCCCTTGCTTAGCCCAGTTGTTTGTTTATTAAGGACGGAGCAAGCTTGTCTTATCTTAAATGAAAATGAGTCTAAACATGTCCAGCTCTTCAGATATCGCCCGATTTGACTGGGTCACGTTATATCACTTCACCTCTGCCAGTGTGGTTTACCCTTGAGTTGAGAACCCCCTAATCATCTCCAAGGCATAGTAGCTGGGGGTAATAAGTTATCACTTGTCCGCTAGATAAGAGTGTATTAAGGCCCTTAACGCACAATATACAGGGTGTAAGAGGAGCATCGTTACGAAAACTGATACCATGGATGGATTCAACTCATAATTCTGGACCCCCAGAGTTGGAATTTTCTGTCGATATTGTCATGAATGATGCTATCATTTTTCAGAACTGTTAAATTGATTTTAGCCTGATGCATGCACGAGCGTATTGCACCAGGTGTTTGCGGATTCAATTTCAGTTGGGGCAAATTTCGGTAACGGCCTTTTCTAGATTTGCCCTGGTCTGGGTGTCACTGGGATCGCCCACAGTCCATTGTACAGTCCCCATAGTTATTTTGGGACCATACAGTTTGTGTGTTGGTATGGCTTTGTTTATGTACGGTTTATATCCTTATAGTTGCATAACTTACAATAAGTTAAAAAGAAAGTGGGCTAGCACACGCACGTTTACTGATAAACCGGTACTCAGTTATCGCGTTTAAGTGCCTAGCACTACTAACCCATAGAGAATGGCGGTAGGGCCGAGCTATAGGCAATTGACTTAAGCTCATATAACTGCCTAGCGTCTGGCGTCTTGTACGATGCGTACGAAAGCAAGCACAACTCCCCTTTCATTCCTCTCCCTCCATTCCACTCCTCTTCAGATTGGCAACATGCGAGCAAGGCATTTAGTTCTGCAAGCATCATACCTAATAGGCTACGGCAACCGCTTAACAGCAGGTGGTACGTACCACACATATAGATTTACATAGATAACGCAAATGCATGTACTTCGCGTGTACGAAACCCCGACCAAGCGTCGAGGTTGGTCGCCGCTAACTTACAGTCCGCGCGACTACAGATATAAAAAATATGAGTACGAGGGATGCCTTTTAAGTTTTGTCGTTTGAAGAAAAAAACACAACTAGAACCTTATAGTACTTTTTATTGTTTTTCAAAGTATTCACCACGTAGCTTAATACACTTTTCCATTCGCTCAAACCAGTTATTATAACATTTATACCACTCTAAAGTGGGGGTGTTCAAAATGGCTGACTTGAAAGCGTCGACTGCTTTTTCACCGGACTGGAACCTTTGACCACGAAGACGTTTCTTAATTTTAGGAAATGTAAATAAATCGTTAGGGCTTAGGTCAGGACTGTATGGAGGATGATCAAGAATTTCTACTTTTTCCTGCTTCAAATACTCAATCGTTTGACGAGCGCTGTGTGAGATTGCGTTGTCGTGGTGCTGGATGATGCGTCGCTTTGAGTTAGATTTTCGAAGTTGGCGATGACTTGTGGTAAACAAACTGTCGTATACCACTCTCCATTAACCGTTCTACGATCTTCAAGTGCAATAGTCGCAATATAGCCGGTTTTTCCAATGAACGTGGCCACCACCTTCTTTGAAGTGCTTCGAGAACGAACAACTTTAGTCGGTTTTGGCTTGTCTTGAAAGACCCAGATTGTAGATTGTTGTTTGGAATCAGGATCGTAGGCATAGATCCAAGATTCGTCACCACTGATGATGTTGTAGACGTGATTTGACTCTCCTTGGTTGAACCTTTGCAGAGTTTTCTTACACCATCTGACGCGGGCCGCCTTGTGATCGTCGGAAAGCAGATGCGGTATCCAACGGCAAACTAGCTTTCTTACACCAAGCGCTTCATGCAAGATTTTCTGAATGGTTGTCCCTGAGATGCCTAATAGAACCTCTATCTCTTGATACGTCACATGACGATCTTCGAGAATTTGTTGTCTCACAGCAATGATGTTATCTTCAGTGAAGGCGGATTTTGGCCGTCCTTCGCGAGATTTGTCACTAAGAATAGTATGTTTACGCTGGAATTATAAATACCAGCGTTCGACAGTCCGCAGACATGGGGCTTCATCACTGAACACAGATGTTAGCTCTTCAAAACACTAAAGCCGTGTCAGGCCTCTTCTAAAGTTGTAGAAAATGATTGCACGAACATTTTCCTTAGGAAGATTCATTTTCGTACGTAACCTGACAGATTCTAATCGACGCTGTGACTAAACAATAGCATTAATCCTAAAACTTTCAATTGTTTTGAGATTCGAAATTTAAACACATTCGAATATAGAACAGTTCCAAATTCAAAATTGCCGGGAAATATGGAAACGACAGAACTTAAAAGGCATGCCTGGTATGAGCGAGATAATCACTCGAGAGAGTCGTAGCGAGCGGAGGGGCACCGGCGGCATCGGTGTCTTTGAATCGGTTTGGATTTCCCGTCACTAATGACGTCACAGTAGGTGTTAAAAATTCACGCTTGGTTTCAATACAAATCGTGATACTTGCGTTATCTATGTAAATGTATATCTGTGGTTCGTACGCTTGTTAGCCGACATTGTTTTTATAAAATAATAACGTTGGGAGCCACGGACCTAGATCCATGTTGGGAGTGTTGGGAGCGTACTGAAATATATTTTTGTTTATACTGGAATATGGAATCCTTAACAAGATTTCCAGTTCGATCTCGGTATTGCGATCGATTTGCAAAACAGATAATTATTCGATATGAGTGTACTTTTAAACACACCACATAGTTTTTTTTTTTTTTAATGATTACTAGCAATGTATGTGCCACATTACTAGTATTCCCTTTACCCCCTCCAACTATTAGCTAAGCTAATGCTTGTGCAAAGAGTGGGCTCACGTCAATAGTTTAATGGCCAGGATTGGGATCGAACCCGAAACCTCTCAGCTACGAGGACGGCCCGTCTAACCACTAGGCTATAGACGCTTGAAAAGATTAATATGAGATTTAGTGGCTGAAGTTTCAGCAGGCGAGGTTAAGATAGGATTTCCCCACAATAAAAAAAAAAAAGGACATCAAATGGGAAGCGTTAAAATATCATATTCTTACGATTAAAGGCAAATGGTGTCCACCTGACATGAGAACTCAGAGAGAGGGACAGTGATGCTAATAAAATAAAAATCGCCAGACTGACACACTAACTGCATGGTCCCAAACTAAGCAAAGCTTATACTATGGGTACCGTACAATGGACTGGGGCCGATCTCAGTGACCCGAGCAAATTACGAAAAGGCCATTTCCAAAATTTGCCCCGGCGGAAATCGAAGCCGCAACTTCCATGTACAGAGACCAGCCTACGCTCGAACCACTGCGCCAAGCGGTCGTCAAATAAAAGTTAAGTCTCTCAGTTTGGTTGGGAGTCACACATTCGCCTATCGTCAATTTCTTATCTCACTCATGTCCGCGCTTGGTTACCTTCACGGAATGTTTGAAGAGCCTCAATCATGTATTATGTATTCTCCTGCTCATCCACATAGTAGGCCAGCGTGAAGGAACGGTTAGGAGCAATGAATGGCAACAATTCGACCGAGACTGGCTTAACGTTGGCAGGTACCCACATATTTAACTAGACGGTACTTAAATACCTATGTAGTTATATTATAGTAGGTACGTTTATTGAGAGAGAATCTTTTTTTATATGTAGGTAGGTAGGTACCAAGTACCTGTAACAAGTCGTAAAACAGGCGTAGGTATTCAAATTCAAATCATTTATTTTGTTTAGGCCTACGGGGGCACTTACAAATTGTCAATTTACATATTTTTTTCCTTATATCTACAACCGGATCGGAACGCGACCTCGACCGAGAAGATCCGGCAAGAAACTCAGCATGTACGTCACACCAGATGTTAAGCAGTTAAGTAGGTACCCTAGCCTATATCTAGATGCTTGCAATGCAGTAAAATACCAAAGGCCTTGATCGCACGTTGAAGCCCTGAAGGGGAGCGGGAGAGTGAGAGGGGTAGGGGTTTTAGGCTTCCGACTCTCTCACTCATAGTACGAAACGCACGCAGCTATAATAATAGGTAGCTACCCCGGTCAAGCCAGCACGTTGGTACCTATATGAACTTTACTTTCGTAAAACATACGGTAATCATAAGTTCCAAGTCATTCTTCGTTTCATTAAAATAACTTCTTAGACATGTACCTATTTGCAAGAAAGAAGGTAGGTAGGTAACCTTACAAATATTAACTAAGTAGATCCTACAGCGAAATACCGGAGAATATTTACTTTTTTAAAAATAAAATAATATGTTCTGCTTTGTTTTCAATTCCTATAAGCTTTTAGGGAGCTTTCAGGTGAGTAGGGGCCTGGAAAAGAATCCTCTATTGATTGATTGTTTTGGCATTTCTGAGAAGTTCACTTTTTTAAAAGTTCGGTATGACGCGTATAACCTAGGTTCGTTATTTGTAGACAATTAGGGTCATATGTACCTACATATGACGCTAATTGTATACCTATATAGCATAAAAATGTCCACTCACCTAATTTTAATTCTAATAACAGCTGTAGAAACAAGAAATATGTAGGATAACAGGTATAAAAAAATCCACTGTTTTCTTATTCGAAGTAACTTTCACATTTTGTCATACACATTTACACACGCAATTTCTGTCTGCACTGCATTCGTTATTTACACGGATATAACTAAATTATCATTCACTAAGACCACACCACTGTTAATTGAACGGTGAATAATAAAATTTCTGTATAAAGTTACTGTATTTACAATTTTTATTTCGTATTGGCCGCCATTTTATTCGAACATGCGCGCGCAACACTGTCTGTAGGCAACTGGTGCGGCGCGAGTCGAAATTCACTCCGATTCCTATGTGAAAAGAGTATAGCGTATACGGATGATATGGGCTAAAAAGAGACGGATAGAGGGTGTCATGTAGCGGTAATTTTTTTCTCCTTTCGCGCGTCAACTTTCTAAAACGCCTTGAGGTGTTTGGTCATCTTGTTTTGAAAATGAATTAATTTTTTATTTAATTGTTTATTACGAAAAGAAATTTAGTTAAAAAAATTGGTATGTCGACTTCCCACGAGACAAAAAAGCTATTATTTTTCATAAGCTAAGTAGTCAAGCGAATTACTAATAATTTTAATTTTTTATTTATGGAAATTTGACTGAAAATTAGGTTTAGAACTCTGTAAAAATATAATAGTCATACTGAAAGTCACAATGAATGACTTTTTATTATAGTATTTAGTGGCTTCTGGTTCATATTATGTATAAACAATAATTTCAACTTCGTATATCACGGCTCGTTGGTCTAGGGGTATGATTCTCGCTTCGGGTGCGAGAGGTCCCGGGTTCAAATCCCGGACGAGCCCGTGGATGACTAGTAAAGTTGTTCGTTTTTGGTTATCATAAATTTGTAGTCTTATTAACATTTTTGGCCAACTGCCTCCAAAGAAGAGTAATGATATTTCTTATTTAACTTTATTATGTATTTACCAATGTAGGACTAAATAGAAACACTTCACAAATAGGATACATTTTTCGAGTAAAGGTATTTATTTAGCAGCGCCTTTTTACTCAGCTTGGCAGGGGCGGCATTGCAAGCAACGCCGTAAATCCAGGATTAACATTTTCATACAACTTTCGCACAAGTAGTGACATCTATTAAGTGTATTGCACCTAGGTTGATACTGTAGCTGTTCCTTCCTAGAAAAGTTAGTGCGTATATTGACCAAGAGATGGCCCATGTGAGCAGCGCAAGTATAACCTAACCAGCAGAAAATAAAATAGTTATGTTCTCAAAAGCCTCCGGGACGCTATACTTCTAACACTAGTCGCACTAAGCAACAGGTGGTTGATTGGTTCACTGGACTAAAGTGAGCGACGTCCTGTGACATTTCAACCAAAAGTTTTCGAGTTTGACAGGCAAAACAACTTTGTAAGTTTAGCAACACGTGTGTTTATAATGTAAATTATAGGTAAACTGAAAATATTATGAAGTGAGAGTGTTTTATTGCATTTTAAACACAGATTTTAGGGTATTTCTTGGCAAAAAGTGAAATAATGTCGGGGGCTAGTACGTCTCAACCGACTACGCACCCGGTCGCGTCAATAAGCGATGTTGGTGCTTTATTTCAGAATGCTAAGAAATATGAAGAACTCAATGTTATTGGAACAGGTACAATAGATATCATTTACTTTCATAAAATACATTTTATAAAATAACCTAAACAAAATGTGCCCGGCGTGTGACTTTATTTAGATTGCGTTCAAGTTTTTATATAAAAAAATATTTCTAGGTAGGTACTTACCAAAATAATTTTAGGTACCTACCTACTTAGTAATTGTTTACAATTTATGAGACGTTAAATAATACATGTAAGTAGTGAATTTTTTACATCTTCAAATATTTGTTTTGAAATTGTACTTAAATTGAACTCGTTATAATAATTTCTAAACTATTCACATGCGACTATCTCTTTCTATTCCAGGAGCCTATGGCACGGTGTACAAAGCCCGTGATCTCCATAATGGTGGTCAGATTGTTGCCATGAAGAAGGTGAAGGTAGCTCTCACCGAGGATGGGATCCCGTTGTCCACGCTGAGAGAGATAGCGCTGTTAAGGCAGCTGGAAGCTTACAGACATCCTAATATTGTAAGGTAAGGACACTTGCAGGAGGCACAAGCCTTGACACAAAAGCATTTCTACCTACTCAATCATTTCAATGACACAATCACAAAATAAATATATTCCTGACTTATTCCTGCCATCTTTCTCAGCGTATTTACTTCGACAACAGTGACTCCCACCGGATCCAACTATGACTTCTTAGTCTGAGAATGATCTTGGAATTGTCATTCTTATTAAAAGCATACTTAAGACCACTCTCAGACTTGAGATTGATTTATTAATATGGGCCTAAGAATTGAGTTAGATTTATTAATATGGGCCTAAGATTTGAGATCGGTTTATTAATAAGGGCCTAAATATGTTAGTCTATCGTAGAGATATTTAATATTTAATGATCCTGGTGTCCGCAGACTCCTGGACGTGTGCCACGGCGGGCAGTCGCCGGAGCGCGACCATCAGCTGGTGCTGTTCCTGGTGTTCGAACATGTGGAACAGGACCTGGAGTCATATCTCAAGAGGTCACCCGGCCCCCTGTCTGAGAACAGGATTAGGGTGAGTTTGTAGAAATAGCTCTTCATGTCCAACAATGCAAAAAGGTAGACCCTTATTAATAAATAGATCTCAATTCTGACAGCGATCTTGAGTACGCTTTTGACGTGTAATTTTGTATAAATTTATTAATACGAGCCGGCCAGTCTTAGTGATATTTTACATGGAGGTTCCTTAGTAAATGCTAAACATGAAATGTTTTCTGGTACAGAAACCTATAAACTTATTTTTTTTTTGGTGATAGGTATATGCATATTCTTTAGCATTTACAACAGACTATTTCACATAGGAAGTCCCGCGGAAAAATATGGAACTAAATTGTTCACAGTGAAAATGGTATTGGCTGACACGCGACTACAGCGCCGAATTTCCGGACCTTCCTATGTGGAATAGACAGACGCATTGCGAAATATCGTTAGTTTATTTTGTTATTGTCCACAGAGTATGTCCTACGACATACTATCAGGCATCGACTTCCTGCACTCCCATCGCATTGTTCACCGCGACTTGAAGCCGCACAACCTACTAGTGACGTCCTCCGGCAGGGTCAAGCTCGCGGACTTCGGGCTCGCCAAGACTTATGATACCGAGATGAAGTTGACCAGTGTGGTATGTACCCTAGAATACATCATCATCATCATTACCATCACCATCATCATCATCACCATCATCATCATTTGTAGCAGTACATAAACATCATTTTTGGCCCATAATGCAGACTTCTAGCTCTAAAAAACTAGTTATTTTGTTTGAAATTCGTTAGGGTTCAGAGACAATTTACCTTTGTTCCGGGACTCGTCGAGGGTCGAACCTCGACGTCATCATTGGTCACCATTGTCGACCCTGGTTTACAGGAGTAACAATGGTGGGAGTGTGTGGATCAGTTCCATTAAAGAAAATCCTTCTAGCCCTAATAGTATCTGAATAAAATTACTGTGAAGGCGGACGGACGGACATGGCGAAACTATAAGGGTTCCTAGTTTGACTACGGTACCCTAAAAACCTTAAGTGATATATAAAAATTATCTCAATTTTAGTCACTTTGAGTCGGACAATTGTGTACAAAAAAATATTATCATAAAATCCCAAGTAATATTAGTATACCAGGTGAACAGAAAGGGTTTACGATTTTTTTTGCAACTTAACTTTGTAAATCTAAAACCATCGGCTTTGTGGGACATTTGGAGTACTAAAGGTTTTGTAGACTTATGAAATCTGTCAACAGCTGTATCCCTGTAACACCTTTTGTTTTTCAAGTTGCCTCCAAAGCTGATAGCTTTAGAATTCCAAAGTTAAGTTTTGGAAAAAAAGTATACCCTTTCTGTTTCAACCTGTATAAGAATGGGCCTTCCCTCTAGGTGGTGACGCTCTGGTACCGTCCGCCAGAGGTACTGCTGGGCGTGTCATACAACACGGCGGTGGACGTGTGGTCGGCGGGCTGCGTGCTGGCCCAGCTCCACACGAGGAAGCCGCTGCTGCCCGGCTCGTCCGACTCTGACCAGCTGCACTGTATATTCAGGTAGGTTTACTGCCCTCGTCTGCCGGGGATGAGAACCCGTGGAAGCTCATGGAAGCCAGTACACTGTTGGTTTTGAGTGGGTATACCATGCGCATTTGTGATGCAGAGACTCCCACAAACACCTCTTGTTTCCCTCGAAGCAGAAGGGGGGATCCATAAAGGATTTTTCGAAATTAAATCTTCTAAAAGCAAATTATATCAATATATTTTACTAGCTGTACCAACAGAAGTTTTCCTGTGTTAACTTTGAATTTTGAATTCGAATTGTTCCGCTCACTTTCTAATTTTTTCATAAGAACCTTCTCCTGACAATAATAATCACGACAAAAAAAGAATTGGCGAAATCGTTCCATCCGTTCACGCGTGATGCGATGACCAAGGAAATAGAGATACATTTATTTATTATAGACTAGCTGAGCCCGCGACTTCGTCCGCGTGGAATTTAACTAAACAAAAAAGCCCGCTCCCGCGTTCTGAGCGGGCGCGACAGGACCCATTTTTTTTGTTTTTATAAAATAAAGTAGCCTAACTTACTGCTTATAACATCAGCTATCTGCCAGTGAAAGTCCCGTCAAAATCGATTCAGCCGTTTCGGAGATACTCTTTAATTTCATGTGTTTTTATTTTTTTACGCGGAACCCTAATTGGTTTTCTAAAATTAAAGTAGCCTAAGTTACTCCATACAACATCAGCTATTTGCCAGTGAAAGTCCCGTCAAAATCGGTCCAGCCGTTTCGGAGATACTCTTTGATTTCATGTGTTTTTATTTTTTTTACGCGGAACCCTTATTGTTTTTCTAAAATTAAATTAACCTAAGTTACTCCCTATAACATCAGCTGTTTGCCAGTGAAAGTCCCGTCAAAATCGGTCCAGCCGTTTCGGAGATTACCCGGAACAAACACACAGACAGACAGACAGACAGACAAAGAAAAATTAAATCGCGTTTTTGTTATAGGTGTCGCATGTACTTTCAATGCATTTAGTGAAAAGGTGGTATTTTGATATTACAAACAGACACTCCAATTTTATTTATTTGTATAGATTATTGTTGGCCCACAAAGTACTCATGAATAGTCTGAATCTACCACTGGTTCAATATGCAACACCATTGTTATTAGACAATAAAAAACCGGGCAAGTGCACATCAGGACATGCACAATGAACGCTTCCGGACCCATTTCAATAGCGAAGATTTCTCGTATCTATAACCAAAGTAGTGAAACACAAGAAACAAAGTTGTGTTTGCGGTTGTCTTTTGAATCTCAGTATTGAGTTTATTCAGAAACGACGGTGAATTGACTTCACTTTAACTTGATCGGCTGTAGCTCGTGATTTAGTGAAGCAATTTCTCCGGTTATCATTTTAATTGAATGTAGTGTCATGTGCTAGTGCCCTAATTTTTTCTAGATTTTCTGCACAGTGTTTCAAGTTTTTACAGCAAGATCTACCTAAAGCCATGTTTTCAGCTTAAACAAATTCGGGTCCCCAATACAAACTGTTTTCCCTTATTTCACACACTTAGGGGTGGAGATTTATAAAACGCTGAAAATTATATTTTTTATTTGTTATGAGTAACCTTAATACTAATTTTTATGGCTCTAAGTTGAGATTGTTTTGTTACCCATACAAACTTTCATCCCCTATTTTATACACTTTGGGGTGGAATTTTTCTAACACCAGCGGTTTCGGCTGTGCGTTGATTCCTTTGTTTTAATTAGTGAATTTGCAAAAAGTACCAAAATATGCGACATAAATGGCCGTATCTTTTGATAGAGTTGTCTTAGAAGCCTAATTATTTTACATCTACAAGGGACCATAGCGTTTGATATTTGATATCAATTTCAACTTGATATCTCTATCCGTTTCTGAGAAAAAAATTCTTGACAGACAGACAGACAGACGGACAACAAAGTGATCCTATAAGGGTTCCGTTTTTCCTTTTAAGGTCCGGAACCCTAAAAATTACAATTGCTGTTGCCCGCTCACATTCTGTTGCTGTTTCTGAGAATATACACTAACTTTTATTCTATTGAAAAGAGTAACCATTGGCTTTCTTGCCGGCTCTTCTCAGTGGAAGCGGCATTCCAAGCCGGCTTTATATATTTTTTTCATTACTCATTCTCTGAAAGTAGGTCTGAAGTTGCCTGAGGAGCGGGTTGAAAGTAATACTTTTCCGGCCCGGGAGAATCACTTTCAACTGACAGCTGTCAAATTATAAACAGTTATATTATTTTTAATTTTTAAGTTTGCAACAATATCGCATTGGGTCTAGCCTGTAAAGATGTTTTCATTACTCATACTCTGAAAGTAGGTCTGAAGTTGCCTGAGAAGCGGGTTGAAAGTAATACTTTTCAGGCCCGGGAGTTTCGCTTTCAACTGACAGCTGTCAAATTATTAAAAAAAAACTAGTTACATTTTCACATTTCTATGGAACCATGTTCAAACTTTTTCTACAGCCACTCAATTACAGCACTATGTAAAATTGAAATAACATAAATTGAAGTATTAATTCAAGGATATATATTTTTAAATTACTTAATTATAATTTAGTTTCAACAATTTCTTTAAAATAACATAGATTTGGGCAAAATATTTAAAGATGAAAATGAAAAATACTGGCTAAAAAATGAAGTAGGCCGGCCGGCCAACGAAAAAAAAAACAAAATAGGCGGCAATCCGATTATTTTTTTCGAGTTGTAGAGTATTGTTTATACTTCCTTGTATTATTTCTTTAGCCAATTCCTGTTTTTTTATTTTTATTTTCCTTGTATTCGTAATGAAAAGCACAGTGTTTACCTCGGGTGAAAGACTTATTTTGTCCCTCGAACTATTAGCGCCCTCGCTACGCTCGGGCGCCAAACCCCGTCTCGGGACAAAATAAGTAACTTTCACCACTCATGTAACAATGTACTATTGTATGTATTTAGAAAATAAATAAATAAATAAATAAATAAATAAAAAAAAACTAGTTCCATTTTCACATTTCTATGGAACCATGTTCAAACTTTTTCTACAGTCACTCAATTACAGCACGATGTCAATTTGGCCAAATCTAGGCAAAATATTTAAAGATGAAAATGAAAAATAATGGCTAAATAATAAAGTTGGCCGGCCAACGAAAAAAAACAAAATAGGCGGCAATCCGATCTCTTTTTTTTTCGAGTTTTAGAGTATTGTTCATACTTGTATTACTTCTTTAGCCAATTCCTGTTTTTATTTTTACTTTCCTTGTATTCGTAATGAAATGCACAGTGTTTACCTCGGGTGAAAGACTTATTTTGTCCCTCGAACTATTAGCGCCCTCGCTACGCTCGGGCGCCAAACCCCGTCTCGGGACTAAATAAGTCACTTTCACCACTCATGTAACGATGTACTATTATTGAGTGCTATTAATTTATCTTCCAGGTTGATAGGGCGGCCGCCCCGCCGCGAGTGGCCGGACAACATATCGATACTTCCCGACAGCTTCCCTGACTACAAACCGCTGGATCTGGCCGAGGTCATACCCAGGATACATCCGCACGCATTAGATTTGATCAAGGTAAGCGGAATCACTTTAATTATTTTTTTGACTTTGCGATGTGTTTCAATCCCTAATAGTTCTAGCGTGATTATAATATTTACCCTATTGTTGAGGTCTAACTTTAGGCCATCAAAGTAGTAAAAAAATTGCTTAGTGAAATAGTGCCAATCGAATCGAGCCATTCACAATGAAGGGTTCCGGATGATTGAAGGGAATGTGTTTAAAATTTCACCCCAGGTTGAAATACTAAAGTTGTTTACATACTACTACCGACATCTATCAACACCTTTACATACTAAGATATACACTAATGAATATAAAACATACATTTTTTGCTGTTATTTAATTGGAGTATTTCCAAAAGTGATGATTTTAGGTAGTCGCAATTTCCAGAAATAGACATTTTAGGAAGTCGTTATTTCCAGAAGTTTTTGTTGGTTATTTTAAATTGTGGTTGCTAATCCATGCTGATATTTTGTTTCCAGGGCATGTTAATCTTCGATCCGGCTAAAAGGCTGACAGCATTGGACTGCTTAGAACACGTCTACTTTACAGATGAGCCACTACCTTAAGCCCAGCAGTGGGCTTAGTTCAACCAACCCACCTGTCATAAGGCTTTACTTTCAGTTTTCAGTTACATGCCCGATAATAAAAACAGGAGCTGTTTGTGCATGAGTATAGTCGCGTACGAAAGCCTATTATTTTTCATGTATAATAACATCTAAGGGTAATTAGATTTATTGTACAGCGGCCCGCCCCGGCTTCGCACGAATCGATATAAGCTATTAACAAATTATACATTTGCATCTCCTTCTTTTCTACCTTTATTGTATTTTGTGAATTGCAATTATTAGGTTTAATACTCATTTCAATGACGCTAGCTTCAGAAATATTTGGGTCACCAAGTAAACTTGCACCCCCTTATTTTATAGTCTTAGGGGTTGAATTTTCAAAATCGGAACCCTATTCACACTTTCATCCCTCTATTTTATACATTTTGAAATTTTGAATATCATCTATCGCATTTCTATATTATGAGAAAATTTCGTGTTTCTAACTTCAGTAGTTTCAACTTTGTGTTGATGAATGAAACAATAAGGATGTCTCTCTTAACAAAATAGTACAGATAGATGTTAAATTATATGGATGTACTTTCATTTGCGGCTGTTTAAATGCACAAACACCAGCCCTGTACTGTCGTTCGGCTGTCGTTTTACTTAAAACACTATAAAAGTAAGGTCTTATAATTATTTTTTACGATAAAATATTGTTTTCATAGTCTTTAAGTATCGAGCGTATGGATTGTCCTCTAAGATAAAATCAGGGGGACACACTGGAAATATAAGTTCTATCTGTGGCATCGTATGTCAGCGGGGGACGGAGGGAACTTTTCTTCCAGGTTGTCCCCCTAGGGGGACAGACCGGAATAATTCCTATTTTAGTTGTAAGTACAAAAACTAAGTACATAATAAGTTTATCAATGCTGCTATTTTAAATCTGGTTTTAATTGTGGTACCTGCCGTACTATTTTTTGTTGCATATATAAGCATACTGTCAGACAGCTGATCTGTTGATAAGTGGTAACCGTCGTCTAAGAAATTTGCATTTGCAACTTATGGGGAACAAAAAACTAAAATCATACTATAGTGTGTATGTTTTATTGCATCAATATAATAAATTGGGCTTTATGATTACTGACAGCGAAATCTTTTAAAAAATTAAGCTAAAATACTGACGTTTTCTTATATTTTCGCGAATACTACACATTGAAATAAAACTATTTTACGGATTCTATCGCGTACGGGAGCATAAAAAAGTAAATAAACGCGATAGAATCCGTAAAATAGTTTCATTTCAATAAAATACTGTCGTTTATAGTTTACGATCTTATTTTTTTTATTTTATTTAAGGTGAAGGCGCCAGTCCAGCCCGCGAAATTCAAAATTTTCGAGTATTTTTATAGGTTATCCAAAATCTGAAAACATTTAAGACAACATTTTATGATTTGCGACAAACACAGTATGCAGTGCGTTTATTAATACATTTATTTTACTCTAAATATTATCACGGTGGATATGATACTAGTAAATCACTAAATATACAAAAATTGCCAGATTATCTGGATAGCTGTCGTTCTTGAAATGTTTTAGAGTAAGTTGGATATATTAATAAATGCACTGCACACGGTCTTTGTCGCGAATTACAAAATGTGCCTTTTATTATTGTCAGATTTGGAAAAAAATCAAAAAAACCTCAAAAAATTTGAACTTCGCGGGCTAGATGGGCGCTTTAGCCTTATATATGGCTCTGCCCTTTTGGACAATTAAGCCAATGTCAAGTGAGGTCAATACACGGTATGCACTGGAGAGTTTGGCCAGTGTGAAGCGAAATAAAAATCAAAATAACGAATTGATGTTGAAAAATCACCACACACAACAAACAGAGGCATATGACATCAACCCCATAAGTCAGCGTGTGTGGGACAGAGACAGCACGATCCCGTTGTCTCCCCATTATTGATATAAGCAAATTTTGAAATATTGAATATAATAATAAAATGTAATGATTTCATATTAAAATAACAAAATTACAAATGTCAAAGAAAAATCAATTTACTCTTTTTATATACACGTCGCATACTAAGGCCCAGCGCACACCGTTGGATGCGCGGTGGAGAGCAATTGAAGACAACAATTGAATATAAACCTTAACTACCTTGACATACGTCGCTTGAATAAATCCGCACACGGTGCTCGGAGCAACCTCAAGCTACTACAAGAGTATACTTGCGACTGCTCATACATACCGTATGTCAAGGTAGTTAAGGTTTATATTAAATTGTAGTCGCCACGCTTATGGCCAATGGCCATAGTTGGAACTCCTCTGGATACGATAAGTATTTTTAATGTGTTTACACAAATTATTGTACAAACGTACACAAGTATTTTTTACATGTTTTTGTGAAAAAAATAAAGTTATTTTGAATTTAATTTTGTTTCTTTTTATTGATGCTCTCTGTCTTTATTTATAAGAGTGACAGAGACGGCGATTACAAATGCAGGAAGATATTTCGGGTTTATAAGTATGTTGTAGGTATAATAAAATACCAAATGTTGAGTATCAGTTTTATTATACAAATTATAAAAATTGCAGTCTTATACTAAAACTAAAATAATAATAATTCGACATTTATGATGTCCCACTCCTAGGCATCGGCCTCCCCTCAACGCATGGGGGGGTTCAGGCCATAATCCTACACTACACTATGCCTACAGTTACTTTCATATATCGAGTAGCAATCTTAATCAATACTGTGCCATATATTCATAGCAATAGTCTTAAGAGGCCTCGCTCATCACGACAAGAGTCGCGGCGGCGTCGCGACGCGGGCGTGGCGTGTTTTTAATACTGTGCGAGGCGCGGTAGGATATGCTTTCTCTCATTCCAGCAGCAACGAAATGACATATCTAAGCCCCGTATTAATAGATCGATCTCAAGTCTGAGAGTGATCTTGGAGATCTCATACTTATGTCATTCCAGTACTAAATGATATGTCAAAAGCATACTCAAGACCGTCCTCAGACTTGACATCGATTTATTAATACGGGCCTAATGGCGATAACTTCGAAGCGATTTCGCGACCACGACGTGACTCGGCTGCGACGCCGCCTCGACTCTACGAAATGAGTACACTGCCTTAATTTATATTCCTAAAGAAAACCTAGACAGCGTCGCGACGCTATTTTGATTCTAGATAGATCGTGTGAGCAAGATGGCCCTTAAGATACAGGCAATGCCTAGTTTAAGGGTCACAAGCACTCTTACATAATTATTTTTTCTGTTTCTCAAGTCTACGGACATCATTTGTAAACGAATTAACCTGCAAACATCTCTGACCATATGATATAAAGAACGCCTTTCAGTTATTAAATAATAATGAATAGTAGGTAAAACTCGTTTTAAAAATCCCAAAATTGGGAGTTGAACATAATTACCTTGACTTTGGTGTCATGGCAGTAACATTGACATTGTTTCATTTAACCTTTCACGCCTGTACCCACCGAAGGGGTATGTAGAGATGGGCTATTGTACACCTCTATTTCACCGGGGATGGTACCTATTACCTTGGAAACACATTGCACCCTCAGACTGGCCTATTCCTGATGTAACACCACGTTAATCCCCATGAGGAATATTTACCGCATCGCGGAGTACAAGCGTGCTGGACCCTAACCACGCTAGCTACTCAAATCGTAATACAAAAGCAAACGCTCGCGATTACGTTTCAAACGCTCCGCTTTTGACGTTTTGCTGACACGAGCTTCACGATTTCTACAGACATTGATATGGTATGGTGTCAGAGTCAGCAAAACGTCAAAAGCGGAGCGTTTGAAACGTAATCGCGAGCGTTTGCTTTTCTATTACGATTTGAGTAGCTAGCGTGGTTAGGGCCCTGTTGTTATGTCAAGATGATGTCAAACTTTAAATTGCAGTTTGACACACATCCTCAATTACCTCGCGTGTCTCAATGAACATTAATTCCTACTTACTACTTACTTACTACTGATTGAAAGTGATTAATAGTTCATTGCAACGTAGAATTAAGTATACTTTTGAGACTTTTTTAATATTAATTTGCGATATAATCATATAACACACGTCTTTCGCAATGCGTGTGAAGTTTGCCAACCCACACTGGGACTTAAATTGTCCTTGAGATTTTGTATCTATATTTACAACAATGTACATTACAATATACAATTTGAATTTGAGAGATTAATTCCAATTTGAATAGTAGAGTCGTTACTGTTGAAACACACAACACACTGGAGCTATTATATTTATATTAATATCAACTTTATAATTATTAATTAGATAAGCAACTGCCCCCCTAGCCAAGTGTCTTCGTCTACAAGCGTTTCTACAAAACGCTACGCTTCAATGTATGGAAATGACATTACAAGTCGATAAGTAGATCACGTGACTTATGTCATTTCCATACATGAAGCGTAGCGATTTGTAGAAACGAATGCAGACGAAGACACTTGGCTAGAGGGGCTGGCGTATAAAAAAAAAATATGACAAAATGTAAAAGATAAGCCCGCTGAGTTTCTTGCCGGATCTTCTCAGTCGAGGTCGCGTTCCGATCCGGTTGTAGATATAAGAAAAAATATGTAATATTTACAATTTGTAAGTGCCCCCGTAGGCCTAAACAAAATAAACGACTTGAATTTGAATTTGAAAATAAATTTCGGTGCGAGTGCCGACGGCTTTGGGAACAAAGTCGGCAACTACCGTACGATCCGACTGTGTTTCATTAAGCAGTTATCGTAGCCTATAGATGCTTCTAGTTGCAATACCAAAGGCATTTCTCGCACGATGCCGACCTAAAAAGGTGTGAGATAGTTTCTAAACACGAAATCGATTTCATTACAACCAATAAATATTCGCATTAATTAATGCAGCACATATCTATACAAATAAATAAGTGTCTGATTGTAATATCAAAATAACACCTTTTCACTAAATGCATATGAAAGTACATACGACACCTATAACAAAAACGCGTTTAAAAATTTTTTTGTCTGTCTGTCTATATGTTTGTTCCGGGTAATCTCCGAAACGGCTAGACTGATTTTGACGGGACTTTCACTGGTAGATAGCTGTTGTTATAAGCAGTAACTTAGGCTACTGTTATTTTAGAAAAACAAAATTAAAAAAATTGGGTACTGCCGCGCCTGCTCAGAATGCGGGAGCGGGCTTTTTTATTAAGTTAAATTCCACGCGGATGAAGTCGCGGGCTCAGCTAGTTATAAATAAACAAACTTTGTCTGCCTAGTATAATGACAATAGACTCGCCCGTACGTACATTGTAACCAAAATAATATACCATCATCAGCGTAATACACTTCTTCCTTCCCTGTCGGGATAAACAGGGTGTAAGTGAGGGGCATCGTACCGAAAACTGATACCATGGATTCAACTCATAATTCTGGACTCCCAGAATTGGTTTGTTCCGTGGATATTTTCATGAATTATGCTACAATTTTGCAGCATGATAAAATTGATTTTAACATTACCTATCTATCTCAATCTATTTTACATAAATAAATCATAAATTACAATTTTAAACATAAACTGCAATGCAAATTGAGACTCTACACGCTAGAGCGCGAATTTCAAGTTAAAATCGATTTAAATATGCTGAAAATTTTAAACATAACTCATGAAAATATCGACGGACAATTCCAACTCTGTGGTGTCTGAGTCATGACTTGAATCCAAGGTATTAGTTTTCGTTACGATGCCCCTTACAACCTGTATACAAGCGTGATATCTACTCGTATTATATGATAAACATAAGACCGTTGCTTAACAATACTTAACACTTAAGTAATTAACGCCAGCAATTAATTAACAACTTTACATCAACGCATACTTATACACTGGTTTCTAAATTCACTTTCCAAAGTCTAAACATTGGAGTTTCACGTTCCACGCAATAGCTACAATAACTTACTACCCGCAAATTTAAAATTCGTAGCTCACTTCCTATTGGGTGTAGTGGTTGCAAACTGTGCTACCGATCACAAATCACTGGCTTTGAATCCTAGGAGTGTACTTTCCAAGGAAGTTGTAAATTTAAATCAGTTATCTCTAACCAAAGAGGTATGACAAGCATGGAGACCGCATATAATTGACAATTTACAATTAATATCCTATAGATCCTGATTTACTTAGCAACACGAGAAACAGGTTTAGATTTACTCAGTCAATCCTGTCTTAAAATGTCTCGAAAGCCGAGTATGCCATACATTTTTGTTGTTATATATTGGAAATTTTAATGTAGGTAACCTACTGAAAGTCTCATACCAATAGGTCACCAAGTTATATGAATCCAACTCCCCAGCTTGCAAGATAATCGTTTATGGCTTTTTACTTTTTCTTAACAGGTCTATATTGTAATTAATTTTGTGTGTTGGGAGTGGATACCCGTTATAATTTAATGGGCAGCGTGGGAATCGATCCCGGCCCGCTCAGTTGCAGATGTCTCCCCTCTAACTACAACGCTATTGCTACTTTAGTATTATAATATAGGCTCAGTGAAGACCCTTTACGTTTCATTCACTCCTAGTATGACTGTTCACCGAATTTTGCTTCAAATTGAATATTTTATCCAGATTTAACGTGTTTTGATTATAAATAGTATGATCTAGTGTATCTCCCCAACTCACTGGAGTCATTCGATTCGGTTTCTCAATCGATTCTTGGATATTTATATCGATATTCGCTACCTCTGGGATCGGGTTCAATACAGCCTCGGACTGTACACTCGGCGTTCTCATTTCAGGATTAGAAACTCCTTCCAACGACGCGCAACGGTTCAAAAAGTTCATCATCCTCTCTTTATAAATCTCGGAACTGGTCTCGGTGTTTTGCTTCGTTTTTTGTTGATCTTTCAAATAGAAACCGTTGTCGGATTGCGCTAGGAATATTCTTTTTATCTTTTTACTCGGTATATTGTCAAAATCAGCTTTGCTTGGACCGTTTCTAGTAGTATTCCTAGTATCGTTGCCTTTGATCTTTGTTACCACCGATACGCAATTCCCTCGTCTCTCAACGTCCTCCTTGTAGTTATTTCTCATGCCTTTATAAGATATCTTTACGCTCAATATCGACCACAATAACTCTAAAAACGCTGCAATCAATATGTTAATTGATAGCACATGTTTAGTGAACAAATTTGGTTGTTCCTCTTTCTGTATTGGCATATTCAACGCTACAATCATGTGAGATTCATTCTTAACTATGACATCGGTGTGTTTGACGACGAAATGTTCTTTGAATGGGTCTCTGTCCTTGTAGAATTCTGTGATGTCGCCCTCCGAAGTAATAAACCAGACTACGATCATGATGAAGGATGCAAATGAAATTATGGTCGATAATGTGGACATAATAAATAACCATGTGATATTATGATCTATGTACCATCTGATAGATGCAAAGAAGCTGGCAACGCCGGCGGCCAATCCAAATATAGTAATCAAACCTGGTGCCAATACAAGTATGTAGTTACTATTGGATTCAATATTCGAATCTGTTGTACGATCATTAATTCCATTCTGATTTATGCTGGAATCGTTAAAAATTCCATTCTCAGCGTCCATAAATCCATTTTCAAATTTGGAGTCGTTAACGGATTGTTCGTTTTCATTCGATTCCAATTTCGAAGTGTTCAAATTAATTTCTGATGTTCGGTTCGTTTCGAAATTTGAAATTTGCGATTCTCTCGTGCCATTGCTAGAATTTGAGCTTCCAATTTCAGAATTGGTGTTGACTAAAGCTAGACAGGCTAGTAGGAACGACGTAGCAGCCAAAGCAATGTGTACCCACGCTAGCCCAGACACAGTGGACGCCGAGTATCGCCTCTCCGACGGATACAAGTTCCTGGTATCGGGTTTTGTTTTAACCTTAATTGTGTATACGTCTTCCATTATGCTCAGCGGATCATTGTTTAGACAACACAACTTTTGCGCACATTCAAAACCGTTTTACACTTCCAATAATGTTTAAAAACACTTCAAATTAGTTCGAATTATCTTCAATCACAACACTGATAATATTAAGTCGTTAATTTTCGATGAAAACAACAGTTTTTGTGTTAATTTTACGCGGGAGCTACAGACGCGACTGTCTCTCGCCGCAGATTATACCACACTGAAGTGAGTCGCGTTCAAAAAAGCTAGGAATGTCGTTAGACGACCACCACCTTGAACATACGTTGACAGTGATTTTCACCTCTATTGCAAGTGAATACTGGCCATGCATTTGAATATTCAAGTTTACCAACTGAAAAATAGTTGTTAATAGGTTGGTAAAATGTTAAATGATTCAAGATTGTGCGCATGCGATTCGTTTCGCGATATTAACTTGTCGAAAGTGCATTCAATGTTTATTGTTAAAATAATTACATCAATAACATCACGACTATAACCCATGAGAAGGTGGCTAGAGATATTCCAAATAGATTTTCAAGTTATAACATACTTTTTGTCACCAAAATGAATGAATTCATCATCATCATCATCATGAGCCTATGCTTGTCCACTGCTGGACATAGGCCTCCTCTAATGAGCGCCATAGCGCCCTGTCTTCAGCTTGCCGCATCCAGCATAATTGTATTTATGCTGTATAAAATAAATGGAAAACACATGATCTAGAAAATAATCTGGTTTGATGCCATTTGGTATTTATAATTTATTTATAGTAAAAATAGAACGGCCAGAGGCCAATTACACTAATTAATTATCTAAAGATATACAATATAATTTATAAAAATCATTCATCTTTATAACATTATTTATTCATTGCATTTCTCACTAGTTCTGCGCGTTCCGTCTGCGTTATTATTTTCGTAATAACAATTAAATAAATTAAGTACCTTTTAAAATTTTGTAACGCCGACTGCTAATTTTTATCATTGATTTCTCCTCCTTGGGCCCGCTAAAAGTATTTACAAATGGCCACCACAAAACCCACAAAACTCTTGGCGTAACGGTTCCGTCGAGTTCAATGAGCGGAAGTTGAAGGTCGCTGGTTCGATTCCAGTAGCAGAATATAAGAAAACAAAGTGGTTTTTGCCTTACCGAAACCCAAGTAGGGTTTAAAAGAACTAGTCATGAATCATCATCATCATCATCATCATCAGCCTATGCTTGTCCACTGCTGGACATAGGCCTCCTCTAATGAGCGCCATAGCGCCCTGTCTTCAGCTTGCCGCATCCAGCATCTGCCAGTCATGAATACTTTTTTTTAAATAAAGATTACTAGGAATGTGTGTTTATCACATTACTAGTATTCACTTTAGCCCCTCCAACTAAGCTAATGCTAGGAGTGGGCTTACGTCAATAATATAATGGCCAGGATGGGGTCGAACCCGGAACCTCTCAGCTACGGCCCCTCCAACCACTAGGCTATTGACGGTTAAATTAACATAGATAAGTAAATAACCTTGACTGAAGTACGTTAACGGCGTTATTTTAAAAGCGATGGCCGTTATCGATTTATTTCTATAACGGCCGCAACGGTCGTTGTCGACCCCAAATAAGGTCAATATATTTATCAAGTCAACCTAGTTCCGACATAACCGAGTGCGAACGCCTCTCGAGACACTGCACTAAATTGTTACGGGTTCGATTCCCATCGGGGCAATATTGGAAATGGTATTTTCCTGATATGCCCCTGTTTGTGTATCACATGGATCATCCATATTCCACTGTACCTTTAGTACAATATTTTCTTTATTTGGGACCAAATGATAGATCCATATTAGTGATGTAACGAATGTTGGATTTTTGACATTCGCGAATGCGAATATTTGGCTTCAACATTCGCGAATGCGAATGCGAATGCGAATGTTGACTTTCGATTAAGAAAATAAATTAAACGACTTTTTAAATTACAAAAGTGCTGATAATTATCAAACGGTTGAATCGATTTTCGTGAAACATTGCTAAGAACACTCTCGATCAGAACACCTTTTTAAAAAAGAAACAAAATTTAAATCAGTTGTTTGGGGGCTACGATGCCACAGACAGACACACTAATACACATGTTAAACTTATAACACGCCTATTTCTCGGAGGTTAATAAAGAGCGCGCAAATGTTAGACTGGATTGACATTTCGTGTCGACCGAACATAGGCGAACCCATAGGCTGAAAGAACGAAGTTAATCTCATAAAGTTAATTCCAAGAGATTTGTTTTGATTTGAGGGTAGTTTAGTATTATTTCATTTATGAAATTTATTTTATATCCAAATTTTATTGAATTAATGTTTTCATTAGACTAACAATAGCAATAGAGAAAGATCCTATTTATAATTTTGTTGCCTACCTCAAGACAGCATTTTTTTTTTTCAAATATAAGTAAATAAGTGCATTATGTGCAATTGAGCTAAGTTACGATCGAGGCTGGTTTGCAGCCCGAAACTAACACGAGGGCTGTGCTGTGATGGAGCCAAGGTGTGTAATGCTCACGCATTTCATATGGCATTTTACAACTTACTTGCGAGTAAAAAATATTTAGAATATTACAATCTTAATTGAATAAAAATACAAATCACGATGTTTTTAAGACCTAGAGAATTGCAAAATAAATGAAAAATAAAACAACATGGCGCGCCGTAAGTTTTTAGGGTTCCGTAGTCAAACTCGGAACCCTTATAGTTTCGGCACGTCCGTCTGCAATCACAGTAATTTTAAACGGAGACTAAAATACTGCAAACTAGCCAATAAATTTAAAGAGTTTATGTACCGCTTAAAAACTGTTTTTAAATTTTGAAAACAAAGTTATTCCATTGTACCTCCCGTACTTAAGAAAGGGGAGTAAAAAAATGTTTACACACCCCCTCGATTGGGGTGTTCTTCAGTAAGTATTTTAAAATTATTTTAAGGTTTCTTTGACAGTTTTTCAACATTGATTCCCGTTGACGAAATATTGAGCTTCATTGTCGCCTTTTTACTTAAGTAGCAAGATTCATCCTTTAAATTAGAATCACATTATAATTGGTTTATTGTAGGAAATAAATAGTTATTTACTATTCAAAATCAATATACTAAGTTTTTTTTTCAACTAAATTGAATTTCAAACCTCGCACCACTAATTGTGCACCCAGTCTAATCACAACTCAATTATTTGAATTAAAAATCCTTATAAGAATTTTCATCAGTTTAAAAAGAAAATAAAAGTTCATGTAACTTTTGTTGAAGATGTCTTTGATGCCGGTTTAATAAATTTAGTAACAGAATTTCTTACTATTTTATTTAAAAAGGTAACTAATAGTTAATTAATTTCGCGGAAATTAATAGGGTACGTGAGCCACCGTATTCGATGTTTCGTATCAATAAAAAATATTACTTTCATTTTATGAGTTCCGTAGTATCGAAAAGTGGCGGGATGTCTACGGAACTCTAGAGTATGCGTAGTCCGACATGTATTTGGCTGGTTAAATTTATCGATGGGTCTGGCAAAGCCGGTAACAATTATCATATTATTTGAAATACATATAATAAATCGAATGTTTCATAATATTATGTTTTATTTACTATTAAATTGAATGTCAGATAAAGTTATTTAAATAGTTAATGTTTTATGTATAATATTTTAATAAACATCGTTTATTTATTATTTTAAATGTTTACTATTTTTAGGATAACTCTTTACTAATATTTAAAAAATTTAAAGTCAATAGCACAGTAATAAGCTGCTTTATGAACCTAAAAGCGGTGCAATAAGGGCCACCCTATGAGCAAGTTTGTTTTAATAATATATAATTCTTAATAGTTGTTAACATTCCATATCCATAATTTCCTTTTTGTTTTTCAAAAACATTCGCCAAACATTCGCATAGATACTTGCGAATGCGAATGCGAATGCGAATGTCAAAAAATATGCGAATATTCGCGAATGCGAATGCGAATGCGAATATTCGTTACATCACTAATCCATATCAGCAAGATTGTGTACCACTGTTTTTAACTAAATTTCTCCAATGCATAGGTTGTTAGGTATATTCAAATAGACTACTGGCCTACCTAAGAGACAATTACCTATTGAAGTATACAGCACAGTGTTGGAGTGGAAGCATGACCCCTACGTAAGAACGTCAATAAATATCGACAGACTAACAATCCTAATGTGCGGTCTCATACTAAGCAACGCTTGTACTATGAGTATCGTAAAAAGGGCTGGGGGGATCCCAGTGACACACCGACCAGCGGGTTATTCACAACTGACGTGTCACCCTCTTCCCTCTATTATGGTTGAGGAGAGTGATGCTGTTCCTCAGTATAATGTATCTTTTATTCATTGAAAAGAGTAAGTAACCATTGAGTTTCTTGCCGGATCTTCTCAGTGGAAGCGGTATTCCGAACCGGTGGTAGATTCTGACAATCATAAATGCTTTATTGGCTTATATGACGGAAAGTTTCGGAAGCCGGAAACGACAGCTTCCATCCGTCTTTTACAAATGAACAAGAGGAAGGATAAAAACGGTATTTTTCGATACGGAAACTTATGTCCATTGTGAAATTTTACGCCCCCTGGGGACAAATTACGACAGGCCATTTCCTTAATTTACCTAGAGGGGAATCGAACCCAAAACCACCAGGTGCAGCGAGTCGAGTGGCCTACGCTCTGACCACTGCTCCAAACGGTCGTAATAATAGCGCTGTACAATAATCCCTGCCTAGCTATTCCGGAGACTGCAGGCGAGATTATTAGCCTCCACTGATCCACGACGATATAATTCGCGCAGGTTATTAGGTAAAACGTGAGAATACACGCAGCCTTGTCATCTCGCAGACTTACTCACCTTGTAAAATCCGACTTAGGGTCATCAGATGTTATAAAAGATTGTTTTATTTTACTTGCTCACGTATATCTTGAGCTATACAAAGAGGGGCGCGGTGTTTTACAGTTTGACGCCTTTGTATGTGTGTGTGACCGTGAGTTGGCAATGCGAACGAGGCGTGAAACAAACAATAATGCTTTATTTTTATTTTATTAAAGGTGATAGCCGATTGGTTAAGCACGCGTCTTGCGGGCTACCAGGTCTCGGGTTCAAACCCCGGCTCGAACCTCTGGATTTTTCGAAATCTATGTGCGAATCATATTTCGATATGCGATTTCTATATGATTATCACTTGCTTACGGTGAAGGAAAACATAGGGAGGAAACCTGCATATCTTAGAAGATTTAACCAATTTTCGAAAGACATGTGAAATCCGCCAACCCGCACTGGGCCAGCGTGGTGGATTATGGCCTGAATCCCCCTTGTCTTGTGAAGAGGCCCGTGCCCAGGAGTGGGACGTCAAAAAGGGCTAAATTTATTATTTAATTATTATTAAAGGTACATACAACTGGTAGCAATCATCTTAAGAAAAAAAATATAATAAAGACTAAAGTACTAGGGTGTAACCTTCTAACTATCTAGGAACACATGCAGAAGCATTTATATTTATCTTAAAACACTAAACTAAAATGTAAGGTACTGCTACCAGGGTCTAACTAAACTAAACACGGAAAAGAAAAAACTAAAAATTTCAATTAAACTGATTTGCGCAAGGCATGAGGGTGCACGCATAAAATGTAATGTACAACACCAAATACCGACCTCTGGCCCGGTCCTTCTGATCCGGTGGTCAAAAGATGAACCAAGACATTGTCAATAGGGAAATGTCATTTTTTATAGTCTTCTATCGACACTGGCGGCTCTGGCTGGCGGGCCGAAAAGTTATCTACCATTAGGTAGACCGTCAGTCAAAGTGCTTACCTAGACAAAAAACTGTAGGTACAGAAACTAATTAATAACTCCATCTTATATCTGTCGCAGTCAACTAGCTTAATTCGCCGTTCAATGAACAGCCTAGCTACTTTATTAAACAGCGCCGTTCAACTAGCGGCCTGAATGATATTCAGCCGTATCGTCTATTACAACATTCAATAAACTGGCTGGCTAATAAAATAATTCCATCAAAGTTGTTTTTGCCGACGCCATATTGCCAGTTTGGTGAGTTTCCGCGCTAGGTGGCAGAAAGTGGAACTAAATTGAAATGAACAGCCTAGGCAAGTAATTAAACGGCTAGGCAAGTAATTAAACGTCATCGATCCAAGTCATTTGCCTAGCTGTTTGATCAAATGGCTGAACATCATTCAGGCCACTAGTTGAACGGCGCTGTTTAGTAAAGTGGCTAGGCTGTTAATTGAACGGCGAATTAAGCTAGTGGGCTGCGACATATCCATTAAAAATAATAAAAATATTTTTTGGATACGTTAAGCGGAACATTTCGTATCAAAGTTTTATGAACTACATTTATTCTTGTTTCAATACCTAGATGCGGTCATCTAGCTGTCGGTACAGCCCTAAGTCACAGACGAGACTAAATCATTGTGTAAAATTATTACAGCATTATTACGTGATTCGTTTGTTTATTTGCTAACATTAACATAATAATATTGTCATACCCATCCTGTAGGTATCTACTATTATTATACAGGGTGTAGGGGGCATCGTAACGAAAACTGATACCATGGATTCAAGTCATGATTCTGGACCCCGCAGAGTTGGAATTTTCAGTAGATGTTTTCATGAATTTTGCTCAATTTTTTCAGCATGTCCATAATAAGGTATAGCGATTTGTCTATCGAAAATAATAATAGATTGTGAGTTGGCGATCGCAAATCGTAAATCTTATACACCATATTTAGCGTGTGTGATTCGGAAACTCTTTCCTAGAGTCCTGAGTCCGAGCGTGGTTGATCCGTGTATTAGACGGAAGATGGTGTTGGGTTCCTATGCATAGGAAGACTGGTAGTGGCGTTGTTTTAACCAGATACTGCAAAAAACAGTTTATAAAGCGTTTTCTCGTCAATTCGATATTTTGAAACAATCCAACGCAATTTTTAAATTGTTTATTTGCAAATAAATTGCTTTATAACGCAACTTACAATATTACGTTTGTCACGACTCTGTATTTTGGGCACGTAGGCATTGATCCGGTTAAGCAATGGCGCTCAAGGTCGGTTATTTGATGGGTGGAACGACTATTGTTTTTTTTGGATATTATATCGGTATTGTTGAGATACACCTTGTATTTTTAATGCAAGGAGAGGCACGTCAACGTCAGAAAAGTTTGTATTACGGATCTTGTCACGCTGAGTCGTTCTCTCTTTCTAAATTCATAAGAGAGAATGAAACAATCTCTATAAATAAATATCGCCAGACGAACACACCAACTGTATGATCCCTAACTAAGCAACGCTTGTACTGTGGGTACCGTACAATGGACAGGAGGTGATCGCAGTTACACTCAGACCAGCTCCTCTAGCCAAGTGTCTTCGTCTGCATTCGTTTCTACAAATCGCTACGCTTCATGTATGGAAATGACATAAGTCACGTGATCTACTTATCGACTTGTAATGTCATTTCCATACATTGAAGCGTAGCGTTTTGTAGAAACGCTTGTAGACGGAGACACTTGGCTAGGGGGGCAGGGCAAATGACGAAGAGGCCTTTTCCGAAATTTACCCTGACAGGAATCAAACCCGCAACCACCTGCGCCTAGCGGTTGCCGTATTTCACACATTTCATTTAGCAACAGCTGGCCGTGGTAGACTTAATTACAACCTGAAACACGTTGGCCCAATGCAGGTAACACGTCGAGAACCGGTGAGGTTCACAGACATGTAGGTTTCCTCGCGGTATTCTAACTTCTCCGCAAAATCTTTTTAAAACATGACGGCACCTGACAGCCTGTCGCATAGAAATCAGAAAATGTCACACTAATCAAAAGTTTACGATTTGAAAAATTTTTTTAGATTACTAAAATTTGTGTGTTATTTCGATTTTCCGTATAAATTATCTGTTTCTTATAATGTAAGTAATAACGTACCTAAGGATATTTATACATCAAGACGACACCTAAAATATTTTACTTGCGGCTAGGCAAGCAAGTGGTCACCATCACCTTTCGCTACCTAGCATCTTTCTTAGCTAGGTTTCTGAATGACAGCCTTCCTTGAGGCCTAATAGGCTTCTGAATACAATTACCCTTCACTGAATTCCAAGATCCCGTTAGGAAGTAATTCAGGATGATGGAAAACTACTACTATAACTTTACAACGCGCTGTCTGCTTTGTCTTAAAGTCACTGGGGTTGTACCTCTTATAGAAGATCGACGTAAAGTTACTAGCTGTGTTTCGTACGGTACCCACTTTCCTTACCTTCCCCTCCCTCTCTCCCTCGGCCCCCCTTAAGCCGTCAACGTGCAAGCAATGCCTTTCGAATGCGAATCTTCTCAGTGGAAGCAGCATTCCGAGCCGGTGGTAGATTCTAACTATTCATAAGTGCTTTGTAGGCTTACACCGTGTAGGTAGACGACCGCATGGCACAGTGGTTCGAGCGAAGGCCGCTCGGCTCACTACACTGGGTGGTTGCGGGTTCGAGTCGGGTCACCCTCTCCCCTCTATTATGGTTGAGGAGAGTGATGCCGCTTTTCAAGTCATGTCCGTGCGCGGGCGCTGCTTGCGGGGATCGGGCCACTCACTTGCCTCTTAACAACATTGTCGTTAAATACTATTCATTTACTTAGCATGGAAGGCATCACACCAAAGCAATTATATTATTATGCACCTGTTTTATTAATTGTTATTTTGGTTCGTAAACATTCAATTTGATGTAAGTATGAGTAGGTGTGACCACCACACTAAACTAGCTTTCTCATTTTATCTACATACCTAAATCTCAGGGAGATTTGATTATTATTTACTATAAGTTATTTAGTGATAGTGGTGTTACCTGCTCATATTATTATTTTATGCCGTTCCTGAGAATGTACACCATCTGTAATTCATTGAAAAGAGTAACCATTGAGTTTCTTGCCGGATCTTCTCAGTGGAAGCAGCATTCCGAACCGGTGGTAGATTCTGACTATTCATAAATGCTTTGTTGGCTTACATGAATAAAAACAATTTTGAGTTTGAGTTTGAGTTTGATTCCCAGGGAAAATTTCAAAAATGGCCTTTTCCCAATTTGCCCTGGTCTGGGTGTCACTGGGATCGCCCCCAATCCATTGTACGGTACCCATAGTACAAGCGTTGCTTAGTTTGGGAGCATACAGTTGGTGTGTTCGTGTGGCGATATTTATTTATATATTAAATTTACATTAACGAAAAGATTTTTAATTTTTACGTGTGCAGGCCAGCGGCCCTCGGTGAAGACTGGCGGAGCTGTTTCAGGCCTAACGTGTGTTACTCAGTACTGCGACTTCTCAAAATGACTGTGAGTTCCGTTTCCTTACGATATGCCTCGTCTGTTACGATGTTCTTTAGGGTGCTTCAAGGCTAGCAGGCAAGCCGTACTGCAAACTTTAGGCAGAAGCTAGAAGTACATTTGCGTCTTCACCTTGTCGGACCTACTCAATGCGGTGCCGTCAGAAAAAATAAGAGAGATTCTTGTAGGTAATTTAAGGCACGCCGCGCTGTGCGTCCTAAATTGTACTTCTTTGTGTGGGCACAAGAGTCGCAATTTATTTTTATTTTTGAAGAGAAATTGGTATCTGCACGACATATCGTGCTGGGAAAATGCTTGACGTCCCCTTGGTGCATTGGTTCGAGCGTAGGCCGCTTGGCTCACTGCACATGGTGATTGCCGGTTCAATTCCCGCCGGGGAAAATTACGGAAATAGCCTTCTCGTAATTTGCCCAGGTCTTGGTGTCACTGGGATCGCCCCCAGTCCATTGTACGGTACCCATAGTACAAGCGTTGCTTAGTTTGGGACCATACAGTTGGTGTGTTCGTCTTTTATAATATCACTAGTTATGGCTGACAGAACGCTCAACGTCAGGGTAGCGCCAATAACCGATAAAGTAAGAGGCTGGAATGGTTTGGACACGTGATGAGAAGGGATGAGAAACATGTGACTAAGAGAGTGATGAATATGAATGTGGATGGATACAGTGCGAGAGGAAGGCCAAAGAAAAGATGGATGGAGTATATCAAGAGTGATATGGACGAGGTTGGAGTGGATGTGAGTATGACAGGAAAGCGCGATGAATGGAAGGAAAAGACATACTGCGCCGACCCCAGATAATGGGAAAAGGTAAGGCAGATGATGATGGCTGACAGAACGCTGGCCTAGATTAGCACAGGAGAATTATGAATAAAAGTGAATTGAATTAATGAGAAGGGACAGACAGGAAGAAGTAAAGATGATCAAGCGTATAACCAACTCTTAACCACCAATGTCCTCCCCAGTGTATACCCCCCTCAAGGAACTAAGGCTACAACCATGGACGGCAATGGTGAAGGTATGGTGGCGGTGGTCCACGGGCTGCGTGACGCTGGACTTGCCGTCACACTGATGAGCAGACGCTGCGCCAGTCAAGAGCGGAAAGTGGCCAGGATTCTGGGTAAGACTTCTTTAACTTTCCACTTTTAACAGCTGAAACCACTATGAATAAAAGCAGTGAAAGCTGATTGGTTAAGCCCGCGGCTTGCGGGACACCAGGTACTGGGTTCAAACACTACTTCGCACCGCTGGGTTTTTCGAAATCTATGTGCGAATCATAATTTCTATATGATTATCACTTGCTTTCGGTGAAGGAAAACATCGTA
The DNA here is from genome assembly GCA_918843915.1 of Notodonta ziczac. Classification (NCBI taxonomy): domain Eukaryota; kingdom Metazoa; phylum Arthropoda; class Insecta; order Lepidoptera; family Notodontidae; genus Notodonta; species Notodonta ziczac. The sequence goes on along the minus strand of OU974065.1, from coordinate 710,029 downwards.
AGGAAAAATTAATGTTTTAGAAAATCTAACCAATTTTCGAAAGACATGTGAAATCCGCCAACCTGCACTGGGCTAAGGTGGTGGATTACAGCCTGAATCCCTTCGTGTGTTGCCGTGTGTTGGTGGACCTGCTGTCGCCCTGATGAGCAGGCCCTGCTCCAGCCAAAAGCGGAAGAAGGCTTAGATTTAGTTGTTCTTCTCTAAGTTTTCAATCTACAGTTAAGAGTATGTCTGTCAATTTTACTTTTCCCCGGGACTCGTCGAGGGTCAAACCTCGACGTCATTGGTCATCATTGTCGATCCTGGTTTACAGGAGTAACAGTGGTTGGAATGTGTGGCGGGACCAGTTCCAATAAAAGTCTGTCTCTCATAAGTGTTAGTGACCTTAATATTGTGTATTTTTCCGCGGAACAAGGTTAACTACAAGGATGATTCGATACGTGTTTCGCCTCTAAAGGAGATGATGTTCAGGATAGTTGGGCGGCTCTGAACCGGGATAAAAACAGTGTCTGATGTATCGATTTCATTATTAAATTTCAGCGTACAATAATCAAAGTCTACCACACACGAAATCTTCAGTTGAAACGAACACGCACAATGGTTACGACAGGTGCCACGCGGGGGTTCAGATCTGTGATGACAGATACGCTAGTAGTTATCAGGTAAGTAATATTATATCTTCTTTTAATCAATCTTAATTATTTATATCAAAGTCAACAAACAAGCTTGAGTAGAAAGACCCACCAGGGACTCAACTCTGCTTACGACTGTCGCACGATTCGACTCGCAACTTGTCAAAACTGGCGTATCGTGTATCTGAAAACGTCACTTTGACATTTTTCTTAAATAAAAACTGTGAAATCTGACGTATTCATTTGAGCAGAGTTGAGCCCCTGATGTTAAACAATGACTGTAGCCTATAGATTAGGCATATAAATGATTGCTGCTTTCAATTCATTTTCATTACGTGAAATTAAATTTTTCTTTCACTGTTATTTCACGTGTGATTTTTCAGTCAATGATTTTATTAACAATGCATTTTCACTATGAGACGTAATCTTATGAAGGCACTGGTCGTTGATTTATCATAAAAACCGTGGCAGTACTAAACGCTTTGCGATTTCATTTCCATGATTGCAATGATTTTTAACAGTTTTTACCTATATCAGAAGCTGGTGCTACTTATGAAAACCTATATAATAATAATTCTTCACATACTACCTGTAAAATGTTCTATCACTACTATAGATGCTGGCAATTTGACGACCGCTTGGAGCAGTGGTTCGAGCGTAGGCCGCTCGGCTCACTACACATGGTGGTCGCGGGTTCGATTCCCGCTGGGGAAAATTTCGGAAATGGCCTTTTCGTAATTTACCCTGGTCTGGGTGTCACTTGGATCGCCCCCAGTCCATTGTACGGTACCCATAGTACAAGCTTTGCTTAGTTTGGGACCGTACAGTTGGTGTGTCTGTCTGGCGATATTTATTTATTAATTATTTAATACCAAAGATATTTCTCGTACGCTACCCACCTGAAGTAGAGTGGGACAGAAGAATGAGTAATCGAGGTGGGGTGGGTCTTCCAGCTCTCTCACTCACCGTACGCAAAGCAGCTATAACAGCTAATTTACGCCGATCTTCTGTGTGAGGGTGGTGCTACCCTGATCGAGCCCGCCTGTAAATGAGCTGTAGTCAAATGATTACAGCTTGGCTACCACCGTTGAAAACATCCAAAAATGCCAGAGGTGCGAGCTGGGATTTGAACCTGTACACATTGTGTTCCAAAGTGTGCATTGGACCACCGTGACACTATTATATCATCATCATCATCACCATCATCTGCCTTACCTTTCCCTATAGTCTGTAGTCGGGCGCAGTATGTCTTTTCATTCCATTCATCGCGCTTTCCCGTCATACTCACATCCACTCCAACCTCGTTCATATCACTCTTAATACAATCCATCCATCTTTTCTTGGGCCTTCCTCTCGCACTGTAGCCATCCACATTCATATTCATCACTCTTTTAGTCACATGCTTCTCATCCCTTCTCCTTACGTGGCCAAACCATTCGAACCTCCTACCTCTTACTTTATCTGTTGTTGGCGCTACCTTGACACTGACCCCATATATACAAAAATTATATGATCAAATACCAGTTCTCACTAAGATACCTTTTACCTTTCCCTAGCTACTTATGTCGCCATCTTGATACATTAATTTATGCTTCTTACAGATGGCTCACTGTCGGATGAGCCCGACATCCCCACCTGTCAGACTATCAGAATTCCCACCACAAAGGTCACAACCTAACCGAAGTAAGTTAACATTTCATCTTCGGTTCTGCAATCGATCTTGTTCTTATCGTAAGAGGTTTACTTTGCCGTAGGAGTTGTCGGGCTACCCGTAGGGCCTCCGACATGGCTTAACGTGTGTGATATCCGGGACTGACAAAGCTTAACGTGCCCTCCGAAGCACGAATCGAAGAGTTCAGTTGTTAATGTCACTAGCGGTCACCTATCTAGGTGTTTACCGCATCGACTGCTTCTGTTTTAACTTTTAGGAAGTAGCGCATACTACTTACATAGATTTTTTTGGGAGAAAATTCCATCAGTGCACGTTTGCTGCTGGGGTTTGAACCGACGACTTTCAGAACACAAGCCGGCGCCATTCCTACTGAGCTATCCGGCTCTTACAATCTGCAAACGAAAATAACAATACCTCTAATTACTCTTCTCAATTTGTATTCCAATCTCCACTTATCTATCTTATCTATCTTTTCGTTATTTGCCCTTTGCTATGACTGGGATCGTCCCAAGTCCACTATACGGTACCCATAGTACCCAACATACAATCATTGCTCAGTTTAGGATTGCCCGTATTAATCTTTGTTCTTCTTTGTTAGTGGCGTTTGTAGCTATTTGCCACAAGTCTGCCAGTTCCCGTAATGCTAGTGTCATAAACTTGGGTGCAGATAAAGTATGGGTAAGAATGTGGCCAGTGAAACACGTATTAATAAATCGATCTCAAGTCTGAGAGCGATCTTGGAAATGTCATTCTCATGTCATACCAGATCTTAATGTTTGTTTTGTTAATTGCAGCACAAGGTCACTTCGAAATAGGAGGTATCGGGAGCGGTGAACTGACTTATAATCCAATCAGAACCCAGTATTCCTTCAGAAGTAGCTTGAGGTGGGCTGAGAGAAGTATGTCACAAAGAATAATAATTTAGCCCTTTTTACGTCCCACTCCTGGGCACCGGCCTCCCCTCAACACGAGGGGGATTCAGGCCATAATCTGCCACGCTGGCCCAGTGCGGGTTGGCGGATTTCACATGTCTTTCGAATATTGGTTAGATCTAAGACATGCAGGTTTCCTCACGATGTTTTACTTCACCGTAAGCAAGTGATAATCATATATAAATTATAATTCGCACAAAAATTTCGAAAAATCCAGAGGGGCAAGCCGGGGTTTGAACCCAGGACCTGGTGCCCGCAAGATGCGTGCTTAGCCAATCGGCTATCACTGCTTACAAAGAAAGAGTCATAAAGAAATTGCAAACTATCTTGTGTCTGTTCACACGAGCTGCAAACTGGCTGCCATTTGTCTGATAACTATTCAGTCAGATTATAGTCTGGATGCTGTTCGTCTGAATAGACGCTTACTAAGTCGTTAACGCATGATTGAAATAGTTTCTTATGTGTCAAGTTTAGTTTACTAATTTAGTGATAATGGTGTTGCCTGCTCACATTCTGTTGCTGTTCCTGAGAATGAACACCATCTTTTATTCATTGAAAAGAGTAACCTTTGAGTTTCTTGCCGGATCTTCTTAGTGGAAGCGGCATTCCGAACCGGTGGTAGATTCTGACTGTTCATAAATGTTTTATTGGCGCACGTGAATAAAAACAATTTTCTAGTTTGAGTTTGAGGGTAGACGCGATTTAGCGTCAAGTAGGTCTTTTTGCTATACGATCAATGACCGAGGATTTTAGGTCCACCAGAGCGGCGCTACGGTGAAGTGGGCTGATATATACAATTAAATAAAGAAATAAATATGGCCAGACAAACACCAACTGTTTTGTCCCAAACTAAGCAACGCTTGTACTATCGGTACCGTACAATTAACTGGGGGCGATCACAGAGACACCCAAACGAGGGAAAATTACAAAAAAGACATTTCCGAAATCTACCCTGATGGGAGTCGAACCCGCAACCACCTCGATGCAGTGAGCCGGGCGGCCCACATTCGAACCACTGCGCCAAGCGGTCGTCATCAATTGTCAATTTTCCATTCATTCGCTGGCTTTCTACGACTTAATAATGACACTGACAAGTGACAGTTTACATCAACCCTCTCCAAATAGTCAAAGACCCACCTCTAATCAAGCTACGTCTAGTGACCGGTACCTAATTGTTTCCCAGACTTTGACATACGGATGATGCCAATCTTTCCCCCACCTCTTCTTCCTCTTGTGTAGGTAATATGGTTTCCAGGGCCTGTCCAGTTCAGTCGGGCGTCGTGCCAGACGGACCCGTTCGTACACTCCTTAAGGCGGTACCCCGGCCTGCCGCCGAGCAGGTCCATATCTGCTGATCTCATTGAGAGACTCATCAAACACACTCAAGCGAAGAGTGGTAAGTTGTTTTTGGGGTTCCGTAGTCCCTATGAGGAACCCTTGTACGATCATCCAGTCCGTCCGTCCGTCCGTCCGTCCGTCCGTCTCAGCCTGTCACAGTAACACATTGTAAAATATTTCAAATTAAGATATATAGGAACGAAACTCCAATGTATGGACGGTTACTTTATTGAATGTAAAAAAACATAGACTATATACCCCGTAGACGGCTAATACCTATTAATACGCAATGCAAACATTTTTTACACTTTTTTAACATACCTTTACATTTTCAGTCACAAAACCGTCAAAATCTTCAAAAAGTATGCGCTCTATATCAAAAGACAAGTCAGACGAACACACAAACAGACGAGAGAGAAGATCTAAGAACATACAGACTTACACACGGACGAAGAACGAAGATAGAAGCAACGACAGTGAGGGCTGTGTGAGAAAAGAACGGAGTTTGAAGCTGTCCTTTTCCGGCGAAAGGAAACATAGGAAGTGCGTAAGAGATATAATGTGTTGAGTTACTATCAAGCACCAATAGCCTAGTGATTAGATGGGACGTCTTTGTAACCGAGATGTTTGGGATTCGATTACCATCCATGCCATAACACTATTGATCCCAGTCCTAGTACAATCGGCTGCTCATCAGGGAACATTTCCAACAAAAGTCGAGCTCTTTTAATGATTGAAGCCTATGATAAAGAGAGCTCAGCTTGTGCTGGTAATGTACTTTGAGAGGTTCAGATGACTGAATTACAAATTTAAGCTCAATTGAGGGGCTAACTATCTAATAATATTATGTAACCTTACATTGCAATTAATCATTATTTACGCAAAAGTTAAAAAATTTGAAAAACTTCCTATGCGACTATATTTTAAACTATAAAAGGGCTGATAATTTTCAGACAGCTGAACTGATTTTCATAAAACATAGCTATGAACACTATCAATCAGAATACGTTCCCAACACAAAAAATAAATCGGTTTATCCGCTTGGGATCTACGATGCCACAGACAGACACGCAGATACACAATATGTTTAACTTATCATACCCCTCCTTTTTTTTGGGGGTTAATCATTACTATGAGTTTACAATAAAAAGCTTTTCTATTATTCAGAAACAAAGACAGTCCAATCAACACGACGTATGATTACTTCAAGGGCAGTAGCTCCCTCTACCGGAAGCGGCGCGACCGCTTCACCGACGTCAGATATCTGGACAACTTGACAAAATACATCAAGGACACGTTGCAACAGATCTGTGACGACAAACCAGTGGTGAGTACTCTTCCAGCCTCTATCCAGGATATTCACACTCCACGACTGCCGGCTGCACTCGGAGACATGTCTAGCGGCAACCGACACAGACCAATAAGCAAGACACCGCTTACGTCCGCTATTGTATGAGGATGAAAAGTCAAGATTCGAATTGACCAATCAAAATGTCAGATGCGATCATAAATATGCAATAGTGAATAGTGGTGCTTGCTCAGCTAGGCGAACGGGGGTGTTCGGCTACGCGGCGTCTAAGACTTATTGGTCTACGAATACCGTTAGCCCTTCTCTATTAACCGTTGGTATCTCACTCAACTTGCAATACATTGAGATTCCAGCTCCCCTGGGATACGCCAATAGTACGTCAGATACGTCAGTTATTCAGATACGTGATACGTCAGTTTTGACGTAGTGCGAGTTGAACGATATGCCAGTGGTTAATAGAGTTGCGCGCCAAGTCTGGCAGCTTAAAACCAATCATAAACCAATGGTCATTATTTGTTGACGTATCGGCGCAGTGGTTCGAGCGTGGGCCGCTCGGCTCACTGCACATGGCGGTTGCGGGCTCGATTCCCGCCGGGGCACGTTTCGGGAATGGTCTTTTCCTTATTTTGCTCAGGTCTGGGGCGACACTAGGATCGCCCCCAGTCCATTGTACGGTACCCATAGTACAAACGTTGCTTCGTTTGGGAACGTACAGTTGGTGTGTCAGTCTGTCGATATTTATATTTTATTAAGATTATCTTCGTGAATTCTTCATCGTAAATCGTAAATTCTTGGCGGCTGTTAGAAGCGCACTAACCGATAACATATCAACCGTGAAGAATTTTATGATTAAGAATTCGTGCAGATAATCTTAATGATCATTGGTTTTTAATTGGCTTAAACGTGCGCGACACTGGCAGACTTGGCTCCCTGTGGTCAGAATCATGCTACTCACTAATGTTCTCATGTTAGAATGAAAACCGGAACCAGCTTAACATGCTGACCGAAGCACGGACTCCAGCTGTTGTTGAAATATCAAACGAAAAACTTCCAATATCTTCAATAACAAAATGTACCGCGTCTGCGTTCAAACATACAATTGTAATTAATAATAATAATAAATTATTAAATTTCGCTGTTTTGACGTCCCACTCCTGGGCACAGGCCTCCCCTCACCACGAGGGGGATTCAGGCCATAATCCACCACGCTGGCCCAGTGCGTGTTGACGGATCTCACATGTCTTTCGAAAATTGGTTAGATTTTCTAAGACATGCAGGTTTCCTCACGATGTTTTCCTTCAACGTAAGCAAGTGATAATCATAATTATATAGAAATTATGATTCGCATATAGGTATATTTTGAAAAACCCAGAGATACGAATCAGGGTTTGAACCCAGGACCTGGTCTGCTTCGGCTGTCACTGCTGTTATATCTAATAATATTATTTACCTAATTACTTGTTACAGATATGCCCAAACATCCAGAGTAGATACCACCAACACAGGAAGAACTTTCACCACGAGCAATCGGTAAGTACATACCTAGACATAATTTTCCATGATTTACTTAAATCATCATCATCAGCCTATGCTTGTCCACTGCTGGACATAGGCCTCCCCTAATGAGCGCCATAGCGCCCTGTCTTGCTTGCCGCATCCAGCATCTGCCTGCAGTCTTTCGCCGTCTTTACTTCAATCATTGACGTGTTATACAGCGTTATTGGTGAAACACTAGCAACCTCCCAGGACTGTATTACTAACATCATAAACTTGACAACCGCTTGACGCAGTGGTTCGAGCGTAGGCCGCTCGACTCACTGCACATGGTGGTTGCGGGTTCGGTTCCCGCCGTGACACATTTCGGAAATGAAAAAATTAATAGAAAAGAAAAAATGTATCCATGGAGTTTCTTGCATGTTCTTCTCCATAGGATTTTGTTTTGGAGCATGCACCTAGCTCTTGACTTTTTAAAAGTGCCAGTAAATCTGGCCTATTTGTAATAAAAATATTTGAGTTTGAGAGTTTGAATGGCCTTTTCGTAATTTGCTCAGGTCTGGGTGTCACTGGGATCGCCCCCAGTCCATTGTATGGCACCCATAGTACAAACGTTGCTTAGTTTGGGACCAAACAGTTGGTGTGTCAGTCTGCCGATATTTATTTAGTATTATTATAAAGAATAGCCTATGGTGCCTGCCTTATTTTATAGTTCATTCTGATTTTAATATAAAAGACTTTCATACAAAAATTAAAATAAGTATTTAATGCTCTACATGTTACAAACTCTAGGCTCGCGTCGCATCACACGTGTCCTTGTAGCGATATTAGGTAGCGCGGACGTAGAGACTTGAAATGTGTAAGATAGAAAAACGAAACCTTTCAGAGTTTTTGGTAAATTTAATATTTTTTTGTAAGAAGTCACAGAACAATACTTGTTGTCCTCTATGATGTCAGTAAAACCGCACTTCAAGGTTGTTAGTGTTTTACCAATAACCCTGTAAGTATACTAGGTGAAACAGAAAGGGTATACTATTGTTTTTGAAACTTTACTTTGTAAAACTAAACTAAACTAAACTAAAACTGTCGGCTTTGTGGGACAGTTGAAGTACTGAAGGTTTTGTTATTCAGGTCGACAGCGTGTGAGCAATGCCATTGGTGTTGCTAGCATCTATAGGCTACGGTTACTGCTTAACATCACGCGGGTCGTACGCTTGTTTGTCGACTTTGTTATTTAAATGAAACATCTATGGTTACAATTGATGTAATTATTTCCAGAGTCACGAGTCCTATGATGCTGACGATCAAGGTAATATATTTTACTATAAATTTCGTAACTAAATAAATAAACCGGTGTGAAGTTGGCGGCCTAAAGTTGGCGGCCCTTTATAACCCGACAAAATTAAAATGTCCCAAAATATTATTGAAATATCATGAAAGAAAATCTCTGTACGTGATTAAATAAGGGAAATAGGAAAACTGTGGCATCCTAGGTCGGAAAATTTTCAGGGGAAAACTATTTTTGAACGGATTTCTCTCATTTGTTTGTATCGAAACTTGCGATGAAACCTCAACTACTTCTGCCGAACTGATTTTCTAAAAACTTTGCACACGAATACAGTTCTCAAGTAATAATGATAAAATGATAATAGAAACCTTCAATCATGAAACCCTTATGCTGCAGGGATACTGCCTGCCTAAACCTAGAGTCTGGTGAAAATTTGGTCACAAGTTCCAGTCCAGACAAACCCCAACGACGATACGCAAGGGCTTGTATTAGAGCACATTGGAAAGCTCTCAAGACAACGAAAGCACACACAAGCAACAAAGTCACAACTTGCTCAGTTTCAGAATTACGAGATCTGAAAAACCAGCGACTGAAATTTCAGATCCAGCGGCCTATTTTATACCTAACTTTTCACACTTTTCGATCCAAACAACCCCCAAGGACGGCACGCAAGGGGTTGTTTGGGGTCTCGTTGGAAAGCTGTTGTGTCATGGAACACGAATGCATAAGTCACAAACTGACAACTTGCTCAGTTTCAGAAATATAGACCAGAAAAACCATAAAATGGAATTTCACCCCACTTTTTACACCTTTCGGCCAAAACAACCCCCAAGGACGATTCGCAAGGGGTTGTTTGGGGTCTCGTTCGAAAGCTCTTGAGTCATGGAATACGCATGCATAAGTCACAAACTGACAACTTGCTCGGTTTCAGCATTACAAGACCAGAAGAACCAGCGGCCTATTTTTTACCTAACTTTTCACACTTTTCGATCCAAACAACCCCCAAGGACGGTACGCAAGGGGTTGTTTGGGGTCTCGTTGGAAAGCTCTTGAGTCATGGAATACGCATGCATAAGTCACAAACTGACAACTTGCTCGGTTTCAGCATTACAAGACCAGAAGATCCAGCGGCCTATTTTTTACCTAACTTTTCACACTTTTCGATCCAAACAACCCCCAAGGACGGCACGCAAGGGGTTGTTTGGGGTCTCGTTGAAAAGCTATTGTGTCATGGAACACGAATGCATAAGTCACAAACTGACAACTTGCTCAGTTTCAGAAATATAGACCAGAAAAACCATAAAATGGAATTTCACCCCACTTTTTACACCTTTCGGCCAAAACAACCCCCAAGGACGATTCGCAAGGGGTTGTTTGGGGTCTCGTTCGAAAGCTCTTGAGTCATGGAATACGCATGCATAAGTCACAAACTGACAACTTGCTCGGTTTCAGCATTACAAGACCAGAAGAACCAGCGGCCTATTTTTTACCTAACTTTTCACACTTTTCGATCCAAACAACCCCCAAGGACGGTACGCAAGGGGTTGTTTGGGGTCTCGTTGGAAAGCTCTTGAGTCATGGAATACGCATGCATAAGTCACAAACTGACAACTTGCTCGGTTTCAGCATTACAAGACCAGAAGATCCAGCGGCCTATTTTATACCTAACTTTTCACACTTTTCGATCCAAACAACCCCCAAGGACGGCACGCAAGGGGTTGTTTGGGGTCTCGTTGGAAAGCTCTTGTGTCATGGAACACGAATGCATAAGTCACAAACTGACAACTTGCTCAGTTTCAGAAATATAGACCAGAAAAACCATAAAATGGAATTTCACCCCACTTTTTACACCTTTCGGCCAAAACAACCCCCAAGGACGATTCGCAAGGGGTTGTTTGGGGTCTCGTTGGAAAGCTCTTGAGTCATGAAATACGCATGCATAAGTCACAAACTGACAACTTGCTCGGTTTCAGCATTACAAGACCAGAAGGACCAGCGGCCTATTTTTTACCTAACTTTTCACACTTTTCGATCCAAACAACCCCCAAGAACGGTACGCAAGGGGTTGTTTGGGGTCTCGTTGGAAAGCTCTTGAGTCATGGAATACGCATGCATAAGTCACAAACTGACAACTTGCTCGGTTTCAGCATTACAAGACCAGAAGATCCAGCGGCCTTTTTTTACCTAACTTTTCACACTTTTCGATCCAAACAACCCCCAAGGACGGTACGCAAGGGGTTGTTTGGGGTCTCGTTGGAAAGCTCTGGAGTCATGGAACACGAATGCATAAGTCACAAACTGACAACTTGCTCAGTTTCAGAAATATAGACCAGAAAAACCATAAAATGGAATTTCACCCCACTTTTTACACCTTTCGGCCAAAACAACCCCCAAGGACGATTCGCAAGGGGTTGTTTGGGGTCTCGTTGGAAAGCTCTTGAGTCATGGAATACGCATGCATAAGTCACAAACTGACAACTTGCTCGGTTTCAGCATTACAAGACCAGAAGATCCAGCGGCCTATTTTATACCTAACTTTTCACACTTTTCGATCCAAACAACCCCCAAGGACGGCACGCAAGGGGTTGTTTGGGGTCTCGTTGGAAAGCTCTTGTGTCATGGAACACGAATTCATAAGTCACAAACTGACAACTTGCTCAGTTTCAGAAATATAGACCAGAAAAACCATAAAATGGAATTTCACCCCACTTTTTACACCTTTCGGCCAAAACAACCCCCAAGTACGATTCGCAAGGGGTTGTTTGGGGTCTCGTTGGAAAGCTCTGGAGTCATGGAACACGAATGCATAAGTCACAAACTGACAACTTGCTCAGTTTCAGAAATATAGACCAGAAAAACCATAAAATGGAATTTCACCCCACTTTTTACACCTTTCGGCCAAAACAACCCCCAAGGACGATTCGCAAGGGGTTGTTTGGGGTCTCGTTGGAAAGCTCTTGAGTCATGAAATACGCATGCATAAGTCACAAACTGACAACTTGCTCGGTTTCAGCATTACAAGACCAGAAGGACCAGCGGCCTATTTTTTACCTAACTTTTCACACTTTTCGATCCAAACAACCCCCAAGGACGGTACGCAAGGGGTTGTTTGGGGTCTCGTTGGAAAGCTCTTGAGTCATGGAACACGCATGCATAAGTCACAAACTGACAACTGGCTCGGTTTCAGCATTACAAGACCAGAAGATCCAGCGGCCTTTTTTTACCTAACTTTTCACACTTTTCGATCCAAACAACCCCCAAGGACGAAACGCAAGGGGTTGTTTGGGGTCTCGTTGGAAAGCTCTGGAGTCATGGAACACGAATGCATAAGTCACAAACTGACAACTTGCTCAGTTTCAGAAATATAGACCAGAAAAACCATAAAATGGAATTTCACCCCACTTTTTACACCTTTCGGCCAAAACAACCCCCAAGGACGATTCGCAAGGGGTTGTTTGGGGTCTCGTTGGAAAGCTCTTGAGTCATGGAATACGCATGCATAAGTCACAAACTGACAACTTGCTCGGTTTCAGCATTACAAGACCAGAAGAACCAGCGGCCTATTTTTTACCTAACTTTTCACACTTTTCGATCCAAACAACCCCCAAGGACGGCACGCAAGGGATTGTTTGGGGTCTCGTTGGAAAGCTCTTGTGTCATGGAACACGAATGCATAAGTCACAAACTGACAACTTGCTCAGTTTCAGAAATATAGACCAGAAAAACCATAAAATGGAATTTCACCCCACTTTTTACACCTTTCGGCCAAAACAACCCCCAAGTACGATTCGCAAGGGGTTGTTTGGGGTCTCGTTGGAAAGCTCTGGAGTCATGGAACACGACTGCATAAGTCACAAACTGACAACTTGCTCAGTTTCAGAAATATAGACCAGAAAAACCATAAAATGGAATTTCACCCCACTTTTTACACCTTTCGGCCAAAACAACCCCCAAGGACGATTCGCAAGGGGTTGTTTGGGGTCTCGTTGGAAAGCTCTTGAGTCATGAAATACGCATGCATAAGTCACAAACTGACAACTTGCTCGGTTTCAGCATTACAAGACCAGAAGGACCAGCGGCCTATTTTTTACCTAACTTTTCACACTTTTCGATCCAAACAACCCCCAAGGACGGTACGCAAGGGGTTGTTTGGGGTCTCGTTGGAAAGCTCTTGAGTCATGGAATACGCATGCATAAGTCACAAACTGACAACTTGCTCGGTTTCAGCATTACAAGACCAGAAGATCCAGCGGCCTTTTTTTACCTAACTTTTCACACTTTTCGATCCAAACAACCCCCAAGGACGGTACGCAAGGGGTTGTTTGGGGTCTCGTTGGAAAGCTCTGGAGTCATGGAACACGAATGCATAAGTCACAAACTGACAACTTGCTCAGTTTCAGAAATATAGACCAGAAAAACCATAAAATGGAATTTCACCCCACTTTTTACACCTTTCGGCCAAAACAACCCCCAAGTACGATTCGCAAGGGGTTGTTTGGGGTCTCGTTGGAAAGCTCTGGAGTCATGGAACACGACTGCATAAGTCACAAACTGACAACTTGCTCAGTTTCAGAAATATAGACCAGAAAAACCATAAAATGGAATTTCACCCCACTTTTTACACCTTTCGGCCAAAACAACCCCCAAGGACGATTCGCAAGGGGTTGTTTGGGGTCTCGTTGGAAAGCTCTTGAGTCATGAAATACGCATGCATAAGTCACAAACTGACAACTTGCTCGGTTTCAGCATTACAAGACCAGAAGGACCAGCGGCCTATTTTTTACCTAACTTTTCACACTTTTCGATCCAAACAACCCCCAAGGACGGTACGCAAGGGGTTGTTTGGGGTCTCGTTGGAAAGCTCTTGAGTCATGGAATACGCATGCATAAGTCACAAACTGACAACTTGCTGGGTTTCAGCATTACAAGACCAGAAGATCCAGCGGCCTATTTTTTACCTAACTTTTCACACTTTTCGATCCAAACAACCCCCAAGGACGGTACGCAAGGGGTTGTTTGGGGTCTTGTTGGAAAGCTCTTGAGTCATGGAACACGCATGCATAAGTCACAAACTGACAACGTGCTCAGTTTCGGAATTACGAGATCTGCAAAACCAGCGACTGATTTTTTACCTAGCCTCGTAATTCCTAAACTGAGCGAGTTGTCACTTTGTATCTTATGAGTGCGTGTTCTATAACTCAAGAGCTTTCTAACCGTACCTCTAACAACCCCTTGCGTAGTGTCCTTCGGGGTTGTTTTGACCGTAAAGTGTAAAAAGTGGGGTGAAATTTCAGTTTCTGGTTTTTCTGGTCTTGTAATGCTGAAACCGAGCAAGTTGTCAGTTTGTAACTTATGCATGCGTGTTCCATGACTCAAGAGCTTTCCAACGAGACCCCAAACAACCCCTTGCGAATCGTCCTTGGGGGTTGTTTGGATCGAAAGGTGTAAAAAGTGGGGTGAAATTCCATTTTATGGTTTATCTGGTCTATATTTCGGAAACTGAGCAATTTGTCAGTTTGTGACTTATGCATTCGTGTTCCATGTCACAAGAGCTTTCCAACGAGACCCCAAACAACCCCTTGCGAATCGTACTTGGGGGTTGTTTGGATCGAAAAGTGTGAAAAGTTAGGTAAAATTAAAGGCCGCTGGATCTTCTGGTCTTGTAATGCTGAAACTGAGCAAGTTGTCAGTTTGTGACTTATGCATGCGTGTTCCATGACTCAAGAGCTTTCTAACAAGACCTCTAAAAACCCCTTGCGTACCGTCCTTGGTGGTTGTTTTTATCGAAAAGTGTGAAAAGTTAGGTAAAAAATAGGCCGCTGGATCTTCTGGTCTTGTAATGCTGAAACCGAGCAAGTTGTCAGTTTGTGACTTATGCATGCGTGTTCCATGACTCAAGAGCTTTCCAACGAGACCCCAAACAACCCCTTGCAAATCGTCCTTGGGGGTTGTTTTGACCGAAAGGTGTAAAAAGTGGAGTGAAATTCCAGTTTATGGATTTTCTGGTCTATATTTCTGAAAATGAGCAAGTTGTCAGTTTGTGACTTATGCATTCGTGTTCCATGTCACAAGAGCTTTCCAACGAGGCCCCAAACAACCCCTTGCGAATCGTCCTTGGGGGTTGCTTTGACCGAAAAGTGTGAAAAGTGGGGTGAAATTTCAGTTTCTGGTTTTTCTGGTCTATAATTCCGGAACTGAGCAAGTTGTCAGTTTGTGATTTATGTATTCGTGTTCCATGACTCAAGAGCTTTCCAACGAGACCCCAAACAACCCCTTGCGTACCGTCCTTGGGGGTTGTTTGGATCGAAAAGTGTGAAAAGTTAGGTAAAAAAAAAGGCCGCTGGATCTTCTGGTCTTGTAATGCTGAAACCGAGCAAGTTGTCAGTTTGTGACTTATGCATGCGTGTTCCATGACTCAAGAGCTTTCCAACGAGACCCGAAACAACCCCTTGCGAATCGTCCTTGGGGGTTGTTTTGACAATAAAGTGTAAAAAGTGGGGTGAAATTTCAGTTTCTGGTTTTTCTGGTCTATAATTCTGAAACTGAGCAAGTTGTCAGTTTGTGACTTCAGCATGCGTGTTCCATTACTCAAGAGCTTTCCAACAAGACCTCTAACAACCCCTTGCGAATCGTCCTTGGGGGTTGTTTGGATCGAAAATTGTGAGAAGTTAGGTAAAAAATAGGCCGCTGGATCTTCTGGTCTTGTAATGCTGAAACCGAGCAAGTTGTCAGTTTGTGACTTATGCATGCGTGTTCCATGACTCAAGAGCTTTCCAACGAGACCCCAAACAACCCCTTGCGCATCGTCCTTAAGGGTTGTTTTGACCGAATGGTGTAAAAAGTGGGGTGAAATTACATTTTATGGTTTTTCTGGTCTATATTTCTGAAACTGAGCCAGTTGTCAGTTTGTGTTTTATGCTTTCGTGTTCCACGACACAAGAGCTTTCCAACGAGACCCCAAACAACCCCTTGCGAATCGTCCTTGGGGGTTGTTTGGATCGAAAGGTGTAAAAAGTGGGGTGAAATTCCATTTTATGGTTTATCTGGTCTATATTTCGGAAACTGAGCAAGTTGTCAGTTTGTGACTTATGCATTCGTGTTTCATGTCACAAGAGCTTTCCAACGAGACCCCAAACAACCCCTTGCGAATCGTCCTTGGGGGTTGCTTTGACCGAAAAGTGTGAAAAGTGGGGTGAAATTTCAGTTTCTGGATTTTCTGGTCTATAATTCCGAAACTGAGCAAGTTGTCAGTTTGTGACTTATGCATGCGTGTTCCATGACTCAAGAGCTTTCCAACGAGACCCCAAACAACCCCTTGCGAATCGTCCTTGGGGGTTGTTTTGACCGAATGGTGTAAAAAGTGGGGTGAAATTCCACTTTATGGTTTTTCTGGTCTATATTTCTGAAACTGAGCCAGTTGTCATTTTGTGACTTATGCTTTCGTGTTCCATGACACAAGAGCTTTCCAACGAGACCCCAAACAACCCCTTGCGGATCGTCCTTGGGGGTTGTTTTGACCGAAAGGTGTAAAAAGTGGGGTGAAATTCCATTTTATGGTTTTTCTGGCCTACATTTCTGAAACTAAGCAAGTTGTCAGTTTGTGACTTATGCATTCTAGTTCCATGTCACATGAGCTTTCCAACGAGACCCCAAACAACCCCTTGCGTACCGTCCTTGGGGGTTGTTTGGATCGAAAAGTGTGAAAAGTTAGGTAAAAAATAGGCCGCTGGATCTTCTGGTCTTGTAATGCTGAAACCGAGCAAGTTGTCAGTTTGTGACTTATGCATGCGTATTCCATGACTCAAGAGCTTTCCAACGAGACCCCAAACAACCCCTTGCGAATCGTCCTTGGGGGTTGTTTTGGCCGAAAGGTGTAAAAAGTGGGGTGAAAAATCCATTTTATGGTTTTTCTGGTCTATATTTCTGAAACTGAGCAAGTTGTCAGTTTGTGACTTATGCATTCGTGTTCCATGACACAATAGCTTTTCAACGAGACCCCAAACAACCCCTTGCGTGCCGTCCTTGGGGGTTGTTTGGATCGAAAAGTGTGAAAAGTTAGGTATAAAATAGCCCGCTGGATCTTCTGGTCTTGTAATGCTGAAACCGAGCAAGTTGTCAGTTTGTGACTTATGCATGCGTATTTCATGACTCAAGAGCTTTCCAACGAGACCCCAAACAACCCCTTGCGAATCGTCCTTGGGGGTTGTTTTGGCCGAAAGGTGTAAAAAGTGGGGTGAAATTCCATTTTATGGTTTTTCTGGTCTATATTTCTGAAACTGAGCAAGTTGTCAGTTTGTGACTTATGCATTCATGTTCCATGACACAATAGCTTTTCAACGAGACCCCAAACAACCCCTTGCGTGCCGTCCTTGGGGGTTGTTTGGATCGAAAAGTGTGAAAAGTTAGGTAAAAAATAGGCCGCTGGATCTTCTGGTCTT
Source organism: Notodonta ziczac (assembly GCA_918843915.1). NCBI lineage: Eukaryota > Metazoa > Arthropoda > Insecta > Lepidoptera > Notodontidae > Notodonta > Notodonta ziczac. The sequence goes on along the minus strand of OU974065.1, from coordinate 692,926 downwards.
GTAATGCTGAAACCGAGCAAGTTGTCAGTTTGTGACTTACGCATTCGTGTTCCATGTCACAAGAGCTTTCCAACGAGACCCCAAACAACCCCTTGCGTACCGTCCTTGGGGGTTGTTTGGATCGAAAAGTGTGAAAAGTTAGGTAAAAAAAAGGCCGCTGGATCTTCTGGTCTTGTAATGCTGAAACCGAGCAAGTTGTCAGTTTGTGACTTATGCATGCGTGTTCCATGACTCAAGAGCTTTCCAACAAGACCTCTAACAACCCCTTGCGTACCGTCCTTGGGGGTTTTTGGATCGAAAAGTGTAAAATGTTAGGTAAAAAATAGGCCGCTGGATCTTCTGGTCTTGTAATGCTGAAACCGAGCAAGTTGTCAGTTTGTGACTTATGCATGCGTGTTTCATGACTCAAGAGCTTTCCAACGAGACCCCAAACAACCCCTTGCGAATCGTCCTTGGGGGTTGTTTTGACCGAAAAGTGTGAAAAGTGGGGTGAAATTTCAGCCGCTGGTTTTTCAGATCGCATAATTCTGAATCCGAGCAAGTTGTCAGTTTGTGACTTATGCATGCGTGTTCCATGACTCAAGAGCTTTCCAACGAGACCCCAAACAACCCCTTGCGAATCGTCCTTGGGGGTTGTTTTGACCGAAAAGTGTGGAAAGTGGGGTGAAATTTCAGTCGCTGGTTTTTCAGATCTCGTAATTCTGAAACTGAGCAAGTTGTCACTTTGTGGCTTGTGTGTGCTTTCCTTGTCTTGAGAGCTTTCCAATGTGCTCTCATACAAGCCCTTGCGTATCGTCGTTGGGGTTTGTCTGGACTGGAACTCGTGACCAAATTTTCACCAGACTCTAGGTTTAGGCAGGCAGCATAAGGGTTTCATGATTGAAGGTTTCTAATATCATTTTATCATTATTTCTTGAGAACTGTATTCGTGTGCAAAGTTTCTAGAAAATCAGTTCGGCAGAAGTAGTTGAAGTTTCATCGCAAGTTTCGATACAAACAAATGAGAGAAATCCGTTCAAAAAATAGTTTTCCCCTGAAAATTTTCCGACCTAGGATGCCACAGTTTTCCTATTTCCCTTATTTAATCACGTACAGAGATTTTCTTTCATGATATTTCAATAATATTTTGGGACATTTTAATTTTGTCGGGTTATAAAGGGCCGCCAACTTTAGGCCGCCAACTTCACACCGGTAATAAATAAATATCGCCAGACGAACACACCAACTGTATGGTCCCAAACTAAGCAACGCTTGTGCTATGGGTACCGCACAATGGACTGAGGCCGATTCCTCCACCGAGACCTGGGCAAATTATGAAAAGACCATTTCCGAAATTTACCCTGGCGGGAATCGAACCAGCAAACACCCGGTGTAGTGAGCCGAGCGGCCTACACGCTTGAACCACTGCGCCAAGCGGTCGTCAACTATATTTCTTTTCCGTCTTACTCTAATGTTACGAACGCTGTAAGGATGACAATATAAGTACTTTTGTTTGTGTACCAATAGCATCAACACCATTACCTATCTGTTGTAAATATGGTGTTGTCAATGACAGAGTTTTCAGAATGTTTAAATCGACACCTAAACTAGTTAAGTCATACTTTACTTGTCTATGAATTGACAATTCGATACTTAACGCGCGACCTTCGTATTTTCTAACGGGCCAATTTGATTATGTTGGTATTATTGGGTATGAGTTTTCGCCGCCATTTTGTTTTGCCAACATTCTTTAGTCATAAAACCCAAACCCAAGTCCACCCGCGATTGCATGATACTTAAGGCTGCATAAATAAGTATTTTGAAAGTCTGAGAGCGATCTCGAGTACGCTTTTGACATCTCATTTTGTACTGGTTTGACATAAAAATGACATTTTAAACATCGCTCATATACTCAGTTATAACTAAATACGTCTCAATTAAAGTTATAGCTACTGAGCCTGGTATAAAAATATTGATCTCAAGCTCAACTTTCAAAGTAAATTTGTAAATCTAGTTCTAATCGGAATGTTATTAAAAATCGATTTATTAAAACCAATCCAACAGTTTTGCCACTCCAATATAATCATACTGTAATCACGCCACATAGGTACCTCAAACTGTTTTCCTCTGGTAACCCATCTAAGTTCAATGCTCTCATATAATTATATTGGTTGTTCCTCGGCCAGCCGAACCTTCTGACTCCCAAGGATCACCATCCACATCCTTGGAACCTAGACCTGTTGTAAGTATTGACATTATATTACTGGTAAATCTATTAAGGTGAAGGCGCCTGTCTATCCCGCGAAATTCAAAATTTTCTAGTATTTTTATAGTTTATCCAAAATCTGAAAACATTTAAGACAACATTTTGTGATTTGCGACAAACACAGTATGCAGTGCGTTTATCAATACATTTATTTTATTCTAAAACATTTCAAGAAAGACATATATCCAGATAAACTGGCAATTTGTGTGTGTATATTTAGTGATTTACTAGTATCATATCCACCGTGATAATATATCGAGTAAAATAAATGTATTTTTAGCGATAAAGGGAAGATCTTCCAGCCAGGCGGGTGTTATGCCTGGCGGGGCGGCCGCTATGCCCCACTGGTTATTGTCGGGGTCTTGTATATATAGTCACGATGCTTGCGAGTCTTAATATCGTGATTCAGTTTTTCTATGAAGAATCCGTACATTTTATTGAGGCGCTGCATTTAGCGCCATCTGTCCGTTTCTGTCGGCGACGTGAATGTGAGCTCGCCACATATTAATAAACGCACTGCATACCGTGTTTGTCGCAAATCACAAAATTTTGTCTTAAATGTTTTCAGATTTTGGATAAACTATAAAAATACTCGAAAATTTTGAATTCCGTGGGCTAGGTGGGCGCTTTAGCCTTAAGTGTTTTGTCTGGGCTGAAAGTTACTTAAAGTTGGAAGCACTGTCCTGGCGTAAACAACCTTTTTAAGGTGAAAGAACCCAGCTATAGCCTGACTACAGCTCCATATGGGGGTAGTACCACCCTCTCACAGAAGACCGGTGTAAAGTAACTATTATAGCTGCGTTTCATACGATGAGAGAGCCGGAGACCACCCCCCTCCGTCCATTCCCCTCCCTCTGTCCTACTCCTCTTTAGGTCGGCAAATTTCGAGCACTGCCTTTGGTATTTCAAGCATCTATAGGCTACGGTCAATGCTTAACATCAGGCGAATCGTACGCTAATTTGTCAACTTTGTTATATTACAAAAACATACAGACAGCATCACTGAATTGCGAACAATAGGAAATGCAAAAGAAGCACATTAACATAGTATAAAGAAGAGGGAGTAGGCTATCTCCGGCCCAATTCGCGATATAATTGCCTACTGTCTTAGGGTTGTCACTTTTAGCTAAATATTAGGCGCGGCTGTTCGCGCTTCGTTAGCAACCGCATGAACAGCGGCAACGTCAAGTCGCGGTCCCGACTCGCCATGTCGCCGCTAGATGGTACAGGCGGCAACATAGTCTAAGAGCTTGTGTTTAATTTATTTGCTTAGTGCTTTATACAAGTCAGCTTTTTGTTTTTTTTTTATTATGCATAATGTAGTATTTTTACACATAAAGGACCACATTTATTTTTAATTAATACAAACATATCTATTGAATCACACATTTATTACAAAATTACAAATTGGCTACAGAAAAATACTTTCTTCGGTTTCGACTATTACGAAACGTCTTGTTATTAAACTTTAATGTGTAATATATCCGCATCCTTATAAATAACTTTTGCAAATATAATTTCGGAAAATTTGGATGATGATATTGATGAATAAATCATTTAGCGGTGCTGAAAAGCCGTGACGCGCGCGCGAACCATGTGCAGTGTTAGCCCCGACTGGCGCACTGAGTAACGGGTCGAGATTTTGTTAAAGTGTGCGTGCGTCGACACATAGATACAATAGCGCACACATACAAGCCGCGCGCGGTGCGTTTGTATGAAGATAACCTACTTCCCCTCTCTTTATACTATGACATTAAGTAGTACTGTAAGCGTCAATAGCCTAGTGTTTAGAGGAGAGAGGTACCGGGTTCGATCCCCATCCTGGCCATTAACCTATTGACGTGAGCCCCCTCCTAACACAAGCAACTACTTAGCTGAAGGGCTAACGGGGATACTAGTAATAATGTGATCTATGTAACATTACTAGTATTCTTGATAAAAAAAAGTTTAATGCCTTATCCAGACAGCGCAAACTTTAGTTTATAACACGAGCGCATGGTCTTTCAAAGCTAAAAACAAAAAAAAGCTCTGCGAGTGTCGCAGGCTCTTGGGAGGCCTCTCTCGCGGCCGGCGGCGCCCCCTAAGACCCTACAACATAGGTACCGGCCCTGGTGCTAGGATTAGGCTCACGGGCGTACTGGGTGGTGAGAGATGAATGAGACAGACCTAGGAGAACTCCTATACCCGTTTCGCTGTTGATAAAAGCTCCAGGAACGCGCAGGTCATGTCTACTCTATTTAGTATTGTGTTATAACTAAAATCATCATCATTTGGATTTCCAGACTTGCAGAAAAGACTGTCCCAGAGGCAGTAAGATGTGTGATCTATGTCGCAAGCCTTTGGCTTGTCCGTGCGTCAAAAATCCTCAAACTGAAGCCGCTACCTCGTCACCATCGTTACCCACGGCATCCAAATTCTGCCAATGTCTACCGGAAAACATTGTGCTGGGGAAAAGGAAAAACAGCAAGGATCAAGCGTCGATATGTCTTTGTTCACCAACCTCTGATGAACAGACTCGACCGGGCTTTGATCAGAAATTACTGGACTCTGAAATATCTCTAGACTATGATCAAAAAGTAAATGATGAGGTATTAGATTGGATCAGAGGCCTACCTGTCAAAGCCGGTGATACTCCTGCAAATGTCGCTGAAAGAGAAAGAATAGGTAAAGAGCTAGCTGACGCATTAAAAAATATACCCCGAGATGACGATTATGATGACAATGTTATTAATGAAGTTAAAAAGTATCTAGACAAACTGCCTATATGGTTACCGGATAATAAAGCTGCACAAGAGGCTTTCAAAGATCTTATGGCGAAAAATCTCTTGGATAAACTACATAAAATACCTGATCAGTCAAGCCATTTGGCAGATACAATAAAAAAAATGGTGAAAGACATTGATTTGAATGATCAATTTGCAGACGCAATAGAAAAGTGGGTGAAAGATATTATTTTTAAGAAAGACTTTGATAAAGATAAAATTGCTGGAGATTTCATTAATAAACTCAGGCCCATAGCTTTGAATAGACCCAAAAACAATTATGATTATGCTAAGATATTAAAAAAAGCTATATGTGATATGCTCGAAAACCTTCCGATCGATAATAAAGGTGATAAACAGGAAACGATAAACGATTTGGCCGATAAGTTGGTAGATACATTGGTTAGTTTACCAGACCTACCTAAAAACGCTGATAGATTTTCAGATACAGTTGAGGAATGGGTAAATGATATGAAATTTAAGAGAGAAATTGATAAAAATCAAGTAGCTCGCGATTTTATTAATAAACTTAAACCCATAGCTTTGAATAGGCCAGAAAATAAATATGAGTATGCCCAAAAACTGAATGATCCGATCAAAGACATGCTTGAAGTATTACCACTCGATATTAAGGGGGATAAAGGGAATGAAGTAAAAGAGTTGGCTAATAAGTTGATTGGTCAGTTGGTCAGTTTACCAAAAGACGCTGTGACGCCTGAAGATATGGTGAAACCGTTAAACGAAGTTGTAGACATAATTAATGACTGGTTAGATGAGGATTTTCCTTTTATGAAGGATAGTAAAGCTGTTGAAGATCTTGCTAAGAAATTACGTTAACTACAAGCAAAAGGGGTCGATGAGAATGTGATCCAGGAAATGAAAAATGTTATTCAGGATTTTCTTAAAAACGTTCTAGATATTAAAGATCCGGAGACTCTTGATAGATTGACTAATAAACTATTAAGACAATTTTTTGGAGATGATATCATGGCAACATCTATAACACCACCCAAAAACCGTGAGGGGGAAGTTGAAAAAATATATCAAGATGTATATAATTGGATGAAAAATCGGCCGGAATTAAGTCACTTGGATCCAGAGAAAATTAAAGAGTTGAGTCGAGAATTAGCCAATAAAATATATGATAATAGAATTGCAGGTAATGAGGAAATCAATATGTCGGATTGGCTAAAGAGAAAGCTCAGTTACATTGGCGAAGGGCAGACTGTGCAAGAGGAGGAACGCAAGAGAAAATTAGTTTTGAACGAAATCGATGACTTTTTAGCGGCCGCAACTACCGATCTACCTACCGAAGTGAAACAGGAATTGGAAGAAAAACTAGCTGATATGCTGATAAAAAATGTGGATGAAATAATATATTACGAAGTTGACGACGATTTGTTAGAGGATGAAACAGATAGACTGATTGACAAATTATTCGAAGGGGTTAAGAATATTTACGCGCCCGATCAACTAGAAATTAAGGTAAAGATACCTAGAGAAACCAAGGATACACTACAAGAAGAAATAGACAATATCTTAGGTAGTACTACAGCTGATATTAAAGACAAAGATGCTCTGAAAACGAATCTAATTAACACGTTAGTAGAAGGAATACGCAAAGGAGAAAATGAAAACGAGTTAAAAAAAGAAATTTATGATGAGCTGCGTGCGGCTAATTTATCTGAAGATGAGGCTAAAAAAATAGCTCAAAATCTTTTTGATAGAGCTAAAGATATGACTTTAGCACTCAGATCTCAAGATTCAAGAATGAATCATAAAAGAAGACTTAGCAAAACTGAACCATCTAGATTAAGAAAGTCAATAAACTACCAGCAAGAAGACAACATTTTTGTTCCGAATGATGTTTTGAAACTGGATAAGAAGAAAAAAGGCGGTTCTAATGCAGGTGTAGATGCTGCAAACAAACTCGAAAACACAAAACAATATGATGATCCAATGTCAAAAGAGCTCTTACAACAAATGAAGAAGTATAACATTGATCCCAATGACAAAGAAGCAGTAGCGAGATTCAAAAACGCGCTGCAAGAATCCAAACAAGGAAAAAGGCCACTAGATAAACTTATAGCTAGTATAGAAAAATATTCTAATCTCCCTAAAGTACCTAGAAAGGATAAACTTAAAGTTTCATCTGCGCCCGAGTACACACCGTCACTTACAACTTCATATTCAGGTGTTCAAAATGAACTGATTAACACATCAAGTGGGAGTAGAGGACCCTCACTATCTAGTGATGAAGATGCAAGATCTAAAGTTAAAGCGCAAATTAAAAGGGAACCAGAAGATAAAGTGCGGCAACTTTCTGAAGACCGAAGAAAAAAACTTGATAGAATTGATGATGCAGACGCAGATAAAAAGAGACATTCGAAAGTATCTAGTGATGGCATAGTTGGCAGTGTTGGAAGTTCTATGAAAAATCGGCCAGGTAGTCCAAGCAGATCAGGAAGTTTGGGACAGGCTAAACGAGATAGACTGGACTCTACAACAAAACAAGAAATCAAACAAATGTTAAAAGGTGGCGTACATGACATTTTAGACAACGCTAATATTAATGTTAATGACAGAGAAGATTTAGAATCGAAACTTAACCATTTATTAAACAGATTAGCGGTGGGAGATGTGGATGACGCCACAGATGATGTATACAAGCTGCTACGTAATGCTAATATACCTGATAAGCAAGCTAGAGATATAACTAACAAACTATTAAATAAAACTCAATCTATGTCTGAGGCTGCAGCTAAGAAAATAAAGGCTGGGCCTTTAAAAGGTAGGTCATTAGACTCCAAAACAAAACAAGAAATCACACAAACGGTAAGCGATCACATTAAAGATGTTTTAGACAACATTCACGCTGAAATTCATGACCGGGATGATTTAGAACTTAAACTTAACACTTTACTGAACAAATTAGTGGTGGGAGATCGTGATGACGTCAAAGATGACGTATATAAGTTGCTACGTAACGCTAACATACCAGGAGAAGAAGCTAAACCTGTAACTAGTAGGTTAATAGATAAAGCCCAAGATTTATCTGAGTCTATTGCTCAAAAATTAAAAGCAAGGCCGTCGAAAACTAGACCTTTGGATGCTAAAATGCAAGAAGAAATCAAACAATCATTGAAAGGTGACATAGAGAAGGCATTAGACAAGGTCAAAACTAAAATTGATGATAGAAAAAATGTAGAATCAAATCTACTAAGTATTATACTTGACCAAGTCGAGGGGGGAGACGTGGAAGCCGTAAGAGATGACGTATTCAAGTTGCTTCGTAAATCTAAAATACCTGGAGAAGAATCTAAAACTATAACTAATAAGTTGATGAGCAAAGCTAAGGATTTATCTGAAGTTGTAGCTGAAAAAACTAAAGCAGGACCATCAGGAAAACCATTAGATTCCAAAACAAAGGAAGATATCAAACAATCTTTTAAGGGTGACATACAGAAGGCATTAGATAAAGTCAAAACTAAAATTGATGATAGAAAAAATTTAGAATCAAATCTACTTAACACTATACTTGACCAAGTAGAGAGGGGAGACGTGGAAGAAATTAGAGATGACGTACACAAACTGTTACATAACGCAAATATACACCCAGAAGAAGCTAAAAATATAACTAACAAGCTAATAAGCAAAGCTAAGGATTTATCTGAAGTTGTAGCTGAAAAAACTAAAGCTGGAGCATCAGGAAAACCATTAGATTTTAAAACTAAAGAAGAAATAAAGCAATCTTTAAAAGGGGATATAGAGAAGGCATTAAATAAAGTCAAAACTAAAATTAATGATAGAGAAAATTTAGAATTAAATCTACTAAATACTATACTTGACCAAGTGGAGGGGGGAGATGTGGAAGCCGTGAGAGATGACGTACACAAACTGTTACGTAACGCAAGTATACACCCAGAAGAAGCTAAAACTATAACGAATAAGCTGATGGGAAAAGCAAAGGATTTATCTGAAGTTGTAGCTCAAAAAACTAAAGCAGGACCATCAAGAAAACCATTAGATTCCAAAACAAAGGAAGATTTAAAACAATCTTTGAAGGGTGACATACAGAAGACATTAGATAAAGTCAAAACTAAAATTGATGATAGAGAAAATTTAGAATCAAATCTACTGAACACTATACTTGATCAAGTGGAGGGAGGAGACGTAGAGGACGTCAGAGATGACGTACATAAACTGTTACGTAACGCAAATATACACCCAGAAGATGCTAAAACTATAACTAACAAGCTAATAAGCAAAGCTAAAGATTTATCAGAAGTTGGAGATCAAAAAACAAAAGCTGAACCATCAAGAAAACCATTAGATTTTAAAACTAAAGAAGCAATAAAGCAGGCTTTAAAAGGGGATATAGAGAAGATATTAAATAAAGTCAAAACTAAAATTGATGATAGAGAAAATTTAGAATCAAATCTACTTAACACTATACTTGACCAAGTGGAGAGGGGACACGTAGAAGACGTCAGAGATGACGTGTATACAATGTTACGTGACGCTAATATAACTAGAGAAGAAGGTAAAAATATAACTAATAAGCTAATAGGCAATGCTAAGGATTTATCTGAAGTTGTAGCTCAAAACACTAAAGCTGGACCATCAGGAAAACCATTAGATTCCAAAACTAAAGAAGAAATGAAACACTTTTTAAAAGGGGATATAGAAAAAGCATTAAATAAAGTTAAAACTAAAATTGATGGTAGAGAAAATTTAGAATCAAATTTACTTAATACCTTACTTGACCAAGTGGAAGGGGGAGACGTAGAAGAGGTCAGAGATGACGTGTATAAGATGTTACGTGACGCTAATATACCTAGACAGGAAGCTAAAACTATAACTAATAAACTAATCGGTAAAGGTAGGGATTTATCTGACGTTCTTGATCAGCGGATAAAATCACAAAGCGAAACCGATGATGACTCATTTGAAGATAAACCTGGCAAAGCTTATGCTCAAAAACGCAGACCTGATCATTTGACAGGAGATAAACATACAAAAATGGGTAGGATATCTTCGAAAGAGAAAGATGCACTACGAGAGTCGATAATAGGAGATGTTAACGATATTGTGGACGGCGCGCCGCTTCCGTTGAGTTCCCGCACCAAAAACGTTCTAAAAGCGAAACTTTCTAGTGCACTAATGAAGGGTTTGGATGCGCCGTACAGCAAAGAGGAGGTTAAAAATAAAGTTCTAAATATATTGTCAGAAGAATCTATTAAACTCCAAGGCGATGGGAGACCGAGAATATCTTCGGAAAAAGTTGGTCAAAATGCGGCCAGGAAAAAGGATTCAACAGGTGAATCGTTTAATATTATTTTTATAAGCCTTTTTTATATATATATACAGGATAAGTACTGTCCACGTGAATCTATTCGTCGATTTACATTTTATAAAGTCTCAAGTTAAAAATATCCACACAAACATTACTATTTATTATTACAATAAGCTCAAGTACAAGATCGTTCTCATACTCGAGATAAATATATCTCAATACCAGCCATAGTCTTCTGCCAATCACGTGTCCTCCATACTTGTTAGGTTACTCCAATGAAATCCATACTCTTGTTGAAAGTTCTAATCAATGATTGGCTACTTATTTTCGTAATTAGTCATTACTAATCATTATGTTATCCTTGTATTAAATCGTGATAACATATTCGGAAATCCACGGTGACGACAAAATTCGAGAAACGAATGCCATATAAGACGCCTATAAGAGAAAAGTATTATTCAGATGAGGAAAAGAAGATATCCCTATGAAAAGGCAAGCAAGATTATGCTGGAGCAATTAAGAGTTATGCAATCTGGACAACATTATTTTTTTTAACAAAACACTAAACGCAGTAAAATATATCCTAACCTATCAAATAATAATCAGAAGTTTAATGATCATATTTAAAAAATGAATTTGAATTTGATAGTACCAAGTAACATATCGTAGTAATAGTTACAACAATAAACATTCTGAAAATTCTATCCGTCTAAGAAAAAAAAAGACATTACATGAGTTTTGTCAATTTATTTTAATGCATAAATAGAGCACAGAACAAAAACAACCAAACAAAATCATATTGCAGGTGGAATAAAAATTGCAAATGCAAGCATACTACACGAAATCTCTACCGCGCTTCAAGATGCACGAACGAAGATACCGAGAAACAAACGACACAATTTAAGAAATAAATTAGCAGATATTATTCTTTCAAACTTAAAATCTGATCTAAACAATGTTAGGATGAAGATCTTCGATCTTTTATCAAAAGAAACTCATCTACATAGAGGTGTTATAAGTGATTTGAGTATCGACATCATCGAACGAATTATAGATGTAATAAAAGCATGTGAAATCGCCAACAGCAGGAAAACCAAGAACATGATTTACAGTGTACAGATTGGAGGTAAAAAACGAGAGGGAAAGAGAAAGAACGATGGTAATGCGTCATCGGATGAAGATAGACCTATGAGTAGATCAAAATCTACTGTAAAACACGACTCCTCCAACTATTCCAACTTTAGTAAGTCCATATCAGATAATATCGATTACACAATAGCTAAAGAACACATCAACATACCTGAACATAAAATAACTGAAATTAAACAAAAATTTGAGAAATTATCACCGAAAGATATTCTGGCAATGATACGCGGAGATAAAGCGATCAAAAATAAAATACTAGATATAATAACAAACGAAATTAAGCTAGATGTGAGTGGTGCGAATGAACTTATAAACGGTGTCATTAAAAGATTCAGGGAAAATGATGACAGTCAATTCTCAGCCACTTCCAGCCAAATGCAAGACATGAAAGGTTACTTGAAAGGTGAAATACTTGGTTTGTTGGAGAAATATAACGTAAAATTCAATCAAGAAGGGACCTCAATGGCCGGTTCGATATCCCCGTCGCTGAGAAGCGAAGCACCTCTCACTTCCACACCTAAAGATGGTGTAGAATCACCACAAATGATTAACGAACCTTCACTGTCGACCGTGTGCGATGTTGATGAAACCACTGAATATACATTGAAAGCATCAGATCGTATCAACTCCGCCGAATATTATAAAAAAGTATTAGAAGTAGTCGATGATTGGGTTGAAGAGTTACCTGTGGATTTGAATGATGAAAACTACAGAGCGATGATAGTTAAAGAGTTAGCTGCAGATATCATTGAAAGGCAAAAATACCTACAACTGAATCCTGATGCTGAGACTTCAGTAAAAGAGGAATTGGAATGTTTAAAGTATCAAGTGTTTCGATGGATGAACAACTTGTTTGACGTCGGCGATTTGACTCCGATGACGCCCAAGATTGAGAGGCTGAGAGAAAGGATCAATGATATAAATTTACCTTTGTTTGATAAGTCGTCGAAACGACATCGTAGCAAGAATATAACGGAAAACAACATTAGAACAGAAAAAAACAATTCAACGGAATACAACAATATAAGGAATAGCAATGGTTCGTTTATAGTTGCCGCAATAACAAACGTACTTTGCCGTGTTGCACTGACTAATGGAGTAAAGAATCAAATGCAATGCCTAATAATATGTTCTACAATATTGAAAAGGAACAGGAAGTATTTTGATAAAAGTATTTAAGCATCAATGGATAAGTGGTTAGAGGGTTTACCGGCGTTATCGGGAGGTTTCGGGTTCGATCCCCATCCTGGTCATTAGACTAATTGAGAGTTAGCTTAGTTGGGGTGACAATATGACTCTACTAGGAATGTGAGACATTACCGATACATTTTTATAATACCAAAAAAAGCGTTATAAGGTCTTTAAATTTTAATATGACTGCCTTAGGTTCAAAATATTTTTTGATAGTGACATGCATTATAAATTTATAACATTTCTCATCACTCTTAAATGACAAAAACATTAAAATTTACCAAAATAAAAATATTGCTGCTGTTCAGAATTCATAACTTAATAGGAATGTTAGGTAGAGACTGAGATTAACAAAGTTAGGGGTAACTGAACTGTTTTGAGGTCCAAGATTCATCAATATTTTATTACAGGTAAAGAGAGAACGTCTGATGCATTTATAGATAAATTCGAAGACTGGGTTGATTCGCTACCGACAAAATTCAAAAACGAAGAAGAGAAACAACAATACGAGAATTTAAAATCTGAATTGTTAATCAGATTAAAGGAGTTAGGACCGAATGCGAGCCCACAAGCTATTCAAAATGAAATAAATAAGTTCCTGCGAAAAGCGCCTCTCGATCCATCTAAAAAGATAGATTTAGATGATAAAATAGGTGAGCTTACGGGAATCGTGCAAACTACTCAACCTAGCAAGATGGAAGCAGCTAGCTTCGAATCTAAAACAGGTTACAAGAAACTTCCAAATTTGTTGTACGATTTTATTGAACATTGGTGTGACAGCCTGCCATTTGTTGATAGCCTAGATCAGGATACCATTAAAAACATGAAACATAGTCTGGCCAATAAGATTTTGCAGAAAATATGTCAACTGAATCTGAATCCTGAATTCCTAAACGACGATTTCTTATACGAAGATATTTTAAGAGATGAGATAGATAATTTGTTGAGTGAAATACGCAATTATATACCAATAGATGACGAACAGTTAGCGGAATTCAAGGTTGTTTTAATAAATAAAATAAAGGAAGCGAAACTGAGAACCCAAAATGAGTTAGCCGGGCTTATGTATAAACAGCAACTTAGAGATGCTGTATCTAGAACATTGCCTCCAGGTTTAGATCTAACGAGCGAAGATCTGATATCTTTTGAAATGCTCAAAGATACTGTGGCTGATGCGTTTATCAACTTAAATTACTCTTCGAACAATGAGGAACTGAGGAATAAATTGAGCAATAAAATAGCCGACGAAGTGACGAGATTCTGCAATAGTTATCTGCAGAGGCACCCATTAGCGCCGCTTTGTAGTAACAAGTTAAACCAGGACCTGTACGCTGCATTGAACAACGTATCTCTACCTAATGACGAATCCATGAGATCTGAAGTGGAGCACGTTAGAATGAAAGAGGTTATAACAGATTGGGTTAGAGGACTACCGCTTGCCGAACAGACACCTACGGGGCAATCAACATTGAACAAAATGATTTCAGTATTAGCTAAACGTTTACACGACTTAGAAAACGCTGCGGAGTTAAGTGATTCAGATCATACTGAAGAAATTAAGCAAGAAATAAAAAAATGGCTTCGGAAACTACCTCTGCTTGGTGGAAAAGATTCCATAGACCATTATGCTGCTGATTTGATAGATAAATTAAAAAACACAGAGGATTCAAGAAAATTTGATGCGTCAACGAGATTACATCTAGATGCTGCAGAGATCTGCCCGAAGGTTTGTCACTACACCACCAAAGAACGACCCAAAACTCCGAAACCCTGTCCAGATACTTGCATGTTCACTCCGAAATTTCCAAGCTCCCTTACCAGAGAAGACAGAGATCATTTAGACAGAATAAGAGAGAGAGTTAATCAAGCAAAATCTAAATTAGCGAAACGGCCTTGCAGGGACGCGTCTCCCAGTCCGTGTATGGACACTGGGAGTCAAACAGACATCAGACCTTTCGGTGCCATGAAGTCCATACCTTCTGTTTGTCCAGGGACTTTTCAAAGACCTTACAAGTCTGCTGCAAATAGATTAAGAGAGAGTCCGTCATGTCACGTATCTGGTGGGGCACCGAGGCCGGAGAAACCGCCATGTCCAGGAATGTACGCGTCTCCTCAAGCTCGACAGTGCCGACGAAGGTCTGATGCTGCGAGCCCTTGCGTAGAAACCTTCAGTCCATGCAATGCAAGTTACAGTGACGTGCAGCCTCAGGTAATGATTTTAGAATATATTATTGGGAGAGCAGAGGTAGGTATATTTTGGATTATTATTTTTGTATTTGGTTCTCTAAAGTATAGGTAGGTGAAGCATTAGTATCAGGTATCAGCTACTTTAACTCTGCGGACTATATCCTCTGAGGTACAAACAGAAGTAAATGCCGAGTGGTAAGTTCATTTCAACGCGCAGAATCAGAATATTGCTTTATTGTGGTAGGTATTCTGATATTTTGGCATATAAAACAGATTTTGTAGTAAGTAGTGCCAGTGAGAAAATGACTACTTTTACCAAATAGGTTGTACGGTCGACTTTCTTACCCTGATAGGCTGTTCTGATGACACTGCGAGTGGCAGTTGCCTTCCGAAAGCCAACTATAGTGGGCTCACCAAGAAAATACTGTATTTACATTAAACCATTATATATTATATTCATGAATATATTTATTTATCAGATCATAGTAAAAGAATACTACTGGGATTCGAACGGCAACTCCAACCATCAGATACCTTGCCGATCGCCCTGCGATACCTTCCCAGGCTCCCGAGATCCAAGGTCTCCTTGCGGCCAGCCGACACCACCATGCCAAGGGCAATACTCCCAACCCCACACCGTATCCCAATCCCCACAAATATCCAGCTCAGACCAGGAAAACCGACGACCAAGACCAGAACCCGGTACTAGCAGATGTTATAAGGAAAGAGTCACCCGTTTGGGGTCTTTGGATGACGTGAGGGGCCAGAATTTAAAGGATAAGCAATCCGAAAATTTGGACTGGAATTCGGTCAGGTTTCCTGAAGATGACGACTTTTGGGGGCCATGTTCAAGACCCATTATCCTCTCAGATGATGATTTTGGACCTTTCTCGAGAGAAAGGGAGAGGAAAGAAGAGAGAGTGAGATGCAGGTGCAGGGAAAGGGTGCTTACAAAGTGTGCGACTAAGAGGAGGAATAGATTATGTGGGTCTTGTAACTCTTCCAATAATGATCCGACGAAGCGTTGTTGTACTAAAACAAATCCTGTTCAGTGCCCTCATCCGAGTTATTTGTATTTCAGGAAGTGATTGTCTTGTGGTGTTGAAAGTAAAATTGTATTTGTTTCTATTTAATTAGTTTTGTTTCTTTGTAAAATCATGGATATCTATATTATGACGGCTCTTAATCGCGCATCTTGTGATAAAATTTAAAATTATTAGTATTGCGCTATTTAAGCTATATTTAACTTTAGCACTTATGAATACAAAATGGGTCGAAGGTGATAGCTCTAGTGCGTCCCACTCATTCCGAGTAGCCATGCCTAAATACCCCGACTGTCCACTGAGCGTAGACACCTTATTAGAAAGGGATACACCCCTATCAGAAGCCTCTAACTCGGCTGCCATTTGTGTAACTTTCGGCTTGCGTTTTTATTGGTTGTATAAGTCCATGAGTAAATATCTTAAATCTAAATATATATAACTCAAAGGTGACTGACTGACGTAGTGATCTATCAACGCACAGCCCAAACCACTGGACGGATCGGGCTGAAATTTGGCATGCAGGTAGATTTTATGACGTAGGCATCCGCTAAGAAAGGATTTTGGTCAATTCTACCCCCAAGGGGATAAAATAGGGGATGAAATTTTGTATGAAACTTTGACAATTAAATTCCACGCGGACGAAGTCGCGGGCACAGCTAGTTATCTATATACGAGTATATAAATCCTTTATAGAATCGAAAACTATGCATTTGATCATTCATGATCTTCAGCAAAGTGTTGTACGTATGAGCTCACAAAGGTTTCGGAGTTGGTACGACCAATCTTTGACAGCGTAGCAACGCGCGCAGGGAACAGCTGGTGTGTTATAAAAAACTAAGTAATCCACTCAACAGTTAATGCTGTCAATTAAGTCTCTCAATGAATCCATGCAAAAGCCCAAGACCCTTAGAAGGCTTTAGGAGGGTTTTTAGTAAGTGTGAGAGAGACCACGCGGCAAAATCCACTAGTTTTTTAACGTGCTTTTCACGTTGCTGAGCTGGGTGAACAGTAACATAAAGTGCGTATATTCAAATATTTATTGCAATATAACACAAAATAAATCACAAATCACAATTTCAAATGTAATATCTACACGGCACAAATCTGGGACAGCCGTCACAGTCGTAGAACATGTAGCGGCGTCTCATGCATCTGCATCGCTTTCTCCCTCTCTCATCTTCTTCCGGCGACGTTTCAGCCCTCATATCTGCGTTGTGACCTAAAAAAAATAAACCTTGATGATTTTGTTTTACCAATTTGTAATGTAGTCAGCTACCAGCTCTTATCCCCGGTATTCACACAAAACGTCTACCAACTGCATTCAATGGCACTACTATTATAGCGGGACTACCGGTAACCTTAATGGTTAAGGTGAAGGCGCCTGTCTAGCCCGCGAAATTCAAAATCTTCGAGTATTTTTATAGTTTGTCCAAAATCTGAAAACATTTAAGACAACATTTTGTGATTTGCGACAAACACAGTATACAGTGCGTTTATTAATACATTTATTTTACAATAAATATAATCACGGTGGATATGATACTAGTTAATCACTAAATATACAAAAATTGCCAGATTATCTGGATAGCTGTCGTTCTTGAAATGTTTTAGAGTAAGTTGGTTATATTAATAAATGCACTGCACACGGTCTTTGTCGTGAATTACAAAATGTGCCTTTTATTATTGTCAAATTTGAAAAATTTCTAAAAAACCTCAAAAAATTTAAATTTCGCGTGCTAGAAGGGCGCTTTAGCCTTAAAGGCCAGTGTTATTAAAACGATCTTAAGTCTGAGAGCGATTTTGGTAATGTCATTCTTCTGTCATACCAGTACAAAATTACTCGTCAAAGGCGTATTCAAGACCGTTCTTAGATTTGAGATCGATTTATTAGTAGGCCCAGGTTTACTGTTCTAAAGAAGGTCTTCTTAGTTATGAGAATTGTTTCGATAGTTACCTTTACAGAAATTACTCTCAATGCCATGATTTATGTCACCACTGGCCCGTTGTCTATGATATGTCTGATATTCTGGACTGCCTTTGTAAGGATTCCCTTCAAATTTCGCTTCTTGATAGTAGTCATCTTTGGGCGGTTTTATTTGAGTAATATTAGCTGGATTTTGAGTAATATTCAGTCCGTATGCATTTCTCGGTACCCAGTTTCGACTATAGTTTTGATAATTTTCGTCACCTGTTTCATCATCAATATTTGTGTAAGATCTATAATCATTTCGATTTTTGTGGCTTTGAGTATAAGCGGTATTATTGCCTCCAGCGGCCTCAACAGGTGCTAAAATCTCATCGTTCTCAAACCGAGCGAATGTAGAACAAGCTGGTTTGTGTTGATCAAACTCTTCATACTCCGTAGGTCTGTTAACCCATCTATTTTTTAGCCTATTATTTAGTTCGTCCACCATGAAATTTATGTTCAAATCTTGGTCTCGTTGTAACCTTCCTTTTCGCTCTAAAAACATTGTCATTTCATGTTTCATAAGTCTCTCTTTCGAGGGATCTTCTTGGGGCAAGTTCTTGTCAATTTCATTCAGTTTTTTAGCCAGTATGTCTATCAAACGTTTCCTTAGTAGCACATCCATATTGTTAAGGTATGGGCAAGTGGGGAGTTCTTTGTACCACTCCTGTATCTCCTCGGACAATAGGATTTCTTCAACTTCTTCTTGTAGGATATCATTGGCTGGTATCGGAACTTCGTCTAGTACTTTCATCGCTAATTGCGTTAAAGCAACTCTGTTTATGTATTTGAAACCCAATTTGTGTTCTTTAGTAACATGGTTTGCAAAATCATCGAGTTTCTTCATTAGTCTATGCTTATAAATGTTCGATTTGATTGGATCGTCTTGTTTATACTTAGTTTCTAAGATATAATCATTAGCCATTTCAACAAGGAATCCTTGCTGCAGACCGAAGCATTCTTTATCCTCTAAATCTTTAAGCACTTTTCTATTAAGTCTGTTAGTCAGTCTCTGTCTAAAATTCGGTTTATCAGTCACACTGTGCATCTCTTTCAACATACCAATAGCATTTATTAGTATGCTGATCTTCCAACGGTGTTTAATACGATCTAATTCAGATGTATGCGGCAGTAAATCGATCAATTCATCTATTTTATCTTCAAGTATGAATTCAAAACAAGCGTAATCATTTTCTATATCAGGATTCAATTTTAAAGCAAAGAAACCGTTCAATATACCCTTGTATATCCCAATTTTTGCCATATCAGCTAAGGGTTTGTCATTTGGTATGGATGCGTTAACTATTTCATTGGATTTTTCAATGAATATCTTTTGATATTTGTCGTATATTTTTGGTAGGGTGTTAGCTTGATCTTTTGATGCTATATTAGTAGATTTATTACCCAATTTATCTGGATTACTTGCTACTTGTCTCAATATCTCGTTCTGAGAACTTTTGTTAGTAGATTTAGGTTGAGAAGCAAGGCCCAGATCACCTTCACTGGTTAGTCTTGTTGACTTTTGAAGTTGTTCCTTAAAACTGCCTCTAGATATCCCTGATCTGTCTACTTCCATTGGTTTTTTAACAGAACTATCTAAGTTATTATTTACATTAACAGGATTTTGTAAATCTTTCAAAGAAATTGATTGTATGCTATCAATCGGACTGAGGAGGGTTTTTTCCTGTGGTTTCACTAGCATTGGTACAGATATACTTTGAATTCTATTCATCAAGTCTGAAGCATGTTCGATTGTCACAAGATTGTCTTCGCCGACTAACTTATTTATCCATTTGAATATCTGATATTTTAAATGTTCTAATTCTTCTTTATCAGTTCCTCTGCTTCGAGGGTTCAATTCTAAGTATTTATGTCTATCAATAATATCTCCGGCTAAATCATTGATCACTACTTCTTTAAAACCCTGCTCTCTGATATTAGAAACATCTAGATTCTGAAGCCATTCATTTATATGTCCTACTAACTGTTTTGCGTAATTGTCTAAACTTGATTTTATATCGTCGTTTTTAATACTTTGCATGCTGTAATCTATGTCTGTTGTTTTAATGTTGTTTAATGACACTCCATACACTGCTAGATTAGTCTTTCTTTTATAAGTAATATCTCCTAACATTTCAATAAGGCCATTTGTTATTTGTCGAATTTTATCATCCGGATAGTATGCAGGTTCTAAAAAAGGAAATTTAATAATAGTTTTAATAATTTCTCTCCGCAAACATCCATCGGATGAAAAATTGTTTTCAGTTTTCACTTTAAGCTTGATTATTTGTGTTGTTATATTGTCGATAAGGTGTTGTAATTCTCTGGGATTATATTCGGATGTTAACGGTAATTTTTGACACCATTTATTACAGTTTCTTCAATAATTTCATTACTTTTATACGTAAGTTTTCTTGAGACATCACCAGCAGTAGCAGTCATATTTAAATTTCGTACCAATTTCATAGCTTCATCAGTAAGGAATTGTTCACTTCTATGCGTCAGTGGCAGGCTTTTCATGAATACCATAATTTCTTCTTTTAAAGCATTATCGTCTGCTCCCCAGTATCTCAAACGTTTTATTATTCCAACAAAATCCATTTTGCGAGATACAAAGTTTTCAACAAGATTTGCGTTGAAAGGTAAATAATTCAACCAAATATTAATGTTGGCGCACAAAAACTGATCTTCCAGATGTCCATGTTGTAAGATTTTATCAAAAATACTAAGCTTTTGTAAATACCTTTTAAGTTTAAGTGCTGTGTCTTGTACAAATTCATCATTCTGATTTGTGTCTAACATTCTTACATATTCTATTATTTCTTTATTAGGATCCAAGTTACTGTAATTTACGGACTTGTATAATTTATCCGCCAATTTCGTCATAATAAGTTCCATTATCTCTTTATTTTTAATACTTTTATTCCTGTAGAGTGGTAGTTTCTTCAACCAATCTAGTAACGCTTCTTCTAATTGACATATTTCTAACTCTGCGGCCGTTTCTATTTCTTTCATATCGCTTGTATCACAAGCGATTAAGGTTTCAACTAATTTTGCTACGGACATCACTGCACGATTCTGTTTATTGAGAGGTAGTGTTTCCATCCAATTAAACACTTCATTTTGAAGTATTCTTGTATTAATTTCATGTGATCTATTTAATTTTACCTTCATATTGTACAGTGTTATAGCTAAGTCATGGATACGTTCGTTTCTGATGTTCATCAATAAGCCTTCTTTCCTTGAATCTATGAGCGCTGTATCTATCCACTCATCAATTATATCCTCATAACGCCTAATAACAAGTCTTTCATGTTTAGGATCATTTTCTACGTCAATTTCTTCGTAGATTACAATGTTTGTCAACCTATCTATTAATTGTTTCTCAATGTCCTTATGTAGTATTCCTTTGAAAACTTTCTGTATCCAGATATTTACTTCTTCATCTATGACATCCGAATCACCTTTGGTAAGACCCCTTGCAATTTTTTCAGCCAAGTCTCTTATTAATTGTTTATTAAAATGTTCTTTATATGTAAGATCAATTTGAAGATCATGCATCCAATCAAAGATTTCATCAATCAGTCTTTTCACAACTGAATTATATTTGTGAAATGGTAAGCTTGTTGTGTTTTGATATTCTGAATAATCTTTAGGAGATATATTTTCTGGATTGTTATAATTTCGAAAGAAATAGTCATTATAATCATTTAAAATTATATCAGTTATATATCTAGCTTTGTATAGAGGTATTTTACCGATATCTCTAAATATGTTACTCACATCATCAGTTACTATGTCATCGATATTATTAATACCAATGAGAGCATCAACTAATGCTGCTTCTAAGTACTTCAGTCTTTTTGCATTCGTAGTAATGTGTGATTTTTCAACAAAATATGTTATTTCTTCCGATATAAACTCTTTAACCTCAGCCACAGTTGGTTTGGCATATCTCTTAGGGGCCATTGTACTAATATTGAATATATCATTCGCCAAATCATTCGCTAGACTATTATTCTTATTATGATTATCTATGGGTGAAGTTTCCATAATATTAACATTACTAGATTTTAATACATTTTTATATTCTACATCTGATTCATGTCTGTCTATATTTACGGATTTTTTATCACTTGGACGATTAAATATGGCATCCTTTCTGACAGGTTTACCTAAAAATTCTTGCCTTTTAATCGGTATGGTTACGAGCCAATTCATGACAGCTCTTTTAACATTGCTGTACAATTTCAAAGACTCTATTCTGCTGAGACTACTTTCTTCTGATTTTGAATACATCTTCCTTAACCGTCTCATTATATCGTTCGGTAACTGTCTTTTGAATTCCGTCATGTCATCATTATGGACCGAGAGATAAGATACTCTCTTCATATACTTCTCAATTTTCAATCTCAGCTTTTCTTCTTCACCCGGCTTCTTTAACTTATTCGCTAACTTCTGAATCTTTTCTCGCAACAATTTCACTTTTAATTTTTCGTTGTATAAATCTATCCATTCTAATATATCTTCTTTTAGTTCTTGTCTGTTGCATGTTTTTGCATTATCACCTATTTCTTCTTCAGAGTAACTTCTTTTGTTAAGTTTAGATTTGATTGGTTCTACATTTGTTGCACTGAAAGCCGTTTGTACGTATTTCATGTTTTGTGGTTCATCAATGTGGGCTGAAATTTCCGCTTCTTGTGTTCGTTCTAATCCCTGAAATTGTACAAACTACTTCAATTATTCGAATTTTATGTTGGAATTTGTGTTTTAAGAAAATATTAGTTATGGTACTCACAGATAAAACATTATGACAGTCGCAACTCATTAAAACATCTGAAATTTAAATAGTTTAATTAAAATTACGTAATTAAACAAAGTAAATAAAAAATACTAATTTAATTGGTGTAGACTATTTTATTAAAGACACGATACATAATTTTTATAAAGAACAGTTGGATAATATTCAAATACGTATTTAAATGATTACCAAACCATAATGCAAAACTAAATGCATCCCGATACTTATGAAGTTCAGTTGAAACTGCATATATTAACAATAAATGTCACAAGTTATAAATCTTGAAATAAGACTATTTTACGGATTTTATCGCGTTTATTAACTATGTTCCCGAGCACTGTGATTACTTTCTGCGTGGATCGGACCGCAAATAACAACTAAATATGAGGGTACCCAGTTACTAACTATGGCTGCTGTAAAGCAACCGAAACAACGTCGAGAACATAAAGTTAATTAACGCGATAAAATCCGTAAA
Organism: Notodonta ziczac; assembly: GCA_918843915.1. Taxonomy (NCBI): domain Eukaryota; kingdom Metazoa; phylum Arthropoda; class Insecta; order Lepidoptera; family Notodontidae; genus Notodonta; species Notodonta ziczac. The sequence goes on along the minus strand of OU974065.1, from coordinate 669,814 downwards.
ATAGTCATATTTCATTGTGTAGTATTCGCGTAAATATAAGAAAACAATAAGTTATAAATCTGCCATGTAAACACCAATCTTAAAATAAATTAGCTTATAAATGTTCAATTAATTATCTTTGTTTATCAGTAAAAGTACGCATATGGGCATCTAATCGGTATCAACTGCGGACATTTCATATCACATTCCCCACAGGGAATGAGCATTGGTCTACGCCGTCTTCGTCTACACCGGTCCATGCATCTACACGTCTCTCTCTCTACTTCTGATTCCGTATCTTCCGTCTCCGATTTCCTGCTAACTCCTGTCGGTCTTTGGGCATGACGGTAGTTCTTTCTCGTTCTCTCTGGTAAGGTATCTCTGCAGAATTGCTTCGGATTGGAGTATTCAATTGATTTATATGTTGGAGGAGCAGTAGACATTCCAGGATTATTCTGCTGCTGTGAACTACTGCTGTCAAACTCTTGTGCGTTCCTACCTTGCATATATTTAGTATCGCAGAGTTGTGTGGATGCTGTTTTAGAGTGAATCCCACTGTCTCCTGATAATTGACTAGTGCCTGGCGCGCCTGGGCCATTCTTGCTGAATCCTTGACTGGATTCTTGGAAATATTTACTGGAATTTGGACAGGTGGGTCGTCCGCAACAAGTGCTAAGATTGTTGCTAACATTTCCTTGAGGCATGTTTGCCATTTCGTTTATATTTTGTGGTTGATTTGTTAGACCACTCGGACTGAATCGTGGGTTGGATTCTTGGAATTGTTTGCTGGAATTTGGACAGGTGGGTCGTCCGCAACAAGTGCTAAGATTGTTGCTAACATTTCCTTGAGGCATGTTTCCCATTTCATTTATATTTTGTGGTTGATTTGTTAGACCACTCGGACTGAATCCTGGGTTGGATTCTTGGAATTGTTTGCTGGAATTTGGACAGGTGGGTCGTCCGCAACAAGTGCTAAGATTGTTGCTAACATTTCCTTGAGGCATGTTTGCCATTTCATTTATATTTTGTGGTTGATTTGTTAGACCACTCGGACTGAATCCTGGGTTGGATTCTTGGAATTGTTTGCTGGAATTTGGACAGGTGGGTTGTCCACAACAAACGCTAGGACTATATTGGTTTGCTTGAGGCATACTATTATAGGATTGAGGTAAAGCCTTAGGAGAAGAGTAACTTGCGGGTGGTATTGGAGGAGCCTGGTCCAATGATTGAGGTTTATTTCTATCTTGGGCTACAGATGGAGATAATCTAGTTCTTTCCAAAGATAGCTCTTGTCCATCAAATGGTGTCTGTATACTAGGCCAGCTTTTAGAACTATCTTTGATAGGCTGTCCAGTAAAACTGGAGCAGCATGGCATGTTCCTACTAAAGTCTTGGTAGCCCTGTGGCTCCTGAAAGCCTACTGATATTCGTCTAATTGGGTCCGTATAAATCTGATCAGGTCTCATCGTTGAATATGATTGCTTGTTACTTTGAAATTCTTGCGGTTCCTGAAATGCGACTGATTTCCTTCTAACTCCATCTCTGGGTCTGTTTTTTAATCTGTTCACTAATTCTTCTGTAACAAAGTTTATATCCGAACCTTGTTGTAAGGGAACTTTTTCAAGAAACTTACCAATATATTGCCTCAATTCTTTAGATGCTACACAGTCATTTAAGTTTCTATCTTTCTCTAAATCATGTATTTTTTTTGTGAGTGCGTCTCTTAGACTCCTCCTTTGCATCTCTACTGCACGGTTATCATTTATGACTACTGGCAAATCTGAATACCACTGTTCTATCTCTATACCTAATAAAATCTCATCAGCCTCTTCTCTTATAGTGTTATCACTAGGAGCGGGAACTTTGTACAAAGCACTGATTACTTCATTCATAAATAACGCAGGATCGATATCTTTTATTTCTTGGCCGTGTTCGTTTTTAACATTATCAATGAGCGCTTCAATGTTTTTAAGCAATTTATTTCTGTAAACATTAGCTTTGACTGGATCATCGTCTTTGTATCTAAAATACAATATGAATTCTTCAACCACATGTAGTTTCTGGAGGTCTTCATGCAATATGGTAATATCTTCGTCAGACTTCAAAAAAGGTAGACTATTTTGAACGTTCTCAACCAATTGCTGTTTATACGTCGATGTGTCAGCTACAGATTGAATTTCTTTGGTAATATCACTTGCCTTCTCTATGAGCTTAGCTTTTAGCGCATGTTTCTTCGTTTCTAGTTCAGGCGTTTTTGGAAGAATATTAAGTAGATCTTCTATCTCATCATCCAACACATCTTGAAAGTAAAAATTGTTATGAAATATAGACGGTTCACATTGAATCTTCGTGATCGCTTGCCATATACCATTGTAGAGTCCTAACCTTGCTTTTTCAGCGATAGCCTGATCTTCTGGCTTTGAAACTACTATCGGTATTTCATGCACCCAATTTTTAAGATATACATCAAATTCATCGTTTAATCGTTTGATTGAGAGTGAGGTTGCTTCTTTTGTGGGACAGCAAGTGGATCGGAGGCCTGACATATTGCTTCTTGAAGAGTTACGTCGAGAAATTTCGTTCATTGACGTATTCTCTACTTGAGGCACTGCTGCTTTAGAGTTTTGTCCAAAGGACATCTGTTGGTTAGTATTGCTACTATACAGCTTAGTGGGATCAGAAGCTATCGCAGCTGGGCCGCTTAGTCGTTTATCTGAAAAGACTTTCTGCCCTGTCTCATTCATACCAGGAATTGCCACACAAGTTGGTAGACTCATATTTGTTCCACGGGTGGTAGCTCCTATTGTACCACCTGGAAAACTCATTCTATTGTCTTTTATATTACGATTAATTTGAGGAGTAACTGGCATTGGATTGGTCATACTGTTGAGTGTTGACCTGACCTCAGATTTAAGCCCGTGAGGTCCACGATTAGCAATGGGACTGGCAAATTTTTGAGTTGATCCATTACTTGCTTCTGTCCTGCTTTCTCCTACGGCTGGACTTAACATTACATTTGTATATGTAGGACTAGACACAGGTCCACTGGATGTACTTGGTCTATTATTTTTTGGATCCGTAGATACTTGACTCATATTATGATTAAAAGTCATTTCACCAGGATTACTAATTCTTCTACTAGTGTTACTAGTATCAAGAGTTTGATTAGGATTGCATTTATTTGAATACGAAGTATGACATTGTGGGCTAGGGCATGTACTGCCTTGTCCTTGATTTGATGACACTATATTCTGAGTATTATGAGTTATTCTTAGCATTGGAACGGGGATGGATCTAAGCCTCGTCATCAACTCCTCAGCATGTTGTAATGTTTCGTTGTTATCTTCTCCAACTAATTTATTAATCCATTTAAATATTTGATACTTCAGTTGTTCGATTTCTTCTGCATCTGTTCCCCTACTGGAAGGATTCAAATTCAAATATTTGTGTCGATCGATGATATCTCCAGCTAAATCATGTACAACCACCTGTCTGAAACCTGTATCTTGGATCTGATTCACGTTTAAGTGCGTCAACCAATCCTCTATTTGGATACATAGCTGGTTCATATAGAAATCTGTGTTTGTGTTCAAGTCCCCCTCAGTTATTCCTTCCATACTAAAATCGGAGCAATTTAAAGTACTAGAATTTGTAGTGTTCTGAAGTACTGTGAACATCTGACCGTAGCTGTATCTGTTAGTCATTGTTATTTTCTTGAATTTATCTAACAATATATAAATGAAGTACTGCGATTGATCGTCTGCGAGGTTTCCCATCTCTCTTAGTATGTATTTCATTTGATGTTTCATATCGCGATAGTTTCCTGAATTAATGGCATTTGCGAATATGTCTGCTAGCTCGTTTTCTATATCATGGATTTGATTATCCGAAATATTTATGCTTGATTTACGAAAATACTTCCAAAGGTCTTCTCTTATGAACTCTTTAAGATATTTTTTTGCTGGAGGTGTTTGGTGTACTGGTGTTTTTACGCGTGCTTTTGTGTTATCACAGTTATGGGTTTGGCACCCAACTGTAGTCCTTATTCTCTCCAACAACCCATCAACTAATTTATTCAAACATGCATTCCTATTACAGGTAACGTTTGCATCCATCGGTACCTCTTCAATCATTTCCAAAATCTCAGTCTTCAGATTAGCAATCTCATTTCTGAATCTAATTACGATCAATTCTTTTAGTTTGTATGCCATATTATTCAAAATGTGTCTCTTATCAACATCGCTCCTGAAATCTTTTGTATTGACAGGTAAACCATCAACCCAATTCTTGATTGTAAAATCTATGTTGTCATTGATATTAAACGGAGTTATTTCAGCGCGAAACACTTGAGTAACGTTGTCATAGATACCCATATTATGTTCTCTACCATTCTCATTAAGTTCTTCATAAATTCCTCTACAGGTTTGAGGAAATGCAAACGACATATTATCAAGGCATCGATTGTATGTTGTATGAGCTGTTTCAACTGCTCTACCATTTAACAATCGTCTCAAGCACTCATCTTTAAGTTTTTTCTTCGTCCTATCATCACACGAAACGTTTTGAAATACAGCCAACACTTTTCTTCTGAAATAATCATCAGTCATTCTCAATTCTTCTTGCGATTTGCTTTTCCTGCTGTTTTTAATATGAAAGTCGTTGTCGGAGCTTGTTAAATCAGTGAAACTAACAGTCTGCACGGATTTTCGTTTTAAAGTAAAATACATTTGGGTTGATTTTGTATTTTCCAATAATTTGGAATCACCTTCGGATGTTCTGTCTGCTTTTGAAGATGAATGTGAGAGAGGAACAGCCACCTGCAACAAGACATGGTCTGTGGATCTGTCCTCACCTAGCTACCAACTTTGGGTCCATTCACTGTACTGTAGACAGATCATTATTTATTACTCCACCACATAGAAACAGATAAAACTAATATACCTACTTTCAACGTATAACATTATGTGATAACAACAAAATATCTACATTATTCTGATTCCATGATTACTCTCTTTTCCAACAAAGTCAATTTGTGTCCCTATTAAAGCAATGCTTGTACTACGAGTATTGTACAAAGGTATAGGGCGAGCTCAGTAACCCCCAGATCAGCGCAAATTGAGAAAATAATACTTTTGAAACTTATTCCGAAGTTTGAGCGCAGGCTGCTCACTGCATCTGGTGATGGCCAGTTGATCTGGGTGTCACTGGGATCGCCTCCAGTCTATTATACGGTGCCCCATAGTACAAGTCTTGCTTATTTTGGGACCGTACAATTGATGTGTTTGTCCATCTATTCTCTAAATTGTATTAAACAAATTCGTTATCCGCGTCTGTCTATTCGTGCGCCTAATTCGTCTAAACTACTCAACGGATTATAATGCGGTTTTCACCGTCTTATAGAGAATTTCTCTTTTTTTTTTTTTTTTTTTTTTTTTTTTTTTTTTTTTTTTTTTTTTTTTTTTTTTTTTTTGAATTGACTATATGTTGTTGGCCAGAGTGGCCATAACAACTTCACCCGGACAGAGGGCGAGCGCAAGTGCGCTCCAGCCATAGGGGCAGGGGGGCAGCTAGCTCAAGGGCGTCACTAGGGACACGACCTCGGCTTGGGCCGCTGCCAGGAGAGGTGGCGAGGGTAAATCTACCACCGGATCGGAACGCGACCTCGACTGAGAAGATCCGGCAAGAAACTCAGCGGGCTTGTCGGGTGCCAAGGTGCGTCTAGGTAAGTAGACGCACCTTCTAGCGGAAGCGGGGGTTCGTCGACCTCGCCGGCGAGGTCGGTGTCTGGCGGGGAGTGTGCGTGTGTCGTTCTCCTCGACATCTGAGTCTAGGAGAGCGGTGAGTGGGTCGGGGGGGTCCAGCACCACATGCCGCGGCCTGCGGCGGCATGTATCTGGCTCGTGTGCGGGTGCATAATCGGCGGCGGCGACGATTAAGGGATTGGTGTGTTCAGAAGCCTATATCATTTATAAGTATTTATTATTATTATTATTATTATTATTAAAGCCATTTATTCCTTGAAATTTTACATTTACAAATTACAATTACAAACTTTAAGATTACATTTACAAAAAAAAAAAAATTAAATTATTAATTATTTCATCAATGTTTTCATTTTCAGTCAAGTATTCATTTGAGTCAGTATTGTTAGTATCAAAAAATCATATATTGTTAGTATATTAATTATAATTATTTGTATTATTTATAAATGTTATGTCGTGTTATTTGTAATAATCAAGGACCTCTCTCGAGTGAAGGCCTCCTCCATGTCCTTCCATGTTTTCCTATCATTCGCTGTTTTTATCCAGTCTTGTCCTGCCGTTTTTCTCAACTCGTCACTCCATCTTTCCAGCGGCCTGCCTTTTCTCCTATTGCCGATAGGTCCAGCCCATGCTGTAACTCTCTTAGTCCATTTGTTCTCGTCCATGCGAGCTACATGCCCGGCCCATTTCCATTTTTGTTTTTGACAATAATTTAGTGCATCTATAACCTTTGTTTGTTTTCTGATGTCTACATTTCTATGCTTGTCTTGTCTTTTTATATTCAGTATACTACGTTCCATGGCTCTTTGGTTTGTTAATATTCTGTTGATGGTGTAGTTGTTGAAAATCCAAGTTTGGCAGGCATACGACAGGCAGGGCAGGAGGCAAGTATCTAAAACGACTTTTTTATATTTTAAGGGCATATTTGACTTGAGAATTTCTTTATGACTCCAATACTTTTTCCACGTATTGTTAATTCGTCGGTTGAGTTCGTCTCGATGTCTTGATTTCTTAAAAGATATTTGTTTTCCTAAGTACGTATATTCCTGTACATATTCTAATACTGTATTATTTACTGTTATGGGTATCTCGCTGGTATTAGTCATAATTTTTGTTTTTGTAGAGTTTAGATCTAGGCCAGTTTTTTGGCTGACTTGGTAGAGTTCGTTAATCATAATTTCTATCTCTGTTGCGTTTTCTGAGAAAAGAACAATGTCATCAGCAAATCTTAAATTATTCAAGCGGGTTCCGTCTATGTTTAAACCTTTCTCGGACCAATCCAGACTCTTCATTATATATTGGAGAACTGTAATGAAAATTCTTGGAGACAGGGGATCTCCTTGCCTTACACCTCTACAAATCTTAATGTCAGGGCCCGTTCTGTCTAGCCTTACTCGGCTAATGCTTTTATTATATATATCTTGCAATAATTCTATTATTTCAGCAGGTATACCGCAGTCTTGTAGAGCTTCCCATATGCTGTTATGTGATATAGAGTCGAAAGCTTTTGCGTAGTCGATGAATACTAGGTAGAGAGGGCATCTTTTTTCCTCATATTTCTCGATAACTTGCTCTAACGTGTGAATATGATCTATAGTTGAAAAGTTTTTCCTAAAACCTGCTTGCTCTACCGGTTGGTATTCTTCCGTAGTTATAGCAAGGCGATCTTCCAAGCATGATGCAAACAATTTGTATAGGTTCGGTTGTAAGCTGATAGGTCTGTAGTTTCCGATATCACTGGGGTCACCTTTTTTATAGAGCAGTATTATGTCAGATGTGGCCCATTCTGTCGGTATTTTTTTTGTATCCAGGATCTTGTTGTAGAGGATGGTTAGATATGGTGTGAGTACATGACTTCCTGCTATAATTGCCTCGTTGGGTATATTGTCTGGGCCACTGCTCTTATTTTCCTTGAGTTTTTCGATTTTTCTTTGTATTTCTAAGTCGTTAAATCTTCTTAGGTTGTTCGCGTGTGTCGTTATTTTTGTTTTCTCTTGTTTTGGTAAGTCTTCTTTTGCAGAATACAGATTTTTATAGAATTTTGTGGCTATGTTTATTATACTTGATCTTGAAAATATCTTTTTACTGGTAGAGTTTTCTTTTAGGCATGGAATCCAGGTTTTCGCGGTATTTAGTTCTTTATAACCCTTTTTTAGACTTCTTGTACTAGTCAGGTGTTTCTTGAAAATGTTTAGGCGATGCTCATTGTGTTCTTTCCTAATGAGTTTATGAGTATTTTTGTACAAGTAACTTAGTTCTTTTTTTTCTTCTGGTGTTAAACCCGCTTGGAGTTTTAAACTGCTCCTTCGTTCAATCATGGATTTCGTTTTGTCCGACAGTATACTTTGATTTTGGGATTTTGTGTTTTTGATAGAGTCAATGCTTTGAAGTATAACATTTTTAATTTTTAGGTAGTAGTCTTCCATATCCTCAACTGTCCTCGTGCAAATCATATCTGTCTGTTTTGATAGGGTTAATAAGTATTGTTTTTCTTTAGATGGAGAGTTTATGTTAACTGTTTTATTTTCGTATTTTGATCGACTAGATTTTGGTGTTTTCAAGAGTATAGTACTTCTGAGAAGTCTGTGATCGCTAGGATAAGAACATTGATTGATGATTTCCATATTCATAAAGAGCTTTTTTATATTAGTCAGTATGTAGTCGATTTGACTTTTTGTTCTTTTAGGTGATAACCATGTCCATAAGTTATTTGGGTTCTTTTTAAAGATGCTATTTACTACCGTAAAGTCGTTTTCCATTACATATTGCAGCATTCTCTCCCCTCTTTTGTCTCTTTTTCCATAACAATACGGGCCCATTACACGTTCTTCACCATCCAAGCGCTGGCCAATACGGGCGTTAAAGTCGCCCATGATTATTAAGTGTTTGTTACATTTTTTTTGGGTTTCTTGTAGTTTTTCATAGAATTTGTCCACTTCGTCTTCGCTTGAGTCGCATGTAGGAGCGTATACTTGAATTATGGAGAGGGAGAAATTCAGTAGTTTGAGGTTTAGAATGCAAATTCTTTCTGATATCGCAATAAAGCTTTCAATGTATGGTTTAAGTCTTCTTTTTATAAGGAACCCGACACCATGTAGGCCCTTGGTTTCACCAAAGTAGCAGAGAATATTATCTGTGTTTTCTATTATGTTATAGCCAGTTCTTCTCACTTCGGAAAGGCCTATGATATCATATTTTATTTTTGATATAGCAAATTGGAGTTCCAATAGACGTTCGTCGTTTGATAGGGATCTCACATTATAGGTACATATGCTTAGAGTTTGACATGGAGGGTTTTGGTCAGACTTCCCCGCGGTGACCAGCCGTAGTGGGGAAGGTGGTGGAGAGGTCGCGATTTGTTGTCAGATTCTGTTCTGTTGTGGGTTTGCACTGTTGGCTGAGTAAGTAGGGCAACTATTGGTATCTGGATTAGTGCTAAATGTTTCGTTATTTTTGCCTCGCTGTTTAATTATATACTTTTCCATTCCAGGATTGTGTTTTTTTGTAGCATTTTTCTGGTTCTGGTTGTTGGGTCTCGCGCTAACTGAAGTTTGAGCCTCAGGCGATTGTGACAAATATCGTTTGTTGTTTGTGGATCGCGTTGGTATTATTGCTCGAATTTGGTCTGGTATCACTATTAGTTTGTCATATTTTAAGTAGGCTTTTTTTCCTTTACTTCTTTCTTCCAACAACTGTATTTTTAATCTTTTTCTTTCTTCTAATACTTCCGGCGGAAAATCTTCTTTGATATAATAAGATGTTTCATTTAGTGTATTTTTGTTTCTCAGGAGCTCAATTTTTTTTCCCATTGTATTTAAGGTAATAACCACAGGTCTTATTGTGTCTTTTTTCTTGCCCAATCGTCTGATGTCTTCTAGATTTTCTGCAGTACAGTTAACTCTCATTTTTTTGTTTATTATTTCTAACATTGTATTTTGTAGGTCAAAATAGGTTTTCTCATTTATAAGTATAATACATTCTAATTAAATGTATAAATAGTAGTGAACCGCCGTGCGAGGCCGGGGCGCGTCGCTAGTGATCAATAAAGGGTCGTGGTAGCCCAGGGGGATAGCGCAATCCAGATTGCGTTTCGAAAGTCGTGGGTTCCGATCCCAGAGGCGGTCATGCACCAATGAACTTCAAGAAAAAATCTATATAGCATATATAGCTCGTTCTCAAAACGGAAGCGCTCGAGTCGGTAAACTACTGGATGGGAGACCGCTAGTAGCGTTTACAACTGAGCGCTTTTGATCGTGCCTCAGAGGGTTCTTTAAGCTGCCGCTCCCGGCTATCACAGTCGTTAAGCAACGCCAGAGGCTTTCTGATGACATGAAAACTGACACCAGAGTAAGCTAGTATGATAAGACTAATATATAAAGACTTACGGTTCTCCTAATTGGTTCAGGTCTCCTGACAGTGGCCACTTCTCTGGAGACCATTTTAACAGCAGCTGGAACAGAACAGATCTTTACGAGTATGGTACGAGATGGGACTATATATGGACAGGATTTGCTGAAAGCGTAGTCTGTTAAGATACATTTCCTTTGTGCGTCAGACGCAGCGATCGACGCTCGCGTTGAAAGGATTCCGACTACCGCTTCTACGTCGCGCTGCGTCTACCGCTGCGCTTTGCGATTCACTACATAGTATACAACAAAGTCGCTTCCCGCTGTCTGTCCCTATGTATGCTTAGATCTTTAAAACTACGCAACGGATTTCGATGCGGTTTTTTTAATAGATAGAGTGATTCAAGAGGTTTATATGTATAACTAGCTGAGCCCGCGACTTCGTCCGCGTGGAATTTTGATCCTATCTTAGGGGATGTCTACGTCATAGTAGCTTCATGCATGCCAAGTCTCAGCCCGATCGGCTTAAAATTGACAAAGTTTCATACAAACTTTCATCCCCTATTTTATCACCTTGGTGGTAGAATTAATCAAAATCCTTTCTTAGCGGATGCCTACGTCATAACATCTACCTGCATGCCAAATTTCAGCCCGATCCGTCCAGTGGTTTGGGCTGTGCGTTGATAGATCACTATATCAGTCAGTCAGTCACCTTTGAGTTATATATAATATAGATACATGCATAATATAGTAGAGAAACACTGGTAGTTTTAGAGCCGTTCGAAGCCGGGGCGGGACGCTAGTAATGAATAAAGAATAACGTGTTGATTCTGATGCCTGTATTAAAATCCGATCCGCCTGATGTTGTCCCACTGATGCACCAAACTCAAACTGAAATTATTTGTTGTTTGGTACTTGCAAATGGTCATTTCGAAAACACCGGATCGGAACGCGACCTTGATTAAAAGAAAACCCGGCGTCAAACTCCAAATTTAAATTGCTCATTTTACAAGCTTATAAGTATTTACCTTGAATTTCCGTGTTCACAAAGTTGTTGCTCTGAAAAACAATAAGATATCATGTTTACTAAGTAAAAGATAACTAAATCTTAATTACGCACGCAACAACTTCAATAAATAGTGATTCAGTTTTAAAAGATAATTCATGTTAAAAAGTCGTGGTTTATTTAATGATGGTACAACAAAACAGTATACAGAAATACCGATTTTAGCAAAGCAAAATATGTTTGAGTGAATTTTACAGCCCGTAATCAAATATCGCCTTAAATACTCCCCACTTTGGTTCTTATTATTATGCCGGTTAAACTAAAACCGATAAGCTGAGCAAAATAAAATATCCTACTAATATTATAAATGTGAAAGTTTGTGAGTGTGGATGTATGTATGTATGTATGTATGTATGTATGTATGTTACTCCTTCACGCAAAAACTACTGAACGGATTTGGATGAAATTTGGAACACAGATAGTTTATAACCGGGATTAACATATAGGATACTTTTTATCCCGATAATCCCGAAATTTTTGTTACGTTAAATACTACGCGGACGAAGTCCGTGGGCACAGCTAGTGCTCTATAAATGTTACTCATTCACTCTTATGTAAAGATTTATGCGTTTATCTCGCTTCCACAGCGTAAACAAGACTAAAAATCTTTTTTTCTTCGTCTATGGATTCAATACTGTCTTTTCACGTTTATTTCGACCATCAATAAAACTAAATTTGGCAATTTTTTAGAAAATAATTTACGGAGACGCTAGCGAGTAGCGACCATGAAGTCCAGAGATTTGACAAATTTGACGACCGCTTGACGCAGTGGTGGCCGCGGCTTCGATCCCGCCGGGACAAATTTCGAAAATGGCTTCTTCGTGATTTGCCCTTCTCTGGGTATCCTGGGATCGCTCCCGGTCCGTTGTACGGTAACCATAGTGCAAGCGTTGCTTAGTTTGGGACCATACAGTAAGTGTGTCAGTCTGGCGATATTTATGTATACAAAAATGACTACTTACAAACTGTTCGGTGTATCTTCTAGCTCGTGGCGACATGTTGTGATAGGGCTCTTTGTTGGGACTTACTGGAGAACCGTAAGGCTGAAACAAAAGCTAAGATAATACAACCACACCTCACTAATGCTTCTAAACAAAATCGGTATTAATAAATCTAACTCAAATCTGAGACCGAACTCCAATACGCTCGTGAAATGTCATTTTGTTACCAGAATTACCATCGATTTCGCTCTTCAAATAGACTTTCGCTCGACTTATCAATACCTACCAACTTTGATAAACAGGACATGACAGCGTTATCCCAAAACTAGATGAGCGACCGAATTTAAACCTGTGTGTGTAAATCTGCTTCGAATAACACGTTAAGCTGGTGGTCCCGGTTGTCAATCTCACATCTTTATCAGTCGTTATTGGGAATGCAGTAGCCTGAATTCTGACAAAAATAGTCTTACACTTGGCTTATCGATAAATCCCACTATCAACCCTTCGAAGGAAGATGGCAATCGCTCCATGCACATAAATGAATCTCTATTTCCTCTCTATTTCCTTGGTCATCGCATCACGCGTGAAGGTTAGAACGATTTCACTAATTATTTTTTGTCGTGTTTATTATCGTCGGGAGTGAAAGAAAAAAATATGAAAGTAGAGCGGAACAATTCGAATTCAATATTCAAAGTAGATATGTGTCGTTCGCGATTGACCGAATCAAAAGACCCGGGTCGCAAGAACTGAACGACTGATCGGGTCGTTACGAAAATAATAATCCGTTCATTCGATCCTTCCATCTTTGTTTGCGCATAATTTGAATTTGAATTGCGACTGGCGCCAAGAAACAATTTTATGGAAAATATGACTTATTAAGAAGACATTTAGATGTACATTTGCAAAATGTTACGCACTTGTTTAGGCGTGCACCTGCAATATTCCAATGTTGACTATTTTATTTTAAAGCATATTGTCTAAACATTAACGTTCTTTTTCGTCTGTAATAAGTTTGACTATTTGATTTGTTTAAATTTAAAATTACAAACGAACGAAATAATGAACCAATGACAAAAATAATAAAAATTCGTTGAATTATTTTAAAAGTTAATGCTAATGTTAGTAATGTTGATTTTTGATATTTTTGGGTACATTTTTATTTTTTATTTTTATTAAATATATTTTTTATGAAATATTGCATTTTTATTATACTTACCTAGCCTAAATAATCCACTCGACAAATCGAGCTTACGAACGAGCGATCTACTCATTGATTGACCTACCCAGGTGAGTGCATCTGCATAGGTCGTGTTTGAATTTGAACCAAGTAGTTAGATTGACGCCAACGGCTCGCCTTGAAAACTATCAATCGATTGAACGGGTCGAATGAACCGGGTCATTTACTAAACAGATCAGTACTGATCTGGATCCCCAAAATTGAACGAACGACACATGTCTAATTCAAAGTTAAGACAGGACAACGTCTGTCGGGTCAGCTAGTCAGAAATAAATATAATTATGATACACTGGAAGCCGTCTCCCTCCAATACAAAAATACATAATATAATTTACGGTCCCAAAATAAGCTACTCTACTAATCCGGCTCGAAGGACCAATGGTTAGCGAAGGTCCCAAGGAAAAACTTAATAAGCAACTTTATTGACAAGGTCCTTATACTAAGCTCGGAAAGTTTCGATTGCGTGAGTTAGATTGATGCCAACGCCATCTATGTAATAATATAAACAGGTACCGTACAACGAAGTGGGAGCGACACCCAGTGACACCCAGATCAAACGAAAAGTTCATTTCCGTTTCCCCGAAAGGAATCGAACCGGCGACCAAAGCCGCTGGTGATTACAGCGGTTCAGTTCCCACGCTCAAATCACGGGTCCGTATCAATAAATCGGTCTCAAATCTGAGAGCGATCTTGAACGCTTTGGATGTGACATTTTGTATTGAAATGACATTTATATTAACAACTAGCTGTGGCCGCGACTTCGTCCGCGTGTAATTTAACTTAACAAAAACTTCGGGATATTTTATCCCCTTGGGGGTAGAATTAATCAAAATCCTTTCTTAGCGGATGCCGACGTCATAACATCTACCTGCATGCCAAATTTCAGCCCGATCCGTCCAGTGGTTTGGGCTGTGCGTTGATAGATCACTATGTCAGTCAGTCAGTCAGTCACCTTTGAGTTATATATATTTAGATGACATTTCCGGGATCGCTCTCAGACTTGAGATACGATTTATTAATACGGGTTTAATCGGACGACCGCTAGGCGCAGTGGTTCGAGCGCAGGCCGTTCGGCTCACTACACCGGTTGGTTGCGGGTTCCTTTTCTTGTCAGAGTAAATTTCGGAAATGGCCTTTTCGTAATTTGCCCTGGCCTGGATGTCACTGGGATCGACCCAGTCCATTGTACGATACCCATAGTACCAGCGTTGTTTAGTTTGTGACCATACAGTTGGTGTGTTCGTCTTGCGATATTATTTATTCATCTAGGTACACCACGAGGTCGTAAAAAACCTACTTACGTATGCGGAGGCAATCCTAATATTATCCTTCAGTCTCTTAGGAGAATCCCTGAAGCATTTCACATCATAATTCCTGTAGTAAGTCTTTCTGGGCTCCGGAGCATCGCCTTCCGCCTTCTTAGACTTGTCTCGTGTCGGTGACTCCTCAACCCTGGGCCTGTCTCTGCCAGAATCATATCGCTGAGGCGTCTTGGGTGTAGAGGCGCGGGAGCACTTAAAGGTTTGAGAGGAGTTGGAGTCAGGGATCCGTTGAGGGGAGGTTTGGTTTTTTATGCTGTAGGTTTTGGCTGCAACAAAATTATCATTTTTTGTAAATTATCTAATATTTGGACTGGCTCGAATGGCGTAGTACCGACCTCTCACAGAAGATTAGCTTCAAATAGCTATTAATAGATGCTTTTCGTACGATAAGGCAAAAAGCCAGAAACCGAACCCTCTCTACTTTTCCTGCCCTATATGCCACTCCCCAGGTCAGCAACTTGCAATCAAAGCCTTCGGTTTTACAAGCTTCTATAGGCTTCGGTAAATGCCACAGATATAGATTCATATAGATAACGCAAATGCATGTACTTCGCGTGTACGAAACCCCGACCAAGCGTCGAGGTTGGTCGCCGCTAACTTACAGTCTGCGTGACTACAGATATAAAAAAATATGAGTATGAGCGAGGTAATCACTCGAGAGAATCGTAGCGGGCGGAGGGGCACCGGCGGCGTCGGTGTTCGGATTTCCCGCCACTTGTGACGTTACAGGTGTTAAAAATTCGGCACGCTTGGTTTCAATACAAATCGTGATACTTGCGTTATCTATGTAAATCTATATCTGTGGTAAATGCCGAACACCGGGCGGCAATTTTCCCTGGTCTGAGTGTTACTGGGATCCCCCAGTCCATTGTACAGCCCATAGCACAAGCGCTGCCTAGTTTGGGACCATACAGTTGGTGTGTTCGTCTGGCGATATTTATTTATTTATTTTACTTACAAGTTCTGGACTGAGTGTAATTGATAAGCCTCTCCACGATTTCAGTCGACCGCTCCGGGGACACGCAGGGGTACTTCCTCAAGGAGTTAGCGAAGGCATCAGCCTCATGGGACGGTCTTGGGGAGCAGACGGACCCTGGAAAATTGTTACTTCAACAATACAAATGAAATATAAAAATATTGGTTTAATTCTTTTTTTTAAGCGAAGTTTCTGTATGTGCTTTCGGGGTGCTCGCCACGCGGCCACTCTATCCGTTCTTAGAGTGAGTAGCGTTATACGATATTACGCCAGACGAACACACCAACTGCACCACCACATCAATAGGCTATCCGACTATGTAATATTATAAATGCGAAAGTTTGTGAGTGTGGATGTTTGTTACTCTTTCAGGGAAAAACTACTAAACGGATTTGGATGAAATTTGAAACACAGATAGTTAAAAATCGGGATTAACACATATGATACTTTTTATCCCGATAATCCCGATTTTTTTGTTAAGTTAAATACTACTCGGGCGAAGTCGCGGACACAGCTAGTATACTATAAAAATTTGCTTTATACTATAAAGATTCGCTTCTTTCGACCGTCCCTAGACGGAACTTTTTTTTTGTTTGACTTCATACATATAATTTTTTACTATACCTCTATCGGGCCAGCTCATCCCCCCTCGGAACTTCCCATTAGCCTTAGTGGGGGTGTACGTTACCCCGCTGCCAGTGCCCCCCACTTCAAAGTTCCCGTAACCTGTGAAAAAGATGCGTGTCATAATTAAATCTAGTGCCTACATCTTTTTATGTTCTATCTATTTGTAGAGGTGAAAACTAACTGATTAGTATGTCCGCATAGACCGACCATACTTTGGACTCCGCACAGGTATAGCTTGTAACAAAATCCAACTAATATTATAAATGTGTATGGAGTGTGGATGTATGTATGTATGTTTGTTACTCCTTCACGCAAAAACTACTGAACGGATTTAGATGAAATTTGGAACGCAGATAGTTTATAACCGGGATTAACATATAGGATACTTTTTATCCCAATAATCCCGAAATTTTTGTTACGTTAAATACTACGCGGACGAAGTCCGTGGGCACAGCTAGTAATTGCATAAAAGTTGCGAGGCCGACCGATCCGACCCGACCGAATCACAATGGCGTTGCATCCGCCATTGTGATTGGTCTATCGAAAATAATAACAGATTGTGATTGGTTGAACGTAAATCGTATGCACCTTATTAAACGTAATGTGGTTCTGAAACTTTACTCCAAGAGTGCTGAGTCCAAAGGCTAGTTGTGTTCGTATCTCTCAGTGAGTCAGGCAGTTGTCTCACTTGTCCTCCCAGCCTCTAGGTGTCCTCTGAGCACGGAATTTACTCCACGCACACGCAGTTGCGAGGATCAGTGAGTTACCTATTTGCATACAATTTAATAAGGACTCTGCTGCTTCTGCACAAGGTTTATAATAGCAACTCACCGGGATAGAGTGCGGCTCTCTGAGGCGGGAACTCAGTGAGCTCCAGAGGAGGAGACGAGGGCTTGACGTGACAGTGCGCCATCTGTTACAAACATAAATATCATCAGACTGACACACCAACTGTATGGTCCCAAACTAAGCAACGCTTGTACTATGGGTACCGTATAATGGACTGAGGGCGATCACAGTGACACCCAGACCTGGGCAAAACTTGAAAAGGCCATTTCTGAAATTTGCCCCAGCGGGTATCGAACCCGCAACCACCATGTGCAGTGAGACGAGCGGCCTACGCTCGAACCACTGCGCCAAGCGGTCGTCAATTTTAAAGGAATGTCAGTAGTCTTGCGGAAAATATAAATGCTGACATGTTTTTTATAATTTTTTTAATTTGTACATAATTATTTTTTTTGTTATTTTCAAACATTTTCAACAGTTAAGTAAGTAAGTGTAATTGCACTGACCGAGCTATAAAAATATCTCAAAGAAAAAAGTCTGAAATTACTTTTGCAAGTTACCTTATAACTACTGGCATATCGCCCGTCTGTGACCTGGGCGCCGGCGTTCCTGCTGTAATTATTATTTCTTCCAGTGTCCGTTGATGTCGAGTTGTGCTGTGTCGCTTGCTGCTTCGACGCCCGGAACGATGCTACTTCTTTGGTTGGAGAAGGCGATGTACGGAGCACTGAACAGGAATTGTCGTAAGTTTTAAGAGATAAAAGTCCATTCGCTCAAAGGGTGGATACAACAAACATTTGAACAATGGAATATTGAATGGAAAGGTGGTGGAGCCTAGTTGTAGTCCAGCACAACCACAACTCATAAAGAGGCTAGCTTGACCGGTGTATATAGTACCACCCTCACACAGAGGATCACGCAAAGTAACTATTAGAGCTGTGATTTCAACGATTAAATAAAATAAATATCGCCAGACAGACACACCAACTGTACGGTCCCAAACTAAGCAAAGCTTGCACTATGGGTACCGTACAATGGACTGGGGGCGATCCCAGTGACACCCAGACCAGGGTAAATTACGAAAAGGCCATTTCCGAAATTTGCCCCAGCGGGAATCGAACCCGCGACCACTGCGCCAAGCGGTCGTTAAAGTCAATTAGTGAGAGAGAAGGAAGCCCAAACCCCTTCCCTTCCCCTTTCTCTATCTCACACACCTTCAGGTTGGCAACTTGTGAGCCATTGGTTTATCATACCGCACGACAGCTTGGCGCAGAGGTTCGAGCGTCAGCCGCTCGGCTCACTGCACATGGTGGTTGCGGGTTCTATACCCGCCAGGAAAGATTACAGAAATGGCCTTTTCGTAATTTTCCCTAGTCTGGGTGGCACTGTGATCGCCCCCAGTCATTTTTTCCGGTACCCATAGTACAAGCGATGCTTAGTTTGGGACCATACAGTTGATGTGTTCGTTTGGCGATATTATTATTATTATTATACGAGGTGTCTAATTGTCTGACTAATATGATAACTGTGTTGTGCAAAAGTCAAATGAGGGAGGTTCAGATCCTCACTGGTATTCGGGATGAGGGTATACTCCTGGTTTCCGTCGAGAAGCGTGACCGCCAGCCCCGAGTTGCGGATGCCCCGCACCACTGCCACCATACCCTCGCCATCCTCCATGGCAGCAAGACTCAGCTGCGGTCGAGGGGGATATGCTGGAGGGAGAAGGAACTCTGTGAGGAATGACTCCAACCCACATCATCATCATCTCCCTAACGTTTTCCCATTATCTGGGGTGCGCGCAATATGTATTTTCCTTCCATTCATCGCGGTTTCCTGTCATACTCACATCCACTCCAACCTCGTTCATATCACTCTTGATACAATCCATCCATCTTTTCTTTGGCCTTCCTCTCGCACTGTATCCATCCACATTCATATTCATCACTCTTTTAGTCACCACGATAACTCCAACCCACATATAATATTTTAAAGTTTAAAGCAGGCCGCTGCTCTCTGCTATGCATGGTTGCGAGTCCAATTCCCGTCGGGGTAAACAGGAATGTCCTTTTCGTAATTTGCCCTGGTCTGGGTGTCATTGGGATCTCCCTCAATCCATTGCACGATACCCAAAGCACAATCATTTCATTTTTAATTGGATTATGCCCACCACTGTTACTTCTGTAAGCCAGGATCGACAGTGTTGTCTTTTGATGACGCCTTGTGTGCTGGTCTGGTGAAAACTTTTACATAGGCGGATAAAAATCAGCGTAAAGAGATCCTTTCATAAGATACTTTAACCGCTTAGGTAATACTCAAACGCGATTCAAATTTGAGAGCTGCAACGACTTGTCAAACTGGTGAGACAAACATTTAAATTCCGTTTCAGAATTCGTGGTCTGCAATGATAACCATACCGTCATTTTGAGGAGTCTTAAGAATGAGTAGCACCCGTCAGGCCTGTAGCAAGGCTGGCAGTCTTCTCCGTGAGTTGTTGGCCTGACAAGAAAGTCAATATCTTCAGTACTACAAGCCTAGAACTCTCTATACCTAAATCGCATTTTAAATAGGCATTATTCTATACTATGTTGAGGTGTGTCCATGTGATTGGATTAATCTTTGGACAGACCGATGATCTAGTGTGGTATGGCGAGACGTAAAATATTTGTGAGGGCTAGGGAGGCTATTCTAAAGGGTCTCGCGCACACAAGAGTTACGGCAGCAGGCGCCATCTCGACTCTACTAAACCTAGTTGCAGCGCGCCGCTTGGGTGTCTGCGCCTCGACGCTGCCTCGCTGACTCGCTGAGTCTAAAGCGTGGTGGCGAAGCCCCTTAAGCTGGTATTAGGTATTAGCTAAGTATTTTTTGCTAAAGGTTTATGACTAGATAAAGGACCCTATTTGAGGGCTACCAAGCTTTTATACTACGGTAACTGGTCTGTGACGGTAAGCATTCCTTAGGTATGCGAATGAGAGACTTTCGCTCCCGTCGATTAAGCTAGCGGAGCGATAGGTGAGGAAAATATCAAATAAGTTCCATTAAAATTAAAAGCTACTCACATTTCTCGCAAGAATTTTTCAAAATTTCATACAATTACAGCTTACAACGTTAAAATTTAAACGAAAAACAACAATTTAGAATTTTGCATAATCTTCTGACTGTCAAAATGGTACTGTCAATGTTCTTTTGGTTTTTTATCCGTTAAAAATAATAAAGATAAGTTGACCTTCAGCTGAAAAAGAAGTATGAATCATGAGTGAAGACATGAACAAACACTCCTGGGTGTTACTTGGTAACTTTTGAAAATCTCAAATATCTTATTCTAAGATCCTACTAGGAGGACCTCATGGAGTCCATGATCGGATGCCTGAACCGACAGCTTACCAGTTGTATCGTCTCTCTCCGTTAAACCCTTAGACCGTTAATCTATGGTTAAACCTTATGCCTTCTGTACTTAGACCTTTTCTGTAGCAAGAGCGAACACAAGATCCAGCTTAGACAATCTATTTCGGAATGGTCTCTTAAACACTGACCTATTTGTAAAATCATCTGTAGTGATTGTTTATACTATATCTCAAAAAGTCAATTAGACAGCAAATCAGCGTAACAAAAACCTCCAAAACACAAAATGGAAAAATTCTAAAAAATACAATGTGAAGATTGTATCATTAATTAAGACGGCATGGACTGAAAGGCAGTAGACTACTTTTGAAACTTGGGGAACGGTCAAGGTAAGCATCGTGGGGAAACCTGCACATCTTTCGAAAATACGTGTGAATTTCACCAATGAGTTCTGAGGCCAGAACTCCAGACTGGTCAACTTTGACTCGAATCTCCTCACTGAAGGAAAGAACGCTCGGTATAATAGCAATGCGCGTAATACGAGGAACTTTGGGGCCATAGTCGACCAAGCTGGTCCAGTGAGGGTTGGCGAATTTGACAAATCATTCAAGAAGGTTTCTTCGCTATGCTTTCTTCCACCTATCCATTCTTCGAACTATGTTTTTGTGTGCAGATAAACCTTTGAAATCGCAAAATGCAGCCGAAATTCAACCCTGTTGGGTCGGAAGACCAGCCCACCAGGGATGTGGAGGAAATCCGGGTGGTGTTAGCGAGGAATCTGGATGTTAGATACATGGGAAACTTGCTGAACTTCACTGATAGATTCATATCGCCTTTTGTGAGTGCTTATCTTATGAGTTTTGTCACGAATTTGTCTGTATCCTCATTGATGAGGGATGTGTAGCGTTGGTAGCGTAGTGGTAGAATAGACAGTCGCTTGGTAAAGGTGCTTTAATTTAAGCGTGGGTCGCTCGTCTCACAGCGTCGGTTGATGATAGAATATTTTGTTGACAATCGTACCAACTGTATGGTCCCAAACTAATCGACATTACGCTTATAGTAATAGATGTCTAACAATGTATAAAGGGCGACATTCAGACTCGGGAAAATTGCGGAATGTTTCCGAAATGTTACCGACGGCAATAGACCCTGCAACCTCAAAGGTGGTAAAGCCAAACTGCAACCAATCGACTACAGCTTATACACCGGCTGGCTCGATATAGGTAGTACCACCTTCTCACAGAAGAACAGCTTGAAGTAGCTATTATAGCGTTTCGTACGATGCGTGAGAGTTGAAAGACCCTCCCTCCTTTCCTCTCCTTCTCTCCTCCTCTACTTCTGGTCGGCACCGTGCGAACGATGCCTTTGGTATTTAACATCAGGCGGGTCGTAAGCCTGTTTAACAACTTTGTGGTTTAATATAAAACACCCGGGGCATTGTGCTGAGCGGCCAAGAGCGGTCGTCAGCAGTGGCGGATTTACCAGCAGGCTGAGTAGGCTGGAGCCTAGGGCGGCAGATTTTTGGGGCGGCAACTTTGGAGACCGATAGAACTCTGCAACAAATTTTGCCGATGACTTTCCCCTCTCACTTGTCATTGTACATTCGGTGTAGCAAACTTCAAAATCTAGAGTAAAACAGCTAGTTTCCCCCAACCAGTAATCGGCCTAATCTAGTCCTAGATGAGAGAATTGTAGAGGCAAGGGCGGCAAAAACTTTACTAACTAAATTTGTAAATCCGCCAGTGGTCGTTAGAGAGTATTTTGCTTGCAGTGCAACGAACAACAATGCCCAACCATGCGACAGAGATGGGACAAACACATCCAAGATCACCACACCATCAGCTCCAACATACAGCCTTCAGTCCTGCAGGCAACCAGTCCACCGATCGAAGTGCGCGATGAGGCTGTGAGTGTTGAAAATCCTCATGATTACAGGCCATTTCCACATAGGAAGTCCAGTGGACAAAATTATGAAGTATTATAGTGGGGTTTTTTTATTTTCCTCACCACAACTATGTAAATAAATTAATACTTAGGTGTTATCACAAAATAGTTAAACACGCGATAAACACTTGTTTACCGAACACCAACATAACCCTACGGATTGGTAGGGTAAAGTGGTTGTGGGTGGGGCACATAGCTCGAAGAAGCGATGGTACGACGAAAGGTTCTTCAGTGGGACACGTTCCGTAAGACCCCCCCACCCCCCCACGAGGTCAACGACCTGGTGAAGGTCACTAGCATCCGCTGAATGCGAGCAGCACAGAATCAGCCATTATTGTTACCTTGGGGGAGGTTTTACACTTAGTGGACATTTTACAGCTAAAATAATGACGAATATAGAATGATCAATTATATTTCAGATATCTGCGTCGTCGACGCTGTCCAAACTGCGTGTACCCACCTTCATTGCCAGTGAGTGTAACGACGTACGCGCAGCTCAAACTGATCTCACTTCAGACGACCTTTCGCGACTAGATTTCCTCCATAAGAAATTTGACAGCCCTGTGCCTATAGTTGCAATTCCTGATATGCCTATAAAAAAACAACCTCTAACATTAAAGTTATCCGAAACAAAGAGTGTTATTCCTGAAAAAAGTTTTTACAAAGAAAATCTGAAAGATATAGCGGGTCATTGGCTAGAAGATGTGCCTATGTATTCCACCATGACAGATAAAGATAAAGAAACACAAGAGGATTTGATAAATAATTTCATTGAAAATGTATACAAACTTGCTGTTGATGCCTCTAACAAGAATTACGAAGCTAAAGTTAAAATTGAAATTGATAATTGTTTGAAAAAGCTACCAATGTGGTCCCCGGGAGCTGAAAATGATAAAATTCAATTCACAACC
The DNA here is from genome assembly GCA_918843915.1 of Notodonta ziczac. Taxonomy (NCBI): domain Eukaryota; kingdom Metazoa; phylum Arthropoda; class Insecta; order Lepidoptera; family Notodontidae; genus Notodonta; species Notodonta ziczac. The sequence goes on along the minus strand of OU974065.1, from coordinate 646,578 downwards.
GGATTGCAAGATAATCTTTGGTTAAAAATTAAAAATCTTAATGATAAATACCTAGTGAATTCTGACAGTAATATTGAGATAAAAGAATGCAATGATGTAAGTCACAAAGAAGGCAATTCCAGCCATAACAGTGGTGTCAATACGAAAGAAGATGAAGTCGCAGACGATTCAAATAAAAATGATTTGAATGTAAATGAAAACATTTACGAAAACATTTCCAGGTATAACAGTGGTGTTAATACAATAGAAAATGAAGTCGCAGACAATTCAAATGAAAATGAATTGAATGTAAATGAAAACATTTACGAAAAAGAGATAAAAGATTGGTTGAACGCAAATTTAAATAATGAAGATATAAATAGATTTAAAACAGCACAACTTATTTCGAAACGATTGGAACCTCTATTGAATGAAAGTTTACATAATGGAAAATATAAATTATTGTTGAAAGGTAAAATTTTCGATGTATTAGAAAGTTTGCCTCGAAACTCATCGCCTATTAAAAACAAAATCTTATATCTAAATAAATGCGCTGAAGAGTTAGCCAATATAATAATTAGTACACGAATAAAATCCCAAATAAAACATGACGTTCGTGGGAATACAGAACATAATGCATTGATAAATCGTATCGATAAAGTAAGTGATTGTCTAGGTTCGTTCAGAATAACCAGGTTGGTTGATATAGAGGAAGAAATGTCAAGTACGATTATTGAAGAAGTTGATTCCTTTCATAAAGATTATAACAATACTAACAAAAATGTATCAAGCCGAGTCAATAACATTTCAGGGTCAAAAGTATCAATAAACCGAACTGAAAATGAAAGAATTAAAACCACTGCAAATGTGGATACAAATACAACGGCTGTAAGTTACTATACAATGATACCCTCATTATCAGGCATTCAGTCTATTTACATGTCGAGAGAATATTCTTTCACAGCGACCTCAACCCCTAAGACAGCTACAAAGAAAGATATACCAAAATTAAATGCTGAAGAGGTTGCATACATAGATAAAGTAGCCGAACTAATTAGATCATGGGTAAACACTTTGCCAAAACAGTACAACGAAGACCAGAATTACAAAGAAACTATAATTCGTGATCTGGCTGGTGACATCATGGACGAAGTAAAACTCAAACAACTGGCACCAGAGTTCAAATCTGATAGTGAAAAGTATCTCAAATATATAACGTACAGATGGCTTTGCAGGTTTGATTTCTTTGAAAATATAAACGATTCTAAACCAATGGTAAGAGAATTTTTGAAAAAATTGACGAAAATACCCACCCCCAAGTTGACCAGGCCTCAGCATGGGAGCCGACAGACTATGAGGAACATACAACACATGCAAGGTGACTTGGCTAATGAAGATTTCATACCGATAGGTTTAGACGTTTTGGAAGACCAGATATCTGTATGGATGAACGAACAGCCTTCAGAGATTTATGTTAAGAAAGATAAAGCTGCTCGCAGTAAGCAAGTTCATGACCTAGCACTTAATATACAAGACAAGCTTAGATATAAAAGTCCAGATAGTGACATTGATCGAGATATCAGTTATTGGTTGAAAAATGTTGTGAAACCAAAAGAAAAAGATAATATTGGGATACTGAGCGAGAATCTCAGAGAAATAATTAAAAAAACACCACAAGATGAAACTTTAGAAGGTAAAGTGCAGAATATGAAACGTGAAAGAGCCGAGTATTTTGAAGCGAGAAAACAAGCTCCTACAGCTGTTAATACTAAGAACAATACATCAAATGAATTCCAATCATACGCACAAGATACGGATAAAACAATGAAAGAATTCATAATGAAATACATGGAACATAATTACGATATCGATGATCCTATGGCTAGAGGTGCGTTTAGTCACTTACTCAAAATAGAGTTGAGAAAACTGACACCACAAACTCGAAAAGAGGTATACGATAATCTCTCAAAATCAACTCCACATGAAGAATTTTTACCATCTAAACTAGCCACAGAACTAGAATATATTCAATTAATTTCTGATTGGTTGAAAAATATCCCAATAGCTGCGACATATAACACTGTGGGTAATAGACAAAGAATAGATTTTGTTAATGATTTAGCTAGGAACATTGCCGAAGCCGAACAACAAAGGCTAGAAGAACCTTCACAAATGGATTTTGATTTATTTATATCATCAATAATAAGCCAATCGATGCGAACTTATGAATTACCGATACTGCCTGAACATGAGGATAATCGGAAACTAATGGTTGATCAACTCATGAACAAAATTATAGCTGCGCGCCCCGTTGAAGCGTCAGTTTCTAGTTACACTGATTCATCAATCAAAGATGACTCTGGGCATATAGATAGTAATCTGAATGATTTCATAGAGCAATATATTCGTTTAAACCGCAGAGAAATAGCTGACGACGAAGTTAAACTAGAAGCATGGTCAGCTCGTCTTTTAAAAGAAATAAAGAAGATGATACATGAAAACGAAGACCCGAATACGTTATGTAAAGCCCAAGTATATAATAGATTCGGGGAGGTGCCTATACCGGGTGACGAATCAGTCAAATTGTTCGGCCTAGAGCTGGAGTATGTTAAAGAAATATCCGAATGGTTGAAAAATCTACCTCTTTTGTCTATAGCCAACGACCCTGAAGCTCAGAATAAAAGGATAGAAATGATAAGTGAAATAGCTGAGAAAATGTCTGAGAGAACTGTGCAAAAAGCTGCCAATCCGAATGATTCTAACATTGATAAGAATACTAATGAATATGTTACTAATTGGATATCAAGATTGCCTTTAGATTCCCAACAAAACATTGTATTTCCCATAGTAATTCAACAATTGATCAATAGAATTGATAGAGTCAATAAAAAGGCTAACCCAAATTATTCGTCGACGCCACAAACTTCAGATATTTTCGGGAAAAATGATCAATCACCCAAAAGTCCAAAAGAACGTAAAGAACCGTGTTGTAGTACGAGTAAAAGTCATAAAGATCCAGGCAAAATTGTTGTTGAGGCTATAGAACATTTTGCAAATAAATTACCTCTACAAGGTGATAAGGACACAGTAAAAGCAATGAAAGATAATATAGCTAAGAATTTGTATCAGAAGGTTAGTGAACTAAACGTTGATCCTAGTGTATTTGATGATGACTTGCTGTACCAAGATATGTTGCAAGATGAAATAGATACCCAATTAGAAAATGTGCCGCAAAATTCTGACTTACAGAATCAGAGAGAAGAACTTACATCTAAATTGATAGATACTATTTTAGATGCAAAAAGAACAGCTAAAGCAAACGCAGCCGGTGAAAATTATAAACATAAACTTGAGACTACTATTAATAGATCTTTACCAAATCCTTATCAAAACAACCAAGGGATAGATCCAGGCTTTGAAATATATAAAAATAATGTATCTAACATGTTTATTTTGGAAAACTTCGACCATGCTAACGATGAAAATAAAAATAAATACGAAAAAATTATAAGAAATGAGATTGATAAATATTCTAAGTACGCGCAAAATAAAAATGCAGTGCCAATGAATAAAGATCAATTATATAATGAACTATACAGCACTTTGTTCAAAGTGCCAATACCTTGTGGAAGAGCCGTGGCAGATGAAGTGGAGGAAGTTAAAACCAGGTGTGAGATACAGATTTGGTTTGATAGCCTACCACTTAGAGAACCAACTGGTGAGCCCGAGTTATTGGACAGAGATCAAATCATAACAACTCTAGCTAAACGAATACATGAAATGGAAAAAGAATCTAATCCTAAGGAAAAAATAGCCAAAGAAGCAACAAAATGGCTAACGAAATTACCTTTACAACCTGGACAAGAAAAAAACATTGATGATTTTGTTAAAAATCTACAAAATACATTGAAATCAACCGCCGCCAATAGAAAATGTGTGTCTATTGAACCCAAAGCTCGAGATTCTACAGGTAAAGCTAAAAAGAGTAAAGGTATTTTAGGTACTAGTCAAATAGCTGGACCGAGTACTGCAGGCAAGAACTGGGTCAGTCCCCCTGCCTCTCCAGAGGCTCAGCCATGTTGTGTTAACCAACAATATAACCCTGCCGATGCTATTATAGCACTTGTCGAGAAATGGTGTCAAGAAATACCTCTAGTTTCATCTGAAGAAGAAAACAAAGTAACAAGGGACAAATTAACGACGCAAGTTATAATGAAAATAAGCGAATTAAATACAAATCCTGAGTATTTTGAAAACGATATCATTTACTGTGAGTTATTGGATGAAGAGCTAGAAAAATTACTGTCAAATTTACAGACAGGACCCGGATTTCATGAAACCATACCTACCAGAAAGTATCAACTAATAGAACAACTTAAATTAATTAAACCGTTTATGAGAGAGGAAAAAGCTAAACACGAATATAAAGAAGATCTTAAAACTACTGTCACTACTATTTTAAAAGAACCACAGAATACTACAGAAGATAAATTAAGACTGTTCAATGATTTGCAAAACGATATCATTGAGAATTTTGTTCAATATAATTACGATAGTGATGACGAAGGGAGACAACAGTATAAACAACAAGTCCATGATGCTGTTGTCAAGTACTTTCTAAATTATAGAGAACAAGATTTAAAGAACCTAGATCCGTTGATTGTGAAAAATCAATTGATGTGTGAATTATCAAAAATACCGATACCTAGCATAGCAGCAATCAAAGATACGGTCGAGGAGATTAAAATGAAAAAAGAAGTCGAACAATTGTTCGAATGTCTACCATCTCCAAAATCAGGTTCACAGAATGAGGTTTTACGCAAACAGTTACAAGGGAGCCTTGCAAAACGATTATATGATCTTGAAAAATCCGGGCACAGTTGTACCTCCGATCATAAAATGAAATCTGAAATATCCAGATGCCTAACAAAATTAGATATAGAACCAAATCCAGAATTAATTGCCTCATTTGTAGAGAAATTGAGAAGTACTGAGCAATATAGAAAAGTCCCACCCAGTCCTCGAACGATGACCCTTTTTGCAACTGCTCTAGATGAAACGGGACAATCAAATTACCAGATGGCTGATCATAGTGGACAGTCTTACAATGCCTTTCAAAGGGGGGTCACCATGGCTTCTTCAAGATCTCCTCAAGCTTGGAAAAGCCAAACGCAGCAACTAAGTCTGAGATCGAATCATAATCTCGCGTCACCCGTTAACAAAAGCTTATATGAATCTGCCGTAACTGGTCATGGCACACCTGCTCAACCAAGCAATACAATGGCTAGTCCTTATGCACCCGGTGTCAACGACAGGTCTTTAGGTCAGTCTGATCTAGATTACAAAGGTTTTAGTTCTGGTGTCATATTGAGTTCATCAGTACAGGGTATGGGGCAGACTCCCAATGTCAGTCGAAATGAATATGTAACTCCTGCAAGTCTTTATCAAACACCGAATTTCAGTGATACAAAACCGCCTCAATTAAGTCTTACTCAATTTGGTCAAAGTCCTTATCAATCGGCTGGGAGTTCTACTGCCGGCCCAAGACCAGCGCATAATATAACCGCTCCCCAAATAGCACATGGTCCTGATCAGTTTGCGTCGAGCTCATATCAGAGTCCCCAATCCCCTTATCAGATGGCCCACGCATGTCAGCTTGCTCCAAATACCCAATTTCTTCCCCAAATCCCACAAAGTCCTGGAAGAAATCCAAACCAAGGATCACCTGGTCCAACTGAAGATCAGGAGTGGTCACAAGAAAGTAATGACGGTGTGAGGTACATGATGGCTGAACATCCCCGCACCTCAGATTCTGAAGGGGTTTGCAATTGTGTGAGAAGGATAATGAAGAACTGTAAAGGAAGGCCACAATGCAGCATGGACATGTTTGAATACTGTGATGAATGCGGTAGCTTCGGCCCAATGTGGTGGAGAATGGGGCCAGGATTTATATTTTTCTAAACTGGCTACTACCTACATGCTTGTATTTTTATTCTTCTCTGGGTATTTTGGATGGTGCACCTATCCATGCATGCGTATACAGGATACTTTATTCAGTATAGAGTGAAAATACTTTGACCTTGAGTCATAGAAGGACCATTCCCCTCTTACCCCCCCCTTATCCGCGCCTGGGTATAATAAATAATTACCCACCTAACGTTATGAAAGTTAAATATTTGTTCAAAAAATATATACATATTTATTCGTTTGCAACTGTTAATAAAATGTTTTTTTATTATCTACCTACTTAGAGTTTTTCATGTGATAATAGAAAGTAAAGAAAAAGAAACCCTTGACTTGATCACACGGATTTATAAGTTTTGTGCACAGACCATTAAGAGAACAAGTTTTGTGCTTGCTAGTCTATGGTATTCCTCAGCATTTGAGTTCTTGAACATCTATCCATAAACAATAAAAGGTGATAGTGATTAAAATTTCGATCATCACCAGCAATCTGTACTGATTAATAATCGACTACTTAAAAATGTATAATATCCTTTTCATTTGATTTTTGAGCGTTGAGATTACTTTAGTTAATTGCTAAAGTTATCTAATTGGTTAAGATATTCTAGTTTTTTTAGCATTGACATAGAGTTCAGAATACTCTGGGGAAATCAATATTAAGTATTTCCTGGCTTTAATTTTTTGTCAACTTTGAACAGTCATAATAAAGATTTATCCAAGAGTCTTTTTGCTAATTTATAATGTGACGATGTGCTTCAGCATCAATCAAGAAGGGCTGACAAGATTTGAACAAAATTTGGAAGAGATGTGTAAATTATGCTATACGTAGTCTGACTGATAACCTTGTTTTTACCTGCGAAACCCTCGCGAGTATAGCTTGTCCCACTCTAAAACTAATTTGTTTTCCAACAAGTGTCAAAATCGAAGTGTAAAAGTTTACTGCTTATCGATTACATAACGATTTTAAATATGTATCGGACTTATAATCAAATATAATCGATTCTGTACCACACCAGTTATTGCGACGCCATGACAGGTCACGTGATGTAAATTTTCATCGGACATGCGCGATATCGCTGAATTTTTCAAGTGATTTTGAAATGGTGAGGCCCTTTACCTGTGAAAATATTGTGTAAAATTCATCATGGTGATGTTATTATGTTATTTCTAGTGTCAAATAACCACTGATCTGCGAACTGTGCGTGTAAATAGTTGATTGGTGTAGGCCCAGGAAGTTTTTGTTTCCAAAGGTCGCATCTATACTTGGTAATGACATCTTAATTTGGTATTTTTGCGTCAAGATACTCGTATTGTGCTTTGTTTCACTGCTGATCGGGATATATAAGGTAACAAAGACATTATTATTTAGAAATTGTTTTATTATCATGTATTTTGTTCGGTGCAACGGTAAAGAAACAGCCTGTCTCCTCTTTTCGGGTGACAGTTGGCATTGTCAAGACATCTTGCAGTTTTCATTGATATTCCGAATTATTATTCTCTTTTCTTACCTGTTAAACCGACGACCTAAGTAGTTTCTACAATATATGCCCACACTTTTCCTATAATATAAATATTCTTGCGTAAAAATTCGTTGTGACAAAGTTTAACTGAGTATAGGGGTTTTGAAAGTAAAATATTATCCATGTAGCCTCAATTGGTGAGGCGTATGATGACATCATGGCCCGTGCGGTGTACGGGAAAGGTTTCGCACACAACACACTTGGATCATGTTGTGAATCAAGGTGAAGGCATCCATTCATTAGCAGTGTCAATGGTGATGACTTGTCATTTAATTATCAGTATGACCTTGTTGATATCTTGTGTTTATAGAATAATCATGTTTATTATGGTTTTATTAATCTAGTAGAAAATTGAGGTGTGCTTAGCCTTATAGCCTTAAATAGTGGCAATACTAGAAGTAATGCCTCACTTTTCTGACTTGAAGGAGGGACATAGGGAGAGAAAGAGAGGGGCTGGAATTCTGGCACTTACTCTCATTGTACACTACTTAACAACAATCTTCTGTGAGAGGATGGTGCTACCCTAGTCAATCCGGGATAGGAGAGTATACACACTTTAGCTTATATTCTTCCTACATAGTAACCGCATTTACTATCAATGTGAAAACAAAATGATTACTTATCAGTGATCTGTGATAATAATTTTATTTCCAATAATGTTATAAATATTATTGTTTGATGATAATATATTGTAATGTAGTTTCCATGTATGATAACATATAAAAACAAGAGTGTATATAGACAACATAATGATTCATCCATCCACTGCTGGACATAAGCCCAAGGTTCACCACAATGAAAGATCTTGTGCTCCCCGCATCCAGCGTATTCCCGCAAGCTTCACCATGTTGTTGGTCCACCTTGTGGGAGACCTTAATGATTATTAATGTCAATGGGTTGGGCAGGGATATTCCAAATGCTTGGGACATATCTTCTTCACTATAGATTTTTTATGCGAAAATATCTATGTGAGGTTATTATTATTAGGCTCATTAGCTTTTCTGGCTAAGCTAATGGAATGGGCTTACATAATAACAATTAAACCCGGAATAACTTGATAATGAAGGTAGCTCCTCTAACCTGTAAGCTATTTTAATGATTTGAGCGTAGGCCACTTGGCTTACTGCACTAATTGGTTCCGAGTTTGATTCCCATCAGGGTACATTTTGGAAATGGCCTTTTTTGATACTTCGTCCGGTTTGGGTTTCATTGTGATCACCCCCAGTCTATTGCACAGTATCCAAAATAGAAGCATTGTTAATCTGGTTCCATGCAGTAGGTATGTTAGTCTGGTTTTTTTTATTTTTTTTTATTAGCCTTTTATGCTGTCCCACTCCTGGGCAAAGGCCTCCCCTTTTACCTTCCACGCGGCTCTGTCCAGGGCAATTTCCAGCCACGTCTTTCCCGCAAAGGTGTCCAAGTCATCTCGCCACCATCTTCTCGGTCTACCCCGACGGCGGGGGTTATTGGCAGGTATCCAGCTAGTGCTGATATTGACCCACCTCCGCGGGTCCATGCGCGCGATTATTTATTATTTATGCTTCAATTAGCAGTAGTATTAAATTATACCAATTAGTGATGTGGATAATACTCGCATTTAGTTATAGTGTTTGAACTTTAAACCTGGATAGGACATGTAAACAAGGTTCACTGCTTCATTACATCATCCGGTCTTTGTGTAAACATTGATAGTGTTATATTAGGCATGCTGGCTTCATTGTTATTTGTAGAAAAATAAATTAGATAGGTAGCTAAAAAAAAACCAATAAATATCTAAAAAAAAAACAATAAATATAACAGACTGACACACCTACTGTACCGTATCAAACTAAGCAAAGCTTGTACTCATGGGTAGCGTATTATGGACTGGGGGCACTGGGGGCGATCACAGTGACACCCAGACTAAGGAAATTTACGAAAAGGCCATTTCCGAAATTTGCCCTGGTGGGAATCGAACCCGCAACCATCATGTGTATTAAGTCGAGCGGCCTACGCTCGAACCACTTGTCAAGCGGTCCTCACTAGTCTGTGATGTTGGAAATACTTTTTTCAAATACCAAAGGCACAATGTCTTGCCAGATGTTAAGCGGTTACCATACCATAGGTATTGCTCGCACATTGCCGACATCTAGGGAAGTTGGACATTGGGAGAAGCTGGAGGATGGGGGTTGAGCTTCTATTTCTCTTACTGATTATTCAAAATGCTGCTATAATAGCTATTTAAGCTTGATCTTCTGTGAATCAACTCTGTTCAACATTCAAGTCTGACCAAATGAAGACTTCTCTCAGAGTTCAATTTATTACCTAATTCCAAACTAAAACAACATAAATCAATAACCATTTGTTTAAGACTCCTGGCAGAAGCTCTGATACACTTTCTATAGATAAACATACTTAAAAATCATCAAAGAAACTATTTATAAACAACGTAAATCAATCCGTAGCTCCACTGGGAGATTAGGCTGGTTGCACAGTTGCTTTATTATACATTGTGTGTCAGGCAGATATCCCAAATAATATATTACAGACATCATTAATTATTAACTACAAAGTATCCACGTATTGTTTCTAAACTTTACTATTTAGTGAAAACAAATTATTGTTTTATGTAATAAGTACAGTCAAAGGCAAAATATGTACACTAAAGATTCAACTGGCGCGTAAAATACGCCCGTATAATATTTTACCAAAGTACCTAAATACAAACCTTTATTTACTTCTGTATTGAGTATGTTTCTAAAAAAAAGGGTTTGTGTGGGTATTCATAGTGTAAAGTGTACACAAATGTTTTCCTTTGACTGTACATGTTATTATGTCAGTTTTGTGTATGAAATCTAAATATTTTTTCATTTTTTTTCAGATCTACAGTGAACAACGACTTCAACAAAAAATTATAAGTGATCAGTGCCTACCTGTACCTGTGATCTCTCTATGTTGATTGTGTGAACTGTGCGGGCCGAACTTGTGAACAGTGCCTGTTCTCGTGAACAGCTGTGGTGTGGAGTGTGAACTCTGGATATATGAGATGATAGTGTTCAACGGGACTTGTGTTGTCTCTACTTGTAACAGGGAAGAGTTTGTCAAGTGAAATCAGTTGCTGAAGGGTGAGTTAGACCTATAGTTTTATTTTCTTACACTTCTTGCAAAGGCGGGTCGTAAAAGGTTGGGAACCTCTGACATAGACCAATGACATTTCCAAGTATGCTACTCAGAGATAGTCGTCCAATTTTACGCGGGTTTAAGATGAGATAATTCTAGTATAGTGCTCCACCAACACGCGCGTATAATACGCGGTGTCCTATTTGCCAATGTACCTAAACAAAATGAAACTTCATATTGCTGCTCTCTGTAAATTTTCAGAAAAAATATGTCTAATAGAATGTCAAAGCGCCATTGTGTATAATTATTATACGCAGAATGTTTGTACAACAAATAAAACTCATTTAAAATAGACATTTGAGTTCATTGTTTTTTTTGTAATTACAATGTGACACGCAATTTTATTGAAAATACGCCCTGTGCAGAACACACTAAAGTTTGTTTTTACTTTGGCAAAAAGGCCGCGTATGGCACTCGAGTATTTTAGACTTAACTAGCGACCCACCCCGGCTTCGCACGGGTATTTTTATCAGATTTTCTCTACTATATTATGCATGTATTGTACATATAAACCTTCGTGTTGAATCACTCTATCTATTTATAAAAAACCGCATCAAAATCCGTTGCGTAGTTTAAAAGATCTAAGCATACATAGGGACAGACAGTGGGAAAGCGACTTTGTTTTTAACCCCTGACAAAAAAGAGGGGTGTGATAAGTTTAACACGTGTATCTGTGTGTCTGACTGTGGCATCGTTGCGCCCAAGGGGATGATCCGATTTTTTTTTTGTTATAAAGGTAATAGGTATGATTGAGAGTGTTCTTAGCTATTCATGAAAATCGGTTCAGCCGTTTGAAAAAAATTAAGACTTTTTGTAGATTAAGTATGCTTTACAATGCATGTGGAGACAAAATACGTAATGTACAGCGGAAAGGAGAAGACAAAAAGAAAAAGTGCATTAAGGACGTTATTAAATTAATGAAAGAAGTTGACCCGGACGTCCAACCCATCTTTGTCGCCAAAGACCTAAATCGTCTACCACCTGTGCATTGGGACTATCTGGATGCAACCAGATTCCTCAAGGATATGACGGTCATGAAAAAAGAACTATCTGAGTTTCAATCTAAAATGAGTGCGGAACTGTTTGAGCTGCGTACTACTCTGGACTCGCATAAGCCATGTAAGAATAACGAGACTTCGGTAACAACTCCGACCACACCGAAAAACATGAAATCGCCAACGCTTGTGAATATACCACAGCCAAAGAATGCTAGCACCGATGAGCGTAGTGAGACGGTATTCACACCTACGTACAGGGATATTGTGCACAAAGCTCCGCGAACCAGACGAGCGAAAAGCACCCGTATGCAAAGAACACCTAATACCGATATTGGTAATCATGGCGAGGGTGACTCAAGGTTGAAAACTGACAGCTTAACTTATGCGCAACCACCCTCAAGTGTTGATGATTTTATATTAGTGCAAAATAGAAAGCGAAAACATAAAATAAATAATTTAAGAGGGACGTTTGAAGGGAGCGGAAGGATTCAAGTTGTAGAATCTCAATGCGCTATATATGTTTCCAGAATTGAGAAAACTGTTACAACGTCGGACATAATTGAACATATTATGGAGAAGGGGGAGCAATGTACAAAGGTCGAATTACTTAAACAGAACAACGAAACATCGTTTATTTCGTATAAAGTGACAATACCGTCCAGTAAAATTAGCACCTTTTTGGACTCGAATTTCTGGCCGACTGGTGTTGTCTACCGCCGTTTCCGTGAACGCAGAACCCCCGCCACTTTTAAACGAACTGTTAATGGATAGCACACAGAACCAAAAAATTGTTTCAATGGTTACCTTTAATTGCCGAAGCTTAAAAAGATCTGTGGATCAAGTAAGATCCATATGTGAGCGTGCTGACATTGTGGCATTACAAGAAACATGGTTGCTACCCCACGACCTGGGTTTCGTCAACAAAATCAATGAGGACTTCGGATGTTTTACCAAATCGTCGGTAGATACGTCCTCGGGAATTTCAAGGGGTCGCCCATATGGTGGCCTAGCGATACTGTGGAGGAAATCAGTATTCGCAAACGTCACTATAATAGACTGTGCTAGTGACAGATTATCTGCCATTCGGATAAACACTGACCGTCGACAATTCTTGATATTGTCTGTTTATTTACCGACGGATTCTGTAGAAAACCTTGTCGAATACACAGACTGCTTGGCCAGCATAGCCGCTCTTATTGAAGACAGTAATGTTGAGGCCGCTTACGTTTTAGGTGATTATAATGCGCACCCAGGAGCAAAGTTCGGAGAGGAACTTGTGACCTTTTGTTCGGACCACTCTCTGGTATGTGTAGATAGGGAACTGCTCCCGACTGACACATTTACCTACATAAGTGAGGCGCACGGGACCAAAAGATGGCTGGACCACTGTGTGGTGACCAGTGCGGCCAGGAATACCATAAGAGATGTTCATGTGGATTATGGGGTTCTGTGGTCGGATCATTTTCCACTGTCAATCTCATGTGAACTGGATATAGTGACAAGTAAAACAAAGATGACTGGCATTGACTCACTGCAGGGTATTAAGTGGGGGCTCAGAGATGCAAACCAAATTAGCTTATACTCAAAGTACTGTTATGACAAACTGAGTGCCTTGTATTTATCTAGTGATTGTGAAAACTGTCGAATTTTCAAATGTACGCAACATTTGTTTTTAATTGATATCTACTATAAAAATATTGTGGATACTCTACAGGCTGCTGCGCGTAAAAGCGCAGTCTCATCACGTGGTGCACTGAAGCCTAAGAAAGTTTTGGGTTGGAACTATCACGTGAAGGACTATCACCAAAGAGCGAAACTTTGCTTTAATTTATGGAATTGTAATGGTAGGCCGGGTACAGGCGAACTGTACACTAACATGATTGTAAGCCGCAAGACTTTTAAGAATAAACTGAAGTGGTGTCAAAACAATGAAGACAAGATTAAAATGGACATCTTAGCAATGCACCAAAGGGATAAGAACTTTGCTAAATTCTGGCGTGCGACGAAATCGATGAATTTTAAACCGAGTGTTCCAATGACCGTAGAAGGCGTGCATGATCGCAAAGAAATTGCCGATTTGTTTTCACGTCACTTCAGCGTAAGTCCTCTGCCTGCCCGTGAGGTTTCCGCGTCAGGGGGGGTGCTGGCTCCGGATACCCCGGAACCAGTATCTTTTACGGCTGCTGACGTGGCTGCGGTAGTTCAGAAAATGAAAAGAGGTAAATCTCCGGGTTTTGACGGGTTAAGTTTGGAGCATGTCTTGTTCGCCGGTGATGAATTGTATGTTGCCTTGGCGAAACTTTTCAATGTTTGTATAAACTTTAGTTACTTGCCGAAGCTGCTCATGAAAACGTTGGTGGTTCCCGTACCAAAGAATAAAACGGGTGATCTTTCCATTCTCAAGAACTATAGACCAATTTCCATCGGGTCCATAATAGGTAGAATACTGGAGAGGTTGATACAGCCCGAGTTAAAAAACTTTTTGAAAGTTGACGATGCTCAATTTGGTTTCAGGCCCGGGCTCTCAACAGATTCCGCAATCTTTAGTTTGAAAGCAACAGTTGACTACTATGTAAAGAAAGGCACATCAGTATATGCATGCTTTCTGGATTTGAGTCGTGCTTTCGACCTGGTAAATTATGATTTACTTTGGGAGAAATTACACGCCTCAAATGTTCCTGTAAGAATCGTGAACCTGTTGAGATACTGGTATGGAGGCCAAACAAATAGCGTGCGTTGGGGTGACGCGACTTCTAGCGAATATAGGCTAGAATGCGGTGTTCGCCAGGGCGGGTTGACTTCACCCGACCTCTTTAGCCTATACATGAATGACTTGATTGGCGAGCTGAGGAGCACCAAGATCGGTTGCCATGTCGGTTCCACATGTATGAATAATTTCAGCTACGCAGACGACATGGTGTTGCTCAGCCCGTCAATAAAGGGCCTTCGCAAGTTGTTAGCAGTTTGTGAGAGGTACACGGCTGAGCACGGGCTAAAATATAATGTTAAAAAAACTGTAACCATTGTTTTTCGTGCAGGCAAAGGTCCGGAGAATGTCCCGCCGGTTTATCTCAACGATGAGTGTATTGAGAGGGTGGAGCGTTTCAGATATCTCGGGCATATCGTAAATGAGAACATGGTCGATGATGATGATATTGAGCGTGAACGTCGGGCTCTGGCGGTAAGATGCAACATGCTTTCACGTCGTTTCGCTAAGTGTAGTGACAATGTGAAGGTGACACTGTTTAGAGCATATTGTTTATGTTTCTACACATGTCAACTATGGGTAAATCTCACTAGGCGCGCAGTTCATACCATTAGGGTTCAATACAATGACGCGTACAGGATCCTAATGAAATTGCCAAGATACTGCAGTGCGTCGAGCATGTTTGCCGCGGCCAGGGTTCCCGACTTTTTTGCTATCATCAGATCTCGCATAGCGAATTTTTGGAGTCGCTTACGTTCCTCCGAGAACACGATCCTGTCCACTCTTGCCGAGTGCACAGACAGCTCTATTTACAAGTTCTGGCTCACCGTGCATCTTGCTCCAAATAAAAAGTAGTCTCAAGAGAGCATATTTATTGTGATTTATACATGTACATACTCCCTTACACATGTGTGTAAAAGGAGTGCAATTAAGACTCTACTTTGCATTTTTGCATTTTATGTTATCGTATGTTATATTATATCATAATATCGTATTTTATCTGTACTATGGTAATTTTGACTGTATATTGTACATTGGGTTTTTACCTTGAAATAAAGAAATTATTATTATTATTATTATATTAATCTTTTCTTTTCAAAATTTTCAATTTTATTTGTTATATATTATGTAGTGAAGCTCAACACCCCCCGGCAGATGGCGCACTACCCTCAGCCGGCGTCGCTGGAGGCGGCGCTGCCGCTGCTCACGCGGCCGGACCTGCGCCTGCGCCAGCAGCTCGGCGAGCAGCTGGTCGCGCTCGTGCGCCGCGAGCCCGAGATCACGTCCGATCTCGCCGCGCAGCTTCTCGACTCGCTCATCCAATGGCTCAACGGCGGGAATTTCAAAGTGAGACAAACTCGATGACATAGGGTTGACACCCCCTGCTAAAGTGCGGTCGCGGCGCAGGAAGAATTTCATATAATTACCACTTTGCCTACCACTGTCAGTAGGCAAAGTGGTAATTCACAAACATTTTTGCATCAAGTGCGGTTTATATGAAATATTTCAAATGGAAAAAAATATACTATCTTATAGCTAGCACTCAGGTAACAGGTTTACAATCCCCGAGGACTGCGGTCACGGCAACTGTGTGAGCGAGACGTATTAGATTTACGCGGGAGTGGCAGAGACAGGTAATAACAGGTTAATGTTCTAAATTCTTCCTGCTCCGAGACCGCACTTTAGTATAAAAAAGTTTAGCTGATTCCACTATTTTTTCATGTGCGTAAGCTCAAGTTGGTCACGGAAATTGAGTGAATATTTCTTTGAGAATAATACGGTTATAATTATGTTGATATGTCCAATAAATAGTTATTAAAATATATACGTTCAAGTACTAATTCACTTTACATAAATAAACTAGCGCCCGACCCGGCTTCGCACGGCTTTAAAATTATTAGTGTTTCTCTACTATATTATGCATGTATTATACTCATACATACGAGGGATGCCGTTTAAGTTTTGTCGTTTGAAGAAAAAAACACAACTAGAACCTTATAGTACTTTTTATTGTTTTTCAAAGTATTCACCACGTAGCTTAATACACTTTTCCATTCGCTCAAACCAGTTATTATAACATTTATTTCACTCTAAAGTGGGGGTGTTCAAAATGGCTGACTTGAAAGCGTCGACTGCTTCTTCACTGGACTGGAACCTTTGACCACGAAGACTTTTCTTAATTTTAGGAAATGTAAAAAAATCGTTAGGGCTTAGGTCAGGACTGTATGGAGGATGGTCAAGAATTTCTACTTTTTCCTGCTTCAAATACTCAATCGTTTGACGAGCGCTGTGTGAACTTGCATTGTCGTGGTGCAGGATGATGCGTCGCTTTGAGTTAGATTTTCGAAGTTCGGCGATGACTTGTGGTAAACAAACTGTGGTATACCACTCTGCGTTAACCGTTCTACGATCATCAAGTGCAATAGTCGCAACATGGCCGGTTTTTCTAACGAACGTGGCCACCATCTTCTTTGAAGTGCTTCGAGAACGAACAACTTTAGTCGGCTTAGCTCGTCTTGAAAGACCCAGATTGTAGATTGTTGTTTGGAATCAGGATCGTAGGCATAGATCCAAGATTCGTCACCACTGATGATGTCGTAGACGTGATTTGACTCTCCTCGGTTGAACCTTTGCAGAGTTTTCTTACACCATCTGACGCGGGCCGCCTTGTGATCGTCGGAAAGCAGATGCGGTATCCAACGGCAAACTAGCTTTCTTACACCAAGCGCTTCATGCAAGATCTTCTGAATGGTTGTCCCTGAGATGCCTAATAGAGCCTCTATCTCTCGATACGTCACATGACGATCTTCGAGAATTAGTTGTCTCACTCCAATGATGTTATCTTCAGTGAATGCAGATTTTGGGCGACCTTCGCGAGATTTGTCACTAACACTAGTATGTCCACGCTGGAATTCTAAATACCAGCGTTCGACAGTCCGCAGACATGGGGCTTCATCCCTGAACACAGATATTAGCTCTTCAAAACACTGAAGCCGTGTCAGGCCTCTTCTAAAGTTGTAGAAAATTATTGCACGAACATTTTCCTTAGAAAGATTCATTTTCGTACGTAACCTGACAGATTCTAATCGACGCTGTGACTAAACAATAACATTAATCCTAATACATTCAACTGTTTTGAGATTCGAAATTTAAACACATTCGAATATAGAACAGTTCCAAATTCAAAATTGCCGGGAATTATGGAAACGACAGAACTTAAAAGGCATGCCTCGTATAAACATTCCTCTTGAATCACTCTATCTATAAAAAAACCGCATTAAAATCCTTTGCGTAGTTTTAAAGATATAATCTAAGCATACCTAGGGACAGACAGCGGGAAGCGACTTTGTTTTATACTGTGTAGTGATTAATTTTAACACCTCGAAGCCAATTGTGTACTATGTGACGTCATAGGATTAGGTTAGGCGAAGCCGGCAGTGAGCTAAAACTCTTATAGGTAATGGTTAATCCTAAACTTATGTGTCGTGCGAAACTGTGTCATTAATGCATGTAACTCCAACACTACTTGAACAAATTGGATGCAACAAAGTTTGTCTTTATAACCCCATAGTCTAGTAATTACAACCTCTTAGGGGCCATCCATAAAAAACGTCACACGTTAAGAGGGAGGGAGGGCGTCGACGAAGTGTGGCATTGTGTGATAAGGGGTGGGGGTCCCAAATTTTGTGACATCACATTTTTCAAAAATATTTTTTAAGTTTTACAACACTAAATTTAAACTACATATCTACTAAAGAAAAACAAAAAAAATGTTGCAACTCTGTCTGCATGACTGGATTTTTTTATGTTTTGTTAATTTTCATGCCTATGTTTGATTTGATGTTGATTTTATTGAAAAATAACTTAAATGGAAATAAAAATAATTTCGGTACACAGCTGTTTTAATTTCATACATTTCTAAATGTAAAATTGCAAAATATGTGACATCACACTAGGTATCTCGGGGTCTCACAAATGTGACCAGCTGTGGCAAGGACGGGGGAGGGGTAAAAAAATCATGAAATTCGTGTGACGTAATTTATGGAATTCCCCTTAGTTGAGAAAATTTCAAGTGGTTTTGCGACCCATCCTCTATATTAATAAATAATAAATAAATATCGCCAGACTGGCACACCAACTGTATGGTCCCAAACTAAGCAATGCTTGTACGATGGGTATGAAAAGGCCATTTCCGAGATTTGCCCCAGCGGGAATCGAACCCGCAACCACCATGTGCAATGAGCCGAGCGGCCTACGCTCGAACCACTGCGCCAAGCGGTCGTCAGATATTCTTGCCAATGACCTAAAATAGCAAGATTGCGATAGTATTCTACATGTATCAGCGATGCATCTCACAGTCTGATTGGCGCGGCGCGGTGCCGGGGCGCCCGGGACACGCGCCGTTGCACGCCCCACTCGGACGGCCGTATTCTGATACAATAAAGTACATCACTAGTCCCGTCACACACTCCCACCACTGCTCCTCCTGTAAACCAGGGTTGCTACTCTTAGCAACTATAATATTGATGTATCGTTACATTTGACGACCGCTTGGCGCCGTGGTTCCAACGTAGGCCGTTCGGCTCCCTGTACACGGTGGTTGCGGGTTCGAGTCCCGCTGGGCAAAATTTCGGAAATGGCCTTTTCGTAACTTGCACTAGTCTGGGTGTCACTGGGATCGCCCCCAGTCCATTGTACGGTACCCATAGTACAAGCGTTGCTTAGTTTGGGACCATAGGGTTGGTGTGTCAGTCTGGCGATATATATTTTATTCATATTGTCGAATCCTACTCTAAATTCCATAATTATTGCCGTCGTATTGATTACTGAACGAACAATACAAAATTATCGTTCGTTCAGACGAAATTAATTAGAGTAGGATTCGACAATACGAATGTAACGATATAGCGACTATCCTTGCTAAGAGTAGCAATCCAGGATCGAGAATGGTGACCAATGATGACGTCGAGGTTCGACCCTCGACGTATCCCGGGGAAAAGATAAATTGTCTTGAAATCCGAAGGGCGTAGGTAGGCATAGATTCACTGGTTCCCCCTCCAGGTTAGGGTTCCTGCCATAGTCCACCACGCTGGCCCAGTGCGGGTTGCCGAATGTAACACATCTCTAAAAAACTTGCAAGTTTCCTCACAATGTTTACCTTCACCGTTCAAACAACTGGTGACTGGTACTATACTATTTAGATTTGTGCTTTATAGAGATAAACGTTTTGACTAGGATATTCCCATTTTTATGGCCATTCTTATTTCATTCATGCCTTTCGATTTATTGACAGTGAAATAGGTAATTGAAATTTAAACAGTCTTACAAATAGGTTTATTGGTGTTTCGCGTTGTTGCATCGTTAGGTATTTGAAAAACGTTTTGTTCGAAACACCATTCATGCCTCGGTAACCAATGCGAATGTCGATATCGTATCGAACGCGTCGTAATACGGATTCGAAGACAAACCTATTTACATACAGTATATTACCAGACGGCTCTCGGCGAGCTAGCGTTCATTGGTTATTGCTGTTGAAGTTTAGTGAGAAGTATATTGGAATTGAATTGTAAGAAATATTTAATATTTTTAAGTTCAATTTTGACTAAATAAATCAATCTCAAGTTTTGAATACAATTTTAGAGGTAGAGACAATTCCAAATATTCTCTCACACTTGAGATTGAATTATTAGTATGGGCCTAACACACCAACTGTACTATGGTCCCAAACTAAGCACTGTGTCTTGGGGCCCCTATGCACAGTGGACTGGCGGCGATCCCAGTGACACCCAGACCACGGCAAAATCCACTCTGTCTACTTTTAAGTGGTATTCTTTTTAATCTGTGCTTTATACTGTTTGTGTGTAATGGTGGAAGAGCCGATACGTCACCGTCAAACTGTCACCGTTTGTCAGTCAGACAGTCAGTCGGTGTGGAGGTTACAAATGTGTGTGTGTCAATTCATGGTAGTGTGTGTAATGTTTTATTTATTTATTCTAATGTATTTCTATGTATTATAATATAAAAATATTAGCATTCTGCACTCCTTCTCCATATCCTACTAATATTATAAATGCGAAAGTTTGTGAGTGTGGATGTATGTTTGTTACTCTTTCACGCAAAAACTACTGAACGGATTTGGATGATATTTGGAACACAGATAGTTTATAATCTTGATTAACACATAGAATACTTTACTTAAGTCTACGCGGACAAAGTCAAGGGCAGAAACTAGCAAACTATAAGTGTGCCAAATTTCATAGTCCTCCGTCCGCGCAGTTTTCGTAAAAAGTGGTACAAAGTTTTTGCTTCACGTATTTATATATAGCTGTATATAGCAAATAATGAATGTATTCCCGTTCAGGTCGCCCAGAATGCCCTGGAGGTGCTGACGGCTCTGACGGAGCGCATGGGCCCCGAGTTCTCCCACTACGTGCCCACGGTGTTACCGCACATCATAGACAGGTATGGAACCCACATGTACACAGTACACACCAGCCTTTCCCAACCTTTGCACCGTTAGACCCCACAGAGGTGAAAATTAAATAAATAAATCGCCAGACAGACACACCAACTGTACGGTCACAAACTTATCAAAGCTTGTAATATGGGTACCGTACAATGGACTGGGGGCGATCTCAGTGTCACCCAGACCTGGGCAAATTACGAAAAGGCCATTAACGATTTTTCCCCCGGCGGGAATCGAACCCGCAACCACCACGTGCAGTCAGCCGAGCGGCCTACGCTCGAACCACTGCGCCAAGCTGTCGTCAAATCAAATCGGAGGTTAAAGTCAAATCATGAATATGGTTTAGGCACTTAAAATTGTAATTTACAACCGGATCGGAACGCGACCTTGACTCAGAAGATCCGGAAAAAAACTCAGCGGGCTTGTCTTTTTACAGTTGTTATAATATTTTTAAATCGACAGTTTGCCTATAATTAATAGGTCCAGGAATTTCTACTATGACCCCCCGAAATTGAAATATTTAAACCATGTTCGGTTATTTTGATTTGTTGTATTGTTCCATGTTTTTATGTGAATCAATGTGTAACGTTGGTGGAATGTTAACAATTGTATGTTTATAAATGTGTGTAAGTGTAGGCAATTGGAATAAAAGTGGGGAGACATGATTTTTCGGTTTAACTAATCACTCTTGTAATCCTACAAATATTATAAATGCGAAAGTTTGTGAGTGTGGATGTTTGTTACTCTTTCAGGCAAAAACTACCGAACGGATTTGGATGAAATTTGGAACACAGATAGTTTATAACCGGGATTAACAGATAGGATACTTTTTATCCCGATAATCCCGAAATTTTTGTTAATGTAAATGGTACTACGCGGTAAAGTCACGGGCATAAACTAGTTATAATAAATGTATCCTCCACTTTACTGATAAGGTTAGGGGGTATATAAGGCTTTAAGGTTATGATGTGCTTAATGCGTAAAATAATTCTTCTTCTTGTAAAAGGTCCCCCTTTGTCCATAAAAGTTTGGGAACCGCTGAACCGGTACGTAATATTAATCAACAAATCATCTCGCAAGGAAACTGTAATCAGGATGTGACGTCACAGGCTATTAGAATCGCTCAAGCAGATCCCGAGTCGTCATTACTTATATCAGATTGTTACAATGGACAATAAAGTTGGCGTGACATCAATTTGATCAATTATTGTTTGTGTACCGTCGGCACACGTCAATGGTTTAATGGTTAGGGTCGGGATTGAACCCGGGACCTCTTGTTTATGAGGACGGTCCGTCTTAGTCAATAAGTCAAGTCGTTCATTTTGTTTACGCCTTCAGGGGCAGTAACAAATTGTCATTTTAAATTATTTTTTTGGGATGTTATGTCAGCCAGTGGACTGTGGATTTACGATGAAGAATTCACGAAGATAATATTAATGACCAATGGCTTTCAATTGATTTTCAATTAACACACTTTGGGCCCTGTCTGGGTGACACTGGGATCGCCCCTAGTCCATTGTATGGTACCGATAGTACGAGAAAATAGGGATGAATAAGATTGAAAATCCGCCATCTTGAACCACATTGGTTAACAAATTCAGATATTCAAAAAAGTTATGTATAATATATATATATTTATGGTTATATATATTAGCACAATTAATGTGATGACGTGAATTGATCCGATCCTGTGTTTGATATCGATCTAAACAATCAGATTTTATTGTTCCAAAAAACATTATTTTCAATTCGTCAATCTATGATCTATAAACTTATTTGCAAATTTAAAATGATAGTACGAACGTATTTCAATAAATCACATTTAAAATAAAACTATTTTTACGGATTATATCGCGTTTATTTTTACTTTTTTAACCCCCGACGAAAAACGAGGGGTGTTATAAGTTTAACATGTGTATCTGTGTGTCTGTGTATCTGTGTATCTGTGTGTCTGTCTGTGGCAACGTAGCGCCCAAGCTAATGAACCGATTTCAATTTTGTTTCTTTTGTTAGAAAGGTATTCTGATCGAGAGTGTTCTTAGCTATGTTTCATGAAAATCGGTTCAGCCGTTTGAAGATCATCAGCTCTTTTGTAGGTTAAAAAGCCACATTCACGGCCAAAACCAACTTCCCCGGCTCGAATCCAATCGAAATTTGAGATTATTGGATTTAGATTTATTATATTTTTAAATGATCGTAATAGTCTGAACTGGCTTTTTACAATATTATAAATATGAAAAGTTTCCCTGATTCTGGAAAAAATGTATATTTTATCAATTTTTATATGAGATTTTTGTATGAACTAAAGACGTTCCATAAGTCACGTGTCAAATGAATTACGTTATTATAATTCTAGAGGGCGCTGCTCCGCCATTGAGAAATAATATAAAAAAACAAATCTAATTTAAAATAATTTTGGGCTGCTCCCGTCCACCTCAACCAGAGTTATTACATGAAATTAAATCATAATTGATAATATTTTATACTAGGAATTAAACCTCCGTGGCATCAATATTTACATTCGTTGTCTATTCTAATGTCAATTATTATAATGTCATAACAAAATAATGTCTCATACTTTTACACAGATTTTCTGTTGATAATTGTATGTATACATTTGATGAAAAGATCGTCGCATCGGGGGTTTTTAAATTTTCAATTTAGAGTTATATGTAGTAGTATTAGTATTCGCGTAAATATAAGAAATCAATAAATCACATTTAATTTAATTATTTATTTCTGTGATTTTTGGGTAGTACAAAAGATCTCAAAACTTAAAAGCTCCTCAAACATCTGCCTTGACTGATCAACACTTCTCCCCTACCTTTTACATTTTTTCGTAATAAAAATAATAACATTGTTTGGTTATAATATGGTAACGCTACTTTTACAAGGCTTTCAGGACGATGTTCTTCTTCTTCTTTTTTCAGTTTTGGCAATTATCCTTTTATCCAAAGATATCGCTGCTTGTTAAGCACAAGATGTAAAATAAAACTTGTAATATTGTAATAATTGTTGTATTTAGTGAGAATCAAAAGTTGTACAGATAATATTAATAAAAACCATAGATGTATAATAAAAAGGGGTGAGAATCTGACAGATGTTAATTATGTCATAGACACTGCTTGACGTGTGGTTGAAAATTGTATCTGTTTCTTCTTCTTCCAGGACGATGTTAATGACGAGTCTATGACTTTTCTTATTTAAAAACATTGTGCACTCCCACAGACTAGCGGACACGAAGGAGGCGGTCCGTCACTCGGCTCGCACGTGCGTGTCCGCGCTCGCGTCGAGTCGCGCCGCGAATGCTCGCGCGCTGCTCGGCCGGCTCACCACCGCGCTGCAGCACAAGGCGCCGCACGCCAGGGAGGAGGTCATACGCTGCATACAGTCGCTGCTCGAGGCGTGAGTCACTAAAATTGACACAAATCTACACTAATAAAGAGACTATGAAGAGAAAAGATTTGTATGTTTGTAACGAGTAAACTCAAAAACGACTGGACCGATTTCAATAATTCTTTCACTATTAGAATGCTACATTATCCCTGAGTAACATAGGCTATATTTATTACTAGGAAAAAATAGGGATCTCTAATAAAACGTCAATAATGTAACCCAAGTTGTAAAAAAATGCCATAAAATGTCTTTCATCGCATGCGCTACGGAAACTATTGATATAACAATTAATGTTCTATAATATTAAAGAACATAATATCAATATCTACAAAAATGTCCAACTATAAAAAAATACTAGCAATGTGATAAACTCACATTGCTAGTTATTTTTTGTGTGTGTTATAATCTTAACCTAACCCACTTAATTGTTAATAGTTACTTCTAATCAGGCACTAGGTAACAGTTTGTCGTCGAGTATGTGTGAGTATAGGACCAATGTGTGGTTGTCCGCAGACACGGCGCGGTGGAGCTGCAGCTGCGCGCGGCGGTGCCGACGCTGGCGGCGCTGGCGGGCGACCCCGGCGCCGGCGTGCGCGACGCCGCCATGCAGCTGCTCGTCGACGTCTACAGACACGTCGGTCAGTGGACACAACCACCCCGCCTCGCCAACATCCCCGACAATAACCGTGACTCCACCAACGACAATAACCGCGACTCCACCACCGACAATAACCGCGACTCCACCTCGACAATAACCATGACTCAACCCACGACAATTACTGTGACTCCACCCCCGACAATAACCGTGACTCCACCTCGACAATAACCATGACTCAACCCACGACAATTACTGTGACTCCACCCCCGACAATAACCGCGACTCCACCACCGACAATAACCGCGACTCCACCTCGACAATAACCATGACTCAACCCACGACAATTACTGTGACTCCACTCCCGACAATAACCGTGACTCCACCTCGACAATAACCGTGACTCAACCCACGACAATTACTGTGACTCCACCCCCGACAATAACCGCGACTCCACCACCGACAATAACCGCGACTCCACCTCGAAAATAACCATGACTCAACCCACGACAATTACTGTGACTCCACTCCCGACAATAACCGTGACTCCACCTCGACAATAACCGTGACTCAACCCACGACAATTACTGTGACTCCACCCCCGACAATAACCGCGACTCCACCACCGACAATAACCGCGACTCCACCTCGACAATAACCATGACTCAACCCACGACAATTACTGTGACTCCACCCCCGACAATAACCGTGACTCCACCTCGACAATAACCATGACTCAACCCACGACAATTACTGTGGATCCACCCCCGACAATAACCGTGACTCCACCTCGACAATAACCATGACTCAACCCACGACAATTACTGTGAATCCACCCCCGACAATAACCGTGACTCCACCTCGACAATAACCGTGACTCCACCCCCGTCAATAACCCTGACTCCACCCCTGTCAATAACCCTGACTCCACCCCCGCCACCAACCGTTTCAAGAGGTTCTGTAGTCCCTATGAAGAACCCTTATAAGATCATACAGTCCGTCGGTCCGTCCCAG
The DNA here is from genome assembly GCA_918843915.1 of Notodonta ziczac. Taxonomy (NCBI): domain Eukaryota; kingdom Metazoa; phylum Arthropoda; class Insecta; order Lepidoptera; family Notodontidae; genus Notodonta; species Notodonta ziczac. The sequence goes on along the minus strand of OU974065.1, from coordinate 620,780 downwards.
TCTGTCACAGGACCATCACTTCTGCAGTGTTTGTCGGAAGTTGATGCAATTTGGTACAAATATAACTTAACAATAGATCTCACTTTTACAAATATAAATTGTTACAAAATTACTTTTTTTGAGGTACCTTCCTGAACATGCGGATTTGATTCCCGTCAGGATACAATTTGGAAATGGCCTTTTGCTAATTTGCCGAAGTCTGGGTGTCACCGGGATCGCCTCCCGTTCATTGTACGGTACCCATAGTACAAGCGTTGCTTAGTTTGGGACCATACAGTCGGTGTGTTCGTCTAGCGATATTTATTTATTTATTTCATTGTATAGGCTGATAGCCACAGAAGCAAGACTGTTACAGCTGATTGAAGACCAGTTGTCACACAACGTTGTCCCAAAACATGTTTTATATGATTTTGTAATTAATATTATTTTGGGCTTTCAGGTGAAAGATTGAGACAGGATTTAAAGAAGAAGGAGCTATTGCCGCCGCAGAAATTCATGCTTCTAGAACAGAAGTTCGACGAGGCGAGGGAAGCGGGACTATTATTACCTACTGGTTAGTGCGTTTAGTTAGCTTTTATTGACAAACTGGTCTATTTGGAGCGTTGCCCGCGCGGCTCACTGCACCAGGTGGATTTTTCGGGTTGCCAACGAGTCTGGTAATTTGTCAGTAAATTATACCCCAGCCGCACCGTACTTATAGGCGGGTTGGGGGGAGTAATGGCCTTACAGTGCTTGATGCATAATCCTACTAATATTATAAATGTGAAAGTTTGTGAGTGTGGATGTATGTATGTATGTTTGTTACTCCTTCACGCAACAACTACTGAACGGATTTGGATGAAATTTGGAACACAGATAGTTTATAACCGGGATTAACATATAGGATACTTATTATCCCGATAATCCCGAAATTTTTGTTACGTTAAATACTACGCGGACGAAGTCGGGGGTCACAGCTAGTAAAAAATATTTTACAAAAATATTATTTTACTTGAGACTGGGGTGGTACTCTTAACAACGATATTCGATATATGGTGACATTCGTATTGTCGAATCCTACTCTGAATTCCATCTTTTTGCCGTAGTAATCGATACGATGGCAAAAAATATGGATTTTAGAGTAGGATTCAGCACTATAAATGTCACGATATATCGTATATGGTTGCAATGAGTAGCACCCCAGTCTACAGGTTGAAACAGAAAGGGTATACTTTTTTTTATCAAAACATAACTTTGTATTTCTAAAACTATCAGCTTTGGAGGAAACTTGAAGAACAAAAGGTGTTACAGGGATACAGCTGTTGACATATTTCACAAGTCTACAAAACCTTTAGTACTTCAACTGTCCCACAAAGCCGATAGTTTGAGATTCACAAAGTTAAGTTGCAAAAAAAATAGTATACCCCTTTTGTTTCACCTAGTATATGCGAAAGTCTACATCCTAAATCGGTGTGGTTCTCTCACACATTTCTTATGTAGGTATCTAGTCTTCACCGTTCTTCAATTTGTGTTCCGCAGCGTTGCAGGGCGCCGACGAGCCGGACTTCATTCCCAGGACGGTGAAGCGCACCATGACGATACCCACCTCCGCCAGGAGCAGGGAGGGAGACAGCTCCGGGGCGTCCACCCCAGGTCAGTTGCACGCTTTAACATAACCCCCCTTGTTTTGAGGGGAGGCTGGGAAGAATTCAATACAATGAAAGGCTATGAATTTGTCTTTCAATTGCTATTACTTATTTTAAATGACTTTAGATTACTTTCTTATGTGTTATATGCTGTGACAAAGATTCTCATTTAAAAACAATACATTTACATTCAAACAAATTATAAAGTACGGACGTTGTCCTGTCTTAACTTTGAATGTTGAATTTGAATTGTTCCGCTCAGCTTTCCTATTTTTTTCTTTCATAAGAACCTTCTCCTGACAATAATAAACACAACAAAAAAAGTATTAGCGAAATCGTTCCATCCGTTCACGCGTGATGCGATGACCAAGGAAATAGAGATTACTAAATAATTAGATTTTTATAGCATGTTCTATATTTCCTTCATAATCTGGGACAAAATCACTCGATTATTTTTAAATTATAAACTAATACTAACATAAACCATTATATTTCTCTCACCATGTACCACGCCGGGCGATCACCGCTAACCAATCATCACGGACGGCCTGTAACCGCATACCAACTTCTATAACCATTCACCAATCGACATTAAACCACTTCCGCATCATGTACACGCTATCTACACGTCGATTTTAACCGTTTCCGACGGTTTTGACGAGCGGTTGTCGTCGTCAAAATTTGGTAACCCTTCGCCAATGTTGCCAAAACAGCGTGCGAAGCGCCCAAAAGGACCGTCCCTGGGCTCTATAGCTTACCATCGGCAAGTCGGAAACCCCCGCCGCCTGCCAAGCTTACCAGTGCGGGTAGTGGTAAGTGTTAAACCAATCTTTTCATATTTCTGCCTGAAATATCTATCCTATTGCATGAATATTCATAACGTTACCAATTGCAGAATATCTATAAAATATTGATAAGAATTATGTCATCAACCAGGTTAAGGATAAAAATAATAAATTGTAATCCTTTTAAAGATGAACACACATAAATGAGATATTTAAAATAATAGTCTCGCATGGATGGTATTAAAACTAGAATTATTTTTATCTTTCTGGTAACTTACTAATCATTTTTTTATCATAATAATTCATTTATATTGAGGACTAGCCGTGCCCGTGACTTTGTCCGCGAGGAATTAACTTAACAAATTTTAATTTAACAAAAAAAGTTTAGTTTAGTTCGCAGAGTTTATGAAAATAAAAAGCAGCCGATGTTATTGCTATCTGCCAGTGAAAATCCCGTCAAAATCAGTCCAGCCCTTTCGGAGATTACCCGGAAGAAACATACAGACAGACAAACTCGCTCGATTTTATATGGTACTAGCTGAGCCCGCGACTTCGTCCGCGTGGAATTTAACTTAACAAAAAAGCCCGCTCCCGCGTTCTGAGCCCGCGCAACAGGACCCATTTTTTTATTTTGTTTTTCTAAAATAAAAGTAACCTAAGTTACTGCTTATAACATCAGCTATCTACCAGTGAAAGTCCCGTCAAAATCGGTCCTCCCGTTTCGGAGATACTCTTTGATTTCATGTGTTTTTATTTTTTTACGCGGAACCCTAATTGTTTTTCTAAAATTAAAGTAGCCTAAGTTACTCCCTATAACATCAGCTATCTGCCAGTGAGAGTCCCGTCTAAATCGGTCCAGCCGTTTCGGAGATTACCCGGAACAAACACACAGACAGACAGACAGACAGACAGACAAAAATTATTTAAATCGCGTTTTTGCTATATGTATCGTATGTACTTTGATATGCGGTTAGTGAAAAGGTGTTATTTTGATATTACAAACAGACACTCCAATTTTATTTATTTGTATAGATGATTTTGGAGTATGATTTAGAAAATTTACATCTGCATTGGTAGTGTCGAGCGGGGCGGGCGGGGCGTGCGTGGGCGGCGAGGCGGGTGCGGTGTCGAGCGAGGCGTTCGAGGCAGCGTTCGCGGCCACCGCGCCGGCCGCCATCTACGGCGTGCGCGGCCTCGACGACCTCTGCCGCCACTCCGCCGCGCTGCTCGGCGACCGCGCCGCCGACTGGGAGAAGCGCGTCGATGCGGTGAGTCGCCGACAACGAGGCAGCGCGGCTGTCGAGCCTCGAGTGCAACGGGAGCTGAGTTTATCGAGCTGTGTGGTTTTGAACGAAGTGAAGGAAACGGATGCTGTGTCTAGCGTAGCGGGCGCTGTGCTTTGCGAGCCAGTTCTACGAGCTATCTACAAACTAGCTCCAAGAGCCTCCCTGAGATAAAAAAATAAAGAAATAAATATTGTAACTGTTGTGTCACAGTTTATCTATGAGAAACTTACGTACGTTAAAAAAAACGTTAACAATTTTGTAAAAAGGAGCGACGCTTACTATTAATACACGGAGTAAGCACAAGCTATCCGTACATGTAACTCGTCTCCACAGAATAAGTAATAATTTTATGGGGCAATGTATGCGTTTTTACAATAAGCTTCCCAATGAAATCCAAGATTTACCTGTCAATAATAAGTTTAAAACCATAATTAAAACCAAACTCTGTGCAAAGGATTATTGGATACTAAACAATTTGGATTTAAACAAAGTATGGTATGGAGCGAGGCCTATCGTTTCATTACTTTCCAAATCCAATTTCTCTGTTAAAATAGATTATGTTTTTAATGTTCTGTTCTGTGTCTAGAATTGTTGAAATTTATTGATCCATGATGCTCATGAAATTACAAAACCCATAGAAGCTTTCTGTCATATAATCCATGCAGTCTTCACAAAGCGTTTACAACGATAAAAGTGTTCTGTAATACCTCTATAAAGTGATTAAAACTAACTTGGGTATGGTCTCGTGCAGTTGAAGAAGATCCGTTCGTTGCTGACGGCCAACGCGCACGCGCAGTACCCGAGCGAGTTCGCGGCGCACCTCAAGGACATGTCCGTGCCCTTCCTCGTCGTCATCAAGGACCTGCGCAGCCAGGTGAGCGCTGGGTGACGTCACTGTGACGTCACGCGGAACAGGAGCCGGTGACGTCATCGTCATACCATTTTATTGTCTATGTAGAGTTCTTGTTCTTTTTGAAAATAATGATACGTTAATATACAGGTTGAAACAGAAAGGGTATACCTTTTTGTCAATACTTAACTTTGTAATTCTAAAACTATCAGCTTTGGAGGTTACTTGAAAAACAAAAGGTGTTGTAGATACAGCTGTTGACAGATTTCATAAGTCTACAAAACCACAAAGCCGATAGTTTTAGATTTCATTCAAAGTAAATTTGCAAAAAAAATAGTATACCCTTTTTGTTCGACCTAGTATTTAAAAAAAATAGCCCATTTGACGTGCCACTCCTGGGCATGGGCCTCCCCTCAACACGAGGGGGATTCAGGCCATAATCCACCACGCTGGCCCAGTGCGGGTTGGCGGATTTAACATGTCTTTCAAAAATTCGATAAATTTTTGAAGACATCCAGGTTTCCTCACGATGTTTTGCTAAATTATTATTATTATAATGATGTGTATCTACGTGTGTCGTGGCAGGTGGTCCGCGAGGCGTGCATCACGATCGCGCACATGGCGAAGGTGCTGCGCAACAAGCTGGAGCAGTTCAGCCTCTACATCCTACAGGAGGTCATCAACCTCATACAGAACGCCGCCAAGGTGAGCACCCTGTACATTATCATGTATACAGGGCGATCAAAATATGAGAAAACCACAGATATAGATTTACATAGATAACGCAAATGTATGTACTTAGCTTGTCCGAAAACCCCGACCAAGCGTCGAGGTTGGTCGCCGATAAACAGTCCTCGCGACTACAGATATAAAAATATGAGTAAGACCATGATAATCGCTCGTGAGAACCGTAGCGGGCGGAGGGGCATCGGCGGCATCGGTGTCTGTGAATCGGTTTGGATTTCCCGTCACTAATGACGTCACAGGAGGTGTTAAAAATTGGGCACGCTTGGTTTCAATACAAATCGTGATACTTGCGTTATCTATGTAAAATCTATATCTGTGGAGAAAACATACTACCAGCTTAATGGTCAGCTGTTACTGTAGCCTGCAGATGCTCGCAATACCAATGGCATTGCTCGCACTTTGCCGGCCTAAAGGGGAGTGGAATAGAGAGAGGGGGGTTAGGCTTCAGCTCTCCCACTTACCGTACCAAACGCAGTTATAAAAGCTAATTTACGCAAGCCTTCGGTGATGTGTGTCTTCTGTGAGACGGTCTGCATATGAACTGTAGGCTGTAGGCATATGAATTGGCTACAGTTCAGTTCTACCATTAAACGGTGTTACATATATACACGGTGAAACAAAAAGGGTATACTAATTTTTTTGCAACTTTGTAAATCTAAAACTATGGGCTTTGTGGGACAGTTGAAGTACTAAAGGTTTTGTAGACTTGTGAAATATGTCAACAGCTGTATTCCTATAACACCTTTTGTTTCAAGTTCCCCCCAAAGCTGATAGTTTTAGAATTACAAAGTTAAGTTGTGAAAAAAATAGTATACCCTTTTTATTACACCTAGTATACAGTAGACCCGCGGTAATCCGACAAACGTTTTGCAGGGCACTGTCGGGACTATCGAATTTGTCGGATGATAGAGTACTGCCTAAGGACCCCCCTATAGTCCGGTTTTTTTACAAAAGAGTACCAATATAAGATACTTCATTATGTATGTCGATTTTTTTGAAACTTAGCAATCAGAATCAAAACAATACCTACGCGTCGAGTACCATAGTGGTGGCGCGTACAAGTTGTAACCTTTCAATCATGCATTATCTAAGTACATTAGCAAAGTATGACAAAAATAAAATATTCAATATTAATAGTCATGTCGGATTACCGGGGGTCCACTGTATATAATTGGATTGTCTACAAGGTGACAGAGAAATTTCATTCCAAATGATTCCGATTGTTTTATTTATTGATCACCAGATGCTTGTTGTGCTTACAGCTTAGCCAAGACGCACAACAAGTTAAATTACAGGAGTAGAGTTAAATACTACTGCTCGCTCAAGAAGCTTATACATTGTTTAATAAATACATGCAACTTTGTAAGAAATGTTTCAAGGTCTGGTTGCCGAGCAATTAAGACGTTGAGTAAATTGACTGCTTAGATAGTTGGGGCAAACAGCGCGGTTCGCGTGCTTTAAGAACATATTTCAATTGAATTCTTGAAATTTGAATGTTCGTATAATACGGTTGTTTTTCTCTCCCCCTCCTATCAGGTGGTGTCGTCGGCGGGCACGGTGTGCGTGCGCTACATCGTGCTGCACGTGCACTCGCCGCGGCTCGTGCCGGTGCTCGCCACCAACCTCACCACGCACAAGTCCAAGGAGATCCGCTCCACGCTCAGGTTGGCTCTGGTTCATTATTATTGCGGAAGAATGTGTTGCGGAAGAGATTTTTTGCGGGAGAATGTTTGCCGAAGAATGTGTTGCGGAAGAATGTTTTTACGGGAGAATGTTTATACGGGATAATGTTTTGCGGAAGGATGTTACTGTGCCCCCCTGGTCCACCAACTAGCGGAGCGATGGAATACCGTCTGGTTTTTAGTGTGTAGAAGTCGCATATACATAGTCTGCCGCCCCATAGCGGACTGGGATTCATGATGGGTTTTCCTAACGAAAAAAAAATATCTCAGAGGTCCGTTAAATATTTCGTGGGTCAACAATGTTTGATCGTGAAAAATTTTTGAGAACCGCTGCTCGACACGACTTGTCTAAATTATGGCGGTTGCTCGGCACAGCGGCGACAGTGTATTGGTCTCTAGTACTATTTAGTGACAATAGTGTTGCCTGCTCACATTCTTATGTTCTTAAGAAAATACACAATAATACGGTATTTAAGGTCCATATTCATAAATATATATTAACTCTGGGAGTGGTCATGAGTACGCGTTTGACATGTCATTTTATATTGGGATTATGTTAGGATAACTTTCCAAGATCGTTTTCGATTTAATAGTACATTGTTACACGAGTGGTGAAAGTGACTTATTATTCCCGAGACGGGGTTTGGCGCCCGAGCGTAGCGAGGGCGCTAATAGTTCGAGGGACAAAATAAGTCTTTCACCCGAGATAAACACTGTGCTTTTCATTACGAATACAAGGAAAGTAAAAATAAAAACAGGAATTGGCTAAAGAAATAATACAAGGAAGTATGAACAATACTCTACAACTCGAAAAAAAAAAAGATCGGATTGCCTCCTATTTTGTTTTTCTTTCGTTGGCCGGCCAACTTCATTATTTAGCCATTATTTTTCATTTTCATCTTTAAATATTTTGCCCAAATCTATGTTATTTTCAAGAAATTGTTGAAACTAAATTATAATTAAGTCATTTAAAAATATATATTCTTTAATTAATACTTAACTTTATGTTATTTCAATTTTACATCGTGCTGTAATTGAGTGACTGTAGAAAAAGTTTGAACATGGCTCCATAGAAATGTGAAAATGGAAGTAGTTTTTTTTTTTTAAATTAGACACCTGTCAGTCTAAAGCGATTCTACCGGGCCGGAAAAGTATTACTTTCAACCCGCTCCTCAGGCAACTTCAGACCTACTTTCAGAGTATGAGTAATGAAAAATAGATTTATTAATACGGGCTTCGGTTCCGTTTTGGTTTTCCAAAATCGACGGTCACATTTTTGTATTGTATTGTTATTAATTGTGTTATTACTATTCGTTACTCGACATTGGCAGACTCATATTGGGCTTGACCCAAAGAATTTGTAATAATAAGACATTAGAAGTGGTATTGACGTATTATTTCATACAAAACCAGTGTCGCCACTTCGCGCCGCTTTCGCACTGCGCAGACAGCAATTTATTTGACGTAGAGTAGTTTCGGGAATATAGCATACTATAAGCCTTTTTGAAAATTTAATTCCAACTGCTTATTTTAATGTAATTTTATTTTTAAAGTTTTACTGTTCTAACATTTATAATAAACGAAGGTACAAAATAAATAACTAGATCTTTAATTTATTGAATTTCGTACGGTGCCACATTGTAATCAATGGAAGAATATCCAGGAAAACCCTGCAGTATTATGGGTTCACCTTCTTCTTCCAACACGATGTCAACCACTTGTGAGCCATATTGGCCACTAGAAAATACTGATACAAATAAATTACCTATACGTCTTCAGCATTGTGTCAACCTGGACTGGAAATTAACTTACTTGGAGCCGTTGAAAAATTATAATAGGATAATACAATTGACACTAATTCAGCCAATATTGCCTACCAGGTTAATAACGCAACGTTCGATAAGTTATATATATCTCAAAATATTTGAACAATGTCTCTACAAATCTATCACCACACTACAGATAAAGGTTTTTTTGAACCCGAGACTTGGTAGCCCGCAAGACGCGTGCCTAACCAATCGGCTACCACTGCTTTTCCAATCGGCTATCACTGCTTTTGTACTTACTAATAATTTTAAAATATTTGGAAATACCCAGTTTCAGTTCGTTGCCTGCCAAGGACACACGCGCAGTCACAGCGGTAGGCAGTGCAGAGAGTGTAGACCAACTAGGAATGTTAAACGCTAAGAGTTGGTTTGTTTCGGAGAAATAGTAGTGGGCCATATTGGCGAGCTAGGTTATAAATACCCGAACATACTCTAAATAGCTAGTGATTGAATCAAATATAAAGTTATCGATTTGGTATCGATATTATGGTAATAAGTATGATATATGTTATAGCTAATTATATTCATAACCTGACGTACCAAAAATAGTTTATTTTCATATTTTTATTTAAATGAGGAGATTGTAAAGTGTGTTTAAGTAAAGGCTTTAATGACGTATAGAATGTGGATTCGTGAGTGGATGTTATTGGTATAGTGTGCCCCGATGGCATACTATCTGTTGACAAAAATATGCTCATGTCATTATTTAGCAAATAACAACATCGTAATTTATCTATTGAAATCCTACGTCTGTAGTGCGTAAATTCCACACATTAATCGTGAGTATGGCTGATTTAATCAAAAACCGTATTTTTGGCATGGGATTTGAATTATCTTCTTTATTGTGGACTGAAAAAATCGACTATAATTTGTAGGAAACCAGTTCTCTTTGTCTGTCATTGTTATCATTTTTTCCTTGATATCTGAATTTGAAGGGAAACTAAAAATCATTACGTAAATAAGTATATAGTAAGAAGGTAACAGGGAGGGCATAAAATTAAAAAATCGCTTTTATTCAACTCAGATGATACACTAAAAGCTAGAAGATATTTATGGGCGGGAACAATAAAACCGTTCATTTTTTTATTTTTTATTTAGTGGTCCTACTTTAAGGCTTTAAGGCTGAGGAATTGGAACCAAGAGTTTAACAGCTAAGTTTTTGTTTGATACGGACAATACTTCTTTAAAATCAGCAGTAGCCACAGACTGACGGTTTAGGTGGGCAGTATTTGCAGTATCAGGATTTAAAGATCGGAGGTTTAACATATGGTAAAATTTTACTGTTATGGGAAGCCGAATACTATAGAAGAAGTGGTTGAAAAAATCACTGCAAGATTTAAAGCAAATAAATAAACAAATATACGAAGTCAAGCCAAATAAACTGTTGAAAAAAGCTTTTTAATTGTTGGTGGCTTTTAATTACTAGTGGAAATTATATTAAATAAATAAAGTCAATATTTCTTACAAAAATATCGATACAATACAAACATTGTAACATCACTCACTCCCGTCTGATGTTGTCACAATGACACCGCCGTACTAGTCAAAATTCATACGCACAAGGATGTCGTAGGTTTCGCATTACATTGATTTTTACGGTTCGTCGCTATGCCGTACGTGTGATTACGCAAGCAGCAATGGAAATGGGGCTAGTGATATCATAGTAAATATTGATATTCTTGTGGTAAAGTATACATGTTGGTTTAAATTTGCAAAAAACCTTATTATTACCATATATATCTACTTACCGATGAAATGTAATCCCTTTATTTGTATAATTGCAAGTTTCTGAAGAATTTCCGCAACTAAGGATGCTGCAACGCACCATTTTTACGACATGTGTCTCGTACAAGGTCTGGTGACGTACTGACATGATGTGTGTCCAAGTGGACATACAATTAGTGCCAATATTACGCGGATATGCCACTTCTAATGTCTTATTATTACAAATTCTTTGGCTTGACCCAATTGTAAGAGGCTATTAATATAACTGTAAATAAATACGGGCTTCAAGAGTGCCATGTCAAAGATCGCTCTCAGACTTGATATGTATTGATAACACGGGCCTATGATAACGCGTGCGCAGTGAGGTGCTGGTGCTGCTGCTGCAGCAGTGGGCGCCGGGCGCGGTGGAGAAGCAGCAGGCGGCCGTGCGCGACGCCATCCGCCGCGCCTGCGTCGACGCGGACAGCGCCGCGCGCACCAACGGACGCAGGTGAACACGCACTATACACACACTCGCACACACACACTACATACACACACACACACACTACATACACACACACACAGCACACACACACACACTACATACACTCACACGCACACACATCATTATAATCAACTTGACGACCGCTTGGCGCAATGATTCGAACGTAGGCTGTTTCGCTCAGGGTAAATTTCTGAAATGGCCTTTATGTGTGACCCGACAAACGTTGTCCTGTCTTAACTTTGAATATTGAATTAGAATTGTTCCGCTCATCTCTTGATTTTTATTTCATGAAACCTCCTAACAATAAGAAACAAAAGAAAAAATAAAAAAAAAATATTTCTTTAATTTGTGCTCAGGCAACGCAGGCCCATATATATATACCTTATAAACTAACCTACATATTTATATTTTAACATTAACACATAACTAAACTATGGGTGGTGACGGCGGCAATCTCCCCCGAAAGCTCCTGAACACCACACCCTTCGGGCCTTGAATCGGGCCTTGAATTAGCGAAATCGTTCCAGCCGTTCACGCGTGAAGCGATGACCAAGGAAATAGAGTTTTTTTTTATAAATTTGTCTTTTAATGATATACCTGATTCTCACCCGATACCCCGCGAGTATTCGAAGTTTCTCAACATCCTGCTGTATTCATGACTTGCTATTATATATGTACGCCAGGGCGTTCGCTGCGTACAAGCGGCAGTTCCCCGAAGATGCGGAGCTGCTGTTCGGACGGCTGGACTCGGCCGCGCAGAAGCAGATTGAAAGGGAGAGAAACATCGGGAGTGTCGACAGCCTCCACCATATAGGAACAGGTAATAATCACTCCATAGTACATAGCGGCCCGCCCCGGCTTCGCACGGGTACATTGCGGTTACATCATTCGAGTTTTAGTAAGGATCCCTAATTTTTTTGAAAATATATTTAGCCTATGTCACCCGGGGATAGTGTAGCTTCCCAGCAGTGAAAGAATTTTTCAAATCGGTTCAGTAGTTTCGGAGCCTATTCATTACAATCAAACAAACAAAGTTTTCCTCTTTATAATATTAGTATGATATATAACTAAAATTGAAAATTTAGCAAACCCCGATGCGACGACTTTTTAAACTACACAAAAGCTGATAATTTTCAAACGGCTGAACCGATTTTCATGAAACGAGTTTAAGAACTCTCGATCAGAATACCTATCTAACAAAAAAAAAACAAAATTGAAATCGGTTGATCCGCTTGGGCGCTACGATGCCATAGACAGATACACAAATACACATGTTAAACTTATAACACCCCTCTTTTCTTGTCGGGGTTAAAAACAAACCCTCACTACTAGGGGGATTTAGGTCTTCTGATTTTGATTTGGAGGGATTTGATCCACCACGCTGGTCCCGAGCAGGTTGGCGGATTACACGTCTTTCGAAAATTGGTTAGATTTTCTAAGACATTCTGGTTTCCTCACGATGTTTTCCTTCACCGTAAGCAAGTGATAATCATATTGAAATTATGATTCGCACATAGATTTCGAAAAACCCAGAGGTGCGAGCCGGGGCTTGAACCCGAGACCTTGTGCCCGCAAGATGGTGCTTAAACAATCGGCTATCACTGCTCGAAAGACGCACTCGAAGCACAAAATGCGCGCTCCAGTGTATTGAGTCTTAAATTACACTAGCTGTGCCCGTGACTTCGTCCGCGTGGAATTTAATTGACAAAGTTTCATACAAACTTTCTTCCCCTATTTTATGCCCTTGGGGGTAGAATTAATCAAAATCCTTTCTTAGCGGATGCCTACGTCATAACATATACCTGCATGCCAAATTTCAGCCCGATCCATCCAGTGTTTTGGGCTGTGCGTTGATAGATCACTATGTCAGTCAGTCAGCCAGTCAGTCAGTCAGCTAGTCAGTCAGTCAGTCACCTTTGAGTTATATATATTTAGATTGCAGTTTATGTCTGAAATAGTAATTATTGATTGATTTATTTAAAATCAATTATAAAATGCTGAAACATTTAAGCATTATTCCAAAATCCAACTCTGGGGGTCCAGAATCATGAGTTGAATCCATGGTCCTTACACCCTGTATAAAAATAGTGATTTTGTATTTTTATTATAATTTGTTACAGAACGAAGAGCAATCACCAGTCCAAGGAGTCCATCGGCGAGCGTATCAGGTAAATATCATTTCGGTAACCAGTCTATATTGACCCCTGACCGTTGACCAATATAACCACCACAGTCGCGGCAGTAAATATTATTTTCATTACTCATACTCTGAAAGTAGGTCTGAAGTTGCCTGAGAAGCGGGTTGAAAGTAATACTTTTCAGGCCCGGGAGTTTCGCTTTCAACTGACAGCTGTCAAATTACAAAAAAAAAAACTAGTTCCATTTTCACATTTCTATGGAACCATGTTCAAACTTTTTCTATAGTCACTCAATTACAGCACAATGTAAAATTGAAATAACATAAAGTTAAGTATTAATTCAAGAATATATTTTTTTAAATGACTTAATTATAATTTAGTTTCAACAATTTCTTTGAAATAACTTAGGTTTGGGCAAAATATTTAAAGATGAAAATGAAAAATAATGGCTAAATAATGAAGTTGTCCGGCCAACGAAAAAAAAAACAAAATAGGCGGCAATCCGATTTTTTTTTTCGAGTTGTAGAGTATTGTTTATACTTCCTTGTATTATTTCTTTAGCCAATTCCTGTTTTTATTTTTATTTTCCTTGTATTCGTAATGAAAAGCACAGTGTTTACCTCGGGTGAAAGACTTATTTTGTCCCTCGAACTATTAGCGCCCTCGCTACGCTCGGGCGCCAAACCCCGTCTCGTGACAAAATAAGTAACTTTCACCACTCATGTAACAATGTACTATTTTGCTTGTCAAACTGTGTGTGAAAGAAAACGTCTTAGTGTGTCATCTACCATGTTTATTTCCTACCTAGGACTATTTAACGACTGGACGCGAGATAGTGTGAAAAGCCCCAACCACAGATATAGATTTACATAGATAACGCACATGCATGTACTTCGCGTGTACGAAACCCCGACGAAACGTCAAGGTTGGTCGCCGCTAACTTGCAGTCTGCGCGACTACAGATTTAAAAAATATGCGCGAAATATGAGCGAGATAATCACTCGAGAGAATCGTAGCGCGCGGGGGGGCATAGGCGGCATCCATGTCTTTGAATCGGTTTGGATTTCCCGTCACTAATGACGTCATAGTAGGTGTTAAAAAATCGACACGCTTGGTTTCAATACAAATCGTGATACTTGCGTTATCTATGTAAATCTATATCTGTGGCCCCAACTACCCAAGCAGTCAATTTACACAACGCCTTAATTGCTCAGCAACCAGACCTTGACATATTTCATACAAATTTGCATGTATTTGTTAAAAAATGTGTAAGCTTCTTGAGTGGGCAGTAGTATTTAATTCTCCTCCTGTAATTTAGCTTGTTGTGCGTCTTGGCTAAGCTAAGCACAATAAGCGATAAAGGTGTCAAATAAATGAATAAAACACGTTCAACCAACTTTGGCCAGGGGACCACTATTGTTACTCTATTTGCATATCGTTTTGCAGAATGGAGTCAATCCATATGCACTGCTGCAGACCAAAACCAACACTTGTTATAGTATTTCTAGGTTGGTTTCCACAGATATAGATCTACATAGATAACGCAAGTATCACGATTTGTATTGAAACCAAGCGTGCCGAATTTTTTACACCTACTGTGACGTTATTAGTGACGGGAAATCCAAACCGATTCAAAGACACCGATGCCGCCGATGCGCGATGGCCCTCCGCCCGCTACGATTCTTTCGAGTGACTATCTCGCTCATACCCATATTTTTATATCTATAGTCGCGCGGACTGTATGTTAGCGGCGACCAACCTTGACGCTTGGTCGGGGTTTCGTACACGCGAAGTACATGCATTTGCGTTATCTATGTAAATCTATATCTGTGTTGGTTTCAGTTTGCAGATGTGTGTGTGGGTCGGTTCCCTATGTAAAACTACGTCCATTTATTCTAGCACTAGCGGCCCGCCCCGGCTTCGCACGGGTACATTACGGTTACATTATTGGAGTTTTAGTACGGATCTCTAATTTTTTGAAAATATAATACATATAACCTATGTCACCCGGAGATAGTGTAGCTTCCCAACAGTGTAAGAATTTTTCAAATCGGTTTAGTAGTTTCGGAGCCTATTTAATGCAAGCAAACAATCAAATATTTCCTCTTTATAATATTACGTAGTATAGATGAAGAGCTGTCACTGTTTAATACTTAGTAGACAAGTGAAAGCGCGTCATTTCAATCAATTTTCATTATTTTATCAATATATTTGTGGTTAGTCCGTTTCTGTTATATTTATTTATGGGTTACATCTTCAAGGCGTTGGCTGTAAATCAGCGCTGATGGAGGCTTCGGTCCTCTTCAGCTCATGCTGAGCGAAACGCCTTTTTGGCACATTAACATTGAGACATCTTAACATTGTGGCTCATTTCTTGGGTTTTTTTTAGTTTTTGTAACCTCTTGAATTGCGTTTTTTTTTGTTTCTTTCTTTCTAACTCAAAATTCTTTTTATTCATGTAAGCCAACAAAGCATTTGTGAATAGTCAGAAACTAGTTCGGAATGCTGCTTCCACTGAGAAGATCCGGCAAGAAACTTTTTTTATTATGCTAGATTAGGCAAATTCAAATATTTTTATTTGAAATAGGCCAAATTAACTGGCACGTTTAAAAAATCAAAGCTAGGTGCACGTTTCACAAAAATATCCTATGGAGAAAAGAACATGCAAGAAACTCCATGGATACATCTTTTCTTTTCTCTTTTTAACCCCCGACGAAAAACGAGGGGTGTTATAAGTTTAACATGTGTATCTGTGTGTCTGTGTATCTGTGTATCTGTGTATCTGTGTATCTGTGTGTCTGTCTGTGGCAACGTAGCGCCCAAGCTGATGAACCGATTTCAATTTTGTTTATTTTGTTAGATAGGTATTCTGATCGAGAGTGTTCTTAGCTATGTTTCATGAAAATCGGTTCAGCCGTTTGAAGATCATCAGCTCTTTTGTAGGTAAAAAAGCCACATTCTAGGCCAAAACCAACTTCCGCGGCTCGAATCCATTCAAAATTTGAGATGATTGGATTTAGATTTATTATATTTTTAAATGATCGTAATAGTCTGGACTGGCTTTTTACAATATTATAAATTTGACAAGATTCCCTGATTCTGGAAAAAAGTATATTTTATCCATTTTTATAATGAGATTTGTGTATGAACTAAAGACGTTCCATAAGTCACGTTTCAAATGATGGATACGCGTGTAAGAATGGCTAAGTATATATAACTTTAAATCTCATTTATAGATACAAACATATTATTTAGAATTAAGTATGTGCTCCCTTTATATCATACTTTGTTACTATGCAATATCTGTCTAATATATAATCGATATGAAATAGAATAAATAAAAGGAACTGTTTTACTTAAATTTTTATTGAATGTTTTGCATATTGATTTAAACTTGAGACTACCCACAGTTCTAAATAAAATAATAAAAGAAAACACACATAAAATTCGGTACATACTTATTTTATAATTTTAATAATTTATCAGATTATGACCAACTAGCCAACCTTGTCTAGTTGTCAAGCCTGTACACATATATACATAATCACAAATAATATACCCATAATTATACACCATAACACATAATTTAATTACTTTTTGGTATAAGAAAACTGTATACTTAACTTGTAACAATTGGTCTTTGTTGGAGCTCCGTTCGGTCCGGCGGTCGAATACAGAATGCCCCTTGTCGCTTGATTGCGCCTCTTTTATACTGTCGAACGAGCAACGCCGAGAGACCACGTGTTCCCATTCTAACGTAATTATTGTATATTATTGCTACCAGAGTTATCAATAATTCCGGAAATATTTTATTACTACATAAATATACATTAATTCATATTTATATATGTATAGTAAGCACCGCAAAAATATAAAGCTTCAAATATATTTTCGCATAATCTATCACGGCCAGACTGACCAGTACTTCGCTCTCGAAGTACCCAACCACTATACTTTCTGATTCAATATGTAATCCCTCCCACCTGCTGCATCTAGTTCAACCTTAGACCAGCAGTTTATTTTGAGATCTCTGGCCTTGACATACAACACCTATCACCTGCTGCACCGTGAGTTCCAGTGAAGTATCAGGACAGAGACCGACCAGCAGTATATATAAATATAACATTAGCCTCTGGCCTTGACATATTAGTCGTACCACCCGCTGCCAGTGGTATTCCCGACTAATATCAGGGCAGTGACCGACCAGCGGATATATAATTATAACATTAGATCTCTGGCCTTGACATACAACACCTATCACCTGCTGCACCGTGAGTTCCAGTGAAGTATCAGGGCAGAGACCGACCAGCAGTATATATAAATATAACATTAGATCTCTGGCCTTGGCATACAACACCTATCACCTGCTGCACCGTGAGTTCCAGTGAAGTATCAGGGCAGAGACCGACCAGCAGTATATATAAATATAACATTAGCCTCTGGCCTTGACATATTAGTCGTACCACCCGCTGCCAGTGGTATTCCCGACTAATATCAGGGCAGTGACCGACCAGCGGATATATAATTAATACATTAGATCTCTGGCCTTGACATACAACACCTATCACCTGCTGCACCGTGAGTTTCAGTGAAGTATCAGGGCAGAGACCGACCAGCAGTATATATAAATATACAATCAAATTATAAACCGATAAACAACTTTACGACAATTTTCAATTCTAGTAGTTCAACACTTCTATGACTTAACACTTCTATAGCTAATTATAACCATATTGCAAATCACCCTATATTATAATAATTACAATACAATATCCTTTCTAATAATCTATCACGGTTACGATACATGTTACTATAATTCTTCAAAAGAAACATTTTGCTCAATCCATTCGCCCGGCCAAATTCGTAATTTTTCTTTGGCTACTATAATGTTGCGCAAGTTATTGTGACATTTGGCAATATATCTATTATCTCATAAGGTCCTTTAAATTTTGAGTCAAGTTTATCTTGACGTCTATGATCTTGACTTACATAAACAATGTCTCCTAAGTCGTAAGTTTTATTGGTACGTCTGGTTGAATCAAAACACTTCTTAAACTGGTTAGCGATAGCTATAAGACGTTGCTGAGCTAACTCGCGATCGGCTTGTACATTTATAACTGGTTGTATTGAGTCGTCAACAACATCATCAAGCCAATCTTGTATGAAGGGTATATTTCCTTCCCTACCTATCAATAATCGCGTTGGAGAGAACCCTGTAGACTTTTGGGCAGTTGTGTTAAGGGACAGTTGGACTTTCCACAAAACGTTTGGCCATTCTGATGTGTTATTTGTGGTTGTAGTAAGGAAATTTGTAACCGTACCGACATATCGTTCGACCTAACCATTTCTGCGGGGGGTACCTCCACAACGGTAGTAATGCTGCTCTATCCCAGATCTTCGGCGATGGAGTTGATGGAAGTATACCAGCTCTCAGCACCTTTCTCGTTTTTCTCCGGATCAAAGGGCGGTAACACCACATCATCGCCCCGGCGCCGGTCAGCAATCGCCGATTGAATAGCCTTCAGAAGATTCTCCACCACTCTGGGTCCATTTCGAAACCACGTCCACACAGGCCCTTGAACATAACGTAAAATTTAAAGATTCATATCCCACTTCTGATGTAAGAATAGCTAACTATATATATAACTTTAAATCTCATTTATAGATACAAACATATTATTTAGAATTAAGTATGTGCTACCTTTATATCATACTTTGTTACTATGCAATATCTGTCTAATATATAATCGATATGAAATAGAATAAATAAAAGGAACTGTTTTACTTAAATTTTTATTGAATGTTTTGCATATTGATTTAAACTTGAGACTACCCACAGTTCTAAATAAAATAATAAAAGAAAACACACATAAAATTCGGTACATACTTATTTTATAATTTTAATAATTTATCAGATTATGACCAACTAGCCAACCTTGTCTAGTTGTCAAGCCTGTACACATATATACATAATCACAAATAATATACCCATAATTATACACCATAACACATAATTTAATTACTTTTTGGTATAAGAAAACTGTATACTTAACTTGTAACAATTGGTCTTTGTTGGAGCTCCGTTCGGTCCGGCGGTCGAATACAGAATGCCCCTTGTCGCTTGATTGCGCCTCTTTTATACTGTCGAACGAGCAACGCCGAGAGACCACGTGTTCCCATTCTAACGTAATTATTGTATATTATTGCTACCAGAGTTATCAATAATTCCGGAAATATTTTATTACTACATAAATATACATTAATTCATATTTATATATGTATAGTAAGCACCGCAAAAATATAAAGCTTCAAATATATTTTCGCATAATCTATCACGCGCATGCGTTAAATTTTGTTAATGGTCATGGAATATTACGCTATAATAATTATAGAGGGCGCTGTTCCGCCATTGCGAAATAATATAAAAGAACAAATATAATTTAAAATAAATTTAGAGTTATTGAAAATTCTTCCCCTGAGCTGCTCCCGTCCACCTCAACCAGAGTTATTACATCAAATTGAATCATAATTGATAATATTTTACTAGGAATGAAACCTCCGTGGCATCAATATTAAGATTCGTTGTCTATTCTAATGTCAATTATTATAATGTCATAACAAAATAATATCTCATACTTTTACACAGATTTCCTGTTGATTATTGTATACATTTGATGAAAAGGTCGTCGCATCGGGGGTTTTTAAATTTTCAATTTAGAGTTATTTAAATTATATTTACAATAGGATAATTACATAATTAAAGGTGTGAGGACAATTTAGGTTAATGCAGCGTTACAACGTTCAAGGCGAATGTTTCTTGGTAGGTAGCCATCCGCGTGAAAGGCAAGATCGCGCCAGTTCCGCAGTAGTTAAATAGTCCTAGTTTCCGACCGATATCGATCGACGATCGATCCCTCACCGCCACGTTGAACCCCCACTATTCGGGCGAAATTCCGCCACGCGGGCCCAAGTGCGGTGTGGAGAAACGCACATGCCTTTCGAAAGACGGGCATGGTTCCTCGCGACATTTTGGTGTTGGGAAATATTTTAAATTAATATTCAGTTTCAATTCCAGGCATATCGCTTTACTGAGTCGGTGCCTGAGGTAGGGGCGCGGTGCGGGAGGGGCAGCGAATGACTGCCGTATACGAGATGCCCCCCTAGTGAATGGTCCACACACACCCCCTCCCGCACCGCGCGCCTGCCTCAGGAGCAGACATAGATAAGTGATACACCTGTAATTCATATTTGATTCTGAGACTATGGTCCGCATCCCCCTTGCGTTGAGGGAAGACCCAGCAAACATTGAAAGTGTTGATTATTTTTCTCGAATATTTTATTCTAGTATTTTTGAATTAAATTCATAAAATACTTCGTTGTGTTGTACTTAAAACTAATAATAATGATAATGATTGTGATTTTTTTTACATTGTTTTTAATGTTACATGAAATATTTTTATTTTATTATTGTTATGTTGTGTATAGGTTTAAGTACAAATTTTATTGTATTTACTAATAAGTAGTACTTAATAAGTGTATATTGTATTAATAAATAACACATTCCAATCTAATATCACGAGATTATCTCAATTACTTATTTTAATTTCACATACACTAACATTCGATTATTTTTCTCCCACGCTGCGTATGGATGGATGTCTCGAATGGTTTGGCAATTTATCTATAGCTTCTACCGAGAACTTAGTGTCTGGGATGAGTAGGACTAACTCGCTGCGAAGACGCAGGGCATCGCAGGAGAGGCCTCCGATATCGCATATACCGGTCGCCATGAGAGGTACGGTAACGCCTAGCCCATGATTCAGAAATTGGAATTTCTATTCAGTATCCTGAATTTTGCTTGACACCAAAGCCCTAACTGTTTCCTATAGAGAAACTGTCGAAACTGACGTATCGTGTGAATGAAATCGACAGTTTTGACAGTTTATCTATAGCAAGACTGTCTTAAATAATGAAGTTAGCATCTCCAGCTAAACTAAATATTTGGATATAGATATGCAGAATGGATCCAACCACCAGTACTTCTGTAAACTGAAAGGAACCTACAATCACTTAACTGGGATTGATTTTAGTCTGCAGGAGGAAGTGTGGGCTGGTTCCTTTTGCTAAACTAGGCCCATTTGTGCTAGGATTGAGCTTACGTCAATAATTGCATGACACTGTCTAGCCATCGGGCATTAATCTTTTTTCAAATAAGACGAATACGGATTGTCTGTTTCCGGTTGAAATTGCACAAATGACAATAACTTTACAAATAACTCTTCAGTACGTCATTGTGAATGAGCCGCCATTTTAATACCGGTGCTATGACATTGTAGCAATTCTCATTGGAGATTTTAGTTTGTACTTTGTAACCAGGGGTCAGCTTGGTTAGCCGGTGGCATCTCGTTCAACTCGCAATACGTCAAAACTGACGTATCACGTATCAGAATACGTCAATATGACAGTAAAAGTGACGTATTAAGTTTTGACTCTAAGGTCCACATGGTAAATCGATCTCAAGGCTGAAAGCGATCTTGGAAACGTCACTCTTAAGTAATTCCAGTACAAAACAGTGGCGTAGAGACGCCCGAAAGAAGCGAAGCTTTGTAGTATAAAGCGTAGGGCGCCGCAGCTGCCACTCTGTATACCTATATATATCGTGTAACGCTACTGACGCTTGGCACGGATAGAGTGGCCGCGCGGCGAGCGCTCCGAACGTCCGTATAGAAACTTCGCTTCTAAATGACATGTCAATCGCGTTCTTAAAATCGGTCTCAGACTTGAAATGGATTTATTAATACGGGCCTGAAACTGAAGTTTTTCAGACTGCTAACAGGCTTAGCACTTGTTCCTTTGAATCGCTCTGTGGACGAGAATTTAGTTAGCTTAAAGTAGACCCGTTTGCCTGTGTCCTCGAGACATAAGTGAGTTTATGCTAGGTGAAACAGAAAGGGTTAAACTATTCTTTTTGCAACTTTGTACATCTCAAACTATCGGCTTTGTGGGACAGTTCAAGTACTAAAGGTTTTGTAGACTTGTGAAATCTGTCAGCTGCTGTATCCTTGTAACACCTTTCGTTCTTCAAGTTCCCTCCAAAGCTGATAGCTTTAGAATTACAAAGTTAATTTAAAAAAAAAGTATACCCTTTCTGTTTCAACCTGTAGTGACCCTTATGTCTCGGAAATCGGTCTCCGAGTGGAGCAGGCGGCGCGGCGCGGTCATTCCGTGGACGTGACCTTAGTGACCTTAAAATGGAAACGGTTGCCGGTGCCCTCGAGACACAAGTGTGCGGTTTATATTAACCCTTATGCCTCCCAGATCGGGTTCCAAGCGGTGCACGCGGCGCGGCGCGGTCATTCCGTGGAGTTGACCTCATTGACCTTAATATGGAACCGTTTGACGGTGTCCTAGTTGCTTGAGACACAAGTGAATTGTTTATATTGACCCTTATGTCTCGCAGATCGGTCTCCAACGGCGCGGGCGGCTGTCCTTGGATATGACCTTATTGACCTTAAAGTGGAACCTTTTGACGGTGTCCTCGAGGCATATGAGAGCGGTTTATATTGACCCTTATGCTTATGTCTCTTAGATCGGTCTCCGAGTGGGGCAGGCGGCGCGGCGCGGTCGGTGTCGGCAGTGGACGCGGCGGCGGCGCAGCGCGCGCGCGCCCGCGCTCTCTACTCGCACATGAGCCGCGCCAAGATGGCCGCCGGCACCGCCAGCCTGCGTGAGTATACACCACACTTTGTACCATCTAGATTTACACCAAACATGGAGCCCGAGTATATAGTCGGACCTGGAAACTTCACTACATAGCATACAACTAAAATTGAAAATTTAGAAATCCCGCGATGCGGTGACTTTTTAAACTACAAAAGAGCAGATAATTTCCTAACGGCTAAATCGTTTTTCAAAAAGTTTTGTCATAGAGACAGATTGGACCTCGGAGAAGGGCATAGGCTACTTATTGGGTTTCAGTAGTAAATAATATACCTTTAACACGTCAAAAATAAACGCGTGCTTAACGTTTCTCATTGGCCGTGTGTGTGTGTGTGCGAGTCTGTGTGTGTCCCACTTGTAATGTTAAATATATATTATCACGCTTGCATTCCCCACAGGGGGTAGGCAAAGCTGCACACGTTGACAAATATCGCCTATAGTATGTCGGAATTATGTCGGTTTTTATGTAATAGGGGTGGGCCAATTTCAAATTTACAGTAGTACCGTCGTTATCATCTGTGTCGTTACGTCATAAATCTATTTTTTCTACTTGTCTCCTTCGCACTCTCTGGTCGTCATAGTGATGTGTGTATTAATAGCTAATCAATATCGATATATTGTAAAGATTTGATTATTAACTTGACTTTGTGGGGCAGTTTAAGTACTAAAGGTTTTGTAGACTTGTGTAATCTGTCAACAGCTGTATTCCTATAACACCTTTTGTTTATCAAGTTTCCTCCAAAGCTGATAGTTTTCGAATTACAATGTTAAGTTTTGAAAAAAGAAGTATACGTTTTCGTTTCAACCTAAGAACGCCATAGACAATACACTAGTTAATCTGGAAAAATCTAGAAGATAAAATGTATATAATTATATAAAAATGAATCTCTTATTTCCTTGGTCATCCCATCACGCGTGAACGGATGGATCGATTCCTCTAGTATTTTTTTGTGGTATTTATTAATGTCAGGAGAATGTTCTTATAAAAGAAAGAATTAAGAAAGTTGAGCGGAACAATTGGAATTCAATATTCAAAGTTAAGACAGGACAACGTCTGTAGGGTCAGCTAGTCTATACAAATAAATAAAATTGGAGTGTCTGTTTGTAATATCAAAATAACACCTTTTCACTAAATGCATATGAAAGTACATACAATACCTATAGCAAAAACGCGAATTAAAAAATTTTTGTCTGTCTGTCTGTCTGTGTGTTTGTTCCGGGTAATCTCCGAAACGGCTGGACCGATTTTGACGGGACTTTCACTGGCAGATAGCTGATCTTATAGCGGGTAACTTAGGCTACTTTGATTTTAGAAAAACAATTAGGGTTCCGCGTAAAAAAATAAAAACACTTGAAATCAAAGAGTATCTCCGAAACGGCTGGACTGATTTTGACAGGACTTTCACTGTTAGATAGCTGATGTTATAAGCAGTAACTGAGGCTACTTTTATTTTAGAAAAACAAAATAAAAAAAATGGGTCCAGTCGCGCGGGCTTAGAACGCGGGACCGGGCTTTATTGTTAAGTTAAATTCCACGCGGGCGAAGTCGCGGGCTCAGCTAGTATTTTATAAACTCGTAGACTACGAAGCAAACTATTGTTACTGACGATTATGACGAGAATATTGAGATGATAACGGCGGTATGTACCATAGCTACCTCACCTGCAGAGATAGCTCAGTGGTCGAACGCACGTTTTAAAATACAAAGTGTGCAGGTCCAAACCCTGCCTCGCTTCTTGGGATATTCGTAATTCTAATGGAATCAAATTTTTCAAAAACATAAACACTTTTAAAGGATTGATTTTAAATATTGTGAGGAAACCTGCATCTCTTTCGAGATACGTTTTACATTCGCCAAACCTCACTGGGACAGTGTGGCAGACTATAGACCGAATCCCCTCTCATTAAGAGGGAGTGTCTCCGGTGTAATGGCAATAGGCTCGGCCCTTGTTACATTGGGGCTAAAATACCATCCGCAAAATGTGGGCCCACCGCTGGGCACCTCTGCCAGCCCCTTCGGGAAACGCAGGCGTGATACATACTACCTGTAACCAGCTGTAAATATTCTCGTTTTCATGTGCAGCCCCGACCCCGTTCAAGTATTATTAATAACAATAATAAAAATGTACATACTAATTATTAAATTTTATTAAATGATGTGTAATATAATACCTGTTTTAATGTCCACTGCTGGGCATGTGGGTTCGGGCCGGAGTCAACCACTCTGGGTCAGTGCGCAACGTATTCGGGAATTGGTGAACTTCTCAGATGTGCAGGTTTCCTCGCAACGTTCCTTCACCGTTTTATTGATGAAGGTTGTTGAAAAATTTGATGCGACAATGATATTCGAAAATATCAAAAATGGGGTAGCGAAGGTTTGAACCAGACTCAGATTCAACCAGATCATTCTGGACAATTTTTTTTGTATACAACAAAGTCGCCAGTCAAGCTTACACCCGCCTGATGTTAAGCAGTTACCATAACATATAGATGCATGCAATACCAAAGGCAGTGTTCGAACGTTGCCGCTTTCACATAGTGAGACAGCGGGAGGGGTTTGGTCTTCAGGCTCTCTTACTTTTACTCATCGTGCGAAACTCAGCTATAATAGTAACTTTACGCCGATCTTCTGTGAGAGGGTGGTACTACCTCTGTGGAGCCAGCTCGTGTGAGCTGTAGCTGTAGCTGTCAGATGGCTACAGCTTGACTGCCACACTGTCAAAATACTATCTCTAATCCTACTAATATTATAAATGCGAAAGTTTGTGAGTGTGGATGTTTGTTACTCTTTCACGCAAAAACTACTGAACGGATTTGGATGAAATTTGGAACACAGATAGTTTATAACCGGGATTAACACATAGGATAGTTTTTATCCCGAAAATCCCGAAATTTTGTTAAGTTAAATACTACGCGGATGAAGTCGGTGGGCACAGCTAGTTTACATATAAATGATTATAATACTGATTTTATTATGCGTAACCGAAGAGGGCGAAATGGCGCAACAAGGTACAGTATATTGTAGAATCTAGTTATTTTATTAAAACAAACCATAGAGTAGCTTTTTGTTTTTTGTTGGAAATATAATTTTTCTGTTCTAATGTTTGCATAGCCGCCAGTTTGCACTGACGACATATTTTCACGGATTGATGTTGTTGTCTCTTTTTATTTCACGTCTGGTTTATTTATTATTATATTATTATTATTTTGGCTTGTAAACATTAAAATTGATGTAAAGTGTGAGTAGGTATGCATACTTCACTAAACTA
Source organism: Notodonta ziczac (assembly GCA_918843915.1). NCBI lineage: Eukaryota > Metazoa > Arthropoda > Insecta > Lepidoptera > Notodontidae > Notodonta > Notodonta ziczac. Next base: position 594,640 of record OU974065.1, on the reverse strand, counting down.
GCTTTCTAATTTAATTACCTTAATCTGAGTGAGATTTAATTACTACTTTTATTCATTGAAAAGGGTAAACATTGAGTTTTACGCCGGCTCTTCTCAGTGGAAGCAGCGTTCCGAACCGACGGTAGATTCTGGCTATTCAAAATCCTTTGTTGGCTTACATGAATAAAAACAATTTTGAGTTTGAGGTCCCTGCTATCACAGTCGTTAAGCCATGTCTGAGGCCTGTATACTCCGACACCATAGTTGATTGATGACCACTAGCTCGTACTATAATGATGGCACTTGTAACGGCATATTTGCACAAATATTTGCGTTATCATAACAAATCGAAATAATCCTTAACACCCATAAAATTAGGTTTGTTTTCAGCCGAATTGTCAACGTAAATATTCGTGCATATATGCCAAATCAATTACCTGCAATAATAAGAAGAATAGAAGAAGAAAAGTTGGGCCTGTATTAATAAATCCATCTCAAGTCTGAGAGTGATCTTGGAAGTGTCATCCGTATGTCATACGAGTACAAAATGACATATTTTTCGGATCGTAATATGACTAATTGGACTTAAACTCGTGAGCTGATTGACATGACAAAAACGTGCTCAAGATCGTTCTCAGACTTGCGATCGATCTATTAATATGGCCCTTGAGTGTGTGGATACTGACGGTCGGTTGTCGACAGCGCGCGCCAAGCGGTCACCGGTGGCGGCCGGCGTGCCCCCTAGCCCCGAGCGGACCGTGCGATCACGCTCCAGGCCTGGTGTGTCGCAGTCCCAACGTGAGTACACCTTTATACACTGGAACGAAGCTCCTTTAAGCAACGTAAACATACTACGAAACCCATTTTTAAACAATTTTTTACCCCCTCCCCCTTGGTAACCACCCGTGGTATACCAGGTGAAACAGAAAGGGTAAACTACTTTTTTGCAACTTTACCTTGTAAATCTAAAACTATCGGCTTTGTGGGACAGTTGAAGTACTAAAGGTTTTGTAGACTTGTGAAATCTGTCAACAGCTGTATCCCTGTAACACCTTTTGTCTTTCAAGTTACCTCCAAAGCTGGATTTAGAATTACAAAGTTAAGTTTTGAAAAGAAGTATACCCTCTCTGTTTCAACCTGTATGTCAAGATCCCCACTGCCCCTCTAGTTTTTACGTAGTAATTCATCAATAGGGTTTTCAATCGTTTTTTTGCAAACGCTACGCGCCATATTTGCGCGAAACCTAAGCCCGCCCCGGTCCCTGTGACCAAGCGTGGTATTTTGAAGACGTCCCCCCTCAAAACGGTCACGCAGTATGGGTATGGTCCCTTATGCGGCTTGCGGTAGGAGTCATATGGTCAAAAATCGTTATATTCATAACTTTATAACGTCCACTGTGAAAATGTTCTCTAATAAAAATAAACAAGATGGCGTAAGTGAGTTAATCAGGTGACCGGATTGTGCGACACCGAAAAAATTTAAGTTTTATGAACGTTCTTGACGGGAGTGTACCCCGACCGCACTATTTCTTTAATATATTGATTTCTTATATTTACGCGAATACTACACATTGAAATAAAACAATTTTTGCGGATTATATCGCGTTTATTTTTACTTTTTATGTTCCCGACGTTTCGGTTGCTTTACAGCGACCGTGGTCACGGGGGGACTGAGGTGTTAGACGTCCTGATGTCATAGTTAAAAACTGGGTACCCTCAAAATTTAGTTGGTGTTTGCGGTCCGATCCACGCAGAAAATGCTCATAGTGCGTCGGGAACATAAAAAGTAAAAATAGACGCGATATAATCCGTAAAAATAGTTTTATTTCAATATTTCTTTAATGTTTTAACTTTGACCCATAGTATAAGCGTTGCTTAGTTTGGGACCATACAGTTGGTGTGTCCGTGAACCGATGTCGAAAATTATTTTTCCTATAGACAGACACTACGAGGCATGCCTTTTAAGTTCTGTCGTTTCCATTATTCCCGGCAATTTTGAATTTGGAACTGTTCTATATTCGAATGTGTTTAAATTTCGAATCTCAAAACAGTTGAATGTATCAGGATTAATGTTATTGTTTAGTCACAGCGTCGATTAGAATCTGTCAGGTTACGTACGAAAATGAATCTTTCTAAGGAAAATGTTCGTGCAATAATTTTCTACAACTTTAGAAGAGGCCTGACACGACTTCAGTGTTTTGAAGAGCTAATATCTGTGTTCAGGGATGAAGCCCCATGTCTGCGGACTGTCGAACGCTGGTATTTAGAATTCCAGCGTGGACATACTAGTGTTAGTGACAAATCTCGCGAAGGTCGCCCAAAATCTGCATTCACTGAAGATAACATCATTGGAGTGAGACAACTAATTCTCGAAGATCGTCATGTGATGTATCGAGAGATAGAGGCTCTATTAGGCATCTCAGGGACAACCATTCAGAAGATCTTGCATGAAGCGCTTGGTGTAAGAAAGCTAGTTTGCCGTTGGATACCGCATCTGCTTTCCGACGATCACAAGGCGGCCCGCGTCAGATGGTGTAAGAAAACTCTGCAAAGGTTCAACCGAGGAGAGTCAAATCACGTCTACGACATCATCAGTGGTGACGAATCTTGGATCTATGCCTACGATCCTGATTCCAAACAACAATCTACAATCTGGGTCTTTCAAGACGAGCCAAAGCCGACTAAAGTTGTTCGTTCTCGAAGCACTTCAAAGAAGATGGTGGCCACGTTCGTTAGAAAAACCGGCCATGTTGCGACTATTGCACTTGATGATCGTAGAACGGTTAACGCAGAGTGGTATACCACAGTTTGTTTACCACAAGTCATCGCCGAACTTCGAAAATCTAACTCAAAGCGACGCATCATCCTGCACCACGACAATGCAAGTTCACACAGCGCTCGTCAAACGATTGAGTATTTGAAGCAGGAAAAAGTAGAAATTCTTGACCATCCTCCATACAGTCCTGACCTAAGCCCTAACGATTTTTTTACATTTCCTAAAATTAAGAAAAGTCTTCGTGGTCAAAGGTTCCAGTCCAGTGAAGAAGCAGTCGACGCTTTCAAGTCAGCCATTTTGAACACCCCCACTTTAGAGTGGAATAAATGTTATAATAACTGGTTTGAGCGAATGGAAAAGTGTATTAAGCTACGTGGTGAATACTTTGAAAAACAATAAAAAGTACTATAAGGTTCTAGTTGTGTTTTTTTCTTCAAACGACAAAACTTAAAAGGCATCCCTCGTATCCCTGAGTGACATAGGCTGTGTTCAATACATAAATATAAATTGACATCAAAATATACTAAATATGAATAATTAAACAAATAAATATAAAACATTACAATATACATATAATAATTGTAAGTTTTTAATATGCCACAGGTATACTTATACTTTTTTTATAATTAGTGTTGGTAACACTAGTAGTCTGTCCTATAAGACCATTTTGGTTGTACCACAATGAGACTTTTATCTTAATTAAATTAATATTTTATACAATTTTAATGTTTTACTTAAGGCTAAAGCGCCCATTTAGCCCGCGAATTTCAAATATTTTGAGGATTTTTAGAATTTTTTCAAAATCTGACAATAATAAAAGGCACATTTTGTAATTCGCGACAAAGACCGTGTGCAGTGCATTTATTAATATATCCAACTAACTCTAAAACATTTCAAGAACGACAGCTATCAAGATAATCTGGAAATTTTTGTATATTTAGTGATTAACTAGTATCATATCCACCGTGATAATATTTAGAGTAAAATAAATGTATTAATAAACGCACTGCATACTGTGTTTGTCGCAAATCACAAAATGTTGTCTTAAATGTTTTCAGATTTTGGATTAACTATAAAAATACTCGAAAATTTTGAATTTCGCGGGCTAGACAGGCGCCTTCACCTTAACAGGCTGTGTGTTGGCCATGAATAATGTGTTCGTTTGTGTGCGTGGCAGCTACATCTCGTTCGTCGTCGCCGTCGTCGCGCAGCGGGCCCGTGTCGCTGGCGAGCGCGCGGCGCCGCCCCTCCGGCATCCCGCGCTCGCTGGCCGGCTCCCGGGAGACCAGCCCCACCAGGTGACCGCTGCACACCACCCACCACCCACCACACACCACACGCATCATACTCTTTATACAACCACTGCACATGGTGGTTGCGGGTTCAACGCCAGCTGGGGAAAATTTCGGAAATCGCCTTTTCATAATTTGCCCTGGTCTGGGTGTCACTCGGATCGCCTCCAGTCCATTGAACGGTACCCATAGTACAAGCGCTGCTTAGTTTGGGACCACACAGTTGGTGTGTCAGTCTGGCGATATATTTATTTATTTACTGGAACCAATTCTCCTTCATTTTAGAAGCTAACTCCTATAGTTTGGAACTGAAATTACTCCTAGCATAATATAATGTATAAAAAAATAATCAGTTCTTAAAATTAACTCTTTGAAACGTTAATGGCCTGGTGGTTAGAGGGGCCGTTCTCGTAGCTGAGAGGTTCTGGGTTCGATCCCCATCCTGGCCATTAAACTATTGACCTGAGCCCACTCCTAACACAAGCCTTAGTTTTAGCTGGAGGGACTAACGGGAATACTAGTAATGTGATAAACACATTGCTAGTAATAGATTAATTTCAAGATTTCAAATCGATTTTGAGTACCTGTCCATTTGACATAGCATATTTTTGTGCTGGTATGAGGTAAGAATGACATTTCTAAGATCGCTCTGAGACTTGAGATCTACTTATTAATGCGGGTTTTATTTGTGAATATTTGCAATGCTTCCCCTCTCCCCAGGAGTGGGAGGTCCAGCAGCGTGGTGGGGTCGGCGGTGCGGCGGCGCGAGTCCATGGAACGAACGGCGCCGTCGCGCGCGCCCGCCGCCACGCTGCGCCTGCTGCAGCAGACCAGGGACGCCGAGGGCGTGCTCCGGGTGAGTGGAACACACCGCACTTAATATCACTCACACACTGTCACACTACACTTGCACTGACGTACTACACTTGTATTGTCATACTACACTTGTACTATCACACTACACTTGCACTGTCATACTATACTTGTCCTGTGCACTACACTACGCTTCTGTTATTATTGCTTTGAGTATTGACCAAAGGACCGTCGTCTTTTGGTGAATGCTCAAGGTATTCACACTATACACTCTTCACTTACAATTAATAAACATTTCAAATTCGATTATAAGTAGATTGAACGTGTCGTGCTTATAAGGGAACGTATCCATACCATATTTTTACCTTCCCCCCCCCCCCTGGTAACCACCTGAAGTATATTCCAAGATACCCCTCCCCGCGCTCTAGTTTTCACGTAATTCATAAATACAGTTTTCAATCATTTTTTGCAAACGCTGCGCGCTATATTTGGATATAGCTCGAAATAGTGCGAGATTTCCCTAGAGAATATCGACTACGTGACACAAACCTAACCCCCCAATATGACCAAGCGTGGTATTTTGAGGACCTCCCCCCCCCTGCTGAACGGGTCACGTACTATGATGTTCTTTAATGTGTGTGTGTGTGCGTGCAGAGTCCGGAGGAGGGCTCCGGCTGCGAGGCCCGCGGCCGCGACGACGACTCGGAGGCGTCCAGCGTGTGCTCCGAGCGCAGTCTGGACTCCTACCGCCGCCACGACGTGAGTCAGATCGACGACTACCCTTATCCGTTTGGTGAATTCGACTGAATGTCCGTAGCTTTGACCACTGCTGAAATATAATTTAATCTGTCATACTTGGTTTATTTTATTTGAATAGAGCGTATAATAAAGAGTTCGTCTATGTATCTAGAGAGTTCAATAAATAGTCCGTCAATGTAATAGAGTATCAAATAAAGAGTCTGTCTTTGTGTCTAGGACGTCAATTAAAGACTCCTTCTAGGTGTCTAGGAATTTCAATAAAAAGTATGTGTATCTATAAAGTCAAGTAAAGAGACGTCTGTGTGTCTAGCTAGAGCGGCAATTTAAGAGTCCGACTATGAACCTAGAGCATCAAATGATGAGTTCGTCTAAGAATCTAGAGCGTCAAATTAAGGGTCCGAATATGTATCTAGAGCGTCAAGTAAGGAGTCCGGCTATGCATCGAGGACATCAAATAAATAGGCCGTCTATTTATCTAGAACGTCAAATCAAGTGGCCATCTATGTATTTAGGTCGTCCAATAATGAGTCCGTTTATATATCTACAACTTCAAATAAAGAGTCTGCCTTTGTGTCTAGGAACTTCAACAAAAAGTATGTATGTCTATCTAAACAGTCAAATAAAGAGTTCGTCTGTGCATCTATCTAGACACTAGATTATAGAGCGTCAAATAAAGAGTCCGTCCGTGTATGTAGAGCGTGTCGTGGTCGGGGTCGGCGTCGCGGCTGGGCTGGGATGGGTCGCCGCCGCCGCCGCCGCCCGCCGACGACATCATCGCCCTCTGCGCCTGCACGCACTGGACCGAGCGCAAGGACGGCCTCACACACCTGGTGAGTACACACCGCAGATATATATTTACATAGATAACGCAAGTATCACGATTTGTATTGTAACCAAGCGTGCCGAATTTTCAACACCTACTGTAACGTCACTAGTGGCAGGAAATCCAAACCGATTCAAAGACACCGATGCTGCCGATGCCCCTCCGCCCGCTACGATTCTCTCGAGTGATTATCACGCTCATACTCATAATTTTTATATCTGTAGTCGCGCGGAGACTGTAAGTTAGCGGCGACCATTTTTTTTTTTTTTTTTTTTTCGTGGGAAAACCCTTTATGGGTCCCCTTCCGCCTCGGGGGAGGCGGGAGGGGTATGTGGGAGTCCGGCAGTCGGCCGTATACCCACTAAAAACCCACGGTGTACCACCCTCCGCCATGCAGAGGGGCGCCCCGGGACCATGGGAAATGCTCCGAGACGCCCCGGCGGACGGCCCGACGCGAAGTACATGCATTTGCGTTATCTATGTAAATCTATATCTGTGGCCAACACCGCCTCCCACTGCAAGACGGACTCTACACAACATTCGTCATTACTTATATTTCATACTAGTTCATTCCTGCGACTTTGTCCGCGTATACTTAAGTAAAGTATTCTATGTGTTAATCCAGGTTATAACCTATCTGTGTTCCAAATTTCATCCAAATCCGTTCAGTAACTTTTACTTGAAAGAGTAACAAACATACATCCACACCCGGTTTTGAGTATGCTTTTGACGTGTAATTTTGAACTGGTATGATATAAGAATTACATTTCCAAGTTGATGAGGAGAAAAACTGAATCACGATATTAAGACTCGCAAGCATCGTGACTATATATACAAGACCCCGAGAATGACCAGCGGGGCATAGCACCCGACTGGCTGGAAGATCTTCCCTTTTCCGCTAAACTGGTATATCGTGTATTGTTTTCTCATATACGCGAATACTATTAATTGAAATAAACTATTGTACGGATTTTATCACGTTTATTTACTTTTTTATGTTCCCGACGTTTCGGTTGCTTTACAGCAGCCATGGTCACGGGGGGACTGAGGTGTTAGACGTCCTGACGTCGTAGTTAATAACTGGGTACCCTCATATTAAGTTGTTGTTTGCGGTCCGATCCACGCAGAAAGTGCTCACAGTGTCTTGAGGTCTTGCAATGGTACACTTGGTTTTGGATTTAATTATATTAATTACTGGATCCCAAGTTGGTGGTAGCAACCAGCCATCTTCCCTATTGAAATTAGGATGTTTTTTTTAATTTCAATGGCCTCACGTATCATCCTTGGTCGTAAACAAAACATAAAAAAGTAAATAAACGCGATAAAATCCGTATAATAGTTTTATTTCAATGGTATATTGTGATTCAGTTTTTCTATGAAAAACCCGTACATTGTATTTAGGCGCCGCATTCAGCGCCATCTGTCCGTTTCTGTCGGCGTCGCCACAACTTCAATGTGTGTTTCAGGCCAACTACTTGAACAGCGGGCGGTTATTAACTGACGATCAGTTGCGGCGGCTGACGGAACTACTGAACAAGATGTTCGTGGACGCACACACCAAGGTGTTCTCGCTGCTGTTGGACGCGGTGTGCGAGCTGCTGCTCGTTCACTGGCAACAGCTTAAGGACTGGCTATACCAGCTCATGTTCAGGTACCTGACAGACACACCAACTATATAGTCCCAAACTAAGCAACGCTTGTACTATGGGTGCCGTACAATGGACTGGGTGCGGTCCCGGTGACACCCAGACCTGGGCAAATTACGAAAAAGCCATTTCTAAAATGTGCCCCGGCGGGAATAGAACCCGCAATCACCATGTGCAGTGAGCCGAGCGGCCTACGCTCGAACCACTGCGCCAAGCGGTCGTCACAGATGTGAAGATGTCTGGTCGCCAAGGATGTGATCAAATGACTTCCAACTCCTCCTATTCAGGTCTTGTGTACCTAAAGGTGCTCCCTCACCGGGAGCATTCGCGTGTCATGTAACATTATAAATTCGACTTTGAGCATTATATTACAATACTACCTCCCTGACTGACGAGCATTCGCGTATAATGTAACATTTAGTATAGATTTGAAAGCGCATTGATGTTACAAGTTGTATCAAGATATTATACATTGTATCATTACAAGGTGCGCATTGTAAAGCTCGGTTCTCCTCCTTCACTGATGTAAGCTCGTTTTGTATCATTACAAGGTGCGCGCTGTTTTTCTCCCTCACCGATGTAATACTCGAATCTGTAACGTTACATTACACGAGAATGCTCCCCGTGAGGGAGCACCTTAACCTTCTGTTTTAAAGGGTTCTTGATACGACTTAAGACGCACTGACAATGCTTCAACGGTTTAGCTCAAGTTTGTCGACTATTCCAGTTTTAATATGTCACTTAAAACGCGTAAAAGTATCAAGACTTATAATATACCAGTTAAACCTGGTCACGCTTCTATGTAGCTCATAAATAATAATTTCCCGTTCCCGTGGGAACTTCTAAAGCAAAAACTGCAGCAATGGCTCTGAAAAATCAATACTCCTAGCCAGGAATCAGATCCGTTGATTGTGGAAAACAAAACACACTGTATTATAACACTATTTTATTGGGTTGCTTATAAGAATCAAAATCTGGGAAGTAATTACATAAGGCATACTAAATGGAAGAGCTCGTTTCATCTTTCAACGTGTTTGATTCCTGGCTAGGAACATACTTTTCAAACTTCCAATGATACAGTTTTACTTGCCATCAAAATCGGACCTGACAGTCCTTTGAGTGTTTTTCGCTATCCCTAATAGTTAAGGATTTGGTCATCCATGCCTACTTGAAAAAAAAACACCCTGATATTTTTATGAAAGCCTTATTGTTATATGTTCTCGGCAGGTTACTGATGAAGCTGGGTACGGATATCCTGGGCTCTGTTCAGAGCAAGATCATGAAGACGTTAGATGTGATACACGAGTGCTTCCCCGCCGAGTTGCAGCTACACAATATATTCAGGTATGTTGGCCACCTGCTGGCGATCGCTCAGTGGTCGAACGCGCGTGTAAAAACACAAGCTGTGCAGGTTCCAACCCCGGCTCGCACCTCAGGAGTATGCGGACTACCTAATGTGTTCAAATACTTTATTAAATTATTGGTTATCCCGAAAGGCAACATACTGTAGTTAATTTATTTACCGTATCAGACCTTTTAGTCAAAGACGACGGAAAACTTCCGTATCGGAAACGACAGTTTCCGTCATTCTTCTAATTCATTTGCATAAGAAGAGTAGGTCACCCCTGGTCTCTGTATCCTATTTAATATAAGCTACTGGCGTTAAAAATAAATGTATAAAATTCAAGCACGCTAAGGCCGTATTAATAGATCGATGTCAAATCTGATAGCTATCTTGGTAATGTCATTAGAGTACGAAATGGCATGTGAAATGGGTACTCAAGACCATTCCCAGACCCGAGATGAAAATACAAATACAAATTGGCAATTTTTTTTTTCTTATGTTTACCCACCGGATCGAAACGCGACTTCGACTGAGAGGATCGGGCAAGAAACTCAGCATGTCTTTATAAATTTTGTTATATTTCTTTTGTTTTTTGTAAGTGCCCCCGTAGTCCTAAACAAATTAAACGATTTGAATTAGAGTATTGGTCTGGTGTGATAGGTTCCTGGCGGACGGCGCGACAGCCCCGACGAGCAAGACCAAGGCGGCCGCGCTGCGGTTCCTGGCCGACTTGGCGCACGACTACTGCACGCCGGCGAGCCTCGCCGCCGCGCTGCACGGTAACCACCATCACTACACACACTTAGCATTCATTGGACATCGTTTTGCAAAACGGAATCAACCCACATGCACCGCTGTAGACCAAAACCAACCTTGTGTTAGTGGTTTTAGGTTGATTTTAGTTTGTAGAAGTGTACTATACAACGTGTTAATGAAATAACCCAAATTCTGAGATAGCCCAACTTGTTGAAGTGACGCTTCTATAGGGATGTTCGGGGCGTTCGCCGCGCGGCCTCTCTGTCCGTGAAAAACAGATATATTATAGTGCTAATCCAATTTTTTTTTATTGCGATATAGCAAGTATTTGACCACAATCTCACCTGATGGTAAGTGACGATGTGGTCTACGGCGGTGCAAACTTGCCTAGAAGGTACCTGTTCACTCTCGACTTGAAAACATCCAGGTTATAGTCAACCGGGAACAAAGACGCCGGCAAGGTGTTCCATTCCTTGGCAGTTCGCACAATAAAAGTGGAAGCGAAACGCTTGGTACGAACTGAAGGAATGTCCACGGTGTATGGATGCATTGTATGCGTGCGTCTTGTCGTCCGATGGTAGAATGGAGATGGGGGAATTAACTCGTGTAATTCCATCGCACACTCCCCGAAATGTATTCTGTAGAAAACTGATAGGCTGGCAACCCTGCGTCGGTGTTCCAGGCTCTGCAACTTAGCCTGCACTAGGGATTCGCTGCCAATAAGCCTTCTAGCCCGCTTGTCTATTGAGTCCAGAGCCTTCAGCTGATACTTAGCTGAACCATCCCGAAGATGGCTGCAGTACTCCATACACGATCGGACTTTAGCTTGGTATAGGTTTAGAAGCTGCCCCGGTGTGAAGTACCGCCTGACCTTCCCCAGGATGCCCAGCTTCATTGCAGCAAGTTTGGCTTTGGACTCAATAAAGGGACCGAAATAGAGCTTAGAACTGAGTGTAACACCCAGCAGCTCAAGATGGTCCCTCACGGGCACAGATACATTCCGGAAAGTCGGAGTCAGTAGGAATGGACTCCGTTTTGCAGTGAACGGACACGCTTGGGTCTTGGAAGCATTGAACTTAACCAGGTTGGCATCGCCCCAATCGGAGACTGCCTGCAAGGTCAAATTCAACCTTTCGACCATAGCCTCTCTTTTGGACTGAATCAGCGTTGCCCCGGCTCGTGCGTCGGAGAAGTATCTCTCTGATACTGTGCTGTCATCTGCATACCCAAAGATACCAGGTCTAAGAAGGTCGTTTATGTGCAGCAGGAAAAGAGTAGCAGAGAGAACTGACCCCTGAGGTACCCCGGCATTAATTGCCAATTGGTCAGATATGAAGCCGTCAAGGACTACTCGTATCGACCGTTCCCTCAGGAAATCTGATATCCAAACACACAGGGCTGCTGATATACCATAGGATGGAAGCTTGCTAAGAAGACTATCGTGCCAGACTCTGTCAAAGGCCTTCGAAATGTCAAGAGAGACGGCTATCGCCTCTCCATTCCTTTCGATGGCCTCGCTCCAAATGTGTGTGGCATACGCTAGAAGATCTCAGGTAGACCGATTCCGGGGAAAGCCATATTGTCGGTCACCGAGAAGGTCATTCGTTTCTAGGTATGCCAGGAGCCTACTGTTCAGTACACGTTCCATACTCTTGCAGAGTATGGACGTGACCGATATGGGTCTGTAGTTGGCAGGGTCAGCACGACTGCCCTTTTTCGGTACAGGTTGTACGTTAGCAAGCTTCCACGCCTTTGGTACCTGCCCAGTTTGAAGGGAGAGGCGGTATAAGCGTGTCAGTATAGGAGCAAGCTCTGGCGCACATGTCTTGAGGACTACTGCTGGTATTCCGTCGGGGCCACTAGCAAGAATGGCAAAATCATGATAATAAAAAAAAAATATCAGCATTTTTAACGTCCCTCTCCTGGGCACGGGCCTCCTCTCACAACGAAGAAGATAATACAGATATTGGGTGTTACCTGCTCACATTCTGTTGCTGTTCCTGAGAATGTACAACATCTTTTATTCATTGAAAAGAGTAACCATTGAGTTTCTTGCCGGATTTTCTCAGTGGGAGCGGCATTCCGAACCGGTGTTAGATTCTGACTGTTCATAAACGCTTTGTTGGCTTACAAGAATAAACCAATGTTAAGTTTGAGAGTAGCAATAAACAGTGATAGCCGATTGGTTAAGCGCGCGTCTTGCGGGCACCAGGTCTTGGGTTCAAACCCTGGCACGCACCTCTGGATTTTTCAAAATCTATGTGCGAATCATAATTTCTATAACATGATCACTTGCTTACGGTGAAGGAAAAACACCATGAGGAAACCTGCATATCTTAGATGATCTAACCAATTTTCGAAAGACACGCACTGGGCCAGCGTGGTGGATTATGGCCTGAATCCCCCTCGTGTTGAGGGGAGGCCAGTGCTCAGGAGTGGGACGTCAAAAGGGCTAAAATGTTGAGTTCAGTGGGTATATGTGCGGGTGTGGTCGGCAGGCGGCGCCACGGGCGTGGCGGGGCGCGCGCTCGGCAAGGTGTCCGCGCTGGCGGCGGAGCCCCGCGCGGGGGACGTGCGGCTGTGCGCGCGCCGCGCGCTCGCCTGCCTCTACGACTGCAACCCCGTGCCGGTCAGTACACACACACACACACGTACACACACACTCGCACACACTCACACACACGCACACACTCTCACACACACTACACGCATACATACCCACACACTCGCACACACTTGCACACTCTCACACACACTCTCACACACTCACACACACACACACATACTCGCACACACACACACACTCGCTCACACACGCACACACTCTCACACACACACTACACGCATACATGTGCCCACACACACTCGCACACACTGTCGCACACACTTGCACACACTCTCACACACTCGCACACACTCACACACTCGCACACACACACTCGCACACACACACACTAACGCACACACTAACGCACACACTCTCACACACACACACCACACGCATACATGCCTACACACACACACCACACGCATACATGCCTACACACACTTGCACATTCTCACACACACTTGCACACACTCTCACACACACACTCGCACACACTCACACACACACTCGCACACACTCAAACACACTCGCACGCACACACACACACACACACTCGCACGCACACACACACATTTTCACGTCCCTAAGGGGTAGGCAGGCGCACACAGCTAATGTAGATTTCATAGATGGTGTTTTAGTCTCTAATAGGGAGCGAGCCTGTTCTTTCTAGCCTTGAAAAATATGACTGTATTTTTATTAATTTTAATGATGATACTCAAAAACTGGTGTTTTTAAATCGATCGCAAATCTGAGACCTTACTTGAGTACGCTTTGAGCTATGATTTTGTACTGAAATTGCATTATAATTATATTATTTATACGACGGCCGCACGGTTCACTAGACCAAGTGATTCGGGGTTCGATTACCGTCGAGGTTAATTTTTTTTATCAGAACCCTAGTTTTTTTCTAAAATTAAACTAACCGTAGTTACTCCTTATAATAGCAGCTATCTGCCAGCGAGAGACCCGTCAAAATCGGTCCAGCAGTTTTAGAGATTATATGGTCAATGTCACAGTTCACAGCGCTGATGAGCGAGCTGCCGCCGGAGACTCAGGCGCTGGTGAACAACGTGGTGCAGCAACACGTGCGGAGGACCTCCAGCAGTGAGTACACACTGAGTGCGGTAAACTCAAATAATACTCAAGAATATGCATTAGTATCGGCCGAGCAATGAGCAACGAAAAGCCCTATTTCATACGTACGTAAATAGTTGATTCTTGGGGTCCGAGGATAAGGACTTGTAGTTTGAGAGTAAAGTACTTGTAGTCTGAGGGTACGGACTTGGGGTCTGAGGGTAAGGACTTGTAGTTCGAGGGTAAGTACTTAGGGTCCGATGGTAAGTACTTGGGGTCCGAGGGTAAGTACTTGGGGCCGATACCAAGCTGATAACAGTCCGCTGGCCGGCAAAATGTCGACCGCCTAAGTAATCAAGGACTACCAATTTTTACACGAATATTAATGACCAATAGTTTTCCATTAGATAAGGTTCTAGTTGACATTAACAGTCGCGCGGGCTGGAAGCGACACTACTAGGTGAAACAGAAAGGGTATACTATTTTTTTTTGCAACTTTATAAATCAAAACTGTCATGTAAATCAAAATTATCTGCTTTGTGGGACACTTAAAGTACTAAAGGTTTTGTAGACTTGTGAAATCTGTCAACAGCTGCATCCCTGTAACACCTTTTGTTTTTCAAGTTTTCTCCAAAGCCGATAGTTTTAGAATTACAAAGTTAAGTTTTGAAAAAAACGTATACCCTTTCTGTTACAACCTGTATATACAATAAGCCTGACAGACTGTGAGTCAGTGTTAAACTCCCCCGCAGCCGGCAGCGACAGCCCGCAGCGCGCGGGCGGGGGCGGGGGCGGGGGCGGCGCGGGCGCAGCCAGCGCCGAGGACGTGTACTCCCGGATACGGAAGACCACCTCCGAGATACACACCTACACCGCGCAACACTCCAACGGTCAGTACTAACATCAACATTCTGTTTTGTTTATGTGAAACAATTATAATATAAAAAATAGCCCTTTTGACGTCCCATTCCTGGGCACGGCCCTCCCCTCAACACGAGGGAAATTCAGGCCATAATCCACCACGCAGGTTGGCGGATTTCACGTGGCTTTCGAAAATTGGTTAGATTTTCTAAGACAAGTTGGTAAGATGTTTTCCTTCATCGTATCACAGCGAGTGATATCCATTATAGAAATTATGATTCGCACATAGATTTCGAAAAATCCAGAGGTGCGAGCCAGGGTTAGCAAAAGCAGTGATAGCCGATTGGTCAAGAATGCATCTTAAGGAAACAAGTTTAAAAAAAAAACTAAAAATATAGAACCGACTTCATAAAAACCTGGGTGCACTAAAATACTAGAAATAACTAGGGACCATGTAGTTTTTTTTTTCATTTGTAGCCTGTTCACATTGTGTTGCTGTTTCTGAGAATGTACACCATCCTTTATTTTATTGAGAAGCCTGATCGCCTGATCTTCTCGGTGGAAGCAGCATTCCGAGCCGGTGGTAGATTCTGACTACTCATAAATGCTTTGTTGGCTTACAAGAATAATCTCTTAACACTTAAATTGAAAATTAAAAAAACCCCTGCTGCAACGACTTTCTAAACTACAAGAGAGCTGATAATTTTCAAACGGCTGAACCGATTTTTGGTCAGAATACGCTACTAACAAAAAATAAACAATATTAAAATCGGTTCATCCGCTTGGGCGCTACGGTGCCACAGACAGTCGCACAGATACATATTAAACTTATAAAACCCCTCTTTTTCGTGATGTCACAGCGGAGTGTGGTAACCACATGTCCAGTAAAGACTCCGGCATCAGCCAGATGTCGGACGTGACGCTGTCCAACAAGGGGGTCAACGGGGTGCCCAACGGACACTGCCACGCGTGAGTCTTATCAACATTTAAAAACGTCAATAGCTTAGTGATTAGAGGAGCTGCCCTCGTTGCCGAGAGGTTCCAGGTTCGATCCCCATCCTGGCCGTGAAAAAAAGTGTATTTCACCTCCAAGAGTGAGGTTTGTTGAATAATAATTTTGATGTCATAAGTGATGACGTCAGGAAGACATTGCCAAGATGGAATCATAAATAGATCTCAAGTCGTAACTCAAGTCGATTCCGGGCCCTAGGCCTGTATTATTAAGTCGGTTTCAAGTCTGACAGCCATCTTGGAAATGTCATTCTTATATCGTAGCAGTACAAAATCACACGCCAAAAGTGTACTCAAGACTCTTAGACTGCAAAGATTTCATTTCCAAGATCGCTCTCGGAATTGAGATGGTTTTATTATTCCGGGCCCTGGTGCGTGTGGTGTATGTGGTGTGTGCGCAGCTCGCAGGTGGCGCGCGCGGCGTCGGCGGACAGCTCGGAGGCGGAAGCGGAAGCGGAGGGCGGCAGCACCAAGGAGTCCTCCCCCGTGCCGCACGGCCGCCCCCACGCGATGCAACACGGGTCTGAGCCCTCACATTTATTTATGTTATTAAGTAACATGGTCAGTGACCAATTACGCAGACTTTTTTATATTTGACGACCCCTTTGCGCAGTGGTTCGAGCGTAGGCCGCTCGGCCCACTGCGCCGGGTGGTTGCGGGTTCGATTCCCGTCGGGGTAAATTTCGGAAATGACCTTTCCGTAATTTGCCCTGGTCTGGGTGTTACCGGGATCGCCTGCAGTCCATTGTACGGTACCCATAGTACAAGCGTTGCTATTCCCATTGTAATTCCCAGTGCCTGTCAATGTCGCACACTACACACGTAAAATGGTGACAATCACAAGTTGACAATGTTATTAAAATGTTGACAGCTCTGCTTCTTGCACTGGAATGTTGGCATTACTGTTTCTTGCACTCGTGCAAGCAAAAGTCGACTCAGAGGTGGTTAACCTTTTAATTCCCTGACTGTACAATGTACATACACATCTCGTCTAGTCTTCCTATATGCTTTCCATTTAATCAACCACGTTCTGCTACTCTGTATAGGACTCAATTTCCTATACAGATTCAGTGGCATTAATCATGTTTTCACAGTGTTCCCCCACCAAAGTAAAGTGTTTATCTTCCCTAATAAAATATATTTTATTACAGCGAGTACAACTCGAGCCTCGGCCGCGATAAGATACGGCCGTATGAAACCGACGAAAACGGATACATTATCACTAAATGTGAGTATACCTTGTTTAGTTTCAACTCTAGCGAGCTATCAGCGTAATTTGCGGGGTGAAAAGGACGTCGTAACGAAAACTGATACCATAGGTTCAAGTCATGATTCTAGACCCTTCAGAGTTGGAATTTTCCGTCGATATTTTCATGAAATATGCTATATATTTTTGCATTTTTAAATAGATTTTAGCATGACATGCGAGATATAATTTACCATGCAGTTTAATTTATAAAATAGCAATTATTGATTTATTTATGTTACAACACACGAGATAGATTTATACAATGATTTAATGATAATATCAATTATCGTGCATCCGATTTTCATATAAACTTTCATGCCCTATGTAACCCTTTAAAAAAATAATAGTTGTAGCCCTTTTCAACATCCCACTCCTGGACACGGGCCTCTCCTCAATACAAAGGGAATTTAGGCCATAAACCGCAACGCTTGCCCAGACTTCCAAAAATTGCTTAGATTTTGTAAGATAAAGGAATCTTTTATTTATTACAAACTAGCCGTGCCCCCCGACTTCGTCCGCGTAGTATTTAACGTAACAAAAATTTCGGGATTATCGGGATAAAAAGTATCCTATATGTTAATCCCGGTTATAAACTATCTGTGTTCCAAATTTCATCCAAATCCGTTCAGTAGTTTTTGCGTGAAGAAGTAACAAACATACATACATACATACATACATCCACACTCACAAACTTTCACATTTACATACACACATAATATTAGTAGGATAAATAATACAAATGAATGATGCTGGATGTGTGTATGTGCGTGGTGGCAGCGGGGCTGCGCGAGCCGGAGGTGCTGGAGGCGCTGTGCCAGCTGGACGCGTCGCACGCGCCGCCCGAGCAGTGGGAGCGGCTGCTGCTCGCCACGCACGAGCTGCTCAAGTACGGCGACTGCGTCAAGCCCAAGGAGTACTTCAAGTAAGCTCATACGTACTTCATAGGGCCTATACACACTTCGTTTATAAACGCGCTGTCGACGCGCGTTTAAAAAAGTAGTGTGCACAAGCCAGGGTAAAAGCAAGTCAGGGTAAATTTCGGAAATTGCCTTTCCATAAGTTGCCGTGGTCTGGGTGTCACCGGGATCGCCCCCAGTCCATTGTACGGTACCCATAGTACAAGCGTTGCTTAGTTTGGGACCGTACAGTTGGTGTGTTCGTCTGGCGATTTTTATTATTTATTGTTATACCCTGGACTTCGTTTGCGAAGAATCATAATATTAAGTAGCCTATATCTTCCAAAGTCTAATCTATCTCTATACCGCATTTGGTTCACCGGTTTAGCCGTGAACACGTAACAAATAGACGAGAGTTACTTTTGCATTTATAATATTGATAATGTAGCTTTCTATCAGTGAAAGAGTTTTCAAAATCGCATCGATCAATTGACTACAGCTGATATACGAGCCCCATCGGGGTTGTACCAACCTCTATAATGTTTAATTAAGTGTTCCCATAGGCCTAAACTATTTGAATTCGTAGAAATATAGTGCGGGTGGCGCTGGCCGCGCTGTCTATGGACGAGTCGTCCGGCGACAAGGACAACACTGACAACGCCGGCGGCGCGACACAGACTTCCGGTAAGCATGCCAAACATATCGCTAGACTTTTCTTTCTATAACTCGGCTTCCTGCCTCACCTGACGTGTCGGGTCCCAAGTATTCACACTCCAAGACTATCGGCCGTTTTAATGGAGAACATTAAATTAATATGCTCTGCCTATTACACTCCTATTTAGGAAATCCTTAGCCACTGGAACTGTTCCTCAAATCTGGAAATCGGCATTTATCACGCCAGTGTTCAAAAAAGGGTCTAAGACTGAGGTCACCAATTACAGACCAATATCTAAACTGTGTGTTATAGCTAAGCTATTTGAGAGAGTGGTCTACAACCAGTTATATTCCGCTGTGGCTAATTCCTTTAGTCCCTTTCAGCACGGTTTCTTGAGAGGTCGGTCAACCGCTACGAATCTAGCCCTTCTTAATGATTATATAACTATCGCCATGCATAACGGTAAACAGGTTGATGTCGTTTACACAGACTACAGCAAGGCATTTGACAGAATTGATCATATTATACTATTGCACAAGTTAGAGCATCATATGGGTGTGCGTGGCGACTTGCTTAGGTGGATCTCATCCTATATTGACAATAGAACACAAGCCGTAGTGATCAATAACTACATATCTAGTTGGGTTCCTATACCAAGTGGAGTTCCTCAAGGTTCTCTTCTTGGACCATTGCTCTTTGTAGTCTATGTAAATGATATCGATAGTTGTTTTCAAACTTCAAACCTGCTATGTTTCGCTGATGACATGAAAATCTATTCCGTCATATCATCGGCTAATGATGTAATTGCCCTTCAACATGATCTGTGTCGTTTAGAGGATTACTGTAGCTCCAACAAACTCGATCTTAATCCATCAAAATGTTCTGTCATATCGTTCACTCGTAAACTTAACTCCTTGTCTAGTAGTTATACCCTACAGGGGCAAATACTTCCGAAAAGTAATGTCATCCGTGACCTGGGCGTATATCATGATTCTAAACTGTTGTTTGATGTTCATATTAATAATATTATAAATAAAGCCTCCAAAGCTCTTGGTTTTGTCATGCGCATGTCCAAATTTTTCAACGAGGTTAAGACCATGAAGATATTATACTGCACTTTTGTCAGAAGCCATCTCGAATACGCATCACAGATCTGGAACCCTTGCTACAACAAATATATAGATCGAATTGAAAGTATACAAAAACGGTTTATCAAATACCTGTGCTATCGACAAAAAATGGCATATCACTCACTCAATTACTATGATCTCTGCAAGAAGTTCCATCTGCTACCCCTGAAAAATCGACGCGACATCGCTGACTTCCTATTCTTCCTAAAAATACTTCGTAACAAAATTGATTCCCCTGAGCTACTTAGTAAATTCGCTTTTAATGTACCCCTTAAATCTCCTAGATTCAATCCACCTATTCGTATTCCTTACGCATCTACAAACTATAGGCAAAACACTTACATTGTACGAGCAAGCAAGTATGTTAATGAGATATGCAAGCAATGCGATCTGGATCTCTTCACTTGTAGTGTTAACTCGGTTAAGCAGTGCCTAAGCCAACAATTTTTTTTACCTTCCTGTAGGACTTAAGTGGTAATCTAACAACTAATGTAATTATTATTTTATTCCGACTCTTCCTGCAGAGTTTAGTTTGTTATATTTACTTAGATTAATAATAATAATTATTATTTTTTTTGTTTACACCTTTGCTACTTTTTCAACTGCTATTCGTGAAGACCTATAATTGGCTTTTTGAGTTTTTACTTGAATCTATAATTGTTATTTCTAGCTGTTGGTCTTCCTATGAATAAAAAAATAAAAAAAATAAAATAAAATATGATAAGTTGATTGATTAATTAACTAAATTTATCTCCTTAATATAGGATTAGGTCGTAAAACAGCATAATATGGCAGCATATACTTTGTAGGGTTTGCTGACACGTCTACTAGGATTGGTTTTAAAACGCCGTAACAGGCTGTTTCGGGAGTCCGAAATAATACTCGCTGGGAGAGTTTAGATGAGTGTTAATAATGAAAATTTAATCGAAATTTGAATACTTTATTTAAAAATGCTTCTCTACAATCTCAAGTGGTACGCAAAATGTTTATGAATTGTTTTTCTTAAATATTGGTAGCTGATGCAGTATACACAGTAGTGTTGTAAGCCCCTCCCGGTTGGAGTGTATCTTAAGGGGCACTATGACTTAAGTTGTGTTAGCGCCCCTAAGGGTACACACTGACCCCTCCCCCTCTGCGCAGGCTGGGGCTCGGCGCAGGAGCGCGCGGCGGCGGAGGCGGTGAAGGTGCTGGTGTGGCTGTGTCGGCGCGAGGAGACGCGCCCGCAGTGGAGGGACTACTTCGACCTCATCCTGCTCAAGCTCATCCACGCGTACGAAGCGCTCAGCAAGGAGGTCATGCGCGCCGTGGAGGCGGGCATGCCGCACGTCGCGCACGCGCTGCCCGCGCACCAGGTACCGACCCACTGCCGCCACCACCACCACCACCACCACCACCACCACACACTGCCGCCACCACCACAACACAACCAGGAGGTCATGCGCGCCGTGGAGGCGGGCATGCCGCACGTCGCGCACGCGCTGCCCGCGCACCAGGTACCGACCCACTGCCGCCACCACTACCACCACCACCACACTGCCGCCACCACCACAACACAACCAGGAGGTCATGCGCGCCGTGGAGGCGGGCATGCCGCACGTCGCGCACGCGCTGCCCGCGCACCAGGTACCGACCCACTGCCGCCACCACCACCACCACCACCACCACCACCACACACTGCCGCCACCACCACAACACAACCAGGAGGTCATGCGCGCCGTGGAGGCGGGCATGCCGCACGTCGCGCACGCGCTGCCCGCGCACCAGGTACCGACCCACTGCCGCCACCACCACCACCACCACCACACTGCCGCCACCACCACAACACAACCAGGAGGTCATGCGCGCCGTGGAGGCGGGCATGCCGCACGTCGCGCACGCGCTGCCCGCGCACCAGGTACCGACCCACTGCCGCCACCACCACCACCACCACCACACTGCCGCCACCACCACAACACAACCAGGAGGTCATGCGCGCCGTGGAGGCGGGCATGCCGCACGTCGCGCACGCGCTGCCCGCGCACCAGGTACCGACCCACTGCCGCCACCACCACCACCACCACCACACTGCCGCCACCACCACAACACAACCAGGAGGTCATGCGCGCCGTGGAGGCGGGCATGCCGCACGTCGCGCACGCGCTGCCCGCGCACCAGGTACCGACCCACTGCCGCCACCACCACCACCACCACCACACTGCCGCCACCACCACCACACAACCAGGAGGTCATGCGCGCCGTGGAGGCGGGCATGCCGCACGTCGCGCACGCGCTGCCCGCGCACCAGGTACCGACCCACTGCCGCCACCACCACCACCACCACCACACTGCCGCCACCACCACAACACAACCAGGAGGTCATGCGCGCCGTGGAGGCGGGCATGCCGCACGTCGCGCACGCGCTGCCCGCGCACCAGGTACCGACCCACTGCCGCCACCACCACCACCACCACCACACTGCCGCCACCACCACAACACAACCAGGAGGTCATGCGCGCCGTGGAGGCGGGCATGCCGCACGTCGCGCACGCGCTGCCCGCGCACCAGGTACCGACCCACTGCCGCCACCACTACCACCACCACCACACTGCCGCCACCACCACAACACAACCAGGAGGTCATGCGCGCCGTGGAGGCGGGCATGCCGCACGTCGCGCACGCGCTGCCCGCGCACCAGGTACCGACCCACTGCCGCCACCACCACCACCACCACCACACTGCCGCCACCACCACAACACAACCAGGAGGTCATGCGCGCCGTGGAGGCGGGCATGCCGCACGTCGCGCACGCGCTGCCCGCGCACCAGGTACCGACCCACTGCCGCCACCACCACCACCACCACCACACTGCCGCCACCACCACAACACAACCAGGAGGTCATGCGCGCCGTGGAGGCGGGCATGCCGCACGTCGCGCACGCGCTGCCCGCGCACCAGGTACCGACCCACTGCCGCCACCACCACCACCACCACCACACTGCCGCCACCACCACAACACAACCAGGAGGTCATGCGCGCCGTGGAGGCGGGCATGCCGCACGTCGCGCACGCGCTGCCCGCGCACCAGGTACCGACCCACTGCCGCCACCACCACCACCACCACCACCACCACACTGCCGCCACCACCACAACACAACCAGGAGGTCATGCGCGCCGTGGAGGCGGGCATGCCGCACGTCGCGCACGCGCTGCCCGCGCACCAGGTACCGACCCACTGCCGCCACCACCACCACCACCACCACACTGCCGCCACCACCACAACACAACCAGGAGGTCATGCGCGCCGTGGAGGCGGGCATGCCGCACGTCGCGCACGCGCTGCCCGCGCACCAGGTACCGACCCACTGCCGCCACCACCACCACCACCACCACACTGCCGCCACCACCACAACACAACCAGGAGGTCATGCGCGCCGTGGAGGCGGGCATGCCGCACGTCGCGCACGCGCTGCCCGCGCACCAGGTACCGACCCACTGCCGCCACCACCACCACCACCACCACACTGCCGCCACCACCACAACACAACCAGGAGGTCATGCGCGCCGTGGAGGCGGGCATGCCGCACGTCGCGCACGCGCTGCCCGCGCACCAGGTACCGACCCACTGCCGCCACCACCACCACCACCACCACACTGCCGCCACCACCACAACACAACCAGGAGGTCATGCGCGCCGTGGAGGCGGGCATGCCGCACGTCGCGCACGCGCTGCCCGCGCACCAGGTACCGACCCACTGCCGCCACCACCACCACCACCACCACACTGCCGCCACCACCACAACACAACCAGGAGGTCATGCGCGCCGTGGAGGCGGGCATGCCGCACGTCGCGCACGCGCTGCCCGCGCACCAGGTACCGACCCACTGCCGCCACCACCACCACCACCACCACACTGCCGCCACCACCACAACACAACCAGGAGGTCATGCGCGCCGTGGAGGCGGGCATGCCGCACGTCGCGCACGCGCTGCCCGCGCACCAGGTACCGACCCACTGCCGCCACCACCACCACCACCACCACACTGCCGCCACCACCACAACACAACCACGAGGTCATGCGCGCCGTGGAGGCGGGCATGCCGCACGTCGCGCACGCGCTGCCCGCGCACCAGGTACCGACCCACTGCCGCCACCACCACCCCCACCACCACACTGCCGCCACCACCACAACACCACCAGGAGGTGATGCGCGCCGTGGAGGCGGGCATGCCGCACGTCGCGCACGCGCTGCCCGCGCACCAGGTACCGACCCACTGCCGCCACCACCACCACCACCACCACACTGCCGCCACCACCACAACACAACCAGGAGGTCATGCGCGCCGTGGAGGCGGGCATGCCGCACGTCGCGCACGCGCTGCCCGCGCACCAGGTACCGACCCACTGCCGCCACCACCACCACCACCACCACACTGCCGCCACCACCACAACACAACCAGGAGGTCATGCGCGCCGTGGAGGCGGGCATGCCGCACGTCGCGCACGCGCTGCCCGCGCACCAGGTACCGACCCACTGCCGCCACCACCACCACCACCACCACCACACTGCCGCCACCACCACAACACAACCAGGAGGTCATGCGCGCCGTGGAGGCGGGCATGCCGCACGTCGCGCACGCGCTGCCCGCGCACCAGGTACCGACCCACTGCCGCCACCACCACCACCACCACACTGCCGCCACCACCACAACACAACCAGGAGGTCATGCGCGCCGTGGAGGCGGGCATGCCGCACGTCGCGCACGCGCTGCCCGCGCACCAGGTACCGACCCACTGCCGCCACCACCACCACCACCACACTGCCGCCACCACCACAACACAACCAGGAGGTCATGCGCGCCGTGGAGGCGGGCATGCCGCACGTCGCGCACGCGCTGCCCGCGCACCAGGTACCGACCCACTGCCGCCACCACCACCACCACCACACTGCCGCCACCACCACAACACAACCAGGAGGTCATGCGCGCCGTGGAGGCGGGCATGCCGCACGTCGCGCACGCGCTGCCCGCGCACCAGGTACCGATCCACTGCCGCCACCACCACCACCACCACCATTCGGCACGCTTGGGTTTCTATACAAATCGTGATACTAGCGTTATCAATGTAAATCGTATATCTGTGAGTCGTACCTAGGTCCGCTTGTGCCCGCAGGTGCTGGCGCTGCTGAAGCCGGTGATCCGCACGCGCGGCTACCCCACGTCGCTGTGCGCACTGAAGCTGGCCGCCGAGGTCGCCAAGGCGCGGCCGCACGAGCTCACCGACGACCTGGTCGCCAGCCTCATGGAGGGCGTCGGACAGGTGAGCTGGGATACAACAAAACACCTGTGAACAGTCAGAATCTACCACCGGCTCGGAATGACGATTCTACAGAGAAAAACCGAACCGAAGTGGTTCGAGCGTAAGCCGTTCGGCTCACTGCACCGAGGTTCGATTCTCGCCGGGGTCAAATTTTGGACTTTTCGTAATTTTCCCTGGTCTGGGTGTCTCTGGGATCGCCCCCAGTCCATTCTACAGTACCCATAGTACAAAAAGTTGCTTAGTTTGGGACCGTTCAGTTAGTGTGTCAGTCTAGCGACATTTATTTATTTATTTAGCGGCTGGGAATGACGATTCCACTGAGGAAAACCGCTTGACGATCGTTTGGCGCAGTTCGACCGTAGGCCGCTCGGCTCTCTGCACCGAGGTGGTTGCGGGTTCGATTCCCGACAGAGTTAATTTCGGGAATAGCCTTGTCGTAATTTGCCCTAGTCTGGGTGTCTCTAGGATCACCCCCAGTCCATTGTACAGTACCCATAGTACAAGCGTTGCTTAGTTTGGGACCATACAGTTGGTATGTACGTCTGGCGATATTAATTCGGCGAGGAACTCTAATGTTACTCTTTTCATTACCATTAATTGTGCGGTGTTGCAGCTGGCGGATCACCAGAACAGCGCGGTGCGCAAGGCGGCCGTGTTCTGCATGGTGGCATTCACCTTCGCGCTGGGCGAGGAGCGCATGCAGCCGCATCTCAAGCATCTGTCCGTCAGCAAGTGCCGGCTGCTGCAGGTGAGACCACAGACCCAGCATCAATCACATGCCCATTCAATAAACCCACAAAAAATCCGTTAACAATAACTTTACAAAGCGTTTTGATTTGCAAAAGTGCTTTTTATTAGTACTGTTATGCTAAATTAATAACAACATCAGTACTACAAAGCAAGTTTTGTTAATATAAATGCTTTGTGAAGTTATTGTACAAGCGGTGTGAATGATAAATTAATAATTATTTATAGTTATTAATGTCTCATGACACTAAGGCCCGTATCAAACGTAGTAAAAGTCAAATCGTAGTACTGATGCTGTTGTTAATTTATAACAACAGTACTAAAAAGCACTTTTTCATTACTCATACTCTGAAAGTAGGTCTGAAGTTGCCTGAGGAGTGGGTTGAAAGTAATACTTTTCCGGCCCGGGAGAATCGCTTATAACTGAAAGCTGTCAAATTATAAAGAAAAAAAAAACTAGTTCCATTTTTACATTTCTATGGAACCATGTTCAAACTTTTTCTACAGTCACTCAATTACAGCACGATGTAAAATTGAAATAACATAAAGTTAAGTATTAATTAAATAATATATATTTTTAAATGACTTAATTATAATTTAGTTTCAAAAATTTCTTTAAAATAACATAGTTTTGGGCAAAATATTTAAAGATGAAAATGAAAAATACTGGCTAAATAATGAAGTTGGCCGGCCAACGAAAAAAAAACAAAATAGGCGGCAATCCGATCTTTTTTTTTCGAGTTGTAGTGTATTGTTCATACTTCCTTGTATTATTTCTTTAGCCAATTCCTGTTTTTATTTTTACTTTCCTTGTATTCGTAATGAAAAGCACAGTGTTTACCTCGGGTGAAAGACTTATTTTGTCTTTCATCACTCGTGTAACAATGTACTATTGTACATAAAAACGCTTTGTAAAGTTATTGTATACTTATTTTTTGTGAGTTTATGCAAAGCTAATGTTACCTGACGGTGTGTCCAGGTGTACATCAGCAAGCACCGCGACGAGCACGTGCGCGGCGGGTCGGGGGGGAGCGGGGGGAGTGGCGGGGGGAGCGGCGGGGGGAGTGCGGGGGGCGCTCCCCCCACGTAGCGGCGCCGCCGGCGCGCGCGCACCGCCTCCCGCGCCACGCAGACCGACCTGCCGCACACGTAGCACTGCCGCGCCGGACACAGGCCTGACATCTGGTGGACCCACAACGAGACTAGCATCAGGCCGCTGTTCCTGTATCGATCTCAAGTCTGAGAGCGGTCTCGAGTACGCTTTTGATGTGTCATTTCGTACTGGTAGCAAGCACAGATATAGATTTAGATAGATAACGCAAATGTATGTACTCAGCGTGTCCGAAAACCCCGACCTAGCGTCGAGGTTGGTCGCCGATAGCTTACAGTCCTCGCGACTACAGATATAAAAATATGAGTTGGAGCGAGAGAATCGTAGCGGACGGAGGGGCATCGGCGGCATCGGTGTCTTTGAATCGGATTGGATTTCCCGCCATCTGTGACGTCACAGTAAGTGTTAAAAATTTGGCACGCTTGGTTTCAATACAAATCGTGATACTTGCGTTATCTATGTAAATCTATATCTGTGGTAGCAATTCATTTCTGAAGTGTTTTTTCTAGTTTGCCCTAGTCCGGGTGTCCCTGCGATCGCCCCCAGGCCTCTACGGTACCCATAGTACAACAGACGTCAGCTGTATGGCCCAGTTGGTGTTAGTCTGGCGATATTTATTTATAATTTAATTAATATTCCAGTACCAAATGACATGTGAATAGTTTATTAAAAATCGCTCCCAGATTTGAGGTCGACTCGTCACCGCTAACCAATTCAACTGTCGAATACTCTAACAATAATGAGCTGCGCATACGCTTAGATACGAAAAACGAAAAATAATGACTCAAACTCAAAATTGTTTTTATTAATGTAAGCCAACAAAGCATTTATGAATAGTCAGAATCTACCACCGGTTCGGAATGCTGCTTCCACTGAGAAGATCCGGCAAGAAACTCAATGGTTACTCTTTTCAATTAATAAAAGTCAAATTAAAGTCCTTTGACGTCTCAACAACGCATATTTTAGTAATATTCACAAGTATCATCTTAAACAGTTCATAAATCGGCGTAAATGTAAGATTATTATATGAATAGTAGTTCTGTTAGCCGCTCTAGCTAAGCTAAATACTTGAGCTAGAGATGGTATCATAACAATAGTTAGGCAGGACGGTGATCCCGATTCCACCTCTGTTAAAAACCCTTCTAGAATATTGCCGCATTTATTCAAAGATTCGCATTTCTCTCGATAGACCAATGAAATTACATTCCAAAATAACAACACCATAGTTTAGCGCTCAGTCCATCCGAGACACCACCCTGTATACGGCCCCTTAAATACACTATGGCACGGTCGCTGATCACGAAGAAATTCGTACAATGACCTGTTATTACCTGTCTCTGTCACTCCCGAGTAAATCTAATACGTCTCGCTCACACATTTGCCGGTCACACGTAGTTCACGGCAACTGTGTGAGCGAGACGTATTAGATTTACACGGGAGTGACAGAGACAGGTAATAACAGGTCATTGTACGAATTTCTTCGTGATCAGCGACCGTGCCATAATTTGACATCATTATGTTTATACATAGTCTGGTGATGTACAAGAGATGTTTTATACAATATTTTAAGATACGAGGGGGATTGGTATATTAAAATGTTGTACAAAACAATACGAAGAAATTGTTTATTGGTACGAAAATTGATTGGAAATCATGTCTTATTGCCTACGAAATAAGGTTGCCGCGGTATCAGCTTAGCATTTTTATTATTATTATTACAAATAATCCACTACCGTTTGTACTGGTCTACTAAACTCACGGACTCTATAAGCTTAACTAATCTGATTTATGAGAGGGACAAACAAGCAGCCTAGTGTCCCTTTCTTTGTATAGCTGTCCCACTCTGTCAGGTGTCCGACCAATCAATTTTTGTGCCGAAAAAACAGTTTTTGTATAAGATGTAAATTGTCATTGTTGTACAAAGTTTGCTGCGAGTGTGATTGTATATGTTGGGCTTAATCAGTGACGTCATTAGCCCACTGTTGGGCACGCCTCCCCTCCACAGGGGGGTTACTAGTCCCCTGCTGGGCGTATCGTCCCTCCCAAGACGGGGGGGAACGCTTGATATTACTTAAGGTTTTAGTAAAATCTGGAATACGCATGCTATTTGTATTTTCAAGCGAAAACCCAGCGCACACTGGCTGACGGCAAACAACTTTATATTCAGTAAATAATAAAGATAACTAAGCTAATCGAATTGAGTTTAAATTCCATTGCTTTTTATTGTTTTCTTAATATAAAATTATGTCCGCTTGTGTCCGCTAGGTTTGAAAAGTGCTTGACAAAGAAGTTTGGTTCGAAACGATCAAATAATGCTTATAATGTGTATTCCAGGATTATTATTGTGATTGTATGAAGCGCGCTTCATAGGAATGCTAAATTAAAATATCAATGTCTCCAAAATAAACATAAAATGACATCACAGTCACGGTCAGATCGACAGAGAGAGACGTAGCGATACAAGGAAACGAGATACAACAGCAACATGTCCTGGTTTGTCATCATATATACTAGGTGAAACAAAAAGGGTATACTATTTTTTTTGCAACTTAACTTTGTAAATCTAAAACTATCGGCTTTGTGGGACAGTTGAAGTACTGAAGGTTTTGTAGACTTGTGAAATCTGTCAACAGCTGTAACACCTTTTGTTTTTCAAGTTTCCTCCAAGGCTGACAGTTTTAAAATTACAAAGTTAAGTTTTGAAAAAAAAAGTATACCCTTTCTGTTTCAACCTGTATATATATCTCTCTCTGCTGATACGCTTTGAATATCTACAGAGGTTTTGTCACGGGTTTTATAATTGTCGTAAGGAATGTCGTGACAAATGTCAAATATACTGTGATCTATGAAATTATGTACATTATCACGCTATCACGAATATAATAAGGGGTGGACAGAGAAGTTCAAACATGTAAATTATCTTATATATCTCTAAAATAACGCTAAATCATAATTTCATGTTCGTATTGGGATGCAATTATTCTAATCATCACACATTAATCATGAGAATAAAACATTTATATTTGTTATCTACCGGATAAATGACGTCAGATTTTGTGTTTTCATTTATTCGCCTCGGTGTGAAATTGTCTAATATAACTTTCAATGTTCGTAAATAATGATAATGGCGGGACGTGATAGCCAATCGGAAGGCACCCGGATATGTTCTACGGCCTCCTATTGGCTGAAATATAAATTAGATCGTGTTGCCATCATTGTTTACATTATACATCGGTAATATCTTTAATCATGATACAAAATGTAGATATTAAATAATTAATATTTTCTCATCGCAATGTTAAATTACTCAATAAATAAAAATATTAATTGTTATAAATACTAATTCGCCTTCTAACATAATAAAAATATATTTGAGAATAGTTCCGATTTAGTGGATCCGTTAATCGGACACCCCGGGTAACATTAGGGGAGTAGATAATGAAAAAAAAAATCTCCCGAAATAAGATTTTAAATTAATTTACAACGGCTTTACAAAGCATCAACAGGGCCAAAGTGATTTGTAATCCGATCGTAAGTGGATTGTAATTATAAATTTGGGCGACAAAACAGCATTTACTTTGAGTGAAGACTGGTATGAAAAGACATTCGTTTTATTACAACCAATGGATAGAGTTATAATTACTAATATTGCTGTGCGTCTCACACCCGTACTGTAAGAGCGGGACAGCAGTATTGTTGTTGAAAGGTGGCCCAGTGCCCTAGCTATCGCTAAGCCAAGTGCCCTGAGCAAAAATTAAATTGGGGGCCCTATTTAAGGTGAAGGCGCCTGTCTAGCCCGCGAAATTCAAAATTTTGGAGTATATTTATAGTTTATCCAAAATCTGAAAACATTTAAGACAACATTTTGTGATTTGCGACAAACACAGTATGCAGTGCGTTTATTAATACATTTATTTTACTCTAAATATTATCATGGTGGATATGATATTAGTAAATCACTAAATATACAAAATGTGCCTTTTATTATTGTCAGATTTTGAAAAAAAACCAAAAACACCTCAAAAAATATGACCTCGCGGGCTAGATGGGCGCTTTAGCCTTAAACTAAACTCATTACTTTCAAGGTGTAAAACTACTCCATCATCAGTTTCTTATAGCCCACGCTGGCGGTTTAATACTGAAACCTACTTAAATTGTTATTGATAAATGGATCTCAAATCTGAGAGCGATCTTGGCAATGTCATTCTTATGTCATTCCAGTAGAAAATGGCATGTCAAAAGCGTACTCGATATCGCTCGCAGACTTGGAATGTATTTATTAATATTTGTATGCCACTCCCCGCCGTGTCGGCGATGCTCGAGCAATACCATTTGTATTGCAATCATCTATAGGCTGTGGTAACTGCTTAACATCAAGCGGGGTCTAAGTTTGTTTGCCGACTTTAAAGAAAAAAAGAAAAAAATAGTTTTTGTAAGCCCCTTCAAATTGGACTTGTGTTTAAACTAACTAACTTAAACATTCGAATGTAGCACGTTCTATTATGATGGTATTTTTACAATTTGCTCCAGTCTGGGTGTCGCTGGGGTCGGTCCCAGTCCATTTGATAGTACCCAAAGCGTACAGCATTGTGTTATGTATGAGGTACGAACGGTTTGACGATATTACTGTATAAAAACACATCGATCCAATCGTGTTTACGTAAACATGAGAGTCTGTAGCTTTGTCTCAACATCCAAAGTTATTTCGTAGTTACTTGACGATTTAATTGTTCTAATCTTCTTTATATATAAAATTCCGGTGTGCGTGTGTGTGTAACTCGTCTCCTAAACGGCTTGACTGATTTTGATGATTTATTTTGTTCACTTATGGATCCACCTGGATGGTTTAGCTATAGTCTGACCCCGATAGGTGACGTTGTTGTGGATATACAAAAAATATGCAAGCGAAACCACGGCCAAAAGCTAGTAAATAATAAATGGTAACTCACAAATCGTTTTTTATATTATAATAATAATAAAACTCATCACTTGTCATTTTTTTATTTTACTTCTTTGTAACGCTTTAACTATCGTTGTAAGGCATTATTAGGTTTTTTTTTCAAATTCTTTTTGTAACCATATTTTATCTTATTTGTATGTCTTGTGTAATATATTTAAATTACGGCGTATAATACATTGATTGAGGTGAATACATATATCAGTGGCGAAAAATTGAACTAACACTGTCTCTATTAAAAATGACGTTTGATTATGACAGGTTTGCAAAGACACTGACGCCATTGTTGGAATACATTAATTTATTTTACCTCAATAATTGTATTGATTATGTTGCTAGAAAGCAGACAACAATGGTTTGAAATCGAAAGAATCTCATTTTTTTGTGTACTTTGTAGATTAGTAGGTGCTGAATTGGATTTTTAACGCACATAATGGCGAATAAAATAATCAACAAATTCCATAAACTAGGATAAAGATTATCCCATAAGCTTTCATCGTGATATAACTATTATATACCTAGATTCAAGGCAATGTGTACAGATGAAAAGATTCCAGAAAATATCGCCTTTGTATCCTTCTTGAGACGTGATCAAGTTAATCTTAGCGCGAGCTGGCACTGGCGACACCTGTGATGTTGTCTCTATCTTCTGTCGTCAAAATAACAGAGACGACAATATGAATCGGTGCACATGTGTCACAAGTGCTAACTCGCGATTAAAACAATTAAAAACGGTTTTATTTCACAACATTGTTGTCTGCACGTCACGAATTATGTTACATATTGTTTTGTTGCATTCCTAATATTGCCAAAAATGTGTTATTTATGATGTAATCATGTGCATGTGAAACGACATTATATGTAGTATGGATAAGGATTTACATTGAATGTAATAAAATTGTTGTAACTATTATGTTTATTCCAATTACTGTTGAAAAGTATTGAGTTGGATTGAGATGTTAATATTACTTTGTCGTTTATAATAACTTTGAATGTACGTATGTAGCTAGTGATTTTGAATATTCCTGCAACTAGGAATTTTCCCATCAATGGCAAATTAATTCCCAATCGTTGGAATCGCATTCCCAGTTTGTGGGAAATTTCCCAGCAATGGGAAACCTATTCCCAATCGTTGGAATCGCATTCCCAGTTTGTGGGAAATTTCCCAGCAATGGGAAACCTATTCCCAATCGTTGGAATCACATTCCCAGTTTGTTATTAACAACTTATTGTTAATCGTTACTGTTATTCCGAACGATGGGATTTATTTCCTAATTATTGGAAAAATATGTTTACAGTTGTCAATGCAACAAAACATGTGTAATATGATTTTAAATAATTAAAACAGCGCTCGATTGTATGTAAGGTATATTGGAATTTGAATCATTAATGACTGTCCCACCATTAAACTGAAAATATAATAAAGATAAGTATTCAGACTATGTTTGTATATATACAAAACATTTTCAGTTATATTACAAACATATAAACACGCAACTTGTATTATTAACTCTTGTTTATAATGTGGCTGAGTATTTGAACGACCGCTTGGCTCAGTGGTTCGAGCGTAGCCCGCTCGGCTCACTGCACATGGTGGTTGCGGGTTCGATTCCAACCGGGGCAAATTTCGGAAATGGCATTTTCGTAATTTGCCCCGGTCTGGGTGTCACTGGGATCGCCCCCAGTTCATTGTACGGTACCCATAGTACAAGCGTTGCTTAGTTTGGGACCATATACAGTTGGCGTGTCAAACGGATTTTTTTTCGTGTTATAAATTCAGGGATATGTCTGCTTAAATGTTAAGCAGTAACGCATATTATACCTTACGTACAGTCACGAGCGTGCGTTATGTATGAAGTGCATTTAAATAATAAACGCTTGCGTACGAGTGCGCGCGGGCGAATTACTTGCTGTATTTAAAATTTATTATTAATAATTGATTATTAATGTATGATAGTTACGAATAAAATGATTTTTAAGCCTTTATTGGTGTGGTTTTGTTGTTACAATCACCTACGTCATACTTTACGTACTATGAATAGTGGGTAATGGTAATTGGCGGTCACCCGTCCAGGGCCCTAACCACGCTAGCTACTCAAATCGTAATGGAAAAGCAAACGCTCGCGATTACGTTTCAAACGCTCCGCTTTTGACGTTTTGCTGACACCATACCATATCTATGTCAGTAGAACTCGTGAAGCTCGTGTCAGGACAACGTCAAAGCGGAGCGTTTGAAACGTAATCGCGAGCGTTTGCTTTTCTATTACGATTTGAGTAGCTAGCGTGGTTAGGGCCCTGAGGGCCTAGCCAAGATACAAACGTTTCGTTTCTATTCTCTTTCTACAATTGCGAACGCCTTAGCGTAAGCGAAGATAGCTAACGATAACTTGGTAGCCATGATGACATATCAACGCCGAACGCTAAATCTACAATGCCGATCGATAAAATAATATTTTTAGTCTGTGGTGAGCGTTCATAAACGTCAGTCATCATAACCAAAGAGAAATACATCATAACCTCAAAGTACTTTTGTATGTAAACAAGGTGCGAGCAGAATATTTGTTTTAATTTTATTAAGAGTTTTAAACCGTTGATTAGAAATGTACATGAGGCGCATCTTATAAATACTTACTGAAGTGGTTTTTGCCATGGAATACTTATTAAATGAAAACATGAACTCGAGCTAGCCCGGAACAGCTCGCGGCTTTACGAATTCATAGAAGGTACGTAAAACATTAGTAATTTCAATAATTCCCATGTTATTTAAGTCTGTCTCATACCTACTCGGACAAATTGTTCCTATCGGGGCATTTGCATTGTTCATTCAAGATTCAGATTATATGTTTCTCTAAAATAGTCTATCATAAATGTTCTAGTCACAGCTATATAGCTAGCGAGGCCCTAGCAAGGATTTTAAAGAAATAAAGTATTACTGTTTGTGGCAGGAACTGTGAGAGGTTATGTATTATTATATCACTTACATTTAAGTAACAAACAATATGTTTTGATTTCAGGAACAACATTATCTCCTGCTCACCTGCTATGTGATGTCTCTGGAGCGCTTCCACAGCTTCTAGATACCTAGAGCTCGTATTTAAGGACTTTTTTGCCATGGAATAATAGATGGAATCACAAACTTGAGCTAACCCGGAACAGCTTGCGGCTTTACAAATTCATAGAAGGTATGTATAAAGCATTATTTAGTAATAATTTCAATTATTCTCTTGTTATTTAATTCTGTCTCATACCTACTCGGAAAAATAGTTTCTATCGGGGCATTTGCATTGTTCATTCAAGATTCAGATTCTTTGTTTCTCTAAAATGGTCTATCTTAAATGTTCTAGTCACATCTATGTAGCGAATGATGCCGGAGCAAGGGGTTCAAAGAAGTAAAGTATGACTGTTTGTGGCAGGAACTGTGAGAGGTTATGTATTATTATATCACTTACATATTAAGTACTTAACAAACAAAATGTTTTGTTTTCAGGAACAACATTATCATGATTGAGGGGAAAGCTACACAATGCAGTAATTTTGTAGCAGATATGTCTGAGTGTCCCGGCCGGGTACGTGTGGCGCCGGCGCCGGCCGCCGCTGCTGGCTCTGCCGCGCGCGCACACAGCTCTTGAACAAGGCGCCAGTGTCGCGCGCACTTCGCACACTCAACCTCATCGCCGAGGATATAGACCTGTTCTCGTGTAATCTGAGTGAATTAACGAGGGTAGCATTATACATCAGTAGTTATAGATAATTAAGTATTGTTGAAACTTGGATTTTTGTTGCTTAGCAATTGCATTAGGTAAACCTGTAAGAATAGCTTTAAGTTTTAATAAATAAATAAAATAAAATCTCCAGCTGGCCTTTACTGTCATCCCTCATCCCTGTCTACTGAATTGATTAATTTAAGGAACAATATTATCATCATCTTTTTAGCCCAAGATGTCAACAGCTGCATATTTTACTTATATTGTATATAAATTCAATGTCAATCCGAATGCCAATACAATTTTTGTATTTCTAAAATTAGTAATGAACAAATGTGAGAAATAAAATAATCATTTAAGTGTACCTACCTATTGCCTACGATAATGCCAATATTTAGTTGTTTTCTTAAGAATTTACTATGTAAGACAGTGTGTTATTCAAAATAAAATTAATTAGGTACAACAGTGCCTTCCTACTGATCAATTATATTCCTAGTCCAGTGATATGTATATGAAATAAAATGAATTTTCAACGACATCACACATTTAATTATACCATGGAGCATTCGGCACTATGAAAATAATTAGTATTTATACACTGATTTTAAAGTTTTACACTACTTAGGTATTTCACCATTGACAATTCCTCGGTGTCTAAATAACCTCTTTTTCGGTTTTTAAACCACAATTCTTCATTTTACGCACACCACAACATATTTTAAAGTAAGCAAGTATTCATTTTGCATGCTATAAGTTAGGTATAGTCCAAACCATTCGTATATTTTAATTATTAAACACTACAATTTGCGTTGTTAACCACACAGCTGATTGCAAGCGGCCATGTTTTAGCGTTTTCTACAGGGTATTGGCGATCGCTTAGCTAGCGTTTATAAACTACGATATCGTTTCGTTAGCGCTTGTCAAAACAGCATGTTGGCTACGATTTGTACGGGACTTAGCGATCGGCATTGTAGAAACGCTTATATTCTATTCTATCATTTGAAACGAATAGCTATCTTGGTATTTTGGCTACGATTTTTCTATTCGTTTGTTCTGACCACGTGATTTAACGTTGAGATATGTCATTCCCATACATTTTTTTCGTTTTCTATTAGCGTTAACGATTGTAGAAAGACGTCTTGGCTAAGCCCACAGGTGGTGACTGCGTCGAGTGTATTTCGGGCACGTGGCTCGCTCACTACATTGGGAGGAAATAACAATGTACGTCTATCTACCCCTATACAGATATGATGGTGTATTGGTAAAAAATAACGTAATTCCTTATAAGTAACAAAGCCTGCAACCCGCCTGGTTAAGCAGTTACCGTAGCCTATAGATGCCTGCAATACTAAAGGTATTGCTCGCACGTGGCTGAAGGTGAGGCGGGCTGGACATTCGGCTCTCTTGTAGGTACGAAATGCAGCAGTAATAGCTACTTAAGGCTAAAGCACCCATCTAGCCAGCGAAGTTCAAATTTTTTGAGGTATTTCAGAAATTTTTCAAAATCTGACAATAATAAAAGGCACATTTTGTAATTCGCGACAAAAACAGTGCATTTATTAATATATCCAACTTACTCTAAAACATTTCAAGAACGACAGCTATCCAGATAATCTGGCAATTTTTGTATATTTAGTGATTAACTAGTATCTTATCCACCGTGATAACATTTAGAGTAAAAAAAATGTATTAATAAACGCACTGCATACTGTGTTTGTCGCAAATCACAAAATGTTGTCTTAAAAGTTTTCAGATTTTGGTTAAACTATAAAAATACTCGAAAATTTTGAATTTCGCGGGCTAGACAGGCTCCTTCACCTTAATGCTGGTCTTCTGTGGGAGGGTGGTATAATATAATAATAATATTATATTATACATATATAGCGGTACTAACCATCAATTAGCTACAGCCTGGGTTAGGGGTGTCCACTTCGAAAAAACATCGATGTTTTTTTCGATGCGATATATCGGAAGTGTGTATCGATGTCTTTCGATGTATCGGTTACAAACATCGATGTTTACTGAAAATCGAGTACTTTTTCTAACATAACATCACACCACAAAGCCCTCACCTAGTCAGCCCTCGGACACTCCACGCAAGCGTCAAGTTATAATTATTATACTAGGTACTCCTGCACCAGCACTGTCCATGTCTGCACATTTATTATGTGTGTTCAAGGATGCTGAATGTTCAAGAAATCTATATAACTAAGAAAAAATACTTTTCATGGTGTACGACCATACACGTACATTTACCGAAGCAGCAATCAAACTTTGACCCAAATGTTCACATTTACGCAAATTGTATTGCAACCAAAAACAGTTCGTCATCGGTCATTAAGCAAACCGCACGTTCTCACCCCTCATTAAATTCACTCCCATTACTTACGTTTAATGTCAGTTTTATAATATAACAACTTTTATCAGCTATATCAGTATTTCTATCAGCCCTACCCACAACCCCTATCAAACAAATTAGTACGGGCATCCCTGTACACATGGAAACCACCACTGATTCAATTATTGTTTATAAAAAAATAAAACCATGAATGAGAATGATTTAGAGATCAAACTGAGTTTTCATTAGATTCACTGGTATTCGATATTTTATGAAAATACATCGATACATCGAGTGAATCAACAGTTTGTCAAAACATCGGATCGATTCGATGTATCGTATTAAAAACATCGAGTGATCCGAAAAATCGATGTTTATTGAATATCCCTAGCCTGGGTCTACCACCAAAAACTATGTGGTGTTGTAATCACTACATAGTATAAAACAAAGTCGCTTCCCGCTGTCTGTCTGTCCCTATGTATGCTTAGATGTTTAAAACTACGCAACGGATTTTGATGCGGCTTTTTAATGGATAGATTGATTCAAGAGGAAGGTTTATATGTAGGTATAATACATTACATGCATAATATAGTAGAGAAACACTGATAATTTTAGAGCCGTGCGAAGCCGGGGCGGGTCGCTAGTTAATACTTAATTCTGCGTACCCAATACGCGAAAAACGTAAGCACTTGTGTTAAACAAACAACATGATTAATAATCAAGCATATTTCACTGAAGTCAATATTGTGTTACCTACTACAATAACTTTACTCAATAATTGGTGACGCAAATTACTGAAAAACAAAATGAGTTCAAATAACGCAATAAATAACGATGGCTGTAAATCACCACTTGTTTGATATTTAGGTATGCTTCCTTGGAAAATGAATACCACCTACGTCCGTAATACCTGACTCTATGTACACAGGATGTTATAAAAGCCATAAATAACATAGATATTTACTTGGGGGTCATCGTCATCTATATCGGGCATGAAATTAAATAGTCCATAGAAATAATACTTTTATCAATGAACATATTTTTTCCATTTCCTTTCGACGACAAATTCAAAAGACTAGTTAATACCTACCTCAAATACTAGGTACTTTCCTTACTAATTTCGTTTTAAATATTGGTGTTTTTAAGACCACACCACCTCAACACGATTGTTGTTACAGATATTCAAAGGACTATGGTCTATCTTCACTAGGTATCTACTATCCACACAAGTTAAAATAGAAAGGGTATACTATTTTTTTCTAAAATTAACTTTGTAATTATAAAACTATCAGCTGTGGAGGAAACTTGAAAAACAAAACGTGTTATAGGAATACAGCTGTTGACAGATTACATAAGTCTACAAATCCTTAGTACTTCGACTGTCTCACAAAGCCGATAGTTTTAGAGTTACAAGGTAAAGTTGCAAAAAGAATAGTATACCCTTTTTGTTTCACCTAGTTTATTATATACTGTATATTTTTCTACCTTAATTATTATTTGAGACATATGTCGATGATTAAATTACTCTTAATGAACAAACTGTATCAAATTCAGCTTAGTAGTTTTGGCCATTACTAAAAGACTATTTCAGGGATTTCGTTTCGTAATACCATCGCGGACACATTCCCTACAGAGGTAGACAATGCATTGCAGCGATACTATTTAGTGTCATATCCTATGGAATAACCTATGACTAGACTAGGTTACCTTTTAACCCCAACGACGATACCACCACATAATTTTTTCGTTGTAGGTAAATAAATAAATAATAAATATCGCCAGACGAACACACCAACTGTATGGTCCCAAACTAAGCATCGCTTGTACTATGGGTACCGTACAATGGACTGGGGGCGATCCGGTTGACACCCAGACGTGGGCAAATTACGAAAATACCGTTTCCGAAATTTACCCCGGCGGGAATCGAACCCGCAACCACCCGGTGTAGTGAGCCGAGCGGTCTAACATCGAACTACTGCGCCAAGCAGTCTGGTACATCGCCTTTCGTAGGTATAAATTTACTACCTATGCAAAGTATCGTGCAGTATTGAAATAAGAACCAATATAAGCGCTAAATAACACTAAATTAGATCAACACTTGTTTAAACACAATAAATCAATGCTCACAATCCGTACTGTACAAGAAAATACAAATTTTGGTATTTCCAACGAATTGTTGTATGTACCCAGGACGTTTGCTTACAGCAGTGTCGTTTTAACTGTGGTGCACAACAGTCGGCATAATGGCTTCTAAAATACTTGCTGTCTTTTTACTAGCAAGCTCGTGTTTGGCAGGTATGTCTTAAGTTATTTGACGACTGTTTAACAACAGCAGGTCACTTGGCTGAGTTGTTGCGGGGGTTGCAGGTTAGGGTAAATTACAAAAACCCCTTTTCGATTTTTTCTCCGATCTGGGTGTCACTGGGATCGCCCCCAGTTCATTGCAATACGGTACCTATAGTACAAGCGTTGCTTAATTTGGGACTGTACACATATTTATTTGGTCTCGAGGCCTGAAAACTCCGACACCAAAGTTAGCCCCTTGCTCATACGAACGAATGATTACGGAATCTAGATAACCTGTGCCTGACCTCGTTCACTGGGACTGACTGGGAGCGATCCCAGTGACACCCAGACCTGTCGCCGAAACCTCATGCGAGGGAACTGATTTAAATAACAGCGTGGGCGACGATAAGGACAAGGGAGGTGACTGTCTCTCTAATATAATATTAGTTATTATAGGTCTGTTGCCATTATACTGGGAAATTTCCCCCTCAATAAATAAATAATTAATAAATATCGCCAGACTGACACTCGTACTGTATGGTCCTAAACTAAGCAAAGCTTGTACTATGGGTACCGTACAATGGACTGGTGGCGATCCCAGTGACATACGAAAAGGTCATTTCCGAAATTTACCCCAGCGGGAATCGAAACCGCAACCACCATGTTAAGTGAGCCGAGCGGCCTACGATTGAACCATTGCGCCAAGCGGTCGTCAATGCGAGGGGGTTTTGGCCTTAGCCGACACGCTGGCCCAGTGCAGAGGTTAAACTTCTAACGTCTTCCACAATTCATTGTGTTCCTGTTCGTGTTCCACACTGTTTAGGTACTAAAGTTAAGTAATCTTTGCTGTAATTCTCCACTGTCATTTGTTACAGAGCCCCTTAGGATCATCCGGCCATGCATATTGAATGACTACAATTGTATTCGCGACAATTTATCAGTGAACTCCAAATGCAATCGTGACGTGACGGGTTCCGTGCCCGGCGAGTATACGATCAGCGAGTTCCGATACGAGACCCCGTACTTCAACTCTTCATATATCGACAGAAACTTGGTCATTAGGAACCATAATCTATGCCACGTTTCTGAGTTCTTGTAAGTATACTTCTTGGCAAAGAGATTCAAAATTATTGTACAGCGGGCATTAGGGAAAATTCTAATACAAATTTTCAATCCTAAAGCCAGAACGCTATCTAGTTTTGAACGGCAACCACGAGTTAAAATAACCTAGAACCAATAAATTAACCTTTATTAACCTAGAACCAATTTCGGATTTCTAGAATACTTACTTAATTTCAAAAATAATAATTTAAATGCTAGAACCAGTTCATGCAACCTCGCATGCGGGTGTATTACACTAGACTATAATCTATGTACTAGACTGAACCACCAGTGGCGGATTTACCAACAGGCTGAGCCTAGGGCGGCAGATTTTTGGTGCGGCAAATTGGGGAACGATTTTTTTTTGCTACCTCATAGAATTCAAGCTCAATAAAGCATACATTACCCCGCTTTTATTAATCACTAGCTGTGCCCGCGACTTCGTCCGCGTGTAATTTTACTTAACAAATATTTCGGGATTATTCATCCCCTATTTTATCCCCTTGGGGGTAGAATTAATCAAAATCCTTTTTAGCGGATGCCTACGTCATAACATCTGCCTGCATGCCAAATTTCAGCCCGATCCGTCCAGTGGGTTGGGCTGTGCGTTGATAGATCATCAGTCAGTCACCTTTGAGTTATATATATATAGATACATACCTATTTAAGCTTTGATTAGCTCAAAAATAAACCCAAAAAATATTCTACGTACAATTTCAAGGAAATTTTGGTATTTTAAAATACTTTAGGACATGACTATTATCTAACAATAACTTTGCAGCCTATACCTTGGAAATTTGTAAATCCGCCACTGTGGTCAATTTAGTTCGCCTTTGTCCAGTCTATCGCTCATATACCAAAAATGTAAAACATCCTTTTAAAAACTGTCATAGGGCCAGGCAGGAGTTAGTGACCAAAGAAACATATTTACCGAATGTCAGGCGATATTGAGTGGAAGTTACGTAAGAGAGCGTAAGAGTCAATATAGCCAATGGTAGGTATTTTGGGTCCAAAGTAATGGGGGGCGAGACTGTGCCTTTATACCGAGGTTCAAGGAGAGGGGGATTTGGACCATTTTGCCATTTTACACTGGCCCGAGCGGGACACCGAGCTTCACACGTTCTTCGAAAGACGTGTAGCTTTACAGGTTTGAAGGTGAAGTGATAATCTTTTTCAGAAATGAGTTTCGAAAAAGAAGTCCCGTTATAGGTAGTCCGTTTAAGAAAAAAAACATACACACGAAGAGAAGGTTGTTGAAAAAAACGATACTTAGGTACAGTTGTCGTTTACTAATATTTCTCTGCGGGTAGCTTTAATGTAGAAACAGGCACCGTGGTGCTGGGCATCGACTGCCCGCAGCTGGACTTCGAGTCGGAGCGAACGCTCATCCAGCACTACTCCATGCAAGAGGACACGTCCTACAGCTACCACATCAGAGGAACCTACCGTGAGTTAATAAATATCGCCAGACGAACACACCAACTGTACGGTCCCAAACTAAGCAGCGCTTGTACTATGGGCACCGTACAATGGACGGGCGATCCCAGTGACACCCAGACCAGGGGAAATTACGAAAAGGCCATTTCCGAAATTTACCCTGACGGGAATCGAACCCGCAACCACCTAGTAGCAGTAAGCCCAACGATTGGACAGCGGTCACGTCACTTTACTGCGTCGAGTTGCAGGTTCGATTCCCACCGGGGCTTATTCCAAAAACGGCATTCGTAATTTATCTTGTTTGGGTGTCACTCCACCATCGGACGACAAGAAGCACGGATACAATGCATCCATACACCGTGGACGTTCCTTCAGTTCGTACCAAGCGTTTCGCTTCCACTTTTATTGTGCGAACTGCCAAGGAATGGAACACCTTTGTTCCCGGTTGACTATAACCTGGATGTTTTCAAGTCGAGAGTGAACAGGTACCTTCTAGGCAAGTATGCACCACCGTAGACCACATCGTCACTTACCATCAGGTGAGATTGTGGTCAAATACTTGCCTATATCGAAAAAAAAAAATACTGGGATCGCCCAGTTTATTACATTACCCACAGTGCCAGCGTTGTTTATATAGGGACCATACAGTGTTGTCTATCAATATTTAGCTATTAAAAGGTTCCTGCCTACCCCCTTTGGCCCAGCGCACACCGCTGGAGGCGCGGCGGAGAGCAATTGAAGACAACAATCTAATATAAACGTTAACTACCTTGACATACGGTCAATATAAGAATAAATTCGCACGCAGTGCTCGGAGCGTGGACGGTGGAGCACCGTGTGCGAATATTGACCGTATGTCAAGTCAGTTAAGATTTATATTAATCTAGCTGTGCCCGCGACTTCGTCCGCGTGTAATTTAACTTAACAAAAATTTCGGGATTATTCATCGCCTATTTTATCCCCTTGGGGGTAGAATTAATCAAAATCCTTTCTTAGCGGATGCCTACGTCATAACATCTACCTGCATGCCAAATTTCAGCCCGATCCGTCCAGTGGTTTGGGTTGTGCGTTGATAGATCACTATGTCAGCCAGTCACCTTTGAGTTGTATATATTTAGATTGTTGTCTTCAATTGCTCTCCGCCGCGCCTCCAGCGGTGCGCGCTGGGCCTTTGCGACACTATACCCGTGATATTTGCTTTGCAGCGCTCATCCGTTTTACCCTCAACATCCCGAAAGCCAACGCTCGCGCCATCGATGTATGCTCGACCTATGTATTCGCCGAGGTGACAGCTCTGCCCAAATTCCACGTCGATCCTAATAGTAAGTTCGTGACGAAGGTATATGTGCCTCAATTATTACTTCGGTCT
Source organism: Notodonta ziczac (assembly GCA_918843915.1). Classification (NCBI taxonomy): domain Eukaryota; kingdom Metazoa; phylum Arthropoda; class Insecta; order Lepidoptera; family Notodontidae; genus Notodonta; species Notodonta ziczac. Next base: position 550,622 of record OU974065.1, on the reverse strand, counting down.
TTTGAAACTGTATATTATCTAAGGGGTGTAGTTCGCAAGTTTCTTCTTAGCGGGGTGGTCGAAGTCCGTGAAAAAGGTATTTACAGCTAGGGTAAAACTACCTTTAATCTACATCCATCAGTTCAATCTACATCTATAACTCGACATCCATCAGATTTTTCCAATAGGTCCTACATCAGCGCCAAAGTGTACCTACTTATTTAAAACGCAATGCTAGGTAATTGGGTAAAATTATCTTTGTGAAATCTTCTAAGTACTTACCTACATCTTAAATTATTGGAACATTGTTTGTTTGTTTTGTTTTAAAAGTTCTTTATTAATAAATGTAAAATACAATTTTAGTTACAGCCCAGCGCTTAAAACTTAGGTTAAACAAACATATAATTAAGGGGTTTGTCAGGCTAATAGGCTCTCCCGAGGGTCCATAAGGTACTCACAACACAAATACACACAGGTCACTGAGTGATTGTTATTAAGAATAGGATTTTTATCATGTAATTTTATCGCGTGTTCCAACGCGCGAGGACGTCTATGCTACACGACGGTCAGTGAGTCAATAGTAAATGGAGTGAAAATGACAATACTACTACATATAAAGTTAATAGGGGGTAGACAAAGACATTGTAATAATTATTAATTACTATTTCTTTGGGGGTGGACGTAGTATAGATTTGAACACTCTACCCACATACAGAATTATAAAGTTAACATTATTATTTGTTACAGATCGCCCAACAGCCAACTTCCTGACTAAAGATCTGACCAACCTGAACATCTACGAGATTGAGACGTTCGCGTACCGCGGCCCGCCCATCGCCAGGACGTTCATCAACTCCATGCTTTGCGATTTCGGATGTAAATAAATAAAAAGGAAAACTTTTCTTATAACAAAAAAAGTTGTAGTGTTAGTAAACTATAGTAGGTAAAAACATATATACATGATATCCAATATTTACCTACTATCAAACTTTCAGAAACTATGATCACTACAAATACTTATAATAATACATTTTTCAAGGAAATTATTTTAGGTAGTCACTTACATGTTTCTCATCACGCATTCCTGTGTAACGTTCACTGTGAAGATTGTCAATAAACAATAAATATATTACTTACGTCAAATATTCCAACTTACTTTTATTCCAAATTATTTCAGTAGACTATCTAGATACCTACTTACATTACGCTTTTCATAGGCGTTGGCATCCATCCATAGGCCTGTGAGGGGTAACTCAGAGCCCAAGTTGGGGGGAGGAATTACGAATTTCCTGTTGGAAAAATAAGGTAGGTGAGAAGTACTTAAATATGAGTTCAGAATGAAAAAGGCAGTGCATATTCAGGGGCTCAGCTGTCCTCAGGGTAGGTACACCCATGACCCCACCACTAACACCTTGGCAGAAATGGGAGGATCTTTTCTTTATACAACAAGTCGGCAAGCAAGCCGACATTCTTGAAAACAGTTTAGTCAGAAAAGACCCATTATTTATGTACTAGTCTAGTTTAAAGATATTTACCATGATTGATTAAAACAAAAATGAAGTTAGGTTCAAACACTAATCTTACCACAATGGAGAATTCCTCCTGGAGTTATTAATTTTGAAACGTTTCCAATTTGAAGAATTATGCGTATAAATAAAAGTACATAATATAATTTTCTAGGTATTTATTATAAAATGATCACATTCCGAAACACTATGCGTAGCGCTAAGTGTTAATAATAAACCTTTGAAATATCGTGAAAAAATACCAATCGTATATAACATTATAACATCTGGAACACGCAATACCTATATACATCTCAACATTCATTAATTTCATCGTAGATAACATTACAATCTCATTAAATTTCTCTTTCATTATTGATTCGCATACAATTTAAATTTGTGGTGGAACAACCTGTTATCGGACACTGATTTAAAAATAATACTGTTTTTTAGCACCTACTAGGTATTTTAATAAATCTCTGTTTCGGCCAACAGTTTATGATTATTTTCAAACTTTTAAAAATCCTTTTTTATTTCTGCCGAAAAGCAGATTGAACCTCGTCTAAAAGCTACAGAGATTACTTAATTTCATAATGTTTAAAGATCATAATTTGAAGGCATATCACAGCCCCTAATCGATAATATTTTTGACAAAGAATATTCACATTATGGCGACACAATACTGGAACATGCTTAGGTACACTCTAATCAATTTATAGCGTTCTTCATAAGGCTAGATATCCACTAAAACTATATAAGCCAGCGCAGAAGAAAACATGTCCAATAGGATCATTTCATTTTCTTACCGCGTCAGAAAGAAGCAAAGCTATTGGTTGATTTTTCTCCACTCAGCTAGCTTTGGTGGCGATGTAGCTCTAGTAACCAGATCACATAATTGAGTACCTAGTGACTAACTTAAATATTGTTACGTCTTAAATATTACTATATAATATAAAAAGGGTTTAATTATTATTACATATTGAATGTACATCATTTATGTGACTGACTATACAACAAATGGCTCCGACATGTTGAACACTTACAATAGAACATCATAGTGGCCGTGTTTTATATAACATAATCCACCGACCGACACATAGTATATCTCTGACATACAGGGTTTCGACTAAATAATAATAATAATATCGCCAGACTGACACACCAACTGTATGGTCCCAAACTAAGCAATACTTGTACTATGGGTACCGTATAATGGACTGTGGCGATCCCAGTGACACCCAGACAAGGGCAAATTACGAAAATACCATTTCCGAAATTTGCCCCGGCGGGAATCGAACCCGCAACCACCATGTGCAGTGAGCCGAGCGGCCTACACGCTCGAACCACTGCGCCAAGCGGTCGTCAAAAATTTATTGATTGATTTAATAATACTACTACTTAATACATTAACTACACACCAATTTTGATTACTTTACCAATTGTAACTAAAAAGTTAAAAACATATCACCAACCATTAACAAAAGTAAGAAAATTATAGGATTCTAAGCGGAATAACGAAATAACGTAATTATGTAGATGTCAAATTAGAAGCATCCATCAGATATGTTTGACCAATTGATATGTTCACGCAAACACATTTACGTATACACTTTTATCTCACATGACGTGATACTAACATTGAAAATTGACATGGCATTGTCACAAGCTAAGTATAAAGCACGCAATTTATATTATGTATTTCGTTAAATCTGTTTAAAAAAATCAACCAAAAATATCGCAGAATTTTTATTTTTTTATTTTAAATCGTTTATTATTAATAAAAAGTGCAATATTCCTTATGCAGCGACCTTTACACAAGGCTCTGGAATCTGGCAAAAATAAAATTGGCAACAGGTATGAAAAAAGCATGCAAATTCATAAAAAAATATTTAAATGTAGTGTGTGTTTTAATAGTAGCGATTACTATTGGACGAATTTTGATGTGAAATATCTATTGGCACACTTTGGCAGTAAAATCGACCAGTTTGCCGTGACGGCAACTAGCATGACACTGTCTCATGCCGTCACGCCCCCTCTACGTCACGCTCTTACAATACACATGTTTCACATCTCCCGGGAGGCGCGTGACAGACACTTTTTTTAAACATAAATTACGTGCTCCGTACTAAGCAACTATTAATCATTCTCTTACTCCCTTACCCTACCTGACTATTCAACATACACAGCAATCTCCAGTAGGCACAATAATATGATATCTTCACTCGCTTACATTCTAATAACATTTTATATAATGCACGTACTTTTTATAAGTATCGTAAAAAAAACAAATGAACACACGTTTTCATTACTCATACTCGGAAAGTAGGTCTGAAGTTGCCTGAGGACCGGGTTGAAAGTATACTTTTCCGCCCTAGGGAGAAACGCTTTCAACTGACAGCTGTCAAATTATTAAAAAAACAAAAATGTTCCATTTTCACATTTCTATGGAACCATGTTCCAACTTTTTCTACAGTCACTCAATTACAGCGCGGTGTTAAATTGAAATAACATAAAGTTAAGTATTAATTAAAGAATATATGTTTTAAATGACTTAATTATAATTTAGTTCAACAATTTCTTTAAAATAACATAGATTTGTACAAAATATAAAAAGATGAAAATGAAAAATAATGGCTAAATAAAGAAGTTGTCCGGCCAACGAAAACAAAAAACAAAATAGGCGGCCATCCGATCTTCATTTGTTTTATCGAGTTATAGAGTATTGTTCATAGTTCCTTGTATTATTTCTTTAGCCAATTCCTGTTTTTATTTTTACTTTCCTAGTATTCGTAATGAAAAGAACAGTGTTTACCTCGGGTGAAAGACTTACATTCTCATGTTAAACCCCTGGTGTAACAATGTACTATTAAAGATACCACGTAAAAAGCACATATTGCAATGTTTATTGCACATACAGAGTAAAATAATAATTGTACTTATCTTACGTATTTTGTTGCGTTTATTATGTTTGCTAATAAATGTAATATCTTTTCAATGTATTATATTTGCGTTAATTAATAAAAATATTATGCAAGTCATATTATAAAAAAAAAAAAACAAATAAATAGAAAAGCTGCGTTAACAGTGCTGCAATTGAAGGAAATTATTCTCGTTATAACATATTTGTTGACATTATTCTCTGTGTAACATTTCACATGATCTACAATGGGCTAGTAATGCCTGTAAAAAATATTAAGAAATAGAAAATCAAATTATTTTGTCTAAAACCAATCTAAATATATATAACTCAAAGGTGACTGACTGATCTATCAACGCACAGCCCAAACCACTGGACGGATCGGGCTGAAATTTGGCATGCAGGTAGATGTTATGACGTAGGTATCCGCTAAAAAAAGGATTTTGATTAATTCTACCCCCAAGGGGATAAAATAGGGGATGAAAGATTGTATGAAACTTTGTCAATTAAATTCCACGCGGACGAAGGCGCGGGCTCAGCTAGTTGTACTATAAAGTCTATCAGGTTTTTCAATGGAATTATTGTTTTTGTGAATATTTATTTTGTTCGATAAACGTACAACTGGGCTACTAACTGGCTTATTCACCCTATCTTATCATGCCGAAGATATTATATTGAAATGTTATTAAATACTTCGCTTCGTATGGCACGTTTATACATAGAAAACTCTGAAAAAACAAAGATTCATAAATAATTAAGATAGCCATACTGCACTGGCCCACTGTGCTTTACTATTCCTATGCACGGTCTGAATGACTCCCCTTCGCTTGGAGGGGAAGCCCGTGCCCAGCAGTGGAACTGTTACGAATCTTTTTTTAAAAAAGATAATGATTTTAAAACTAAAATGTTAGATTTTTTTATGCTAGTTAAAAATAAATAAACTATCATTTTTTTGTTCAAAACAGAATTAGTCAAAGATCAACCATGTTGTCAATGTCTTCAATATCCATGTACTTTTAAACTATATTCCATAATTACAAATCTTGCGACTTTTATTTTTGAGTTGCTCAAATTGCAATTTTGCAGCTTTTTAAACCCGAAATAGGTAGGTAAGCTACTAAAATTAAAAATCTCAATACGAGAAGCACCTGCTCTACCATCAAGACAAACTGATAAAGCTACCATTTTTCAATATACCTACGTATATCGGACCTCAGGACCGAAGGCGAATGATACCTACATTTAGAGTAAAAATGATTCCATTGAAGCCACACCCAATAAGGGCCACAACCCATACAAGCCTGATATGGACGGCTAGTCGCACACAATCGTGACCTTAAGCCCGTATTAGTATATCGATCTCAAGTCTGAGAGCGATCTTGAGAACGCCCTTGACATGTCTTTGTGCTGGTATGACATAAGAATGACATTTCCAAGATCGCTTGAGATCTATTTATTAATACGGGGCCATCCATAAATAACGTCACACGTTAAGGGGGAGGGAGGCGGTCGACGAGGTGTGACATGGAGTGACAAGGGGTGGGGGAGGGGCCCCAAATTTTGGGACATCACATTTTTTCAAAATATAATATTTTATATCGTAAGTATAACAACACTAAATTAAACGTTAAATTCCAAAATATGTGACATCACACTAGGTAGGGTCTCACAAATGTGACCAGCTGTGACAAGGACGGGGGAGGGGTCAACAAATCATGAAATTAGTGTGACGTAATTTATGGATGGCCCCTACGGGCTATAGAATAATGATTCGTTTCCCTCAAATATACATAATGCAAGGTAGAAAAAAGTAATTAAATAATGGCAACGCTCTTAATTCGCATTATAAAATTGGCGTCAGAACAAAAGTCACTTTTGACAGGCGCCCGTTTGACAGGTGGCAGGTTCTGTTACACTTTGTAATAACTATGACGGTTCTATTTGAGCGAACCGAATCAGTATTCCGAGATCGTGACAAATATTATCTGTAATACTCAATGTGACAATTCGTGACACATATCAAAGCAAAGAGGTATGACAGACAAGTATGGAGGACGCTTTTGATATTTTGATATGTCAAAGCTATATTTTTACAACTCCAAACTTGACAAACAACATCTTAATTTAAACAATGAGATAGATATACAAGTTTATATAACACAACAAGTATCTCGGACGATATGAAGCCGCGTTTTTACTACTGTGGAGACCAGTTGGTGACCTTGTGCTATGAGAATTTCTATCCGTTTGCATTATAAAACTACGAATTAACATTTTAAGACAGGATTGACTGAGGCACGTATTAATAAATGTATTGAAGTCTAATATTGATTTTGAGTACACTTTTGACATATGATTTCGTACTGGAATTCCCAATTCCCAATTCCCAACATCGCTCTCAGACTTAAGATCAATTTATTGATACAGGCCTTAGTACCTCTGCCTGTTGTGTTGCAAAGTAAATCAGAAATACATTATTGCATATACAGGTTGAAATATAAAGGGTATCTTTTTCTTTCAAAACCTAACTTTGTAATTCTAAAACTATCAGCTTTGGAGGAAACTTGACAACAAATGGTGTTACAGAAATACAGCTGTTGACAGTTTTCACAAGTCTACAGAACTTTTAGTACTTCAACGGTCCCACGAAGCCGATAGTTTTAGGTTAAGAAAGTTAAGTTGCAAAAAAAATAGTACACCCTTTTTGTTTCACCAAGTATATTAAATTTTCAATTATTAAATATGCGCGCTCCATGCTTGTCATAACCCTGTCTATCAAAGTGTCATTGATAATATAAATATACAATTACAACGTGGCATGCACAGTATAATGGTCTAAGATCCGGTCTAGGAAATATATACCCTCATCTGTTACTCATTAGTGATAAGAAATAAATGATAGATAATATTCACATTAACACATTGCACATAGGTTGGCTAGTTAAATTGCGGCCGGATAATATTAAATAAATAACCTATGTGCAATGTGTTAATGTGACTATTATCTATCATTTATTTCTTATCACTGATAAGTGATAGATGAGGGTATATATTTCTTAGACCGGATCTCGTACTATAAATTGTTATGAAGAATGGAATCAACCCGCACATACACTTGCAGCTCAAATCCAACCCTAGTCAGAGACTTTTAAGGTTGATTTCAGTTTGCAGAAATGAGTGGATTAAATTATCATAGAACGGTTAGTTCCATTCTGCCAAAACTGCATTAAATTTTTCTCGCATGCTCATTGGACACCTTATAGTCCGGATTTGACCAATTACTATTGAGAATTGACAGTTTAGATCCGGCCCGCTAGGTGTCATACAAAATGTTTCCCAGACTATTATTATTTTTTATTGTAAACAGTTAGCTTACGAGAAAAAAACCTGCTTAACGTCAGGCAGCTCGTATGCTAGTTTGTAAACTTTGTTACATAAAACAATGACATTAATAAAAAATAACACTAGGGGTCTAGGACGGTAAAAAATCGGCAAGCTATAAAAAACAGATTTTCGACTACCGCAATATAAGAAATAAGCACTTGAGCATCTCTCAAAAACAGACAACAAAATTTTCGAAATTCCTATCGAAAATACTATGTATTTAACTTTTTACTGCAGGAATTTTGAAAGTTTTCAAATAACCTTAAAATTTGATAAAAAAACAGTCCATCCCAATAAGTAAGCTTATTAACAATTTCATATATGAGCAGGTTCGTTCAGCCTTTTCATTTTTGGCCCCCTTGAATATCATTCGGCATTGGGCACCCCCCTCCGCCTGCATATCTTTATACTTTAAAAATTCATTTAAATTTTCATTCTTAACTAAATTTTTGTAAATATATATTATTATTATCATTAATAAATCAATTTGTAGTAAATAAACAATTTAACTACTAGAATACGTGTAAATAATACCCGCCTCACACTGGATCAGATTAACCGGATGAATGATACGACGAATATATTTATACTCTGTGCTATACTGGTTACTGGGTTACTGGTACGATATATTCCTCCCTGAGTGTGACAGAGGAGCCGAAATGCAATAGCTTTTACTCCACAACTTTGTTATGTGAAATTCAGTATTCTACCAATATATTTTCTAATTTTGTAATCCAATTGATTACCAAACAAGTATTTTTGGATATTTTAAGATTAATACCGTTTCATTATGGTGTCGACTATTGAACCGAATCTAAACCACTTGGGCCGTTTACAAAAAAAACACAAAAATGGAGGATAAGAATCTCACAAACTAATAAATTTCGCAGACCACACAACGGGTTTTGAAATTTATTGAATTACAGCTCCTCAGTCACACCCTTCAAGAAATACGTCAAATTAACAAGTAACCATGTACAAATAAAGGCTAAGTAAACGGTATCTGACAAAAAGTTTTTTTTTATATCACAAATTACCAGTGCGACCAATCTGATCGGATAATCTGTACCAGGGAAATAACAATTCCATATAGAAGCTATGTAATATTGATTCAAACTCTCCCTCCGCCGCGGCGACCGCGCCCGTCTGCGAGACGCTTTATAAGTAATTTATCTAATTAATAATACTTCGTATCGTTAACATTCGTTCGTAACGAGAAGTCGTAGGAATTTATACAGAACGAACAATCTATGTTGCCGTTGCCTCATCTGAAATGGACGAGAAAAAAAAGGAATGATCAAAAAAGTTGTGCAAAAAAATTATTGTTAAAATTAAGTTTAGTTTTCTTGATCGGCTCCGCCTGGGCGGACCCACTCAATAAGTTGCCGCGAGTGAGAAAAGACAAGATATAACGCCATAGTAAGAGATACCCTTGTAGGTACGAGCTGAATTACACTTTATAGCGTCGTCAGAAGAGTCGCAATTTATTAATTGACTTTTCAGAAAGCGGCATCTGTGCGTAATACTACAAATTGTATTAATATAAGAAATGTTAAATATAACGCCACACTTAAAGCTACCAAACTTAAGACTATATAGAAGATTATTTCGGCTACAGCGGGCTTAAGCGGGCTTAAAGCTACAAGGCGGTGTATGGGTTGTGTTACCCTAATAAAGACATGCAACTAACACCTTAGTTCGTACTGACAATACATATCCAATTAAGTTATACAGGGTTATAGGGTAAGTCGACCTAAATCCTTTAAGAGATTGTAGTTTCCATCATTCCTGACCCATTTGACTAGGAAACCCCATATACCAAACTAAACCGTTCTCAAGTTATCGGCCTTTGAATTTATTTTATAAAAATTACTGATTTTTTGTCGACTGCCCCCTTTTTTTGTGTTTTGTGTTTCAATTTGTTTTGTTTTTGCTATTTTTGTGTAGTAAACTAGTTGCTTTATTATTTTAAACCATAAAACCTCAAGTAACTATACCAACTGAGTCATAGTAGACAGTCAATTGTTAAAAAAATAAAAATAATTGAAAGAGTTTATTTTTCTTTGTAAGATATTTCTAAAAAAGTCTATGACAGATGTGCTGCAGATGTACTATAAAATATCTACGGTTCTTCAGCTTTCCGATAAGGTATAATAACATAGGGTATTATTAGACTTATCTAATAAAAACATTGATGAAATACTACCAGGTAGTAGTAAATACTAACGATAATCAAGCGTTGTTTTTGAGTCAGAAAACAAAATAAAACAATCCAAATACATATCAAATTTTGTTTATTGGTCTTTTTTACAATAAAAAATGTTCCACGTGCCCTCCTCTGTTTCGCACACATACACGCATTCTGTGTCTTAGGCCACTTTTTACAACACCAGTCGTTAGTCCTCTTCTTAATTCGTTAGCGGCATCAATAATTTTTTGTCTTAAAACCTCAATCGATTGTATTGGGTTCGGTTCATGGTACACCAAACTTTTCATGTGTCCCCACACATAAAAGTCCATAGGGGTCAAGTCTGGACTCCTGGCTGGCCACGGTATAGGTCCACCTCTTCCGATCCACTTATTGGGATAATTAGTGTCTAGCCACTCTCTGACACTCCTTCTGAAGTGCTCGGGGCACCCATCGTGTTGAAACCACATGTCACGGATGAGGTTTAATGGAATATCGTCGAGCAAACCAGATAAATCTTGTCTCAAAAAATTTTCATAGTTTTCTCCATTTAAATTTTGGGGTAGAAAGTAAGGCCCAATCAAATGATTGGAAATTATTCCCATCCACACGTTAAGACTGAAACGTCTCTGTGAACCCTTTATCCTTTTTTTATTGGGATTTCTTTGAGATTTTGGGGCCCAATAATGTGCGTTGTGATAATTAGTTATCCCGTCTTGATCGAATTTCGATTCATCAGTCCACAAGATGCTTCTAAAAAAGGATGGATCTTCCAAATCTGCATTGAGCATAAATCTACAGAAGTCCAGCCTCCTCGCAGGATCTCCTTCTTCGATGACATGTACTGGCGTGTAGTGGTAGGGGTAGAGACCGGCAGTATGCACTGTAAACCACACTTTCCACTGTGAGAGTCCAAGTTCCCGAGCAACAACATTGGTTGACGTAGTCGGATCCTGTCGAAATCGTCGAACTATCTCATTATCTTGCTCTTCATCGTCATCATTAATACGTGGTCTACCCAGGTCTGTTCGTCGCCTTGAAACAGAGCCAGTCTCTCTAAGTCGTCGGTAAACTCCGTCGAAGACACTAATATCCGGTATTCGGCGGCCAGGATAACGTACTATGTATTCTTCACGGGCTCGTAAAGATACACAGTTGCAGTACCCATAACAAATCAAAATATCAGCATATTCTTCGTTCGTAAAGGTCGTCATCTTCAACAGTTCAAAATCAGAAGCACAAATCAAGGTCCAGTTAACAAGCACAGTCACGAATAGGAAGAAACAGTCCAGAAAACAAGCCAAATCGAATAAAAAACAAAGAACACCAAGTATCGCATCTACCACGGACGAATCGCGTAAGCAGACTGACTAAAAAATACACACAATAACAACAAAATAGTTTTTACATGGAATAACTTGTCTCACTCGTACCTGTTTACATTGAAAGATGTCCCGCTCGCACCCATTGCTGGACAATAGGCGCTGCGAGCAACTTAACGTTTGCTACTTGGGCGTCTTTGTTTGAAGTTTTTTCCGAGAATCCTAACAATACTCTAGCATGTTATACCTTATCGGAAAGCTGAAGAACCGTAGATATTTTATAGTACATCTGCAGCACATCTGTCATAGACTTTTTTTAAAATATCTTACAAAGAAAAATAAATTCTTTCAATTTTTTTAATTTTTTCATCAATTGACTGTCTACTATGACTCATTTGGTACAGTTACTTGCAGTTTTATGGTTTAAAATAATAAAGCAACTAGTCTACTACACAAAAATAGCAAAAACAAAACAAATTGAAACACAAAACACAAAAGAAGGGGGCAATCGACAAAAAATCTGTAATTTTTATAAAATAAATTCAAAGGCCGATAACTTGAGAACGGTTTAGTTTGGTATATGGGGTTTCCTAGTCAAATCTGTCAGGAATGATGGAAACTACCATCTCTTAAAGGATTTAGGTCGACTTACCCTATAACCCTGTATATTATAAGCTTCGTTGGAAAAAAATAGATACAATTTCATAGAACCAAAGAGACAAATGCGGTAACCAAGACTTTTTGCAACTAGGGCGCGGGCGCACCACGTTGCAGTTGAGTGACATTGACACTTGACAGTTCAGTGTCCCTCTCTTTTAAACCGCGCGCTAATTATGTAGTATTTCAATTGACACTGACAGAATTGAAGTGACAGATGACGTCAGTCCAGTCCAATCGAGCGATAGACAACAGTTGATTTATTTTTGCCCACATTGACGGCAGCCATATTGCCAATCATTGGGTTTTTTTTTTTTTTTTGAATTGACTATATGTTGTTGGCCAGAGTGGCCATAACAACTTCACCCGGACAGAGGGCGAGCGCAAGTGCGCTCCAGCCATAGGGGCAGGGGGGCAGCTAGCTCAAGGGCGTCACTAGGGACACGACCTCGGCTTGGGCCGCTGCCAGGAGAGGTGGCGAGGGTAAATCTACCACCGGATCGGAACGCGACCTCGACTGAGAAGATCCGGCAAGAAACTCAGCGGGCTTGTCGGGTGCCAAGGTGCGTCTAGGTAAGTAGACGCACCTTCTAGCGGAAGCGGGGGTTCGTCGACCTCGCCGGCGGGGTCGGTGTCTGGCGGGGAGTGTGCGTGTGTCGTTCTCCTCGACATCTGAGTCTAGGAGAGCGGTGAGTGGGTCGGGGGGGTCCAGCACCACATGCCGCGGCCTGCGGCGGCATGTATCTGGCTCGTGTGCGGGTGCATAATCGGCGGCGGCGACGATTAAGGGATTGGTGTGTTCAGAAGCCTTCATGAAATAGCGTTCAGACGCTATTTTGAAGTGCTTCTGGATAGAATCGAACCAATCATTGGGCCATTAACAAAAAAAAAAAAAAAAAATGCCAACATCTTCAGAATAATCTTGCAGGCACACAAAATATTTTCATATTAAACTACCACTGTAATACAGTCCGCTAAAATAACCTTCGAGGCCGTAACGAATTTAATAAAATAAATAATTAAAAAATACAAATAAAACTAGATAAATAAAAAAAAAAACAGTATTCGAGAACATGAGAGCAAAATATACCACATTGGCGTCACGTCGTTGCCGATCGAAGTTAACGCACTTTTATAAATACTATTGGGCCATTAACAAAAAAAATGCCAACATCTTCAGAATAATCTTGCAGGCACACAAAATATTTTCATATTAAACTACCACTGTAATACAGTCCGCTAAAATAACCTTCGAGGCCGTAACGAATTTAATAAAAGAAATAATTAAAAAATACAAATAAAACTAGATAAATAAAAAAAAAACAGTATTCGAGAACATGAGAGCAAAATATACCACATTGGCGTCACGTCGTTGCCGATCGAAGTTAACGCACTTTTATAAATACTTTTTGACATAAACTGTCAAAGTGACATGATGACAGTTTTGTTTAGAACTATGCTTATAAACATGTAATATTAAGGGTCATTTGACACATACACTACATTTTAGACTTTAGTTGTTATTGTGTCATTATTATAATTAATTCAGCTACTTAATTAAGCTACCAAAGCAACAAACACACCCAAACCATAAGCAATAAAATCACTAAAATGTCATTAAGAAATTTACCGTTTTTACTTCAGTTTCGTAAAGACACTAGCGCCACCACCACCTCAACTTGCCACTAAGGCGGCCCATTTTATTGGCGTCTCGCTCAGACATTAGATGTGCGAGTGAAACGCCAGATGCGCCGCCATAGAACCCATCTCCATGGATAGTAGATAACCATAAAGCTTATAACTACTGAACTATACAATATACAACAAAATAATATCGTAATATGTAAAGGGTCACGCAAACAAACGACTCTGGGGTGTTTCTATCACCCCACTGTCTTTAAAACAAGTTTCAATAATAGGACACATTATGCACTAATCTAAATATATATGTATCTTTAATATGCATCGTTCATTTTCTATTAATTAGTTCATGAGAACTTTGTAAATTTATTTACTGGAAACATTTTTTTATTATTATTATGTCTCTCTTTATCACGGGCTCTGCCCGGTCCTGTGGAAGGCTTGCATGGGGACATGCTTTCAACATATAGAGGCCCTTTGTGAGAATTTATATAGAAGTTGGGGTCACCCCAATTCTATCTGTATAAATATCATAAATGGTCATAACATAAATTGAGACCAAGTTAGATAAATAACAATAAAATAAGCAATCGTACATAAGGCTCCGTGTCCACTAGAAGTGTGCGAGCAAGTGGAGCTAACGATACTAGTAATTGAGAGATCATAATTGATTTTATTGGAACTAAGTTCACTTATGCGGCTTGAGGTAGGAGTAAAATGGTCGAAGTCGTCACGCTTGAAAAGCGTTACACGTAACTTTGTAACGTCCACTGTGAAAAAGTTATCTCAAAATCAACAAGATGGCGTAAGTGGGGTATTCAGGTGACAGGATAGTGCGACATCTAGGAACGTAAAATTTAACAGAGAACTTAGTTCCTGACGGGATTCCCGCGACCGCACAATTAACTTTTTTTCTAATATTTTAACTGTGTTTGGTGATCAAAACAAACAAAAAAAAAATATTTTATGTTTTAAACCTTTTTTTTGTTTAAAACTATAATTATACTTTTCAAACACTTTGGTGTTTGTCATTCCTTGAGACTGTATCATATTATTATTTACTTCACCTATTCGCACATTTACAGTTGACACGCATCTTCAAATGATAGGTAATCTTAATTAAAATAGAGTTAATACCGAATAGGTACATACGATAAAATAATAGTACTTATTAAATTAATAATATCATATTTGAGATTAACCACTTATTGAAAAACGATACAAAAACCACCATCTGTTAGTAAACATAAGAACTACATTTGATCAGTAGCGCCCTCTGGGCAGTTTTTAATGTTTATGAGATATAAGGCGCTATACCCACTAATGTGTGATACGTGACACGTGATATTCTTTTCACCAAAACTTTTATAAAGAAAACGAAGTCGAAATGTTGTATCAAGTTACGCATTCCCATTTATTCCTTTTGTATTTATTTAGAAACCATTTCATGAAAACCTATTCGGATAGAGGTACTAGGTACTAACTACGAATGTTATTAATAATCTCACTGAAACTATTTTAAATATCAACATTATTTACATTTCATAACATTAACAAACGGACAGGATACACACCAGCACCAACGAACTAACTCCTCCTGTCACCAGAATAGGAACTAAGACCGGTATTAATAAATCTACCTCAAATCTAAGAGCGGTCTTGAGTACGCTTTTGACATGTCATTTTCAATTGAAATGACATAAGAATGACATTTCCAAGAGCGCTCTTAGACTTGAGATCGATCTATTAATAGGGGCCTTAGTCACTTAAGACCTGTTTTCTAATCTCAAATCTATAAAAATTGCAATCAGATCTTTATAATACGAATCGTCAATAACCTAGTGGTTAATGGGTGCTCTTGCAACCTAGGTTCCAGATTCAACCCCTAACCGATCGATTAAACTCTTGACTTCCAGCCCTAGCACTAGTATTTCGCTTAGCTGGAGAAGCTAACGGGATTACTAGTGATGTAATCACCTTACATATCTAGTAATATTTATAAATAAAATTGTTCATAAACCTACACAGTAGTATTTCGAGGACAATTACACTTGGAGTAGTCAAAGTTGGGAAACTCTGGTTTAGATCTTGAAGTTTTTTCTTTCGACGGTTCCGTACTGTAGCGCACCGGAACATACATCTATGGCACAATTGTGGCATTCTCTATCTATGGTAAGCCGGCTGTGGCTTTAGACTAACTAATTTCCGAACCCTAGACCTTTTGTGCGGCGGTTTCGGTTTGAGACGATCCTTTCTTACCTTCGTTAGACTGATTCTCTCGCACCTGTAACGGGATAACACTGTTAAAAGGTATACTAGGTGCAACAGAAAGGGTATACAATTTTTTTTGCAACTTTACTTTGTAAATCTACAACTATCGGCTTTGTGGGACAGTTGAAGTACTAAAGGTTCTGTAGACTTGTGAAATCTGTCAACATCTGTATTCCTATAACACCTTTTGCTTTTCAAGTTTCCTCCAAAGCTGATAGTATTAGAATTACAAAGTTAAGTTTTGAAAAAAGTATACCCTTTCTGTTTCAACCTGTATAACATAGTTATTAAAATGTATATTTACATTTGAATGGGCAAGCAAGGCTACCCTGCGGTGTACGCACATATCTCCGATGGTATTTTAGTCAATATGAGAGCGAGGCTATTGCTCTTATACCAGACATTCCCCCACAACGCGGAGGGGATTCGGGCCATACTCCACCAAGCTGGCCTGGTGCCGGTTGGCGAATTTCACACGTCTTAGTCAAGACGTGCAGGTTTCCTCACAAAGTTTACTTTATATTAGAAATTAATGATTCTAATCGCGGTTTGGTCATCAACGACGTTAAAAATTACATTATGTTTCGGAAATGGCATGCATTCAGATAGCAAATAATTGTATTATTTGACATTTATACGCGTTTAAAGATGGTAAGTATATTATTAATGAAATAAAATAAGTCAACGAGTAATAAGCTTAAAAACAAAAGATGTGTTTGAAATTCAAAATTAAAGATTAAACGTAATTTTGAGAGCGATCTCGATAACGCCATTGTCATGACATTTTGTACTAGATTAACAAACATGTCCAAGTTAGCTTTCAGACTTGAGATCGATTAAAGGCTCCAATCGCCTGACGCGAATAATACTTTGCTGACTAAAGAAATAATAAATATAAATATCGCCAGACGAACACCAACTGTAAGGTCCCAAACTAAGCAACGCTTGTAATATGGGAACCGTACAATGGACTGGGGGCGATCCCAGTGACACCCAGACCTGGGCAAATTACGGAACGGCCATTTCCGAAATTTGCCCCGGCGGGAACGAACCCGCAACCACTATGTGCAGTGAGCCGAGCGGCCTACGCCAGGACCACTGCGCCAAGCGGTCGTCCACTCGCACCTGGCTTGTATATACTTGCATATTTTAAGAAAGTTAAAAGGCCCTAAGGGTGCATACTCACTCGTCCTGCACCGCCTCGATCTTGAGCTGCTGGCTGAGCTGGTGCATGAGGCCGGGGCGCACGCGGTGCGCGGTGACGTGCGCGTGCGCCGCGCACACCAGCTTAACCCCGCGCGCCGGCTGGTACGAGAACAGCGGGTCGTCGCGCGGCGTGATGCGGGGCCGCGCGCGCGCCGCGCACATGCCTGCCGACACGCCCGGGGGTCACTTTCGCGAACGTCGAGGGTCACTTCCGTGATCGACGGCGGTCACTTTGGCGACCTACGAGGGTCACTACTGCGACCGACAGAGGTCACTACTGCGACCGACCGGGGTCACTTCCATGACCGACGGGGGTCACTTCCGTGACCGACGGGGGTCACTTCCGCGACCGACGGGGGTCACTTCCGCGACCGACCGGGGTCACTTCCCTACCCGACGAGGGTCACTTTCACGACCGACGCAGGTCACTTCCGCGACTGACGGGGGTCACCACCGCGACCGACGGGGGTCACTTCCGTGACCTACGAGGGTCACTACTGCGACCGACAGGGGTCACTACTGCGACCGACCGGGGTCACTACTGCAACCGACGCGGGTCACTTCCGTGACGAACGGAGGTCACTTCCGCGACGGACGGGGGTCACTTCCGCGACCGACGGGGGTCACTTCCACGACCGGCGGTGGTCACCCGGGGTCTTTTAGTCACTAGGCCGCCGCCACGTCTCGGTGAGTGACGTTGTCACTTAATAGGTCAGTCGGGACTCGTCGAGGATCAAACCTCAACGTCATTATTGGTCACCATTGTCGATCCTGGTTTACAGGAGTTACTGTGGTGGGAGTGTGTGGCGGGACTAGTCCCTCAAGAAAAAGGTCGGTGAGAAAGTCTCATATCTTCCTATGCAACCGATTGTAATCCGTAATCCCTACGAGGAACCCTTTTAATATCATCTAGTCCGTCTGTCTATCCATCCCTACCAATTTTTGATTTTTTTTGACGGAAATTGATGAAATTGTAATTTTTATGATAATTGACAAAACTAGTTAGCCGAACATACTATCATTTCGTCATTGAAATGGCTACGGAACCCCACATTGCATTGTGCGTGGCACGATACGCACTTGGCCGGTTTTTTTGACAACTGGTAGCGAACTTGGTCGCCATTGCGGCAGACCCATTATAATTATTATAATGATTATTTTCTATTGCATAATGATATAAGGTATGTCTTAAGATTATGTATATTATAATATTTAATCTTACCCGTAATAAATATATCTTCAAGATGGAAGTAGTTAGTTCTCAGGGCCGCTTCATAGAGGGCGCTGGCTGTGTCCGACGATAGAGCGTACCCGGTGCCGGACAAATATTTGGGATACACCCTCCCTCCGTACATGTACCGAGGACTGAACCTGCCATAGACAACATTCGAATTATTGGTACATTTCCGAAAGGTGGTTTTGGATGAGATTATTGTGAAATAAATGTTTTACTGCGGTTATTTTACCCCAAAACGTATCAGCACTAAAGTAATCTACACAAATAAATAAAATTGGAGTGTCTGTTTGCAATAACAAAATAACACCTTTTCACTATATCCTTGTGAAAGTACATAATTCCTCGCTGTGCCCACGACTTCGTCCGCGTGGAATTTAAATAGTTAATCGACTGAAAATCCCGTTAAAATCGGTCGAGCCGTTTCAGAGATACTTTTAGATTTCATCTGTTTTTATTTTGTTCCGCGGAACCCTAATTGTTTTTTTAAAACTAAAGTAGCCTCAGTTACTCTTTATGACATCAGCTATCTGCCAGTAAAAGTCCTTTCAATATCGGTTTAGCCGTTTTGGAGATTACCCGTAACGAAAATACAGCCAGACAGACAAACATACCCAATTTTTAATCGCGTTTTTGTTATAAGTAACGTATGTACTTTCATATGCATTTAGTGAAAAGGTGTTATTTTGATATTACAAACAGACACTCCAATTTTATTTATTTGTATAGATATTGGTTTAGTGGAGGTTTCATTAAAATTAAAACACTATTTAAGGTGAAGGCGCCCATCTAGCCCGCGAAGTTAAAATTTTTTGAGGTTTTTTAGAAATTTTTCAAAATTTGCCTTATATTATTGTCAGATTTTGAAAAATTTCTAAAAACCTCAAAAAATTTGAACTTCACGGGCTAGATGGGCGCTTTAGCCTTAAGCTTTTTACGTGATGTTGTGTATTGACAATCAACAAGATTAACATAGCGGAACACGGACAGAAAAACATATAACGAACCATAGACAATCACCAGTGCTGACAGCATAGTATTTTGGTAAGTATACTAAACAGTCAGCATAAATGAATCGTTCTGAAATGTGATTTTATACTGGAATGAAAGTATCTAGTAGTATTGAAGTAAGTTTAGTGTGTGATCTATCACAATCATCACCCTTGGTATAATTTAGACAGTTGTTGTTTGTAAAGAACCCTGTTATATCTATGTCGCAGCCAACTAGCTTAATTCGCCGTTCAATTAACAGCCTAGGCAATTTACTAAACAGCGCCGGTCAACTAGTGGCCTGAATGATATTCAGCCATTTGATCAAACAGCTAGGCAAATTACTTGGATCGATGACGTTTAACTACTTGCCTAGCCTGTTCATTTCAATTTAGTTCTACTTTCTGCCACCTAGTGCCGAAACTCACCAAACTGCCAATTTCTCTATTATATTCTCTTTGGTCAATATGGCGTCGGCAAAAAACAACTTTGATGGAATAATTTTATTAGGTACTTAGGTATTTTACGAAATTATTTAGATCCACCGCATCTACTTGCGGGGTGGGATTTCTGTGGGGTCATAAAAAAAACCCTAACCTAAACCCATCCGGGTCGGTTCTGCTTGGGTAGTATTTTGAAAAAGTTTTGTAGTACTTAAATGTCAACCAGTTGCCTAAGCATTAGCCAGCCAGTTTATTAAATGTTGTAATAAACGATACGGCTGAATATCATTTAGGCCGCTAGTTGAACAGCGCTGTTTAGTAAAGTGCCTAGGCTGTTAATTGAACGGCGAATTAAGCTAGTTGGCTGCGACATCTACATTACTACTTGTATAATATGAATGATACATGTTTCATATTAACATAAAACCTTACTTACATGTATTCTGTAAATGACATTAATATTATTAGTACTCCATATTGTTATTCAATATTTTTTTTAATCAAGACAAAATTTGAGCAACGCAATATACATTAAAAATTAATTCAATTTATTGTAAATTTTAACACATACTTATGTTTTGAAATTATATTCTATATAATTGTCAAGGGAACTCCCGACAAAAATAAATAATACTGCAACCATAGAGGTTGGGATTTCAACTTCTCCCATAGACAATGGCTCAAGTTTTAATGAGGTTTTACCATGACATTTTCATTACCTACAATGTAGTAAGACGACGTCACAGACAAGATAAACAACCTTCAGTTCTAGCGGTTAAAACGTAGGTCAGGGTAAACGGGTCTTAAGGCCGTAATAATAAACCTATCTCAAGTCTGAGAGCTATCTTGAATACGCTTCTGACATGTCATTTTGTACTGGTATGATATAAGATTTATCAATTCCAAGATTGCTTTTTCAATCAATCTCAAGTTCAAAACATGTCAAAACCGTACTCAAGATCGGTATTAGAATTGAGACCGATATATAATAAATCAATATCGCCAGACTGACACACCAACTGTATGGTCCCAAACTAAGCAACGCTTGTGCTATGGGTACCGTACAGCTTAATTCGCTTCGCAATGGACTGGGGGCGATCCCGGTGATACCCAGACCGGGGTAAATTACGAAAAGACCATATCCGAAATCAGCCCTCACGGTAATCGAACCAGCAGCCACCCGATGTAGTGGCCTACGTTCTAACCACTGCGCCAAATCGTCAAATCAATGTATAATAGGTGGAACAAAAAGGGTATACTAATTTTTTTGCAACTTTACTTTGTAAATCTAAAACTATGGGGTTTGTAGACTTGTGAAATATGTCAACAGCTGTATTTCTATAACACCTTTTTTTTTCAAGTTCTATCCAAAGCTGATAGTTTTAGAATTACAAAGTTAAGTTTTGAAAAAAATAGTATGCCCTTTTTGTTTCAACCTGCTTTTGTTTTTTTTTTATATGGCAATACAAAGATTGTCGGTTCAGCTAGTGACGTATAAAATTTAACTTTATATGAATCCTACTAATATTATAAATGTGAAAGTTTGTGAGTGTGGATATATGTTTGTTACTCCTTCACGCAAAAACTACTGAACGGATTTGAATGAAATTCGGAACACAGATAGTTTATAACCGGGATTAACACATAGGATACTTTTTATCCCGATAATCCCGAAATTTTTGTTACGTTAAATACTACGCGGACTAAGTCCGTGGGCACAGCTAGTTATGGTATATTTTCGACCACGGGCGACCACTAGTAAGTATAGTTAGTTACCATTTGTTGTGTGAGTCGAGCACGGGCCGCGCTCCGCAGATGAGGTCCCCCACCAGCAGCCCCTCCCGGCCGCGGCCCCGCGCCGCCCGCGCGCGCGCCCGCAGACTCGTCACCAGGTTCGCCACGTTCACATACATGTCGTCATCCGTTTTCAGGATATAATGCACTGAAAAGGACACGGTACAATAATCACGCCACTCCAGATGCACGGTGGCCCAAGACTGCGTCACAATCGAGGTTGTTATTGATCATTCACCGGTGCAGGAAAACATCGGTATGTCTTAGAAAATCGAACTAATTTTCGAAAGACATGTGAAATCCGCCAACCTGCACTGGGCCGGAGTGATGGATTACCGCCTGACTCCCCCACATAGCGAGGGGAGGCCCGTGCCCATGAGTGGGACGTCAAAAAGGCATTTTTTTTTTTATTATTATTATTATTTCTTTATGTAACAAAGTCGCTAAACAAGCTTATAACCCGCCTGATGTCAAGCAGTTATGTAGCCTATACATGCTTGCAATACCTTGCCGACCTGAGAGGAACTAGGATAAATGGACGGGAAGGGAAGGGAAGGGAAGGGAAGGGAAGGGAAGGGAAGGGAAGGGGAGGGAAGGGGAGGTGAGGTGAGGGAAGGGAGGGGAGGGGAGGGGAGGTGGGAATTGGGGTTCGGGCTCTCTCGAAAAATCCAACAAAAATAATGTTTCTCCATCATTACGACCCGGTACAGAATCCGGACAAATTTTTCTAGAATTTCTTAAATGTACCTATACTCTCTTTTTAGGCTTCGAACCTCAAACGGAAAAACGGAACCCTTATAGGATCACTTTGTTGTCCGTCTTTCTAGAACCTTTTTTACAGTTTTATAATAGTATTGATATAATAAAACTTAAAGTGTCAAATGATACCTACTTACCGCCACTACCGCAGTTATTCGTTATCCATTTAAGCATCATTATAGATTTGAGTGTCAAATTGTTGTAAGAGTCAACAAACCCCTCTTGTATAACATCCCCATACTTGGTCACCTCCTCTTCTATTTTACCCTGAATCCTGGTATCGTTGTCATTAGTTGGCAACCCCAGTAAAAAAACCAGCTTGAACTCCGGCTCGGTGCCGCCATCTTTTATCTCCTCCCTCAGTTTTGACAATTTTTTGTTGTGTCTCAACATGTTTAACACTTTATTTACATCTGGACTATCCTCGTAGCCGTTTGGCGCTATTTTCATTATGTTTGTGTCGTAATAATCATATGTCGCTTGTGTTTGCTCGCCCATTTCCTCGTTCATATCAAATTCTGGCAACATTTCGTCGTCGAACCGTTTTTCTGGCGTCACGGTGTTACTATTATCAAATTTTTTTCCCAACGCCTCAGCCAGCGCTGGCAATAACCGGTTATAACCGGATAAATCTCGTCTCTTTCTACTCACGTTCGCCACGTCCGGATACAAATCGTATGTGAAATTGTAATTAATATACTTCTGTTTGACAGATTGGTAAATTTTCGATGTTGCCAGGTAATTATTGTAATTACCCCACGTTTGCCGGATCGCGATTCGTTGTTTGAAATTGACGGTGGAAGAACAAACGACGATGAGTAAAAACAATTTGTTTTTCGCGTTTTTGTCGCAAACTTGCTTCGGTTCGTGTAAGGTCGTTATGTTGTTCGGCTGCACGTATATCTTGGTGTCGCGGTTCGCTTCCATTGACCAGCCGTCGACTATACCTGGAAATGATTACGAGACTCAATACTCCCCCTTAGACCTGGGGTGCTACTCATACCAACGATATTCGATATATCGTGACATTCGTATTGTCGAACCCTTCTCTAAATTCAATCTTTTTTGCCGTCAGTAATTGATACATTGGCAAAAAATATGGAATTTAGAGAAGGATTCGAAAAGAGTTCGAAAAGAGACAAATGTCACGCACGACATATCGAATATCGTTGCTAAGAGTAGCACCCAGGAGCCTTAGCCCCCTCGCATTGAGGTCAAACGTGTCCAGCAAGACAATAGAATCGCCCCCCCCTATTACATTGGGACTTGGGTCCAAGAAATGTAGGTGCACTGCTGCCAGCCCCTAATGAGAACAAAGGCGTCATGTTTACCTTTAGAGAGTTGATCGCTAGCCTTATAATACACAGGTATGTACATCAACATGCAGAACAGTATCATGGCTGAGCAGAAAAGGACCACCCTCGCTAAGACGCTAAACGTGGACCGGCGCGGCCTCTCCTCGGTACGAGGGGGGCCGTACAATTCGTGCCGACGGCCCTCATATCTGGAATGAAAAAAAAAACAATGTCGCTTATTCTAATAAAATTTAACGCGTGTTTTGTGGTGTTTAATCTATATATATACATAACTCAATGGTGACTGACTGACTGACTGACTGACATAGTGATCTATCAACGCACAGCCCAAACCACTGGACGGATCGGGCTGAAATTTTGCATGCAGGTAGATGTTATGACGTAGGCATCCGCTAAGAAAAAAGTTTTTGATTAATTCTACCCCCAAGGGGATAAAATAGGGGATGAATAATCCCGAAATTAATGATAAGTTAAATTACACGCGGACGATGTCGCGGGCACAGCTAGTACATAAATAAATTTGTTACTGTTGTTTTGTTCTCATGATCGTAAAGCAATATTTTAGTGTCAAGGTAACGGCCATAAATAACCCAGAGTCGACAAAATACGACAAATGACGGTGACAGAGCCACGCTGGCGATTGCGTATGGCTTATACAGTGTGTAAGGGGCATCGTAACGAACACTGACACCACGGATTCAACTCATGATTCTGGACCACCCCAGAGTTGGAATTATAATATATAATTTAGGAAAGACAAAATGGCTTATGTCCAGTTTCTTTAATTTCTTGTATGGATCAAGTCCAGTGTTGGAAAAAAAGGCTGATTTAATGTCGGATCAAACACTAGCTATTCAAATTGAACCCTGAAATTTGATTGTTTCAAGCGCCAAAAAAGTACTCAGATTTGAGTGAAACCAGGCTCATTCGACGCAGAAAAAATCGCTGATTCCGAATATGTATATAACTCAATATCGGCCAAAGTGTCGCTTAAAACAAATAGCCTTTCACCCCTGGATATGTAAATATTTTCTAGAATGAAGCTCAAATTGTTAGCCTTTTTAAATTAATTTCAGCTCGTTGTTATTATAAATAAATAAATAATAAATATCGCCAGACGAACACACTAACCGTATGGTCCCATACTAAGCAACGCTTGTTCTACGGGTACCATTCATATACAATGGTCTGGGGGCGATCCCAGTGACACCCGGACCTGGGCTAACTACGAAAAGGCCATTTCCAAAATTTTGCCCCAGCGGAAATCGAACCCGCACCACCAACGCTCTTGAACCACTGCGCCAAGCGGTCGTGAAACGTATGAAAAGATTCGATAACTCGATTGATGTTTTATATTTCAAAACATGACTGCCAATCTCGAAAAATCGAGTTGCACCTTACAAGGTAAATGCGAGGTGTATTATGAATAAACTTATTTATTTATTTACAAATGCCCATTGAGTCACATATCACGTCATAACCATTGAAACTGAATGGGATGTCGCACGGACTGTGTCAGTCAGTAGCAATGATTTCATTGTTCAATACCTACACAAACATCCTACTAATATTATAAATGCGAAAGTTTGTGAGTGTGGATGTATGTTTGTTACTCCTTCAAGCAAAAACTACTGAACGGATTTGCATGAAATTTGGAACAAAGATAGTTTATAACCGGGATTAACATATAGGATACTTTTTATCCTGATAATCCCGATTTTTTTGTTAAGTTAAATACTACGCGGGCGAAGTTGCGGGCACAGCTAGTGTTCTAATATATATGTAGGTAGTCAGTCCAAGTAGCAGTTAATAAATTTTGGTAGAGCTAAACTTGAAGCTATTGACTACAGATCATCTTGAAGCTATTGACTACAGATCATCTTGAAGCTATTGACTACGGACTGGCTCGATCGGGGTAGTACTAGGGGTAGTAGTTTTTTGTTGTTGTTGTTTATTATTGTCCGGAGAAGGTTCTTGTGAAAGAAAAAAAAATAGTTGAGCGGAACAATTCGAATTCAATATTCAAAGTTAGGACAGGACAACGTCTGTGGCGTCAGCTAGTATCTATACAAATAAATAAAATTGGAGTGTCTGTTTGTAATATCAACATAACACCTTTTCACGAATTGCATATGTAAGGACATACGATACTTATAACAAAAACACGATAAAAAAAAAAAGTCTGTCTGTCTGTATGTGTTTGTTCCGGGTAATCTCCGAAACGGCTGGACCGGTTTTGACGGGACTTTCACTGGCAGATAGCTGATGTTAAAAAGAGTAACTCAGGCTACTTTTATTTTCGAAAAAACAAAAAGCATGGATCACAAATTCTGTCTGTCGCGCGGGCTCAGAACGCGCGAGCGGGCTTTTGCGATAGGTAGGTATATAAAACATGTTTTTTTTTTTAGTTAATTTCCACGCGGACGAAGTCGCGGGTACAGCTAGTAATGTTATGAAATTGGTGCGCAAATTAGTTTGAGTATTACGTAGATTATAGGTTCATAGTTTCACGCAAAAACGGCTGTACGGGTTTGAATGGAATTTCGTACATAGATAAGTCATGCTCCAGAATAAAATATTGGCTACATTTTACCCTCGAAGAGCACGCGCACCGCGTGTGAATATTCTAGTTTATCACAAGTCAAAAGTTATCGAACATTCATACAATTTTAGTACTAAAAAAAACACGCTTACAAAAATGTGGAAAATACCTTTCCTATCTTTAATAGTTTCAATCAATATATGTCATAATGTACCACCGGTTCGGAATGCTGCTTCCACTGAGAAGATCCGGCAAGAAACTCAATGGTTACTCTTTTCAATGAATGAAAGATGGTGTACATTCTCAGGAACAGCAACAGAATATGAGCAGGCAACACAATTGTCACTAAATAAGTAATAGTAAATAATAATAAAATCTCACTCAGACTAAGGCATTTAAATAAAATGGGAAAGCTAGTTTAGTGGGGTTTGCACTGTGGGTGTGCATAACGTACTCATACTTAAAACAAATTTACTAACCAAAATAATAATTAATAAAACAGAGGTGGACAAGAAGATAATTGCTTTGGTATGATGCCATGCATGCTAAATAAAATATGAATAGGATTTAACGACAATGTTGTTAAGAGGAACGTGAGTGGACCAATCCCCGCAAGCAGCGCCCGCGCACGAGCATGGCTTGAAAAGCGGCATCACTCCTCAACCATAATAGAGGGAGGAGGGTGACCCATATGTTTCATTGAGAGTTCAGCCGTTGGACTCTAATCACAACGCTAGTTTCAAGGCGTTTGTGGTTAGGGTCCCCTCGGACAGGCTGTCAACTTTCATGCAGGAAGACTACTGGCCGAAGGGTGTGGTGTTTAGGCGCTTTCGGGGGAGGTTGCCGCCGTCACCACCCATAGTTTTAGTTTAAGTAAGTGTTAATGTTAAAATATAAATATGTATGTTAGTTTATAAGGTATATATCTATGGACCTGCGTTGCCTGAGTACAAATAAATAAATAAAAAACAAAATAAATAAAATAAAATATCATATGACGAACCGCAACTATAACAGCTACTTAAAGCCGATCTTATGTGAGTGGGTCGTGCTACCCAGTACCCCGGTCGAGCATGTCTCTACCGCCGTAAAGTGCAAATAAATAGGTACCTACACGGTTAGAAATATATGGAACATAAATTATTTTGCCTAACGCAAATGCATGTACTTCGCGTGTACGAAACCCCGACCAAGCGTCAAAGTTGGTCGCCGCCACAGATATAGATTTACATAGATAACGCAATTGCATGTACTTCGCGTGTACGAAACCCCGACCAAGCGTCGAGGTTGGTCGCCGCTAACATACAGTCTGCGCGACTACAGTTTTAAAAAATATGAGTATGAGCGAGATAATCACTCGAGAGAATCGTAGCGGGCGGAGGGGCATCGGCGTCTTTGAATCGGCTCGGATTTCCCGTCACTTGTGACGTCACAGTAGGTATAAAAAAATCGGCACGCTTGGTTTCAATACAAATCGTGATACTTGCGTTATCTACGTAAATCTATATCTGTGTGTTTCAGCTAGTGAGTTATAAGTAAGTTATAGCATTTTGTTCACCTGTTGGACAACAGTGGGCTGTCATCGCTGTCCCTCTCTGACTGGTAGTATCTTTCTTCGTCGTACCATTTGTCATCCATGAATCAGAGCTGTAACCAACAAGTGAGTATAAATTAATAAATAACGCCAGGCTAATACACCAACTGTACCTAAAATCATTATTATAATATTCTTAGTAAATCCTCCTACCCTATAAAAGCGCGTAAAACGACCAACAGGTATATAAATATATAAAATTAACTAGCTGAGCCCGCGAATTCGTCCGCGTGGAATTTAACTTAACCAAAAAGCCCGCTCCCGCGTTCTGAGCCCGCGCGACAGGACCCATTTTTTTACTTTCTTTACTAAAATAAAAGTAGTCTAAGTTACTCCTTATAACATCAGCTATCTGCCAGTGAAAATCCCGTCAAAATCGGTCCAGCCGTTTCGGAGATTACCCGGAACAAACACACAGACAGACAGACAGACAAAAATGTTTTAAATCGCGTTTTTGCTATAGGTGTAGTATGTACTTTCATATGCATTTAGTGAAAAGGTCTTATTTTGATATTACAAACAGACACTCCAATTTTATTTATTTGTATAGATGAATCTCTATTTCCTTGGTCATCGCATCACGCGTGAACGGATGGTACGATTTCGCTAATTATTTTTTGTTGTTTACTACTGTCAGGAGAAGGTTCTTAAGAAAGAAAAAAATAAGAAAGTTGAGCGGTACAATCGCGAATTCAATATTCAAATTTAAAGACAGGACAACGTCTGTCGGGTCAGCTAGTTTATAATAATAAATGTATCCTAACTAAATGTAAATATTCCTATGAACCCAAGCCCAAGGACTCAATGATTATCAGCTACACATACAAAATGGCGGAAGATAGCCCATATCCGGCATGCCATTGTCCGTGTCCCTATTAACTAAATTAATGCTAATTTAAAATAATTGTGGCGTCATGTCATGGTGTCTCAATGAATAGGTATTAATAGATGGTGATCATAGTGTTGGTTAGGCTATGGCCTATCACTACATAGCAGGAACAAAGAGACGGTCACACAAAACTTTAAAAATGATTTTTTTAATGATTCATACCTTCATCTATGATTTCATATAAATAAATAAATAAATATCGCCAGACAGACACACCAACTGTACGGTCCCAAACTAAGCAAAGCTTGTACTATGGGTACCGTACAATGGACTGGGGGCGATCCCAGTGACACCCAGACCAGGGTAAATTACGAAAAGGCCATTTCCGAAATTTGCCCCAGCGGGAATCGAACCCGCGACCACACTGTGCAGTGAGCCGAGCGGCCTACGCTCGAACCACTGCGCCAAGCGGTCGTCAAATATGCATTGACTTAAAAGCTTAAATTTTGACATTACAAACTGACACGACATTTTTATATATTTGTTTGCCAGGCTTACAGAATTTACTTAATACCCAATTTGATTTGATAATACCTTTCTTTTCTAAATTTGCAATCCTATTTGCATATTATAAATGCGATGGTAACTCTGTCTGAGTGTCTTTCTGTTGCGCTTTCACGCCAAAACTACTGAACCGATTTAAATAAATTTGGTAAACAGATAGTCTAGCTAGACCCTGAGAAAGGAAATAGGCTACTTTTTAATGCGAAAAAAGGGATGTAAGAGGTTAAAGGGGGGATGATAAGTTGTATGGAAGTATCATCATTTATTGAGCTAGAAGCTTGAAACGAATTTTTTAAGTGTTTGATTTGACATAAATGAATATGACATTAAAAGTTTGTAAAGTTTTACCATCGAGGGTATAAAATAACAATAGGGAATAGGGGATAAAAGTTTGTATGGAAATATAGTTCAAATAGCTCATTAAAGTATTTATAAGTTGTCTTATTTGTAAAATAATAAGCCTAAACAATTAAAAATGCTACCCGAAGACACTATTCCAACCGGACGAAGTCGCGGGCACAGCTAGTTATATTATATACTTTAATTGAATGCTACATCAATATAATTATTTTTATACATGGTTATGTGAGGCGCCGGCGCCTCCGCTCCAGCCAAGTAGAACATACAACCAGACAATATTAATTCTACAATGGCACAGGAACCCTCACAATCTTATCTGAAAACTCAATATGCATTGAGTACAGATATCTGCTCACTGGTAGAGCAGGGCACTACCTGTGAGAATTCAGCAATGTAACAAACAGTATATCCATGTGACAAAAGTTGCTTCATTGACACAATTTTCAGCAAGTATGTTACAATGCCTATTACACAAGGCAGACTGATGCTACTTCACTGCTGCCGTGTGTGAGACATGTGCAATGAGAATCCTTTTCCCCACCATCAGAGCTGGTTAAATGTTTGAGACTGCGTATGCCCTCAGAAAAAGTTTCAGCCTCATACCAAGTATAGATGACAAAATGAAGGCAACCTGATATTTACTTTAAAAATCTAAGTAAGTAGATAGTTTTTTTTTTTTTTTTTTTTTTAATCTTTATTAAGGAAAAAAAGGGAGTTTGTTCAGAGTTGAACATGTCACTCCCGTAGAGTACACAGGAAAAAACACTTACAATACATCACATCTTAAATCTTAAGTACTTATATGTCCTACCCATCACCAAATTGTACAATTTTATATAGTATTTTAGCCTCCTTCGATGAAGGATAAGCCAAGATACTATTACACCAACCAACATTGCTAGGCGTTACATTTAAATCATGTGCTATTGCGCTGCATCTAAGGCTTTCATTCCTGACGCACTCCATAACAATGTGATAAACATCCTCTACTACATTACATTCGCTACAATTAGGGGAGTTAACTTTGCCCATCATGAATTTAAATTTGTTCAATGGAATATGTCCAGATCGAAGTCTTAAAGCTATCAGTATCTCCTTTCTACTCATATCTATCTTGTCAAACCAAGGGAAACGAAGAACTGTTGGCTGTATGGTCTTATACCAAATACCCTTTTGTAGCGATCTCTCATCAAAGTGTTCGGACCATAATTCAACACACTTTTGTTTAACTCTAGCTAACATGTCGGTATAGTGTGGTAGATAATCAAAACTCACTCCTTCAAGTATAGCCTCTTTTGCTAACCTATCAGCTTCTTCGTTTCCTCTGAGACCGATGTGAGAAGGGATCCATTGAACACTGACGTTTTTACCTTTATTCCTCATCTTACCCATCGTATTGATAATAGAGTACGCCAGTGGAATTCCTCGAGATAAGGTCGTGCATTTTTCCAAATGTTGAAGGGCACTCTTTGAATCCGAAATTATAACAAAATCATTACCGTTTATTGACTCGATGTATGACATGGCTTCTGCTATAGCAATAAGCTCGGCGGTCATAATATAACTTTTCGCGTTAATAGTGAATTTCATGCTATGCCCAGTTTGAGGATCAAAAAAGGCGGCTCCTATTCCATGTTCGTCCTTAGAACCATCCGTAAATATTTTATAGTCAGTTGTATAATTCTCTTTTAAATACTTGTCTACTGTGTCGTGTAGATTCGACTTATTGTAAAATCGTTTAGCTACCGTGACGTTATCTACAGTTAATTTGAGTAAAGGCCTAATAATCTCATTACTCATCCAGGTATCCAAGGAGAACATCTCTAATATTTTACTTGATTGGATTGGCACCAACTTAAGCTCATTGTGTAAAATTACTAATAACGGTGTCTTTTTTCGACTCCAGTAGGAACCCTGGCAAAGCTCAGCAAGTTCATCTAAGATACTTACAAGAGGATTATCTTCAAGAGATTTGGACTTAAGCCATAATTTACCTGCTAAATAATATCTCCGAATACATAAAGGTTGTACGGCTAACTCTGACTCCATTACTTGAATTGGGGTACTTTTAACAAATCTTCCTATTAATCGCAGAAACTGATTTTGGACCTTATCTAACTTGGAAACAAGTGTCGAGCAACTATTGTCGTATAAAAAACTAGCATAATCCAGACGGCTACGTACAATAGAAATATAGAGATTTCTTAAATGTATCGGATGAATTCCCCAACTTAACCCACTAAGGACTTTAAAAATATTAAGAAATTTTAATGTTTTCAGACGATTCTCATTGATATTCTTTGCCCATCTAAGATTTCGGTCTAACCATACCCCCAGATACTTAACACAATCTACAGTCTGTAAGCTATTTCCGTTAATATTCACTTCTAAGACCTCCCGTTTAAATCCTCTTTTGAACATAATTAATTTACTTTTGTGCGCTGATATCTCTAGACCTATGTCTAAAAGTAGCTTATATACGATATCCAACCCTGTCTGTAACATTCTTACACTATGGCTAATATTACTATTTGAAGTATATAACAAGAAATCATCTGCATATTGTAAAATAAATACATGATTCTGAATGTTTTTGCAAACTTCTACAGTAGCGACATTGAATAATAACGGTGAAAGAGGGTCTCCCTGTGCTATACCTCGGCTGGTATTTCTGGTAATGTAGCCGGTATCCGTGAAAATTTTGATATGCCTTTGAATAAGAAAGTTCCAGAGGTACTTGCATATTTTTTTCCCGACACCCAGCTTATCTAAGGTGTCTAACAGTACGGTGATATCAACATTATTATATGCATTATCAACATCAATAAAGCAGGCCACAGTAGTTTGTCCTTTAGAAAAAGCAGTTTGTATTCTTGAAACTAAGACGCTTAAATTATCCAAGCAACCTCTACATCTCCGAAAGCCTGTAGTGCTATTTGAGAAGTGATAATTCTTTTCTAGAAACCATTCTAACCGTTTATTAATTATTGAGTGATAAATTTTACAAATACAAGATAAAAGAGAAATCGGCCGTAAGGACGAAACTTGATCTAGTTCGCGACCGGGTTTTGGGATTGGGATAATTCCAATATCTCTCCATTGGGCAGGTACAAAGGACATACTTAAAATCTGATTATATAATGCGACTAAAATTCTTTTACCGATAACAGGTAGGTATTTAATCATAGAATATGTGATATCATCACATCCAGGAGATGTATCCTTAGATTTAATACATTTATCAAGCTCCTGCATGGAGATTAAGCCTTGTAATTGTGTGTTTTCAGATGAAAAGGCGGGCTCTGCTGTAGCTACAAAGTCTGGACAAAGACTATGAAGTAAAATGCTCGCTTTTTCTGAATCTATGTAGCTACTTTTAGACTTGTACCCCTTAATCCACCGCAGTTTACGCCACATCTCTGTTGCAGAAATACTCCCATCCACTGAAGAGCAGAACCTACGCCAGTCACCCACCCTCGCTTTTCGTATTAACCGTTGTGCATTACGCACTCTTTCTTGTAAAATATCTAAAGTAGATAGTTGATGAATAATACTTGAATATTTACACAATCCTATATTAAAAATGTGAAAGTTTGTGAGTGTGGATGTATGTATGTATGTATGTTTGTTTGTTACTCCTTCACGCAAAAACTACTGAACGGATTTGAATGAAATTTGGAACACAGATAGTTTATAACCAGGATTAACATATAGGATACTTTTTATCCCGATAATCCCGAAATTTTTGTTACGTTAAATACTACGCGGACGAAGACCGTGGGCACAGCTAGTATTGCATATAAGAGTGTTTTATATACTTTTTATCCCAAAGTTTCAGCGGGAATTGGACATTATTAATGATGAGTCACCATAAAGTTTCACTAGGTTTAGATAGTGGATTATAAAAGTATAGTTATCAACCAGTTTTAGCTATTCTAATCATGTCTAACCTTGTCCAAATATAGTTCCTAAGTGAAAGTAAATTTACCCAGCCAATACATTGTGTATTTCATAACTAATGTAAGTCAAAGGTAACCTAATGGTTTAATATTATGTATAGAAATTGTAATAACTGTATATTATACCTATTTAACTGCTGGTATCCATTGAAATTTTATTATTACCGTGACTCTCGTTAATTCAAACCCGCGATAATTCGAACCTCTCTATAATTCAAAGTTATCAAGAGGTCCCTACAAAATCTTATATTTCGAACTAAATCAATACATTTTTATGCACTTGGTAATTCGAACGAAAAAATCATTACTATATTGTATTGATATGGCTTTTTTGGCTGAAATAAAGATTTATTATTACTATTATTATTATATAACAAATCGACGTGTTAATTCGAACTGAATGGCGTCCATCACTCGACAATTCAAAGTTGCAGAGAGAAAGAGGCGGAAATATTGTAAGTAGGTACATTTTGTCACCAGTTCAAACTTGTATCAATTTGTATCACAAATTGGTTTGTTTAGTTATCATTATCATTATAACACAGTTATTTCGAAAGATTAATTAATTCCCATTATGAATACATGCATTTACACTAATTAATGTATTTACCACAAAACTTTTGTCATTGTTATAGAATAGCAGTTAATAAATAATAATTGATCATTAAAATTACACTAGCTGTGCCCACCGACTTCGTCCGCGTAGTATTTAACGTACCAAAAAAATCGGGATTATCGAGATAAAAAGTATCCTATATGTTAATCCCGGTTATAAACTATCTGTGTTCCAAATTTCATCCAAATCCGTTCAGTAGTTTTTGCGTGAAGGAGTAACAAACATACATACATACATACATCCACACTCACAAACTTTCACTTTTATAATATTAGAAGGATTTTTCGGATTTTATCGCGTTTATTAACTTTATGTTCCCGACGTTTCGGCTGCTTTACATCAGCCATGGTCACGGGGGGACTGAAGTGTTAGACGTCCTGATGTCATAGTTAGTAACCGTGTATAGGAAAAAGACCCATACTGATAGGTACTTAAACGGTGAATCTCACCACCATCCAACACAGTTAGCTACCGTGGGTAAATCTTTGTTTCAGAGAGCACAAGGGATCTGTGATGAGCAACACCTGGCTGCCGAGATCCGTCACGTATTGCATGACAACAAGCTTCGGATCCCGCGCCTCCATCACAGTGACCGAATGAAACCAGCCACAGTCGAGCGTCTACCTGTTGTACTACCATATATAAGAGGTGTCACAGACAAGATTGGCTACATCTTGAAACGTGCTTCAATCAAAACTTATTTCAAGCCACCAAAGAAGATTAGTCAGTTCTTACCACCTGTCAAGTGTCACATTCCTCTACAAGATGCAGGGGTATACAATCTCGACTGTGAATGTGGGCTCTCCTACATAGGGCAAACTAAAAGATCAGTAAAAACCCGCGTAAAAGAACATATAGCTGACGTGAAACACCGGCGCTCCACGAAGTCTGCAATCTGTGAACATGTACAGGACCGCACCCGCCATTATATCAGATTTCATAAACCACAGATCCTCGCAAAAGAACACCGATTCCGACCAAGGATGATATGTGAGGCCAATGAAATTAAAAAACATCTTAATTTCAATAGGGAAGATGGCTGGGTGCTACCACCAACTTAGGATCCAGTAATTAATATAATTAAATCCAAAACCAAGTGTACCATTGCAAGACCTCGAGACACTGTGAGCACTTTCTGCGTCGATCGGACCGCAAACAACAACTTAATATGAGGGTACCCAGTTACTAACTATGACATCAGGACGTCTAACACCTCAGTCCCCCCGTGACCATGGCTGCTGTAAAGCTGCCGAAACATCGGGAACATAAATTAAATAAACGCGATAAAATCCGAAAAATAGTTTTATTTTAATGTGTAGTATTCACGTAAATATAAGAAAAGAATAAATAATTGATCAACTTAATAATTTGACGGTTTATTTATTTTCTCTCACAAATCTCGAACCATTTGATATTTCAAAAACTAGATAATTCGTAATATTTTAAGAGTCCCTCGAGTTTCGAATTAACGAGAGTCGACTGTATTAAGTATGAATGGTTATTATTATTTTTTATTAAACAGGCAGTTGATTGTACTGATTGATTTTTACCGTTTTTCTATACTTGCTTTTATCTGCGAGTGTGTTTTTTTTTAATTTCAAACTATTTTGTAGTTAAATAATGTTGAAAATGTTATTTATGGCACATAAACATAATTAGGTACATATTTATTACTTAAAAATTATGCTATAATATAAATGATGCTTGACCGAGTGTACTCCAGAGATATATCTACATAATAAATTAGAATATAATTAAATAAAACTATTAGTTTTGGAATTTAAAATGTCCTAAGTTCCACCACCAAACAAAATCTTACAACTTCAAATACGTGGAAAAATTTACGTGAATTGTTAATTAGGACTATGTTACATCAACAACAATCTAGAAAACCTTCAAACACGTTTTAACTAATTTACAAATTGTAAATTGAATATATAAACATCGTAGGTAGATCATACCTGATGTTCTCCATTATATTACTTACTTTTGAATATCACTGGGCAAAGACATAAAACTATACACTGAGTACACAGACTGAAAACCTAATTTAGTTGTTATACGAGACTTTGCTTAAAATAAAATGAACTATTTTTAAAAATACTGCTAACACATTATATCCGTCATAACTACAGCAGCCATTTGTAAAAATAAATTGACATTGACAGTTGTCAGACCGTGGAGTTGCTAGCCCGTCTTCCAAAACATCCCTTCTATAATTTTAAAATGGGTTGCATTGTAATAAAAATACGGGGATGAAATAGGCATGCATGTCTCAATATCATCTATAAAATTAATGTACATTTAAACTAAAAGTAATGAGTCCTAAATATCTTATAAATAACCAGATTTTAAATAATACCAATCTATATAATTTTAATAATTTAGCCCTTTTGACTTCCCACTCCTGGGCACGGGCCTCCCCTCAACACGAGGGGGATTTAGGCCATAATCCACCACGCTGGCCCAGTGCGGGTTGGCGGATTTCACATGTCTTTCGAAAATTGGTTAGATCTTCTAAGACATGCAGGTTTCCTCAAGATGTTTTTCCTTCGCCCTAAGCTAGTGATAATCATATAGAAATTATGATTCGCACATAGATTTCGAAAAATCCAGAGGTGCGAGCCGGGGTTTGAACCCAAGACCTGGTGCCCGCAAGGCGCGTGCTTTAACCAATCGGCTATCACAGCTCATATTTTTATTATATAATTTCCATTTTGATTGTTAAAAACATTCGCCAAACATTCGCATAGTTTCTTGTGAATGCGAATGTCAAAAAATATGCGAATATTCGTGAATGCGAATGCGAATATCCGTTATATCATAAATACCAACATGTCGGAATACTTTTGCATATGGCAGTCCAACATTATTGCGTTACTTTACACGCAAAAGCAATTTATTATTGGCTAAAAACACTTTTTTTTGTGAGTAATCCACAAGAGTCTTCCTAAAAAAAATTATATCACTTTGCAATGACGCATTAATTATATTGATCGTCATTCGTCATACCAATTTCATACCAATTTGAATTTCATATATTGTAATATCTCGTCATATCAGAAATGACATCTACCTATATTATGTCATGTGCACAAACGAAACAATAAAAAAATACTACAGGAACGAAACGCAATTTTATTTACAACTTGGAAAAATTGCATTGGAAACTAGAAAATTCCTTGTAATATTTAACTAAAAAAATGTCCGGTGTGACGAAAATACAGGTTTTGTCGATATACAAATCGCTCATCCGGGAATCGCAGAAGTTTACAAACTATAACTTCAGGTAATGTAATGATATAACCTAACTTATTAAAATGTAAACTAATGATCACTATTTAACCTTTTTATTAATAATGTTTCCATATTGAACTGCTACTTGAAAATAAATTAATGAATATTTTACAGAGCCTACGCTATAAGAAGAGTAAGGGATGCATTCAAAGACAACAAGCAACTATCTGACCAGAAAATGATTAAAAAGGAATACGATTATGCTAAAGAAAACTTAAATATTATCAAGAGACAGGTGAGAATATAATTAATAATTATTTTGCTAAATTAAACCAATCCTCACATATTGTTGCAGACCAATACTAACCTTAATGTGAGTGGTTTAAGGTTGAATTCAGTTTGCAGAAGTGTGTGTAGGTTGGTCTATTCAGCAAAACTATATCCAATTGTAATAGTTCCTTTATCATAACACCAACTTCATTACAACTGTATCCAAATGGGGTAGGCAGAGATGGACTGTATAGTTCACTGATATGTAGCCAATAGTAGGTATAAGATCCTAAATTCCTAATGCAAAAAGGGTGAGAAACTATTGCCATGGACTGGTACATTTTCCAGCCTGAGGGCTCTTCATAAAAATTTACTAAACGCGGGAATCAATCCCAGTATTTTTATAACTGCTGTGCCTATACTCAGTAGTCTTATTACATAGGTTAGGTAGACATAAATAGTGTGTAATGTAGTATAAAATTTTATTATGACACATATAAGGTATTAGATATTATTTAAGTTTAAGTAATTTCAATAAGATTCTTTATTTTCATTTCAGGTCACCATCGGAGATATGTACAGAACTGAGAAGCTAGTCATAGAAAACTTACAATAACACTTTTACAATACAAATAACAAACCGAAAAGCAATTATGAAAAAAATGTGCAAGATTTAAGTAAAATCACTGACCTCTATTAATTACACTGGACCATATAAAAAGGCTGCTATTTTATGGTAATTTCAATATTCAAGTAGTGGTGAGTGACCTCAATTATTTACTCTATTTTGATATCCTGAGCACTCCTGGTTGCGTTTTAAACAGCAAAGAAGTAGCTGTCAGTGGAGTCTCCCTGCAACAGGATAGGGGGTTCTATTCCCACCACTGAGAATAACTATTTGATTTGACACCTAACATTAGCATTGATCATGCAACATGATTTCCAATGCTTGTTATTTCAATTAAAATGATCATACTTTGTGACATTGCAAACAAAATCACATAAATTCAAAGAGAAAAACTACATGATCCAATTATTTTAAAAATAAGAATTACTCAATAACACGTTAATTGCCAGGCCAGTGTATTTAATAGAGGTATTTGGCAAATGCTCATTTTATCGGCTGGGATTTGAAGCTAGTATCTCATTGCACAGCATTTAACCATCTTGGCTATCAACTGAAATTACTAGTAAGCACTTTATACTGTAATTAGTACTATTACTAATAATTATGTATTATAAATTGCATTTTTGTTTAATATTAGTGAACTTTTAATCATTATATTATGTGTAAATAAAATATAGTTAACTAAAGCGATATTCTGTTACTGGTATTGCCCTTCAAAAGCCAAATAATTGCCAAGTGAATCATTCAAAGTATTCCAATGGTAAAAAAATAATCTAGAAAATTCTAGATGTTTTAACAATTTTAATTTGCCTCTATGGGTAGAGACATATTAATAAATCAACCTCAAATTTGAGAGAGATCTTAAGAATGTTTTAACATGTCGTTTTGCACTGGTATCACATAAGAATGACATTTCCGAGATCACTGTCAAACTTAAGATTGATTAATTAATATGGGCGTGAAAGCTAAAGAACCTGCTAGTAAAAGGTCTTAAATGTAGAATCGCCATTCTCTAGCTTCCCTTAAGGCTAAAGCGCCCATCTAGCCCGCTAAGTTCAAATTTGTTGAGGTTTTTTAGATTTTTTTCAAAATCTGACAATAATAAAAGGTACATTTTGTAATTCGCGACAAAGACCGTGTACAGTGCATTTATTAATATATCCAACTTACTCTAAAACATTTCAAGAACGACAGCTATTCAGATAATGTGGCAATTTTTGTATATTTAGTGATTAACTAGTATCATATCCATCGTGATAATATTTAGAGTAAAATAAATGTATTAATAAACGCACTGCATACTGTGTTTGTCGCAAATCACAAAATGCTGTCTTAAATGTATTCAGATTTTGGATAAACTATAATAATACTCAAAAAAATTTAATTTCGGGGCCAGCAACAGCACACATAAACACCAATTAAGAAAATCCAACCTTTTTGAATTACTTTTACAGTATATAATCAAATGTACACCTCATCAGACAATCACTCTGGTTATCATTATGCAAATAATCTGCCACATCCACTGAAAATAATTGTGATTGGCACCAATAAACTGGTGCCAGTAGGAAGTTTGGAACTAAATAGCGATATTCTACAAGACAAAGGATGCTTTATGCATTGTGCTTCCCATTAACGAATGCAAAGGTATTCTTGTATCTTGTTTCCACAACTGTCCCATTTTAACAGCTACTCTAACTTGACCCAAAAAAAATATCCTTCCTCTATGGCCAATGCGATAATACTCTATAATTTAATAAAAAAACCTTATTAATTTATAAAACTTCTTTATTATAGAAAAAAAAAACACAATCGATACATGGCTCAGCAATACATAGGTAAGAGTGCGATGGAAGTATCTTTGGACCTACTTAGAATTTATAAAAATTGTGTTCGGATAAACTAAATGCTTAGCCATTTATCAATAAACATTAACTTATTGAAATTAGCGCTGTAATATATCTAGATTTTGCAATTATTAAGGCGTGGATTTTCGACAATTTGGTAACACGTTCTATGCGGAACTTATAGACATTTCGAAACCGAAAAAAATGATGGTATTCTACAGTATTTTATCTAAAGAGTCTACGCATTATTTAAACGATTTATTTGACGTCACTGCATCATAAAAACGCAAACATACTTTCTAACCTCCTCACAGTGCAAATCACTTCCCGCCTGCGACTTACAATTGTAGAAATACAGCCATGCTGTTGCCAAAAGGGAAACTGCGAAGGACCTAGCTACACTACCGCCATCTATCTTAATTGCTAGCAACAGCGCTACTGTCTTCCAGCGACACCACATTCTTGTCAATCTCCACCGAACTAACCCTACTGAAATGCTTCCTCTTATCTTCTTTGGCCCTGTGCTTCTTGTGGCTTTTGCTCCCTTTGTTCTTTCGCTTCTTGTGGCTGTGCTTTTTCCTCTTCTTGTCGTCTTCTGACACGTCTGCAGCGACTATGTGCGCGGGCGGCTTGCGGCGAGTGTCCACGGGTGCCATGTACATTGCAGCGGCTGGCTCCTGTTAAAGATGGAAAATAAAATGTTGCATCCAACACTGAGGCTCCCAAGTCTGAGAGCGATCTTGGAAGTGTCATTCTTATGTCATAGTACGAAATGACACGTTTAAATCAAACTTGCGATCAATTTATCAATACAAGCCATCATTTTATTACTTTATCAATTAATTTTGTCCAAATATCGCGAGGAAATGAGAAAGAAGGGTATACACTAATCTATAATATACACTTAATACTATATTAACCTCTGATCCACGTAGACATAACGGTTAGTCGGAACGAGACAAAGCATTTGCATTAACATTTGCAGTTTAAATGTTTCCTAGGCCATTGGATGTGATCTAAGGCCATAACACAAACATTGTGACAGATAATCAAAGACCCGTAACTCAGCGGATAACTTGCATTTACGTATCGTCTGTCTTCACTGGCCATATGCTATACAGCAGCTGCCTGCTCAATTATTATTTCATACTTTTTAATCATTCGACCGCCGCCATCATTCATCGTTTGACGACCGCTTGGCCGCTCGGCTCACTGCACATGGTGGTTGTGGGTTAGATTCCCGCCGGGGCAAATTTCGGAAATGGCCTTTTCGTAATTTTCCCTGGTCTGGGATAGCCCAGTCCGTTGTACGATACCCACAGTACAAGCGTTGCTTAGTTTGGGACCATACAGTTGGTGTGTTCGTCTGGCGATATTTATTATCTAAATAATAATTCATTATTCTGTATGTTGAGAATACCTTGGGCGAGCTGGCTCTTCTCAAAAGACCGTTGCTCGCGTCACTGAAGTATCCGTTCATATTGGTGTCTTCCACGAACAGGGGCTGGTCAGTTGTGACGTCGGTGGTTCCGTGGAGGTACTTGCTACCGCGGTTGCGGACTGAGAAACTGGAAGAACGGAGTTGATAAGTGTACATTATTGTATGGTCCCAAACGACGCCAAAGAG
This sequence comes from Notodonta ziczac, assembly GCA_918843915.1. NCBI lineage: Eukaryota > Metazoa > Arthropoda > Insecta > Lepidoptera > Notodontidae > Notodonta > Notodonta ziczac. The sequence continues at coordinate 508,943 of OU974065.1, read as the reverse complement.
GGCCAGAGCTGAGGAAGGGTTGTTTCAAAATACAATAGATAAATCTAATAGACATCTTAAAAAATACATAAATCCGAATACTTTTTCAAACAAAACACCATTTGTGAATCTATGAATCCATTCATAAAAAACAATAAGCGTGTATATAATACTAGCTGTGCCCGCGACTTCATCCGCGTGGAATGTAATTGACAAAGTTTCATACAAACTTTCATCCCCTATTTTATGCCCTTGGGGGTAGAATTAATCAAAATCTTTTCTTAGCGGATAACATATACCTGCATGCCAAATTTCAGCCAGATCCGTCCAGTGGTTTGGGCTGTGCGTTGATAGAGCACTATGTCAGTCAGTCAGTCAGTCACCTTTGAGTTATATATGTATAGATAGTTCAAACTGCCCGCACCTCATAATGGGCTACAACTCATAGGTATACAGGCTGGCTCGAACGGGGTAGTTATACTACCCCGGTCTATGAGGGTAGTCCCTATCCCAGAAAATAGCCGTAAAGTAGTTGCTGCGATTCGTACTGAGGGAGCCAGACACCCAACCCTCCGCCTTCCCCTGCCCCTATACCAGTCTTGTTCAGTCCGCCAACGTGCGAGCACTGCTATTGGTCTTTGCTATTGCTAGACTACGGTAACTGCTTAAGGCTAAAGCGCCCATCTAGCCCGCGAAGTTCAAATTTGTTGAGGTTTTTTAGAAATTTTACAAAATCTGACAATAATAAAAAGCACATTTTTTGTAATTCGCGGCAAAGACCGTGTGCAGTGCATTTATTAATATATCCAACTTACTCTAAAACATTTCAAGAACGACAGCTATCCAGATAATCTGGCAATTTTTGTATGTTTAGTGATTTACTAGTATCATATCCACCGTGATAATATTTAGAGTAAAATAAATGTATTAATAAACGCACTGCATACTGTGTTTGTCGCAAATCACTAAATGTTGTTTTAATGTTTTCAGATTTTGGATAAACTATAAAAATACTCGAAAATTTTGCATTTCGCGGGCTAGATAGGCGCTTTCACCTTAATATCAGGCGGGACGTGTGCTTGTTTACTGGGTTTCTTACATAAAAAAACTAGAAAGAAGGTGGCAACCAAATAATTTTTAGTAATAAGACATTAGAAGTGGCATATCCGCGTGACTACAGTTGTGACGAATCCGTCACAATTCATGCGATATGTCATTCAGTACGACAATAGACCTTGTACGAGACACATCTAGTAAAAATGGTGTATTGCAGCATATTTAATTGCGGAAATTGTCAAAAAACTTGCAATTATACAAATAAAGGGATTACATCGCATCGGTAAGGAGATACTTATGGTAATAATCAGGTTTTTTGCTAATTTAAACCAACATGTGTACTTTACCACGACAATATCAGCATTTACTATGATATTATCAGACCCATTTCCATTGCTGCTTGCATTATCAAATGAACGGCGCAGCGACGAATCGTAAAAATCAATGTAATGCGAAACGTACGACATCCTTTTTTTTTTTTTTTTTTTTATATATATGGCTCTGCCCTTTTGGACAATTCTGCCAATGTCAAGTGAGGCCAATACACGGTATGCACTGGAGAGTTTGGCCAGTGTGAAGCGAAATAAAAATCAAAATAACGAATTCATGCTGAAAAATCACCACACACAACAAACACATACCATTAACACAGCATTAACAGGACAATCCTACATATCATTTGCAATTAAAAGTTGTGCGTATGAATTTTGACTAGTACGCGGCGGTGTCATTGTGACAACATCATCTTAGTGATGTTACCATGTTTGTATTGTATCGATATTTTTATGAGAAATATTTACCTTATTTAATATAATTTCCACTAGTTAAAGCATAATAGCCACCTATAATTAAAATGTTTTTAAATGATTAGTGGGTAGTGGGTACACAATTTTGTAGGCAAACCCTTTATCTGCAGTGTGGTGATAGATTTGTAGACATATTGTTCAAATATTTTGAGGTAAATATAACTTATCGAAAACGTCGCATTAGGGGCAATATTAACTGAATTATTGTCAATTGAATTATCATATTGTTATTATTTTGTCAATGGCTCCAAGAAAATCAATAATTTAATTTATTTATTTGTTTATACTTATATAGTATTTTCTATTGTGTCCAATATGGCGCACGGCCAATATGGCTCTAGTCCATAATACCCAACCATCTTTAAATTTCAACTTTTTTTTAGTTCACTCAATATATTTTTTTAAGTACTTAATATTGCCTTAAGCTTCTAGTTATTGATTGCTGATACATTAAACGAATGAATTAAACAATAAAGATTGATTTCATAAACGTCAAATAAATTGCTGTCTGCGCAGTGCGAAAGCGGCGCGAAGTGGCGACACTGGTTTTCTAAGAAATATACGTCTTTACACTTCTAATGTCTTATTATTAAAAATTCATTGGTGGCCACCCTATGTGTAACTAACCGTTTGTAATGCTCCCCGTCAGGGCCCGGCCGTTTGGTTTTTCCGTAATCTTTGACCTCTTTATCACCCTTGTGGTGCTTATGCGAGGACTTATCGGGCTCCGTTGCTGTTCTGCAAACACATTGTTTGCAGTTACGTACATTATCTTAAACCCATTAGGCTAGAACCACAGTTTTGTACACAATTCTCATGTTTTGATTAAGAATACTACAAAAGGCCTGCTGCTGTCCGGCCGTAAGAAGCCGTTAAGTAAACTCAATTTTGAGCTATAAACAAAAACACGGAATGTTTATTTTTGTTATACTAATTAGTAACTACAGGTTGAAACTGAAAGGGTATACTTTTTTGTTCAAACATAACCTTGTAATTTTAAAACTATCAGCTTTGGAGGAAATTTACAAAAGGTGTTACAGGGATATAGCAGTTGACAGATTTCACAAGTCTACAAAACCTTTAGTACTTCAACTGTCCCACAAAGCCGATAGTTTTAGATTTACAAAGTAAAGTTGCAAAAAATAGTATACCATTTCTGTTTCACCTATACTCCATTTATTATAACATTAGACATAAGAGGCTCGCAGAAGCAGGGATGCAAAACATTTTATTTCCAAGTCAAAACAACTTTTATTTAGAGTCATTACATTAAAATTGTTTTAACATAAATTTTGATATATAAATCTAAAATACTAGCTAAATACTACGATAAACAAAATAAAAGTACTTTTTTATATTATGTTTTATTCGTAATAACATCGTAGGTATCACATTTTAAACTGACAACAAAAAATGAATCAAACATTTACGTCAATTTCATAGATAACATAGTCCGACAAAATTAGAAATACCCTGCTGTCATAACCTCTGAAGGGATTAGGTAAAATTTTAGATTTGGTAGGATTATAGTGAAACGAAAAACGTTCCCGGTATGTTCACGCCTGCTTCTTTTAGGTTTTTAGCATCGGCACTAATTTTAAATTGTAATGAAATAATAATTATTTAAATGAAAGGCAATATATTTAATAAGATAAATAATTAATATTATTACAGTTAGATGTGACAAGCTGGTATATAAATAGATTATTATAAATTCGACGTCAATCGTAACTGTAACTCGTTAATTGTACTTTTTTATTACAAAGTGGACACTAAAAATAACCTTTTTTAACTTCTGTCTAATGCTATAACAAATGGAGTATAGTATAAATGATAGGTAATTATGACCCAAACTAATCTATTAAGAAAGAGTTGCATACACGTAGTTAATATAACTCAAATATGGCAAAATGTCACTCAACTGTATGTTAGTAATCGGACAGCAGAACAACTTGATCGATAAGATGGCATCCCTTACCCCTCTATAGCCCCCCCCCCATTCACAGTGAGGACCCAGTCATAAAATCAAAGCCCACTGCGTGATCACCACGATATTTTATATTGGAAACTATAGTTCCTACAGTGTGGACAGGCATTGGGTTCTTGCCATGGGCTCTCTATTGGTTAGTTTCTTCATTAATAATTGTGAAGAAAAGAAGCTAGTTTTACAAAATACTTTGGCTGTTACTTGCAATGAAGAATCTGGCCGTAGTAACCATTTAAGCAATGGCGGGGGTCAGCTACTAAAAAGATGTCTCATCTGCTGAAGCTGCTTTAATTTGCGGCTTAGATGTTATTGTCTACCACCTAAGTTCACTCACAGGGCTGACATCTAATTAATTATACCAGCATAAGAAGGCGCAGAGTCAGCATGTATTGCTTCTAGAGTGTATTTTCTCCAGCAACATTTACCGTATGACTAGCGTGGGGGGAGGGGGTAGTTCCTCTCGCTCTAGGCACCATCTTGGTTCTTATAGCGGATAGGGAGACAATTACCTCCCTCCTTCATGTAAAAGAGGGTATAGGCTTCGGGCAATCGAGTGGCTTAAGGTATTACAGCCTTTTTTGAAGAACGTCTTACCTTTTCTCCGTGCTGGCAGCCTCCCCAGGCTTGGCTTGGTGGACTTTTTCGCTCATCCTCTGGACCACATTCTCAATGTCACGCATTCGAGTCCCGATCGCGTCTACTAAAGCTTGCAGGTTCGATGGCCTCTCCTCTTTCTTCTCAGACTCGGCGGGTGCGAAGTCTGGCTGATGGAATGCAGCATCCTGAAATGGTCTTCGTATAGGATCTCAAGGAGTAGTGATAACCAAGCGGTCGAACACACGCTTTGGGAATGAGGTGTTCAGGTTCAAAACCCGGCTCGCAAGTCGCAACTATGTGCGAATCAAATGCAGGATAGTGGAAGAAAAACACGGTGAAGAAACCGGCACGTCTTTTGAAAGATACTATATGTTCGCCAACCCACACTTCGTGATGACCCATAGCCCAAATCCTCGTCGCATTGAGAGGGAATGTGTCTGGTGTAGTGGCAATTGGCTCATCCTCCTTAAATTGGGTGTATTATTCTTCAGTGCTGATGACTGTTCTGGTGTAACTCACCCTGGTATCTTGGTCCAGCGAAGGATCGTGCTCATTCCATTGGTTTTGAGGTATTTCTGTCCACCCTACCTGTGGGCTCTGAAAATTCAAAAGATTTTAACATTGGTCCAGTGCGAGCTTTCCAACCTCTTCTGGATAGTATCCCTTACAAAAAAAAAGGGCGACACGTAACTCCCCCCCAGTGCCAGAGGCCAGTTTCGATTCCTGAGTCGAGTTTTTAAGAAACACAGATAAATTTATAAATGTCTTTATTAACTTAATACCATAGGCAAATCTGCCTCTGTCTCTTCTTACCCCTCCAGGCATAACAGGGTATTACCCAAGATTGTAACTAGAAAAGGTATGTACTCTGCTAGGCATTACCTTGAATGGCACTTTCTGTGTCACTCCGTAAGCATTTGCGTAGAATCTTTCTTCAGATATCTCAGCGGGCTGTGGACATTTGGAAATTCGTAATCATCGGTATGAAACACTGGCCATAGTCGAATTCCGAGTATCCAATCAAACAATGAAATTGTTAAGAGCTAGTTTCTATGCTGTATTTATTTTGCTAATTCATGGGTAATTTGGACATTGGCCCATATGCGTGGCGATTGTAAGATTTTCTAGTAGCCGTGTATAATATAAAAAAACAGGTTTTATTTGCACGAGTGTACACTTATACGTACTCTACTGTACTAGCTGTTAACAACACCATTGTTGAATACTTAAAGTGTATAATCGCATGGAGAATCTCACCTTCTCAGTTGACATGGAGATAGCAGCCTCCTCTACATCGTTCACGTCTGGTTCGTGGTGATCCTCTTCAAAATATGGGTTGTTCGGAGCCTTCCGCATTCTCTTGTGCCTTCAATCATATTAAACAACTAGCTGAGCCCGCGACTTCGCCCGCGTGGAATTTAACTTAACAATAAAGCCCGGTCCCGCGTTCTGAGCCCGCGCGACAGAACCCATTTTTTTATTTTGTTTTTCTAAAATCAAAGTAGCCTCAGTTACTGCTTATAACATCAGCTATCTAACAGTGAAAGTCCCGTCAAAATCGGTCCAGCCGTTTCGGAGATACTCTTTGATTTCATGTGTTTTTATTTTTTTACGCAGAACCCTAATTGTTTTTCTAAAATTAAAGTAGCCTAAGTTACCCGCTATAAGATCAGCTATCTGCCAGTGAAAGTCCCGTCGAAATCGGTCCAGCCGTTTCGGAGATTACCCGGAACAAACACACAGACAGACAGACAGACAGACAGACAGACAGACAAAAATTTTTTAATTCGCGTTTTTGCTATAGGTATCGTATGTACTTTCATATGCATTTAGTGAAAAGGTGTTATTTTGATATTACAAACAGACACTCCAATTTTATTTATTTGTATAGATTACTATTTTGTCAAGCCTCGTGTCACGTCACGAGATGTGATAACCTCATGTAGCTAGTAATTTTTTTTTTTAAACTGACCTGGTACTCTCCTTTTTATGATCCTTCTGTTGTTCGCTGTTCGTTGACAATGCGATCTGTGAAATATACAAATAATACAGAACTTGCCTGGTCTCCCCCAAACGGGGTTATATAGCAACCACACAGCAACCATGGTCAAGTTATATGTTTGGGTTCTCGGTTAAGACACCGTGAGGTCCGGGCGCTCACTGCATTTTCCGAGATGAAAAATAAATCTGCTCACCACACATTATAACCTCATTGGACTGGACTGGTGGATTATCTGTCTCTTCACTTCTGTTAATGTCACTACAGATATTGCCGAAATACCTATTAACCTGGATGGGCCCTCAGAATAAGTGGGCCACATTTTTAATGAAAGAAGATGATAAAATAATAATAATAATTAAGTTGCAGAGAGGGATAGTGTCAACTATCAATGTCAGCCTAGTCTAAGATGGCGCTGTCATGTAGGCAAAAAAGGCAACCAGTCAAATCAGCTCGGTAACTAACTTTTAATAACTGCAATTTTGGATTGTGTAACCCCAACTTTTTCCACCACAATTGTCCCCGACTGGGGGGCAACAGGAATAATATTTCTGTTCTCTTCTAGTGGTGGACAAACATAAATATTTATCCCACCTCCACACATGCACACTCCGGATTGACGAACTTAGCATGTCTTTCGAAAGACATGCAGGTTTCCTCACGATGTTTTTCTCCGTCTACCACCCCCGCGCTATATCAGCTCATGGCCTCTGTTCATCCCTGGTTATTTACCACGATGTCCGGCGGCGGCGCAGCCCTGGGCACCACCTCGTTGCAATCAGTACTATCAGGCATCGTCTTCTTCCCAGCTCGGAGCACCTTCTCTCTGGTTCCCTCACTTTCGGGTTCCGCTAGCTCGTAGATAGGGCCCTGGTCTCCGCTCCTGAGGGTCATGCTTAAGAGGTTTATGAGAAAATCGTTCCAGATTGGGTGGAAGGCGTATAACCCCATGTGAAAGGTGACCTAGCCTCATTAGTAAAGTTTCCATGGGTAAAGCGGATTAGTTACCATTTTACCCATGGTTAGTTATGGCGTTCCTCATAGGAAAGAGCAAAGTAGCCCTATGAATTATGGGTCCTAGCTATAAAGTGTTCAAGCGTTGATTCTTCAAAATTAGAGACTTACTTAGGCTGAAAGGTAGTGTCGGTAGGGGGTGGTTTCTTCATCTTGTACATGTGACTCCAGGGTGCTGCTGGGAGCGCCTCCCAGGGCTGGCCGAGGACTCTGGTCCAGACCTCGCCACGAACCACTACTAGACACCTAGAAAGTCCTTTAATATCAAATACTTGTTCAAAGTATACGAGGACCTTTGGCTAAGCCGTATAATTTGCGAGGAAAATGGTGATTTACCGACAAATTATAACGGATTTCGTGGCGGAAGTTGAATGTTCGGTCACCTTTTGTTTTGCATTTGATTATGCATTCACGATTATGAACACAATTGTTTGTCCACCGATAAAAGGTGTTTGTTCAAAGAAACAAGTTGGCAACATCACTTAAATTTTGTGATGAATGAAAGAGGAGGAAGGGAAATTAATTAAGTCCACGTTAGGGAAGCTCTAGGGGTAGGTTCAGGCTTTACTTCTATTATCTATGTATTTAGAGCATCGTACCCCAAGGGTCTAAGTTTAAAAGGTCTGGACTTAATGCCAAACTGATCTTTATGTCCTATCCCAATTCTGGCCGTTAGTCCTCTTAGTTTTCTACATCCGATTAATAAAAGGTTGTTAAGTGATTAAACCCATTTTAGAGCTATAACCATAAACACAGGAAATTGAAGTCCCTAGAAAGTGTGAATACGTACAGGTTTTTTGTTAAGATCTATTAATGATGAGCCAAATATGACCCAGACTGGCCTGATGAAAAAAAATACCCTTTCACGTTGCAAATGTAACTCAAATATGGCAATATTTGTTTAGTAGTAATCGGACAGCAGTTTTGTTAACTCAAAACCAATTAAACTCTTAAGCTACTATGTTTAAGTGCCAATTTCTGGATTTAATCTCTTACCGAAGTCTGGTGCAGCAGAATGGGAACTGCATGTTTGTGTCTTCAACTACTTCCTCGCACTCTATCGCCGATTCCGGAGCCTCCACTCGCTTGCAGCTACAAATAAATACTTGAAATGTAGACAGACATTTAGGTGAAGGCGCCTGTCTAGCCCGCGAAGTTCAAAATTTTTGAGTATTTTTATAGTTTATTCAAAATCTGAAAACATTTAAGACAACATTGTGTGATTTGCGACAAACACAGTATGCAGTGCATTTATTAATACATTTATTTTACTCTAAATATTATCACGGTGGATATGATACTAGTTAATCACTAAATATACAAAAATTGCCAGATTATCTGGATAGCTGTCGTTCTTGAAATGTTTTAGAGTAAGGTGGATATATTAATAAATGCACTGCACACGGTCTTTGTCGCGAATCACAAAATGTGTTAAGCACGCGTCTTGCGGGCACCAGGTTCTGGGTTTGAACTCGCTCGCACCTCTGGGTATTTTAGAAATATATGTGCGAATTATCATTTCTATATGATAATCACTTGCTTACGGTGAAGGAAAACATCGTGATGAAACCTGCATGTCTTAGAAGATCTAACCAATTTTCGAAAGACATGTGCAATCCGCCAACCCGCACTGGGCCAGCGTGGTGGATTACGGCCTGAATCCCCCTCGTAGTGAGGGAAGGCCTGTGCCCAGGAGTGGGACGTCAAAAAATAAGTGTTTACCCAACGGTGTATATAGCCAGGTTTCTCCCACCAGGCTGGCAGCGATGTCTGGAACAGGAGTAGGCATCTGCCCACTCAGTATAGGCAGCATGCTTCCTCATCGTTCTGGGGTCTGTGCAAACTGGGGGGCACGCATAATGACGCAATGCTATTAGTGACTCGCCCGACGAAAATTACAGCTAACGACATCTCGAACAGTTTAATTGGGATAACATTGGTAGTGTTTTAGTATCGTACTAGCTGTGCCCCCCGACTTTGTCCGCGTAGTATTTAACGTAACAAAAATTTCGGGATTATCGGGATAAAAAGTATCCTATATGTTAATCCCGGTTATAAACTATCTGTGTTCCAAATCCGTTCAGTAGTTTTTGCGTGAAGGAGTAACAAACATACATACATACATCCACACTCACAAACTTTCACATTTATAATATTAGTAGGATGAGTCCGGCAATGTAATTCTTATGACGTACCAAATTACATGGCAAAAGATTACTCAAGATTGCTCTCAGAGTTGAGATCGATTCATTAAAATAGGACTAATAGTGTCACAATTGCGCACATGTCATAATTTCGTTATTGTATTAAGTATATTAGTACAACGCAACGCCTCTGTATACTAGATGAAACAAAAAGGGTACCTATACTATTTTTTCCAAAACTTAACTTTGTAATTCTAAAACTATCAGCTTTGGAGGAAACTTGAAAAACAAAACGTGTTATAGGGATACAGCTGTTGACAGAGTTCACAAGTCTACAAAACCTTTAGTACTCTAACTGTCCCACACAGCCGATAGTTTAAGATTTACAAAGTTGAGTTGTAAAAAAATAGTATACCCTTTCTGTTTCACCTAGTACACGAAAGTGAAAGCAACAAGATGGCATCTTACATTGGTCCTTGTAGTTATCCTTCGCATCGCTCGAGGACCCAGCGAGAGCGGCCGAAATACAGCAACACATACATATTATTAAATTCATGTTCTAACCAACTACAGACCGAGTTTCACAACGCATAGCACACGAGTGGCTGGCGACTTTACAAGCATGTTTAGATTTCGTGCGACTGTACAATTGAGTGAAAAAATCGATGAGAAAAAAGCGATTATTTTTTGCAACCGGTTCTGATTGTATTTTGTTAATTGTTTTTGCATGATAGTGCTATCTCAATGATGTTAACCTGCGTGTCAAGTAAGCTAAGCTAGCTTAAGATAGTTTAGCTCAAGTAAGTCTTAGCCACGCTATTACATCACTGTATTTAATATACAAAGTGTGAAGGTGCAAATCCCGGTGTTCTGGGACTTGGGATTTCATCTGCGAATCTCACTTCCAACAGAGATTATCACTTGTTGACTTGAGAAACAAAGCATCATGAGGAAACACGCCTTTCGAAGAAGATGTAAAGCATAGGTAACTTTCGGTGGACTATGGCCCGATTCCCCCCACATTGAGGAGGGGGTTTGCCTGATATAATGGTAATAAAATATCGCCAGACTGACACACCAACAGTATGGTCCCAAACTAAGCAACGCTTGTACTATGGATACCATACAATGGACCGGGGGCGATCCCATTGACACCCAGACATGGGCAAATTACGAAAAGGCCATTTCCGAAATTTGCTCGGCGGGAATCGAACCCGCAACCACCATGTGCAGTGAGCCGAGCGACCTACGCTCGAACCACTGCGCCAAGCGGTTGTCAATAAAACATGTTTGTCGAAATGTTTGTGTGTACAGTGCGGCTGCCTAGGCTGCCTGGCCTGCAGGGTAAACGGACGTAATAGTATTTATTAATGTTCGTAATGAACGGACCTTACGGTTAAGGAACAAGTCGCACCAACACCAGCTGAAGATAGTGCGACAATTTGGAAGTCTTTGAATATTCCCTTTTGCAGGCAAAACGTGGATACAAGTCTAATAATACGATGAATTGTTGAATGCCCATTTCTACAGGCCGAAACCAGACTCAATAGGCTGCTTTTGTGTTTTATTGACATCGTAAAAAAAACATTTTGTTTTACCAATTGAAAGTTGGTAAAACAAAATGTTTTTTGTAGTTTTGGAAATTTGTAGTTCCTAGTATGTAGTAAAAAAATACCAGGCATATAGATACTGCTAGTAGTTTATAGTAAACGTTTTGTGAATTAATAAGTGGGTAATCAGAAACATTTCTTGTCAATGATATAAAATCTACAGCCGTATTGTTGGTGTCCATTGCTTTTTGTTTATTTAAAATAATAATGCTCCCAGTGACCAGAAGAAAAGTGCCAGCATGCTAAAGTTGAGTGCCTTATTTTATTAATGAAAATCGATATTTGTAGGAACTGAATTAATTCAATTAAATTCTACAATGTTCATGTATTCTACAATACATTAATGTAGTCTACAATATTCTACAGTATTACAATCGAAGCAATAAATTTAGCTTACCTTCTCAAGGTTAGTTTATGTACCGACCTGAGTACAGTATAGAATTAGCTGCCAATTTTGAAGATTTTATTCGTCGAGCTATGGTAAGACCCAAAATGAAATGAGGGATGTCTGTAAGAACGGTAGGGACGAAAGTTTTAACTGTCGAAGACATATTTTTGCAATTTAAACTTGTCAGCCCCCAAAGTTTTAGGTACATAATTGTCAATAGAAAGTGGTAGAAAATAATACACTATTCATTCAATATAACCCACTCACTCAGATTTAAGTGTTTACAGCCTGTATTAAGAAATCCATCTTAAGTCTGAAAGCGATGTTAAGTAGGCTTATGACAAATCATTTTGTACAGGTATGGTACAGATATGGTACTATGTTCCTGTTACCTTAAGTATGTATGCTAGATTTAGCTAAAGTTCAGCCTCTTGGTGCCAATAGTACTAATTGGTGGTTTGCCAATCAAAAGTACAAATAATAAATATTTTTTTAAATATAATAAGTATATTGAAGTAACTATCTTCAGGATGTTACATTCGAGCCTAATTTCGTATTGGCAAAATGGGGGTAATGCAGGTGTTGGGTTTATTAAAAAAGGCTGTAACAGTTTTTTTCCGATCGTACCAAATAATCAACGGTTTAAAAAAGCGGCGTGTGTTTACAAACAACACACCGACGTATCCGGCCGGTTCTTTAAGAGAAAAAGATGAAAAAAAACATAAACTCGCCTCGCTCAGTTCACTGTGGTTATGGGCATAATAAACTTGTGTACAAAATTTTTGAAGGAATAAAAAAGAAAAATAATTAAAAAATACTTTTATTTTTTATAAGCAGTGATAGTGGGATTCTACTTTTGTGTGTTAATCAGAATTATTGACGAATAGAAAAAATACGGATACTCTATTTAACTTTTAAAAGTCAAGTCTGTTTTTAGACATGTAAGAATGAATAAAAACTATGTATCATGGTACTCTTGGGTACGTCGCCGGACCGCTCGCAGACCACCATGCCACGGTGTTTTCTATCGTAGATGAAAAATTGGACATTTCTTTAATATTCAATTAGGTACCTTCTGAAACAGGTCTCCAGAAGAGGACCTTGCAACGGAGAGAACCTGATTGTTATTTCCCAACTCCTAATCATTTCTTTAGAATCAACTCGTGCGGGTTCCAAGACAATTTACGTTTTCCTCAAGACTATTTGATGGTCGTCGGCAGCATCATTGAACACCACTGACGATTCTTGTCTACAGGAGTAACAGTGGTTACTAGTCCCATTAAAACATAAATAAAGGTTCTCGAAAGAGACATCGCTTCCATAAATTTATCTAGATTTGACTTCTGCGTGGTTAAATCGTATCACTGCTGTTCTATTCTATGATTCACTGCTATTTCCACAGACTTCAAAATACGGCTATTTCTAGATTATGACGTGTAAATAGATTATAATATTACTGCTGCATACATGACTATACAGCTCCAAAACGTGTTAAATACTTCCCTAAAAGCATGGCCACCGTACTGGTCAAACAGGATCGAATGTCGACTATCCTGTTCGGTAAAGTTGTAACAAAAAATCAAGAAAAATAATGACGATCTTGATCCTTTGAGATCGGAAACATATTGAGGATACGTTAGGACATGGTGATGAATGACATTTTTTAATTTTTAATTCCATTTTTATAGTCGCTTACAGCAGAACACTGAAGCTTATAGGTAACTTTGTTCCAAGTCTGTTTGAGGCACGTCGTTAACCGTCTTTCTTCTTTAAATACCATAGTGTGACCTGTTCTGCCTCCTTTTTTTTATTTTTTTGTGACACCTAGCTGTACCCTGCGCGCGTTGCTACACTGTCAAAGATTGGTCGTACCAACACAGAAACCTTTGTGGGCTCATGCACAACACTTTGCTGAAGATCATGACATGATCAAATGCATAGTTTACGAATCTATAAAAGACTTACAAACATTCATTTTTATATTATGTAACAATATTGGCAGACGAACGTACGACCCGTCTGATGTTAAGCAGTTACCGTAGCGTAGGTATCGCTGCTGGCAATACCATTGGCATTGCCACACACGTACCTGACCTGAAGGGAAGTGGGATACAGTAAGAAGAGGGGGGCGGGAGTTTCGGCTCCCGGCTCTCGGCTCTCCCACTTATTGTACTAACCGCAGCTGTAATAACTACTTTACTACATTCTTCTGTGAGAAGGTGGTACTACCCCGGTTGAGTGAGCCCGTCTATGAGCTGTAGTCAGTTGGCTACAGCTCGACTATACCACCGTAAAAGGTTCATCATGGCTTCATGTAGAGTTACACACGGCTGCATATCAATCTATCATTTTCCAGTATAAGCTGACCGCTCAGTGTATGAAAATCCTATATTATGCGAGATCAGCTTATACTGGAAATGTATAGCTTGATGTGTAGCTACAGAAATTGAGATTAAGTAATTACAATAATATTTATGTATTTTTTATTGATCTCCTTTGTTATTATGACCTCGCATCAGTTATGAGTTCTGAAGTAATGTCGTTGGCTGAAACCTGTTTTTAAAGTTCAAATTTCGGATAGGTTATATTATAATATGCTACTTAATTATATAATAAAGATGAAAAGTCGTTTGTTTGTAAATATACTTATTTGTATGAGGTCATCTCTGGACTGGAACTTCTGATCCGATTCTGATAATTCTTAAAGTAATAGAACGCTACACTATCCGTGAGTTACTTAGGCTAGATTACCACGCTGGGGGTAGGGGGTAGCTTTTATAAATCTGATTAAGCTGAGCTGTGCGTTTTGAGCGTCAAAACGACTGTATCGATTACGGGGTTTATAGCTATAGCGGGGTTATTAGGCTATGGTATAAATATAAAATTTAATTGCTCATTAAAATCCATTTACGCCTATTGGTCTATATATTATATGAGACTTAAAATATAGGGTAGATACTATAACGATATACCTACTTAACTCTATTTTTCAATCAGCAATTAGTTCCACATTTGACCACGTGCTCGTGGCGCTGCACTCCGACCGGGTAGCGTAAGCTCAATATGTACACACATTTGTCTATAAATATAGCGTGGTGAACGTAATTCTGACCCCAAGTTGAGTATACTCGAATCAAACATGATAGTGTGTGCTTGTGTCGGCTTGTTACTCTCCGGGGCGGTAAGTCATCTAAACATAAATAGGTCTGTACATAATAAATATCGCCAGACTGACACACCAACTGTACAGTCCCAAACTAAGCGACGCTTGTACTATGGGTACCGTACAATGGACTGGGGGCGATGCCAGTGACACCCAGACGACGGAAAATTACGAAAAGGCCATTTCCGAAATTTGCCCCGGCGGGAATCGAACTCGCAACCACCATGTGCAGTGAGCCGAGCGGCCTACGCTCAAACCACTGTGTCTAGCGGTCATCTAATACAAAAAAATATAACAATAATAAATATTTATCAATATTATTATACTTAAAGGCTTTTCCCCGTAGGCGCTCGGTCTTGGAGATTTTCGGACCCAAAAAATCGGCACAAAAATTTTAGATTTGTTTCTGCCACCCCCCAATGTTTAAAGCGTGATAATAAGTATATATTACCCTATACTTTAAAGCTATCTAATAGTGAAACCGGGTTGAAATCGGTTCAGCCGTTTTGCCGTGACGCTCAAACGGACGGACAATTCCATATATCATTGATTTAGTTTCAGAGACGTTCAATAGCTTTCTGATACCCAGACAAGAATAGAATACGGTGAGGCTTCATTCACACGGCAAAAATGGCGATGTTTATTTTCATAAATTTTATCCAACCTAACATTTTAAATTCGTGTAATCATTGTATTATGGTAATAATGTAAGAACTTCGCTCAGTGAAGGGACCGCATCACTGGCCTTGCATACCGAGCCGTAAACGGTTTTTTAACATACGTTAACAAACATAATTGCAACCGATTTAATATATTTATTTATTTATTTGTTCTCAGGCAACGCAGGCCCATAGATATATACCTTATAAACTAATATACATATTTATATTTAACACTAAACTAAACTATGGGTGGTGACGGCGGCAATTAATAATGTACAGAACGAGCGTTGTTTAAAAACACGGAACTCCACAAAGATGTAATGTAATTTTTAATGTACACAAACATTTAAATCATATTTGAACTAAGTATATGTAGGTACGTAGGTACATTTTTTTTTATAAGATTACTAGGTTTTGCGTAGTTTCGCTTGCGTCGAAAACAGCGCCATCTGTAGCTAATAACCGTCTAAGTGACCACATGAGTAAATAAAAGTCCTCAAATATGATCAAGTCGTTTAGTAGAAAGAAGAAGAAACAAGAATATAGCAATGTGAAGTTATCACATTAGTAATCCAGTTAGCTCCTATATCTGTACCAAATGTTTGTAGTTACTATGAGTCGGATTACAGCAATAGTTTTGCGCGGGATAGGGATCAAACCCGGAACCTCTCAGTTACGAAGGCTCCACATTTAACCACTAGGCTATTGATGAATTATTTGCCGGTAGCGACATCGAGTTGATACTTCAAACAACGCTATCTAGTAGATATAATCGGTACTAAACACTAAGCTTAGGATTTTGTGACTTTCAATTAGATTTGAACCTAAACGTGAAGCTATAACCATATTATGTACATATATATATAGTAGTGTGTCCATCGCGCGCGTTTGGCGCGCGTAACGCGTAGTTACAGCGTGACTATGTGAACACCTCGGTAAGCACTAATTTTATGATAATAATAATATGATGTCATATCGTCATAAACATTGTTATTTCCTTCTCCAACTGCGGACAGACAGAATTGTGAAACAATTCCTTACCTAGTATATCTCAAAATCCATAAATTCGTAATCTACGCCAATATAAACAGTCGCGCAAAGATATCTACCTAAGATTTGTGAAAGGTAGTTACAATTATTATCGTAATGTTTGTTTAATAATAACAAGACAATGTTATCTGTATATTTGTTGTTGATAGATGAGCTCGGCGGTAGCGGTGCCCAAGTTGAAGCTGACTGATGGCCGAGAGATGCCGGCCATAGCTTTGGGGACGTACCTCGGTTTTGATCAGGTAAACCTCGGCATTTTGTACGATCATAGAGAAAGAAAAAAATGGTATAGTTAGAGTCGCTGTAAACATTTTGACAGATGCGGAAACGAAATACATGCATGTACCTTTGCATTAGAGAGAATGGGATGCATAGATCATCTTTTGCCTTGCGCAGCTCACTGGTTCCTAGTTCAACCGGCACCAATGCTGATGTGTCTAACGTGGCTATTTGGCTATTCGATTATGTGCTGTGAAAGTAATTCAAAATGGTTGACTTTGCTTTAATTTATTTATGTGTATAGCAACATCCCTTGCGCAGCATTGCACGTGTATTGCCATTCTTTTTCTGAAGGTATCATGTGGTTATATTCTCTTTTGGTATGATCATGGGTTTCTATACTAGACCATCTTCCTTCGTCGCTCCCGTCCCCCGCGGACACCCTAATAAAGAGCTGTTATATTTCGTATATTTCAAGAAAACGCGTGGTGTGACTCTTATTACACTCGCATATAGGTCAGTTTGCAATAATTCACGCATCTTCGTGAAATGAATGGCTATATCTAAGTGTTTTTACAGAATGGAGTTGTGAAGTCTATGAATAAGGAACTCCGCGACGTGGTGCTTCAGGCGATCGATGTTGGGTATCGGCACTTTGATACTGCATCTATTTACGATACGGAAGCGGAGATAGGGGAGGCTCTGAGGATGAAGATCAATGAGGGTGTGGTGAAGAGGGAAGATATCTTTTTGACAACTAAGGTAAATTAAAAATAATATCAACTGACTGACAGAAATTTATGTACCTAAGGCTCGTATTAATAAATCAATCTCAATTCTGAGAGCGAATTTGGAAATGTCATTCTTTTGTCATACCAGTACGAAATGAAATGGCAAAATCGTCCTCAAGACCACCCTCAGAATTGAAATAGTAATAATACGAGCCTATGACCTTAATTTTTTTCTCTGCGCTGGAATAGTTTAAACCGTCGCGTTGGGACTAGCTAGAAGCATGAAATTTTGCGTTCGAGAGCGGTTGTAAGTAGGCTTTTGACATGTCATATGACAGTGTAGTGATATGACATAAAAACTACATGACCGAGACCTCACTCAGACTTGAAATCGATCTATTAACAATGCTTTATGTTATAGCTTTGGAACACACACCATAAGCGCGAGCAGGTGGCGATGGCGCTCAGGGACACTTTGGAGAAAATGGGCCTGAACTATGTCGACCTGTATCTGATGCACTGGCCTATTGGGCTTAATGTGAGTTAAAATAAATAATTGGCTGATTGAGGTGGTCCATCTCTATTTTGCTATTGGCAGTAGAGGAGAATCTATGATATAGAAGTAGATACAATGGGGAAATCCAGGTTTTTTTTCACCAGGGCGGCGCCACTTTGCTGACAATGACAGTTCTGACAGACTCTCTCTGCTTCTTTCTTTAAAAATATGGCCCACCTAAGTAATTATGCATTTCGCCAGTGTCAAGTAACAAATAGCGATAACAAACCCAATTAATAAAAACATAAATACAAAAATGCGTCCGCCTACTTTGGAAAACCAAAATGGAGGCCCTTCTAAAAGGTCAGAAATAGAGAGAGACTTGAGGAGAGAAAGAAGAAGAAGACCCTTTACCTTATTAGAAATGTTGGCTGAATGAATTGGCAGATAACGACAGCAATCAAGCGACCTCTGGTGGGCTGACTTACTTTTTGCATCAATGACGTTGTTTAAAATTAAACAGATCTTTTTAGTTCAATAAGTTTATAATCAAGGCACATATCTTTGTATTAAGACATCATAAATGTTGCAAGCTTTTGTCTGGATACATTACAGGAAGACTACACACACTCTGACGTGGACTTCATGGAGACTTGGCGAGGAATGGAGGACGTTCAGAGACTTGGCCTGGCCAAGTCGATAGGGCTGTCTAATTTCAACAAAGACCAACTCAAAAGAGTTATTGCGGAAGGCACTATTAAACCTGTGGCCTTGCAAGTGGAAGTAAGTTTATTGTAGCTGTCACTCCTCGTTATTTTGATTTACGCTGTTGTCCATTTTGAAATGTAAAAAATAGTGAATGGTCCATAAATCAATATAACTAAGTATTGCGTCAGTGTTCACGAGAACACTTTATATATCTCTCTATGGATATAACAGCGAAAAAAATACATTAACTGACCCACTCAACGCGTTATCTCCGAAACTATTAGGCCTACGGACTTTTTGCCTATAGAAAAAGGATTTTACCTTGAGCGCACGCATTCTCGAGGAGTGACAAGAAAGATAATTACTTAAGGTTTAGTCTAAGGCATGAAACACTCTTGAACAGATTTGGAAAGGTCTTATATAGGTAATTTTAGTAAATTGGTCGACACAAAGCTTATCTCTGGCTTCACTGTTATGCTCGAAAATTACGTCTAAAGTTGTTATTATAAAATACAATATAGGTACACTATTTTGTTTATAAATATCTAACTTTTAAACCAAGTTAATATACGTGTATTTCTTTACAGATACATCCACAAATAATACAAAAAGATCTAGTGTCATTTGCCAAGTCTCAAGGTATTGTAGTGATGGGGTACAGCCCGTTTGGCTCACTGGTCGCGAGGTTCGGCCTTCACTTCCGAGGGCCGAAGATGGACGACCCCATGCTAACGGCCATCGCCAGGAAATACGGGAAGACGACCGCTCAGGTTGTTCTGAGATGGAATGTGAGTTTATATTTACTACTAATAATCTATTTATATTTCTTCTGTACTTTTATGTGTGGTGGTTATATGATTTCCAGTCTTCTGCTATTCGTGGAATCCCTTGTTGGAAACATCTTATTGGCTTAATGCAATCTATTGTCATTGAACATTTATTTTAACATACCTGCTGGTTATACTCAAAAAAAACATAAATAAATAATCTAAAACGAAGTAATTTTCAGGTTGACCGAGGCATTGTACCAATACCGAAGACAGTAAACCCAAAAAGACTGTTGGAAAACATCAACATTTTCGATTTTCAGCTCCAAGATAATGAAATCGAATCGATTAATCAATACGACTCGCAAACTCGGTATACGTTACCGTCGTTCTGGCAAGAACATCCTTATTACCCATTTGAGAAGGTCGAAAATCCGATCGCCGACCCTTTCAGAAAGACAAAGTACCGACATCTGTTTTTGCCAAGCATGAACGTTCTAGTTTCTTAATTAAACGCTAGATAGAGCTATTTTAAAATTGAATTGTGAAGAAATTTAGAAGTTTGATAATTTGAGATTTCTACTCCTAGTAATTAGTAACTACTACGTTCTTATAAATTGAAGGCATTGCTCAAATATACTCTAATAATATGTTTAGTAATATTGATGAACTGTTAGTCCGTAGAGTTTTTGCTAGCGATTTCTAATGAATATTATTAGGGAGAACGATTTTATTAATTAATAAGTGATTTTGATTCATGTGGTCTTTGGTCTTTGGTTTCTTCTAAAATTTTTAAAATACATCTATATTAGCCAGAAGGATAAATTGTACATAAGTTTTAATTGAATCCGGAACAGGCCACTATAATTGTGTTGAGAACATTAAAGTAGTACAAAAAACTGAATTTAACTATAATTATTTCATTCATTACAATTAAATAAATACTTTCAATGTACAAAATAAGTGCATACTGCAAAGATAATATTCCTTGTATATCTTAAGATTTTTTTTTAACAAGAAAGAACTCACCATGAACTCAACTATTTTATGAAATGTTTTTAAAATATTTAAGTAGTGCTACATATCATTTATTCATGAAATAAAAGATATTTTTTCTACAAAGTTTTACTTATTACTTATTTCTCGTCTACTTAAATAAGTAATATGGATACATCCATGTTATTTCCTGTTCCCTTTAGATTCCAATTCCTTGTTACTTTTCCATTTAAATTGGTACCTATGATTATTTCTGAGATAGTATTTTTTAAGTCTTTGCTTAACTCAAACTGTATTAGGCCCGTATAAATCAAGCTCAAGTCTAAAAGATCTTGGAACTATGTAATTCTAACGTCATACCACCCAATACAAAATGACTTATCAAAAAGCGTAAGTACTCAAGATCGCTCTTATACGAGATACATTTATTATTATTAATAAGGGCCTTTTTTAGATAAAAAGTCATGCGGGAAATAAAGAACTTAATAAATTGTAGGTACTATCAGTGTTAATGATATTGCCGACGCGACTACAGCGCCGCATCTACGGGACTTCGTATGTGAAAATACTGTAGGTTGTTTTAAAAAGTAAGTAGCTTATCAAAGTGGTATCAAACAACAAAACATTGAATAAATAAGTACTGAGTGTGAGTACAACAAAGAAAAAATGAGAAAAAAAACATTATTTGGTCAATTTTTTAAAATGCATACTGTCTCACTTGCTCAAATTTCATGTTTAACATTTGATGAGCAGAGTACTGGAACGTAATTAATGTTGCCAGCTAACATGTATTAACCCTAAATAGTCTGGTAAAATAGTCATCCTGGATAATTCAACATTATAATAAGTTGTAACTATTATAATTTGTAAATTTACACCGCCACATTTAACGGCAATGTTCTCCGCACTAATTAATTTATATTGCAAAATTAATATGTTTATTTTACACGTCTTTTCAGATTTTATGCAGAGTTTAGTGATTTAGTGTAAATCATAGTAACACCAATAACATAACAATTTATCACCTTGCAATAATTAAATAAATACATGTAATCAATTTATTTTTCACACTCAACAAATAAATCAATAAAATGTATGTGTATGGGATAGAAAAATGCAGAAAAAATCAAACATTAAATTATACAATGAAACGTATTTTATTACCAAAATATAGACAGTTTGTCGGATTTTTCGCTTAAGTTTATATGGCAACACTGTTCAATCTGTATTAAAAAATGACATAACCACCTACCACCATGGTAAAATTAACATTTTTACGGACCTAAACCGGAGATAAACGAATTAATCTGGTAACCCAGTCCGCTCACAGCTGACGGAAAAAGGACTTGTCCGTGCCTATATTGGTCTGCGAAAAATCAAATTATAATTTTCCACCATATTTGTTCTATGTTGCGCCTTGTTCTCCTTGTTTTAATGTGATAATTGAAGTGCTATTAATCAGAAATTGTGGCCAAAGTAACACCTTACCCGAGGATGAGTTATTCCGGAAGGAATAAATTCGAGGTGAGTTTTCCAATCGATAATAATGACATTGTTTGTGTTTTCGTTTGAATAAAAACAGCTGACAGGGGCCCTATAGGGCTTATCCTTTGTTCTTGTCGCCACAAAACGCAATTATTTCAATTATAAACATTTTATTTCCGGTAATATGTGCAAATTTGTGTAAATATATACTGTAGTGATTGGTGTTCTATTTTTAAGATTTTTGTTATTGGCGCGTTCGCGTTATCTATATTTATGAGTTATTATCGCGGTGCGTTTGTAATTTGCTATATTATTTTATTGCTTTTTAGTTTTAATCGCACGTTGCTGTATTCTTGTTTCCCTTTGTTTGGTCAGTGTAAATGACCTCAACACGCGGGCACTCAACCCGCGGATTGCACCGTTATTATGTTTGTTTTGTTAAAAACGCATTAATTGAATGATACGCAGTAATTTCTGGAGTTATCAGTCGTTACCTGCGTGTGTAGATAAAAAAATAGGTACTTATCAAAACAATTGTTGGGTGTAGAACCTCCCACACACTACCTGATCTGCTTTTCATTCAACTAAGACATACTTTGTACTGACTGACAGACTACCTATTTTCCTAAAACTCTGTCTTTTGATGCAAGTTTGCAATATTGTTGCAACCCACACATACTGCTGCTGACAAAATCAACCCTAGTGCGAGAGGCAGTAGGTTGGTTTTAGCTTGCATAAATTCGTGTGGATTGGTTCTATTCTGAACAACTCCCCAATGTATTCAGTCATAAATAATAATCGTTCAAGGAAGACTTCTAGGTATAAATAATTTTAATTTACACATTATGCATGCTATTATTACATGCAAATTTGTAAACTTGACATTTCATATTATGTAATATTATTAATTTATTATTTTATAGATAAGTAAATACTATGTTCAGTTTAGAGAAATCATACAATTTCACTCAATTGCCCCATATTATTTCGGCTTTACTATTAGGATTAATATTTTTTTTCCTTCTACACAAAATGGTAGCATTCAATTTAGAAAAATAGGTCATCAGCTGGTTACTACTGGTATCAGTGGGCGTTGAAGTAAGCGGGGCTTATTGACACGCGAATTTGTACCTTGCATACTTGTGTTAAAAAATAATATTATTTTCTGTAGTCATGATTGATATATTCATGATATTATGCATATGCAAATAAATAAGCGATATTATGTATATGCTCATAAATTTTGAAGCGTCAATAGCCTAGTGGTTAGAGTGGCCGTCATCGTAGCTGAGAGGTTCCGGGTTCGATCCCCATCCTGGCCATTAAACTATTGACGTGAGCACACTCCTAGCACAAGCATTAGCTTAGTTGGAGGGGCTAAAGGGAATACTAGTAATGTGATAAACTAACATTGCTAGTAATCTTTATAAAAAAAATATTAATTGTCTGTTTGTAATGTCAAAATAATAGGTTTTACTAAATGCATAGAGTAAATAGTAAAAAATTACAAAGAAGATAGCATTTTTTTTGTTTGTCTGTTCGTTCCGGCTAATCTCCGAAACGGCTGGACCGATTTCGACGAGACTTTCACTGGCAGATAGCTCATGTTATAAAGAGTAACTTAGGCCCTATTTTAATCCGTATTTTAATAAGCGATCTTGGAAATTTCATTCTTATGTTGTTCCAGTACATAATTACATGTGAAAAGCCTACTCAAGACAGATCTCATACTTGAGATCGATTTATTAATACTTTGGCTACTTTTATTTTATCGAAGTACAGTACATTCGTATTACTTGCACAGATATAGATTTACATAGATATCGCAAGTATCAAGATTTCTATTAAAACTAAGCGTCCCGAATTTTTAACACCTTCTGTGACGTCATTAGAGACGGGAAATCCAAACCGCTTCAAAGACACCGATGCCGCCGATGCCCCTCCGCCCGCTACGATTCTCTCGAGTGATTATCTCGCTCATACTCATATTTTTATATCTGTATTCTGTAGTCGCGAGGACTGTAAGTTAACGGCGACCAACCTTGACGCTTGGTCGGAGTTTCGTAAACACAAAGTACATGCATTTGCGTTATCTATGTAAATCTATATCTGTGATTACTTGTATATTAAGTGTGGATATTTCTCGCGTATTTTCTGCGGCTATGGAAGGGAACCATAAATATTCTGTTATTTTCCTGTCAGATCGCTCGTTTCTCGGGCGAGGACGAGAACCACATCAACAAGAAGCTGCCCAAGGAGCTGATACTGCGGATCCTCTCGTACCTGGACGTGGTGTCGCTGTGCCGGTGCGCACAGGTGGGTACTTACTGTACTTACTGTAATAGTGGCGATGCGACGAAAATTTCAAACGAGGGGGATTCAGGTCGTAATCCACCATGCTGGCCAGTACGGGTTGGCGTATTTCACATGTCTTTCGAAAATTGCGTAGGTTTTCTAAGACATGCATATTTCCTCACGATGTTTTTCTTCACCATAAGCAAGTGATAATCATATAGAAATTATCATTCGCACATAGATTTCGAAAAACGCCGAGGTGCGAGCCTGGGTTTTGAATCCAGGACCTGGTGCCCGCAGGACGCGTGCTTAACCAATCGGCTATCACTGCTGTGCTTGTTTAGGTATATATATATATAGGGTTATTGGCAAAACACTAACCACCTCAGAAGACTGTAGGTATAGATAACATTATTAAAAAATAAGTTTTGGTTAATGACTTTTTCCTAACATAATAAACCAACTGTTACCAAAAACAAACTTAAGTTATTTCGATGTTCTATGTAAAACTTTTCAATTCTTTACATCCTTAATAGCGAGTATCGGTACAAGGGCACGTGTGATGCGGCGACGGGGGCGGAATGTTCGTAACATTAAGATTGTTTAATTTAAATATATTTTTGTATGAAAGACAGATTAAAATCTTAGTTATGATTTATTAAAAGTCATTTAACAGTAGTTATTATTTAAGATGTGTTTTTAGTGTTTTACCAATAACCCTGATATAAAATTCCACTGTCTGTGTGTTCGTAATTCAACTCCTTCAAAAACGGTTTGACCGATTTTGATGGGTTTTTCGCAACCACTCAGGGAATGTGAGCTGAGCGGCCTGCGCTCAAACCACTACGCTTAGCGGTCGTCAAATATAACATGGAAGTATCATATGACTTATTTTAAAGATTACTAGCATTATCTTATCCCCTCCAATTAAGCTAATGCTTATATTAAGATTGGGCTCACGTCAATAGTTTAATGGCCAGCATGAGGTTCGAACCCCGAACCTCTCAGCTCAAGGACGGTCCTTCTAACCACGAGGCTTATGACTTTACAGGTGTCAAAACTATGGAACATATTGGCTCTGGACGGCTCAAATTGGCAGAGGATCGACCTCTTCGAGTTCCAAAGGGATGTTGAGGTAACTCAACTCAATTTCAAACTTAAAATGGTTTTTATTCGCGTAAGCCAGCAAAGCATTTATGAATAGTCAGAATCTACCACCGGTTCGGAATGCTGCTTCCACTGAGAAGATCCGGTAAGAAACTCAATGGTTACTCTTTTCAATGAATAAAAGATGGTGTACCATCAACAAAGTTGACGCTTGATAAATTTTTAACACTTTTCCTTGCAGCCAGTAGTCATAGGATGCCTCGCCCATTATGTTGTTGTCCAATGAGACGAAAAGCGTCCGATGAGACAAAATCCCTTTTTTTAGAAAGCCATTTGTTTAATTGTTTTTATGACCATGCTAGTCGCATGCGGCTGCTGGTCACTGCATACAAAATGCAACCTTAAGGTGATCAAGCGTCGAGTTTGTTGACTGTACATTCCCAGGAACAGCAACAGAATGTGAGCATGCGACACCATTGTCACTAAATAAGTAAATAGTAATCAAATCTCACTCAGATTGAGGTATTTAAATAATATGTGAAAGCTAGTTTAGTGAGGTGTGTGGGGTATGTTTAACCACTAGAGTGTCGTGAGCACCTATGTCGGTGTATAAGATTTGAATGCTCCAAGTGTCCCTTACGAGTGGGTATAAGACCCGAGCGGCAATTGGTTGTTAAGGCTAAAGCGCCCATCTAGCCCGCGAAGTTCAAATTTTTTGAGGTTTTTTAGAATTTTTTCAAAATCTGTCAATAATAAAAGGCACATTTTGTAATTCGCGACAAAGACCGTGTGCAGTGCATTTATTAATATATCCAACTTACTCTCAAACATTTCAAGAACGACAGCTATCCAGATAATCCGGCAGTTTTTGTATATTTAGTGATTAACTAGTATCATATCCACCGTGATAATATTTAGAGTAAAATAAATGTATAAATAAACGCACTGCATACTGTGTTTGTCGCAAATCACAAAATATTGTCTTAAATGTTTTTAGATTTTGGATAAACTATAAAAATACTCGAAAATTTTGAATTTCGCAGGCTAGATGGGCGCCTTCACCTTAAGTTGTTAAGCTGTTGTAAATTTGAAAAGTAGTTTATTTGACTTGTTTCCTTACAGGGTCCGGTCATAGAGAACATATCGCAGAGATGCGGCGGGTTCCTGAGGCAGCTGTCGCTCCGGGGCTGCGAGAGTATCGCGGACGGGTCCATCAAGACATTGGCACAGGTATTATTTATTATTTTATGACTAGCTGTTGACCGCGCGTTACTTCGATAAAATAAAAGTAGCCTAAGTCACTTCTTATAACTTCAGTTAACCTGTGAAAATCCCGTCAAAATCGGCCCAGCCGTTTCGGAGGTTAGCCGGAACAATCAGACAGACAAAATTTTTTTTTTCTTTATAAGTTCCGTATATTTATTTAATTATGCATTTAGGAGAAATAGCTATTATTTAGACGATACAAATAGATACTTTAATTTTATTTATTTGTATAGATGAATAGATGATGCTCATGGAAAAGAATATAAAATATACAGGTTAAACACTAACAACCTCTCTTGCCCTTCTAGTCCGAATTACTTATGTAATTCTTGGTAATTTGCAATTCTTAAAAGGCTACACACTGCAGCTATTATATTTATATTAATATCTACTTTATAATTATTAATTAAATAAGCAACTGGCGATTAAAAAAAAAAGAAATAATATAACAAAATGTAAAAAGACAAGCCCGCTGAGTTTCTTGCCGGATCTTCTCAGTCGAGGTCGCGTTCCGATCCGGTGGTAGATATAAGAAAAAAAATGTAAAATTGTCAATTTGCAAGTGCCTGCCCCCGTAGGCCTAAACGAAATAACGATTTGAATTTGAATTCTCAGGATTATGTTACTAACACCAACTTTTGTTATATGACTATTTTAAGCTCTTTCTTTAAGTTAAAGCGGTCACCAGGATTAAGCCCCTTTACGAAATGAACAATTTGACTTTGACAATATTTCTCCCGCAGTCATGTCCGAACATCGAGGATTTGAACCTGAACAAGTGCAAGAAGATCACAGACCAGTCTTGCCAGGCTCTCGGCAGGAGGTGCAGCAAGCTGCAGAGGTAACTTGCATAATAATAAGGCTAAGCGTATACAGATACGAAGTCCCTAATGACATGTCTATATTACGTAAACTATAGTGGGTTTTTTATTCCGTGGAATTCAGACAGTTGTAACAAACCTTTTTGTATTGACTCCTACTTTTAAGTAAGTATAAATTGAATTAAATAATAACAAAATGAAGATGAATGTTGATATGAGTTATTGTAGAACATTTTTTTGTTCTATCATCAATAGTCTCCGCAGCATATGCGATGAAAGACATTTTATGGCAATCTTTTTTACACCTTGGGTTACATTATTGAAGTTTTGGTAGGGATCTCTAATTTTTTCTAGTAATAAATATAGCCTATGTTACTCAGGGATAATGTTGTTTAATGTAGCATTCTAATAGTGAAAGAATTTTTGAAATCGGTCCAGTAGTTTTTGAATTAACTCGTTACAAACATACAAAAATACAAATATTTTCTCTTTATAATATTAGTGTAGATAAGTTTTTTATATCGTTCGTCAGTATAGTTTCAAAAACAAATTAAACTTATTTTTTCCTCTATATCGTGCTTATAAAAGGTAAAATAATAATAAATCCGAAGTACCTTACGCTATGCTGCACTATGCTCCATGTTTAACATTTTTTTAATAGTGACGCGATATAATGAATCTGAATAGTTCGATTCAACTCGCGATTGAGTGAGACAAAGTGCGTCGCGTCCTTTTGTGACATATAACTACAAGTTATTTTATTTCAACAAATATCATATACCTAGCCCAGCATGTCAAGATCATTTTATAACGCTTTCCAATTAAATACTATCAAATCTACTTGAGTACGGCTTGTTTGTAATGGTAATCTAAAATCGTTATCGTTGCGTATCGATTCACGTGTAAATCACTATACTCCATTTATTATAACATTAGACATAACATGCTCCAAGAAGCAGGGATGCACAACATTTTATTTCCAAGTCAAAACAACTTTTATTTAGAGTCATTACATAAAAAAAAATTAACATAAGTTTTGATAGGAAAACAGTAACAAGTAACAATTAAATCACGAAAATTCGACAACAATAACAAACAAGGTATTTACAGGAACTTAGAGTGCAGGCGAATGACTCAATGACAAATACTGACAGCACATTATTTACATAAATTTCATAGATAACATAGTCCGACAAAATTAGAAATACCCTGCTGTCATAACCTCTGAAGGGATTAAGTAACATTTTAGATTTGGTAGGATTATAGTGAAACGAAAAACGTTCCCGGTATGTTCACCCCTGCTTCTTTTAGGTTTTTAGCATTGACACTAAATTTAAATTGTAATGAAATAATAATAATTTAAATGAAAGGCAATATATTTAATACGATAAATAATTAATATTATTACAGTTAGGTGTGACAAGCTGGTATATAAATAGATTATAATAAATTCGACGTCAATCGTAACTGTAACTCGTTAATTGTACTTTTATTCCAAAGTGGACACTCAAAATAACCTTTTTTAACTTCTGTCTAATGCTATAACAAATGGAGTATAGTGGTTTACAAGTGTCATGTCTCATTTGAGACTTCGTATTTGAAATAGGGAGTAATAATGAAAAACTTGTTCAATGTTGAAATTCTTTGTTTCAGAATAAACCTAGACTCGTGTCCCAGTATTACAGATATATCACTAAAGGCGCTATCGGATGGATGTCCGGTAAGAACACTCAATGATTTCTCACCGTCAATGATTTTGTTCATAGTGAAATTTCACTATCACAGTTAATCCTATGTAATCACGGGTCGATGATATATCATGAAAACTAGGACAGTGCCAACGCTTTTCGATTTAATTGCAATGATTTTTATCAGTTTCTACCTATGTCGGTAGCAGGTAATTAATAATTCGTGCGGGTTCCAAGACAATTTAACTTTTCCCCGGGACTCGTCGAGGGCCAAACCTCGACGTCATTATTGGTCACCATTGTCGATCCTGGCTTACAGGAGTTACAGTGGTGGGAGTGTGTGGCGGGACTAGTCCCTAAAATAGTAGGTATATACGTCTCATCGTATGAAAACGTATATAATATGAATTTTCACACCTGTGAAATGTACCATTTCTTGGTAATGCTATTGCAGATGCTGACCCATGTGAACGTGTCCTGGTGCCAGTCCATCACTGAGAATGGGGTCGAAGCATTGGCTCGCGGCTGCCCTAAGCTGAGGAGCTTCATATGCAGAGGTATGTGCGGCCCCCAGCCTTGACCCTCCCGCCCGCACGTGGGGGGAGGGGCTACAAGCAACCTGGAATACAGTGGATGTGGCTACACTCTGATCAAACTGTAGTGAACTTGACATGTATCACCTGTCAAAGATGTGACGTTGACAGCTGACATCTGACAGATACGATGCGATTGTCAGGCAAGCCGTGAGCATATTATTAAATATTGCTCACCCATCTATTTCCAAACCTTTTTTTATAAAACAATTTACGAAAAGGCCATTTCCGAAATTTGCACCGGCGGGAATCGGAACCGCAACCAACATGTGCAGTGAGCCGAGCAGCCTGCGCTCGAACCACTGCGCCAAGCGATCGTCATATAGGTCGACATAGAAGTGGATAAGAAAATAGTTGCCTTGGTGTGTCCTTGCTATATAAATGAATAGATTAAGAACAATGTTGTTAAGAGGAAAGTGAGTGGACCAATCCCCGCAAGCAGCGCCCGCGCACGAGCATGACTTGAAAAGCGGCATCACTCTCCTCAACCATAATAGAGGGAAGAGGGTGACCCGCTCCACAAAGCCACCGCAAACAAGGACATTAAAGAGATCATGACCAAAGTCACCCATCTATTTTCTAACCCCGTCTCCCGTCCGCAGGCTGCAAGAATGTGAACGACCGGGCGGTGTCCTGCCTGGCCAGCTACTGCCCCGACCTGCAGGTGCTCAACGTGCAGGGCTGCGAGGTACCTACCATCACGCCCCTCTCCCCTTAAGGGGTGGTCAGAGGTGCCTTGCCATGAACCCCATTCCCTTATCCAATGCGCGAGGTTTCGAGCCAGAAGCCAGTGCGTGATAACGTTATGATATCATGTCTAATCCCAAAAGGCAACGCACTGGCACGGGCCTCCCCTCAAGACGAGGGGGATTCAGGCCATAATCCACCACGCTGGCCCAGTGCGGGTTGGCGGATTTCATATGTCTTTCGAAAATTGGTTAGATCTTCTAAGACATGCAGGTTTCTTCACGATGTTTTCCTTCACCGTAAGCAAGTGATAATCATATAGAAATTATGATTAACACATAGATTTCGAAAAATCCAGATGTGCGAGCCGGGATTTGAACCCATGACCTGGTGCCCGCAAGACGCGTGCTTAACCAATCGGCTATCACTGCCTATGCAAGTGATAATCATTATAGAAGTTATGATACTATGGTCACCGTACAACGGACTGGGGGTGATTCCAGTGACACCTAGACTAGGGCAAATTACGAAAAAGCCATTTCCGAAATTTTCCCCAGCGGGAATCAAACCGCAACCACCATGTGCAGTTAGCCGAGCGCCTGCGCTCGAACCACTGCGCCAAGCTGTCGTCTAATATATATAGTACTATACACTATAGTGCGGTTCGTGGTGTCTCCCTCTCAGCCGGGCTCGCCTACTTGTCGGCAGATGGTGTCGGACGAGTCGGTGTCGCGGCTGGGCGGCGCCATGCGGCGGCTGTGCGTGTCGGGCTGCCCGAGACTCACCGACGCCACGCTGGCGGCGCTGGCCACGCGCTGCGCAGACCTGGTGACCCTGGAGCTGGCGCAGTGCAGCCAGCTCACCGACGCCGGCTTCCAGGCGCTGGCCAGGGTGAGTCCAGTGCAGACCTGGTGACCCTGGAGCTGGCGCAGTGCAGCCAGCTCACCGACGCCGGCTTCCAGGCGCTGGCCAGGGTGAGTCCAGTGCAGACCTGGTGACCCTGGAGCTGGCGCAGTGCAGCCAGCTCACCGACGCCGGCTTCCAGGCGCTGGCCAGGGTGAGTCCAGTGCAGACCTGGTGACCCTGGAGCTGGCGCAGTGCAGCCAGCTCACCGACGCCGGCTTCCAGGCGCTGGCCAGGGTGAGTCCAGTGCAGACCTGGTGACCCTGGAGCTGGCGCAGTGTAGCCAGCTCACCGACGCCGGCTTCCAGGCGCTGGCCAGGGTGAGTCCAGCGCAGACCTGGTGACCCTGGAGCTGGCGCAGTGCAGCCAGCTCGCCGACGCCGGCTTCCAGGCGCTGGCCAGGGTGAGTCCAGCGCAGACCTGGTGACCCTGGAGCTGGCGCAGTGCAGCCAGCTCACCGACGCCGGCTTCCAGGCGCTGGCCAGGGTGAGTCCAGCGCAGACCTGGTGACCCTGGAGCTGGCGCAGTGCAGCCAGCTGACCGACGCCGGCTTCCAGGCGCTGGCCAGGGTGAGTCCAGCGCAGATCTGGTGACCCTGGAGCTGGCGCAGTGCAGGAAGAGTTTGCTTACTTGCCACTCCCTCCCCTACGTGCAGAAGAAGAGATGCACGCAGCAGCAGCAGGGTCCAACTTCAGCAGTGCCGACCACCCCAGTCTACCTGTTCCGCCTCCATTACACCAGCAAGGCTGGGGGGCATTGCTAAGTACATCAGTACATCAGAAGCATAAAGAGTTCAGCCATTGGACTCTAGTCACGACGCTAGTTTCAAGGTGTTTGTGTTGAGGGTCGTCGCGGACAGGCTGTCGACTTTCATGGAATCCTGGCCGAAGGGTGTGCCCTTCGGCCAGGATTCCTCCTGCACACCACAGTGTTCAGGCGCTTTAGGGTAGATTGCCGCTGTCACCACCCATATTTTGGGTGTCTTGTATTATGAATATGTATTTTAGTTTGTAAGGTATATATAAATTTCGAAAATGGCCTTTTCGTAATTTTCCCTGGTCTGGGTGTCACCGGGATGGCCCCAGTACAAGCGTTGCTTAGTTAGAGACCGTACAGTTGGTGTGTCAGTCTGGCGATATTTATTTTATTTATTTATATAGCAATGGGTGTGCGAGGCCTGAATAAATAATAATTATCGCCAGCTTACAATGGACTGGGGGCGATCCGAGTGACACCCAGACGAGGGCAAATTAAGAAAAGGCCATTTCCGAAATTTTCCCCGGCGGGAATCGAACCCGCAACCACCGTGTGCAGTGAGCCGAGTGGCCTGCGCTCGAACTATAGCGCCAAGCGGTTGTCAAATATGGATAAATAAATTGGGACCAAAACACTCAATACCCCTGGCCACCTCTATAGCAGACGTAATATTGATTATATTTGTCCACAGAGTTGCAGATTACTGGAACGCATGGACTTGGAAGAGTGTGTCCTGATCACAGACTCCACCCTGGTCCACTTGTCCATGGGGTGTCCCAGATTAGAGAAATTAGTGAGTATTATTACATAGCCATGATTTTCGAATTCTTCTTTAGACAAGGCTTGAAATTTTCCACAGGAACCTTAGTTGTTTTGTTGCTTTTTAGTGCACCCAACTTTTTTTAAGTCAGTTTTTTAATTATTATTTTAATATTTTTTAGTGCTAAACTACTTTTTGAATCGCTGGTAATTATGAATAGTCCATATCTCTTAAACTATTGACCCGATTTTGATGAAATTTCTATTGGACCACCTGAAAAGTATTATACCCTAAGAAATTGGTGGACATACATAAAAAACAATTTGCCTTAAGGAAAACCAGTCCTATTTTCTGATAGTATCAGTAAAGTTAAAAATGCACTGTCACTTTTATTTCGTGGCCGACAGCTGCAGTGTCAATGTAAATTGACCCTTAAGACTTAAGACTTAAGGCACGTATTGTTTTCATTACAGACCCTATCACACTGTGAGCTGATAACAGATTATGGTATCAAACAGTTGTCGATGTCGCCGTGCGCCGCGGAACATCTCACAGTTCTCGGTAAGTAATCGATACTCAAATAGGACTCAAATTTGAGGGCTGCTTAAACTTGACGCGCCAGACAGACGGCGTCCGAAATAGATTAGTGGGACCACATTTGCGGAAGAGTTTTAGTACCTACTTTTAGTTTTGTTTAATAATTATGGACTATTGGTTAAATACGCGTCGTATCTATACAAATAAATAAAATTGGAGTGTCTGTTTGTAATATCACAATAACACCTTTTCACTAAATGCATATGAATGTACATAGGATACCTATAGCAAAAACGCGATTAAAAATTTTTTTTGTCGGTCTGTCTGTCTGTCTGTGTGTTTGTTCCGGGTAATCTCCGAATCGGCTGGACCGATTTTGACGGGACTTTCACTGGTAGATAGCTGATATTATAAGCAGTAACTTAGACTTACTTTTATTTTAGAAAAACATTTTTTTTTTTAAGTTTCCTACCGCGCGGGCTCAGAACGCGGGAGCGGGCGTTTTTGTTAAGTTAAATTCCACGCGAATGAAGTCGCGGGCTCAGCTAGTTGTAAATAAGAGGTAGTGTGAGCGTAAGTAGCGCCAATAACAGATAAAGTGAGAGGTAGGAGGCTGGAATGGTTTGGACACGTGATGAGAAGGGATGAGAAGCATGTGACTAAACGAGTGATGAATATGAATGTGGATGGATACAGTGCGAGAGGAAGGCCCAAGAAAAGATGGATGAATTGTATTAAGAATGATATGAACGAGGTTGGAGATGTGAGTATGAAAGGAAAGCGCGATGTATGGAAGGAAAAGACATACTGCGCCGACCCCAGATAATGGGAAAAGGTAAGGCAGATGATGATGATGGTTAAATACGCGTCGTGCGTGCTCAAGGTCCCGGGTTCAAACTCCGACTCGTACCTCTAGGTTTTTCTAAATCTATGTGCGAATCATAATTTTTGCATTTCTTAGAAAAACTAACCAATTTTCGAATGATCTCTAGTAGAGAGAAATCCGCCAACCCGCACTGGGCCAGCGTGGCGGATTAGGGTTCATGAATGTTCATTATTAAGTACGAAATACATCTTGGAGTCAAAATGTGACACTTCTTTTGAATATTGTAACATAAAAATTTGAAACCACTGACGCTTTAGAGCGGGGAAGGGTCGCAGGGTCCGGTATCCCCCACTACGTTATAACAGTCAAATTCAAAGCGTTTATTTTGTTTAGGCCTACGGGGCCACTTACAAATTTATATTTTTACATTTATTTTCTTATCTATCTACAACCGGATCGGAACGCGGCCTCGACTGAGATGACAGTGATTCAATAGCTCCATCCGTGATTCAAACAAGATATGTGACCTGTTTGTCCCCAGGGCTCGACAACTGCCCCCTGGTGACGGACGGCGCGCTGGAGCACCTGACCTCCTGCCACAACCTGCAGCTCATCGAGCTGTACGACTGCCAGATGGTGAGCAGGAACGCGATCCGGAAGCTCAGGGTGAGTCCGACACCGCCAACATTACTTCTATACTGCAGACCAATAAACCATAGACGCCGCACACTCGCCTAGCAGGGTCAAACTGCATATAGAACGTGTTAATAACATTACGTAAAAACTTAAATCACTTCGTTCAGAATTGAGGGTAGAATCGACTCCATTAATAAAAAAATGGGATAGAGTTAATAAGAAAAAAAAAACAACGAACGCTTTTTAAATTTACTGAACTCTATGACTACCGTTGGGCGATGTGGTTGGAGTGTAGGCCGCTCGGCTCACTACACCGGGTGGTTGCGGGTTCGATTCCAGTCAAGGTAAATTTCGGAAATGGCCTTTTCGTAATTTCACCAGGTCTGAGTGTCACTGGGTTCGCCCCCAGACCATTGTATGGTGCCCATAGTACAAGCGTTGCTTAGTTTGGGACCGTACAGTTGGTGTGTCAGTCTGACGATATCTATTTATTTATTTATGTTGTATGGCCGCAGAATCACCTGCCGAATATAAAGGTGCACGCGTACTTCGCGCCCGTGACGCCGCCGGCGGGCGCGGGCGGCGCGCGGCCGCGCTACTGCCGCTGCTGCAACATCATATGAGCACGCACGGCCACGCACGGCCACGCACCGCCACGCACCGCCACGCACGGCCACGCACCGCCACGCACCGCCACGCACGGCCACGCACCGCCACGCACCGCCACGCACGGCCACGCACCGCCACGCACGGAACCCAGCCGAGCGTGTGTTGTTGACAATACACCGTTATAATTGTGTTCTATAACACTCAACTTCCAAAGTCGTCTCAGCATTATACTATATCCTCTCATGTGTATTTCCTACTAATCCTGACCATGCTACACAATGGCTTATAAATAATGAATTCCCTGCTCCCATGGGAACTTCAAGATGTAAAGTAGGTATATGAAGAAGTTCAACGTTCTGTTAAAAATTCAAGTAAATCCATCGACAACTTGTCGAGTTTTGCGTACTCAAACATTGGAAGCAGATTTTTTACATATACAGTTTTAACCCTATGGGTGAAGCAGAAATCCTATGTTTATGCTCACCTAAGTTGAATAAGAGACTGCTGTGTACAATGTCATGGTTTCAGACTAGACCCACAGGCTTAGGTTGAGCGTTTTCTGTCAATCATTCGCCATTGCATAATAATGAGTCTTCATGTGGTGTATTTGCAAAAATACTCGGGTATTTCGGCCGAAAGAAAACAAACCTACCCTCAAGCAGGAATAGGGTTTATCTTGGTTTGGTAGAGCGTAGCACTTGCTTTTACCTGCTAGAAAACGAAGTCTAACATTAGATTGAAAAAAATTAAATCCTATCTGAGACAGATGTCTTGCGTCTATTCAGACAGCCGACATTTTGTCGGTCCGATATTTTGTCGGTCCGATATTTTGTCGGCACGACATTTTGTCGGCACGACATTTTGTCGGCACAACATTTTGTCAGCACGACATTTTGTCGGTACGATATTTTGTCGGTACGACATTGTGTCGGCACGACATTTAGTCGGTACGACATTTTGTCGGCACGACATTTTGTCGGCACGACATTAATACACACAGTAAAGAGTGGTACAACAACATACGCTCATTCGACAACGATTATCGTATTCGTAACATAATCGTAATACGACACGATCAATATTTAGTATATTGTTAGGGTGACGCGCACTGTTGTCGGCTTTGAATTTATATTCGGCAGTAAATTGGGGCCGGCGATATTAAGTTTGTGGGTTGGAATTTAATGAAATTGGTAAGGGTACCAACATAATAAGAATTTGTGAATTATTAGTTCATTCTATGTCGGAAAAGTAACATTATTTATAATTAACTGAAGACAACACGTAAAAAACAACTTTATGATTAAATAATCTATTGATTTTTGTATCGATTATTCTCATTGGCCGTGGTTAAACTGTATTGTCATCCTTCTCATGTTCTTCAAGTGTGAGCTAGACATCAATATTTCAGCAGTGTCACTAGGCAGATTTATTAGACCGAGCTAGAAGAGGCATTTGGTAAATAACTGTCGAATTACTTAACTAAACTAATCATATTGCTAATCAAGTTCTGAAATTTAATTTACAATCAGTATTAGTAATTTAGTAATTAGGCTCCAACCCATATTACCGTGCTGTACCGATCTAAGTGACGTGACAATGATATGACACATGACATGTAACTCGTGTGAAGTTCGTAAAAGTTTTGGGTGACGACGACGGTGACGCCACGTTACTCAAAAGGCCTAAATAATACTTTCGCATATGTTTTTTTTCCTTCGTGAGTCGAAAAAAGATTAAATTCAACTTTTTTATGTATTTTTGACGCTATTTTCAATAACTAGAAATATCTATCTGAAGTTATGTATGTACGAACAAATTATTATTTAGAACTTCTTATACAACCTGCAAGCCACGTGTCAGATCGATGTCACTTCACAAAAAGTGTCTACGTCGGTCGTCGGGGTATTGAAATAACAATAAAAATAAGCTTTAAGTGGTAACGGCCGAGAACAGTGCGCCGCACCTCACGCTGCAATGCATTAATTAAGAAAGCAGTAACTATGTTCTAATGTGTTGTTTACTATTAAATAGTATTGGTGTAAGAGAGTTAGAGATATAAGGTGTTCCCTTACTAGTTACGATTCCTTTAAGGACTGATTATTTATAAGTACATTAATATAATTGTAAGCATAACGCAAATAAAATGCAAAAAAATACGAATATAAACGAACTATTTTTGTTTGTAATTAAGCTGGAAACAACTGACACACTATTCAAAACTTTAAGTCGCACTCGGCGGTTGGAGAAGTCGCTCATCGCGTCATTCAAATTTAAGCCGCTCTCAAATTTGAGTATATTTGAGCATTCGGCAGTTACCTACTCAGGGCCCACTATAGGTTTCGTAACGAGTAAGGAAGCGGAGCAAGGATATTTAATAATTGAGGAATTGATCGAATTAATCCAAGTGCGGTTTACTCTGTTCCACAGTAACGGTTTTACGAATTAACCGGTTATTTGATACACCGGTACAAGAGCGTTATTCGGTTAAATTAATACCGGTTATAGTCGTTTTAAAGGTGTCAGTTAACTCGTGAAAACCGGTATTAATCGATGAAAATCTTCCAAATAAAACCTGTATTCACCGATGTTTTTAACAGAGTTGCTCTTTCATACTGGTACCTTCAAAACCGGTACTAACCGAAATTCGCTTTGAGCAATTGGGCAGAATGAGCCAGGCTTATACCTACTAACAACAAATAATGTATGAAATTTGATGTCATCGAGAAGGGTGTCCGAATCAAATCACATTGTATTAAGCTACAAAATGTTGCGCAACATACGTCAGCTACGAAATTGACATACCGCTAGACACATCGACTGCACGGCGCCAAACTAAGCAACGCTTGTACTATGGGTACTGTAAAATGGATTGGGAACGATCCCATTTGTACCGAGACTGCACTTTCGGGAATCGAGTCTCCGACAAGCTGTGGTGAACCGCGCAGCCTAAGCTAGAGGTTCCGAGTTCTATTCCCATCCTGGCCATTAGACTATTGATGTGAGCCCACTAGCGCAGCGTTTGGCTTAGTTGGAGCGGCAAATAGGATTTCTAGTAATGTGAGAACCCTACATTGCTATTAATCTTTAAAGAATGAATACCCAATGTTGTATGCGAAACGTGTTGCGCAACATTTTGTTGAGTAAGTGACTAAAGTTAGTTAAAATCTAAGGAGTTCATGTTAGCTGTGATTTCGTAAGGTTATACCTTGTGACCTAGGTAGTGTAAGGTCATATTTCAGCTCACTAGATGTCGACTGACGTTTTCTGTCAATTCACTCATGTCAGTGTCACTACAAATACTATATCGTGAGAGACAGGGTTCTCTCTGAACTGTCAAATGTCTAAGTCTCCCTAGTGCACAGTGGCGCCGCCCTAGTGGCAAAAAGAAACCTTGGATGCTCTTGATTAGAAGCTAATAGATAGGTGTCAAGGTAATTTTGAACCTTATAACACCTAGGTCAGAAGTTTAGTTAAGTTAATTACATAATATGTGATTTAAATAGTAGTATACATTATATGTATTGTTTAATTAGTCCGAGTAGTGTGATTTTTTTCACAATAATATTCTATTGAATAAAAGCTATTGTTTGTATATTATTTATGTATTTTATTTGTGATCCTTAAACAGATAAATCCGTAAACTCATTCACGATTCCATACCTTTTACTCCAAAGCGACACTGCGATATGAAGTTATGAGTAATATTCATTTTATAACAGTAGGAAGCTCCAAATTGAAATACCATACAAGCGTATTCGCCGAGTTAAACAACGTTTTACGTAAAAGAACCAATTATTAACTAATATGTATCATACGACAAAATGTATGATTCAATTATTTGATGCGCATGCCTTAGTACAATAAATCTGACCACTGTCAAAAGATATTTCTAAGATTTAGAGAACTGTAATACCTACCTAATCATGGAATTATTAAGTACAACGGTAGTATAATATCTATGCTGCTGACTTTAGAATGGTGACATCTACAAGCGCCAAAGCGAACTAAGGTCTTTGGCGATTAGGCTGTTTTTATTTATCGTAAACCATGTGGTTGAGTGTGGAAAATAGACACTGCCATCTTGGTACAAAGAACATAAGCTTTCTTCTTTAGCTAAGTAACCTTCATTTTTAATTGTACAGGGAGAGACGTCTTGTCACTAGCACTACCATGAGTTTATAGTGTTAGAAACATTATTTGGCTAGTGGCCAAAAGAGGACCTAAAAGTATTAATTAGAAAAGTAACTCATTTTGACAGTTTTATATCGACACCTAGGGCCTACGTGAAATGAAAAATTGAATATTCCTCGGATGACTGCAACTTCGCAGTTCAATTCGCTATTTGACTATGTGAAAAATAATATCTAAAAAATTATAAATAATTTATCGTAAAAACTCCGAAAACCGAACTTATTTATAACTTGCAGTAGGTATGTGTCTGTGATGTTACCTAACTTCCAGGGTGCGTATTAATAAGTCTGTATCAAGTCTTGAGAGCGATCTTGAGTACACTTTTGAGTTGTCGTTTTGTACTGGGATGACGTTAGGATGACATTACCAAGCTCGCTCTCGGACTTGAGATTGATTTATGAATACCTACGGACCTAGATCCTACTAATATTATAAATGCGAAAGTTAGTGAGTGTGGATGTTTGTTACTCTTTCAGGCAAAAACTACTGAACGGATTTGAATGAAATTTGGAACACTTATAGTTTATAACCGGGATTAACACATACGATACTTTTTATCCCGATAATCCCGAAATTTTTGTTAAGTTAAATACTACTCGGAGGAAGTCGCGGGCACAGCTAGTTGGCCATAAAACAAGTACGTAGTACTAAAAACATACATGGGATTGGCTGATTCTATAATGTTGTCATTGTCACACTCATGACAGGTCACACCGACTGTAATTTTTCTGACATCTGTCATTGATTGCCGTTTCTTGTAAAATGCGGTTTGTATAATAACTGCGGCTCTTTCGGAAAAAAATATCACACACTATAATAGAGGAAAACCAACCAATGGACGGTCACG
Source organism: Notodonta ziczac (assembly GCA_918843915.1). NCBI lineage: Eukaryota > Metazoa > Arthropoda > Insecta > Lepidoptera > Notodontidae > Notodonta > Notodonta ziczac. Next base: position 468,564 of record OU974065.1, on the reverse strand, counting down.
CTTTAGTATTGTATTGTTATTAATTGTTTGTAATTGCTATTTGTTACTTGACACTGGCGAAATCATCGATAAACGATGGAAGCCATAATCTAAATAATAATAATAACTGCGATGTGACGCCCGCCATATTGATCAAGATAGCGTTTTGGCGGCAAATGTGAAGTAACTTTTTAATAATAAAAAAAAATAAGAAAATTAAGCCCTATGGCGTCCCACTCCCGGGCACCAGCCTCGCCTCACTTCGAGGGCGATTCAGGCCGTAATCCACCACGCTGCCCATTGCGGGTTGGTGGATTTCACATGTATTTCGAAAATTGGTTAGATTTTATAAGACATGCAAGCTTCCTCACGATGTTTTCCTTCACAGTAAGCAAGTGATAATCACATAGAAATTATGATTCGCACATAGATTACGTAAAACCCAGAGGTGCGAGCCGGGGTTTGAATCAAGGAGCTTGTGGCCGCAAGATGCGTGCTTAACCGATCGGCTATCACTGATTTTAAATAAATACATACTTAAAATAATGTAAAGTGGCCACTTTTAGTGCGTTCGTTTAACATCACTTTAAACTGAGGTATCCAAAGGCTTCACGAATATTATTTTAGAACAAAGGTGCTTTGTAATGCTATTGTAAAATCTATTGTAACTTTCTATAAATCCGGGGGACGGAGCGACCGCTAAATAAATATCGTTTTGCAGAACAGAATTAACCCACATGCACTGTTGTAGACCAAAAGCAACCTTGTGTGAGTGGTCCTAGGTTGGGTTTAGTTTGCAAAACTACGTCGAAATGTATCTACTCATTACCGTCGATGAAATGTTAGCGCACAACTATAGCCTTCTGTATAGGAATCCTTTTCGCGATAACATGTCATTGTGTGATTTTTTATTTCAAAATTAATAAGTATGTAGGTATCTACCAAATGAATGGGTGCCTATTTTCTACCTAAGTACTTGTATTAAACAAAAACATTAAAAAAAAATCTTATCTAAAAGTTACTCCTGTGAGTTACCTACTTATTACATAACTATTTAATTAATAAATAAGTAATCTGGTTCCAATAAAATAATATTAAGTAAAACAACATAGTAGATTTTCTTCTTTTTCCGCATAACGTTAGCGCATTGCCAATGCCGGGTTCTCAGTGTTGCAGGTTAATAAAATTACCACTGCTCGTTGGGAAAAATTTAACCCATCGTGCCGACAATTTCATAAGGTCGGAAAGCCCATATAGCGCCGGTGGTAATCATTTACTAGAAGCGAAGCGTTTCCTATGGAATGGAAGATACGCCGAAGACGGGCTTGAGGGCTATTATTTATTTGCAATTTCATCAATCAAATATCTATCTGTACGACTAGGTATTTGTATTTCATCATTCATAAAGTTTAAGATGATCTGTTTTCAGCAGTGCACGTCCGATATTTAGAACGTATTATTTGTGGCGACCATCGTCCATGAATTAGGAGATTTAAAGAAAACGCTGGTATCCCCGTCAGTATGTCGCCGCGCGCCGCTCAGTGGAAGTGTCCCACATAAAATGGGCCCGGTACATTCATATAAATACTTATAAAATCCACAATATTAATAATAACTTCGTAATTATGATTATAACATATTTATAACATACGGTCCAAAGGTAAAAACAGTTAGTGAATTATAATTAAATCTGCAAATATATTCAATTTATATCACAGATAATTAATTGTGCAGGTTTTTGTTGTAATTTATTTTCATAAAAATAATAGACTTGATAAAAAAATATCAAAGAATTTGTTAATAGTTTCGTATTGTTTTTTAAAGGGATAAAAACAAGGTTGATGCATAAACGTGTATAAATCCAATGCGTTATTAGTTATGCATTACAGTAGGTATATTAGTGTACATTATAGTGGAAATTTAATAATTGAGCAGTGTTTTAGTAAATAATCGCATGGAACGTAGCGGTACGTAAAATCGATAATGGCCGCGCATTCCGCCGCGTAGGTACCGTAGTAAGATTTTTTCGGGTTTCCATCCACGACTGCCATTTCTAATCATCCCCATTATTATTCTACATCAATTTTGATTTAATAAAGTCATATCTGTTATATAATTATTACGTTATTACCGTATATTTATACCATATTTTAACTACCGACGTATAACCTAAAATGAATCACATTTTTAAAAAAATAATGACATTATTCCCGCCAATGAAACCGTCACTTTACGTAATCTTTAATATGGTGGGACAATTATATTTATAGAATATATCGATATCGATAAAAAATAATCCGAAATTATATTTTTTTAATATAATTATTACTTAAATCTTTTAATGATCATTCGTAATTTTTATTTTCCAGTTAAATAACTTTGTAACAACATTATTAGGTTAGGAATATTAAAGTTGCGCAAAGTTAATAGGTTAGGTACCTAGCGTAGCGGTCTCTGGATGCCTTTGTGTTGTGCTACGATTTCATAATGCGGCGGTTACCTTTGCCTTCAGCTTGTATATTCCCAAACTCACTTCGTCCAGCGACTGTATTATAAGGTATTATTTCTAGCTTATCCAGCATTTACCAAGGCGCCGTACAAAATACCGTGAATTATTAAAATGAAGCCTTATAAAGGAAGGTATATTGTGACTTTATCTTAACCCAACATTGCTCCAAATTTATCGAAAAAAATATATTAAAAACATATGACTCAGTGTACAAAACTAAATAAGGTCGCCACGACACAATAGTAGTTACTTTTAGATTTTTGCTCTTTTTTTGGACATACCAAAATAATCATTAATTTTGTTGCTAATTAATGTCATATTTCATACTTGATTGACGTAACTAATCTGTACTTATTAACAACTCATGATACTCTTATCTTTTTGCTAACAAACTGCACAGTTAAATAAAGTTGGTTTATGTAAAAGTTGATGTATATTGAAGTAGCGATGTTCGTGGGGAGTAGAAGACCTTAGCGAACGGCAAGTGAAGAAAATTGAAAAAGATGCGCTGGATATTTCCTGTACCAGGTAATTTGGTTTTATTTAACTTATGATAAACTAATTTAAGGTGTTCAAACATTACCACAAAAATTTTAGAGAGGTTACCATTATTACGTAACAAACCAGATTATATTTAGCTGGAAATACGCGTGGTCTTTGTGAAATTGCGTATGGCAAATTCAAGATTTTTTATTTTGCTTAATTTTCTAGTTAAGCAAAATAAAAAATCTTGAATTTAGTAGGCAAGAAAGTTTTAAGTATACTTGATGACTTGATTCTTGAAATATTTAAAATAATAATAATATCGCCAGACTGACACATCGACTGTATGGTCCCAAGCTAAGCAATGCTTGTACTAGGGGTAACATAAAATGCTCTGGGGGTGGTCCCAGTGGCACCCAGACCTGGGCAAATTGCGAAAAGGCCATTTCCGAAATTTGCCCCGGCGGGAATCGAACCCGCAGCCACCGTGTGCCGAGCGGCCTACGCTCGAACCACTGCGCCAAGCGGTCGACAAAATACTCCTCAATTCGTTTATTTAATCACCTAAAATCAATAATTACTCTCCGTTACAAATCTCAATCAGCCAAGTCAAGAATTTCTAAAAGCCGACCATGATTAAATATACATAAATAGGGTCACAACTGCATACCGTAGTATTGCTACTTACTTCAGATTGACAGGAATAGCGCCGTGGACAATGAACTATGATTAAAATAGTCTCGCCTTTGATGTCAGCCGCTTTGTAAATATTGCGAACGGTGAATTTACGACGGCGTTTATGTTTTCGATATTTACACGATGTGTAAAATTACATCACTGTCTTACGAAAACTTTTTTTTACATTTGTCTAAAAACACTGTCATTGATCTTTGCACTGTTATTACCATAGACTTAGATTTTTACGGATCTTGATTATTACCACACGATACATTTTTGTAGTACGTAGGTACAGACCTATCTAATCAGTCTAAATATCTTCATTGGCATTGGTTGTTGCGTCTGATATTTTCACTACTTCATACTATTGGCAAAAATGTGGGTTTTTAACTAACTACCCCTTCGGAAAAGAGGTGATGGACAGAAATGTAGAATGTGTAAGTACACCATGTCCTGTCGAGTCGTTAACCCAAATAATTGTGGAACAGTTTCAATTCAGTCAATATGTAGCTGGTACACAACTGCATTATGTAACGCATTCATATGTAAGTAGGTACCTAGCTAGCTTTCAAACTAGATTTTGCCCACGACGCCGTTCGTGTGGGAGAATGAAAATTACTATTTAAGCTAATTCTATATTGTGTGCTACCAGCGATATTTTATTTAAAATGTCCAACGCAATTCGTTAAAGTAAATGGTAAACTCAAGTGTATCATCCTAAAAACTAAGCAACACTTCTATGGGTTCCATTATAATGAACTGTGGATGACTACTGACACCCAGACCAGGCAATCATTAAACTATTTTCGGAATCGCCCGGTTGAAAATCGAGCCTGCAACCATCAGTTGCAAGCAGTGAGGCAGGCGGCCTGTACACAAACTATTTGACCACCGTAAAGGATACAGGTTTCCGAAACACATACGCTTTAAAAGATTTACGATTGAGAAACACAATCCATTATTTTTTTGGATCGACCAATCATATTGTCGTTGCCTTCGCTCCCGACCAATCACAATGCAGTTGCCTCCGCTCCCGCCCTGCAACTGCATGCGGAATTCGATGATTGAATTGTTTTTTTTATTCTTTTTTTCTTGTAAGGGAGTTTGTTCACAATGAGAACATGTCACTCCCATAAGGTAAATCACAATTTTACAACAACTTAATTGAATCAACAATGCGTTTTGATGCCAAATTAGCCTATCTTGTACAGTATCTTGGCTTCTCTCGAAGTAGGAGAAGCCAAGACACTGTTAGATACGCCAGCCAACCAGCCAAGGTGGTATGTCAAATTCAAACATTATTGCGAAATGTTTGAGAGCTTCGTTCCGAGCACATTCCACAAGTATGTGGTGTACGTCCTCTATCCTTTGACACTCACTGCAGTTAGGGGAGTTGACTTTGCCCATCATAAATGTAAACTTATTTAAAGGGATATGCCCGGATCGAAGCTTCAGACTCGTGACAATATCAGATTGAATTTTTTGTCTTCTATGATAGAACCGTACAATTTAAAAATACCTGGCAACATTTTTTAATTTTTCGCAAATACTAGTAACTACTCACTGCCAATCTACAACACTCATTGTTTATAAGTAGAAGCGGAATGTTTAGACTTCAAGACAACAACGTTGTTATAACGTTTGTAAACTAGGTTATAAATAAATTCAACATTTTACGATTTAGTGAAACAGCAGACTGTTCATATTTTATGGCTTTTAAATATTGTCATTCATTTTGATAGATCCTGTCCTTTAAAATATCATTACGCTAATCCCTGGAAGAGTAGGAAGATGTGTATTGGACATGTCTACCTATCTACATTGTTAGATTTACGACTCGCACTCACTTATATATTAGATTAGACTTACTATTATATTAAACTTACCCACGTACCTAATTTTGATAATTATTAATTAAGAATGAACCCCCTTAAGTTGCAACCAGACTAAAGAAGAAATACCGGTTTTTTTAAGCCATACAATTAAACCTCCCTTTAGCAAGCGAGAAACTATAACGGTAGACAGAATAAATAATCTACCTGTTATTTGATTTACTAAGGGGTATATATCGAGCAATAGATAATCTTTTGCTGTATATGCTTTGCAACTGATCAGAGCGCCCTTAATTTTACCAAGAAAACGTATAAGAATGAATCTGCTTTCCGTTCGGATCCACTTTAACTGTAGAATCGGAAATAAATAGAGGACTAGACCGGTTCGTTGCTTTATAGTTATGACGTAAATGTGACCACAAATTGGCACGCAAAATGCCACCTGCCCAAAGACCTTGCTTATTTAGAAACCCAATTTATTTGAGGACATCGCCGATATTATTAGATTGAATGCGCTGCGACGCTCCAGACGGGATTTTTTGAAATATTTCGACACTGTCGTACTATTTTTGACGGGATAACAAACGGTTGAATGGTCTTTTTACGTGGCGTAAATCTTTAACGACAAAGTGATTTAAAACACATTCATTTTCTGCAAATAACTTATGGTGCTGATATTGTTGGAACGTAAAACTAAACAAACTATTACCGTCCTCGTGCTCGAAACATTACATGGCAAGCCATAAATATTACAAATATAGTTTGGTGGTGATTTGAGGACTAAAGAATTGGCACCATAAAATCTGGAACAGAAATCAAATTAATCAAAAATCTGATTGACAAATGTATTGGTATCATTGAAGCCTAATCGGGATATTTATTGTCAGCTTACCAACCAGAAATAGCTCGACGATTTCCTTCACTTATTTCTGTAACTGTCAATTAAAAAATACATCCAACTGTCAAGTGTCAATGTTACCCCACGGTAACGTGGCGCCGCGAAAAATGGTTGCCCTCTTATATTCATTAGAATTTATATTTTTGTTTTAATAATTATTCACCGTTTTCATTCCAGTTCTCCTGATGTCCTGGTTCGGAGTGGACCAAGTGAAGTCCAACTCGTGTATAAGGACCGGTAATGACGATTACGTAACAAGATCACTTGTCACGTATCATGTGTATAGGTGTTCCTGTCGTTTAGATTATGTGTCGTGTTCGTGCGGTTGTGAATACATCGATATCGTCGATATGTGATGTGTCATATCACTATTTATGACATTGTTCGATTACGGAATGTTGTTGTTTGTGTGGTTGGCAGTATTGTGTATTACTGACCATAAATATAACGACAAGTTAAAATAAATCCATACATTGTAATCATAAACAAAATAAATTAGATTTTTTACTGCATTGAAAAAGCAACACGTTAAATATTGCATCTAGCATTGTTGAAATGTTTTCCACCCACTTCAGTTAATATTAATATATTAATTGTGTAGTCACGGAGCAATATCGATGTTTTCACAGCTCGATAATTATATGTTTGAGTGCCCACAGGAATGCGTGTTAATAATGTTACGGGGAATGAAATTAATGTGCATGTAAAATATTTTTAGTCACCATAGACTTTAACAGAGTTAGGGTAACTTTAACAAAAATAAACAAATATTTCAACTCCTGTGAATAACTGACGTTAAATTACGAGATTTGTTTCGCAAATGTATGGAATAGATTCATTCAATGACTAATCCTGTCACATTTTTAACTTATCGACTTGTAAAATTAATTATCTCTAACCCTTTACTTTTTTCAAAGTTAAATTTTAAATTACTCAACAAAAATACTTATAATTTGATTTTTTTCATGTTGCTATAAAATTGCACAACCCATTCTACCGACAGGAATTGCATTTATGTTGGTATTTTTCAGTTATTTACAGGACAATTAATCTATTGTTTATAACTTCTTCTATCTAGATAACTGTGTAGATTTTTTCTAATTTTTATTTTTATATATGTTTTTTCTTTTTACTAATTCAAGCATGGATTTTCAGCATTATGGGCTCTAAGTCTGTGCCCCCTTGTTCAGGCGGAATGCCAAAGTAAGTACTGTTTATTTTATTAAAAGTTAAACATTTTCCATGTCATCACAAGCTTTCAGGCTTTATTAAAGCATTTAAAAGCTAACCATCTCGCTAGTAGATTTGTGTGTTTGTCTAATTATAAAAAAAACACCAAAATAATGTTTTTAATTCGACCAAGTAGGGGTAAGGAGTTGATGACGTAGACTGGGTTAAAAAGGAACAGTTTTAGGTACCTAATATCATATATTCCTCCTGCTTGACGCTATTCTTGTTATATTTAGCTAAGTTAGTTAATTGTGTCCAAATGCATGTGTGCTTATGTAAATTTATTACCAAATCATTGTCTTCCTTTGGCGATTGACTGTGACATTTTTGACGTAAGTATATTATTATATTGCATGAAATTTGTTTTCGCAACCATTTTCTCACATTGTTATTTTTTGAATCACTATTTTGTAGACTTGATGTGCATGTGCAAGGGTTCAGAAATATGTGAGACAGAGATGTGTGAAGAATTATAGGGTAGATCTTTGCCCAGGAGTGGTGTATTAACTGGTCGTATATTAATTATAACTCAGAATTCAGTTATAACTAATCATGATTACATCTCTGTTTTCCGTCAGTTCTATCAATCCCTCCAGATAAAGTTGGGTCGGGTATCTATCCTGTGTATATATTCGTCTATATAGGTACATTTGGTTCGGTTCCATTATGTTTTACTATTTTTTTACCGTCGCAACATTTTTGTCAAGCATAATTAATATGTCCCGATTGTCGCAGTAAATTACTGACATTATCGGCTATAATGGGACCGTTATGACGGCATTTATCGGGACGCGTTCTAAATAAACTCGCTTTGCGTTCTAAAAACAGAATTTTGTGACGCTCTCATAAAAAATATGACGTTCATAGACAAATTCAGTTTTAGATCACGCTGATAGTAGATCCGAGAATTATTAGTTGTGGTTACACTAACTAGACTCGTCTCCACAGTTCGGAGTACTTGTTCTAAATTATAATTATGTATTTAAATTATTTGAGATGCTAGATGAAATTTATATTAGTTATTAAATCGGCATTTGCAAATACGTTTTTAACCTCAGTGTTAAATCATCGAAGCTTACAAAATGCAGCTCTTTCCATAAATGTATTAACGTTATAGGGCAATGTAAGCTACTAGCCCTTCACCTAACGATTGCATGTTATACTGAGATTAAAAAATATCGATAAATCCAATGTCACAACACTAATAAGTTGTTGTACATGTAGGGTTGCGCCACATGTTATGAAGTCAATGAGTTGATTTTATATATTTAGCTCCACTCGCTAGACTGTCTGACACGCACGCATTGCACGCAACGAATTTGCGTGCATTCAACCGACAGTCAAATTTAAGTTGCTGATAGTTTAGTTCGTTGCAGTTCCATTAAAATCTCCGTTGCGTGCGTTACGCGCCTATCAATTGATTGTCGCATTATTTATGAGTTGCGTACGGCTGACTCAAACGCTACTCAAATGCTTAAGTGTCACTTAGCTTTATTGTTCGATGTGTCAAAGATTCTATGCTAACACAGATAATTATGTTACCATTTCATTTGCAATTTCAAATTGTTTCATGCATTTTATATGCAACTCGGAATCTATTACAAGGACGACGCTCCTTGACACGGATGGCGTGTTGTGGCAGCCTTGAGGGTGCATTAGTTTACCGTTCACCGTACTAGTTGTAGACAATTAAGCTGGCCTGAAAACATACATATATGCTTTGGCTTTCATTTTCTCGGTAGGTAGGTACGATAGGGTTTTTTTTACTATTAATATAAAGATTAATGCTGTAGGTAAGTGAACTTTTAAATACTGATATCCAACGACTTTGTTATGACGATTCAAATAACAAATATTCATTGAAAAATACCTGAGTATCAGCATATAATGAGAGTAAGCGGCTAATAATGATTATTTGTATTGAAGATGTCAATCAATGACAACACTGATCATGACGTAGTCTTGGGCCATTGTGGGAAGAGAACACCAGGCGTTGCATCATGATTGCACCATGATCTAGATATTATTAATGTTAGCTTTTAACCTAGTTGGGGCTTAGGAATTCTAACCAGTCATTTGTGATAACCACATAATAATCTTAAAATAAATCTAGAATTTTTGCCGCTGCGACAGATTAGGATGTACGCACGGACGGAATTGATGATCTTATAACTCCGGGGTGCCTAGGATATAAAAATCTTGAGGAATGTCTCAAAATGATTTAGAAAGGTGCTTGATAACCACGGTTTCCGTGTCCCCAGCCCGCACTATATACTGCTACGAGTGCGACAGCTGGACGGACCCGCGGTGTAAGGACCCGTTCAACTACACTGCGCTGCCGCGGGACCAGCCCCCCCTGCAGACCTGCAACGGCTGCTGTGTGAAGATGGTGCGATATTCTAAGAGTCGTGAGTACCTTCTAGACAATATGCTTATTCCTTTATACCTTTTCGTAATTTGGCCTGGCCTGGGTGTGACTGGGATTGCCCCCAGTCCATTGTACGGTACCTATAGTACGAGGGTTGCTTAGTTTGGGACCATACAGTTGGTGAGTATATAGCAGGGTCGGTAAAACTTGTATGAGGTTTAAAAGGGTTTAGATACTACTTAGAGCAGAGCCACACTTCTATCTATCTTCTATCTGAATATAATGTTGGAAGGCGCCACGCTAGACCTATAACAGAAATTTGCCACATGACACATCCTTTATAAACCTCTGAAAGCCAGGTCAAAGGCTGACAGATAAAAAGTTCTTACGTTTTAAAATAATGAGATGGAATTTGTCAACTATTAGAATATACAATTAATAATAATAAAATAAATAACTCAACACCATGACAATTATGTATTATATTTCTGCGGTACATTATACTTTAGGACTATGACAATCATTAATAAAAATAAAATGTTAATACAAAATTACAAATCATAATAAAAATACTAGATCACAGTGTCGCCACTGAGAACACAAAGGACGGGTGCTAAAACACGGGATCCCGTGATTTCAGAACTGATTGGAAATATTATTCGAATTCGACATTATTGTCTCATAATATATGTGCTCTCTTTACAGCGTACGAAGTCGTGCGCCGCACGTGCACATCGCAACTGCAAATCAACTTGTTCATGGTGGACCACGTCTGTATGATGGAAAGTACTGGCACTGGCCACATGTGCTTCTGCGAGGAAGACATGTGTAACGCGGCGCTCGCGCTGGCCCCAACACTGGCTCCAACATTGGCCCTGCTCGCACTGCTCGCATGCGCATGTTTCAGGTGAAGTAGGCATAGTGACAGCCCTACGGTGCGGTCGAGATTGTGTTGTTGACAACATTTTGACAGTCGCTCTGGCAGTTTGTCAATTATTCGGCAAACTGCACAGACAGTTTGGATGTCTTCTGACAGTTGATAAAGTATGGTAAAATATATGGGGTATAGTTAGTTTAGATTCAATTGAAATGTATTTATTATGACTTTGACAGTTCAATGACAGCTGGAAATCTATAAAAATGGTATGAGTAGGTGCAATTGGGATTGCGATTGCTTTAAAATGATATTTGGAAAGCGACATCAGTTGCAATGGCATTTACGTGACAACCCTGTGGAATACAGTAGCCAGATTTTGGTTTAGTTTTATACGGAATAGATCACAGGTATTTGAAAAAAATTGTAAGGATTGGATTGTGTGTTTTTTTTCAATATTGAAGACAGCAATTATGTGACACTATGTGTTGCTGTTCTATTCTTATATGAGTGAAAAGGATGTAACTTTGGCGTTGTTTCTGTATAATAGAATTAAGTGACAATAAACTGAATTCTGTTACAAGTAACGTAAAAATGAAAAGTGTTTCCGGAATTTATGTGTCAATATTGAAAAAAGAACACATTTCTGGACAACCGTATTGTTCTCCAGTGATGCGCAACCACATATTGAGAAATATATCGATAAAACACAATCGATCGACTGTACCGAACGGCCCTACCCTAGTTGAGATTTAATTACATTTTTCGTCCAATAGTAGTCATAGCATATAATATCATGGTGCTTAGTTTTCACAGCACGTTCGAAATTGGAATATTTCAATCATGTTGAGCCGCATCAAAATACGCTTAGCTTGATCCATTTTTAAGCTAATTAAACTAATATTTAAATAAAGACATCTCTTTTAATAGGTAGTATCATATATATTAATTTCCCAGAAAATATGATGGGATCTTTTAATGTGCAGTATATTTATTGAATTTACAATCAGAGCTGTCTTGTCAAAATAACAAAATAAAAGATAGGGGTTTCGAATAAGCTTAAGCTATCCCTCGTGGGGTTTACATCTATTCAGATTGCGACAGGGTTACCACCGTAGTCTGAACAGACAGCTAATAGTGATGTTAAAACTAAGCACATTTATCCTTCATCTAAAGCAATTCATTGTAATTATGCTCTGAATCTAATAAAGACGTTTTCCAATATTAGCATGTACATACTGCTCAGTGATAGTGATGCGAATTGATTGAAAGTTTGGTGATGAGTGAGTTTGATTGCTAATACGATAGATGGCAGTAGTGGAACTTTTTTTTAAAGTATAGAATTCTTCGTAAGTAGACTTGGCTATAATACATTTTAACTACTGTTACTCTAGCTAGAATATTTTATAGTAAAACCTTGCATGTTTAAAAAAAAACAATGTCGAGTATTTGGCATAACATGACCTTGTTATTATAGATGATCCGAAATAAAGTCCACTACTGCCATCCAACCATGGGTTTCCAAGATACTAATACCCGCGAACGCTTCTGATTGGTCCAAATATTGACCAATAAAATATTTGCTCATAGTTGCACCTTATTTAGTAATGGGCACCTTGTAGATAGAAAGAAATGCGATAATTGGGAAGAGACTAGCGTGTACTGCCGACGAATAGCTCTAGTTAGGTGCATCGTTTAAGTGAAATCAGTTCTTGAGATAGTAATTAATAAACGGTTGTGTTTTTAAACGGTCTTCGGAAAATGTTACCTAAGCTAGTCGATTGAGTAGATTTTTAATTTATTTTAGTAGGTATTTAATTATTATGTTATCGATATTGATAATGTCATATCACTATACGATGCATACAAAGTGATTTGAAATAGAAGTGTTAGTATTTTTTCGAAAAGTTGTTTTTTTTAACTAAATTACGTTTAGTTGACATGCGTTTTTGTTGAAGGTTTTTTTTTGTTTTAGAGTGTTTATTTGAAAGAAATAATACGGGTGACCTAGATTTAATCATAGTAAAGAAGTATGCTAGATATAGAATCGCAAAAGTTTTATAATAATACGCTCACGCTTTCCGCCGCGCCGGGTAAGCAGAGCCTATATAGTGTAATATCAATAAATAATTTTATGAAATTAAACACCAAATACATTTTAATCATTAAAATTAAGTTAAATTATAATATAACGTAGTTAAATTATTACGGTTAGTACAAAAAATATATTTTCATCGTTTTGCTAGATATATAGTTATTAAATAGCGATTATAGTAACGTTACCGCCGTCGTTCGAAACTGTGAAACATCAAATTTGGATTTACTATGAATGTAAACACAATATGTGCAGACAATTGTATTAAAACTAGCATTTCCTATTACAAATATTTTTTTAGTTTATTTTTTAATTGACAGCTGTCAAAACACGCTAGTGTGGTGTTCACGTTAACATATAGAGATGTAGCTATGAGAATAATCGAGATGCACGGCAACTAGCTACTGCCTCGGTCTTCGAATCTGTGCCGCGTGCACAACCATTTAATGTAGCTCACTGACAATTCAGATTTAAAAAAAAATTATGATACAGTGCAAAAACTATTTGGCCCGTGAGAGCGTCGCTAGTGTCGATACGAGACTGTCAAAATAAGTCATTTTTTCTAATAAATATTTTTGTTCTTCTCTTGGCCACCGGCTAAAAAAAGCTTGTAGCACTGCAAAGACATCATCCTTCCTTGATGACGGTAATGTTAGCACTTTGTGCTTAGTGCATTCGGGAATTTTTTTTTCAGCCGAAAAATCACTTCACTTATAAAGAAACAATTTATTTATATTCTTTTTTTTTCAATTTGATGTTTGACAGCTTCCGTCGGGGTGGCGAAATTAGCAAAATGTCCGTTAAGCAGGCAAGCGACACGCTGAGATTTTTTAAATAAAATTAGTTCAAAGTTATTTATGGGTGCAATATTATAAAATGAGCAAAATAATTAATAATTAATATTGAATTAAATGTCTTAGATATGATTTATGCGGTAAACGAAAACAAACAAACTAATATGCACGTAATTCGCCGATTTTTCTCAATAAACGGATGCGGGAGGTAATAATATAGATAAGTTCGAATAAGTTATATACCTATACTTTTTTTTTTCGTAAATGTCATATCTAAGACATACATAATAATTTAGGCTACGTGCGACGTCTTGTATCGAGTGCAAATCATATAATAGACTAAAATATGTACCTAAATTAAATAAAAAAATATATAAATATAGTGTTATTTATACTTCCTGAAGATTGTTATTAATTATTTAATAAAATAAAGGTAAAATAAAATAATTCCTTTTATATTTTGCCTAGGTGATAATACTCGCGTAGGTTTAGTGAAATATTGTTCAGTTAGATAATTATTAGAATAATCAGAAGAGAACGCATCCACATAAATTTGTTTTTATAAAATTTCATAGCAAACCGTTAGAAATGCCTGGTAGTTTGATACAGCCTCAAGCAAAGAATATTGAACTAAATAATATAATCGTTAGATTTTAGTTTTAGTGCAACAGAATATTTACTAAACCATAGTGCCGTACATAACATGTTACAATAATATGTGTCATAGATATTATTTGCTGTTAAATTTTATAAAAATGAACCATATTGAATATTTCTTAAAATAATACCCGTAAGCAATGTTTAATTTCGATAGTTTGTAATGTTTTGGATTGCATACAATTCCAAACATGTTTCAATGCGAGACATTTCAATTTATTATCCTTAATCATAAGGCATACCGATCATTGCATGTTACATTTTATTTAAAAAATATATTTCGCTACACTAGCGACATAGATAAATAATGGGTACCATAAACAAACTTATCTGTGTACCAGTGGCCATAAATTGAACTAAAACATAAGAAAATAGAACTGTTCCAATTATGAATTTTTAGAAGAAAAAACAATTTTTCCCTCTATTTATGATATAATCACGGGATAGAATCGATTATTCATTAGTTATTAATTTTCTGTCAACTGTCAATATCAGGAAGATTGACAATAATTCCTAAAAAAGTATTTTGCCAGTGACGAAACGTAATTCCAGTGAACATTATCAGATTGACAGTTGGTAGCGACCCGGTTCTTTACAGATAAGTTTGTGCTGAAAGCATGACACCGCACTGTAGTCAGGCTTAACACCATGCTGGAACGAACTATTGTTAAGTTGAATGTTAGGAAGAGGCAGAAGGGTCATTGTAATGATCCAATGAACCACCACACTGGTGTTTTTTTTATTTAATATACAAACTCTTGGCCGATCGAACTGTATTGTCATCATTTCCAAAGACATAACGTGTGAGCAATAGAAAACTAATTTTATGTGTGTTTAGTTTAGTTTACGACAACCGAATTGGCGTCATTATGTCGCCAATACTGTGGCTAAACTAAATTTGGATAACTAAAAATCTCATTGTCTTGCGTATACGAAAGATAGTTAGTTAGTCCTTTGAATATTTTAAATTATTTTTCGTATGAAATTGGATCTATCGCGAATGAATTATCATAAGACAAACAGGTTAAAATTATTCAAAAAAATTAAACCCTTTTGCCTCCAAACAACGAATAAAAAAGCAACTCAACCTTAATTCTATGAGCTAGTAAATGATTATTATATAAAAAAGAAATAATTACCCTAGTAATATTACCTTTAAAGTTTAAAAAATCGATCGCTTTAATTTAATTAGTATTATAAGAACGCATTGTAGTGCTGGATTATATTTTTAATTAAATATATAAAATTTACCTAACACACAATCAAAAATTCAACTGCGGCCATCTATGGGACGGAAAGTTAGTAACTGTTTTAAGTATTCTATGCTAGATGGCGTTAGTTGCTGTGTGCATCATTACTTGGAAGGTTCAATACGAAAATATTTATGTTTTGTCTTTAAATCAAAATTCAATTCTATTTTTTAAAACTATAATCCAATACATAGTAGTATAAACTCTTCTTTCTCCACGATTTTTCTAAATTTTATGCATATCACGCATATTTATTAGTACTAATTAGCTGTTCTGATGGATTCAGTCAATTAGAACGTTAACATATCTTAAACAAGTCGCTTGAGATTCCCATTACGACGGTATCTTTAGAATTTAACGCATGTATTTACTAATTAATTTTAAACTAATATTTATTTGGGTAAAATGATGTTATCCATCTATTAGAGATAAATATACAACTTGTTTACAGTAAAAGGAACTAGATGGCGTCTCTGAAACGCAACACGCGCAAGCATAATATTGAGAAACTTTCAAATAAACCTTCAAATTATTTTAAAATACTTACTGAACAATACCTCAATCGTGGGGGTGAACATCGTTTTACCCAATTAGGAAAAAACAGTGCACCTTGATTTCAACACTAATAAGCTGATTGCTTGTTTAAAAACTGCCATTGTTGAGACTACCGCTGTAAAGGCTATTTTGAACTGTTTTATAAACGTCTAGATGAAATTTACAAATATTTTAACACAATAATCATTAAACTAAGTCAAACGATTGTCCGTTAAATTCCAGACATACAATGATGTTTAGTTTAATTGATTTTCAGTTTAGTTTACATTAGTTTAGTTAGTCTACTTCGTTTATAACACAGTTCTTGAAATGTGGCCTGTATGTCAGTTATTTATTCACATATCAAACGATGGTTTTACCTGTTATTCACATTAGATATTTATAATATTATTGTATAAACTTTAAAATGGGAAAAACATAATTATGATTGTTGAAATTTGATTTAATCACAATACAATTGGTTTTTATTGGATTTTATCTCGAGAAAAACTGATGTTTGAAATTTTGATGATTTATAATGAAAAAAATGATTTTTGATCTGGGAAAATGCTGCTTATGCTGACAATAAAATCATAAGCGACACTATCATCAATTTAAGTTTATATAGCATCAAATATCTCGTTTCTTGTCGAAATATATTAAAGTGCCATAATTATAGACATTGTTATAAGTGATTGTTTCATTTCATCCCAAGCTATGCGAGTGTACAGCAGTGCATCTCTGCCTACCCTTTATGGAATACCAACAATAATTTGGTTGAAGGTGATTATAGCCAGCGTCACGACTCCTTTTAGTAAGCGTCATGGCGTTAGTTTAATAAGTATCCCAACGCAGTCATGTGGAGATAGATAATAAAAGACAATATCAAAGTAATTAAAGTGTTATATTCTATTAAAACGAAAATAAATAACAATTTCAAATAAATAACTCAACCCACAGGCAACCACATAAAATTATTGAAAAAACTGAATAATTTTAAATTACTGGAATGAAACATTTATATCTAAGTTTGTGCCTTGTCAGGTACCGAAGGCGTTTTTTTTAAGTTCGGCGTACGTAACCGACGCCAATACTTTCCTCCAAGCGCCGCTACATCGCGCGGTCTCTTTCGTTCTTTCATACTTTATCTTACACGCTGCACTCTTCTAGCCTGCTCCAGGGCTTGTAAGAGATGACTCAAACGCCAGTTCAGTGTCACTGGGACCCAGTTCATCGTACAAGACCGATTATTCTCGATTTTGGGACCATACAATTGGTGTATTCGTCAAAGCTCTTTTAAAAAATTATACATTTGTATCAGTGCTTTTGATTTTTTCCAATATATTTCCTGTAACAAAACAAAATTTATGAATATTATTATTTATGACGGCCGCTTACACCGAATGCGTACAGGTTCGACACCCGGCGAAGCAAACAATGTAAATACCTATTTGTAATAATAATAATAATAATATACCTATTTATAATTATCCCCACTCTTTGTTACTGGGATCGACAACAGTCCATTGTACTTATGTCGTATAGTATAAGCCTGGACCATTTGGCGATATTTATTATTGAACTAGCTGAGCCCGCGACTTCGTCCGCGTGGAATTCAACTTAACAAAAAAGCCCGCTCCCGCGTTCTGAGCCCGCGCGACAGGACCCTTTTTTAAATTTTGTTTTTATATAATAAAAGTAGCCTAAGTTACTGCTTATAACATCAGCTATCTACCAGTGAAAGTCCCATCAAAATCGATCCAGCCGTTTCGGAGATACTCATTGCGTTCATGTGTTTTTATTTTTTTCCGCGGAACCCTAATTGATTTTCTAAAAATAAAGTAGCCTAAGTTACTCCTTAAAACATCAGCTATCCGATAGTGAAAGTCCCTTCAAAATCAGTCTAGCCGTTTCGGAGATTACCCGGAACAAACACACAGACAGACAGACAATTTTTTTTTAAATCGCGTTTTTGTTATAGGTGTCGAATGTACTTTCATATGCATTTAGTGAAAAGGTGTTATTTTGTTATTACAAACAGACACTCCAATTTTATTTATTTGTATAGATTTTTTTGTAAAAATATAGGTTAAAACCAAAATCGGTCGAGCCGTTTAGGTGAAAAAGAATTAGGTACGACCAAACTATATAAAGATTAGTTAATTTTACCATACTAGCAGTGTCAAAGGCAAGGAGTAATATACTCACTCAAATCGTCGGCAAGTGAGCACCTCTTCATATGTTCCATGATCACCATTTTGAGGACTGCCTTCTCTGCTGTCAGCCTCTCGTTCGCCTCCCTCAGCTGCTGGTTCTCCTGCGCTTGTCTCGACGCGGTTTCTTTTAATCGCGCCCTGTAAGTAATATTTTTTTGTTGGACTTTATTGTGTGACTCAATTCATAAATAAATATCGCCAGACTGACACACCAACTGTATGGTCCCAAACTAAGCAACGCTTGTACTATGGGTAACGTACAATAGACTGGGGGCGATCCCAGTGACACCCATACCTGAGCAAATTACGAGAAGGCCATTTCCGAAAATTGCCCCGGCGGGAATCGAACCCGCAACACCATGTGCAGTGAGCCGAACGGCCTACGCTCGGACCACTGCGCCAAGCGGTCGTCTACTTGGTTTCAACAAAGCGACTCGTATTAAACTATTTTACCTTGATTCAACATAGCGACTTGGATTAAACTATTTGACCTTGATTCAACATAGCGACTTGGATTAAACTATTTGACCTTGATTCAACTTAGCGACTTGGATTAAACTAGTTGACTTGGATTCAACAAATTGACTTGTAGTGATAATCATATGGAAATAATTATTCGCATATAGATTTCGAAGAGCCCAAAAGGTGCGAGTCGGGGTTTGAGCCAAGGACATTGAGCACGCATGACGCGTGCTAAAACCAACCGGTTATCACTGCTTCAATCCGAAATACGAAAGTTTTGAAATAAAATTGCATTTACGAGGATTTCACTCAGATTTTAATAGTTTTATATGCTATATATGACTACATACCTGTATCTTCTGGAAGCTGCACTCTTGCTATCCATTTTTTTTGGAAAATTATTAATCTTCTCATATATCTTAGTTCCAGCTACTGTTTCCACATTAACGGCACATTCATTAGGACTTGAATCACTCTTTAAGCTTTTTCTCTTCACCGGTTTTTTGTCGAACATTTTAGCCACTTTTAACGGTGTTATCGGTAATTTTGGAATCAAATTATTACTTGTACTCACTAAAGTAACAGGTATTAACGTTCCAGCTGTTATCGGCACCACACTAGGCACTGTGGGCACCATACTCACTTTCTGCAAATTCTTTTGCATCTCGACTTTGTCTGTCAACGTTTTTTTTAATATCTCCTTCGCATTCACCTTCTCCGTCGTTTCATCTACCGCTCTCATTCTAACTTGCTTACCATTGGGCAATTTTATTATAACTTCATAATCATCATCATCTTTTTTGCTTCTTTTATTAGACTTATTGATATTCTCATCACTACTGAAATCGTTTAGACTGTCAACTATAAAATCTAAAGATTTCTGACTCATGATTGGTGGTATATCATTGATTTTTTCTGTAAATGTGTCTTTAGAAACTATATTGCTATCTTTTATCACTGTATCTTCATAAATTAAAGTTTGTATTGGGTTCTTATCGACACTGTCCTTACGGACTAGATTGCTATGTATTTTTATAACATTGTTTGTGTAGGAGACAGAGTCTTTGCGTATGGAGTCGTTTTTCTTGTCTTCCTGCTTGTCATCCGTCTTGCCGACCACTCGACTGATGGTGGTCACCTCGTTGGTTAGTTTTGATATTGTTGTGGTCTCAAATTCTTTGATAGCACCGGATTCGTCGCTTGATGATCTTTAAATAACAAAATTAATATTATTTCTCGATAATTTTTGCACCAAGCTATAATTTTTTGTCAATAATCTTTGAATCCAGCTTCCAGTCTCCCCTGTTGTGTCTGTTCCTCGTTATTTACGCGGAGCAACTAGCCTGCACTCCGAGACACAACAGTGGGACCACTGGTAGCCTAAGGGTTTGCCGAGTTGGCATACAATTCATACTTGCAAATGCTTGTATTATGGTATACAATAGACTGGGGCCAAAACCAATGAAACACAGGGTTCATTCATTATCATCATCATCTCAGACATCCACTGATGGACATAAGCCACCCCCAAGGCTCACCACAATTACCGGTTTTGCCACCCAGGGTTAATTACAAATGTATAATTCAAAACTCTACACCTGACAAAGTCACATACCTAACTTTAGATGAAATAAAGTGACTTGGATATAACATGACTTGAGGCACTATCAAAATTAGACTTGCATTCAACAATGGGACTTTCATTCAACAATATGACTTGCATTTAACAATGTGACTTGCATTAAATAATGTGATTTACATTCAACAATGTGACTTTCATTCAACAATATGACTTGCATTAAACAATGTGACTTGCATTCAATAATGTGACTTTCATTCTACAATGTGACTTTCATTCAACTTCAATTACCTGCTTATAGTGATGTTTCTCTGGTTATTGGTGGTGCTGTAGAGGGCGGAGTCGCCGTCTATCAGTGGGAACACCATCTGCGGTGTGTGGAGCTCATCTGACGATGATGAGCTCGGTATGGCGCCCTCCAGGGACAGCACACCATGTCTGGAATATAACATTTTTTGCTCAGTTAGAGAAACCAACAGAACTAGTTATGAAGTGAAAACTTGACAGTACCAGTTTTTTAAAATAATATTTACTTAGCATCCATCGCCCTCTTGAAGCCCTCGTCAAAGGGATTGACGTTCTGTAGGTCTTGGAACAGCCCCACCTCCTCGCAGTTCCTGATGAAGCGGGTTGGCGTTGGAGTCTGATCAGCTGAGGGGAGAAATTGAATTATAAAATGACTAGTCATGTGTGGGATGGGAAGAACTTCCAAAAATCCTCTTTTAGTGCTCTTCTACTTATAGAACCACTGGTTTAGGGTCTGTGCAGTCAGTCAGTGTCAGTTTTATTGAGTAGAAATGTTAATTCAGCAGCAATCTAAGTGCTGGTTATTCACTAGCTTACTGAGTGGCTGTTGCCTGCAGGGTTGCAAGGATATGCAGCTAGCATCTACGGTACGCTTCCGCATGGTGGTTTATGTGTGTACCTACATAATTAAATTTAATATCCAACAATGTACATGTATTATTGGTAAAACAAGCCATTAGGAAAAAAATGTTTTTAATTCTTTTTTTTTATATGGATCCTCAAATACATAATAGTACCTCGTTTACTATATTATACAGCGGAGGGTGGCATCCCTTCTTACCAACAAATGCAGCCTTCTGCTCCATGCCGAGCTGCAACACCATGTCGTGTTTCTTCGTGTGCACGTGCAAATGATCCTCATTCGTGAACGTCATCCCACAGTCCGGTATAGTACACGCGAACGGCTTCTCCGGCTCGACCATTATTACTCAATTATTATAATAACACTCACTAATTAAACTTTGAACTAGTGACTCAGGTAAAGTGTTTAAATATTCGTAAACAATCAATGACTATCACTTGATATCGTCAAATTTATGATCTATAACTAGTTTTATTATTTATTCACTGTATGAATATGTCATTAATGTTCATTATCCAATTTATTTTCAGTATATAATCGATAATAATACGGATAAAAAGAAAAATTACATTTGTTTGTCTCGTTTGTCACTGTCAGTGTCAAGTAGAAGTACTAATTCTACTTTAAGGATGTTTATTTAATTGAATATATCGATGCATTACAATCGATTACAGACAAAAATCCAGTGTAATACTAAGGGACAAGTTCATCAACACATAAAAGGACTGTTAAAACAGTAAAGGATTATTATCAGCATATTAAAAGGTAACCGATTATTAACTAAATCTATAAGGTTAATGTGTTGGTTGGTGAACAAAGGCTCATGGCCCTGAGGCGTTAAAAATATATAGATTTTTGTCAAACATGAGGTGGTATTGGAAATTTCGGTCATTGTGTAGCCTTAGGGGCGCTATGACTTAGGTTAGGTTAGGTTAGAACAATGATCAAAACAAAACAAAAAAAAACCTTAAACTTCATCTAAGTCCTGGCTCCATAGCCCCCCTAACTGGGAACTAACATAACCTAATGACACATTCGGATTCTGGCGCTTCGCCGGCCGCTGCCGCGGCACGCTCGCTTCGCTCGCTCGGCTCGCGCGTTTTGGTCACTGTTCTAACCTAACCTAACCTAAACCTAAGTCATAGCGCCCCTAAGGCTACACTCCAACCGAAATTTCTTTGAAATAGCACAAAACCTTTTGACTTTCCCTTCAAACGGACAAAAAACTAGAGATCCAACTAGACAAAGTTAGAAAAAACTACTTGTGTGTCCGAGAACATTGTAAGACCAGAATCATGTCCTGTTGAAGAAAATCCTCATGGCTCTAACTATATAGCAAGTAGAAGAGGTGATAAAAGTGTAAAAACGAAAATAAAACCATTATTGAGTTACCATTATTTTCGATAATATATATATATTTTTTTACTTACCTCACTACTAAATATCACAAACCGACAGAACTAACTAACTTATACTCTATCTTATTGCTCACGCAATCGTATTTCTAATCGATCGGTCTCGTTCACTTACATTTTTATTATTTATATTTAACGAATAAAAACATTGAAGCAATTAATAAATTACGTATTATTTCCATAATCGTATCAAATTATTTGGACATCACTATTATTTTTTTTACAGTTGGTAGGTAGCTTTTAGTGTAAAAAGAGATCAGAATATAGTATTATATTTAGGTGTGACAGAGATACCAATAAATTATATAAGACATGGAACAAACAGTAAGTAAGTACCTATTGTAATCCGTTACGTACTTATTATAATTATCATGGTTCTGTACATTTGATAGAATGTAATAAAATAAAAATAAATAATCGGGAATCATTTAATCATATTAGCTCAACAAAACTACCTACACAATAACAAAACTTACATTCGTATTATTAAATTAACAAAAATAAACAAAACAACGTTAAAAATTAAAATGGTTTAAATTAGTTACATATACATTTGTAGAGAGTAAGGCAGATATAATTTCACGGCATACATAATTATTATAATTTCGAATACGGAATACTTTTAACACCGCTGGAGAAATATGATGTGTATTTTTCAGGTGTAAATCCATGTATCTTGATGTGATGAGGTTGATAGGAGCCCGCATCTCTTATATATGCTCTATCAAACAATGGGTAAATGGTGGACCGCTTCTTACGCGGCGACTCTTGCATCTGCTGGCTGGGATACGGGTCTACGTAGCGCCGTCCGTTAATATCGCTGCCATCCACTGTCGGGAATATTGTTGGCTATATTAATAAAATATGGATGTTTAACTTTCTTGTCAACTTATTATTAAAGTAATTATTAAATAATTCGTCATTACTAATAATTCAATGACTTTCTAAATACGAAATAATTAGTAAAGCAAGAAACAGCTAAGTAATTTATTTAAAATATTTAGTAAGTAAGCTAAGCATCTACCGTAGTAAGAGATGCGTGACAAATATTTAGCACAGAGTGCTATCATTATGACTGGTTTATTTATGAAATAATAGTTTAGTTAAAATAATAATATGAATATCTTATACAAGTACACAGCATATCTTGCGACGGTAAGTTGTAGTAGGCCTGCAGATTCTTTAAATTTTAATGTTATGGTTTCAGTGTGTTTGTCTATGAAATACAGAAATATGTACTGTTTTTATTAAAACCTGCAGGACTACTTTGCAAAAGGGAACAGTAACAGGTAATAACACTGTTGGTAAGCCCTTTCATAGGTATTACAACCTATTGAATCAAGCCATTTATATAATGGCATATTCAATAGGTAATAACACCTTACTTTGCTTGCCTGCGCCTCGGCTGTTGAATATTCCAGGAGCTGGCTGACCCTGAGGTTCTCCTCCGACGGTGTTCTGTTGGATTCCACCCATTCCGACGATCGCTGGGTTGGGCTCATTTTGCTGACCCTTCCAAGGCCTGGAATTTATCGATTTACTCTTTAATTCTTAAGCCAATACAGATGAAAATAATTTTGATTAAATATTATGTTATGCAAGTTAAGGAAATATCGAGTTGGCATGACAATATATAATGTAGTTACTTGTACTAGCAAACTTACTTATCCGGGAACAACTCGCCAGGCTGGCCTCGGGTTTGCACTATTCTTTCCCCGTTTATTTCTACAACGCACCTCAGTCGTGCACAGCACGTTGGAAACTCTGTAATTATATTATTTCACAAAATTTTTCGGTTAATGAATTTAAATTTAAACTATTAGCATGAAGTAAAATATACGTACCGACGTTTTCATCCTCAATATACTCATGACATTCCAATGCGTTTTCTGGTATTTTCGGTTTCCTACATCTGGAAATATAAGATAAATTAGTGCTTTGTTGGTCTACTTCTCGTAAGATGGCTTGGCAATCAGTTCATCTTCGGTCTTGAGCTCGAAACCTGGATCGTCATTTAGACATGATAATATTACTTAAATGTAACAGAAATGAATAAGACCATTCATTCATAAATAAAACCTTCAAAATAAATTAAATACTTGCCCAACAGCGGCAATAAAATATTTGCCATCCCGTATCTCACATCTGTATCGGTGGCATGTGTAGTGATCTGACCACTCCTGCCAGGGCTGGTAGCCCTTCCTGGAATATTTGTCCACACACGCTTGATCTAAACAAAAAAGTATTATAAGTAATAACATAGTAAAACAGTAGTTGTTGCATAACAAACGATGCAGCAGCCTTATCGCTAATTTTAACATATAAAGAGTCTCCTTTTCATTGTTTCTTAATTAGGTATTTTATGATCGTAATATTAGGTCCTTATTAGTGTTGGTATGAACGTTGGATGAATTCAAATCTTGACTCTAGATTAATTGAGACCAAGTGACCAACTCCAGATTTTAGAGAATTGATTAATACTTACAGCTCACGTCTTCAGCAAAAATAGCGGGAACCACGAGATACACTAACAAGCAGAGCACACCGAACTGCATCTTCAACATTTTCACGTCACCTGAAATATCAAACTATAGATATCAACCTTTCGCACCACGATCTAAATTCTTACTACAACTTTGACGATCAATCCGGCCTAGAAATACACTTCCAATTATTAAATATTTAGAAAACATTGTATAGGTGACACCTGGTTGTGACGAAAAGAAGTCAAATATTATGTCAATTGTACAAGCTTCCGCGGTTCATTTCAACAAACATAATGACTACTTGCGAGTTCTCGTTAGTTGTGTTTTTGAAAATAATGTTCGCGTTGTAGTTACCAAGTAGTCAGGAGGAAAAGAAGAGCCCTATGTTCAGTCATCTCAGGTACGTGCAATTTGTCCGATGACTTTTATTAATCACAATTAATTAATTAATTGAAATCGTCTATGCCATATGTAGTTTCCAAATTGTTGCATCTTTTAGAAGGAATACGTAGGTATGCCCTATATACGTTTCAACCAGGTCCCTCGTGGTCTAGGGGGATTATCTATACTCTATACAAATAAATAAAATTGGAGTATCTGTTTGTAATATCAAAATAATACCTTTTCACTAACTGCATATCAAAGTACATACGACACCTATAGCAAAAACGCGAATTAAAAAATTTTTGTCTGTCTGTCTGTCTGGCTGTCTGTGTGTTTGTTCCGGGTAATCTCCTAAACGGCTAGACCGATTTTGACGGGACTTTCACTGGCAGATAGCTGATGTTATAGGGAGTAACTTAGGCTACTTTAATTTTAGAAAAACAATTAGGGTTTTACGTAAAAAAATAAAAACACATGAAATCAAAGAGTATCTCCGAAACGGGTGAACCGATTTTGACGGGACTTTCACTGGTAGATAGCTGATGTTATAAGCAGTAACTTAAGTTACTTTTATTTAGAAAAACAAAATTAAAAAATGGATCCTGTTGCGCGGGCTCAGAACGCGGGAGCGGGCTTTTTTGTTAAGTTAAATTCCACGCGGACGAAGTCGCGGGCTCAGCTAGTTATAGATATAACTGGAACTCCATAAGCTCTATTACCTCACCTCACACTTTAACGACTTTACTATTTAGCATGCCGTTAAGACTCAATTAGATTATTATTTCATCAAAAATATTAATATCCTTAGTCCAGTATAAAACTTATTTATAACACGTATTCAAATTAACTGACATAACATTTAAAATTACATATAGTTTTATAACAACTTAGTTTTATTACGTACAAAATGCTTACCCATTTTCAAATCTCAGAACACTCGGTCCATAAATCAAACTATGGAACAGTAGTATCAATCAAAAGGTTGTCGATAAGTGAAGAAAAAACGGCATAACAGTTCACCGTCAACACACCAACGTGTTTTCAGTTCTTTAAGGTATATTCTTAGAAATTACCCATTGTGTTGGTCATGCAATGTATGCTTCAATTTCTTGAATAATTTGCTGATATATGTATTATTCCTTGTCAAGCATTCAGTAACTGGGTTTACAAATTACTTATGAGTTATAAATCAACTTGCAAAGGCACTGGAGTAAAAATCATCACAGTCGTTTATAATATACTAGCGACCCGCCCCGGCTTCGCGCGGCTCTAAAATTATCAGCGTTTCTCTAGTATATTATGCATGTATTATACTTACATATAAACTATCCTCTATCATCACTCTATATATTTAAAAAAACCGCATCAAAATCCGTTGAGTAGTTTTAAACATCTAAGAATACATAGGGACATACAGACAGCGGGAAGCGACTTTGTTTTTATACTATGTAGTATGTAGTGATGCCAAACTCACTCGAGTGTAATTTCCATTAAAAAGCGTTTATTTAAACGTAAATATTAAGTATGTAATACCTACTTAACGTAATAAGTTACTGTTTATTTGTGGTTTTCAAAAAAACTTTAATGTACCCTAAATTATTTATATTCCTTATTTTTACGCCGCCTGTAAATAAAACAATCATAGTTTGCGGAGCTCCTCCCTTTTCTCGTAAACAGAACTAAACGCAAACGTCATGCATCTGTCAAACGACTTTAGTTAGTATTGTATTCTCTTTGGAATGTTGCTTGTGGTCAAACTCGAATGGACAAAATAAATATTATTTTCTAAATTATCAAGATCTTAGCAGCAAACCAATCAATATTTTCGATAACCGTGTCACAAATGAGGTGAGTGTATTATTTTCCCGCTTTAATGCTTTGTGAATGTAATTTTTGGGTAATAAAGTTGTTAGGTGGGTTGTCAATATTTTTATTATATCCTTGGGTATTATTATATGCAGTTTCTGCATTATTACTGTGTCGTTGCAATGCTATTATTATTAAAAAAATGCAGATTAATTAAACTAGTTTCATCGCAACATATTGCCTTGACACCATTTCTTCAATCTACCTTCATTTTATTTTGTGAATTTTATTGGATTTTTACGTAATTTTAATGAATACAAAGGAATCATCGCCCTAAATTGATAAGTATTGAAAATAGCTTTGTGTCGAGTGGTTTTATTGTTACCATTACGGCTGTTTCCTTTAAAGAGGTAACTTCACAGTTTTCTTGGTTTAAAAATTATTTAAGTTCTTATTACTTGAGATAATATAAATGCGTTTACTAATAAAATCAATACAAGATGCAATTTCTGCCGTTTTCTTTGTATCATGGAAAAACTGCTAATCTAATGTGGATGGAACTTTCAGTATTCTATAGATGTATATTTATACTTGCAAAATGAGTGACTGTTATCATCGCTTGACATAGCACTACTTTAGCCGCTAGAATTCAATCAATTATTATATCTATCAGAAGCTATTTGTTGTGGGATATAGGCCTTCCTCAATGGTCTCCACACATTCAGCTCCTTTTCCACTGGCATCCAGCGCAGCACCCAGACAAGTGCGATGTCACTGCTCCACCTTGCGGGGGTCTTGCTACACGTCTTTAGACTTCTGGCTGCTATTCTAGAACCTAATACTATGTGTCTCTGTTTTATGACGGCAAAAAATAGGGATAACAACATGTTTTGTGAACATGTTTCGTCCAGTGGGAACATACGGTTAAAATCAATAACTATAGGGTATGATCTCAAAACCTATTTTAATAATAATAGCAGAACTAGCATCAACATGAAATATAATTATTAAATAATGTTCATGCTAATCAAAACAAGTTAATTATAATGTGTTTACATTATACACAAGCTAGGTTGCATTTTAATTGGTAAAAATTTTCATAACTCTTATTTCTCACATGTTGTAACTTTATGTTAGAACATGGTTTATGTTTATTTTCTGATAGCTTTAAGTCTCAAAAAATGATTATAGTTATAAAAATATGACCACAAGGAAGACGGCTTTAACATTAATTTCTACAGAATAAGCAGCAATGACATCATTCTATCATCAGACACATTAGTCTAGTGAAAAATAAAGAAAAAGCAAACTGGTTTAGTTAATCTTTTGATCAGTAGGTGTTATTAACACTGTTTTTGGACTTAAAGTGCATACAATCATCAAACCAGTTTGATTCAATCTTCAACTTGGTAATGTTTTAGACTTACATATAATAAAATTCACAATATTGTTTATTAATCTCGGCCAACAAAGCTCTTATGAATAGTCAGAATCTACCACCAGTTCCGAATGCTTCTTCCAATGAGAACAGCCGGCAAGAAACTCTATTTTCAATATAATTTCTGTCACAAAATTATTTACTTACAATGACCTCCTTATTATTATCATGGAATAAGGATGTCATTGAAATGTAATTTTTGTACACCCGTAAGGGAAGGCCACAGTACCTACACAGAAATACCTAACGAAGGATATGTTGAGCAAGACGAAGGATAGTTTTCGTATATTGTTCACATCAGACCACCAGGTCTAATTACGAAAAGGCTAATTCCGAAATTTGCCCCGACGGGAATCGAACCCGCGACCTCCCGGTGCACGGCGCTCGAACAACTACCTAGCGAGCCTAGGGAGATAGTCGCTGATGAGGCTGTCTCCCACTCACTCCTAATCTTCTAAGTCGATACGCTCTTGACAGAATGTGGTCGTCATATTGTATTGTTTCCCGGGGCTGATGCTGTTCGCCTCACGACGTCTCGCCATCTCTCCCTATTGGACGTCATCCTGGTGCAAGGGACCGCCAATGGCAGATTTAATCTGATTCGTCCATCGCATGGGTGCCCTTCCACGTGGTCTGGTGCCCTCCACTCGGCCCTGTACAACAGTTCCCGTAATGACCATACATCGCTTAACCTCATCAATACAGCTCCCGTTGTTTGATATTAAACTGCCAAGAGGTATATATAGGATTGGACCTCATCACAGCATACTCCTTATGGTCATGCTTAAATATCCCTACTGTCCATGTTCATACTGCCCCCGTGGACACCCTAGTAGAAAGAGACAGGGTCACAGACTCGTTTTCTGTGCAGCAGTGACCAGTTCCGTCTAGTATAAAGCTTCATGGTCATACCCAATTAAGTTGGAACGAGGTAGAAAGTGGTAGCGTGCGTGAAAAGTAGGTACACCATTGTTTTAAATACACTTTCACTTTACCATACTCAGGTACCTTAATTACTTTGCCGACACTGCCCCACTAGTACATGGGGGGCATTTTCGTAAAGACATATACAATATAAATATATATAACTCAAAGGTGACTGACTGACTGACATACTGACATAGTGATCTATCAACGCACAGCCCAAACCACTGGACGGATCGGGCTGAAATTTGGCATGCAGGTAGATGATATGACGTAGGCATCCGCTAAGAAAGGATTTTGATTAATTCTACCCCCAAGGGGATAAAATTGGGGATGAATAATCCCGCAATTTTTGTTAAGTTAAATTACACGCGGACGAAGTCGCGGGCACAGTTGTTACAGTTCAGTTGTTACATAATTTATGATTGTTATTGGTGGTCGCGGGTTCGATTCCCGCTGGGGTAAAATTCGGAAATGGCCTTTTCGTAATTTGGCCTAGTCTGGGTGTCACCGGGATCGCCCCCAGTCCATTGTACGGTACTCATAGTACAAAGCTTTGGTTACTTTGGGACCATGCAGTTGGTGTGTCAGTCTGGCGATATTTATTTATTTTTATTATTATTGAGACCAAGGGAATTTTCCATGATGGCCGCAGATATCATAACGTAGTATATTCCCGCAGGGTAGGTAGAGATTCTCTGCAATGAGACCATACGTCGGCGATGGTATTTTGATGCTAATGTAATAGAGAACGAGTCTATTGCCATTAAATATAATACATATGCAGTCCATAATGATCCTAGTCGCCTCTTCTGACGTCCACAAAGCATTTCGGAACTCTACGAAATGCATGAGAGTCTAGTCTTCTAGATGTTCATTATTAATATGCAATTATGTCGTTAGGATTGTGGGATAATGTTAATAGTTTAATGGCCACGATACGTATTGAACCCGAAACCCCGAAGGCCCTTCTAAAGACTAGGCTATTGTCCCTTCAACTATCGACTTTGTTGCAGTGATTTCAAATCTCTACGGCTAAATGAAGACGAACTAACATCGCCGTCATCAGACGAGAAGATGGATACAGGATCCGAGAGCTTCCGCTCCCTGGGCACCCCCAACTCTGTCCTGTCAGACTACGAGGACAGGGACTCGAACCTGGAACCAGTGCTGAGGCTCCAGAACCCTGACCTGCATCGCCTGAACGACAGCCTCATATCGAAGATGTCAAACTTAAACATAGATTCACCGAAATGCGACTTGCGGCCCAACAATCTAGGAATAAGTCCACCGAAATTCAGTTCCACTCTCACCCTCACCACCAACCATCCGCTGATGACGCCCGACGAGAATTACCCCGACTTGATACCGAAGAAACTTTTCAAAGTCGACGACGAGAAAGACTTAAGTTTATCCAGCATAGAGGACGAGAGACAAAGCGACTTACAATTCTACAGTCCACAGCGGAATACGTCGAAAAATAATTTATATTTCACTGAGAGCTACCTGACTGCCGAGAGCCACGATCTGGACCTGACTACCCCTCCAGATGTGGCCAGGATTGATAAAGTCGAGAGGAGGAAGATCGTCCCCAAGATACGTGATGCTGGGACCCTTCAAAGTGCAGAAGATAAGGTGTTAAAGTTCATTGATGCTAAGAAACTGACTCTACAAAGTACTCCGAAGTCTCAACCGGTGGATATAAGTGTGAATGACGAGTACCACACTAGTGTAAGTAGGTTTTCTTTATAGAATTACTAGCGACCCGCCCCGGCTTCGCACGGCTCTAAAATTATCAGTATTTGTCCACTATATTATGCATGTATTATACATATAAACCTTCCTCTCTAATCACTCTATCTATTAAAAAACCCGCATCAAAATCCGTCGCGTAGTTTTAAAGATCTAAGCATACATAGGGACATATAGACAGCGGGAAGCAACTTTGTTTTATACTATGTATTGAAGTCGGAAAACAAGCGTTCGATGACAAAATGTTAAGCAGTTACCAAAGGCATTGCCCACCTTAAGATTGGTGGATAAGACTTTAAGATAAGTGGGAAAGAGGGAGGGGAAGAAACGAGACGGATTGGCTTACCACAGATCTATATCTTGATTGGATTACCTGTGTCGAGCCAGCTCGTATAAGACTTTACCAGATTATAACTAAAATTGAAAATTTAAAAAACCCCGATGCTACGACTTTTTAAACTACAAAACAGCTGGTCCTTAACCACGTTAGCTACTCAAATCGTAATAGAAAAGCAAACGCTCGCGGTTACGTTTCAAACGCTCCGCTTTTGACGTTTTGCTGACACGAGCTTCACGATTTTTACTGACATTGATATGGTATGGTATGGTAACTAGCGTGGTTAGGGCCCTGATAGATCATTTTCGAACGGTAGAAACGATTTTCATGAAAAATTGCTAAGAACACTCGATCAGAATACCTTTCTAACAAAAAAACTAAATTAATATCGGTTCATCCGCTTGCGCGCTACGATGCCACAGACAGATACACATGTTAAACATATAACATACCTCTTTATTCGTCGGGGGTTAAAAATTACCCACATTTCGCCAATGGATTTTGTTGCCAAAAACTTCATAGCTACCCGCACACTCCCCACAATGGCAGAGGGACTCGAGCCACAGTCCGCCACCCTGGGACCATTTTTAACGTGGCACCACTGAATCTTGTAATAAATATTGTACTAGAACTTGGCTGACACGCTACCGCGTGTCTAGATACATAAATAAATATCGCCAGACCAACACACCAACTGTATGTCCCAAACTAAGCAAAGCTTGTACTATGGGTACCGTACAATGGACTGGGGCGATCCCAGTGACACCCAGACCTGGGCAATTAACGAAAAGACCATTTCCGAAATTTGCCCCGGCGAAATCGAACCCGCAACCACCACGTGCAGTGCGCCGCCGAGGGGCCTACGCTCGAACCACTGCGCCAAGCGGTTGTCAAAAGATGTGTAAGAAAGTCTCACGTCGCAATTCCCCCGTGGTGTGTGTAGAGGTGTACTGTAAGTTTGCCGCTTCCTCCGCTAGGTGGCGGAGTGGTGCGAGTCGCCATCCCAGCTCCGCGCGATGCCCAACTTCGAGCTGCCCATAGAGATGTCCAGCGGCATGGGCATGCACGGCGTGAGTACCTTTTTTAACGTTGGAAAACTATGGGTTCCGGGTCTCGGGGGAGTCGGGAGGGGTATGTGGGAGTCGGTGGTGTCGTATATCCACTAAAAGTCTAAAAACCAATGGTGTACCATCATCCGTCTTTGCAGGGCGCCTCTGTTGGTGATGACTCTGGTCATATCAAACTCAAAACTCAAACTAAAAATTGTTTTTATTAATGTAAGTCATCAAAGCACTTATGAATAGTCAGAATCTACCACCGGCTCGGAATGCTGCTACATGAGAAGAGCCGGCGAGAAACTAAATGGTTACTCTTTTCAATGAATAAAAGATGGTGTACATTCCCAGGAACAGCAACAGAATGTGAGCAGGCAACACCATTGTCACTAAATAAGTACATAGTAATCAAATCTCACTCAGATTTAGGTATTTAAATTAGAAAGCTAGTTTAGTGAGGTGTGCATACCTACTCACACTATACATCAATTTAACAACAATGTTGTTAAGAGGCAAGTAAGTGGATCAATCCCCGCAAGCAGCGCCCGCGCACGAGCATGACTTGAAAAGCGGCATCACTCCTCAACCATAATAGAGGGAAGAGGATGACCCGCTCCACAGAGCCACCGTAGGCCGTGAGTGTGGTTTTGGTCCGACCTCAAGTGAAGCTGGCCTCCGCCCCCAGGAGCTGGAGTCCCCGGACGTGGTGTCGTCGTCGACCCAGGAGGACCGCTCCGCGTACCAGGCGCTGCTGGACCCGCACACCGGCAGCGTGGCGCTGCGCCACACGCCGGCGCCGCGCCGCAGCCCCGCCGCACGCCGCCGGAAGATACAACTGGTGAATAGTGATGGAACATCTCACAGGAACCATGTGAACAATCATATTGTATAAGTACACTTGCTACCGACATTATAAACTGTTAAATATAATTGCGTCTCGACGCTTCTATAGTGGCGACGCGTGGCTTCCATAGTGGCGTCGCGACGCTTCTATAGTGGCGTCGCGACGCTTCCATAGTGGCGTCGCGACGCTTCTATAGTGGCGTCGCGACGCTTCCATAGTGGCGTCGCGACGCTTCTATAGTGGCGACGCGTGGCTTCCATAGTGGCGTCGCGACGCTTCTATAGTGGCGACGCGACGCTTCCATAGTGGCGTCGCGACGCTTCTATAGTGGCGTCGCGACGCTTCTATAGTGGCGACGCGTGGCTTCCATAGTGGCGTCGCGACGCTTCTATAGGGGCGTCGCGACGCTTCCATAGTGGCGTCGCGACGCTTCTATAGTGGCGTCGCGACGCTTCCATAGTGGCGTCGCGACGCTTCTATAGTGGCGACGCGTGGCTTCCATAGTGGCGTCGCGACGCTTCTATAGTGGCGACGCGACGCTTCCATAGTGGCGTCGCGACGCTTCTATAGTGGCGTCGCGACGCTTCTATAGTGGCGACGCGTGGCTTCCATAGTGGCGTCGCGACGCTTCTATAGTGGCGTCGCGACGCTTCTATAGTGGCGTCGCGACGCTTCTATAGTGGCTTCGCGACGCTTCCATAGTGGCGACGCGTGGCTTCTATAGTGGCGTCGCGTGGCTTCTATAGTGGCGTCGAGACGCTTCCATAGTGGCGTCGCGACGCTTCTATAGTGGCGACGCGTGGCTTCCATAGTGGCGTCTCGACGCTTCTATAGTGGCGACGCGACGCTTCCATAGTGGCGTCGCGACGCTTCTATAGTGGCGTCGCGACGCTTCTATAGTGGCGACGCGTGGCTTCCATAGTGGCGTCGCGACGCTTCTATAGTGGCGTCATAGAAGCGTCGCGACGCTTCTATAGTGGCGTCGCGACGCTTCTATAGTGGCGTCGCGTGTCTTCCATAGTGGCTTCGCGACGCTTCTATAGTGGCGTCGCGACGCTTCTATAGTGGCGTCGCGACGCTTCTATAGTGGCGTCGCGTGGCTTCCATAGTGGCGTCGCGTGGCTTCCATAGTGGCTTCGCGACGCTTCTATAGTAGCGTCGCGACGCTTCTGTAGTGGCGTCGCGTCGCTTCTATAGTGGCGTCGCGACGCTTCTATAGTGGCGTCGCGTAGCTTCCATAGTGGCGTCGCGACGCTTCTACTATAGTGGCGTCGCGACGCTTCCATAGTGGCGTCGCGACGCTTCTATAGTGGCGTCGCGACGCTTCCATAGTGGCGTCGCGACGCTTCCATAGTGGCGTCGCGACGCTTCTATAGTGGCGTCGCGTGGCTTCTATAGTGGCGTCGCGACGCTTCCATAGTGGCGTCGCGACGCTTCCATAGTGGCGTCGCGACGCTTCTATAGTGGCGTCGCGACGCTTCCATAGTGGCGTCGCGACGCTTCTATAGTGGCGTCGCGACGCTTCTATAATACAAGGAAAATAAAAACAGGAATTAGCTAAAGAATAATATAAGGAAGTATGAACAATACTCTACCACTCGAAAAAACTAATGAAGGTGGGATTGCCATTTGCCGCCTACTTTGTATTTTTTCCGTTGGTCTGGTTCAATAGAAATGTCAAAATAGAACTAATTAATTTTTAATGATTTGATATTTGTAAGTAAATGCGATTCTCCCCAGGGCTGAAAAGTATTACTTTCAACCCGCTCCGCAGGCAACTTCAGACCTACTTTCCGAGTATGAGTAATGAAAAAATATAAACACTAGTAAGTAGCTACTAATTCCAACCGATATTGGTCTCGCTGCGGTTGGAGGACGTGTCGCAATCGTTCCCACGATCATATTTGTAAACAATTGTGCTCAGAAACTGTGTTTTCTTTAAAAGAATGCGTTCGCGACTGGCAAATGGGTGTGTGAAACTGGTTCAGCCGACTTTGTAGAATGACGCCGGGATTATAGTTTTTGTACTAGTATATCCACAGATACAGATTTACATAGATAACGCAAGTATCACGATTTGTATTGAAACCAAGCGTGCCGAATTTTTAACACCTACTTTGACGTCATTAGTGACGGGAAATCCAAACTGATTGAAAGACACCGATGCCGCCGATGCCCCTCCGCCCACTACGATTCTCTCGAGTGAGTATCTCGCTCATCCTCTTATTTTTTATATCTGTAGTCGCGCGGACTGTAATTTATCGGCGACCAACCTTGACGCTTGCTTGGTCGGGGTTTCGTACACGCGAAGTACATGCATTTGCGTTATCTATGTAAATCTATATCTGTGAGTATATCACTAGATCTATAGCCACTAGTAGTATAATTACTTAGGCCGGGGCCGAACCTTTGAAGCCTAACTTTCGCTTGTGCGATGTAGCCACTGCCTTATAGGGTGTTTGTTTTAATGAAATCACTTGTCTCTTCGCTAACGCCCCAGCTGTGAAGCCCCGGCCTTACACAGTTTGAAATAGAAAGGTTATACTTTTTTTTACAAAACTGAACTCATGTAATTCTAAAACTATCAGCTTTGGAGGAAACTTGAAAAACAAAAGGTGTTACAGGGATACAGCTGTTGACAGATTTCACAAGTCTACGAAACCTTTAGTACTTCAACTGTCGCACAAAGCCGATAGTTTTAGATTTACAATGTAAAGTTGCAAAAAATTTGTATACCCTTTCTGTTTCACCTAGTAGATCGCGATAAGGATTGATACTTAGTCCCTTTCGTATTAGGTAATCTGACGATGTGTCCTGTCTCCAGCCACCAGAGGATGACAGATGCAGCCTGGACAGCGTTAGCGCCTGCTCCATGGAGTCTGAGGAGGAGCCCCCTGTGCCCGACCACCAGGAAGTAGACCAGGAACCACCGCTCCAGCCCGTGGACCAACAGCCGCAGTTGAGCGATGACGAGGGGTCCAAGATGTGAGTAGTCTAAACGGTTTTATCAAAAATCTTGCATCAACCCAACGCAGTAGTGCGATGTTAAATCTAATTATTTTTTTTATTCATGTAAGCCAGCAAAGCTACATAGCTCTACATTAGCCAAGATACCGATGAGAACTAAAAAGAAGCAAACAATTATTACGGAAGAAATTATAGAACTCAGTAAACAAAGACATGATTTGAGAAACAAAGAAAATAGAACTAGGGAAGACAAGAACGAACTTAGCAAATTATACAGAAGAATTAATAAAATGATTAAAAATAACACAAATAGATACAGGTTAAATATCATAGAAAATTATTTAGAGAAATCAGGAGCTGTAAAAAGAGCATATAAATATATGAAAAATACAAAACAATTAATGTGTCAGTTACAAAACAGATCTGGCAATATAGTTACAAATAAAAACGACTTACTACAAATTGCTTCGAACTTTTACAGAGATCAATATACTACTAGAGATAACCTATCACAGAATCATCTCGCAACCCTTACCCCAAGAAACAACGATGAGGTACCACCATTTATCGAAAGAGAAGTAGAGCAGTCAATAAATAAGCTAAAATCAGATAAGAGTCCTGGACCGGATGGTATAACGAACGAGATGATTATGACTGGCAAAGACTCATTAATTAAACCGCTCACGTATTTATGTAATCTCATATTGAAAGAAAAGGAACTGCCAAGACAGTGGTCATTATCAGATATAGTACTAATATATAAAAAAGGAGATCCTAAAATAATAAGCAACTACAGACCCATCAACCTAACATCCTGTCTATACAAAGTATTTTCTTCAACAATATTACGCCGTTTAACAAAAATGATAGACAGCAATCAGCCAGTAGAACAAGCTGGGTTCGTGAAAAGCTTCTCGACAGTGGACCACATTCACACTTTAAAAATTCTTATCGAAAAATACAAAGAATACGGTAAAGCCCTATATATATGTTTTATTGACTACAGTAAAGCTTTTGACTCTATATCACACACTTCGATATGGCAAGGCTTATCAGAGGAAGGAGTAAATAAAGAATATATTGATCTAATAAAAGAAATATATAAAAACAGTAAATCTAGAATAACTTTGGAAAACCCAGGGCCAACATTTAGAATTGAGCGAGGCGTGAAGCAAGGAGACCCATTATCGCCTAAGTTGTTTATAGTCGTACTGGAACAAATTTTCAGAACGTTAAATTGGGAGAACATGGGGTTAAACATAGATGGGAAACACATATCCCATCTGAGATTTGCAGATGACATAATCCTACTATCAGAAAATCCAACTGAGCTACAAAATATGATTGTGTCACTTAGCCAGGAAAGCAGAAGAGTAGGCCTAGAACTAAATCAGGAAAAAACAAAGTTAATGACAAATTTACAAAAAATACCACTTACACTCGATGGCACAAATCTAGAATACGTTGAAGATTACATATACTTAGGACACTTAATATCGTTTAAATCAGGCACTGAAAAAGAAATACAAAGAAGAATAAACAACACCTGGAACAAATATTGGGCAATGAAAGAGATCTTTAAAGGCAACTTACCAATAAAACTAAAGACTAAAGCGATGGAAATTTGCCTATTACCATGCCTAACCTATGCAAGTCAAACATGGCCTCTGACTAAGAGAAACATACAAAAAATAAAGGTATGCCAAAGAGGCATAGAAAGGAGCCTCATGGGATTGAAGCTAAAGGATCGTGTAAGACACAGTTTAATTAGAAAGAAAACAATGGCTAAAGATGCAGTAAGAAGAATTGTTAAATTAAAATGGAAATGGCCTGGTCACATCCAGAGAACAACAGATGAAAGATGGTCAAAAATTGTAACAAACTGGTGGCCAAGAGATGGAAAGCGTAAGCCAGGCAGACCACAAAAACGATGGGATGACGACATAGTAGAGGCAGTAGGTAAATTGTGGAGCAGAACAGCAAGAGATAGATACAGATGGCAGCAATTAGAGGAGGCTTTCACCGCTATAAGCGGTCCCTACACTAATAACTAATACTATTAACAAACACTATATTTAGGAAAAATACTAACAATACTAATCAATTCAATACAGTATTAAATTACATTATATAAATTACATTAAAAAACTCTGTACTTTTTTAACTACAAACAGTGTATGGGAAATAAAAAGCTTATTATTATTATTATTTGTATTTTGGGTGCATTTTTCCTCGGCTTTTACACCGGTTTACTGGTGACCACGGGCCTAAGCCAAGTGTACACCAGGGTGTGTAGTATTTATTAGTGTTGTTGGTTGAGATTCAGATTGAGCGCTTATTTCTTCCGTGGTAGGGGTCTGCCTGCTTAGTTGGGAAGTCTGTGAAGTGGTGTGTCTGAATGGTGTGCTATCAGTTCGTTGAGTATTGCTATGAATGTTATCTTGTTCTGTCTGAAGGAATTTTCTTACTATTCGGCAAGTATTCAAAATTGCTGCTTTTTGTAGGATGAAGTATATGTTGGGTGGTAGGTTGAGGGTTTTAAGCGACTGGTGGAGCTGTTTTGGGATTACTCCAGTTGTAGAGAGGACTATCGGAACTATTGTGACTTTTTGGAGATGCCAGAGTCGGGCTATTTCATCTTTTAATTCAGTGTATTTGTTGAGTTTTTCAGCTATTGTTGGTTGCACGTTATGAGTGTTAGGGATGGCAATGTCTATGAGATAACCGGTTTTGTTAGTTTTGTTTATTAAGGTGATGTCTGGTCTGTTGTAGTGGATTGTTCGGTCAGTAAGTATAGCTCGGTCAAAGTATAATTTTGTCGTGGTATTTTCTAATACGGTTTCAGGATTGTATTTATAGTAAGGTTGGATATTTGTAATCAGTTTCTGTTGGTAGGCAAGCTGCTGGTGGATGATATTAGCAACTTGGTCATGCCGGTGTTTGTAGTCAGTTTGAACTATAGCTTTACATGCCCCTGTGATATGCTGGATAGTTTCCGGAGAGCTGCTACACTTTCTACAGATGTCGGAGGGTAGATTCTTTATAATATACCTTTGGTAGTTTCTGGTTTCTATGACTTGGTCTTGTATAGCTAACATAAAGCCTTCAGTCTCCGGGAAGAGATCACCGCGACAGAGCCATGCGTTCGACGCCTGCATGTCGACATTAGGTTGGCATAAGTCGTGACGATGTCTTCCATGTAGAGACTTCGCAGTCCACTCATCTATTTTCGTGCCTACGTCAGTGAGTTTTTCTTTTCCTTGAGTTGATTTGTCTTGAAGGTTTAGGGGTGTTAATTTTAGGTCATTTTGAACTATTGCCATGTGGAGTGTGGAGGTTTCCATTTTATTAAAGAAAAAGTATCTTAGGTTTGTGATTTGGCTATTATGTAGATTAGTTATGTCAATAAGGCCTCTTCCTCCTTCTTTTCTTGGTAGTGTCAGTCTCTGTAAACAGGATCTGGGATGATGTTTGCGGAACCTAGTCATGGTGGTGTTTATGGAGCGTTGTAAGGCTTTAAGGTCCGATTTGGTCCAATTTATAATGCCGAAAGAATAGGTGAGTACTGGTATAGCAAAAGTATTTATTGATTTTACAGTATTTCGGGAATTTAGTAGCGTTTTTAATAGTGAATTGAGACGGTGTTGAAATTCTTGTTTTAGTTTTAGTTTTATATCTTTGTGGTGTATTTGTTGCGACTGAATGTATCCTAGGTACTTATATGTCTCCTGAGCATCTAGTGGGTCTATCTGTTCTCCTGTGCTGAGTGTGTGGTGGTGTTGGTAATTCTGTCCTGCTCTAATAGAATTAATTTTACATTTGTCTATTCCAAACTTCATATTAATGTCGTTGGTGAACAATTCAGTTAACTTAGTTATTATAAGCCAGCAAAGCACTTGTAAATAGACAAATCTCCCACCGGTTCGGAATGCCGTCTTCAATGGGAAGATCCGGCAAGAAACTCAAAGGTTACTCTTTTGTGGTGTACATTCTCAGGAACAGCAACATAATGTGAGCAGGCGACAGTGTTGCCACTCATAACTCTCAATTTAAAATTGAAAAAAACTCCTGATTCGACGTCTTTTTAAACTTAAAAAGCTGATATTTTCAAACGGCGAAACATAGCTAACAACACTCTTCATCAGAACACCTTACTAACAAGAATTGCAAAATTAAAATCGATTCATCCGCTTGGGCGCTACGATGCCACAGACAGACACACAGATACACGTGTTAAACTTATAACACCCCTCTTTTTCTCGTCAGGAATTAATAAAGTACTAAAGTGATACACTGGTACCCTTGTTAACGCCGTAAGGGGGTAATTATTCTCATCCCCCCTCAGGTCAAAGTCAACGAACACCATGAGTGAGTGCAGCGACCCCATCCCGGAGTACTCCGCGGCGGAGGAGCTGCGCAACGAGCGCGCCTGGCGCAGCGTGCCGCGCGCCGGCGGCGGGGCCGCTACTTGCGACATGAAGGTACCTTCTACTGGCCCCCACCAGGGCTTAGCACCCCTTTTGTCCCTAATATAGACACGTGGGGAGGGTGGGGACATGACCCTTTAGTATATGAAGGTCATGACCGCAATGACCCCCAGCAAGGCATGGTTTTATGACCCCATATACAATCTGGGCCCTAACCACGCTAGCTGCTCAAATCGTAATAGAAAAGCAAAAGCTAGCGATTGCGTTTCAAACGCTCCGCTTTTTGACGTTTTGCTGACACTATATCAATGTTAGTAAAAAAGCTCGTGTCAGCAAAACGTTAAAAGCGGAGCGTTTGAAACGTAATCGCGAGCGTTTGAAACGTAATCGCGAGGGTTTGCTTTTCTATTACGATTTGAGTAGGTAGCGTGGTTAGGGCCCTGATTTCTTGACTCGCTCCATTGTATCCTTCAGACTAGTTGTGAGGAGTATCGTGGCTCTCTGCACTAAGCTGCTGGTTCGATTCCCGCCAGGGTAAATTTTGGAAATGGTATTTTCGTAATTTGCCCAGGTTTGGGTATCACTGGAATTGGCCCTAATCCATTATACGATTACGATATCCACAGTATAAGCATTGCTCAAATTGGGACCGCACAGTTGATAAATGAAAATGAAAAATAATTTATTTCCAAAGTACACACGTTGGTGTCTTAGTCTGGCGATATTAAA
This sequence comes from Notodonta ziczac, assembly GCA_918843915.1. NCBI lineage: Eukaryota > Metazoa > Arthropoda > Insecta > Lepidoptera > Notodontidae > Notodonta > Notodonta ziczac. The sequence goes on along the minus strand of OU974065.1, from coordinate 426,673 downwards.
CAAATTATAATGAAATGTATTACAAAGTATATACCCTAGGGGTGAAGGTACCCTAATTAGTCCCGAGACGGGGTTTAGCCAATAGTTCGAGCGACAAAATAAGTCTTTCACCCGAGGTAAACACTGCTTTTCGTTACGAATACAAGGAAAGTAAATATAAAAAACAGGAATTAGCTTAAGAAATAATATAAGCAAGTATGAACAAGACTCTACAACTCGAACATACAAATGAAGATCGGATTGCCGCCTATTTTATTTATTTCCGTTGGCCGGCCCGGCTCAATCGAGAATTGTTTAGATTTTCATAAGGATTGTAGGCTTCCTCACGGTGTTTTCCTTCACCGTAAGAGCAAGTGATAATAATATCATATATTATATAGTTATCTTATTAATGGTACTTCTTCACCCCCCCCTGCCGCCCCCAGGTGATAGAGCCGTACAAGCGCGTGGTGTCGCACGGCGGGTACGACGCGCGCGGCGCCGCCCTCATCGTGTTCAGCGCCTGCCACCTGCCCGACACCGCGCGCCCAGACTACACCTACGTCATGGACAACCTCTTTCTGTCGGTACCAAGTACACAGTACACACACTTTGTCGCTAGTACTGTTTGTCATCTAGGCATGGAAATTTCTAGGCATTTTCATTGAGTGAAATTATATTTTTCTTTCACGGTTATTTCACCTATGATTTTTCACAGTCAATTCTTTTATTAAGAGTGAATTTTCACTATCAGACCTAATCCTATGAAGTCACTGGTCGATGATTAATCATAAAAACCATGACCGTACCGAACGTTTTGCGACTTCATTGCAATGATTTTTAACCGTTTTTAGGGTTCCGGGCCTTAAAAGGAAAAACCGGAACCCTTATAGGATCACTTTGTTGTCCGTCTGTCTGTCTGTCCGTCTGTCTGTCTGTCTGTCTGTCTGTCTGTCTGTCAATAATTTTTTTCTCAGAAACGGATAGAGATATCAAGTTGAAATTAATATCAAATATGAAACGCTATGGTCCCTTGCAGGTTTAAAAAAATTAAGCTTCTAAGACAACGCAATCAAAAGATACGGGCATTTATGTCACATATTTTGATACTTTTCGCAAATTCACTTATCAATACAAAGGAATCAACGCACAGCCCAAACCGCTGGTGTTAGAATCATGAAATTTTGACAGTAAGTACCTTATTTACCGCAAGTATCCACTAAAAAAGGATTTTGGAAAATTCTAGTGCATAAAATAGGGGGTGAAAGTTTTTATGGGGTAAAAAAAAATAATGAACCTAGAGACATGAAAATAAGTATTGAGGCTAATTATCACAAATAAAAAATATTTATTTCAGCGTTTTGTAAAATTCCACCCCTAAGTGTGTAAAATAAGGGTTTGTATTGGGTTCCCGAATTAGTTTAAGCATTTTTGGGAACTATTTATTAAAATATTTTGCCGGTATCGATATTGGAATCCAGGAATGGAAAAATTATCTAAAATCATAATAAAATGTTGTACGGAACCCTCAGGGCGCGAGTTCTACTCGCACTTGTCCGGCTTTTTACCTATGTCAGAAGCAGGCGTTACTTATGAAAACCTATATAATATGATTTTTCACATGCTACCTGTGAAATGTTTCCATAATTACTAGGGTCCCTTAGGGTTCCTTAGGAGTGGGGTCACGTCAGTAGTTTAATGGTGAGGACGGGGATCAGACCCGAAACCTCTCAGCTACAAGAGCGGCCCCTCTAACCACTAGGCTATTGACGCCTTCTAGTTTGAAGTCAGTTTTAATAGTATTATCCTCGGTCGGTGTGAGGTCTGATGGGTGTGGGTGTGTCAGGTACGTGATCTGGACCCTGGAGCGGCTGGTGACGGACGAGTACGTGCTGGTGTACCTGCACGGCAGCGCGGGCCGCCGCCGCCTGCCGTCCCTGCACTGGCTGCACGAGTGCTACAAGCTCATCGACAGGAGGTGAGCGTCCGAGACCACGATATACAGGTCCATACAAAAAGGATATACTTTTTTCTTCAAAACTTATCTTTGTAATTCGAAAACTATCAGCTTTGGAGGAAACTTGAACACAAAAGGAGTTCAGGGATACAGCTGTTGACAGATTTCACAAGTCTACAAAACCTTTAGTACTTCAACTGTCCCACAAAGCCGATAGTTTTAGATTTACAAAGTAAAGTTGCAAACAAAAATTGTATACCCTTTCTGTTTCACCTAGTAGACAAGCGATACAAGCATTTATAGATTATTATATTTGGTGTTATTTGACGACCGCTTGGGGCAGTGGCTCGAGCGTAGGCCGCTCGGCTCACTGCGTCGGGTGGTTGCGGGTTCGATTCCCGTCCGAAATTTCGGAAATGGCCTTGTCGTAATTTTCCCTGGTCTGAGTGTCACTAAGATCGCTCCGAGTGTATTGTACGGTACCCATAGTACAAGAATTGATTAGTTTGGGACCATGCAGTTGGTGTGTTCTTCTGGCGATATTTTATTTATTACTTCAAGCCTCTATCATTGAGGGGGACGAGCCCGGTCTCACCCCCTATTGCATTAGGAGAAAAATACCACAGATTTAGAAATCAAAATCTAACTCAAAACTGTAGTTAACCATGTAAGCCAACAAAGCATTTATGAATAGTCAGAATCTACCACCGGTTCGGAATGCCGCTTCCACTGAGAAGAGCCGGCGAGAAACTCAATGGTTACTCTTTTCAATGAATAAAAGATGGTGTACATTCTCATAAACAGCCACAGAATGTGAGCAGGCAACACCCTTGTCACTAAATAAGTAAATAGTAATCAAATCTCCCTCAGATTGAGGTATTTAAATTAGAAAGCTAGTTTAGTGAGGTGTGCCTACTTACTCACACTTTACATCAATTTAAATGCTAACAAACCTAAATAATAATAATTATTATTATTTTGGTTTTGGCTTTGGTGTGATGTATTTCATGCTAAATAAATGAATAGAGTTTAACAACAATGTTGCTAACAGGAAAGTGAGTGGACCAATCCCCGCACAAGCTAGATATAACTACAATTGCCATGTTGCAGGTTGCGCAAAAGTCTGAAACACTTGTACCTGGTACATCCCACCTTCTGGCTGAAGTCTTTCGTGATACTGACCAAACCGTTTGTTAGGTGAGTGCACAGATATAGATTTACATAGATAACGCAAATGTATGTACGCGTGTCCGAAAACCCCGACCAAGCGTCGAGGTTGGTCGCCGATAACTTACAATTCTCGCGACTACAGATATAAAAATATGAGTGTGAGCGAGATAATCGCTCGAGATAATCGTAGCGGGCGGAGGGGCATCGGCGGCATCGGTGTCTTTGAAGCGGTTTGGATTTCCCGTCACTAATGACGTCACAGTAGGTGTTAAAAATTCGGCACGCTTGGTTTCAATACAAATCGTGATACTTGCGCTATCTATGTAAATCTATATCTGTGGGTGAGTGTCATTTTGAGTGCTTTGGATGTATATAGGCATGGTCTTAGGGCGACCGCACCCCCCTATAAATACCATTTGCAAAAAGAACAAAATGAAATTTGGTGTGATTCTTGTGTTACCATTGTTTTAAACACTTTGGTGGCGTGTCGTGTTTTGTTTAATTTAGCTATTTACTGAATTAATTTTCAATCTGGAGTAGTTGTTTGTTACCTCGTGTTTCACTCTTAGAGCGAGAACATCCAATGGCGTAGAAAATCATGTAAACTGTATTTACGAGTGGCAGTCAGTAATATTCAGAAATAATTTGTAAAAAAATATACATAGTACTTGAGAAATTTCAATTCTCATTTAAAATAGTGTTCGAACTTGAAACGGTATGTAATATCTGTTTCAGTTCAAAATTCTTCCGGAAACTGAGTTACGTAAGTAAGTTATCGGAATTGATGCAAAAAGTGCCGGTGGAGCCGAATGCTATACCCGAATTAGTGAAACAATACGACGCGGCCAGGCGATAGGGCCGATTCAGGATTGTTACAATAACCACATTGGTAACCACAATATTGCAGTGAATCTCAAAGTTGTCATTCGAAATGTAACTGAAGACAGTGGTTTTCAAAGTTGGATGTCTATATATATAGTATACCCACTACATTCTAGAACTGACAGCGATGAAGACACTTCCAAGCTACCTGTATAAAGTTTCTTAAACATAGACAATTACTTACATCATTATTAAACGAATAGTTTATGATTGTTTCAACAATATTAATATATTGTGATATTTCGTTGTTCATGTTTATGAAGCTTGATAAGCGCGCGTTGGCGATGTAATTAATAGATATTTATTATTTCTTTCTAATTTTCAATAATATTTTTGTATATGAATAATTCTTTGAGAATAATTGATCTTCTATTCGAACGAAATGTTATATTAGTTATTTTATATAACAACTATTTACTTCAAATATCGATAAATGCATTATTAGCAAAATTAAATTGTTTAAAAACCCTGAAGCTTGAAAACGGATGCACCGATTTCAATTGAACGTAGCTAACAGCCATCTCGCTATACTAGCTATCGAAAAATAAAAACCGAACCGAAATCGTTTCATCCGTTACGAACCTGTGATGCCGCAGACAGTGTTGCACTTGTAACAACTGTGCGTCGGGATTTAAACAATATTTTAAAAATCTTTATAAGAACATTCCATATCGTACAAAATATTTATTTTTGTGCACAAATTAATAAAAATATTCTCTTCTCATCTCGACTATGAGACCGCTTGAAAGATGACATTTTTACTGGAATGACACTTGTAAATCCGCTCTCAGAATTGGGATCGATTTATTTATACAGCTTGAAAGTTGTATTTCGTCAAGTTTGAGTCGAGTTAAGGCGTGATGATTAGGCCAGGAATTAGATGGGTGACCGTGTTTCTGAGGGCACGGTGCGAGTATCTACGACACTCGTTATGTATTGCTTACTGCCTATGTACACGACGCCATGTTCAATGTACATAATATAATATAATACATAGTACTTACAGGTTTAATGGTCAAACACTAACAACCTCTCAGGTTAATACTACTAACATCATAACCAACCTTTTTTTGTTTTATGACTAAAGTATAACAATTTATCAGAATTTCATGCAAAAATTAAATATATTTAAATTTAACGCTTTTAATAGTAATAAATGTACGCCCGCGTCACGTCACACGTGTCTTTGTAGCGATATTAGATGGTGGGGACGTAAAATAATTGAAACAATAATAAAAATTGAAAGAAAAACGAAATATAGGATGATTTTGTTATTGATAAATGTATTGTTTTATATATTAGTAAAAAGTCGTAGAACAAAAGTGGTTGATTATGATGTTAAGAATACAGTCCTGAAAGGTTGTTAGTGTTTTACTAATGACCCTGTATACTGGCCAAGGGATTAAGACATTTATCATACTTCAATATTCCTGACGGTCAATCAAAATCATGTTTCCATACTTAAAAATAATAATAATAATAATATGGGGGTAGTGAACGATATAGCGTAAAGAAGGAATTATATATTTTGTGTTTAATTTGAATAAAACTTAACAAATTCTGTCCTATTTCCTTGGCCATTCAGTCTACGGCTGAGCTGAGTTTGCTTCTAAAGACGTTCTAAAGTTACATGAGTCGTCGTTGATCAGTAAAAAAGTACTAAAAATAATGTGTGGGGTTGCCAACGATCATCCAGGTTTTTAAGCCTCCTTCCCCCGCGCACCGCCCATAGGAACTAACTCGGTTAAACTGTAGACCTGCTGTAATATTGTATGTAGAAGAAACTATGTGAATAAACAGTTATCATAAGAGATATAACAACGAAATTTATTTAGAAAAATGTATTATAGATAAATTTGTTCAGTACTGTGGTCCCCGTTGAGACGTGTTCAGATATCGGCGGCATTCGCTTCCCACCACTATGACATAGCGATGATAAATATGTGGGAATCATTTCTCACATGTCTTCCTTAAACAAGACCATATGGTTTAGTGTGTAAGCAAGTTTGAGAAATGGTTTGGATTTAACTGGGATCGCCCCCAGTGCGATACCACCCATAGTACAAACGGTGTTTAATTTGGGACCATAAACTTGGTGTGTTAGTCTGGCGATATATTAGTATATTTACAGCGTATTGATATTTCTGTCTCCTTGATTCGAAAGAGAATATTAGGTTGGAGTGTAGCCTTAGGGGCGCTATGACTTAGGCTTAGGTTAGGTTAGAACAGTGACCAAAACGCGCGAGCCGAGCGAGCGAAGCGAGCGTGCCGCGGCAGCGGCCGGCGAAGCGCCAGAATCCGAATGTGTCATTAGGTTATGTTAGTTCCCAGTTAGGGGGGCTATGGAGCCAGGACTTAGACGAATTTTCGAGAAATATTGTTTTTTCGTTTTGATCACTGTACTAACATAACCTAACCTAAACCTAAACCTAAACCTAACCTAACCTAACCTAAGTCATAGCGCCCCTAAGGCTACACAATGACCGAATATTATAATTATTATGCCTACGGATTTGAATATGACACCAGTGCCAATCGCCAAAGTTACTAAAAGCGCGGTCGCTTGCCGCTTATATCTAAACAGGTCAACGGGGATTCGCTTTCGAAATGCCAGTATATTGTTTTAAAAAAATATAAAATATAGCTTTACTTAGAATTAAGTAATTTTGTACCTGTCGCGTTTAGATCTTACACAAACACATGTTTCTATGATACTAGCTTCACCCGTGGCCTCGCCCGCGTCGATTTCAACATAAAAGTATTCTGTATATTACTCTTAAGACATCACTTCTATGCCTAATTTCATTCAAATCTGTCCAGCCGTTCTTGCTATATAAACAGATAATATTTTAGATTGGGGGTCACCGCTTGTTATATCGACAGGGGTCACTACTGTATATTGTGTTTGTGTCGTTTTCGCTTTAATTTGGAGTCCCAAAGTATTTTTACACCCTACAATCGCCATTTCAAAAGGTACCTAATTCAAATATCGCCAATATTTTTTGATGAACACTTGTAGATGTTAAGTATTACAAATATTTGTAGTTTATAGATAGTGAGCTTTTGTTATATAACAATGTAAGTACAATTTATATGTTGTTGAGTGGAGGTTCCACCCCCTACTCTCCGTTTCTTGAACGGAAATCATTTGGACGACCGCTTGCTGCACACGGTGGTAGCGGGTTCAATTCCCGCCGGGACAAATTTCGGAAATGGCTGTTTCGGAATTTGACCAGGTTTGTGTGTCACTGGGATCGCCCCCAGTCCTTTGTACGGTACCCATATAATAGTACAAACGTTGCTTAGTTTGGGACCATACAGTTGGTGTGTTCGTCTGGCGATATTTCTTTATTTATTTTATGTAATGTTCGTCAAATCAACTAATGTCGTTGACTAGTAAAGTAACCAAGACCTCCTCCGTGTATCCTTGAATTCAAATATATCCCCCAGATGGTATCGTAGCCTTAATTACTAGGGGAGACTATTGCCATTATACCGGGCTCGTTCCCCCCTCGCTACGAGGGGCATTCGGGCCATAGACCAGTGAGACATTATTTATAGTTTAATAGTCTACCTATAAATGTTGTTTATATAAATATCTCTAGTATTTATAAGTGGGGTATTCGTTCCGGAAACGGGGTGTGATTTATAAATGTGTTTTGAAAAACTCTAGTAATGTTGCTATCAAGCATTCCTCGCGCCATTCCATAGAGCTTTACTCTCAACACACTCGCGCTGTTTTAATATTTTCTTTGTCCATTATAGTTAATAGTTGTATTCAGTTTATAAGTATTTTTGTTGAGTCTAACTCTACTTTGATAATCCAATTATATTTGCTCTAAACTATCTGTTTGGGTGTAACACTTTGTAAAAAATTTGATATGTTTATGTAGGTACATTTTGAGTGAAGCGCGTTTTATTATTTATAACCGATGTATTAGTCACATTGATTTCTCTAAATATAATCTCATGGATGTGTAAATGTACTTTCTCATATTGATTTTGTTTCTCATTAAGTGCATTTCATGTTTACATTTCATTTTATTTTAGTCACATGACTGACATTTAATTATATATCTTTGTATTCTTTAAGCTGGTATTGTCTTAACTCTTAAGTATTATATTACTATGTTTGGAGGCCAGAAGCTCATGTGATCTCAACAATTTTGAGTCCAATGTCATTTTTGTAACAGAAGGGGTCGTTTTTGACCGCAATAAACAACATTGATAAAGTTTTATAATCTTGACAATAAAGTGTCAATCGGACCCTTAAATGTTTGACAAGTCTGGGGTCTAGTTGGGGGGTCTATTTTGGACCCCCACAACGCCGCGCAGTAGCAGACAAGTGTCTGCAGGTGCCATTAGCTTCGTTAAGCACAACACTAAGCAGATTTAGTATATGTATAGTTATATATAGTGAAGTGTGTGTTGTATGTTCGTGTGTAGATATTTAACGTAGGCGTGTGATGTGAGGACAAAAAATACAATAAATACGATGTATTCAGAGTTTGGATGGATTTATATAATTGCACTTTAGTAAAATGCGATGAGACGCACAGACACCATTTGTACTGAGATCTCAATGATGGCGTGTCTAGATTTAGTCTGAAGCAAAAGTTGTATTATAAACAAACTTTACACCTATACAAACCCATTTCTAGAGCCAGATTGAATATTAGTTCCTTTGTCCACCATGCAATCAGTTTATTTACGTTAAAAGTAAAAGCCGTCGCCATATTGCAGAAATGTATGGACTAATTTCTTACTGGCAACAAAATAGTTAAAAAAGTGTACGTCAACTATGACGTCGATAGTGGCGCCCTCAACGTTGGGAAATGTTTTCTGTATCAACTTTTCTAGACACATGCACATTGTAAGATGCAAAGAACTATTATTTGCCGACTGATAATGTTGTTTTGATGTAAGTTTTAAATAAACACATTGAATCGTATATGTTTTATTCTTGTTACTGACGCGATGATCCCGCAACATGGCCACGTTCTATCTTTCTCAGTTTTTTTTCTATATCATCGTAGCTCCTAAACGGATGAGCCGATTTCAACTTTATTTTTTTCCTTGAGAAAAATTCTGCTATAATTCTTAGAAATCTGTCCAGCGGTTTTCATCATCATAGTTGACTTAAGTTATTCCATTAATAAGAAAGAGGGAGTACAATACGGCTGTTTCCAAAGTTTATCAGATGTCTGGGAACTCTTCAAAGTAACTTCAATTTAAATAAAACGCCACAATTATTAGTTACATGTTTATTACATTCACAGATACACCATACAGTGCCCTAACACGAGACGATACCAACAACCGACGCGCTATTAATAAAATTTCAAATATTAACAAACCGATAATTAAATAAAACAATCAAAATTAGTAAAAAATACTAAAAAAGAATTTGGTTTAACTGTATAAGTGAGATTATTATACATATATGTACTTGAATATCTTAAAAAACTATCTTGTATTTTCATTATAGTATCAAAAACTAAGATTTATATAGTAGTTGCGTAATTATAATTAATACGAGTTTAAAAGCAAGTTACAGTTATAAGATTGTTATCAAAATAATTATAAATTGAAATAGACAATATATTATTTGAAACCACATTAAACTTCAAATATGTCGGTTCCCTTTTAAAAACCGACAACCTGTAAATCATAATCTACGAGAAACGGTAATGAGACGTAATTAAAGTATATAAATTTACTGGTATGTATATGCTAAACGTTGGGAATAAGTATATATAATAGATTACACATTCATAATTACAATTAATAAGACACGACTTAGCCCGCAACGAACTGCAGTTCGCTTCAACACCGCCCTCGATATATTAATATTATTTATTGAACAACTACAATTCAATTTTACATATTATTTATTTTTATTCAAAAATTACATGGCAAGCAAATATCAAATTTTTAGATGCCTTCTTATTTATAGTCTGCAAAATTGGCTCATATATCTATGTACACAAGGGCGTATATTGTAAATAGATAATAGTATATTACTACGTTAATGTAAATGTCTATTCTATTAGAATTGGTGTTATAGTACCTTCAGTGGACGTATAGCCTTACGGGGCACATATACTCCTAATTAATGTAATTAATATGATCATAATTATAATATAAAATATAGTTTCCAAGCTGCGAAATACATAAGGCACGTTAAATAGAAACAGATTGCATCAAATTAAGGATTTTATATTAGTGTTGGAATTAACCGACTTTTTTGTTTTTAGACATTCCACGTTTCATAGTTGTCGGATAAAGGACCGACACTCGAAAATATAATTGAATACATGTAATATTTGTACCTGAAAAGGTATTCATTAATATTACTGTTATCCGTAAAACTAACTCCTGCCGATTTGATTTAGTCAATTTGATGCAATCGAAGAAATTTTACAAAATATAATACGAATATCAATATGAATAGTATTTATTCTTATAAAATATCTGTTAATAATTTGCTGCGATTACAATCAGGACGCCTCGCCTGTCGCCACCAACACTATGCTATAAAGAAAAATACGATTTTGTTTAAAAAATGCGTTTATAGATGAGAAGTTAATTTTTGATTCTTTTTAACGGTGGTTCTATCCTTTTCCAAGAATTCTGGGGAAATATTAAGAAAAAAAATTGCAAGAGAGATTAGGTTATATGGTGCCCCCAAATTGAAGTTATTATTTTGGTATATAAGCATAATTATAAATAAGATTTTATTACTGAAATGGGGGGTCACCCTTCGACCGACATTATTGCGGTCTATTGATCATTTATAATTTTGAAATACCATATAACAATTTAATGATTAACCCTAATAAATATTAGTACACATTAATACTACTAAATATTAATTCTCATAATATATTTAGTACATTAAAGTTACAATTGCACCATACTATCATTTTAGTTAATGTGGCCACTCGCGGCCCCATTGTGGTCCCAACTTATTTGTCTAGGATCTCGATAGAGGCGCGAGTGACTGCATTTCACGGCGTTTTGATGACAATACCCTGTCTTCTATAATGTGGAGAGTATTAGTAGATAGCGATAGAGGGCGCTTTGGTGTATGAAAACTTTTAACGACCAGATTAATGGTCTTTTCCAGGAAGGTATGAGTCCGTAGCGCCCTCGACCAACGTAGTAGTGTCAGGGTCCCTGCCCGCCCCCGTGGGACACTGGCGTGAGTATATGTGTATTGTGGATGTCATAAATCCGTTTAAAGGTATATAAAACGTCATGAAAACGTCGTCAAACTTCAGTTAATAATATTAATATATTAGATTATTATGTATATGTAGTAGGTATATACAATACAATATTAATTAATATACGACACAAATGGCACATCTGTTTAATTTCTTCGGGGCTGGGTATAAATCTATCTCTGAAACACATTTATAAAAATCTACTTTTTTCAATTACAGGATCAGTTTCTGCGTACAATAATGACCATTGTATCATATTCATTTATAACATACATAATTTAATTGCTGGCATTCAACAGTATTAGTAGTATTAGATATTTTTTGTATGTGTATATCAGTCATAGTTTTATATACAACCCCTACACACGTGTATTAAAGGCACGCAACGACTAACCGAATAATATCCTCAACATTTATATAATTTTCAATCCATTTACAATGGAGTCACAAGGCATTTTTTAGAGAGTACTTTATAATTCCATTGTAAATCCATATAGCTTTCTATAAATCTATGTGACGGCACTGACGGCTCGAGGCGCGTGAAGGCATCGCTTGTAAGGACCCCGTGGGGCTAGCACTTTGTGAATTAGGGCGGAGCGCCCGCCGCGGCGCCGAGAGATAGCCACTTCAGAAATTATGTTGAATAATCCTTATAAACTCCATTAGGAAATACGGAAATCTACCCTAAAACACAATATGATTCTTGATTAGATTCACTGTATAGCGGAAAATGATAAGAGGTTTCGGGTTTGATTCTCATCCTGGACATTAATTTATTAGCGCGAACATTTCAAAAGCATTTAGCTTAGCTGTAGGGGCAACGGGACTAGTAGTGATGTGGTAACCTCACTAGAATTAACAATATCAAACTTCCTAAGACTTAGTCAATCAAAAAGAAATTCTGTGGCCTCGAAAGGAGTCTGCTGTGACTATCTCTCAGACCGCAATAACGTTAATAATTGAACTATCTCTTCCAATAACAAGTACCTAAGGCCAGATCTAATAAGACACTGCATAGTTTCGTATCAAATAAATATTGTTTAGCACCTTCGTTATAACAAAAATCTCTTAAATACATTATTTTGCATTATTTTTCTCCATTTTCCGCAAAACGAATTCAAATACTCCAATCAGTATAATTAACCACCGACATTCGGTGGGTTAACATTCTACCGATAAGTGGAATATAGTAGAAATAGCTTTTTTAAATAGTTGCACTTAGTTTTAGTTTAATTTAAAATATATTTGGAGATTAATTTTAACATACAACAACTCTATAAGACACAGACACTTCAAACCAATCAAATTCATAATTTTAACAATAATGTTATAATTAATTATATTTTTCATATAAATAGTGAGTCCATTTAGACATGCGTAAAGTTTTTATTACAACATTCAACGAGAACAGGCGATCTTATTACCGCGGGAAATATTAAGTTTATAGATAATTTACCACGGGATAAATTACTCCACAAAATCGTCAGAAATCAACTCCACAATAAAGTCCTAGGGTATTTATTAAGAACAAAACGACTCCCAAGCCAGTCCTAATAAAAATTACCACGGTAAATCTCCAAACATTTCCCACGGTAACGGAAGCTAACACACGCACGCACCTCAAAAGTTTCCGAACTTCTTCGTCACCGTTGAGCTGGTCTCAGACTTGTGAGAGCTCGTCATCACCGACTTCCTCTCGATCGTCTCCGAGGTTATCGTCTGCTTGGCGAACTTCTTGTCCAGACTCTCCAACTCCTTGCTGAGCTCCGGTTTCTTCACATTACTGACGCTGGTAGCCGTCTGGTAGTCAGACTGGAACTCGGACGGCCTCATAAACGATCGACTAGTGTCCGAACTCATCTTGGAGTCAAGTGTATTGAATCTGGAATCTAATGTGCTGTATTTAGATTCATTATCGAACGACTTGGACAGCTCGTCGATGCCGTCCAGGCGGATGGGCTCGTACTTCGTGCTGGTGGTGGTCAGGTTCACCGGAGACGAGCTGTAGATCTTCGTTGTGGTGATTTTCTGAGTTCCGTTCGGTATTTCCTTGACCTCCGTGGTGGTCTCCTCCATGTAGTTAGGCCCTCCGTACGGGGACGATATCCTCTCGTAGTCTGGAGTTACAGTTTTCACGAGATCGTTCGTTCTATCGAATTTGGGCGTCGATGTGAACGGCGACTTGATCTCCTCGCGGAATTCGGACTTGATCTCAGTTTTAGGGTAACTCTGGTAGGATTCGCTGATGACTTTGAACTCGGACTGCTTCGTCCCGCCGGGGATCGCTTCTGTGGACTTCTGGTGCTCAGAAAAGGTCTGTCCCACACCGTCGAACGGTTTTTTCAATGTAGAGTATATAGGTTCGGGTTTGTCATCGAATTTGAGCTCTCGTGCGTTGAATTTAGGGCTGAGAGGCGTCTTGGGCGGTTCGTATCCGTACTTTTGTTCCTTGAACTCGTATTGGTTGGTTTCCTGGCGCTCTGTCTTGGAGTACTCGTTGATTGGTCGCGGCGTGTCGTAGAGGCGGGTCTCGTAGCTGCAATGTTAGAATTAGTGTCGTTAATTGGTGGTTGGTTAGTCGGAAGGAGGGAGGTCTTGAGATTTATTGGCATTTACATAATAATAGACCCTAATTTTAAACTGCTTTGAGGAGAGGCGTTTTCAAATTATAAAAAAAAAAAAATATTGTTTTAAATGCGTTTTTGTAGTCCTGTTAGCTCCTCCAACTGAGATGAATGCTAGAAGCGTGAGCTTGGGATTCAGTGGGAGTTTAATGGCGACTTGGCGAGGATGGGAATTGAACCTGACCCTTCTCGGATACGAGAGCAGCCCTTCTAATCACTCCCAGTGATGACTAGACTATCGATACTTTGAAATAGTATAGGACCAACAGTATTGCATTGTATCACGAACCTTGTTTTGTTTTGTAATTGTAAAATGCCAATAAATATCTCGACTTTTACCATTTGAAATATTAATATTGACTCATTATTTGTTTCTAATTAATACGATATACCCGGATGACTAAACAGACAGTGATAAACGACCCCGAAAGACAGTCCACAGAAGATTAGGACACCAACACCGACATGCCATGCGTTAAGAAGAATTATTGACAGAAGATTAGTGAGGCGAGGTCAAACCAAACAGAAGACAGGTTAAACTGTGAGTATAAGTACATCTTAACCATCGTTTGCAGACAAAACAGCCATTTATGACGCTGTCTCTATTTTGTGTTCTCAAAAAATAAAGATAGCAACATAAATCGGTGTTGCATCGTCTAAACCAATTAGCAGAGACTCATATTGCACATTTATTCTCACAGATACAGTACAGATAACCAACCGCGGTAGTTTCCACCCTGTATCACCAGACATTCAGACATACACTCCTTATCCTATCATTCCAGTTCATCCGTCCATTACCCAGGAGCCGTTCACTGCCTCACAAGCTCCCCAATGAGGCATCCCTCCAAAAATAATCCATTTACAATAACTTCATAATATTCAGAGTAATTGCCCTGTAAAGTCATTTTAGAGCGACTACTTTGTATAAATTATATTTGCCGGCGCTACATATGGCCCCAACAGGTTTATTCTGCGCTACACACTAGCATCTTCCAACCTTGGTGCTGTCATCACCGGTGATGCCCCATCCCCTCCAGTCAGTGGTGGTGTCGGAAACCCGTTGTTTAAACACATGGTGCTCGTCCCCCTACTTCCATGGTTATGGGGTTGCCAGGTTTAATTAATGTTGCTCTAACGTATTATTGTCTTTATTAATTTTATTCCATAACTTTAAAACCGGATCGGAACGCGACCTCGTCTGAGAAGATCCGGCAAAAAACTAAGCGGCTACACTTTTGTTTAATAATTAGCCCTTTAACGTCTTGAGAGCGGGGAGTCTCAATGCGAGGGGGATTCAGACTATAATCTGGATGGCCTAGTGTGGGTTGACGGATATTATTTTATGATTTTTCAATCGCCAATTTCTAATATTTAGTAAAAAGAGTAAATAAATAAGGTGTTGCCCATCGAAATAATCCAAATATAAAAAGTTTTTTTTTAATAGTTACACTAGGCCTATGAAATTACATTCAACACGTTGAAAACACTATAACTAATTGCATATATTAGAGAATCAATCCCACTACCCATACTTCTGTAAACTAACTCACAACCACATGAATAAGGATTGGTTTTGACCTACAGATGTATGTATGGACGCATCCATTCTGCATTACCACGTCTAATTATCACACAAAACGCCGCACCTGAACCGATCGCCCAAAACGTATGTCATAACCTCCCGGTACTTCCTCACACTCCACTCCTGGCAACCCCCAGATGCACAAAAATAAATGTAAAAACAGAACAGAACGAACCATGTCACGATCTGGCATCTTCATACTTAAGTAGGGAGACGCGTCTCGGCGGCGGCGGGGGAGGCCGCTCCCTCCTGTAAAAGACGGTGTCCCCCCCCTGGGGCTCGTCCACCAGGTACGCCGTGCGGACCTCGGGCAGCCGCAGCGACCTCACCCTCACCGACTCCTCGACGCTCGTCCTTGTTATTAAGCGGGCATGCGGGTTACGGGGAGTTATAGATTAGACTTGGTACTTGTTGTTTGTGGTGTTTCAATGTTGGTACAAAACGGTTCCAATGTTACAGTTCAATTCAGTCACCGCCGGGCTCACCGAAACGGGCGGCCATATTTAAAAATCGTGGTACATTTGATGGAAACTTTTTCTCAAATTTTTCGGCACCGACCGAGGCCGTAACACACATTCAAACACCACAATCGAAGAAATGTTAAACAGCTACAGCAACCGCTACAGGGCGCAACGCGTAACGTGCAACGGAGCGATACAGTAACGCGTGGATGCACAGAACGATGCGCGGACGAGCCGCTTGCCGAGATCTTAGGAGCGTATCTTTACGGAGACACCACTGATGGGGTAAGCAGGGGGATTGAATTTGTTTCGCGCGCCAAGTCACAGAGTGCAGACGCCACTTGTTCCATGTAAATATTGTCAGACAAATCAGTCCAATGCTTACCCCTTGATAGAGCATCCGTCAAGATAGATAAAACATTTATATAAAGTTTTGTTTTTTTCAACATAACATTTGTAGAATTAGTGACAACTTTAAGCGAATATTTGGCTTGGAAGCTCGCAAGCGGAGTATTAGGGGGTACCCTGACGACAGATAGCGATGGACTTAGACCAGAGGCAGTCTGGTTAACGACAAATCTAACATAAATAACAAATAACGCGCTACCACACTGTGTGGTCTCAGATTAAGCATCGCTTGTACTATGGGTACCGTAAAATGGACATGACATCCCAGTGACTCCCTGAGCGGAGAAATTTGTGAAAAGGCCATCTCAGAAGCTAGCCCAGGACGTGTCTTTCTGAAAGAGCATTTTCATAGTTATCCCTAGTCTGTGTGTCACTGGGATCTCAGCCTGTCCATTGTACGACACCCATTAGTAAAGAGTTGCTAAGTTTGTGACCAAACAGTGTAGTGATAAGATTTGTCCGTAGCCTTCGTGTGGACCAATGGACCAAGGAGGCCTGGTTCCATCGTCTGTGGGTTACAATCGTCTGGTCCTGACGCCAGGGCACGCTCCTGGGTCTCGTCAAGCGGGTCCCGTCGGCGAGCGCGTGGGACACGGAACACACATATTTACATTGTGTATGTATATGTTAAGGTTTATAGAAAACTATGTTGTTTGTGAAACTATACTACAAAACTTGATACGTATAGAATGTTTGTGAAATAGAGTATAAGTTCCTCCTCTATCCCACCATACGAGGGATGAGTTGAATCACCAGTAAACCTGTATATTGTACAGTAGTGATACAATTACACGGAGGTACTTTTAGTTTCACAAACTTTATGAAGCCAATTCTGTTATGATGAAATCTCAATTTGACACGTCTAAAAGTACTGCTGTGTTGCTTATTACTTGACACAGATCAATAAAGCAAGACACTGCTTCCATCCACTAGTTTATGAGGATGCAATCGTCAAAAGTTTGCGGGTTATCCGTTCAAATTGAGCGATGAAAATCAAAATATCAGGTGCAGTTATGCGGCGTCTATTAGTTATTGATCTGTGTTACGATCCCAGTATGAGCAGTACTTGAAGTGCCAACATAATCAGCACCATTTTATCATATAAACCCGCAACATATACACACAGGAAGCTCGGTCGAAGCGTGTGTGTGTGTCGACTTACTCGTTACTCATCGCTCTGTCATTCGTAGATGTTCTGCCGGAGAATCACACAGTCAGAGATAGCACAGGTTCAAATACAGACACGTCTAGGTCTACATCTAGGTTTAACATTAATAAGAAGCTAGCCATATTCCGGTCTGTGGTGGTACTAGGAAAATATAGTTTAAGAATATAGAAATTGCCCGAGCATTCTGCACAGTAATCGATACAATTATATATTGATAGTTGATCAACAATATGGCAAGTTATCAGATATTATACACATTGCCCGGACATTTTCAATATTGCCCAAGCCTCAGTAGTGTCTAGCATATTCTAACTACATAGAATATGGAAATAGCCAGAACATAGTAGCGAATATCGACATTGGCTGGGTATTGTATACATAAACAATAATTCGGATCAAAGTGGACCCCAATACAAATTTAACCACGAGTTATTGTTTCTGTCCAGTCATTGCCCATGTCGCCAAGCTTAGAACTTAGTAGCTTTACTAAATAATATAATTATACTTTGTCAGGGTGTATAAGTACCTTTGAAACTATCCATTGTGAGGCACATCCATACATAAGCTTATTTCTCTTATAATAATATAACTTATATGTTAACAGGCACGTATCATAAGTTTTTTTTTGTTGTGAAGGCACTTTAATATTAAAATGAATATAAAATCATCTTTACGTGTCCGATGGCCGCGTGAAAGAGAAGTGTAAAGGTTAGAAGAGACAGGAAATAAATGATTATTTCTAAAATTATTAGATTAAACAATATTTCTTCCATGTTTATGAGAACGGGTAACCATATTTACTCATGCTTAATTATGATCTATTTCAAACTATCTGGTAGGTGGTGAAAAAAATTCGTGAAGTAATAATATACCTAAATGCATTTTACTTAATCAAACCAAATTGAATGCCTAGTGACCTCTTTACCAAAGTTTCCCATAGGGAAAAGGGAAGGGAATTCTGTCCAACTACCAGCGATGAGAGAATGACGAAGCTAGGACTAGTATTTTCCAATGACAGGCATAGTGATAGGGTTAGCTAAGTTGCCTAACGGTCAATTCTGTAAACCTAGCCAAGTCTAAATACGAAGCCAAGATCTAAATATTCTTCATTAATAGCGAGTTAATGTACTGTGGCATAGTTAAACAAAGTTGCCCAATGATAAATTTTGATCAACACCTCCAAGAAGTAAAGAAATATCCTTACTTAACCCTCGAGTGAGTAAATACGTTTACAACCTCAAAACAACCTCCCCCACCACCCTAACTATCCCTACCGTGTAGTGAATCCCTCGTAGCCCTGCTTGGGCGTGTCCTCCTGCGGCCTGAAGCTGGAGAAGGTGGGGCTCTGGGCGGTGAACTGCTTCTCGTCGCGAGCCTGCGAGTAGCTGTAGTTGGACTGGTTGTAGCTGTTCGATGTCTGGTTGAAGCTGGGGGAAACATATAAAGTAAGTTTGGTGTCTGGGGTAATGATCCTATTTTTAGTCTGAACATATAATGCGATTCAAATAAGAATAGGAATGTCAATAACCTCTATCTGTCAAATGGCACTTGATAAGTATGGTTTGCAAAAAAAATATTTGCATTTCAATAATAATAGTCTTACATCAAATTTACATAAAAAGGTTATATTAGTAGTAAATTGTCTTAATATTTAAAGTCATAATTCGTTTTATAAAACCATACCATAACCTTTTTTATTTTCCTTTTTGGCGCAAAGGCCTATAAAAAAGCAAAAATGCAGTCATGGCTAACAGAAAAAAATATTGAATACGACGATTGCTTCACAAAAGCAGAACTTTTTCAATTAATAAAAAGGAACAAACCGCTTTTTTCACTCAACATTTGCAAATAAATTTTATTTAAAAAATATCTTGTTTTGCTCACCCTACCTAAATTGTTAGAATTTACAGCTATGACGTCACAATATGGCGCTAAGTCGATCCTATTCTTATTTGAATCGCATTATACTAAACTACTGATACATGCGGAACTGTTGTCTCTGAGGTGAGTGTTGGTTATGCACACTGTAATGTCCTTGTTTGCGGTGGCTTTGTGGAGCGGGTCACCCTCTTCCCTCTATTATGGTTGAGGAGAGCGATGCCGCTTTTCGAGTCATGCTCGTGCGCGGGCGCTGCTTGCGGGGATCGGTTCACTCACTTTCCTCTTAACAACATTGTTGTTAAGTCCTATTCATTTATTTAGTATGGAAGGCATCACACCAAAGTAATTATCTTCTTATCAACCCCTTGTTTTATTAATTATTATTTTGGTTTGTAAACGTTTCAATTGATGTAAAGTGTGAGTAGGTATGCACACCCCACTAAACTAGCTTTCACATATTATTTAAATACAGAAATCTGAGAGATTTGATTACTATTTACTTATTTAGTGTCAATGGTGTTGCCTGCTCACATTCTATACATTATATTGCTATTCCTGAGAGTGTACACCATCTTTTATTCATTGAAAAGAGTAACCATTGAGTTTCTTGCCGGATCTTCTCAGTGGAAGCAGCATTCCGAACCGGTGGTAGATTCTGATTATTCATAAATGCTTTGTTGGCTTACATGAATACAAACGATGCTGAGTAAGAGTTAGAATGCATTACCTGTTGTTAGTCTGGTTGTAGAGGGGTCCGGTGGGGCTGGCGGGCTGCGCAAGGGCGGGCGCCGGCGGGCTGGCCTGCCCGGCCCGGCCCAGCTGGTTGCCGTGGGAGGCCAGGTTGCTGGTGTTCAGGCTCGTGTTGTGGGTGGAGTTCAGGGTCGTGTTGTGAGTGGAGTTCAGGGTCGTGTTGATGGTGGTGTGCGCGGTGAGCGTGCTGTTGGGGCTGTAGGTCGTATTCACGAAGCTGGATGTCGGCGACTTGAATCTGAAGCAAATATTACATGTTAGTATCGAGCAAGATCCACAGGTCAAGCTCAGAATTATACATTATTTTTATGAACACTTTTATTTCATTATAACAAAGCCGGCAAACGTACGACCCGTTTCGTGTTAAGCAGTTACCGGAGCCTATAGATGCTTGTAATACCAAATGCATTGCTCGCACGCTGCCCATTTGCTATATATATATATATATATATGATAATATGTTGTTGGCCAGAGTGGCCATAACAACTTCACCCGGACAGAGGGCGGGCGCAAGTGCGCTCCAGCTAGAGGGGCAGGGGGGCAGCTAGCTCGCGGGCGCCACAAGGGACACGACCTCGGCTTGGGCCGCTGCCAGGAGAGGTGGCGAGGGTCAATCTACCACCGGATCGGAACGCGACCTCGACTGAGAAGATCCGGCAAGAAACTCAGCGGGCTTGTCGGGTGCCAAGGTGCGTCTAGGTAAGTAGACGCACCTTCTAGCGGAAGCGGGGGTTCGTCGACCTCGTCGGCGAGGTCGGTGTCTGGTGGGTACCCATTTGAATGTGATTGAGACACAAGAGGGTTGGAGGGAGGTATGAAACGCAGTAGCAATAGTTAACGTACCGGAGCGGCGCGGCGTCGTCGGCGTCGTCCCCGGAGCCGTCGCCCCGCAGCTTGTACTTGGCCTGCCGGATGGCCGTGAGCCGCCCGCGAGCCTCCTCCAGCTCCTTCTCGATGCGAAGCACCTCCGACCTGCAGCACCACGACACACCCGTTACCAGATAGTATACGAAAAATCACCACTATCTATAATATATTTAAAAATTAATCTTCATTTCCTTGGTCATCGTAAAACGCGTGAACGAATGGAACGATATCGCTAATTCTTTTTTCGTTGTGTTTATTATTGTCAGGAGAAGGTTCTTATGAATGAAAATATTAAGAAAATTGAGCGAAACAATTCGAATTCAATATTCAAAATTATGACCACGTCTGTCAGCTAGTATTTTATAAGTATCCATTTTGTATAACAAAAATGTCAAAATTATATTTTACAGATTATTAAAATTACATTCATTCCGTTGAACGCGAAACGAAATAACTTTTCTCAGGTTTTTTTGGTAATACGAAGCCAAATGAACAACGACCAAAAAACTACACGCACACAACATGGTCTACGATCAAAGAAAGTCTGACCATAATAATAATTACTCTGACAGACGACCGAATAAGAGACTATATAACCGACAACAGATCGGTCCGACGCGTTTAGAAATGAACAGGTGTCGAATGAACGATTCACTATCCTGACCTGGCGTCGATCTCCTGCGCGATGCCGCCCACCATGCGGCGGTTGAGCACGAGGCTGCGCTCGTCCTCCGAGTGCATGGCGTCGCGCGCGGCGCGCACCAGGTTGTCGGTGGAGCGGATCACCTGCGCGCCCGCCGCGCGCAGCCGCCGCGAGCTGTCGGCCGCCGGGTCCGCCTTCACCTGGCAGGCCACCAGCAGCTGCGCCGTGGACGACGCCACCTGCCGCGCGCTGGAGATGAGCCGCTCCTCCGAGCCGGCGCCCTGCACCAGCGCGTTGGCCGCCTCCACCAGCGCGTGGGCGGCGGCCGCCACCAGCCGCGCCGCGCTCACCAGCCCCTCGGACCACTGGCCGTCGTCGGACGACGAGGCGGGCCGCCGCGCCACCTTGCCCTGGTCGGTGAGCTCGCGCTGCGCGGCCGAGGCGGCCCGCACCAGCGCGGAGGTGGCCGCGATTATGGACTTGGCCGCCTCCAGGATCATCTCGTCGAAGTTCAGGCTCTCGTCCGCCTCCTGACATAGATAAGGAACACAGTGTTATTGCAGTTATTACGCGGCCAACGAGGAGCGATACGAGATCATCATTATAGTCGAGTTCAAATCCGGCCCTGCTCGCTCGCTAACATTATAACATAAATCAAGGCACTACCTTAAAAACAACGAATTTAATAATAATATCCATTCATTTTCTTTGTTTCATTATAAATATCTGTATGGAAAACTAGCCGCCGAGCTCCTTGCCGGATCTTCTCAGACGAGGTTGCATTTAGATCCAGTTGTGACACGGAAATATTAAATGTCAATCTGTAAGTGCCTGTGTAGGCCTAAACGACATAATCGATTTGACTTTAGCCTTTAACGCTTGCTACTTTATTTGGTTACATTTGTCACAGTATGGACCAAATCTTCAACAATAATCTTCCACAGTTGTTCAGGTTCGATGTACGTGCCGCGGTCGATGGGTAATATGTTTGATTCCCGGGTGATACAATATACAACCAAGAATATCAAACATATCTCAACGACCAGCGGCGTCGCTCCAGCCTGCTTCCCTTCCTTCTTCTTCTCCATCAAGTCACTTATCTTCTTACATATTACTAATAAACATAATAACCTTAAATTGACGATTCCCATGGTTCTGATTTTCAGTCGAACCCTACTCTCAATATATGAAGCGAATGCTCTGTTATATATTACACATAAATGTAATACACATACACAGTAAAAATTATATTGTTTTCTGTAAAATGATATCGGTGTCGCCATTTTCTAAAATATCCATTGATATGAAAATCTCATGTTCCTATCAACCTAGATGAAATATAATAATAATAATAATATCGACAGACAGAAACACCAACTGTACGGTCCCAAACAAAGCAACGCTTGGATGATGGGTACCATACAAATGGACCGGGGGCGATCCCGAGGACACCGAGACCCGGGCAAATTACGAAGGCCATTTCCGAAATTTGCCCCGGCACGAATCGAACCCGCAACCACCTTGTGCAGTGAGCCGAGCGGCCTACGCTCGAACCACTGCGCCTAGCGGTCGTCGAAGAGTTACATTACATCGTAGGGGCAATCATAGTTATAGTTTGCAATATAAATAAAGGTGTGGGTGTGAGGTAGTCACCTGAACTTTGACGCTCTTTCTGGGACGAAGCGACTCCAGCTTCTTGGCGGCCGCGTCGATGGAGGCGGCGGCGCCCAGCAGCTCGTTCTCCGCGATCACCGTGGGGTCGTCCGGGTCCACCCAGTCAGAACCTGCCGCCGGATATTACGTCACTTCATGTTGACGGGACATGTGCAAGGTATTCGTGGTTCGAATACGACAATTACAATATGTAGGTACTTATAATGTTAGCGTTATTTAAAAATAATAATATTAGTCTCCAGACATTTCTCTGTCGTTTACGCTTTTTATATGGTGCGAAATGTAGTTTAATAAAAAAATATAATCTCGGCAACTTTTGACGCATAAAAATAGTTTTATTTCAATGCATAAAAATAATTTATATACACCATTAATTTGAGGTATTTTTTGGTCGTTGCTGTTTCTTAGAAAATCCTACTAATATTATAAATGCGAAAGTTTGTGATTGTATGTATGTTTGTTACCCTTTCACGCAAAAACTACTGAACGGATTTGGATGAAATTTGGAACACAGATAGTTTATAACTTGGATTAACACATAGAACATTTTACTTAAGTCTACGCGGAAGTCGCGGGCAGCAACTAGTACATTCTATACAATCTACTTCTCTATTGAAAAAAGTAACCCTTGGGATTGTCGCCGGCTCTTTACAATGGAAGCAGCATTCCGACCCGGTAGTGGATTCTGACTATTCATAAGTGTTTATATTACCATGAAGTATACGAAAATTAGCATTACTAATTGTCGACGAATGTTAAACGGGGGGTTACCTTTGAGCAGCTCGGCGGTGGCGATGATGTCGGCGACGGTGTGCGCGACAGTGCGCGACAGGTCGGGGAAGCGCGCGCGCGCGGCGGCGTCGCCGGCGCCCGCCGCCAGCACGGCCAGCAGCAGCGCGCGGTACGCGCCGCCCGCCGCGCGCCCCGCCTGCAGCGTGCGCAGCCGCAGCTCCGCGCTCTCCGCGCCCGCGGCCGCGCCCTGCTCAACCCACACGCCACCAGGTGTCATTCAATAGAACTTGGCTTGTGTCTAGATCATAAGATTAAACTGCTACGTATGCTTGCATTTGGGCCTAGTCCCGCCACACACTTTCACTGTAACTCCTGTAAGCCAGGATCGACATTGGTGACCAATAATGACGTCGGGATTTGACCCTCGAGGAGTCCCGGGGAAAAGTTAAATTGTCTTGGAACCCGCACGAATTCAATCGAAAGAAATAATAGGAGTTGTAAGGAAAAAAAACGACTTCCTTCCGGTACAAAGCGGGAGACAAAAATTGCTGGTATGGGCCGATTACCATAGAAACAAGACTGTTACAGCTGATTGAAGACCAGTTGTAAGGCACCACGGATCGTAATTTGACTAATTGGACCTAAACTCGTGAGCTGATTATACTTGATTCCAATAATAGGTATGGCAAAAGTGCTTCAACGCACGGAAATTGTCCCGGGTTTCCACAAGGTCTGTGTAATAAACTGCTCCAGATGACACCATATTCTATGATTACAAAAAATATTATAGTGTTAACAAAAAATCCTATTGAATTAAAACGCATCCAATATGGGGTTGCAATAAGCCATAAACTTTAGTGTGGTAACTAAACGTAGGTATTCATTACTAATTGAAATGGAGGAATTTTCTATATGTTTTGCGGTTCGGATTAAACAAAAACAAAAAGTGTGAATTAATAAATTTCCCCAGTGTTTTTCTGTAATTAACAGAAGAACGGAAAACATAATCCTAGCTTTTTTGAGTCAAATAAACTTTATAAAAAACAAAATACAATCTGAAAGTGACTCAAAACCACAAAATTTCTCGGAGCTAGCTCTTCTATCACACCCTGCAATAAATACTTCTAAATCCAAGGGCGCGTACCTTGCAGGCCACCAGCAGGTCGACGACGGTCTTGCGGCCCAGGTTGGCGGCGGCGGTGAGCTGGTCCTGCTTGTTGGCGTTGCCGGCGGCCACGGCGCGCGCGGTGGCCACCGTCATCTGCCGCGTGCAGCGGACCAACTCCTCCGGGCTGGCGGGGGCCGCGGCCGCTGCGCCGGACATCAGCACCTGCCGGACACACATATATATAAATATATATAACTCAAAGGTGACTGACTAACTGACTGACTGACTGACACAACCCAAACCACTGGACGGATCGGGCTGAAATTTGGCATGCAGGTAGATGTTATGACGTAAGCATCCGCTAAGAAAGGATTTTGATTAATTCTACCCCCAAGGGGATAAAATAGGGGATGCAAGTTTGTATGAAACTTTGTCAATTTTAAACCGATCGGGCTGAGACTTTGCATGCATAAAGCTACTATGACGTAGACATCCCCTAAGAAAGGATCAAAATTTCACGCGGACGAAGTCGCGGGCTCAGCTAGTTATACATATAATCCTTACTAATATTATGAATACGAAAGTAACTGTGTGTCTGTCGGTCGCGCTTTCACGCAAAAACTACTGAAGCGATTTAAATGAAATTTTGTATACAGATAGTCTAGAGCCTGAGAAAGGACATATTTTTAATGCGAAAAAAGGGTTGTAAGAGGTTGAAAGGGGGCATGAAAAGTTGTATGGAAGTATAGTCATTTTTTGAGCTAGAAGCTTGAAACTTATTTTTTAGGCTGTTGATTCCATATAAATAATAAATATCGCCAGACGAACACACCAACTGTATAGTCACTAAGCAACGCTTATACTATGGGTAACGTACAATGGACTGGGGGCGATCCCAGTGACACCCAGACCTGGGCAAATTACGAAAAGGCCATTTCCGAAATTGCAGAATCCGCAGTGCAATGAGCAGAGCGGCCTACGCTCGAAGCACTGTGCCAAGCGGTCGTCAAAGTAATAGCAACTCTCGCCGCGCGGCAATAAGGTGCAAACTCTAGTACCTCGATCTCCTGCGAGATGGCCTCGATGGTGGACTCCAGGGCGCGGGTGCCGCGGGTGTGCTCGTCCTCCACCGCCTTCACGGTCTTCAGCAGTGACGTCACGTTCGTCACCATCACCTGAATCACACGACACCCACATGACAAGGTTACACTGAGATTAACGTATACAGGTTGAAACAGAAAGGGTATACTTTTTTCAAAACATAACTATGTAATTCTAAAACTAACAGCTTTGGAGGAAACTTGAAAAACAAAAGGTGTTAGAGATACCCTTAAAAATGTATACCCTTTCTGTATCACCTAGTATTTGGTGAAACAGTTAGTAGTGTCAAAGGTCAGGCAACAGTCGCCCCGTGACAATCCGTCTGAGCTGGGTGATATTGAAAGTGGACCATATTAATTTATGGCTGATGATTTTTTCAAGTGGAGGTCCTCATGGACAACGGAGCGGCTGGTCACCCTACCCATATGAACATAGAGTAGATTAGGAATATTTGGTATATGACTCTACAAAAAACATGGTATCTAGTCTATGGTCAAATGAGTTAATATTTAATGAATTATTATTATTATTTTGGTAACAAAAACATGAAATATTAAAAGCTTAGGGTTGCCAACTAAGATTAGGTTGTTTTTGTAAATGATGACGTCATACCCCATGGGTGCGATCGACAGAAGCTCCATGCCATAGCGGGAAACCCATAAGCTTTCAATGAACACCATAGACTATTTATATAATAGAGCATATACTACTCAAGACGATGTACGGACCAACTGGTTTTCAATCGATATTAAAATAAGGAGGCTCGTCAACATTTAACATTATAGGTACGACAGAGAAGGAAAAAGCTATATTAGAAAAAGAGACACACCACGTCTTATTCTTCTAACTTTCTCCCTATTGTTAGACAGTCCCGACCTATATACACACTCTACATACGATCTGATCTGATGATTGAAAAAGAGAGCGCTATAAATAAATAAATGTCGGCAGACGAACATCCAACTGTATGGTCCTAAACTAAGCAACGCTTGTACTATGGGTACCGTACAATGGACTGGAGGAAATCCCAGTGACACCCCTACGTGGGCAAATTACGGAAAAGCCATTTTCGAAATTTGCCCCGGCGAGAATCGACGCCGCAACCAGTGAGTGCACTGAGTCGAGCGGCCTACGCTTGGACCACTGCGCCAAGCGGTCGTCATACTATACACGGAAATAAGGACACAACTTCAGCTTATTGCCGTTTCATAGCGCTCCCAGTTCAATGTCAGACCAGATTTATGGGCGGGACGCATTATAAAAACCAATTGGTCCTGTCTCGAGCGGTATACAATGAAGGAATATATATTTGATCTGTCAGTATTGGACCCTTATAAGCTGTGTCGCCTGCGCATGAAAGCTTGTGGTTTTGTTTGTTACACACTGGCCCTCGGCACCGCCGCACCGGCACGCAAGCCTCGACCACCGAGCGATGTGGTGAACTAATGACTTCTAGCAACACTTATATACCTATAAACTACAACACTTAAGTCGTCTGCCTCACCTATTCTCATTAAGGCTAGCGTCGATAAAAAAGGCGTGGAATCGCAATAACAAATCTATGAAATAATTGATTAAATGCGTTCGAATCGACGCGTCTGTGTGAACTAAAATATACCTATGCCACTTAATAAACAGCTGCACCGCAATTGATTTAGAATACAATATAGCATGAACACGACTTTGATAACCGCAATTATTAACACAGCCTCGTTCATACTATTTTGTACTGTCAAACAATTGTTATAAAGTTATTTATTAAGTGTCATCGATACACGAGCACGCTCGCTTTACTTTCATTCTCCAATCCACTCCAATCTTTATCTTATCTCCCTGTTAATAAACACTATTTATCCTTGTCCTCCTCCCGCTCTATCCGTCCACATGCATACTATCTCTCTTTTACTAATACGCTTCTCATCTATCCAACTTCTGTCTCTATCGTTCTCTGTTACAGGCACTACTTCAAAACTAAACAGGACATTCTAACTAGATTCGAACTAGAACTCCCGACTACCTAAGACTCACTTTAAATGATGTCTAAGACCGAGAGACATGCGGATTTGCGAGACATGTGTATTCATTAAGCCTGCTCGCTATGAGAGGATTTCACAAAGGTAATAGCTATTATTACATAATTGTATAAATAATAATTATATACATTACTAGCTGTGCCCCGCGACTCCGTCCGCGTTCTGTTGAATTTTTTCCTGAATTTTCTTTGCTATAAACCTCACGGAGCCCGAGACCTTTCCAACGAATGCAAAAACGTGGAAATCGGTTCGTGCGTTCTGGAGTTATAGCGTCAGGAAGGAAAACCCGACTTCTTTTTATATAGTAGACTAACTTTTCGTTTTTTTTCTATCGACGTGCATGACTGAACTTAGTATACTCAAATTTATCACTGAATTCAGATACGGAATCAACGGAAAGCTATCTGTATAGATCATATAAATAAGTATTACTTCCAAATGGTTTGGATATTATTTACATGACTCGCCTGACCTGTCCTAACAAAAACAAAATGAATAAAACATTCCATCCTATTCAATCTAACTCAAATCTAGATGAACAATCACAAGACTAAGGGTAAGGCAAACCGACCAATAAACACACGCCATGCGCACATAGACAAGGACAGAAGTATGCAGACCCGCTCGCACGGTGCGACCAGTGATGACACGATGACAACGACAAGCATTAACGGAATGTTCGGATCGATTCGGGCCCGTTTTGGAGTCGGTATAAGCAAGGCTGAGGAGTGTAAGCCTCTCTCAATACAGAGACACAAATATCAACACACTAACTGTAAGGCACACCAAACTTGGCAACACTTTTACTATGGTTAACGTGAACTTAGGGCGGACCGAGGAAATTTCACACAAGCCATCCCCGATTTGTGCCCGGCCGGGAATCGAGCCCGCGACCACCCGGTGCAGTGAGCCCGAGCGGTCTGCGCACTAGTCCAAGCAGTCCCTGATTACTTTCGTGTGAGATATGCTAATTTGAAACTCTGAGATATATAGAATGGCGATAATTTACAAGCTTGTTTTGTAAACCCCTCGCTTGCACTGACGAAACATTTAAAAATATTTATTTATGAGGTTTTTAATGACATCATTGATCTGTCTGTGAGGTCCCATCTTAGAAATTTCTAAACCGCTTTCAACCATGTGGGTCTTCAGATATTTCTACCAGTACGGGGCTAGGGCGGGTCGCACTATTTGTCTAACTGATACAAATAATTAGGTTTAAAATGACGCCCCTGCGTAGCTTCATCTGTGATATGCCAATTGTATATGGATATTCAGAGGAAATGATTATGAAAATGAACTCAAAAGTGTGAAAGTTAGATGTAGCATAGAGGATACTTGTACACTCTTAGCCTTAGCTTATAATAATAAAATCAATGAGAGATATATAAAGCGAGTGTGTAGGGCACTTGACACCTAACAGAAGTCAACACAGCGATCTGTTACTCGTCGCTGAACATTTTGGTTAATTCGTATCATTTTCTTACTGCAAGACAGTTTGTCAATAACACAGCAACATTGAAAACGTAATCATTTTCAACTACTGATTACAAATAATAAAAATGTATACACTCTTGAAAAATAATGCATTATAATGGCATTAATATTTCATTATACCAAGTTGTTTTTTAAATGTAATCATGTAAGATACTAATTAATAGACTTACTTCGGTGCCACTGATTCTTTTGGCACACAAACTAAACTAACCGCAATCGCATTTAGTATAGTTGTGATTTGACGACACCAGAATTGACACCATTCTAATTTCTATCATAAAGTTTGGTAATTTTAAAAAGTACACTAAAACATGTCCGATCGCCGGTCAAGTGCCCCACCGCGTGCAAATAAACCACAATAGTGAACAGTGAATACTCCAAAGCTCCGACACCGCGCCTCCAAAACAGCCCAGAACGAACACCTAAGCGAATGAACACCATGCCGCGCGTGCGCGTGCGCCGGTACACTCAGCTGATATACCGAGTTGTCATCTCGCGTCGTCACCGCCTCCGACTCCCTGAACCGATCGTTTTGAATCTCGTCCAGCATCCGGAGCTGCTCCTCCACGCGGCTGCTCGATCTCCTCGGCGATCGGAACTCCATTATCGCTTTGATCCTCCTCAAATCTTCCGCGGACGTGTCTTTATTGTTCAATATGTCCTCGTAGAATTGCCACCAGTTGTCGAGCGAGCCGAACTGTTGCTGCCGACTCTTGAGTATGTCTTCGTAGATGCTCCACCAATTGTTAGCGTAGTACTCTCGCGGGTAGGTGCGAGTTAAGTCGAATATTTCCACATGATTACGTGTTCTATGTGAGTCAGTGTGTGACGTCACGTTCCTGGATACTTTATGTTCGATATTCTCCTTGTTATTCGAATCTTTTTTGTATTTACGAATGATCTGTTCGTAGTACCTCTCTAGTAAACACAATTCTTCGTATGTATATTTAGTGATGTCGATTTGTGTGTATATGTTTAGTATGTCTTCGACGTTCGCGGGTTTCTTTCTGCGTTCAATTTTAATGTTCGCCAACGCTCTCAGTTTCTCGATCAGCGGCTCGAATCCTTTGTAATTGAAGTCTTTTTTCGCGAATTCGATCAATTTTAACACAATGTCTTCGTATTTTCGATCGTATTCTAAGTCTCTGTTCACCGCTTTTGATTGGTCGACTTCTTCTATGAACGTCTGTAATGTATGCTTCTCATTCTTGAATCGGTCTAATTCGTTCTGGAATTCGTCCAAGACTAGTTCATGACCGCTAAATCTCTCCAATTCTCTGCGCGTTTCTTCCATTTTTTCCAGATTCCGTTTGGCTAACGCTTTCCACCACTCCGTGTCGTCTTGGAACATTTTCCAGAATTCCATTTTCACCTTCCTGGTCATGGTGCTGACATCACTGTCTTTGGCGATCACATCTTGCTTCACAATCTCTATTTCAGACTCCCCTTTCTGCTTTTCAGGACTTAATAGCTGTTTAACAGCTTCTGTGGCCTCGGGAGACGCAGTCTGTAAGTCTAGATGGACAGGCTTAACCTTTTTCAGTGTAAAAACTGGACTTTTCAATTTAGGCATGTCATCTAGTTTCGGTTTCTTGCTGGGTATCGTTTCGACAATTTCCGTAGTTATAGTAGTAACGTTAATTTCGGTATCCAGATCCTCTATAAATTGCGACAACCGTTTCATTTCGTTATCCAAATCGTTAGTAGCTTTCATCCGCTGGAGCATATCCCTCTTGCGTTTATTTTCAGCCTTGTCACCGACGTTAACGATGAGGTCTACCAGCTTCTTCACTTCACCGAGGAGGATATTCTCCCCGTATTTGAGGACGCGCCAGTCCATATCGACCAGGCTGTTTCTGGCGGCCATATTGTATCTATCGTTCAACTGATCATCCTTGGAACCTCTTATAGGCGGAGATTTCAAAAGGTTCTCAATGTAAGCGATGACTTCCTCGCAATTATCGTGGAAGATAGTCGGAGAGACATCGTCATCCTGACTGGAATAGTCGAGGAGCTTGACCAGCTCGTCCTCCTGGTCGGATTGGAAGATATCCGTCTCGGAATCGCAGGAGTTGTAATCGGTCCTGAGGGCCAGGGCCACGGAGCGTCGGTTCTGTCTCGGGAGCGTGTGCCTGAGCGGGACGCTCCACCGCTTCGTCGCGTCCGACAGCCGCTGGTGGAATAACGCCGTTAAAGGTCCAACATTGACAGACATGACAGTTTGCCCACACACGTACAGACGACACCAAAATCCGACACCGAACAAATAAACATGAAACAGTTGATTGTGTTGTCGTGTGTACTTAAAAAAATAAAATAAAAATAGTCTAATACGTAATCTGCAATCTCAAATCAACTGTGCCGTTGCGATCTAGTGTAAATAAGTGGTCATATACTCAAACAATACTCAAATTATACACCATTTTGTACGACACGAGGCAAAGACTCTTTGGATCTGTCAGATCCATCTGTGACCACATATTTTGAAAGATTACTAGCAATATGAGGTTATTACACTACTAATAGGTTCTCCCGTTAGCCGCTCCAACTAAGCTAAAGCTCGTGCTTTAACATTATATTATATATTATATATAGTACTTATGGTGGTTTAATTTGAGTATACTCTGAGTGTGTGCGTGTGTGTGTGAGTGATGGGGGGTGTGTGTGCGTGTGTACCTTGGCGGCGTGCTTGAGCCGCTGCATGTCGGGGTGCGCGACGTGCTTGCCGCTGGCGGCGGTGGTGGCGGCGGCCAGGTCGCGCAGCGCGGCGGCCACGTCCCGCGCCGCGTGCAGCAGCAGCACCTGCGGCTCCGGGCTGCCCGCGCCCAGCGACATGGCGCCCTGCTTCACCACCTCGCACAGTTGCACTGCGCACCCACACACACAGCATTCAATCAATATAAGGCCCCTAAGGCTACACAATGACCTTGTAATGTTGTGTTCCTAATGTTCTAATTTCTTTGTATTCTTTTCTTGTTTGTTTTTTTTCTATATGGTTTATAATTGTATACTGTTATTGCTTGTTCTGTCTTATCTATACTATATCTATTAGTGGAGATTTTTTAATAGCTATATGTTTTCTATATTAATTATGTATTTTAAGTGTAAATAGCTGCTAATCTTCCCAAAACTGAAAAATAAATAAATATGTACACCGACTGCATGGTCCCAAACTAAGAAACGCTTGTCCCATATAGGTACCATACAATGGACTGGGGGCGATTCTGGTGACACCCAGACCCGGGCAAATTAAGAAAAGGCCAAGGCAACCACCCGGTGCAATGAGCCGAGCGGCCTACGCTTGAACCACTGCGCCAAGCGGTCGTATTGTACCACATCAAGCCGCCCTGAGTCAGCTCGGTACGTAAGCAACAGGTTCGCCCCTTATCACATTGGGATTACAACACCGTCAAGGAAATGCGGATGAACTAAATATAACTGGCGCTTGAAGCGCTGGTATTATAACTTTAATACAAATACTTGTTATGAGCGTCTAATGAGGTGTTGCTCTTACCAATCACTACATAGTATAAAACAAAGTCGTTTTCCGTTGTCTGTCTGTCCCTATGTATGCTTAGATTTTGATGATTTTGATGCGGTTTTTTTAATAGATAGAGTGATTCAAGATGAAGGTTATGCGTATATGTAAAATACATGCATAATATAGTAGAAAAACACTCATAACAATACCCGTGCGAAGCCGGGGCGGGTCGCTAGTAATTAATAAAGTCGATAAAAAGCTAGTCACAAGTCTTTAGCGAATGAAACGGCAAAAGAAATGAGCTATAAACAGGGATATCTGACCGATGGTGGAGACGGCGCTGCTGGCGGCGGCGGCGAGCTGGTCCTGCGAGCCGGCGGCGCCGCCCACCAGGCTCTTGGTGTCCTCCACCAGCGTCTTGGCGGTCTTCAGGATGCTCTCGCGGTGGTCCGAGAACGTGTCCGTCTCCTTCTCCGAGTGCAGCGTGCCTGCGTCACATCGAGTTACGATTTTGTATTCATGTATCTAATTATTAAGTTCTTACTTTCCTGCCGACCGGTAGAACTGCTGGTAAACATTCTCTATGGACCGAACGATACAGGCTTGGTCTAGTAAGAGCTCCACAGATAATGGTTTCATTGTCTTATTACTTATCATCTTTGTAACACCATGTGTTCTTTGGAAATCATGTTTTATTTCAAACTTGTAGGTAATAATTGTCCGATTTCAGCGGCTCGGAGACGCCGAGGATGGCAGTGTCTTGTGACGTCACTCACCTGCGCTGGCGAACAGTATGGTGGTGTCGAGGTCTCCGAGGATGGCGCCGATGTGTGACGTCACTCACCTGCGCTGGCGAACAGTATGGTGGTGTCGAGGTCTCCGAGGATGGCGCCGATGTGTGACGTCACTCACCTGCGCTGGCGAACAGTATGGTGGTGTCGAGGTCTCCGAGGATGGCGCCGATGTGTGACGTCACTCACCTGCGCTGGCGAACAGTATGGTGGTGTCGAGGTCTCCGAGGATGGCGCCGATGTGTGACGTCACTCACCTGCGCTGGCGAACAGTATGGTGGTGTCGAGGTCTCCGAGGATGGCGCCGATGGTGGCGGCGGCGTCGATGCAGGCCTGCGTGCCGCGCGCGCCCGCCTGCAGCGCGCCCAGCACGCCCACCACCTGCCGCGCCACAACCACAACCACACTCGCATCTCGACCAACCACTCGAGAACAACCAACCGTTATCCAGTCGGGGCTATATATCAGGCTTGCACCACAGATATAGATTTACATAGATAACTCAAATGCATATCTTCGCGTGTACGAAACCCCGACCACGCGTCAAGGTTGGTCGCCGCTAACTTTAACTTACAGTCCGCGCGACTACAGATATAAAAAATATGAGTATGAGCGAGATGATCACACGAGGAAATCGTAGCGGGCGGAGAGGCATCGGCGGCATCGGTGCCTTTGAATCGGTTTGGATTTCCCGTCACTAATGACGTCAGAGGAGGTGTTAAAAATTCGGTACACTTGGTTTCAATACATATCGTGATACTTGCGTTATCTATGTAAATCTATATCTGTGGCTTGCACTAAGTCTGAGAGCGATCTTGGAAATGTCATTCTTATATCATACCAATACAAAATGACATGTTACTTAAGGGACAATTTGTAGACTCGAGATCGATTGATGAATATGGGCCTTAATTAATAATAATATAATATCGCCAGACTGACACACCAACTGTATGGTCCCAAACTAAGCACCGCTTGTACTATGGGTACCGTACAATGGACTGGGGGCGATCCCGGAGACACCAAGGCCTGGGCAAATTACGAAAATTATTTATTTATTTATTTATTTGGACATCCAACAGCTTATTTATTACAAGGACATATAGTGTGCACATACAATATTACCTCGCCAATTACAGGATATCACAAAATTTACAATATATAGCCATCGTGAGATGACGTATAGGGTGAACATTTGAATTAATTTTTTTTAAATTAAAACAAAAACCTTATAAAAAACTTAGTACATGCAAAAGAAGAAAAAAGAAAAGGAAAAAACTAATAAAAATAATAATATTAAAAGGCCATTTCCGAAATTAGTCCTGGCGGGAATCGAACCCACAACAGCCATGTGCAGGGATACTGCGGCAAGCGGTTTTCAAGTGTCGTAATTAATAATGTTTTTAACCAAACGCTCCAGTATAAGGTATAAGTACCTTCTCGTTGACGAGCTTGGCGCTGTCGGCGACGGCGCGCTGGTTCTGCGGCACGGCGGACAGGCGGCAGTGCCCGCCCGCCCTGATCAGCTCCGCCGCGCCCTCGCCCAGCTCCACCACCGCCACGCGGATCCTGAGAGCATACCACGACCTTAGTATATATAACTCGCGTGCCTATCCGGTTCGAGACTTTAGAAAAATATGTCAACATGACAATGTGTAAGTGCCCCCGTGGCCAAAACAAAAAATAAACTGGCCAAGTGCTTGTCGTGCCATGCACAACGTAGGGTTCCGTAGCCATTTGAATAACGTAAAAATATTTTTGGCTAACTAGTTTTGCCGATTATTATAAAAATATAATAAGTATCGGAATTCATTACGTAAATTTTGATTATATCTTTGAAAATCTCGCAAACGGAATTTCTGATAGTAAAATGTTGTATGAAAACATAATTTCATTTGAAAATACCTTTTTACCAATATCCCACAAGTAGATTAACAAAAAATTTTTTTTTCCAAATTTATTAATGCATGTATATTTCATCATTTCATGAAGACGCGTACTGTGACTCTTACATCACTGGCATATGGGTCAAGTAGTAACAATTCACGCTTTCTCTTCAAAACACCTTGATCAAATTGGATGTAACAAGAGCGTGTCTTTTCAGACATGAAAGCCCATCGATATTCTGTCAAGTCCCGGTGTGGAGGCGGGCAGCGCTCACCTGTTGGCGACGTCTCCGTTGGGCGTGGTGGCGGAGGCGCCGACGCTGTCCTGCGCCAGCTGCTCGTACTTCTGGCACATCTCGTTGCCGAGCTGCACCAGCCGGCTGGCGTCGGTCGCCGACTTGGCGGTCTGGCAAAGCAAACAGGCACTCTAGTGATGCGCGTTTGTTATTTTAAGTAACTGGAGATTGACTCAAACTCAACTCAAACTTGTTTGTATTCATGAATAGTCGGAATCTACCAACGGTTCGGAATGCTGCTTCCACTGAGAAGATCCGGCGAGAAACTCAATGGTTACTCTTTTCAATGAATAAAAGATGGTGTACATTCTCAGGAACAGCAACACCATTGCATCAAATAAGTAAATAGTAATCAAATCTCACTCAGATTTATGTATTTAAATTAGAAAGCCAGTTCAGTGAGGTGTGCATACTTACTCTCACATGACTGGATCTTCAATGTAAAAATGACAATTTGTGAGTGCCGCCGTGGGTTTAAACAAAATAAATTGTTTCAGGTCTCAAGAGTGTTACGCAAGTGAAAGTGTCTATGGCTCACCATATCGGTGGCGAGGCGCGAGATCTCCTTGCAGGCGCCCACCATGCGCGTCTGGTAGTCCACGAACGAGTCTGTCTCGTCGTAGCTACCGATCAGGGACATTCTGCAACAACATTATATTTTATGTTTAACATGCGTTTCGAGTGCAACATTATTTATATTTTAATAAGTAATAAATACAGACGTACCTAAATATAAATGACAACATATACATCACCAGACTATCACACCAACTGTATGCTCCTAAACTAAGCGACGCTTGTACTGTGGGTACCATACAATGGGACTGGGAGCGAGCCCAGTGACACTACATCAAATTATAAGAACACCAATTCCAAAATGTTGCCGCATGAGAGTCGAACCCGCGACCGGCGACTCGACGGCCGTGCGGTCCTCGTATCGCGGCCTCGCTCTGTTAATCAGACATCAAAGATGTGTCCACTGTGGGATCGATTTAAATAGTTTAACGATCTACGCGTGCACGATGCTCCCATCCGAAAACTGACCTTGAGTTTGTTAACTTTCATGCGCGCGCGTGGTAAACCATTACGAATGCTTTCCCTGAAGGGGTAGACAGCGGTGCATTGCAGTTTATTTCGTGTATTTCGGTGACCTACCGGCATAAATCCCAACCTAGGTCTATGCCTAAGACCCCAAACGACTATCTTCATCTGGTCATCAAAACAACTATACCTTGCTTTTGACATGGCCGGGGAAACACTTCCAAGGAATAATAACTATTAAATATGAATTATATTACACTTCAATCACTGAACACAAACAATATCGTAGGTACATTAAGCCAGATCGCGCGCTGCACTGGGACTTGTACGTAATCTATGCGTAAACATACGCACGCGACTGCCGGGACTGCGTCGTCCGTCTTAGACGCTTTTTAGTGTGAGCGTATGCTGGGACGCGAGAGACGTATCGCAGACACGAACAAATACAGAGGTGCGGACGAACACGCAGGCACGAGTCATGCAGACATGTCTGTCCTGCTCTGCGGCTCGTTGTAGTACCGGCACAGAATCTGCGCGACGCGTGCGCGTGGAGACATGTATTTATGAAAAGTGACATCGACTTGTATGACTATGTACTATGCTGTACTGCGTCGCCTATCTGTCGGCATACGCTTAGCCTTATGGGGAAGCCTAGAAATTGTTTTGATGACTATTCGGTCCAGTGTTGCTGAGCAAGTAAAGTTTTAACGAATACCTATCTAAGAAATGATATTACAATTTGAAGTAGAAAATCAATCAAACCCATGGTTTGTTGATAAACATCCTAAATCGAGTTTGGCTTTGATACAGCAGATCAGATCATCGACACATCCATCGCGGAGCTACAAGCGCCGCGATGGCGCGCTGCCAAATGCACCGCTCAATGGACCTGGAGTGGGGTCACTTGGTTACTTTCGCGGATCGTAATTCAAGGACGGCTCAAGCAGAAATACACCAAACGGAATTAATACCTCCCGGTGTAAAGGTAATAACATCAATACAAAACGGTAATAATGTACAAGTGCAAGTCGTCCCCGCCGGGCTCACCAACATTCGGGTGGCCATTTTATAAATTCTCGGATAATTCTGTGTAACCGTAATTTTAAAAACTAATACGTAAGCGGTGTTTTGTCTTAGACTATGACAAGTGAAACTTGGTATCGTTTTGGTTTTGTTTGTTGAATAACAGCCGATAATAGTGTCACTGGGGTCGTCCCCAGCTCACTGCAGGATACCCATAGCAGGTATCGCTAATCTGGGGCCGTACAGCCCCTGCCCCCATCATTATAAAGCTCGAAGCTATCCCATCTCTCCGAGGCGTCCTTAACCGCGCAGCAGTCAGCTGGCCCGCTATATATAGCGCAGTGACGGACACTCGCGACGCTATTTAGAGACTTTACCAACTCATGACCGAGTTCTGGACGGTTCAAGTGTAGATAGTTAGACAGTTACAAATGCTTGCACTGATAGTGTACGTTCAATTTATAACATATTGTGTTCCTGAAACGGCGTTTTTTGATTTCCATTAGTAATAATGATGTCGCTATTGTAATTTTTTTTAAATTATAATATCGTAGGTTTCAAGGGAGACGCGAAGTCGGGACCTGGAGACGTACATTAAGAGGACCCGCATGTTGTAGCGCAAAGGAAATACTTCAGGAGGATGATTACTCTACACAAAAGCGCGAATGAAAGGGTCAGTGCACCTGTGCCTACCCCTTGGGAGGATGAGGGTTTGTTGTATATGTCGTCCCACCTGTGCTGGGTGAGCGTGTCCAGCAGCGGCCCCACGGCCCCCCGCGCTGCGCCTGTGTCGCGCACGCAGGCGCCCAGCTCCGCCAGCTGTGTACTGACCTGTGCTGGGTGAGGCGGGCCACGGCGCGCGCCAGCGTGTCCAGCAGCGGCCCCACGGCCCCCCGCGCTGCGCCTGTGTCGCGCACGCAGGCGCCCAGCTCCGCCAGCTGTGTACTGACCTGTGCTGGGTGAGGCGGGCCACGGCGCGCGCCAGCGTGTCCAGCAGCGGCCCCACGGCCCCCCGCGCTGCGCCTGTGTCGCGCACGCAGGCGCCCAGCTCCGCCAGCTGTGTACTGACCTGTGCTGGGTGAGGCGGGCCACGGCGCGCGCCAGCGTGTCCAGCAGCGGCCCCACGGCCCCCCGCGCTGCGCCTGTGTCGCGCACGCAGGCGCCCAGCTCCGCCAGCTGTGTACTGACCTGTGCTGGGTGAGGCGGGCCACGGCGCGCGCCAGCGTGTCCAGCAGCGGCCCCACGGCCCCCCGCGCTGCGCCTGTGTCGCGCACGCAGGCGCCCAGCTCCGCCAGCTGTGTACTGACCTGTGCTGGGTGAGGCGGGCCACGGCGCGCGCCAGCGTGTCCAGCAGCGGCCCCACGGCCCCCCGCGCTGCGCCTGTGTCGCGCACGCAGGCGCCCAGCTCCGCCAGCTGTGTACTGACCTGTGCTGGGTGAGGCGGGCCACGGCGCGCGCCAGCGTGTCCAGCAGCGGCCCCACGGCCCCCCGCGCTGCGCCTGTGTCGCGCACGCAGGCGCCCAGCTCCGCCAGCGCGGCCCGCGCCAGCGCCGCCTGCGCGTCCACCTCTCCGTGCGCGTTCGCCGCCTGCGCACACGCACACATCATGAACACCACTCGCTTCCACTATATCCCGCACTATACCACGACCGACGACAAGCGATACGAAAAGATCATAATGTCCAAGTTCAAGTCGGCTCCCGCCCGGCATGCCGATTACGGGCGCCATTGTATTGGGTACCCGAATTTGTTTAAGCTGAAAACTTAGTTCTTACTGTAAAATCTGTGTAGAAAACTGTGTAGAAAATCTTGAAAAAATGAGGACGCTAGCACGTGTCACGACATTGCAATTAAAATTATAACAGGAGAAATGGGTTCACTAAACCACGAGTTACTGCCGACCAAGTTAGAGTTAAGTTAAATGAAATCCCTGACGTTTCTGAATAAGGGGCCGTTCAAGTATTACGTAAGCACTATAGGGGGCGTTGGGGGTCTGTGCTTTGCTTATTTTTGATGACTTTTCCAGATGGTGGTAGTTATTTACTTTTTTACTCATATGGCGATCCACACATTGTCTATGTTTGCAAACAAAACGCATTTTTGGGGATTTCCACAAATAATGAAATTGAGATAAAACTATTTTTCATTACTCATACTCTGAAAGTAGGTCTAAAGTTGCCTGAGGAGCGGGTTGAAAGTAATACTTTTCCGGCCCAGGAGAATCGCTTTCACCTGACAGCTGTCAAATTATAAAAAAAATAACTAGTTCCATTTTCACATTTCTAAGGAACCATGTTCAAACTTTTTCTACAGTCACTCAATTACAGCACGATGTAAAATTGAAATAACATAAAGTTAAGTATTAATTAAAGAATATATATTTTTAAATGACTTAATTATAATTTAGTTTCAACAATTTCTTTAAAATAACATAGATTTGGGCAAAATATTTAAAGATGAAAATGAAAAATAATGGCTAAATAATGAAGTTGGCCGGCCAACGAAAAAAAACAAAATAGGCGGCAATCCGATCTTTTTTTTTTTCGAGTTGTAGAGTATTGTTCATACTTCCTTGTATTATTTCTTTAGCCAATTCCTGTTTTTATTTTTACTTTCCTTGTATTCGTAATGAAAAGCACAGTGTTTACCTCGGGTGAAAGACTTATTTTGTCCCTCGAACTATTAGCGCCCTCGCTACGCTCGGGCGCCAAACCCCATCTCGGGACAAAATAAGTCACTTTCACCACTCATGTAACAATGTACTATTGAGTTGATTATCTAATCGATTTTCTTTTACAAAAAGTTTTGTTTTTTTTTTCTAAGATTGATTTTTTATAAAAATAAATGAAATCGATGCGTCATAAACAACATAAAATTGTCTAATCATCTTCGTATCGCTTCTCGTCGGCCGCGATATAGCTGTTGCGAGCAGAGTTAAATCAGACCACCTCGAGGCCAATAAGTAAAGGTATTGGGTACGAGGTAAATAAATACAAAAATATCGCCAGACGAACAAACCAACTGTATGGTCCCAGACTAAAGATAGCTTGAACTATGGGTGCCGTACGGAACAGGGAAAATTACGAAACGGCTTTTTCAAAAATTGTACGCCACGGGAATCGACTCCGCAACCACTCAGTGTAGTGAGCCAACCAGTCGAGCTCTAACCAGCCAAGCTGCGGCAAGTGGTCGACTTTTTCACTTTTGTACATAAGAATAACTGGCACGGAGTTTATCGCATGACTAGTATTGCTGGAGCCTCTCCAGCCGAGCTAATAGTTGTGTCAGGATCGGGGTGGCGTCACCAGCACTGACCCTGGGGTTCCCGGCGGCGCTCTTGGCGGCCTGCACCAGCAGCGCCGCGGTCTCCAGCACGGTGCGCGCGTGCTCCAGCAGCGCCGCCTGCGTGCCCGACTCCGTGATGTTGGACGCCGCGCCCACCGCGCCCGCCACCAGCGGCTCCGCGTACGACACCTGCCCCCACCACACACTATTCGTTTATTCATGAAAGCCAACAAAGCGTTTATGAATAGCCAGAATCTACCGCCGGCTCGGAATGCCGCTTCCACTGAGAGGAGCCGGCGAGAAACTAAATGGTTACTCTTTTCAATTAATATAAGATGGTGTACATTCTCATAATGTGAGAAAGCGACAACATTGCCACTAAATAAGTAAATAGTAATCAAATCTCACTCAGATTTAGGTATCAAAATTAGAAAGCTAGTTTAGTAAGGTGTGTATCTACTCACACTACATAAATTTCAATGTTTACCACTAAAGTTATATTAATGGATAAGAAAATAATTCCATTGGTGTGCCTTGGGAGTGGACCAATGTAGTTGCTCATACATTTGACCATGACAAACATTACTATGCGGTGTCACAGTGCGCGCGAACCTTCGATTATCAAAGGTGCGAACGCACAACGCATTGAGAAATACGACACGTTCCCTAATGCCGGTCCCCTAGCGGGACAGGTACAATGGGTGCACTGACCAGCTGCACGACGGCGTGTCCCAGGTTCTCAGCCTCGCTCCGTGCGGCCGCGCGCAGCGGCTCCAGCCGCTCCAGCATCTCCGTCGCGCTGTTCTCGATCTGCTCCGAGTAGCCTGCCCAAGATATTACATCATTCAATATTATATCACAACAGACGTGGTAGAATTATTAGATACTAGCTGTGCCCCCCGACCTCGTCCGCGTACTATTTATCGTAACAAAAATTTCAGGATTATCGGGATAAAAAGTATCCTATATGTTAAACCCGGTTATAAACTATCTGTGTTCCAAATTTCATCCAAATCCGTTCAGTAGTTTTTGCGTGAAGGAGTAACAAACATACATACATACATACATACATACATACATCCACACTCACAAACTTTCACATTTATAATATTAGTAGGATTAAAATCATATTAATCTTATATCCGTTTCGTGATGTACATTAGGCTGTGTGCGATAGCGACCAACGGGTGAATAGGTAAGTATATGGCCTGATATTGGATTTTAAAATCAAATAAATTAATCTGAAATTGATAAAAATATTACCATGAAGGTATTGGCTGTTAAAGTTTGCTAAACTTAATAAATACCCAGTATATAGTGCTGTGTTCGGAAACATTTATGAAAATGATTTCACTGCTAGCAGTCGCAAAGCTTACTTTGCCGTGGATCACTATTATAATATGATGATTAGATTGACGTCGAGTCAGTCCCTTCCCTCCCGTTCAAGCGTGCTAGGGGCGAGCAGAGCCTTGCGTCACCTTGCAGCGTGTGGTTGCGGCGCGGCTCCAGCTCCTGGCCCACGGCCTGGATGGCGGCGTGGTCCAGCTCGCGCAGCTGCCGCGCCAGCGTCTCCAGCGCGCCCGCGCACTCGCGCTGCCCCGGCGCCTTCTCCCTGCACACCCACACCCACTTTACAGTTTACACACGCTCTGGTGTCATACTATCTTCACGAGCTTTGGACAGCTCTTATACTAAGCTACTTTGAATCTTAACTGTACTACCAAATTTACACAAATCATAAGAATTAATGAAGGATTTCTGGGATTTTAATTATCTGGGATAATTAGTATGTTTTGAAGCGAAGCTTCTTTACGGACGTTCGGGGCGATCGCTGCCCGGGCACTAAAACCGTGCAAATTGTGACGTAGCGTTACACGTTACACGATGACGTCAGAGCTGCGGCGCCCTAAGCTTTATACTAAATATGGCTTGAAGGTTAGATAGAACATTGGTAATAATTTAAATATATCAAAAAATTAAGAATGCTTCACAATTTCGCGTGTCATCAAGAGGTCACCCATCTTAGTACTGACCGCGCCCGACGTTGCTTAACTTCGGTTATTGGACGAGAACCGATGTAATCAACGTGCTATGGACTTTGTTGATAAAAGTTCTGAATAAAGTAACCCATATCTACAATTACATACGATATTTTAGTTGCCCTATTTTATATTATATTTATTTATACACTTATTTTTACATATAATTAACACCTAAAATCAACCAAATAAAACACGTAAACACGGACAAAACAGTAACATCAACTTACGCGTATTTCGGTCTTTACGTACACATATTTTATAAATCCTCACATTATCCGGCTAAATAATAGTTGTAATAACAATAATATTGTATAATGTATTGAGTGGATTATATTATAATCCACTCAATACATTATAGATAACCCTCATATAGATAATATATTAATGATAACATAAAAAGCACTTTTAGCGCCATCTTACGTATAAGCAGATAACTATATACTGACCAAGTTCACTAATACTTTATCTTGTGCAGATTTAGAACATATACGATTAT
Organism: Notodonta ziczac; assembly: GCA_918843915.1. Taxonomy (NCBI): domain Eukaryota; kingdom Metazoa; phylum Arthropoda; class Insecta; order Lepidoptera; family Notodontidae; genus Notodonta; species Notodonta ziczac. The sequence goes on along the minus strand of OU974065.1, from coordinate 382,583 downwards.
AATAAACAAAAAAATTAAATGACAAAAAACGCTTGAACTATGAATAGGCTATCTGTTGAATGTACTTCTTAATTTTATACACTTATACGAAGCCCATTTCCTCAGTGCAGAACTAAGGTAAGCCCTGATCTTTTGACTAGAATTATGTACGTCGTAGAATCCACTCCACGTCATAGAATCAAATAGTGGATAATTTCACCACGTTTTCTAATGTTTAGGTGGCTCAGTTGGAAATGGGCCCTGTAAGCATTATATGGTAATAGGCGTTCAGCCGTAGCAGTAGGGTTCAAGCCACTATTCAAGAATTATTTTATTAAGATTTTATATTTTCCCTAAACAATTTTGCAATGGGGCCACTCTATTCATTATAGATAACTGTTATTTATTTTATTTTTATTTTTTATATAATTTAAGACACCAAAGTAGGTATAGGTAATAGTTTAGTTTACCAAAGAAAATGACGACAAAGGTACAACGATATACAACCGCAGAGATGTCACTGTTTTATTATTTTTTTAAAGGAGTCTTCGGATACGTACCTATATGTCAATATCTAGGTAGGTACATCAACCAATCACTTTAGATGTCTGATATGGCTAAATAGGTACTTACTTATTAACAACAAAAGATGTCCCATTTCATTCAATAGGTACGATAGCCTATATGAATATCTGGAATAAGCTAGCGAGACATAATTCAAGGTACCTACCCAGGTAGGTGGGTACCTATGCCTAATTTCATTTATTTTTATGTTAACCTTTGCCTACACTGTTTCAAAACCCTATGCACGCCACTAATAATATACCTAATATCTTCTATAAAGCTTCGCTTCTTTCGGACGTCCCTAGACGGCACTACTTTTTTCCTCAGTTTCAAAATGATATGACGTACCGAATGGCACCCTCTCCTTTTGATTTATCATACACAACGACTGTTTGGCCTAATAGTTCGAGCGTAGGCTGTTCAAATCACTGCATTTAATGGTTACGGATCCGATTCCTGTCGAGGCAAATTTTGGGCCTCGTCATAATTTGCCATAGTCCCTGGCATCGCCCCCGTCCATTATAATATGACCCATAATAATGAATATGGAATCAACAGTTAGTGCGTGTAATTTTGTAGTTATTTATGAACGCATGTTGTGCTGTATGTGTGTGTGTGCCGGCCGGTACCTGATGTTGGTGACGAGCCCCTTGATGCTGTCGGACACGGTCTTGCTGTGCTGCGCCAGCAGCTGCCACTGCGCGCGCTCCGCCGGCGTCAGCGCCAGCGCCTTGGCCGCCTCCAGCATCGCGCACGAACCCGATATTATGCTCCTGGACCAAACAAGGATATCATCAATTATATCACAAGTTTGATTTATGTTATATTGACGACATGGCCATCAAGGAACTTAGTATCGCTATGAGAATTGAAAGATAGTGGGGTTCATGTGAAACTAACAGTATTTCATGCATTTGTATACCCCACTTTACTTTAAAATCTTGACGAGTTTGTAGCTTATAATCTCTAGTGATAGAAATACTATCAACTATATGGAAATAAAGTGCAGTAATTTTCCATATGAACAAAATCAAGCGTATAATATTGTTTTCTGTGTTTGTGACAATGGACTCGCCATCTATAGCAGGGGTGGCAAACCGTTTTAGATCAACGTGCCATTTTTTTCTAAACAATAGTTCAATGAGACCCTTAGACGTGCCGTTGAAGAATTTAGACTTAGTCACTAAGTGCAAACTTTGTTACTTTTGACTTACTCTGAAACAATGATTTAATTATGATTACTTTGTTACTCGTTTCGATCGGTGTCGTGGCCAATATATTTTGACGCGTGACACCAACGGCACGCGTGCCATTAGTTCGCCATCCCTGACCTATAGCATATGCGGTAATATTCTAGCAGTATAGTATAGTATAGCGGTCGCCATAACCGGAATCGGTTGGATTGGCATCATCTAAATATATATAACTCAAAGGTGACTGACTGACATAGTGATCTATCAACACACAGCCCAAGCCACTGGACGGATCGGGCTGAAATTTGGCATGCAGGTCGATGTTATGACGTAGGCATCCGCTAAGAAAGGCTTTTGATTAATTCTACCCCCAAGGGGATAAAATAGGGGATGAAAGTTTGTATGAAACTTGGTCAATTAAATTCCACGCGGTCGAAGTCGCGGGCACAGCTAGTCATATTCTAAAGTTTGCGTGTGTGGAGAGGGGTGTGTGTGTGTGTGTGTGTGTGTGTGTAGGGGGGGCACCGACCTGCCGCACTCGAGGATGGCCTCCTGGTTGCGGCGCGCCTGCGGCGAGATCTTGGCGGGGATGGAGGCGAACTCCGGGCTGTCGGCGAACTGGCACAGCCCCCGCACCGCGTCCTGCAGCGGGCCCGTCGCCGCCGCGCAGCGCGAGCGGTTCGCCTGCCAACCAAAACAACCACGATACTTAACATAATCACTCACAGACCACGCACAGCCTGTCCCGGTGAATATACTCAAAAAACAATCTTTTGTTTCCTACAATTGGATCGTAACGCGACCTCGACTGAGATCATCCGGAAAAAAACTCAGTGGGCTTGATTTATTTGTTTTTTTTTGTTTCTAGTTGCTTGTGTATCTAACAATCGTCTGACGGACAGAGCACAACCTAAGGCAGTGGGTTTAAGCATGCAATTTATCACAGGAATCTCTCATACACCACTGTAGATTGTTTCTTTAAAGATTACTAGCAATGTGTGTTTATCACATTACTATTATTCCCTTCAGCCCCTCAAACTAAGCTAATGCTTGTGCTAGGAGTAGGCTCACATCAATAGTTTAATAACGATGGGGATCGAACCTGGAACCTCTCAGCTACGAGGAGGGCCCTCTAAGCACTAGACTATTGGCGTTTAAAATCATTAAGAAATGATTTATGAAGTATCTACTCAGCGGAAGCGGCGTTTATAAGTGTTAAGCACAGATATAGATTTACATAGATAACGCAAATGCATGTACTTCGCGTGTCCGAAACCCCAACCAAGCGTAACTATTAACTTGCAGTTCACGCGACTACATATATAAAAAATATGAGTATGCGCGAAATAATCACTCGAGAGAATCGTAGCGGGCGGAGGGGCATCGGCGGCATCGGTGTCTATGAATCGGTCTGGATTTCCCGTCACTAAAGACATCACAGGAGGTGTTAAAAATTCGGCCCGCTCGGTTTCAATACAAATCGCGATACTTGCGTTGTCTATGTAAACCTATATCTGTGGTGTTAAGCTAGGGGCCCGACCTCGCTGTAGTCGGCGTCGAGCGCCTTGATCTCCTTGACGAGCGCGGCGGTGGAGTTGGCGACGTCCTTGGCGGCCTGCACGAAGTGCCGCTTGGCGCGCGGCTCGGGCGAGCGGCCCGACGCGGCGCGGCACGCGTTGCACAGCGCGCTCGTGTGCTTGGCCACCACCGTCGCCGCGGACAGCACCTGCGGCGACCTCACATTCACGTCGCCGACAGAAATGGACAGATGGCGCTAAATGCAGCGCCTCAATACAATGTACGGATTTTTCATAGAAAAACTGAATCACGATATTAAGAATCAAAAGCATCGTGACTATATATACAAGACCCCGAGACTAACCACTGGGGCATAGCGACCGCCCCGCCAGGCATAACACCCGCCTGGCTGGAAGATCTTCCCTAAACACCTGCACCAACACACCACACCACGTCACACTGCACTTCACTCGAGGACTACTGGGGTTTCAGTGCGAATTTCAACCCTACAGATAGTCGTTCTAGGACTTGAGATCGATTTCTGAATAACAGCGAGAGTAATCGCTATAGTCATGTAATTGCGATAGTCAATGATCTGCCTCCCTACCATTAATACTTGCTTTTACCAAACTAACATTTATTAAAAAATAATCGCCAGACTGACACACCAACTGTATGGTCCCAAACTAAGCAAAGCTTGTACTACGGGTAACGTCCAATGGACTAGGGGCGATCGATCCTAGTGACTTCCAAATCTGGGCAAAATTACAAAATGACCATTTCCGAAATTTGCCCCAATGGGAATCGAACCCGCAACCACCATGTGCAGTAAGCGAGCCGAGCGGCCTACGTTCAAACCACTGCGCCAAGCGGTCGTCAAATTGATTGTTACCGTAAGCAGACACAACAGGTGAGGGTATATTCAATAGTATAAGTAGCCGACGGGTGACGAGACCGACCTGCTGCTGTGTGCTGGAGCTGTCGCAGAGCGCGCGGCAGGCCTGCTCGATGGCGACGGCGGCGCGCGCGAACTGCGCCTGGTCCACCAGGCCGGCGCGGCCCGCCACGCTCGTCTCGTCCGACACCGCCACCTGCGCACGCGCAACACTCTCACTACTCACTAATCGATAATTTAATCAGGCCTTCTGCGTTCAGGTGTTATGGCCCGAGAAGATCCGACAAGAAATTCAGCGGGATTTGTTGTACCTATTAATTTTTTAACGTCTTTTTTTCATATTTATCTTCTCCGACTATTTGATAGTGAAATAGAATACGCCAATGTTTTGGCTTTCGAAATTATTATAAATAAATTATTGAACGTTTAGTACATAGTATTTCATTCAATAAGTAAATGGAATTCGGATGCAACAATGATGTTAATCGTTGACTAAACACTATTGATAACTATTACGTGGTCGAATTACATACGAGGGGGTCGCGAGGCGGCCACGGCGGCCACGGCGGCAGGTGTACTGACCAGGTAGGCGGCCTGCGCCGTGCACTCGACGAGCCCCTGCACGGCGGCGGCCACGGCGGCCACGGCGCGCGCGAACGGCTCCTGCTCGGCGCGCTTCACGGCGCCCGCCATGCCCGTCATGCCCTCGCCTGCCGCGCAACACAACACGCCATTACTGTACATACTCGAGCTCCGACCGAGGCAGTTTGACATTAAAACTTTAAAAATACTAAAATCTTTTTTCTTCTGGCGAAAATAGTGCGATAAACATTTTTAGTTTTTGAAATCGGCCGCACCATTTTGCATAAAATCCATATTTTTTTCTAGATCTAAGCAATATTTAATTAACTATGATGCTGATATTAAAACAAAGCTCGCCAAAATTTTTGAAAATAAAGCGCATTCATTACCGACTTGCAAAATATACTAATGTCGCCGAGTGTACCATGAGTACCGTTCAATGAAGTGGGGGTGGTCTTGGTGACAACCCGATAAATTGTCCCCAGGTAATAAATACCCATTGACAATAAATACAGTATCACGCCTTTATTCCCCAAAAGGGTAGGCTGAGATGCAATGGCACTGCACTCAAATTTCACTGGCAATACTGCGATTGCAATGTAATAGGGAGGGCAAGCCAATTTCCATGATACCAGGCACACCCAAAGCGAGGGGTCTCCCAGTACCACTGTAACACCTATAAACCAGGATCGACAACGGTGACCAATAATGACGTCGAGGTTTGACTCTCGACGAGTCCCGGGGAGAAGTTAAATAGGTGTGTATGTACTCACTGAGCCCCTTGCTCTGGTCCACGACGCAGTCGAGGCAGGCGAAGTAGCCGAGCTCGGAGAGCGGCTGCGTGGGCGAGTCCAGCAGCGGGCGCGTGCTCTCGATGCTGCGGATGGCGGCCGCGCACTCCTTCTGCCCCGGCGCAGCCTCCGTGCACACGTCCACCTGGCACACACACACACGCTCACACACACCTGTAGATAGATCTAGGGCGACCTCACATTCACGACGCCGACAGACACGGACAGATGGCGCTGAATGCGGCGCCTCAATACATTGTACAGATTCTTCATAGAAAAACTGAGTCACAATATTGAGACTCGCAAGAATTGTGTATATAACAAGACCCCGAGAATATTCAGTGGGGCATAGCGGCCGCCCCGCCAGGCATAACACCCGCCTGCTTAGAAGATCTTCCCTTTTCCACCAAACCACGGTCGACGAGAAGCCATAACAAAGGGTAACAATGTTCGAATTGAAATCAATTTTCATAAATCCTTGGTTGAATGAGAGAAACCGTAATATTTAAACTGTTAATTTAATATTAATTGCTTGATCAGCAGTGATAACCGATTGGTTCAGCACGCGTCTTGGCACCAAGTCCTGAGTTTGAACCCCGGCTCGGACCTCTGGATTTTTGAAGATCGATATGCAAATCAAAATTTCTATATTATGATTATCACCTGCTTACGGTGAAGGAAAACATCGTGAGCAAACATCGTGAGCAAACCCGCTTAGCCCGTGGAAATCATAACAATTTTTGAAAGACATATGAAATAAGCCAACCCGCTCTGGCCCAGCGTGGTAGATTACAGACTAAATCGCGTCGTAGTGAGGGGAGGCGCGTGCCCAACAGTGGGCCGTCAAAAGTGCTAAAGTCTTTGTGAAGCGAAGCTTCTATACGGACGGTCGGGGCGCTCGCCGCGCGGCCACTCTATCCGTGCTAAGCGTCAGATTTCAGTAGCGTTACACGATATACTATAAAGCCCCTACGCTTTATACTAATAAGCTTCGCTTCTTTCGGGCGTCCCTAGACAGCATTGTTATCTAAATATATATGTCGCAGCCAAATAGCTTAATTCGCTGTTCAATTAACAGCCTAGGCACTTAACTAAACAGCGCCGTTCAACTAACGGCCTAAATGATATTCAGCCGTATCGTCTGTTACAACATTTAATAAACTGGCTGGCTAATGCTTAGGCTATTGGTTGACACACAGTACTGCAAAACATTTTCAAAATACTACCCAAGCAGAGCGACCCAGATGGGTTTAGGTTAGGGTTATTTTTTTTATGACCCCATAGAAATCCCACCCGGCAAGTAGATTCGGTGGATCTAAACAATTTCGTAAAATGACCTAATAAAATTATTCCATAAAAGTTGTTTTTTGCCGACGCCATATTGACCAAAGAGAATATAATAGAGATATTGACAGTTTGGTGAGTTTCGGCACTAGGTGGCAGAAAGTAGAACTAAATTGAAATTAACAGGCTAGGCAAGTAATTAAACGTCATCGATCCAAGTCATTTGCCTAGCTGTTTGATCAAATGGCGGAATATCATTCAGGCCGTTAGTTGAACGGCGCTGTTTAGTTAAATGCCTAGGCTGTTAATTGAACGGCGAATTAAGCTATTTGGCGGCGACATATACACAAGCTGGCTCGAGCCAAGCGACTTTTGCTCATCACTCCAAATGTCCTTAAGTGGGGACCCTGAGGGAATATGCTTGTACAGACGTAGAGCACAATATCAAGTACTTATTAGATAGTGACTTTGGGTAGCGTTTTTAATTATTTTAGCAAATTATTTTACAAATAAGACTCATACGTATAAATAATTTAATGAGCTATTTGGAGTGTTTCACTGCAAACTTTCATCCCCTATTGTTATTTTACACCCTTGAGGGTAAAACTTTTGCAAACTTTGAATGTCATATTTATTTATATCGAATTAGCAGCCTAAAAAATAAGTTTCAAGCTTCTCTCTAAAAATGACGATACTTCCATACAACTTTTATCCCCCCCTTCAGCCCCTTACAAGCCTATTTTCGCATTTAAAAGTAGCCTTTGTCCTTTCTCAGGCTCTAGACTATCTGTGTACCAAATTTCATTGAAATCGGTTCAGTAGTTTTGGCGTGTAAGCGCGACAGACAGACAGACAGTTACTTTATGAACTTGAATCGCTGTAAAAGCCCTAATAAGCCATATAAGTGGCAAGCTTACAGTTGGAAACAGTCGCGAGAAAAATGAAATTTTATGTTTTTCTCCATACAAAAAAAAAACGAAATATTAGATTTCTCGGACATACAACGTTCTATGGCACCCATATCATAATATGTTATATATATTTGTAGACTTAAACTATTCCCATTCAATTTTTTTTCGAATTCTGACTTTCGATTTCTATAGTTAGGGAGCTCAATTTCTGGACCACCGTGCACCGTTTAGTTAAGTGCCTAGGCTGTTAATTGAACGGCGAATTAAGCTAGTTGGCGGCGACATATATAACTCAAAGGTGACTGACTGACATAGTGATCTATCAACGCCCAGCCCAAACCACTGGACAGATCGGGCTGAAATTTGGCATGCAGGTAGATGTTATGAAGTAGGCATCCGCTAAGAAAGGCTTTTGATTCATTTTACCCCCAAAGGGATAAAATACGGGATGAATAATCCCGAAATTTTTGTTAAGTTAAATTACACTCGGACGAAGTCGCGGGTGCAGCTAGTTTTATATAAATTTTCTTATCGATTGGCCATGGTACAGAAGATAATGAAGGTCCGGTCAAACAGGCTGTGTACAAGACAGTGTGGACTCACCAGCCGGTTGATGCTGTCGGTAACAGCGCGCGCGGCGGCCGCCAGCTGGTTCTTGGCGTTGGGGCGCGCCAGGTCCTGGCTCACGGACTTGGCGGTGCTCAGCAGCTTGGACGAGTTCACCGTCACCGACTTCATCGAGCTCACCATCAGGCTCTGCGCCTCGTGGTCCTGGGGGGGAAGAGGAATACATGATATGAGTCAATTCCTAGATGACCTAAGTTAAAGGGCTAAGCTCATATTGCTATTAATCATTATCTAAGTAAAAAGAAAAGATCCAATTCTTTTATAATTATGCTGAAGCCGTGGCTCGCACCTCTGAGATTATCAAATTTCATGTGTGAATCTGGTTGTCAACAAAGATGTACACTCGTTGAACGATAAGGGGAAGATCGAGAGAGCATTTGCACATTAAAAAAAGACACGGACATAGGGTCAATGACCGCAAATTTTATTAATCCTACTTGTTGTTCCACTTTTTATTATTTTTTTACTCGGATAAATTATTTTTTTGTACAGATTAATGGATGGGAATGGGTTCTACTGCTGATACAGCACAAGATAACGGTGCAGCGTGCGGGTCCCACCTGTGTCTGGCCGGCCATCTCCATGCAGAGCGCCAGCAGGCGCGTGAAGCTGTCCCCGAAGCGGCGCGCGGCGGGCGGCAGGCCGGCCCCGCCCGCCACCAGGCCCGCCGCCGCCGAGCTCAGGCCCGCCGCCGCCGCCGTCAGATCCGATTGCAGCTCCCTACAGGCCACCACACTATCAGCCATGTCGCTTGACCGGCACCACACACATTCCCCTCGTCCCACTTGCCGAGTGCTCGTACGAGCAAACGATGCGATTTCGTCGCTCGATCAAAATTATCGTGCAGATTTTTGCATAATATTTTATGCAAATTATCCAGAAAAAGTCCTTAAATACTATTAGATGGATCCCCGAGGAGTAGAGCGGCTTGTTTTGAAAACGGCTAAATGGCATGAATAAGCATGAATGTCCTTTAGTACCAAGGTGAGTGGTTGTACTTTAGAATAACTATTGTAAAAACTGGAAAAATACAGATACAAGGACTTGTTCCGCCACACACCCCCACCACTGTTACTCCTGTAAGCCAGGATCCACAATGGTGACCAATAATGACGTCGAGGTTTGACCCTCGACCAGTCCTGGGGAAAAGTTAAATTGTCTTGAAACCTGTACGAATTTAATCGAAAGAAATAATAGGAGTTGGAAGAATAAATATCCACTTCCTTCCGCAAAGCGAGACACAAAAATAGCTAGTATGGGCAGATTGCCATAGAAGCAAGACTATTACAGCCGATTGAAGACCAGTTGTAAGGCACTACGGAGTAATTGGACCTAAACTCGAAGCTGATTATACTTGATTCCAATAATAGGTATGGCAATAGCGCTTGAACGCTGAAATTGTCCCTACAATACACGTACAGTAAAATACACTAATTACTGTGCATGTGATTTTATACATATCAGGCGCCAACTCACCCGTAGGTCCTGTCGGCGGGGGGGAACTCCCCCAGCGCGAGGATGTGCAGCGTCTCGTTGACGTCCTCCAGCGCCGCGTCCAGCTCCGAGTGCGACGGCAGCGCCTCCAGCGTCTGCTCCAGGCCCTGCCCCACACACACGCACACACATCATGTAGGACTTTAGAATACTCAAACACTGCTGAATTGTTTCTAAATGAGAGTGGGCCATGCTATATAGACTGCAAAGGACATTAGTGACTCATAAAATATGCGGAATAATAAGACATGAATAGACAGTATTGTTAATTTCGAGGATTAATATCCTCGAAATTAACAATCAATCAAGTTTACTTCGTAACATTGAAATTACATGCCCTCATTAAGGTGAATCTTGCCGAGAAGAAAAAAAGAAAAATGTATAAAAGAAAATAAAAATGTAGTAAAACAAATATCTAATTGTCTTTTCGTGCGCACTATGAGTTCTCCTATTAATGTAAGTGAATACCTCTGTGAGTGTGTACCTGCGAGATGTCCTTGGCGATGGTGACGATGGAGGCGGTGTCGTGCTGGTCGGGCGCGGCGAGATGCCGCTGCACGGCGCCCACCAGCGCCTGCGCCGAGCCCAGCACGAGCCGGCCCGACGAGATCACCCGCTCGCGGCGCGGCGGCTCGGCGGGCAGCGCGGCGGCGGCGCGCAGCCCGCCGGTGAAGTCGCGCAGCGCCGCCGCCAGCTCGCCGCCCGCGCGGCCCGCGCCGCCCGCCTCGCGCAGCCGCGCCGCCGACACCAGCTGCGCCGTGGCCGCCGCCGCCGACCGACCCGCCGTCGTCAGCGTCGACGACGCCCACTCCGCCTGCCGCCCGACGGATTCACATTCAAATACAATACTATACTCAATTCATTCTTCCTACTAATATTATAAATGCGAAAGTTTGTGAGTGTGGATGTATGTTTGTTACTCTTTCACGCAAAAACTACTTCACGAATTTTGATGAAATTTGGAACACATATAGTTTATAACCTGGATTAACACATGGCATACTTTACTTAAGTCTACGCAGACGAAGTCGCGGGCAGCAACTAGTTATGAAATAGTTTCGTCCGGGGAGAGAAACAGCTGAACTAAAACATCAATCAGGTCATTGACAACAGTAATAAATATAAATATTTTTTCGTAAAAACGTCGCCGCACCCACAAAGATTACATTAAAAACACGATTTAATTGAAACACCCCAACCTCGCAGCTATTTTCTATCAGTCTTTCCCGACTATATTATGCATGTATTTATTATATATAGAAACCTTCCTCTTGAATCATTTTATCTATTAAAAAAAACACATCAAAATATTAAAGATCTGAGCATACATAGGGACAGATAGACAGCGGGAAGCGACTTTGTTTTACACTATGTGATGTGAGTATATAGTGACCGTTTGGCCGGGCAGGGGCCGCAGCTCCAGCGCCCGCGCGGCCTCGTCCAGCTCGTCCAGCTCGGCCTGCAGCTCGCGCAGGATCTCCGCCGCCGCGTCCAGCTCCAGCCCCTTGCACGAGATGCGCGCGCGACCCACCGCCGACCTGATCATAATATACACTTTGCTTTCACATTTACTAATTGTTCATTTATATTATAATCACATTATTTCAACAGTCTTATTTAAATCTTGCAGAAAACATGAGATATTCCAAACCAGAATTATCATAAAAACCATGTTGTTTTGAAAGCAAATATTTTAAAAAACAAGAACTGATCGTGTTTGGTTTTAATAAAATATAAAATATAATATAATAAAATATAATATTAGTAGCTGAGATTGTGTATCTCGTCATCCTATATCAATGGTTTTTCCTTGTATAACTTGATAAGGTTGATAGAAAGTTCTGAAATGGTGACTGTATCACAATAAGCAGTCGCACCTGAGTTCAACGCAGCTGGCGCTGAACTGGTGCGTGGTGTCGGCGAGCTGCTTGGCAGTCGGCCCGTCCGACACTGTCGGCAGCGCGCCCCGCGCCGCCGACACCACGTGCCCGCTCGGCTGGGGGGAGGAGGGGGAACATTATTAAGCATCGTAGTACACGAGAGAAGTATAGGGGCGCTACTCTTAGCAACGATAATCGATATATCGTTACATTCGAATTGCCGAATCCTACTATAAATTCCATTTTTTTGCCGCCTGAACAAATTATAATTTTATATTGTTCGTTCAGTAATCGATACGACGACAATAAATATGGAATTTAGAGTAGGATCCGACAATACGGGTGTCACGATACTTCGATTATCGTTGCTAAGAGTAGCGCCCCAGGTTCAAACCCCGATTTCCACATCTGAAATGTTCAAATAACATAGTGGGAACACTGTGCACTGTAGAAAGACGTATGAGCCTAGTGGTGGGTACCAGCAGGAAGGCCTCCGCGGCGGAGACGAGGTCGAGCTGTGCGGCGGCCGAGCCGGCGCGGGCGGGCGGCCGCGCGGCGTCCACCAGGCGCGGCAGCTGCTCGCCCAGCGCCCTGCACTCCTCCACCAGCGTCTCCTGGGGTATCGTCAGGTATATACGCTCTCCATAGCGACCGGCCACCCGGGGGCATTCATTACTATATCTCCGGGAATTTGATACTTAAGCATTTTTTTGTTGAGAGATTAGGCCCCCTCACACAAGCATGTATAGGCTACGATAACTGCGTAATATCTGACAGGTCTTACGCTGGTTTGCCGGCTATATATCTATTTCCTTGGTCATCGCATCACGCGGGGGCGTACGAGTATGGAACGATTTTGCAAATTCTTTTTTTTGTTGTATTTATTATTGTCAGAAGGTTCTTATGAAAGAAAAGATGAAGAAAGTTGAGGGAAACAATTCGAAATCAATATTCCAAGTTAAGACAGGGCAACGTCTGTCGGATCAGCTGGCAAGTGGTAACATAATATAAAATCGACGACCGCTTGACACAGTGGTTCGAGCGTGGGTCGCTCGGCTCACTGCACATGGTGGTTGCAGGTTTTATTACCGCCGAGGCAAGTTTCGAAAATGGCCTTCTCGTAATGTGTCACCGGGACCGCCCCCAGTCCATTGTACGATACCCACAGTACAAACGTTGCTTAGTTTGGGACCGTAGTGTTGGTGTGTCAGTCTGGCGATATTTATTTATATATAAATAGTGTTATGAGTGTTATCGGTAGTGTGGTGCATGCCCATGCCTGTACCTGTGCGTATTTGTTGGTGTTGTGGTGCGTGGCGCTGTGCGCGGCCGTGATCAGCTGCGTGGCGCTGGACGCCGCGCGGCGCGCGCTCTCCTGCACACAGACGCACCAATGTACACTCAATATTATGATCTTACTAGTCCACGACACAGTTTAAATTTGCTCAGAACAATCTAGTTTGTTTTTTTTAATTGTGTAACGGGTTGATCTGCCTTTAATATGTTTGCGATAATCGTAATAATTATGTTATCTTTGATTCCAATGTCTGTTCTTATGTTATTTCCAATGTCTGTCAATGTCACCAATGCACATTTTTTTATATCTTTCAAAAGACAAACAGTACTGTTTCTTGCACTGAGATGTTAGAATTACGGTTTCTCGCACTCGTGCAAGCAAATGTGAACCTTCTGAATTTCCGACTGTACGTTCACATCATTTCAACCTCACGAATATATATAATATTATTACACCGGATTAACAAGAGTGAGATCTCGGACCTCGACCTCACAATAATGAGCATTAGTCGCAGTGACAGAGTAAAGTGTCGGATGACGTCACCCCAGTCGCATCGAGCGATCCCTGGCGGGTGGTACCTATTGTTTTTTTTTAATTATATTAGATATATTCCGAACTTTAGTGTGCAATAAATAGTTATTTCATTACTCATACTCGGAAAGTAGGTCTGAAGTAGCCTGAGGAGCGGGTTGAAAGTAATACTTTTCCGCCCTAGGGAGAATAGTCTACCTGCAGACGCGCCACCTGCGAGCCGACGATGTCCTGCCCCTGCGCGTAGTCCACGGTGATGAAGCGCAACTCCTCAGCCGCCTTGCGCAACGCTTCCTGCTTGTCGCGGTCCTGTTGCATACAATTATAATAGTAATACACAATCTAAACTCCAACCATCAACCCTTGTATATACAGGGGGCAAGGGTAAAACCAGGTTGTGTATATGCAACCAAATAAAATATGTTTATTTATAAACGTGGTTTACTGGGTGTACGAGGCATGCCTTTTAAGTTCTGTCGTTTCCATAATTCCCGGCAATTTTGAATTTGGAACTGTTCTATATTCGAATGTGTTTAAATTTCGAATCTCAAAACAGTTGAATGTATTAGGATTAATGTTATTGTTTAGTCACAGCGTCGATTAGAATCTGTCAGGTTACGTACGAAAATGAATCTTTCTAAGGAAAATGTTCATGCAATAATTTTCTACAACTTTAGAAGAGGCCTGACACGGCTTCAGTGTTTTGAAGAGCTAATATCTGTGTTCAGGGATGAAGCCCCATGTCTGCGGACTGTCGAACGCTGGTATTTAGAATTCCAGCGTGGACATACTAGTGTTAGTGACAAATCTCGCGAAGGTCGCCCAAAATCTGCATTCACTGAAGATAACATCATTGGAGTGAGACAACTAATTCTCGAAGATCGTCATGTGACGTATCGAGAGATAGAGGCTCTATTAGGCATCTCAGGGACAACCATTCAGAAGATCTTGCATGAAGCGCTTGGTGTAAGAAAGCTAGTTTGCCGTTGGATACCGCATCTACTTTCCGACGATCACAAGGCGGCCCGCGTCAGATGGTGTAAGAAAACTCTGCAAAGGTTCAACCGAGGAGAGTCAAATCACGTCTACGACATCATCAGTGGTGACGAATCTTGGATCTATGCCTACGATCCTGATTCCAAACAACAATCTACAATCTGGGTCTTTCAAGACGAGCCAAAGCCGACTAAAGTTGTTCGTTCTCGAAGCACTTCAAAGAAGATGGTGGCCACGTTCGTTAGAAAAACCGGCCATGTTGCGACTATTGCACTTGATGATCGTAGAACGGTTAACGCAGAGTGGTATACCACAGTTTGTTTACCACAAGTCATCGCCGAACTTCGAAAATCTAACTCAAAGCGACGCATCATCCTGCACCACGACAATGCAAGTTCACACAGCGCTCGTCAAACGATTGAGTATTTGAAGCAGGAAAAAGTAGAAATTCTTGACCATCCTCCATACAGTCCTTTTTTTTTTTTTTTTTTTTTTTGTTTACGCTGGGAAATGCATTTACGCATACCGCCCGAGACCGGGGGGAACTCGGGCGGTTATGTGGGGCTCCTGAACTATTGTCCAGACTACCCACTAAAACCCAGCGGTCTGCCCTCGCCGCCGTTGCTCCGGAGCGCCACAGGATCGGTATGCACTGTGACGCCCCGGCGGCAGGCCTGGCGTTGGTGCCAGGCCACAGACCTCAAGGTGGGACTAGGTCCCCCCTCTGGGGATTAATTTGAGCAGGAGGTCCCCCGACCCCCCACCCAACATCCCGTCCCTCCGCTATGGCGGAGGCAGGAGATGCGCATAACGCCTCCTCCTTCTGCCTCGCCGTGCTCTTCGGATCGGGTCAGCAAAGGCATCTTCCTCTCTGACCCTCTCCGCGGCCTCCTTCTGCGACATTACTGTTTCGCAGAAGGAGACCATTGCCTCCCAACACCTCTTGTTGCCGAGCATGGCCTCAACCACGCTCGGCAACGAGAGGTCCCCTCCGACGACCCTAGTCAGGTCGTTTCGCTGAGACCCCCAAGCGGGGCACTCCTCCAGCGTGTGGCGCACCGTGTCCACGTTAGCTCCACACGCATGGCAGACGGGGGTCATCTCCCGCCCGGCTATCCGATGCAGGTACTCACCGAAGCACCCGTGTCCAGTGAGCACCTGCACCAGCCTATATGATAGCGGCCCTCGCTCTTTGAGCCAGGCCGCTAAATGAGGACGGACTGCCTCCACTGTCGCCCGACCATATTGGGGCGACTCTAACAGTTCCCCCCACCTCTGCACGACCGCATCCTGTGCCCGCCTTCTTATGCGCCGAACCGCATCCCAGTCCGGTTCGGCGCCCCTCAACCGCTCATTCGCTCGAAAAGCGTAGACCACCGCAAGCACTTTGGCCTCGAGCTCCCACGGTGGATCACCCGCCAAGAGCGTGGCTGCCGTCCAAGAGACCGTCCGGTACCCTCTTATAGCTCTCAACGCTATGATCCTCTGCGGCCTCCGCAAGAGGATCTTGTTGGAGGCGTTGAGAGCCTCCGCCCAGATGGGGGCCCCGTACAGAGCCATACTCCGGATTATTCCGGAGTAGAGACGCCTGCAGGTGGACTTGGGCCCCCCAACGTTGGGCAGCAACCTTCCCAGTGCAGCAGCGGCGGAAACCAGTTTCGGAGCAAGCCGGGCGAAATGAGCTCCGAACCCCCAGCGTCCATCCACTGTAAGGCCCAAATACTTCATTTGGGCCCCTACCTTTATGCTGACCCTATGTACGATTATATGAGCGCCCCGTGGGGGCCCTCGCCTTGGCCCATGAAAGAGGAGAGCCTCCGTCTTCTCCAGGGCGACCTCGAGACCCAGCTGGCAGATACGGTCCACCACCAGCGTGGTCCCGACCGTCGCCCTGCGAGCCACCTCCTCCCAGTTCTTCCCTCTTATTGTGACGAGGGTGTCATCCGCGTAACACAACACCCTCATCCCAGGTAGGAGCGGCCCTCGAAGGAGCCAGTCAAACCCGATGTTCCACAGGGTAGGTCCTAACACTGACCCCTGTGGAACACCTCGCTCGACACGCTGACGGCATAGCTCCCCGTCTCTCCCTTCCCATACCACCTGACGTTCCCGTAGGTACGCCAGCAACAGCCTCTCGAGGTAGGACGGCACTTTGTGAAAACGGAATCCTCCATACAGTCCTGACCTAAGCCCTAACGATTTTTTTTTTTTTTTTTTTTTACATTTCCTAAAATTAAGAAAAGTCTTCGTGGTCAAAGGTTCCAGTCCAGTGAAGAAGCAGTCGACGCTTTCAAGTCAGCCATTTTGAACACCCCCACTTTAGAGTAGAATAAATGTTATAATAACTGGTTTGAGCGAATGGAAAAGTGTATTAAGCTACGTGGTGAATACTTTGAAAAACAATAAAAAGTACTATAAGGTTCTAGTTGTGTTTTTTTCTTCAAACGACAAAACTTAAAAGGCATCCCTCGTATAGTTGAACCATGTTTTATGTTCTTCTGTCGAATGTCAAATTAATGATAACAGAAATAAATAATTCGGGTACAACTACTCCCGCGCTATTCCGCATTTATTAATAAAAGGGGTTGGACACCAGTAACCCGCGACCAGTGTTAAAACCCAAGGCAAAACATGCATCCCAGAACAATAATGCTCTAAACTCATGTTATTCTATTATCTCCATTTTAAAGTATAAAAGTGCTGTATGTTACTAAAAAAAATAATACTTATTAAGGCGAAAATCCCAATCTCCAGTCCTTCCAAGCTCAAACTCAAACTCAAAATTGTTTTTATTCATGTAAGCCAACAAAGCATTTATGAATAGTCAGAATCTACCACCGGTTCGGAATGCTGCTTCCACTGAGAAGATCCGGCAAGAAACTCAATGGTTACTCTTTTCAAAAGACCCAATTGATGTTAAACGTATTATAGTATAATATATAGCAATAAACAGTAATTACCTGCGGCTCGGTGGCGCACTGCCTCGCGGCCTCCACCATGCGCGCCGTGGCGTCGGCCAGCAGCTTGGCCGCCGCCAGCAGCCGCCGCTGCGTCTCCGACGGCTGCTGCTCCGCCTCCGACTGCAGCATACCACACATATACACATATACATGTACTCAGACCACTTCAATGACAATAAAACAATAGGATGTTTGATTGGATATGAATTCGTCAGTACGAATTATGTTTCAGATTATTGCGAAAAAAAATATTCAAAAAGATTTATATATAAAGATTTACGCTTGTAAGGGAAAAGTAGGATCGCGCTCTATCGCAGTTGTACACGCGCTTAAAATTAAAACACCTGTGTATTTAGCGAAAGTTATTTTGAAAATTATTTCACTGCAAGTATTCGTACAAAAAAAATACGAGTCAAATACCCTGATTTTATTTTTACTTTCCTTGTATTCGTAATGAAAAGCACAGTGTTTACCTCGGGTGAAAGACTTATTTTGTCCCTCGATCTTCGATCCTTCGATTTAAATTTCGATCTAAGTTACATTCACCCCTTGTGTAACAATGTACTATTTCAACGAATAGAGAACACTTTTGTTTGTTTGTAGTATGTGTGTGTGTGTGTGTGTGTGTGTGTGTGTGTGCGCGTGTGTACCTTGATGTTGGTGATGAGATGCGCGGTGGCCTGGCCCAGCAGGCGCGCGTGGCGCACCATGTCGGCGGCGTCGGCGGCGCCCGCCACGCGCTCGCTGCACGCCATCACCGACTCCACCGACTGTATATAGTGTGTGTGTGTGCGCGTGTGTACCTTGATGTTGGTGATGAGATGCGCGGTGGCCTGGCCCAGCAGGCGCGCGTGGCGCACCATGTCGGCGGCGTCGGCGGCGCCCGCCACGCGCTCGCTGCACGCCATCACCGACTCCACCGACTGTATATAGTGTGTGTGTGTGCGCGTGTGTACCTTGATGTTGGTGATGAGATGCGCGGTGGCCTGGCCCAGCAGGCGCGCGTGGCGCACCATGTCGGCGGCGTCGGCGGCGCCCGCCACGCGCTCGCTGCACGCCATCACCGACTCCACCGACTGTATATAGTGTGTGTGTGTGCGCGTGTGTACCTTGATGTTGGTGATGAGATGCGCGGTGGCCTGGCCCAGCAGGCGCGCGTGGCGCACCATGTCGGCGGCGTCGGCGGCGCCCGCCACGCGCTCGCTGCACGCCATCACCGACTCCACCGACTGTATATAGTGTGTGTGTGTGCGCGTGTGTACCTTGATGTTGGTGATGAGATGCGCGGTGGCCTGGCCCAGCAGGCGCGCGTGGCGCACCATGTCGGCGGCGTCGGCGGCGCCCGCCACGCGCTCGCTGCACGCCATCACCGACTCCACCGACTGTATATAGTGTGTGTGTGTGCGCGTGTGTACCTTGATGTTGGTGATGAGATGCGCGGTGGCCTGGCCCAGCAGGCGCGCGTGGCGCACCATGTCGGCGGCATCGGCGGCGCCCGCCACGCGCTCGCTGCACGCCATCACCGACTCCACCGACTGTATATAGTGTGTGTGTGTGCGCGTGTGTACCTTGATGTTGGTGATGAGATGCGCGGTGGCCTGGCCCAGCAGGCGCGCGTGGCGCACCATGTCGGCGGCGTCGGCGGCGCCCGCCACGCGCTCGCTGCACGCCATCACCGACTCCACCGACTGTATATAGTGTGTGTGTGTGCGCGTGTGTACCTTGATGTTGGTGATGAGATGCGCGGTGGCCTGGCCCAGCAGGCGCGCGTGGCGCACCATGTCGGCGGCGTCGGCGGCGCCCGCCACGCGCTCGCTGCACGCCATCACCGACTCCACCGACTGTATATAGTGTGTGTGTGTGCGCGTGTGTACCTTGATGTTGGTGATGAGATGCGCGGTGGCCTGGCCCAGCAGGCGCGCGTGGCGCACCATGTCGGCGGCGTCGGCGGCGCCCGCCACGCGCTCGCTGCACGCCATCACCGACTCCACCGACTGTATATAGTGTGTGTGTGTGCGCGTGTGTACCTTGATGTTGGTGATGAGATGCGCGGTGGCCTGGCCCAGCAGGCGCGCGTGGCGCACCATGTCGGCGGCGTCGGCGGCGCCCGCCACGCGCTCGCTGCACGCCATCACCGACTCCACCGACTGCTCCGCCGCGCTCGCCACCCAGCGCCGCTCTGCCATTGACACCAGGTCAGCGATCCACCAGCGATGGACACAGCGCGGCCAAGCACGGCTTGACAAATTGCTACTTCGTATGTATATTCGTATGCTGACTACATTTTTATATGTTCAAGTTCCTTTATCGCATTCTGAATACGTTCGGTCGGGCTCCGCTCGATATGAATCCCACACTGACTTCCCCATGAAGGATAGGGCAGCCGACATAGACAATAACAAAAATTGAAAATTTAGAAAACACCAAAAATTTAAAAAAAAAATACTACAAAAGCGCTGATAATTTTCAAACGCCTGAACCGATTTTCATGAAACATACCTAAGAACACTCCGATCAGAATACCTATCTAACAAAAAAAACAAAATTGAAATCGGTTCATTCGCTTGGACGCTACGATGCCACAGACAGAACAGATACACAAATACACATGTTAAACTTTAAAAAAAACCCTCTTTTTTAGTCAAGGGTTAAAAATAGGACACAGGCCGAAGAGAAATACAGATACCTAGGAGCGGCAGGCACTGACCTTGGTCGCAGTGCGCCAGCAGGCGCTCCAGCTCGTCGGAGACGCGCGCGGCGGCGGCCCCCAGCTGGTGCACGGCGGCGGCGGCGGGCTCGGGCGCCGCGGCCGCCGCCGCCGCCAGCCGCTCCACCGCCGCCGCCACCTGCCGCGCCGCGCTCGCCAGCTGCGAGCGGCACGCCGCGCTCTGCAGCGTCGGCGCCACCACCTGCCACCAGGGACCCCCAACACCATTAGCTTTACACCACAGATCCTAATATCCTACTAATATTATAAATGCGAAAGTTTGTGAGTGTGGATGTATGTATGTATGTATGTATGTATAGTTTATAACCTGGATTAACATATAGGATACTTTTTATCCCGAATACTTTTTATCTTGTATGTTCCCGTGGGACAATTATCGATAATACTGAACAGATTTGGATGAAGATTGGAAACCAGATAGTTCAAAACCTGTATTAAAACATGGGATACTTTTTATCCCGTAAGCTCCCGTGGGACAATTATCGATCCTACTGAACGGATTAGGATTAAATTTGGAACACAGATAGTTCAAAACCTGGATTAAAACATGGATACTTTTTATCCCGTATGCTCCCGTGGGACAATTATCGATCCTACTGAACGGATTTGGATTAAATTTGGAACACAGATAGTTCAAAACCTGGATTAAAACATGGGATACTTTTTATCCCGATAGTATGTTCCCGTGGGACAATTATCGATCCTACTGAACGGATTTGGATGAAATTTGGAAACCAGATAGTTCAAAACCTGTATTAAAACATGGGATACTTTTTATCCCGAATACTTTTTATCCCGTATGCTCCCTTGGGTCAATTATCGATCATACTGAACGGATTTGGATGAAATTTGGAACACAGATAGTTCAAAACCTGGATTAAAAACATGGGATATTTTATATGCCGATAGTATGTTCCCGTGGGACAATTATCGATACTACTGAACGGATTTGTATCAAATTGGGAACACAGATAACTCTTAACCTATAGAATACTTTTTATCCCAATAGTATGTTCCCGTGGGGCAATTATCGAAAACCACGAAGGCGATGCTGTGAGATTTTCGTGTTTTTTATGTGCAAGCCATTATCGCCAAAATAGTGAACCTTAAATACAATAAAAATTGATAATTTATTTTGAACTAACTGGTGGCCGAGTCTTATTACCTACTACGACTTACTATTAGGATGTTATTTAGTAGTAACAAATTAATCCTTAACTCAAAATAAATACTTTTATCACTTCTGGTATTTAAAGTACTGGCCGGACCGATTTTGACGGGACTTTCACTGGTAGCTAGCTTATATTATAAGAAGTAACGTGAGCTACTTTTATTAAAAAAATACTTTCCGTAAACTCTGCGAACTAGACAAATATTTTTTGTTAAATAAAATTTTTGTTAAGTTAAATTCAACGCGGACGAAGTCGCGGGCACAGCTAGTATCTAAATATATATAACTCAAAGGTGACTGACTGACTGACAGTGATCTATCAACGCACAGCCCAAACCACTGGACGGACCGGGCTGAAATTTGGTAGACATGCAGGTAGACATGCAGGTAGACATGCAGGTAGATGTTATGACGTAGGCATCCGCTAAGAAAGGATTTTGATTAATTCTACCCCCAAGGGGATAAAATAGGGGATGAAAAATCCAGAAATTTTTGCTAAGTTAATTTACACGCGGACGAAGTCGCGGGTAGTAGCTAGTAAATTTACATAGATAACGCAAATGTATGTACTTAGCGTGTCCGAAAACCCCGACCAAGCGTCGAGGTTGGTCGCCGTTAACTTGCAGTTCACGCGACTATATACTAGGTGAGACATAAAGGGTATACAAATTTTATTACAACTTAACTTTGTAAATCTAAAACTATCGGCTTTGTGGGAGCGTTGGAGTACTAAAGGTTTTGTAGACTTGTGAAATCTGTCGACAGCTGTATCCCTGTAACATCTTTTGTATTTCAAGTTTCCTCCAAAGCTGATAGTTTTAGATTTACAAAGTTAAGTTGCAAAAAACATAGTATACCCTTTATGTTTCACCTTGTATATAAAAAAACAAGCGGTCCGCCCCGGCTTCGCACGGGTATATTGCGGTTACATTATTCGAGTTTTAGTAAGGATGCCTAATTTTAAAAAATATATATTATAGCCTATGTCACCCGGGGATAGTGTAGCTTCACAACAGTGAAAGAATTTTTCAAATCGGTTCAGTAGTTTCGGAGCCTATTCATTACAATCAAACAAACAAAGTTTTCCTCTTTATAATATTAGTATGATATGAGTATGAGCGTGATAATCACTCGAGATAATCGTAGCGGGCGGAGGGGCATCGGCGGTATCGGTGTCTGTGAATCGGTTTGGATTTCCCGTCACTAATGACGTCACAGGAGGTGTTAGAAATTCGGCACGCTTGGTTTCAATACAAATCGTGATACTTGCGTTATCTATGTAAATCTATATCTGTGCTTTACACCCTTTTAGCGGGCCATTACACCGCGGTTCGGAAATGACCTTTTCGTAATTTGCCCTGGTCTGGGTGACACCGGGATCGTCCCCAGTCCATTGTACGGTACCCACAGTACAGGCGTTGCTTAGTTTGGGACCATGCAGTTGGTGTGTCAGTCTGGCGATATTTATTTTTTATTTGTAAGTCTGAAGCGCGTGTGATGCCCACCTTGGCGCAGGCGACCAGCTGGCTGGTGGCGAGCGCGCAGTTGGTGGCGGCCGCGATGATGGTGTTCTGCAGCGGCTGGTTCTCGCGGCACTCGCCCGCCACGATCTTGGCCTTCAGCACCAGCGCCGCGGTAGTGTTGGCCACCGCCTTCGCCAGCGATAGCAAGATGTCCTACGGAGAAAATAATGGGTTGCGAAAACATACTCATACAATGCAAACTGAAGTTTGAATCGTCGGGTTGAAGTTCGAATTGAAATGGCACGGTGAGAGATGTGGATTCAAATTTTACGCATGATTAGGACGGTACTACATTGCATAATTCAATGTGCTCAGTGAAAATTTTTGATATCATAAAAAATTGCCAGACTTATTTTTAAGAGACGAGCAAGTTTTAGATGAGGGTTATTTTAAACTGCGATATCCAGCGAACTCGACATTGATATACTGGTCATTAAAGAATTTATATCATCGTAAAATTATGTCGCTTAATGTCGTCAGATCCAATTCTTTAGAATACCGCCATCTATTAGTGTCAGAAAAAATATAACGAACATTAGGCGGCGTACGCGCTCAGATTCATCTTATTTTTAACAAGATATCTGCGTAAAAGAGCTGTCGCGGCCGACGTGAGCGTGACACTATGGTAGCGACAGGTCACTGGCCTCGGCGCTGTCTGGCTACGAACTCCTGTTCATAATTAGGTCAATGAACTGGGTCTGTCACTCGCTTCATGTTTGGGACTAGGCCCGTCCCGCCAGACACTCCCACCACTGTTACTTCTGTGAGCCAAGATCTACAAATGGTTCAACGAACACGCCGAGGTTTGACGCTCGACGACTTCCAAGAAAAAGCTAGATCTTTATAATTACAACAGCCCGCCAAACCATAGACTCTTATTGAGTATTATCTATGCCATAGACATAGATTGTATTCGTCGTAACCTACGCTGACAGATATAAATCCCCTGTATCTGTGCCTACGACAAACAGACGATTTTACTTTCTTCGACGGCGTCTGTTGTTTAAAAAATATGACATTTTCATTCTCACTCTAAAATGAAAATCGACTACCATTATATCTTTAGTCGATGATATTGCTAGCAACAGAGTTTGTGGAGACCGGAACGAACGAATAAATTCAGAGTCTATGGAGGAAACAGTTGGTAAACTTCCGTTGTAATACCGACCGCTGGCACAGTTCGGCATAGCCGCATTAACACCGTCACGACACGACATTCTGGGGGGTGGGGGGGTTGTATTAGTTATTTTTGCATCTACATTCACTTTATAGACAGTTAGTCGTAAATAAAACATACGCGTTGTAATGTTAAAGCAAATGTAATCAACAAAAATAACCAATAACCAGTATAGTACGGCAGTGAGGGGCGGCCACAACCAGAGAGTGCAGTGGCGGACAGGGGAACTGAACCAATTCGGAAAATAATCGCTGTTTTGGAGTTTGCGATACTGTTTGACATCTTTTTTTACTGGTAGTGTACTAAAAAGGATGCTGATGGAAGTTCCAAATGCTTGGTTTGTAAAGTGCACGAAACTAATGAAGTGTATAGTAGTACTAGTGATTTCAGGGAGCTACAAAATCATCTACGCGTAAATATGTTATGAAATCTGTGTCTGTAATGAATTCAATTAGAGTTTTATTTTTAGTGCTATTATCAGGAGATATTTGTAGTTCAGTTTCCCTGCCCTCATTTATACTTAAATTAATAAAATAATCATAGTATCTTACAGTGTAGGCGGGCATCGAGTCAAATGTTAGAAAATGTATCACAATGTATAGTTTATCAATTATAATGGTAATTAACTCACCTCGGTCGAGACTCGACGCCCGCCTATCATAAAATAACATAACACAAACTAATGGCAAGTGTGATTGTACTTTGTGATGGCAAAATAGTCTGTATCCCCATGTACATAACTATACTTTTGAACTGTATATACATATGCAATAAGGATCGTTTTGTGCATGGGATTTTAAATATGAATACAACAGATATAATATACACTGTCGATTAGTTATATTTGGTAAAACGCTGTTAATACAGGGACGTAGTATCGTTTTTCGGCCATAAACTTTTTGCTGTCTATGAATGATGGGCAAACATCATTATAATATATAATGTTACTAATCGACAATATACATATTAGATAACAAAAAAACAATAACAAAATATGTATAATATTTAGTACAAAAATAATCCTGAACCCGATAACTAAAATTTTAAAAGAAATATGTCAAAAATTTTACAAAAAAAAAAAAAACACAAAGGGTCGTTTACACAATATTAATGAGTAGTTAACTTTCAGTTAATAGCAAGTTAATATTGAGGCGAACCTTCAGCTGCCAATCAACCTTAATGCTTATATTGATTGAAACAAAAATTAAGGACTAGATTAGAAAGCATTAAGATTATTTGTTAACAAAAAGAAATAAATTAACGAACACAATTTATATATTAACAGATAATGATTATGGATATAATAACTCGCTTGTCTTAGCTATGGTTAAAATGTTGTTTTTTAGATTACTAGCAATTTAAGCTGAGAAGAGCTCGGGCCTCAGATTGAAATGCAAACGGATGACAGAAAGTCACATATAGATTTCGATATTTTAACAGAGGTTAGTAAGCAGCGAGTTCGTACAATATCCATAAACAAATGGCACCAATCCAATTTCACCACAGTCTACATCATAGACAAAAATGATAACTACTAACATCCTAGTTAGTGTTTATTTTCAACTCTAATCGACACATCTAGCTGCTTTAATAATTTGATTAGTAGACTTTAGACAAGATTAAACCAAACTAACGATTAGTTAGTGATTGTTAAACTTTTGGTGAAATCGAACGCTCGAATGTATGATCCATAATTTAAAAGCCAATCTAGGAACATGATTAAGCGCGTGCACATGTGCCGAGCAATGATGTTACATCTACGGGGTCAGACATTAACTTTATTGCTCGGGTTGTAATGCTCGGTACATTAGGACGCGCCTAATCTGTATACCGCTTACATGAGAGAGGGATAGAGAGTGTGATACAGAGAGAGAGAGAGAGAGAGAGAGAACGAGAATGATAACAAAAATGAGAAGGTAACCTAGTTTTTATTTTTCGTTGTTTGAAAAAGGGGAAATCACTCTTCATTAATATTTACAAGACCGTATGATCTTGGAAATTGTGTTATTTAAATATTTCAAATGGAAAACATGGATCATACGCGAATATAGCCGTGCCAAATAATAACTTACGCACTAATCAAACGTGGTAACGCAGTCTTTTTCCTTTCACTCGTGTCTTTATAATTTAGTTTTAAATACATTCACATCTTGGTACCAACTACAACCGAACTTAGGAACTTGGGACAATGCACAGTAAAATATAATATATGATTGATTAAATAGAGATTCGTTTTGTGTAAATAATATTGGTGCAGTTTTTGAAAAATTAACTGTGATGAAATATGAATTCCTCTCGCCTTGATCTTTACCCAATAAAGACTGATAAATAATGATACCTAGACTTAATTGTGTGACTCGAAATTTAGTGACTAATCCCTACAATAGAATCTAAATTTCCGCTACTTTAATAAGACCAATGCTCAACAGAAATATATCTTTTACTGTTAGTTTTAACGACAAAATAATGTATCTGAACCAAGTAAAAATACATCGAATGTATGCATGACAGTAATGCATAGAAAATAACTTGAAAGTATATCCATATGAAAAAGAAAATGCACATATTCATAGTTTCATAGAACAAAAGTTCATAAATATAAAAACGAGTCTAGTACTAAGTACCTGTGATGTCAGACATTTGTAAATATATTGAGATTGTTTTACAGACTACTCTAGTAACCTCTCGAACAGAGAACGATATAGCAAGGTAGGCTGCCATCAATAGGGCACATTTTTGGATTGGCGACCGTTTTCTTGTGTAATCGTAATAATATAAAAATACCCATTCAGTTTAAAACTAGATACTTCAAATAAGAGCTAATTAATGTGAACCCATAACCCAAAAAAGGCAAAAAAAATAGCTAATGTAGCCATAAGTACTAATATCGAATGCGACTCTGGGGCAAACTCAGATTTTTCCCATTAGCCACTTCAACTTAGCTGGGCCCACTTCAGTAGTTTAATGTCGGAGCATCTCGGTCATGAGAGCCGACCCTCTAACCACTACTTTTGACGCTTCAATCCAAAATTACATCTCAAGAGCGCACTCGCGTCTTCTCTCAGAGTTGGCCTAATACTTGTAAAATTGGTATAGTAAAGGAACGAATAATTTGATAATTAGAAAAGTTATCAGTTCAGACATTTTACTTGTATATTTTACCGATTTTTAATCGATTGTCAAATCTACACGTCCCTACAACATTTCAAAGCAACCGCTTTCCGTACCATTGACCGCTTCGCAAGTGTCGCTAGGCATTACGCACTGTACCAACAGCGCAATGAACACAAATAATATCGACAACAAACAAAGTATATTCAGCCAGTTATCTCTCCATATCTGTTTTAACTCGATTTCGAGGCAGACGCATTGCACACAACACTTATCATCGGTTCGCGGGCATTTTCGCTTACAGAACTGACAAAAGCCTTTGACCTGTGTACCTCCGGTCGCTTTAAACGTTGGATTATACACTATTCGTATTTCAGTTTTGCCTTTCTGTGGTACACTATTATTTAATACGTCTGTATGTCTGTCCCGGGACTCAGTGGTGTAATATTTCTCGCTCTTCTTGACGAAATTCTCGAAGCCGTCTCGTCTTAATTTAGATATCTCGTTTTTAGTGAAACTCGCGTCGGCCGATTGCATAAACGTTTCAGTGGTCGTAAGCACTCTGTTGTATCGCTCCGGGTTGAACAACTTCATGTTCAGAGACCCGGACACCCGGACGTCCGGCCCGGACTTCGTGACGTCATTGACTATACTGTGGCACTCGATTTTTTTGGAGTATCGATTGAATTTGTCATTGATGTCGTTCTTATCGATATTATCGGATAAGAAGAAACGTTCCCTGAGTATATCGTTTTTAGTACGTCTATCCAAATTTTTATTGGCTTCATGATTTAAGTTAGACTTATCGATATTTAAATTTGATTTATCGGGACCTAAATCGTATTGTGATTTATCATCTAATTGAGACTTATTTACGGTTGAGTTATTTAAATCGTCAGTTAAATTAGATTTGTCGGTATCTAAGTTGGAATACAAACTCGATTGAGATTTTTTAAGACCAGAATTACTGTCATCACTCATTTGAGACTTAAAGTTAACATTAACATAATCATGATTTGCAAAATCCTTTTTGAAATTAAATATCTTATCAGAAATCGTTTTCGGGTACAGCTTGGGGTTGTTATCATCCAAATAACCCTCGCAGTTTTGTACAATACTCTCGAAATCATGATCTTTCTTCTTGAATATCATGTTACAGTAATCGATACTTCTGTAATAATCGCTATCAGACTCCTCTTGGATCACGTCCAGCGCCCCCCAGACGCGGCTTGTATCCACATCCTCATAAATCCCCTCATCATCGACCTTCACACTCCCGTTACCGACATGAACCGTTTCAAAATCTGAATCGTAATTATCTTTATCTTTACCGAAGAATACTTTATAGAAGTTGTCGTAGCAATAGTTCAGTTTGCGGTAGAGATAGGACTTTTTGTTGTGACGGCAGTCCGCGTGCGGGGGCCCGGCGCCGCGCGTTACCTGGGTCTGCTTGTCCTCCTGGCTCTCTTCGCCGATGGTGTGCAGCACCGTGGTGGACGCCTCGCCCACCCGCGACGCCGCGTTCAGGAGGTTCTGCCGCGGCTGGAAGATTATGTTTATTGTAGTTTAATATTTAACAAGTATAACACCACGCCTGGTTTCCCAGAAATGGTAAGCAACAGTGCATTCATAATAATAATAGATATCGCCAGACGAACACACCAACTGTATGGTCCCAAACTAAGCAACTATTGTGCTATGGGTACTGTACAATGGGCTGGGGGCGACCCCAGTGACACTCAGACCAGGGCCATTTCCAAAATTCGCCCCAGCGGGAATCGAATCCATAACCACTATGTGCAGTGAGCCGAGTGACCTACGTTCGAACCACTGCGCCAAGCGGTCGTCCAAGCATTACAGAGGCGGCGGCTTATTCACAAACTAAAAAATTATGTGTTGTACCAAAATTTGTGGACGAGAACTCCGACGTCATATATTTTAAAATTGTCCGAACTTATTAATGCAATAACTTCAAAACTGCTTGATCAAATTGGATGAAACATAAAACATTGTCTATCTAGTCATAAAACCTCAATGTTGCAAGTTCTCAAACGATTTCAGGAGCCATCGACATACACATCTAATGGGTAATATGGCAGGCCCTCACCTCCTTGGCCTCGGGCTCGGCGGCCTTGAGCAGGTCGCTGAAGGCGCTGCACAGCTTGCGCGTGGCGTCCAGCAGCGAGTCCCCGTGGCCGGCGTCGTCCATCAGCGCCGCGATCATGCGCACGCCCTTCGTCATCTCCGGCAGGTTGGACGTGATGGTGGTGATGGCGGCGCCCACCGCCGTGTGGTCCACCTCCTCCGTCGACCCTGGGGGATGTGGGTTGTAGAACAAGTGTACGACCTGCCTGGGCCCTAACCACGCTGGCTACTCAAATCGTAATAGAAAAGCAAAAGCTAGCGATCGCGTTTCAAACGCTCTGCTTTAGACGTTTTGCTGACACCAAATCGTGAAGCTCGTGCCTGCAAAACGTCAAAAGCGGAGCGTTTGAAACGTAATCGTGCGATTTGAGTAGCTAGCGTGGTTAGGGCCCTGATGTTAAGCAACTAACGTAGTAGATGCTTGCAATAGAAAGTAAGGGGAAGGGATCTGGGGTGTATTTTGGCTCTCGCTCATCTCTACGCCGACCCAGCCTGTGTATGGGCCACAGATATAGATTTACATAGATAACGCAAATATATGTACTTAGCGTGTCCGAAAACCCCGACCAAGCGTCGAGGTTGGTCGCCGATAACTTACAGTCCTCGCGACTACAGATATAAAAATATGAGTATGAGCGAGATAATCACTCGAGGGAATCGTAGCGGGCGGAGGGGCATCGGCAGCATCGGTGTCTTTGAATCGGTGTGGATTTCCCGCCATCTGTGACGTCACAGTAGGTGTTAAAAATCCGGCACGCTTGGTTTCAATAAAAATCGTGATTCTTGCGTTATGTATGTAAATCTATATCTGTGGTATGGGCTGTAGTCAATTGGTTCACTCACTCAAAAAACATGAAAACGGGCCCAAACGGGGAATGCCCTCGTGTTGGGACCGGTTCAAATGTGAAGCAAGCACGTACCTGAGGTGAGCGTGACGACCTGCGCGGTGGCGGCGTTCATGGCGGCGATCTGTGACGTCACCACCTGCTTGTTGGTGTCCATCGTCACCTGCTTCCACTTCACCGACGCCGCGTCCTGCCCCAGCGCCGGCAGCGACGCCTGCCGTCAACAGAATACAACTTTACTAACAGTTCAAATATCTATCGATCATTCCTATAAATATGAGTTAATTGTAAAAACCTTACACGACTTTTTAACTAAGAAAATATCGTGCAAATTTTGATTTTGATATAATTATTACAAGACTTCGTGAAGCCGTGGACACCCTAGCTAGTAGAAAGTGACACAGTCGCACTAGAAGTCTCTCATTCGACTCAGTTTTTGTGCAACAGTGACCCCTCTGGTTCAGTATAAAGCTTGTTGTCTACAACAGTGTGGCACCGACCCTGCTGAGCCCCTCCTCGGTGTGCTTGATGACCTCGCGGCCGCTGGTGATGGTGGACAGCAGCGCGCGCTGCGGCTCCGACAGCACGGCCGTCACGCGGCTCTGCTGCACCTGCGTCGCCTGCGCACGCGCACAACACACTCTCAATACACATCAACACTGTTGGTTCTACTCCACACGAGGGGAGGCAACACACACATTTGAATAATGGTATTTTGGTACAATATAATACGGACGTATTACCTATAACATTTAATGAGACTTTCTGAACGGTGAAAGCAAGTTTCGTGAGGAAACCTCTATGTTTTGAGTTTAGTATTTTAACTCAAAAGATGTGCGACGACCAAAAATCGAGTTAATATCACCTTTTAAAAGAGCAGGTTTCCATACCATACTAAGCTACTTGTTCAGGAATAATCGTTGGAGCAGGATATTAAATATAAGTAAACGGTGTTTATTATTAATCACAACATGTATATATACCTACACAACCCATTTCGATGACTGTGAGTTATCCAATAAAAGAAGCATGTAACAAACACAAATACAGTTTAGATCAATCATTTTATATAACGTTATATTCTAACGTATATAAAAATGAATGCATTTCATATTTTAAAATAATATCCACTGCTTATATTTCCAAGTTTGCTCTCAGACTTGAGATTGATTTCTTAATACCGCCCTAGGTCCTAAACTGGCTGATAATATCTAACACTTAATTTTAAATATAATATATAGGTGTCTACAAGGTGTTTCAAAAGTCCGAAATATTGTTTAATTAAAGTACATAATATGGTAGCTGATAGTAGATCATTATTGTCACAACTTTTTTGTTGCAGCCTCAGTACACATCCAATGACATAGAAAACACATTTAGGAGTAGACACCACTAATTCCCAAGAAATACTTTTTAAAATATTCTGTTTTCAAATGTTTAGTTTTTTATTACGGTTTTGCCTCAATTTTTATAACAGATTTTCGAAACACCCTGGACAATAAGAGGCGGTGTAAATATAAAGCTGTGTATACTGACGGAGGGCGGCGCGTGGCCGGTGATGGCCTGGCCCGAGACCGTGGTCTGCTGCGCGCCCGTCATGTGCCCCACGGCGAACGGCTTGGCGCCTGCGCCACCCGGAAACCAACGCGCTCTACACTCTCGCCGACCGCAACACTAACGATCTTGAGATCGCTTTTCATATGCCATTTCATTGACGACCCCTTGGCGCAGTGCTTTGATCGCAGGATCACTGCACCGGGAGGTTGCGGGTTCGAAACCCGCCGAGGCATATTTCGGAAATTGTCATTACGTAATTTGCCCAGATCTGGTATCACTTGGACCGCCCCCAGTCTATTGGACGGTACCCATAGTACAACCATACAGTTGGTGTGTCAGTCTGGCGATATTTATTTACTTATTTGGCCACTTTCAAGATAGCTGTCAGACTTGAAATCGATTAATATAATCATTAATGTGCCGCTCTTAAGTTGATTACGAGGGCGTTGCAATGGGCTAACAAAATTGGGCTAACATGGCGGCTCGGGTATTGCGATCAGCGAGTATTAAAAGTAACAGTGCACAGGCAAAAAATATTGCAAATCAAACAGAAGATAAATAGTGTACAGGAAAAAAAAACTGTGACGTTCCCGCCTGTGGCGAACAGCGTCAAAATAAATAATTGATTCCACCGTTGTGTGACACTGGAGATGTATTAAAAATCTATGTACCACGACCAACGAGAAGCGATACTTAATGCACAATTTGATGAGTGTGTTTATATATCATATAGTTGTCGTTACCTTCAGCGCCGGGGCGGTGTACGGCGGGCTTCGCGACCGACTCCGTGTTGACCTTGCCCGACTTGTACGTGTCGTGCTGGATGATGTTGGCCCTGAACACAACCAGCCGCTTACACACACCACACTCCACACTCCGCGAGGGGGAAGGCAAAGATGCCCAAAATTTCACGGATGGTATTTTGATCCCGATACAATAGGGGGTATAGTCATTATACCCAAACAAACATTATACGAAACAGAACATTCAAATTGTTCGTTCTGTTTCCGCCTTACAAATTATATTTACATTTCTTTCTTCAGTCTACAACCGGATCGGAATGCGACCTGGACTGAGATGATCCCGTAAGAAACTCAACAGGCTTGTTTTTATAATAATAAATAATAATGTAGCCCTTTTTAACATCACACTCCTGGGCACGGGCCTCCTCTCACTACGAAAGGAATTCAGGCGTAATCTACCACGCTAGCCCAGTGCGGGTTGGCAGACATAACATGCCTTTCGAAAATTGTTTACATTTTCTAAGATATGCAGGTTTCCTTACGATATTTTCTTTTACTCTAAGCGAGTGATAATCTTATTGGAAGAATGATTCGCACATAGATTTCGAAGAACCAATAGGTGCGAGCTGGGGTTCAAACTTCGGGACCTTGTGCACGAAAGACGCATGCTTAACCAATCGGCTATCACTGTTGCTATTTTTGTTTTTTTAATAGATGTTGAGCGCATTCCCCTCAATACCAGAATAAACCGATAGTAGTCGGTGCAGTGGCGACTCACTTGGAGGGCGAGACGGAGTCCTCGAGCATGGCGGAGCCCTCGTCGCCCTCGATGCCGAGGTGGTCCTTGGCGCGCTGCTTGCGCACGATGATGTCGATGTAGCCGGCGATCACCTGCAGGATCTGCTCCGCCTCCGTCGTCTGCACCGAGTAGTACTGGTCGCTGCGACACACCACACCGTCAGCTCACCATACACTACGCATTGCGGTGGCAGAGCCAGCAGCAACTGTACAACCCTCTCACAAGAGATCAGTACGAGGAACGAGAACCCTCTTCCTGTCCCTCTGTTCCAATAGCTTTCAGGTCAGCAACGTGCAAGTCATTACAAAGGCATTCCTTTGGCATTGTAATTGCTTAACATGAGACGGGTCGTGCATACAACTTTGTTATACAGGTTGAAACAGAAAGGGTATACGTTTTTTTTCAAAACTTAACTTTGTAATTCTAAAACTATCAGCTTTGGAGGAAACTTGAAAAACAAAAGGAGTTACAGGGATACAGCTGTTGAAAGATTTCATAAGTCTACAAAACCTTTAGTACTCCAACTGTCCCACAAAGCCGAAAGTTTTCGATTTACAAAGTAAATCTGCAAAAAAATTTGTATACCCTTTCTGTTTGACCTAGTAGAAGCAGGGGTACCTGTAGTCGCCGAAGTCGAGCGTGAAGGTGTTGGGGCTGGCGCACCAGCGCCGCACGGTGGTGAGCGGCCAGGTCTGCAGGATCTCCTTGGTCTTCTCGTCCAGCCGCAGCACCGACTCCTTGGTCACGCCCAGCAGCCGCGGCACCAGCTTGTTCTTGCCTTTCATCTTCTCCTGAACAACCGATCCAAAATCATCAGCTATATTATCGCCAGACTAAAAACATTTGAGTCTAGGAGAATGTACTTGGTGAAATGCCAGTGGCACGCGGTGCAGGAAAAATTACGAAAAATCTATTTCCAAAATTAGTCCGGCAGGGAATCGAATCCGCAACAATCCTTACTAATGTTATAAATGCGAAAGTAACTCGTGTCTGTCTGTCGCGCTTTCACGCCAAAACTACTGAACCGATATAAATGAAATTTGGTACACAGATAGTCTAGAGCCTGAGAACGGACATACGCTACTTTTGAATGCGAAAAAAGGGTTGTAAAGGGTTGAAAGGGGGGGATGAAAAGTTGTATGGAAATATCGTCATTTTTAGAGCTAGAAACTTGAGCTTTATAGGCTGTTGATTCGATATAAATAAATATGACATTCAACGTTTGTAAAAGTTTTACCCTCAAGGGTGTAAAATAACAATAGGGGACACTATACCACGCGGACGAAGTCGCGGACACAGCCAGTAATTTTTTTTTTCAAAAAGTCGTAAAAATCATAACGGAACAACACTCGACCAATTGGACGTAGTTTAGCAAAATTGAACCAACCCACACGCACTGCTGTAGACCAAAACCAACCTTGTGTAAGTGGTTCTAGGTTGGTTTCAGTTTGCAGAAGTTTTTGTTGGTTGGTT
Source organism: Notodonta ziczac (assembly GCA_918843915.1). Classification (NCBI taxonomy): domain Eukaryota; kingdom Metazoa; phylum Arthropoda; class Insecta; order Lepidoptera; family Notodontidae; genus Notodonta; species Notodonta ziczac. The sequence goes on along the minus strand of OU974065.1, from coordinate 347,809 downwards.
CCATTTTGCAAATCTACGTTCAATTAGAAAAAAGTGTCGACCGGTTCGTACCTTGACCAGGAAGAAGGCGACGCCGTAAGTCTTGAGGTCCCTGGCGCTCTTGGTGTACAGCACCTTGGCGTCCAGCTCGCTGAGCCCGGCGTGCTTCTTGTGCTCCTTGAACACCTTCTTCTCCACGCCCTTTACCTTCACGTACGACGCCGGCAGGAACTCCTTCAGGCTGGCGGAGGGAGGCTTTTATAAATAGTAGAAAGTAAATACTAGTTTCTGCCCGCGACTTCGACCGCGAAGACTTAAGTAAAGTATCCTATGTGTTAATCCAGGTTATAAACTATCTGTGTTCCAAATTTCATCCAAATCCGTTCAGTAGTTTTTGCGTGAAAGAGTAACAATCCACACTCACAAACATTCGCATTTATAATATTAGTAGGGTATCGCCAAGCACCAACTGCACGGGACCAGTCCCAGCCACGCTTGTAAGGTACCGTATACCGAATCAGTAGATATATACGAGCGCTTGGCGCAGTGGTTCGAGCGTAGGCCGCTCGGCTCACTGCATAGGGTGGTTGCGGGTTCGATTCTCGCCGGAGCAAATTTCAGAAATGACCTTTTACAATTTGCCCAGGTCAGGGCATCACTGGGATCGCCCCCAGCCCATTTTACGCTACCCATAGTATAAGCGTTGCTTAGTTTGGGATTATACAGTTGGTGTGTTCGTCTGGCGATATTTATTTATTTTCTTTATATATACTCACTCTAGAAATCCGGTGGTGTGTTTGTCCTCCCGGTGATCGCCGAATTGTATCTGACACTGGATGCCGGCGAACTCGCATGCTGCAACCAAATCCGCACATTATCTACGGGTTTTTCTATACGAGTATATTATAGTTAGTTTAACGGCCCTGAGTACAAGTCCTTTTGAGTACATTATCGACTGTTGACGAAACGCTTCCCAAATCTTGTCTTATACTTTAACCCACAAATTTACAGGAATTTTAGTCCTGTAAAGCTTAACAGGAGGACCAATAACGCCCATACACAAGCTTGACTTAAGGAACGGAATCAATCTTCTCAACCAAACCGCTTGGCGCAGTGGTTCGGTGGCGGGTTAGATGCCCCTCAGGGTAAATTTCTGAAATGGCGTTTTCGTAATTTTCCCTGGTCTGGGTGTCACTGGGATCGCCCCCAGTCCATTGTACTGTACCCACAAGCGTTGCTTAGTTTGGGAGCATACATTTGATGTGTTCGTCTGGCGATTTTTATTTATTTAAATAGAGGGAAGTCATATCCTGCGTTCTCCGAGGGTAGATCAGGCGAGGCGGGGTGGGGCAGTGTGTGTGTGTGTGTGTGTGTGGGGGGTCACTGACCCTTGTCCTGGGTGACGGGGTGCGTGCCGTCGAGGATGGCGTCGCGCGCCTGCACGTACAGTAGGTTGAGCTGCACGGGGTCGCGCGAGTCCACGTTCCGGTCCGAGAAGAACAGCTTGCGCCGCAGCAGCAGAGTCTCCGCCACGTCGATGCCCTGCTCGCGCAGAGTCTTCGCCGGCTCCACCCAGTTCACTGGACAACACAAGAAAACATGAAGTATTCAAGATTCTTGATTATCAAGGAAAATGGATAGAGTTGGAAAATTATCTATTTTCCACTAGCTGTGCCCGCGACTTCGTCTGTGTAGAATTTAAATTGTTAAGTTAAAATCTACACAAAATCGGTCCAGCAGTTTCGGAGTTTACCCCGAACAAACATACATACAGACAGACAGACAAATAGACATTTTTTTGTTGTAAGTTCCGTATGTATCATAAGGATTTAGTGAAAAGGTGTTATTTTGATATTACAAACAGACACTCCAATTTTATATATAACTAGCTGACCCAACAGACATTGACCTGTCTTTTAGGGGCATGAAAATAGATAGTAGCCGATTCTCAGACCTACTTTATGTATAATACTATAGTTGTGCCCGCGACTTCGTCCGCGTGGTATTAATTGACAAAGTTTCATACAAACTGTCATCCCTATTTTATCCCCTTGGGGGTAGAATTAATCAAAATCCTTTCTTAGCGGATGCCTACGTCGTAACATCTGCCTGCATGCCAAATTTCAGCACGATCCGTTCAGTGGTGTGGGCTGTGCGTTGATAGATCACTATGTCAGTCAGTCAGTCACCTTGAGTTATATATATTTAGATGTATAGATTTCCTTCTATTTATTTATTGGGAGATCGAATTCAGAAGTTGTAAATGCAGAGAAGTAAGTGGTGGTGGTGGGGGCGGTGTTGAGCAAGCAATACCTTCGTCGTCGGTGCGCAGCTTCTTCCGCAGCTGCTCCATCTTGGCGTCGCGCTCCTTCTCCTGGTGCTTGCGCTTCAGTGTGAGCGTGCCGTAATTGGGCTTCTCGCACGGGTCCGGCTCGTCCTTTTGATCTTCGCGGACCTGCGAACGATAGCTCAATGTTCAGTTAATAAATCCTACTAATATTATAAATGCGAAAGTTTGTAAGTATGGATGTATGTTTGTTACTCTTTCACGCATAAACTACTGAACGGTTTGGATGACATTTGGATTACAGATAGTTTATAACCTGGATTAACACAGAATACTTTACTTAAGTCTACGCGGACGAAGTCGCGGGAAGAAACTAGTCAATATATATATCTATTTTTTATATCTTTTATAATATACCGTGCCAGATAGGCCTCACTTGGTCACAATATCTAGAGCAGCGCGCCACCAGAAGGCTACTCCAATCAGTCAAGTATTACTCTTATTGCAGAGTACCGAGAGTAGCTTTTTTTTGTGCCTGCAGTTTGTCTCTTTGGTACTAATATCTATTTATGAAACAATTTCAGAGTCAAAGTCAAAGAGTTTATTTTGTTTTGGCCTACGGGGAACTTACAAATTGTATTTTTACTTATTTTTCCTAAATCTACAACCGGATCAGAACGCGCTTGTCTTTAACGTTTTGTAATATTTTATAGATGATAGCCTTTAAATTGGGGAGGAAAAGTGTGGAGGGGGATTAATGTAAGTTGCCACCATTATGTGTGGTATCATTGGATGGGCAACGTAATGTTGGAAGTGTACTCACCAGGCCATACTCGTCGTAGTTGGTGATGCCGATCTTGGTGCATATCACCACCATCAGGTTGGCCACTATCTGGCTGTCGTCCACCAGCAGGGTCTTCACGGTGCCTGCAGACAACGCCACACATCAAATTCAAATAATTTTATTTCAAATAGGCCAGATTAACTGGCACTTTTAAAAAGTCAAGAGCTAGATGCATGTTCCAAAACAAAATCCTATGGAGAAGAACATGCAAGAAACTCCATGGATACATTTTTTCTTTTCGTTTCTCATCGTGAAGCAATCGCCAGACGATCACACGTACAGTATGGTCCCATACCAAGCAATGGTACCATGTACTATGTGGTACTGGTATCCCAATGACATACAGGTTAAGTCCACATTCACACGGCATAGATAGATTTTTTTTATTCGTCAGGACTTTAACTGTATACTATGATTTTTTAAAGAAGCACGCTTTGATCATATCAACCTCGTGTACTATAGTTTCAAATTGCACCCTATTTCTCACACCATAAAGTCGTAAGCTCACCGTCAAGCATCCTGACTCGCAGATTCCTGGTCTTCTTGTTATACTCCAGTATGTCGCCGTTCCTCAGCATGTAGTAGTCCAAGCTTCTGGACGCTTCGAGCCATATGCCCTTCTTGTGGTCCTCTTCTGACGCGAGGAATAGTCCGTATTCTTTTGCTGTTGGAGGGAGATAGGGATTATTCACTACTGTTTTTCTGTATAAAATATGTCAAACTCACTTTGGGTGTAAAACTACTGCTAACTATTGTGTTTAATATGACATTACGACATTATTTGACCACCACTTAGCGCAGTGGTTCGAGCATAGGTCGCTCGGCTTACTACACGGGGTGGTTTCGGGTTCGATTCCCATTAGGGTAAATTTCGGAAATGGCCTTATTGTAATTTGCTCCGGTCTGGGTGTCACTGGGATCGCCCCCGGTCCATTGTAAGGTACCTATTTTACAAGCGTTGCTTAGTTAGGGACCATACAGTTGGTGAGTTCGTCTGATGATATTCAATTAGTATTATGTTGACTATAGCAAAGTAATACAATTCAATTTGCAATGGTAAATTACATTAACAATTGCAAATATATGATATGTTTCGTGTCATTAAATTCGAGAGCTCCATGCCTATAATACCTCTATGATTGTACTTTTGATATTGCTGATGCTGTCTCACCCCCATGTGTGTCGTGGTGAGAAGTAAGTGTGTGTACTCACGGTCTCCGGCGGTGGTCTCCATCTTCTCTCTGATGACGCGGCAGGCGTCGTACACCGTGGTGGAGGGCTCGAACTGGATCGTCTTCACCACCTGGCCACCGTCCATCGAGATCTTCAGCGACAGCGCCGCCATCTTGCTTAGCGAACGCGCTCTGGACAAATAACACCATTTGCATATTCACAACCTTTGGTCTGCTTCCAGCGGTAGGCATCTTCCGATGGATGATTTGAATTGGAAATTCAAAACAAATTTAAATGATTTGGGAGAAGGAATGATCCACCCTCGGCTTGTTAACCAAGTTGATCCATGGTAGAAGAAGGCAACTAGACCAAAAATAATCTTAGCTATAATAGCACTTGACGCCGATCTCCTGTGAGAGGCAGGTCCTACCCTGACCAATCCAGCTTAAATATGAGCTGGCTCTACCATCGATAAAATATGTGACTTAATGTGTCTACTAGAGATGCCACGAATACTGATTTGGCCGAATACCGAATATTCGACTACGTACTTGGCCGAAGCACCTAATATTCGGCGGCCGAATGTTCGGCAAAGTGGTGGTAAAAAAAACCTTACAAGTGGTGGCCAGCAAACGCAAAAGTGTATCCAATTCTGACAAAATTTGGTAACATTTATCTATCGTCTCCTGGCAGTAGTGTATATAGTGAGAGACTATTCTCAGAAGCCGATATTATTTATGAAGAAAAGCGCAATCCACAAATGCTAGAAAAATTGTTTTCATTCATCATAACTTACCTTTGATAGATTTTAAGTACTGAAGTATTATTTTATGTATGAAAATTAACCATTTGTGATTGAAATAATAATACCGAATATTTAAAATTGTTGCCGAAGAGGCCGAATACCGCATAATAGCCGAATATTCGTGGCATCTCTAGTGTCTACTATACTCTTAGCCCACGTGTGTGTACCTGTGTATAGTAGCAGTGGTGAGGGGTCTCTCCTCGAGGTCCAAGGAGCACGCGCTGCCCCTCCTCTGCCGCGGCGGCTCCTGGCTGAACGAGCGGTTCCGCGGACGGGATTGGAACGAACCCTGATCACAGAACATGACCGATTACAACAAGACACTTATATATATGTCTACATCACGGTCAACGAGAAACGATACGACATGGCAATAATGTTAGAGTTCAAGTCACTCACATTTGGGCGGCCATTTTATAAATTCTTGGCTCATTCTATGTCGGAAACCGTAATGTTCATCACCCACCCATCAATTAAGGCAAATCTTTGAAAGAAAGTAATATAATAAAATAATCTAGTCATTTTCGTATCCCTTCTCGTAGCCTGTGGCATAGTCAATTATATAACTACTTTATGTTGACAAAACAACCAATACCGTTGGCAATGATCAAGAAATGATCGATGGCGGATTGGAGTTGGAGAGTAGGATACTCACAGGCCTCGGCGCGGTCAGCCGTCGCCAGTTGTCGTGGAGTGCGTGCTCGACGCGCTCGCGCAGGCTGCGTCACGCGGCCCCCGGTGCTTGCGGTGAGAACAGATCAGTTGGTACCTGCACGACAACCAGAGAGGTCGTGGTTAATGTTGAATAAGTAGCCGAATTACTTTTTATTAAATAAATTAAATCCTAAAGTAAGCAACGCATGTGCTTTGGATACCGGACAACGACCGGGGGCGTTCCAACTCACAAACACCCCAGGAAGAATTATTAAAATAATTACTTTTATACAGTAAATCCAGCTCAAACTGAAAGCTCACATCCTCCGCTGTTAAATCACAAATATGTTTTTCGCTTCAAAACATAAATCGGTCATCGGCAGCGCGCTATAACGTACACCATAACATCGGCGCCGGCGCACATGGCGCGCGCGCCATCACCTGTGCCGTAGTATTAATAGATCCGTATTTATAACCGGGGTTAATGACGGGACGAGAATTGTCGGAGAGGGATGGAGAAGACAATACTCCATTATTTTTAAGGAAACCTTCTATCGAGATCAGCGGGTTAGTAAAAATGAGTGAGCGTTAATGGCAACTCAAAAAAAACGAATTTAGAACCGTTTCATTCAGCGCCATTAGAAATTCGTAATCGTATCGCCGTTAGAAAACATGCTGTCACTTTTATACTATTTATGAAAATCCGTCGTGTAAGCAGAACGACAGATGGTATGCATCTGTTTTGCTTACAATTAATAACTGTCATCTATGTCACAAAAGAATCTCGGTTGGACACCTCACATGTTTTAATTGAATAAATAACATCCTGATATAATTAGAAGACATGTGGTTTTTGTCTTCTGGCATACACTAGACAATAAGAAAGGATATATCCTACTAATATTATAAATGTGAAAGTTTGTGAGTGTGGATGTATGTATGTTTGTTACTCCTTCACGCAAAAACTACTGAACGGATTTGGATGAAATTTGGAACACAGATAGTTTATAACCGGGATTAACATATGGGGTACTTTTTATCCCGATAATCCCGAAATTTTTGTTACGTTAAATACTACGCGGACGTAGTCGGGGGGCACAGCTAGTAAATAATATTTAAAAAGCTTCGTTATTTCGCTCCCAAGCTAAAAGCATTTGCTTAGTTTGGCATCCACGGTAATACGTCCATATTAGTGTGATTTAGTTACTCAATATACCCCTTGGACCTACTATTTCAATTGTTTACGTGTAACTATTGTTTTATAATAAATTTATTCTTATTCTTTTTTATTTTTTTAACTCTTCTTTATTTGTAAGTGAGTTACTCAGGTTAGATGATCTCGTCTGAATCTATAGCCAGTAGTATCTCTATCGATAATCGATAGTGTCTGTACTACTGATCCTATATTGGGAAGTTGCAATAACAAGGGGTTAGCAGAAATAGCGAAGTGGTCGCACGCTTTGGAACACAAGGTGTGTAGATTCAAACCACGGCTAATACTCTAGAATTTTTGGATTTCATTTTTTAAATGTAATATTCAGTAAAGTTAAGGAAAATAATCATAGCAGTACGATGACAGTAGTCCTATTACATTGAGACTAAAATAACATAACTGTGAATCTAATATTCAACTCTTCCTGGTTATGGGTGTTAAAGTCATTTACAAGTTTCTTTCTGTAGACTGGTGGCAGAATCTATGAGATGCGACGATGTTATACAAGGACTTATAAAACACTTGCAACTGCGTGCATACGGTAATCCTTAGAGCATCTTGACGCCGAAAGGAAGACGCATGCCAAATTTGAAACCCATAGAGACCTACGAATTAAAATTCTGCGTACGATATTTTTGTACCTATTAAACAATATTTACAAAAATATCGTAACAAAACGACATATTAATTATATTTCACTTTAAACTGATTGATACAGTCATACTTTATCTATTGTACACATTGGCAACTCATTACTAAATAGATAATATAATTAAGACGAAAATGAAACCAAAGTTAATGACATGAAAGGTAGAAATACAACAATCATACAAGTAAATAGGGACCACAAATATAAATAATTGAATGACTCAGGCGTAACTTAGCGGAAATCCATTGTAAAATTATTTAGAAGAATGACCCACCACTCACCCTTGGCTTGTCAACATCCAAAATTATAAACCAAATATGTTGATTGATAAATAATAGAAGAAGCCAATAAGACCGAGCCCGTTAGTCAAGAGTCTAGATAAGCAAGAAAACTTTAATAAAAAAATAAATGAAATACATATTAGATATTTCATGGAAGTATTTGTTTAGTAAATTAATTATCTAGATGCATTGAGTGAATAATAAAAAGGGTTCAAAACATAAATAAAATATACCAGCCTATAAACTGGATAGTGTTAATAAGACTTAGAGCTAAACACCCTCAGCAACTGGACCGAATAGCAATGAAACCCTACACGATGGAATTTTAAACACGACTGAACCCCAACAATCGACCTTAATACAGAAACTTTAGGGATTTCGATGTACCGTCGGAGTTTTTGCATATACGTATGGCCTCATTAAAAAGCCCATAGTCATAACGGGAGAGAGTTATTGCATACAGTTTTGCATAAAAAGGCATCAGACGGTCCCTTGTTCGCCGTAAAGCAACGCTTGGTGGAATTTTAATAGTTCAATATGACTTAATATAAGATAGACGGGAATATTTGGACGATTTTATTGTTTTACACTACCCGACGAGGGGTGTGACGAAAATTATGATGAAAATTTGAGGTTGGTATTCAGGAATTTTGTGTTGTATAGAATGATATTTATCTTCGATAAAAAGATAGGATTTACTTTGAACTCTTTAAAACACAATAAATAACATAACTGAGACGTTACGCAAAACATATCCTTAGTCAGTTAACGCCTTAACTACTAACCGGTTACGGTCCAGAAAGACATTTTTATAATAAAAATAATATACATTTGTTATTTGACTCTTATTAATTCATCCTATTTAATATGTGTAATGTATATAATAATACCACTCTTCATTTGAGAAACACGTCACATAACTCAACACTTGCCATACCCCATACCCCACTTTTCCGATCGAGTGGCGAACGTTAGTGTAATCCCAAACACGAGCTTCTATCCGAGCCATTAGGGCATCGGAGTGTATGACAGGCGAGTTTCAGGCGCCGCCGAGTCGCGCGCGTTGCCATGCGACGGCTGAAAAGATCTATCCTCGTGGAATTATGTTCCTTTCAGTCGCACCTGTGGCGACTATTTCTCCTTAAAGAATTATCATTGTGACTATGTTACTTAATAGTTTCTATATTTACGTCAATATGGATGATTGTAAAAAGTGTAATAGAAAAGAAATGTAGTACAAATTTGATAAAATCATGGACGAAAACGTTGCACCAAAATGCACCTAATAAATATGCAATGTACATAATTAAACTGAATGTCAAACATAACATAAAACAATACTAATAGTATTATCTGAAAATAATTATTGATTGGTTTCTTTGGAGCATCCAATCTAGAACCTGTCCCTCCCCATACTCTACTACTTAACGTGTCACCAGATAATATAAATTAATGTTTAATTAGTTCTACTACTCCCTTTCTAAATTTTCAGACGCCCAGTGTCCACCAAATAATAGTAAAATTAATAAGCAAAATCAACTACCAACAAACAGATCAAATGATACCAACACAGATTGATCAACAAATAAGAGCACACAATGTCAAGGGGTGCAAACAAAAGGGTCGCATGACATGTGGACAGCGAGCGCTGACCGCGACAGCCCTGACAAGCGATACAGAGCAGACACTGCTACTATTATAGTGTTCGGTTACATGGGAGATGTCAATAAAGATAGAAGAGATGTAATGCAGAAATCTAATCCAATTTATCTTAATACCATTTTGTCAATAGTAAAATAGATAGACTCTTGAAGCTATCTGAATTGTAAGCACAAAACAGATACTCTTTGTACTGCGAAATATGTCATTATCTAACTGAAAGTAACTAAAATAATATGGGCCAAACTAAAGCACGGCGCGTGAGAGGTACCAATAAGATACCAGAAAAAAGAGTGCTGCAGGCTATTTACAAAGAGGTACACAGCGTGTCTGAAGACGTAACCCTTAGTATTGGAGGAACGAGGAAAAAGAACAACAATTATATTATTAGCTAATAAGTGCAAATTTTGTTCTAAAGAGTAACTAAAGTTGGCGTTTCTATTCCAAATCGGAATCGGGTCTAAGAAGATGAACAGACGGTATAAATGAATAGTAATGTCGACTCTGTGCGGGAGGATACATCATTTCCATGATATATAAATGATGTAAACGTAACAACACTGTATAATCTATAGTGCTAAACTGAGAAATATTCAATATTAAAACAGTAAAATGTAAAAAAATGCAATCCAATGATTACGTATATGTAAAAACTACAAAGATAGCAAAGAGGGAGGATACAAAATAAAAACGAGAATTGATAACCTAGGTTCGGCCGGAAATGTGAACCTTTCGATGATAAACGTTTAATTACAACTGAGACTAATAAAACTATGAATAGGTATTACTCATACATAAGTAACAGATATGAAATACAATGCATCTTCACAAGTTCAATGTAATATTAAAGCTTCTGAAGGGGGAATCCTACTAATATTATAAATGCGAAAGTTTGTGAGTGTGGATGTATGTTTGTTACTCTTTCACGCAAAAACTACTGAACGGATTTGGATGAAATTTGGAACACATATAGTTTATAACCTGGATTAAAACAATCTAAAATGTCTATAATCCCCTATACCTAATAGTGGAACATAAAAAAGGTGACTAACAAGCTATCCATAACCATAATAAACTAATCAAAGTTATAAATATCCTTAACTGAACAATAAAATTAAGTGCTCATAAAGCCGACTAAGTACATAATGAATAAGAAAATCTATAATCTGAGGGAATCAGCAAACAAGATGTGCGCATGTGTGTCCCCCCCCTTGTAGTTCCAGGTGGGGGGAAAGATCGATAGACTCCGGCGCCGGCGAGTCTGGCGCCGGAGTGCCGTTATCTAGTTATTTGGAGACGATTTTGGTGAAGTAAAGAATTGGGAGTTGGATGTAGTCAATGAACATTTCGGAGCCAAGTTGATATAAATAGAAGTCGAGGTAATACTATAATATTTCTAGATATTATTAGACCTTGTAAGTCTTCCAACTCCTCCTATTATTTCGTTCGATTAATTTCGTGCGGGTTCCAAGACAATTTAACTTTTCCCCGGGACTCGTCGAGGGTTAAACCTCGACGTCATTATTGGTCACCATTGTCGATCCTGGCTTACAGGAGTTGCAGTGGTGGGAATGTGTGGCGGGACTAGACCTCGTAAGTCTAGAACTGCCGATCAAGATAACCAATAACCAATATTGGGAGACATTGGGACATTGGGAGACCTTGGGAGACCTAAGGGGGCGACTGATGTTATAATGATAGATCCACTTTTAGATCTTATATAGCAAACATAATCAAACATGAAAGGTATTCATTATGTGCAAGCTGTTGCCAATTGCGATACCAAATATGGCTTGAAAGATACTATTAATTGATTTATTGTCTCTAAAAATAAGAGAATTAAGCGAAGTAACCGCCATTCCAGGCTATCGCTATACTTAAAAAAAATTACTAAGTGAAGCGCTGATCAATGATTAGCTGGTATTTATATAACACTAACGAAGACACAAATTATTGTTGCCAAAAATAAAAGATGCGCTGAGATGAAAATGCATTTGTCTATCACGACATGGCCGCCATATCGCACTTCCGGTGTCGGGCCGGAAGTCGTCACGGTGTTCGACTCGGGAAATCCGATATTCTATTTTTCTATTAGCGAATTAGGGGACCGGATGGAGGGTGGGGGTGACATGTTAGTCTTTTTAATATAGGGGATGATTTGTTTGAGGATGAGATAACAATAAAATCATTAATAGCGAAGATTACGGAGATATTGAGAGTTGATGATACAATAAACGTTTAAAACGTGAACAAACTAGAAATTAAGTAGGACTGGTTGGGATCCTATTGATAAGAATAAGTTAGTGTCATTGTTATAAGTATTATAACATGTGTGAGATGATTATTAGTTGCTGATTTCCATATAAAAGTAACTGATTATATGACTTACGGAAAGGATATGTGAATTACAATGCACTGGGCGTATATTCGATTTTTAAATCATAAAAATAAACTTAGATTTGTGACGTCTAAACTTATACATATAACTATAGTCCCGCCTAATTACTATAGGTAAAGACATTGTTTTAATTAAACCAGACGGATAAACTACATGAAATATTGTTTATAAGAGATTATCTCAAGTTAACGAAATGGTAACAAACGACAAACAGAAAGATTGATATTATGTGAACGGGAAAACCACATTTCTATAATTATTCATAGAAACAAGTAAACTATGAACGAGCAAATTAATGGTTGCCAAGTCATCGTCTTTTATCATTCTCGATGGTAGAACAAAACCGCGAATGAACAAGATATTCGGGGTACGCCCTACTTAAAGGTCAGTATTTTCTAAAGTAGCTCTAGCAACTGATTGGTGGTTTGAACTGCACTAAAAATTTAATAACATTAGATTTACCAGTCTTGTCTAGTGACAAAATCGCTATTGAGAAACTTTTATAAGTGTAACACTATAAAATAAGACCTACAATGTACTTGGTAGAATCAAAAGAAATTGATGACATTTTAAAAGAATCCCTTCTAATACGAATGAAACTACAGGAATCTCCCCTACTTAAACAAGACGGGATAATCCCCAAACGAGCCAACCTAATTATCATTCATTCATCAAGTTTAATCAATGGTGGAACGCAGACAGAGCGATCAGCGCTGCGGGGCACCTCGCCATCCCGCGGTGACGACAAAATTGGAACTAATGAACTATTTGTAAATAACTCAAATACATAATGAAAGGATACTAAACACAGCAGATAAGGAGACAGTGACGTCATACGAGCACAGTAGAAGGTAATCTAGTGATTAGCAAGGCGATAAAAATTACGTCACAGCACGTAACGGTAATCATATTCACGAGTTTATAGATTATGTAGAATATATTAAAAACAACATAAAATCTGAACTTGTGATTTAGATGCCTCGGAATACAGAAAAAGGACAAAAAACTTACAATTTAATTTATAGCAAGATTTTTTAGGTAAACCAAAATTGAATCGGATCAATCATACGCAACGAAGACGAGTTCGTACTGTACAATTAGTTTTGAAGCTCTTTCAAAATGTAAGTTAATTGAAAGGTACACAAAGCGTACCGGGAGGAGGCCTTGAAATGGCAACTAACGAGATGTAATCACAGTCAGTGGATGCATCCAGCGCGGACGCTAATTGTACTAATTTGGAAGGGAACAAACATGTAGGTTGTATGTAGAGATGAAACCAAAATATGGAGACTGTGAAAATGACGATGAAGAATTGTGTGGTAGCAATAAGCAACGATATCGATGACGGGATTTTCACCGAGACTGAACTAAGGGCAGTCAGAAACCTGATTTCTAACAAATTGTCCAATCTTTAGGTTATCGTCCTTAAAGTTGGATCTAAAAAGGCATAATGTGGCAAACCAAACCCAATACTGAAAACTAACAAATATAAACACTATGTACAGATATAAAAAATACTGAAAGAAATACGGAAAAAAGTCAGAAAAAAGAACATGAAAGATTTGATTAAAACTTTAGAAATAAACTCAATGTGACCTAGGAAAAAATATGGCAAAGAAATAAAATACCTGAAGAGATTGTAAATGAAATTTACAGTGATTCAAAGTAGAATCACAAATGCAATCAAAGAAACGATTGTTAAAACTGAAAAATAAATATGTGTTTATATAGGATAATGGGTATATATTGAATAGACCTTTACAAAAGTAGACTTGGTAGATACTAGAATCAATAAAACTTATGTAATACGGGGGGTAGAAACTGTAAATGAGGACTGAAAGCCGTACTATGGCTTTTGACGAAACAAAGGCCAACGGTGAGTTTACAAACCACCTGAAACTGATAACTAAAAGTTTGAACACGTGGCCGTACAAGTGGCACTTACCTCGTTCGGGAGCGGCGTGCCATCGTCTCGTCTCGTTCCCACTTTAGAATTATACTTTGCCCTCTCGCTCTCTCACACCCTGGTTGATTCGATATTGTTAACCCAATATTTGGAAGACGGTTTTTCAACAAAGGAAGACTAAAGGTTAAATTGTGATAGTACAATAGGAATGTTAAAGGAAGAAGATGGGTCCAATGATGGAGCCCAGCGGTACACCTCAAGTGAGATTGTGCAGTATTGCAGTGGTTGTTAGCTGGGGGTGAGAGAGCGCGGGACCTCCGCCGCCGCGGCCGGTCCACGGAGGAATGTGCCGCGACCCCGGCAGCGCGCCAGGATCTCGCGCTGAGCACTATCAACCTTCTCCGAAGCTCATGAGGGGTTGATTCGCACATGCGCTCTGCGAATCTTCCGTCCCTCGCGCACTCACAGAGAACAGAGATGGGGGAACGAACTTTAGGGATGATTTTCGGAGGGTGAAAAGACGGTGAAAGATGGAAATGCATCTCGGACTCCGCTCGGATTTCCGGCGCTCGTGATTTTGTTTATTGATTCGTATCGGGGCGAAGACTCCGATGGTGCCCTGTTATGGGCCCGCCGGAGTTATTAATCCCCTTATCATGTCACTACAAGATTTAATGTCGATGTAGTTCAATAAAACTTTTTTCTCGCTATCTACCCCCAAACCATTCTAACGATGGAATTATACAGTATAGACTCGATCAAACAATATGCAGAAATCGGAGGATTGACAAGGTACCTGTGGCCACTTTGCCCGACAAAAGAACGCTGATGTTATTCAAAAACCTTAAGCAATATTCAACTTTAATTGCAATAACGATAGATTTAAAATTGAAGATACAACATATTAAGTTGATAGAAAATAATCGAACCCCATCATAACGTAACAATACTGAGGACAATTATGAATATTTGCGCAACGAAGTGAGCGGTTCGATGGTGCAGAAGTAATGGGTGGCGACGCGAAGGGTTACATGTTTTGCCAACGGGATGACATCGCGGCTGACGCGGGGGCTCATATACACACCGATATAAACGATGCTGCACATTGAAGTGATGCTTATATGATTATAGATATTGAAAATATTAATTAGAAAGTTGTTTGTTTAAGTTAATGTAAATAAAAACTAGACATAAGGTATCCAGGACAATATTGCTACTCATGACTTATCTGTCCTCCTGGATATAAGGTAAACTACTCGGTACAGTAGATATGAAATTTAAAGTGTATCATCCTGTAACTAAAGTCTATAATCATTTTGATGTACTGTGCCTTTCTGGAGAAAGAAACCACGCATAGCCTTTCTGAGTTTGAGAAACGAAACGACGTCTGCTTTTAAGCCTCAACAATTTGCAACGAATACACAACTCAAACGTACTAACCCATCAATTACTAGTATCAATATTATGACAACGGTTGACTCCCACGACACAATTAGGGTTGCCACGCGTCTTATGGATACTATAGATTTATATAGTCTTGTAGATTTGTCAGCATCATTTAAATTGACACTTGGATTTCTACAATTGCAACTAAATATATTAAACTTTGTTATTTGAAAATCACGTTACATCATACGTAAAGTGCTAGTGTTTAAAGCAATTGAAGCCAGTATACCTACCTACCTGCGGATTTAGCAGACTAGATTGGTTAGTTGACTAATAGTTTCGTAATGGAATAAAATAGGAATTAGCAAATTTTTAAATATTTCAGATTTGTGTCCTCGACAATACGGTACTACTGTTTTTTTCTTTAAACATAATATTATTATAACAGCAGTATCAGACAACCCTACCACCAATTACCGTCTCTTACTTAACCGTATAGCGTGAACTGAGAGCGCACTCGGTTCAAGCGTTGGATATTCGTAACATTGGCTTCGAAGTGTTTGTGATCATTGATGGAGTATGCACCTCACTGGTAGATACTAATCTGAATTAAATTAATAATGTTGTTAATTTTAAATTAGATCAGAATGTTGGGAGAAGGAATACCGAAGACAAAATGTATGAATCAAAAGTGCCTTGGATTACAAAAAAAATATAAATAATCTTTATGAATATGAAAGAGTTTTGAGAAGATGACGGAAACCCGGGAATATTGAAAATAGCCCTAGATAATGGCAATAGGTGAGCCTGATGATATTGTATCATATGCAGGCGCTATGTTGAATATGCTTGCTTTAAAAGCATGTTTCCTTCGAGGGTGCAAATCCTATCGATATTTTTTTATTCGCCAAATCACTCACACTCCATGTGATACGGACGCCCTGCTGTGGTGCACAGAAAATACATTTCACTCGAGAACCCTGTCCTTAGGGTCTGTCAGTGACCCTTTCATGAAAAATTGCAAAATGGAGATATTTATCTATTCCAAGACATTTTTATTCATTTATATTCTTTTGAGTTTATAACTTTTACACACTCATTTATGAACTATGTGCGTCTTAAAAATCTTATGCCCTTTGTCCTTTCAAGATGAAATGAATACGAAACTATAACAATTTTCATAAAGTCCTGCCAGTTTCAGGCAAGTGTAAAGAGATCCAATTTTAGACGAGACCTTTCCGTCATTAACACTGCCGAAACTACACATTCGTGAAGACAATGACAATTTTAGAATATTATATCCTAATGGACTATGCAAACAGACATCACTCTTTCACTATTTCCCAGCTTATATCATATTTCCATAAATACTATGACAGAACTGCGTGAGCTGGACATATCGAACAGAAATAGGGCACTTGTGGCCACGTGGCGCACGTTGACTGCACCAATTAAGAGCTTGTATCGATAAACGAACGCTTAGGGGTGATCTCGCAACATAATACTTAAAACATACCATTATGAATTTATGAGGTAAGACCATCAAATGAAACAAATAGCTCTGGCATTTTTTTCTTTTTAGTTTTTTACCATCTTAAGTTTGAATTATCGCTTATACCACTTAAGAAGTATAAATCGCAACTTACCAATTCTTCGTCAATCGTCTTCGTATCGTTCGTTGTTTGCTAAACGTCTACTTTAATAGGCACTTAGTCGTCAGTTGTGTAAGGCACTCTGTATGGCGTGTGTATAGTTGCTTCACATTTCAGTCTCTAACAAATACCTGGGGACAGAAGAGAAATAGGTAAGCTCAAATAATAAGTATAAATTCAAGTCATGAGATACCAAGACTCAATTACTTACAAAACTTTACTTATATTATAATTAATTTGAGAGAAATATGCTACAATATTTCCTCCCCTAAAAAAGTTATCGAATTTATCTAAACAATTTCTTAAAACATTTCACCCCCTTCAATTCTTATCTCTCCAACTCTCAATCACATAAAAAATAACAATTGCAATAAATTTAAACAAATCAAAACGCTATAACGTCCCCTTGTAGGAGTCCCTTGCTGGGCGCCAACAGTCTGAGGGCGAAAGGGACGAGAGACAAAGTGATATAGCTGTCTCGCTCGCGGCGCCAGTCAGGCCGGCGCCGTCTGCCAGCCGTCTGGCGCCGCGCTGGAGCCTGTTACATAACCTGGAGCCTTCGCCCGGGATTCGCGAGCTCTCTTGGCAACGTTATGTAGATGACCGCATTAAAATATGAGATGGCGAATAAGGGCGGTATTGTGATCGTAGTTTTTCTTGTTTAGGTAATTGAGAGGTTTTGGCAAGGATTTTCTTAAGTATGACACTGCTAAAAATTGATTTATGGTACACATACGAGATATAAGTTTACACCACATGGTCGAAAACTCGCTATAAATAGTAACAATATCAAAATGCATAAATAGTGTGGCCGCACACATGGCCAGATCATGAGGAGGCCCTGCTTGAGTATGTTATGAAAATCTAATTAAATAACACATAGTCTGTAATTGTACTCGGCAAATATGGAAATAAACAGGGAAAGGTCCCTTCCTGTATCTTTGGACCGTAACGTTTCACCCTTTCATTCACGCCCTAGCTAGACTTATATCCAGTGCCCTAAGGTCCAATCCCGACTGGTCCATCATACGTAAAACAATAAAAAAGTATTGCGTTGTGCTGCATTTAGTTGAGATAACTATAGTAAAGCAGCGACGGTTCGTTGCTGACGGACGAGCGGCGTGAGTAATAGCGCGCACGTGTCGTCCATCATGCGCGCGCGCAGCGACGGCACGCGACAATAACGCTTCTGTATCATTATTGAATCAAACAAGGTGGCGTTGATAACAGCCGACGATGATCGAGGATTGTTATAGTGACTTTTGCAAGTATCGCGCATTTGACTGCGGTAGCTTATAAGTGGGTAAGTAGGTAAATAATGATGGTAATAGGACCGATTCAGTCTGTCCAACAATAAAGACAGATCCATGGTAGCATGTGTTGGAAGATTTTATAAAACACGAGAAATACGAACGACCGCTTAGTCAGGTAGTTGGGCGTACGACGCCACTACAAATTTAGTAAAATTATTGGCTCAGTTACCGTCGCGCTCCACAGGAATTGGTAATTTCACAAAGCCCAAAAATCAACAACGCCACTACGTTGAAAACTTGATATATACGTGTCACAAGATGCATACGTATTGCAACAGGATGGAGTCTCGCAATAAGTTTATCTCCGATACAACCCGGTAACCCACATACGATGTGGCTCGCTTGTAAATTTCGGTTACAGAAATAACTGGCGCCGGTGCAAGCTATCTTCATAGTGGATCTTTTCCGGGTGGTAATTAATAATAATAAATAGCCCTTTCCCTGCTGGACGTGGGACTCCTGAATGCGAGGAGGATCCATATGATAATTCACATTGCGATCATATTTTAACAAACTTTTAAAATGTGATGCAATATCGATATCCGCAATGAGCAATATTTAACTTTCACTGGCGAAATTCACTATCTCTTGAACTCTGTTGACCGATATCGTTGTTCTTATCATAAATCTGTGTAATGATAACATTTTTTATTATTTACTCTCATGTTATCATATTTGTTTTTGATGTGGGAAAGAAAATTGTTACACTTTCATCTAAAAACCCAAATCTTTCTATCAGGCCAACATCACTAACCATAGTAGCACTTCAATGACTTGATATGTCCTACGTAAAATATCTTATGACATATTGTTAGTAGCTCGGGTGACTGCTTCCGACACGGGTAAAACATCTCACTGCAATATTTTACGAGACAAGCGAGTGACGAGCGTCCACGATGGTCCACTTAGATCTTGTCATATAGCGAACTAGTAATTCTCGTAATATTCGCATTGTTGAACAGTCAATTAGCTCTACATATAACTACCGGTAATTAGGACGCAGCCCGTCATTATGTGGCGCCAGAAGTGACATCGTCACGGTGGCGTGGTACAAAAATGTGTTCATTCAGTAACCTGCCTACGCGACGTCCGATACTACTTTCTCTGCGCTAATTATAATAAAGGGGTGTCACTAGCCGGATGGTACATTTTTCATGATCAACAAAAATTTTGAAAATTTTATGTCAAGGAGCTAACTTACCAAAAGTAATGCCCTTGAATTAATAGAAAGTTTTAAAAAATACATCATAAATAACTTTACTCGTGAACAACGCTTTATAAACCGATTTTAAATTAATATAATTTCTATAAATTTATAACGGTTGGAGTTTGTGGTATAAGGGTCAGTCAAGCATGGCTTCTTAACAACACCCAACTAAACATAATTATAACAAGACAAACAGTGAGAAATATCAATTAATATCATACATTTTTGTCGTGACAAATCTGTGGCACATTTCTTATCATGGCGATGTATGTACGGGTGCTGTAGCTTTACTATAGCATTAAATCCGTCTAAAATCCAGCCGTATATATCATAATGTTATAAAACATGTTAACTGGGCAAACGCGGCAACCCTGTCCATAGCCCTTAGCGCTCAACCTTTACAGCGGCGTGGGCTCGCCCACCGGCCGTCGAATCTGACGCAATACGCCACGACTCTGCGCTATGCAATTTTTAATCTGTAAGCCTAACATGGTGTTACAATAACTTGAGAACCATATGGACAGGCTTTTCTAAACTATCCTTGAAGGAAATACTGGAAGAAACCGGAAGAGTGGTAACGCTGACGCCAGAATCCTCCCAACACTTACTTTGAGAACTGACGATACTTGCGCCGTAGACAAACACACAAACTGTATACTCTCAAACTAAGCAACGCCTGTACTATGGGATTCGCTCAATGTGCTAGGGGTGATCCCAGCAACACAAAAGAAGAAAATCATGAAATGACTTGTTCCGAAATTTACCTAAAGGGAATCGAGTCCGCGACAACCTGGTACAGAAGCCGAGCGGCCTACGCTCAAGACAGAGCAAAACGAACGTCACCATTGTTGCCGGCAAGATACAAGGACAGATATTAGTATTACTACATGATTACATCTCTCGTATTCAGTGACGAAGAGCGGAAGTGGATAATTTCAACTCCTATTTTTCTTTCCGATTTGTATGCGTGGGTTCCAAGTTCCAAGACAAATTATCTTTTCACCGGGCTACCGCAGTCGAGGCTGGCTTACAGGTCTGATCGTGGCGGGAGTGTGTGGCGGGCCTCAATCTCCTGTACCAGATGTAATTTGTTTTGCCTATCGCCTTTTTGTGGTGCAGTAACCACTGTGCACTGTTCAACTAATAATTTTGCCGTGAATTCTGCAACGGACTTTCCCGGCCGTCGCGAGGTTGACACGTTACGTAAACTGTTACGAAACGATCGTAAATTGCCAATTCCTACAATCAGCACCGAATATGGCCATTTTAGGATGGTCGAGAATTCACGTGGGCCCTCGTTCGGCTTTTTCATTTATATTGACTACTAGCTGAGCCCGCGACTTCGTCCGCGTGGAATTTAACTTAACAAAAACGCCCGCTCCCGCGTTCTGGCCCGCGGCAGGACCCAATTTTTTAAATTTATTTTTTCTAAAATAAAAGTAAAAGTTACTGCTTATAACACCAGCTATCTACCAGTGAAAGTCCCGTCAAAATCGGTCCAGCCGTTTCGGAGATTACCCGGGACAAACACACAGACATACAGACAGACAGACAGACAAAAATGTTTTAAATCGCGTTTTTGCTATAGGTGTCGATGTACCTTCATATTTAGTGAAAAGGTGTTATTTTGATATTACAAACAGACACTCCAATTTTATTTATTTGTATAGAAGAATCGTCGTTATTAAATAGTCTTGTCAGGGAGAATGGGTATATCGACGGGACAAGAATTTGGTCATTCTATTAATATTCTAGTCTAGTCAATAGACAAGATGGGGGTATACAATAATCACGCCTGTGAATTCCCTAAGGGGTAGGCAGAGGTGCGTAAAGATACTTAAAGATAACTGTTGGTGGCGGTTCCTATGAGATAGTGCATGGTGTTTTGTTACGGCACCCACACATAAAATACAGATAGAACACCATTTATTCATAAACCACGCTTGCAATGACGCAATCCTCGCTTTATGAATGGCGGTGACGCGCCGTGTGTGATGCGAATCATTCTGAGGAAATACCTAATATGTTGTTATTGTTCTATTTTGATTATTGAAAAAACGCTGAGGTAATTCTCTTTCAACTGGAAGACGCCCATTGGACTTTGGTCTCCACCAACGACTTCCACAGATCACGTGCTCGTCGCCGTGTAAGTGTTTCGTCTATAAAAAAGTAGGGTTATACAGATACTCTATCTATACTTCAAGATACAGAGCTTGGGTCAAGTTTGGAGCCCACTAGAAAGCCTTCTCTTTCTATTATGCCTTTAGCCAATAAACCTCTATTTTATTCTATGTTTTACTAGTTGCTGCAGGCAACTTCGTCCGCGTAGCCTTAAGGAAAGTATTCTATGTGTTAATCCAGGTTATAAACTATCTGTGTTCAAAATTTCATCCAAATCCGTTGTGTAGTTTTTACGTGAAAGAGTAACAAACATACATCCGCACTCACAAACTTTCGCATTTATAATATTAGTAGGATATCTCAACAAATAAATAAAAGTGTCCTTTTTTCAACTTTTTGTGTGCCTGTTTAATCCGGCTAATTTCCGAAACGGCTGGACTGGTTTCGACGGGACTTTCCACTGGCAGATAGCTAATGTTATAAGGAGTAACTTATTTTATTTTATCGAAGTACGTCGCGGGTAAGCACTGAATTTAGCGACCTCCGGGAAAAGCTACCCCATCTAAAAACCCGAAACCAATTAAATCAGAAGGAAAAATATAATAAATATTATGGTATTTTATTTGTTCTCAGAAGCTTCTGTGAATCCACATATTTTTCTGACCGTCACCTACATAGTCCGTGAGACCTCGGTACATTAATAACTATTCATCATTTACCGCAAATCATTGTAATAGGTCACGCATGCGTACGTCACCAACACAAAATTACGTTAAGGAAAAAACAAACGGTGTCTGAATGCAGGATTCAGTAGCATGTGCACACGCATGTTATCACGTCACATCCCGACATCACTCCAGCTGAATGGTCGCAAACTAACCCCCACTTGTACTAATAGACAACGAACTGGTGGCTATTCCACCCAGACCATGGTTAATTACGTAAATACCATTTACCAAACATTTCCACAAGGGGAATAACTATAAAATTCCCTAAAATACAGACAGAAATGATTGGTACAAAATGAAAAATATACTAAAATCAATAAATAACAACCATTATACCAATTCCTTCTCAGCTCTAGTATTAGGCTTGTGACATTTCTGTACCTGGTTTGTTCGAGCAAACAGTTAGTGGGAAAGGAGTTATTAATGAAATAAATATCGCCAGACTGACACACCAACCGTATGGTCCCAAACTAAGCAACGCGTGTACTATGTGTACCGTACAACGGACTGGGGGCGATCCTAGTGACACCCAGACCAGGGCAAGTTACGAAACGGCCATTTCCGAAATTTACCCCAGCAGGAATCGATCCCGTTACCACCAGTGAGCGTCCCAGTCGTCGTCAAGTTATGTCCCAACCGTCAAGAATATAGCCACAAGCCACGTCTGTTTAATCATCAACTCTCAGCTTTATTCAATATGTAGCGAGAGGAAGTTTTTGCGTCACTTCCTAACATGATTTTCCGCAAATACATGACTCACTATGATTGAATGAAATCAATTACAGCCAATGGACCAATGATTGACCGAACATATTGCAGTATGTTGTCTAATTCCAAGCCTGTTTCACATTTATTTTTATTGCGATATTTGTGGTCGGCTTCCTGTCTACCCTGATGCGGATGCCGGCCGCACACCAAGACAAACTAGCTGCACTTCACGTTAAGGTATTGTTAGAAGAATGACAACCGGGACCGCTAGCTCAACGTGCCTCCCGAAACAGGTAAATGACATCGTTAGTCGTCTCTACAAGGTTGTGTGGAGTGGTCTTGAACGACGAGGGTCCTTAGCAATCTTGTCATCAACACCTAATTTGGTAATGACAAACATTACAAACAGCTTAAATATTCATACTACATCACATTCCATTTTAAACCATATTAATTTTAACTTTAGCTGCAAAATCATTTGTACCACCGTATCATGTGCTACATTTTGAATTTCATTAAAATAACGATCTTAAACTTTATCGTTACACATTTACGATTGGAAATGGTATAGTTTGGACGTTATGAATCTGAATCGCTATGCGTATCGTAATAAGGTCGAAATTGTGAGTTCACAGCTGAATAAATATGTTTATAAGTATTTCCATAGAATCACGGTCGTTAGTTGTAGTTATGACTATTCGTAGAAGTCCGCCATTCGATCACAACAATCATTTCAAATTTTATACAAATTCATAAAGAAAACCTGCAGGCCATCCAGCATCCCGGGACCAATCACTGTCAAAATGTGGTACACTGCATCTCGGCTACCCCTTCGGAGAACGTGGTAATCCTGCTTCAGAATCTCAACGTGAACAAAGTAGTGATACCCCAAACGAAAGTGAAATGATTCGTAACACACATGAATCAAGTCAGCGCGAGATGAGATCATCTCGGGCTGGCACGGGGCCAGGCCAAGGCCCAAGGCGTAGGCAAGACTTTGATTAATTAGTTTGATCAAATGTTGGTGCATTATGGTCGTGGCTCTGACCTTTTGACCTATACCCTACCAATACGTAGCACGCGGTGAGTCCATCCAATGGTAAGTGGCAACCGTCGCCCGATAAATCTGACGCAGGGCCGGCTGATAAGGGACGTGTAAACTTGCATTTTACCTTATATCAAACCCACGCCATCATTGCCGAAACCAGCATTAAAACTCCACGATACGACTTTAACTTAAACTTATCGTAAAAAATTCTAGACAGACTGAGGACGCGACCTTCAACGCGGCACGATTGTGGTGTAGTTCAAGGTATCAGCTTACGCGATATCAAACTGAATAGTAAACAGTGTTTAGCACACTAGTGCTTGACAGCCTAGCTCACTACACCAGTTGGTAGCGGGCTAAATTCGCATCAGAGTACATTTCCTAAATTCTTTACTCATTTAGATTATAGGGATAACCCCAGTCCATTATACGGTCAGTACCCATACAAGCGTTGTGATTGACTGGCTTTCTGCCTGGATGATTAGGACGTATTCTTTGTAACAATCCACACAGCCTAATTGCAGAGAACACCCTCTATTTCTCTAGAGATGAGTACGCTATTAGATGCATTTCGAAGCCCTAAGTTAGATAAGATGTTGAAACTGGCATGCTGTCCGCTCCGCTCCGCTCCCGCGCCTGTCTTGTGTGGCGGCCGTTACGTCATCGTTCAACTGGGTGCCAGTGTCATCGGTGCAGTTCGTTAGCGGTGACCCAATTACGATAATGGAGCGCCATTAGAACTTGCTTGGTAAGCGTTTGTGACATCTTTTGACGAAATATAGCTTCATGGAAGAGACGTCTGATGTTCCCTCACTCTGGGTCGAGTGATGAACTTACTCTTCAAATCGGGGAGTGTGCGCGAAGCTCGCTACCTTTTAACCTAAAAGACGATCAGCCAAAAGTCGGTGCACTGCACTGCACTTATGCCTATTCCTACTGGGATTACAGGAGTAATAGTGTATTCTTCTAGCTTCTTCGACATATCCCCCTCCGGCAGTGATGACGTGTGTGGAACCGTCGATTCTAGTATTAGGAAGATCTTAACCACACCAAGTACCCTTTGCACTACGAATTACTCGGAATAACTGGCATCAAAATAAATGCGACAAAAATTGCGGAACGAGCGGAGGCGATATCCATCGAAAATAATAACGGATTGTGACTCGTCGATCGTAAATCTGATACAACCTATTTCGGTAACTTTTTTCGACTCAGATTGTGGTTGGTCTGTCGGTCCGCGATCTTAACAATGTCTTCAGGTCTTATTAACTGATGCGTCTTAACAATGAGTGGGATCAGTGCACTGTGACGGCAATAGGGCAACTTAAGAAAATGTCATGTAATTTTGGACGATTACAAAGGCACTAAGTGTTCAGTAATTCAATATAAAAGGATAGTACTTTTCAGACGCAAAAAATAAAGTCTAGTGATATTCTGTTTCAGCAGTTTTTCTGGTCTGTGCACACAAACAAAGTGCGCTGAACGTATACATAAAACACGTGTAGGTGTTGTAGTAAATACGGGTATCGAGCGAGACGCAGTAACTACGTTAATGTTCGAGAGAAACGCACAATTGTTGCAAATATAGGGCAGCCTGGAATAGCAACAGGAAGATATTACGAAACCGCAACTTTTAAGCGGGGTTGAGGGATTTAAATCGAGCAATTTTTTTAAATAAAATCATGCGAAGAAAATGTAATAGATGATATATTAATTAGACCAAAATATTCAAATATTTTAATGTAATTGAGCCATATTGGGTCCTTTTCTCGCCCTGGCACACACAGTAAACGAACCCGAACTACAACTGCTAGTCCCAAAAGGGTCAGAAAATGTCAAACTCGTAAGTTTTTAACACTTATTTTATGCATCAAATGTATTAGGTACTTATTGTACGACGCGAAAATTTCTAAAGGTATTTGTTTTTGGTACATATTGTATTCTCTTTGCATCAAATAATATTAAATAATCATAGCAAAGTGAACATTTTTAAAAGGTCTTTGTAAATATGTGTTTGGATTACCAGGGAAATAATTATCGTAATAACTTTAAAACTGCCAGTGAAGTACCTTTTACGTCGAATGATATGACCAACTCACGTTTTGTCCAAGTAGGGGTTGTAGTATGGAATATATAAATTTTATGTGTATTACTAAGGATTCAGCCTACTGGTACTGGTTGCGGGTTTGATTCCCATCTTCCGAAATGGCATTTCCGTAATTCGCCCTAATGATACCCATAGTACCTACAAATATTGTTTAATTTGGGACCATACAGTCGGTGTGTTCGTCTGGCGATATTTATTGGACTCGATACTTGTATGTCAACAAGTTGATCAACATATCACTCAACATGTCCTGTCTAGAGTTCATATCTCCTTATATGGCGCTGACAATGTAGAAACCAAATATAGCATCAGAGTATGAATACATTATGCATAATATTTATACAATAAGTAGAGCTATCTATGTTATGTTAATCTATATTATGTTATGTACTATGTCGGTTGATAACAACACAACTATCAATTACTTGTAATATTTATAAGTAAATATGTATTATCATCAAATGCCATGATAGATAGGTAGTACACCATGAGTCATGGTCCATGCCCACATGGTCAAGTGGTTTCAGCACTCGATGCATTGCACTACCATTGTGGGTTCAATCCCGTGCAGGGAAAATTAAAATTAAATATCATTGGAACTAACATTTTATTTGTTAAATGCACCCACTGTAATGCATGTCTGCCTACCCCTTTGGGTATTAAAGGTGTTATAATGAAATAATATTCAATGCAAACAGACTCGGGCATCATTATTTTAATATTAATATATAATTACTTAAATTAATTAACTATGGATAAGGAAATGGAGGTATATTTTCCTTCCTCTTATTATCTCTCAATTAAACAATTATGAAATAGGTACACTATTCAAACAATAATTTAAATTGATTTTATTTAATTGTGGTCAACATGGCACATGCAATAGGCAGGTAACACTTCCTATAATAATTACCTATACCTTTGAATGTTACCAACCTTTGTCTTTGTTCTAGTAAGTAGGTAAATATAATTCACTAGGGTGGTCAATAAGACAAGGCATTTCTTTAGGTAGGTAGGTACTTATTTAGGTACATGTATGTGTATTTTTTGGTAGGAATTTGGTTGCCACATTTGTTCCAGTAGCAGATCCTACTAATATTATAAATGTGAAAGTTTGTGAGTGTGGATGTATGTATGTATGTATGTTTGTTACTCCTTCACGCAAAAACTACTGAACGGATTTGGATGAAATTTGGAACACAGATAGTTTATAACCGGAATTAACATATAGGATACTTTTTATCCCGAAATTTTTGTTACGTTAAATACTACGCGGACGAAGTCGGGGGGCACAGCTAGTATAATATATACTTGAGTAGTTACCTAGAAGGTAAGTAACTAACACATAATACCAAGCTAAATAATTTAAAAAATTAAATAGGTAGTAGGTAGGTATACTACTAGCCACTGCTAATGCAAAAGCAGGTAATGGGTATAATATGGGTATAATAAGTCAATGTAAACGGGGCAGTACGATGTAAATAGTCTTCGGTCGCGGTAATCGCGTCCAAAAACAAAGTATTCTTTTAGTAAATTCTATTTAAAATACTGATGTCACTCACGGGCATGTAGGTGCCTCGCGCAAGGCCGAAGTATTTAGCTCTAGAAAACATTATTACCAATTAAAGATTAACGTTTATGGAACCTATATACGACAGAGTATTACCCTGCTCAGATTTGGGACGGCTTCCGCCCAAAAACTCGATAAATGAACAAGTTTCTTACACTCAAATACCATGTAATAGTATGTCAACAAATGTTTACGACCTATTCCTAAGTGCCTTGCCCAGCGTACCACTAATTAATACATATTAACATACACTACGATACCTATAGAACGTGTTTAGGAAGGAATTAGGTTACATTAAAGCTTTCGATCGATATATTTATACGAAATCCTGAAAGCTCCACTCACAAGATGGCGGGAATGTAACCCTGCCGAATTGAAAACGACGGAACCCGTAGGAGGAACATCGATAATGTTGCGACCCAAATTCAGTCGGGTTATACATCTGATCGGACAGATGTAAGAATTCTCGTTTCCTACATGTTTTCTGTAAAGTCGGAGGTGATGCGATTACTGTATGTTATGGATTGGATAATTATATCAATTTTCTCACCGTTTTTTTACTCCATTAGCGCTTAAAACAACACAAAACACTTATTTTTAACACAAGCACTCACACGCCCATACAGTATGTAACAACATCACGAGTACTACTGCGCCATCTGCCGACTTCTTGACCGAATGCAGCAATTACCTGCAGCTACGTTCACGGCAGTGTAAATTTAATTTAGTGCGCGTAATTAATGCTGTAACTTTAAATTACAACTGAAAGGAGTATTATCAAAGTCTGAAGCGTGAATAATATATTAATTTATGTATGAATCACGTCTTTGTGGCTAGAAAATGCAAAATAAAACCATCTTACGCGCTCAGTATTGATTTTTAAAGGCGGCTGATTCATACGACCACGTAAGAGGACGTCCGATTTCGCGCAATTGAGAACAAAGTTTGACTCATCGTTATTTTTGGTCGACTCTGCTAAGTTGAAACTGTTATTTCATTGTTAATTTCTTAAGTGAGAAATATTGTTGAGCTCAGGGCCATATATGGCAAGTTGTTGACTACCTACTTGAAGATGTGGATTTCTTAAGCACAAGCAAGGTCGGCGGCGCGGCGTAGGCACGCACTGAATCGATCGATCTAATCTTGTTAACTCATGTGTTAACTGTCAATGACTTCCGCTGTTTAATATTCCTAAATTGGTAACTAATACATCTGCTTGGGAACTTAGGTTGTTGTTACTGGACGTGAAAAACTAAAAGTCAATGCCTATTTATTGAATGCGGCACGTAAGTACGCTCTGACGACAAGGGGACAATTTAGTCTTAATTAAATGGTTGGTAGCTTCGTTGTTGTGCTTCGTAGCTTCGTTCGTTTGTTAATCAAAAAAGTTAAAAAGTATCAGTTCTGATAATAAACTTAGGTAGGTACCTACATCGAAATTCATAGTTTCAAATACTAAATCAAAAACAATGAATTAGTTCAGATATTAAATCACTAGATGGCGTTATTGCTGAACTAGAAAAGCTATATATGGTTATTCCCTAAAATATCTTCAAAGAACCCCTCCCATAGTTACATAACTCCCAAATTAACTTGCTCTAGATTTACTGCAGCGGGGTTTTACGGCATTAATCCATTCCGTGGCGAGATGACTTGCAGAAAACCTGTTTCTATCTGTAAGCGCCATAAACTTTTAGCACAGCTTTTACGTAAGTTAATAATGTAAAGTAATGTAATGTAAGTAACCAATGTAATGTTTAAACTTTCAGTTGAGAAAACCTCAGGAACATATCTACTTATAAATAATAAAATAATAACTATTAGGTGGGACTAAATAATACAGCTTTGGGCCTGGTCAAAATCATTTAGCAATGTGTATATACAGAATGAAACAGAAAGGATATACTTTTACTAAAAACTTAACTTTGTAATTCTAAAACTATCAGCTTTGGAGGAAACTTGAAAATCAAAAGGTATGTTATAGGAATACAGCTGTTGACAGATTTCACAAGTTTACAAAACCTTTAGTAGGTACTTTAATTGTCCCACAAAGCCGATAGTGTTAGATTGACAAAGTAAAGTTTCAAAAAACATAGTTTACCCTTTTTGTTTCACCTAGTATAAGTTGTTCTATTTAGAGTTGTCAATTTCATAAAACAATAATGAAAAACGACTTTATAAAATGATAGTCAGATCATTTCACTAACAACTAGTAGCAATACATAATTCTAGAAAGCGCCATCTCTTATCGAGTAGAATAACTATAAATAAAAACTAAACAATTTTTGTAGGCATCAAAAAAATGTAGTAGTTTTTGGTTTTTTTTAAATTACATTTACTTAAATATATTTTTAACTTCCAGTGATTTTTTTTAATCCTACTATCCTACTATCCTACTAATTTTATAAATGTGAAAGTTTGTGGGTGTGGATGTATGTATGTATGTATGTATGTATGTTTGTTACTCCTTCACGCAAAAACTACTGAACGGATTTGAATGAAATTTGGAACGCAGATAGTTTACAACTGGGATTAACATATAGGATACTTTTTATCCCGATAATCCCGAAATTTTTGTTACGTTAAATACTACGCGGACGAAGTCCGTGGGCACAGCTAGTAATATTATATTTTAGTACCTTATTTATCCACTTACGTAGGTCTACCTACTAAAATGAAAATTTATAATTACAACGTCACTCTATCCAGCATTTGAATTTAGTTATTTTATGTGGTCTATTAACTAACAGCACTTAAAACAAAAAAGCGCAAACTGCCGCCCATTTGATTCCACCTCACCCCCAACAACAAGGGATGAAGATAAGTACAAAACTGTTGTTCGCTAATACAGATAAATATCTTACCCTCGACGAAATTTTGATAAATTGCCGTATTCTCCGTCACTGTCCGTTGTATAAAGTTAGTGGTGCGTTAGAAAGAGAGGGGAGGTCGCAGTTATGAATATTTTTATTACTGTAAAAGCCGAGGGTGTGGAGTAGTTTAGCAATAAGTTGATTGCCGTGGACAGTTCGGTACAAAGGTGCTTTATTAAAATTTAAAATGCTGCAATGGAGTCGTTTCCAATAATCAATAGATCATCACGATTGTTTTCACCCAAGGGGTAGATATATGTATTTATACCAGGCCATTTCCGGTGTGCGGTTCAGTGCGGTTTGGCAAATGATACACATCTTTTGAAAGAGCAAGTTTAGCTCAACGATTAGAAGGGTCACCTATCGCAGGTACAAACACCATCACAGTCGCTCGACATTCGAAAAATTTTAAAAGTTTTATTTGTTACTTAGTGGCTTATTATTAACTAATATATTTTTTTAATTAATAAATATGTCTCAACCCGATGTCACTGAGTCACTCCAGAGATTGTATTTCCTACGGGAATGATATTGTGTGTGCGTCTGTACGCGGGGTACGCGGGTAGTTATATCGACAGTTTTAAACTGTGATGTCTTTGTTTATGGTCGCAGCTATTACGATTAACGATTAATTATTCTCTGGGCGACATTGGATTAGTTACACAACATGTTTAATGGCAGCTGTCGTGCTTCTCGCAATTGCAATGAATACTCCAGCTACTCGTAAGCTACTTTTACTTTTCCGTCACGAAGCGAAGTTATAAAAGGTCTCACGCCACGCTACGCACTACGTACAGTTTCCAAACTCCAAAGTCTACTTCGACCAGTCAAAAATAGACAAAAACGGGGCGGGGCAATAGGATTCCGACGGTCTTGTTAGAGATGTAGACTCACCCTGGTATGTACGTAGTTGCTAGGTTCACGAGCTTAGCTCGATGGGTGACATTAACGCAACAAATGGGACAGTTGAACGCGATAAAAACAACTTGTACATCGCTCGCCGGGTGCAGGGTGGATGCAGACGAATAAATTTCACATTTGACATGCGGAGACACAATAAAAGATATTTACAGCGCCGTAACAAATGCTATTCGTATCGATATACGGAACCGATAGATGGAGGGTTCTGATTGAGCCGCCCAGGCGCGGCCGCCCGCCCTCCGCTCGTAGCTTCACGACGAGCCGCGCGAGAGAGGGGCAGATCTGGTTTCGGTTTTCAAACGCAGAATTCTCTGTCGATACTTCCGATTAAAATTAAAAAATAGTTAGATTGGAAGGCATTGCTAGCACGTTGACAACCTGAAGGGAAGGGGGGCAGAGGGGGTCGGGCTTCCGGCTCTCTCACTCATCGTACGAAACACAGCCATGATAGCTAACCTTACGCCGATCTTCTGTGAAAGGTGGTACTACGAGCCTCTTTCTGTGCGGTCGTCATTGACTACAGCTAGGCTTACCACCATCAGTTAATCCACATTATTTCGATGTTGTTATTTTGCTCACAATGTAATATGGGATGAGCCTCTCCAATTAAACCTAATGTGTACTTTCTCCCTCAATGCGATAAGGATTCAGGTCACAGTCCACCACACCGGCCCAGTAAGGGTTGGCGAGTTTCATATGACTTTCCTAAATGTTCGCAGATTTCCTGATGACGGTTTCCATCACCGATCACCTATTCATAAGTTTTGTGATGAGATTCAAAGATAATCTATGCAAGAGAATAGACTCTTACGTAGTATTGTATTCTCTTTGGAATAGACTATGATGAGATTCGCATGTAAAAATCCTTCATCTCTCTGGTGAAATCCCAGAGACGTGAGGCGTGATGTGAACCATAGATAGCTATTAAAAAAAAAACCTGCACTTCTCTTCTGACAACTGACAGTCCGCCAAATCTATCAGATCCAAAGACCGTTTAGAACTTTTAGATCAGATCACAAATCAGAAACCAAATTCTGCAATAATTCTACGAAAGCAATTTTCACCAAATTCATCATGAAACTGGCTTGCGTAGTGCTGACTGTGCTCATCATACTCGCTATAATGGCAGTCTGCGTGATGGTGAAGTTCGCCACCGACATCACTGTGGAAGACAGGAAGAGGGAGTTCGCCCAAGCACAGGAAGTTTACAGGTCGCCAGGCTTTCTTAACATGCCTCATATTAAGTATGTAATACTTAGACCTTGGTCTTAGCTTTAGATACTCTTTACATTCCACGTGCATTACGTTCAACATCATGAATCCGGTTGGTCAGACATTGCGACAGTTTATCGTCATTTCGGAAATAGTCTTGCCTCTTATTTTCTGGGTGTAACTGGGATTGATCCATTGCATGGCGCCGCATAGTTCTGGACCATACTGTCGGTGTGTTTGCCTCTGTGGTTTGCCTGGCGATATTTATCATTGTTTAATTCCTCATTGAGGATATAAGTATTTTCGGTATACTTGCAACTAGGCTCGCACCTAAGTCTACGACCGGATCGGAACCCGACCTCGACTGAGAAGATCCGACAAGACTCAGTGGGCTGGTCTTTTTACATTTCAGGAAATGGCGATGTATGATAGCATGGTGTATTGTCTTCAGATTCAGCAAGGAAATGGGTGTGATATCACTGAAGGATAACACCTCCCATATGCTGGCCGAGAGGTTCCCCTACGTGGCCGCCATCACCAGGAACACGTCCAAGCTGTGGTCCTTCGCCTGCTTCGCCAGCGTGGTGCTCGTCAAGTGGGTCGTCACCTCGGCTCATTGCAGGCAAGATACCACCAAGGACGGTCGCAAATACGAAACTGTCACGCAAGTTCTAGAGCTGTAATAAAGAACAGAGCGAGCAGCCATCTTGATATTACTACATACTTAATTCGTCAACCCGCACTAGGTCAGCATGGTGGAATATGGCCATTATCCCCCTTGTATAGGGGGGTAGGGCGCGTGCCCAGGAGTGGAACGTTAAAAGGACGTAATTATTATAATTGTATTTATCTAAAGTTACATTTGTTTTAGGCGGCACGGTACAACCCACCGAGTCCTTATCTACAACGACTTCGTCCGCAACATCACGCACACGTCGTATCCCGTCCTGTTCTGGAGGCTCCACGAAAAGTTTAACATCAATCACTCGACGCCGAAGTACGACATAGCGGTCGCCAAGCTTAACATAGACTTCTACCCTCTCTCGTTAAAGTCGGCCGTCTTTGATGCAGCCGAAGTGGTGCAGGCCGTAGCCAGCGTGTGGAAGACGGTGTCCTCGATGGACCGGCGGCTGTACCTCACGAATGACTTCGACAAATTTGACGTTAACATTGTTGACCACAGCCGATGTTACGGGATCTACGGCGTGGAACTGGACGACAGCTTGATATGTATTGACATGAGCAAATACGAAGATTGTTTTATAAATGAATTTGGACCTATTTTCTATGGGGATAAAATTGTTGGCATTTTGGCGGTGAAACCTAGGGATTGTGAGGTTAAGCTGGCGATATTCACTAACGTTTCCTATTACACTAATTGGCTTTTGAAGTCGACGCATAACACTTATTATGGATGACAATATAAGTTGAATTTATGTATTTTATGAACTTTTTTGTTATTATCTCCAACAGAGTTAAGTTAATATGGGTACGGAATTTATTCTGTCAGTTCTCCAGACTTGCTAAATATTTTCAATTTTATTTCACTCGCTCTTAGGGCCGAGAGAGATCTTAGGAATGCTTTTGACAAGTCGTTTTGTACTGGAATGACATTAGAATGACATTTCCAATATTGGTCTCAGACTTAAGATTGATTTATTAATAACGGGCGTTAGACTGAAAATCGAATATTGTGATTGTAAGTCCTGGATGTTTTGATGCGTGGACCTTTGAACGGAGCCAGTGCCTCTGGTCCCGACACTCACCGACATTCGTTTCGACACTCATTACGTCTAAATAATGGTTTATACTAACTGTTCCTACAAGTAATTTGATGGACTAGGGGCGATTTCAGTCAGCAAATTACGGAAATATTATTTTTGTTCAATTTTCCGCGATGGGAATCGAACCCGCAATCTCTGGGTGTAGTGAGCCAAACGGCGTGCGCTCGAACCACTGCGCCAAGCGGACGTCAAACTTTGCTTTGGTTAATGAGATCTGGTGAGTTTGTCTGGCAATTTATTTATGACCCTATGTGCCCTTAGCCATAAAGTATAACTGGACACCGGAGGGCTAATTAACAGAGCAATAAAATAAGATTGTGGTCAGCGAGGGCCGTCATTAGATGCAGGGTGATAGCAACTTAACAGACCTTGCGATTCGTCCCTTGAGATGTAAAATGGATATTTTAGCTGAGTGGACGGGAACATGAGACTGTTCAATAAATAAATAAATATCAAATTCAAATTTTTTTAGGCCTACGGGGGCACTTACAAATTGTCATGTTACATTTTTTCTCTTAAGTATATCTACAACCAGATCGGAACGCGACCTCGACTGAGAAGATTCGGCAAGAAACTCAGCGGGCTTGTCTTTTTACATTGGTCATTTTTTTTTTATCGCCAGTTGCTTATAATCAATAATTACAAAGGGTAGTAGATATTAATATAAATATAAAAGCTCCAGAGTGTTGCCTTTTGATATTACCAAGAATCACAGAGATCAACTGCATGGTTTGAGACTAACCAACGCTTTTGTATGGGTACCGTATAACACGCATACCACTGTGAGTAGAGAGAAGACTATATGTTCGGAATGTGTAGGGCCCAGCAGTACACAATTGACTATATCTCATATACACAAGCTGGCTCGAGCCAAGCGACTTTTGCTCATGACTCCAAATGTCCTTAAGTAGTGACTAAGGGTATATGTATGCTTGCTCAAACAAACAGCACAATAGAGGTACCTACTTAATAGAAATTTCGTCGTTGAAAAACAACTCGCAAACTACGAATCTCGTCGCCACTGCCCACCGCCGTCATCACTCAACCGGAATAAACTGCCCAAGTTTTTCGCGAACGTAACGGAGCGTTAACCGTCGGGCATGGGGCCGTAATCCCATTTGGATCCTAACACGTATTTATGTTCCTTCTGATCTGATTACGCGCGGAGTAGCGGCGACATTTGGCTTGATGGCAGAAAGATCATGATTTGGCTTTTAACGTTATTTGATTACGAGACACCGAGTGATATAGTTTCTAAAGCTCTTGTTTGAATTTCAAATGTTTTACGTACCTTCCATTAGGGACCGAAAAATAAGCATAACATTCAAAGTGAAAACGTTTATTTGGTTAAGGCTTACGGGGGCACTTACAAATTGTAATTTTGACTTATTTTTATTAACTCTAGGAACAAACTACATCGGTAATTTATGGTGGACATAAAGGTCTAACCTAACTACCTCCCCAAATTGTCTTGCCCAAGACTTACAAATTTGACAATCGAAAATTAGTCATGGCCAATATATTTCGCAAAAGAATACTTCGCAGACCTTACCCCATCGCAGTCGAGAGCGTGTCAAAAGCAGCGATAAATCAGTGCCTCCCCTCCGATCGAGTGGGGCGCGCCCCGGCTCATTGAACACCCCGCTTTGCATATTTACATACATCTTTACATACGGTGCAGCGGCAATTTGTGATTTGTGAGTGTCAGATTCAACTGGGTACGCCCCCGTTCATCTTAACAGTTTCTTAGCTTCATAGAAACTGCGTCTGTGTGATCCTTTTAAGGTGAAGGCGCCTGTCTAGCCAGCGAAATTCAAAATTTTCGAGTATTTTTATAGTTAAAAATATGGCCCATACAAGTTAATAGGTATTTCGCCAGTGTCAAGTAACAAATAAGCAATAACAACCACAATTAATAACAATACAATACAAAAATGTGACCGTCCATTTTGGAAAACCAAAATGAAGGCTTCTAATTATATTAATTTTGTAAAAAATAAATGCTTACCGCACACCACTAATTGACATCTGATTAGATGTCTGATATAAAAAATAATAACTGTGCCTTTAAGGTGAAGGCGCCTGTCGAGCTCGCGAAATTTAAAATTTTCGAGTATTTTTATAGTTTATCCAAAATCTGAAAACATTTAAGACAACATTTTGTGATTTGCGACAAACACAGTATGCAGTGCGTTTATTAATACATTTATTTTACTCTAAATATTATCACGGTGGATATGATACTAGTTAATCACTAAATATACAAAAATTGCCCGATTATCTGGATAGCGATAGCTGTCGTTCTTGAAATGTTTTAGAGTAAGTTGGATTTATTAATAAATGCACTGCACACGGTCTTTGTCGCGAATTACAAAATGTGCCTTTTATTATTGTCAGATTTTGAAAAAATTCTAAAAACCTCAAAAAATTTGAACTTCGCGGGCTAGATGGGCGCTTCAGCCATTACTCATTACTTGTTTCAATTCAACCAGTACTTTGTTTAACACAACGGGTACATCTGAATGACCACCAACTTAGACCAGCTTGGCGGAACTGGCTTCCCTTGAGCCGACGGACCCTAGGTTTAAAGGTATTTAAGGAACCTTAAGCCCGCATAAATAAATATAACTGATCTCAAGTCTGAGAGCGGTCTCGGAAATGTTATTCTTATATCATACCAGTACAAAATGACATCTCAACAACGAGCTCAAGATCGTTCTCAGATCGACTTATTAATAGCTACTGGTTAGAGAACCAGTTGACTGAATACTCCAGGTTTATACATCACACCTGGGTTCCACTGAGGGGTAGGCAGAGCGTTTGCTGCCGTTGTACCAGAAGGCAGTTCCATTGGTGGTACCTATTAACTAAGGCATTCGTTTTGGCCGTGGTATTGCACGATTAATGATTTTTTTACTACCACTTAGCGCAGCGGTTCGAGGCCGCTCGGATCACTGCACATGGTGGTCTCGGGTTCGATTCCCGCCGGGGCAAATGTCGGAAGTGCATTTAATTTGCCCAGGTCTGAGTGTCACTGGGATCGCCCCCAGTCCATTGTGCGGTACCCATAGTACAAGCGTTGCTTAGTTTGGGACCATACAATTGGTGTGTCAGTCTGGCGATATTTATTTAAGGCTAAAGCGCCCATCTAGCCCGCGAAGTTCAATTTTGGGGTTTTTTAGAAATTTTTCAAAATCTGACAATACTAAAAGGCACATTTTGTAATTCGCGACAAAGACCGTGTGCAGTGCATTTATTAATATATCCAACTTACTCTAAAAACATTTCAAGAACGACATCTATCCAGATAATCTGGCAATTTTTGTATATTTAGTGTATACTAGTATCATATCCACCGTTATAATATATAGAGTAAAATAAATGTATTAATAAACGCATCGCATACTGTGTTTGTCGCAAATCACAAAATGTTGTCTTAAATGTTTTCAGATTTTGGATAAACTATAAAAATGCTCGAAAATTTTGAATTTCGCGGGCTAGGCAGGCGCCTTCACCTTATTGAGTAATAAACATCCTAACATACGTAAGCTTTAGCAATTACAGCACCTATTATAAGTGGGACTAAGTAGAAAATAAATCAAAACCCTAAACATATTATTTTATACCAACATTCTTTATCGAGATTACAGTCACAGTGGACCAACTCCGCCAGCTCCATTTACACTACCCTGAAAACTAGCTTCATCACGGTACAACAAACAGCGCGCGAGTGGCGGCAGCTTCGCAGCTTCCGGCGGCGCGCTTCCGGCGTGACGTCACTGCCAAATCCGCGCGGAGGGGCCGACCAAGATGCCTTAAGGTGACCATAAATACTCCAAAATGTCTATGATGAATAATAAACAAACAGGTACATTATTTTTGTTTTATTTTTTATTTTTTTATTTCGATATAGGCAAGTATTTGACCACAATCTCACCTGATTGTAAGTGACGATGTGGTATACGGTGGTGCATACTTGCCTTAGAGGTACCTATTCACTCTCGACTTGAAAACATCCGGGTTATAGTCAACCGGGAACAAAGACGCCGGCAGCATAATGTGTCTTGTGTTCAAACAAAAGCACCGTCTGCTCATTATATGAAGTCCATGGGTTCGATTCCCGGTACCAGCATCTTATCCTGCATATTTGAATTTACTTTTTCTGTCTACAATGCGTAGGGCGATATAAAATGTGTGTATAATTTTTTTAATTTTATTTGGATTCTAATAATTACCCATCAATGTTCCTTAATATATATCTCCCAAATCGCAAAAACGCGGTCACCCCAACATTTTGTATCAATTTGTAACCGAACTGTTCTCGGGGAAGATCGTAAAGTTTTTATTGTTCGCATTAATATTTATATACTTATATAGAAAAAGTGAGCCGTTCTGTCTGCGCCGGGAGCGGAGTCACGGGCTATTGTTGTTGATAGATGCTTTTTGGATAAAGTTTCTGATGAATCATTTACTTGGTCACGGTGGGGAGATATAACTAATTCCAATTTGGCA
Organism: Notodonta ziczac; assembly: GCA_918843915.1. Taxonomy (NCBI): domain Eukaryota; kingdom Metazoa; phylum Arthropoda; class Insecta; order Lepidoptera; family Notodontidae; genus Notodonta; species Notodonta ziczac. The sequence continues at coordinate 308,819 of OU974065.1, read as the reverse complement.
ATGGAAAAATTCTTATAAGCAGTCTCATCGTCGAACACTCAGTCGTGACCCAGAATTGAGCGCTGCTAATGCTGAACTTTGACGCAACTCTTTCAAAATTTACGAAGCGTAGGTAATGTTGTACGTAATCTTGTTTTGAACAGTACACTTGGTACGGGACATTTTCTGATTCAGCTGTATGAATAGCATACTTGAAACGGAGAACAACACTCGCAGCACCGAACCGTTGAGGCAAATACATCATATTTGTCACAGCGTCGCGAAAAATGCGCGTAACAGACTAGTTTGTGTTGATGACCATGAAGGAGGTCTCCGTCCAGCAGTGGACGACACCCGACTGATGAATGATGGTGATGAAGATGACAGATAGAAGGATTGGTCACACCTTCCAAACAGTTTTAGAATGACCAGGATCAATTATCATGATTAACTAATAGGTGATACGAATTACCTACCATTATTTCCAAACTATTCTCGAAAAAAATCCTTGTCACATAAACGAATAAATAATAAAAGCTTGGTAACATAATCAGAAAAATGAGGCGGCATACGCAACCACCATTGAATGCTTATTGCCAGTCATTTCCCTTCAAAAAACAATGCTATTAATGGCTAGCTAACCATGGCGACAATTATATCGCTGTTAATGGTTAAAATAACAAATGTTATGCGTCTCCGGGGGTGGTCGTCGCTGGGGAGGAACGGTACGAAGGGAAGGGGACTCGCGGTAAGGCGCGATGGATTCAAACCAATGACTCACAAAACATCTTTCAAGACTTACTTTTGTTGCCTTAAAATAAACAACGTTGCATCATCTGGAGCATCGTCTTAGAATTTTAGCGGGGACGGGCTCACCATGTGACTCCAGGGTCACTCCTAGCAGCTCCTTCCCCTTTACTTTTTTATCCGCGAGGAAATTTAAAACAATATATTCCACTCAGGGTTAGTGTAGCTTTCTATCAGTGTAAGACATTAGGATCGAATCAGTAAGTAGTTCCTGAGATTACAAACAAATATTTTTAACTCTATAAAAGAGGACTCGCGGTAATACACTATTCTCCGTTCTTGTTATATTTTTCCAATAAGTAGGTATCTAACTGAACGACATCAACCCGAACTACCACTGCACAAGTCATCAGACCCTCAACATAATCCATAACTTGATGAAGGAGTGCACAGATCACTGATATTCTAATTCGTTACAACAATAACAGCCCGCCCCTGCGGTTTAGGGAGGAACTTTTAATTGGTGAACAAATTGTTATTGCAAATTGTGTCGTTAAGAAAGATGGAGGAAAGGCTATTGAATTGGTGCATCCATGATGCGTCGAGCTCGAGTTCAAAGTGAGTTATAGATACGTTCGGTAGAGTTGCTCGAGACTCGCTAGCGTCTTCGTAAAACCGTAAAACCTACTTATTTGCGAAGAATCATAGTACTTCAGTAGAATGAACGGGTCTCCACAAAAATATGACGATTGCTCAGTGTCGCGACTTGATTGAGCGTAGGTCGCATGACTCAGGAGTGAATAGGGGTTTAATTCCCGTCAGCGCTTTCGGAAATCTACAGGAGTATATATGGGGGTTGTTTCCAGTTTACAAATTTGCATGCAATTTGTCCTGGTCTGGGTGTCACTGGGTTCCAAACGTTCCAAACTAGTGCACAATAGTATGTCTCTTAAATATACAAAATATTGTGTGATCATATATTTTACAAAAGCCTCTGAGCATTCATAAATTGATCTCAAGTCTGAGAGAGATCTTGAATACGCTTGTGTCATGTCATTTTGTACTGGAATTACGTAAGAATGACATTTCAATTATCAATTTATTAATCCTCCAAACCTGTGCTAATCCAGAGATAAATCCCTAATCCCTAATCCCCAATAATTCTTTATGCTCTAGGTTCTACCTCACAGCTCTATCTCGTTAATAGTCAAAGACCTCGGCACATTACAAAGATAATTAAATCACAATGTTTAACACTTCAGCTTTACCATAAGCTCTACCAACACCCAAAGAGAATATAACCAGTTCGTAGCCTACACCATTGACAAACGTCATCAACTACTATTTCTTATCTGTGTACCTTTTATTTTTACCGAGAGATGCGATAAATTCACGTACGTATTTTAAATTGTTATCTCCCCTTTTCCCCGGCATGTGGGCGGTGCGGTGGGGCGTACTGTTCGCGGGCGTATCGCTGGCGTACTGCCGGCAGGCGTACTCCACGAACTGGTACCCTTGGGAGAGGGACGAGGAACAGGAGGACTCCCAGGATGTTGAGGCAGGTGAGTGGGGCCGGCAAAATGGTGCTTATCCTGTTGGTTTAAATAATTACCAAACTATAATTTATACTAAATGTATTGTTGTCTTGTTCATTCATTATGGTATTGAAAAGGACAGCAATACGTTTATAAAAAATTATCTAGTCAAATTTGTGAACCAATTGAAATAGCTCCGTTGAAGAAGAGGATTCCGTTCCCTTCAGGGACTATTTCTGAAAGTTTCTTATCATTATTTGCCCCTGCCTGGGTGCCATTGAAATCGCCCCCACCATGTATCCTAAGCTTTGCTTTGTGGAACCGCTGAATTTGTCTGACCATAACTTTTCTAGGCCAAACAATAATGCTCCAATTGCCCGCAACTAAGGCTATACTGGACCCTCGGGCCAAGATCCGAAGGTCCGTGAGCCAGGCCACACGGACGCCCGAGACTGTGACCCAAAAACACTTCACAGGTATACTCAGAATTTTATAATGTCTTGGTACCTAAGTACCTACTAAGGGGGCTTCACTCACACGCTCTAAGGCGAGGTACGGGCTCCCAAGCGGCGCGCCGCGTCTAGGTTTTCCTTAGACTCTTAGAGTCGCGGCGGGGTGCGAACAGCACTCGCGCCTTTGATTAAAAAAACTATAACCCACGCGCCTCACCGACGCCGGCGTTTTGTCATTTCGTTTCGTGTATTGCGTTGCTGCTCAAATGAGAGACAGCATAGCTGCCCGCTGTTAATAATGCACCAAGCCCGCGCCCCGACGCTGCTACGACGCCGCTGATAACTCTTGTGTGAGCGAGGCCCCTTACCTAACACAGATAGTGGTTACACATTTATAAATTTAAAATATACCTATCGTCCCGCCTGGTATATATAGTGCGGTGATGCGTAGATTGGTTTGGTACCATACGATTGTTTTGTTTGTATGGCGATATACTTACTGTTTTAGTCAAATTTTAGTTCAAACAACAGCCCCAGTACGGTCCACAAAATTCGCCACCCAGCCCAGCAGAACGCCCGACCCAACGATACCAGGAGATTATGCAGGTATTTCTGAATTTTATGTCTTGGTACATCTTCCCATGGACAGACAGACAGTTACAGCCTTACTTTAATACTATAAATGCGAAAGTGAATCTGTATATCTGTCTGTCTGTCGCGCTTTCACGCCAAAACTACTGAACCGATTTCAATGAAATTTGGTACACAGATAGTATAGAGCCTGAGCAAGGACATATGCTACTTTTTAATGCGAAAAAGGGGTTGTAAGGAGTTGAAAGGGGGGATGAAAAGTTGTATGGAAGTATCGTCATTTTTAGAGCTAGAAGCTTGAAACAAATGTTTTAGGTTGCTGTTTCGATATAAATAAATGTGACCTTCAAAGTTGGTAACGTTTTAACCTCAAGGATGTGAGTTGTGACACTATTCCATGTGGACGAAGTCGCGGGCACAGCTATTTTATATACCTATAAAAGCAGTGATAGCCGATTGGTTAAAGCACGCGTCTTGCGGGCTACCAGGTCTCGGGTTCAAACCCCGGCTCGAACCTCTGGATTTTTCGAAATCTATGTGCGAATCATAATTTATATATGATTATCACTTGCTTACGGTGAAGGAAAACATCGTGAGGAAACCTGCATGTCTTAGAAGATTTAACCAATTTTCGAAAGACATGTGAAATCCGCCAACCCGCAATGGGCCAGCGTGGTGGATTATGGCCTGAATCCCCCTCGTGTTGAGGGGAGGCCCGTGCCCAGGAGTGGGACGTCAAAAAGGCTAAAATTATTATTAATTATTATAAACTAGCTGAGCCCGCGACTTCGCCCGCGTGGAATTTAATAGACAAAGTTTCATACAAACTTTTATCCCCTATTTTATCCCCTTGGGGGTAGAATTAATCAAAATCCTATCTTAGCGGATGCCTACGTCATATCATCTACCTGCATGCCAAATTTTTGCCCGATCCGTCCAGTGGTTTGGGCTGTGCGTTGATAGATCACTATGTCAGTCAGTCACCTTTGAGTTATATATATTTAGATACACATTTATAAAATTAAAAGTATAGTAAGTAGTATCTTTATTAAAATGTTGTCGCGTCATGGCCCAGGGGACCGCAGTCATGTTCTAGGCAACGTAGATAATTATCAAAACAACAAATCAAATGGAGAGATTAAGTTTTTCTTTTTACTTTTGAGGGGTGTTTTTGTGAGTTTACCACATTACTAATATTCCTATTAGCTGCTTCAGCTAAGCTAATGCTTGTGTTAGGAGTAGGCTCTCGTCAATAGTATAATGGCCAGGGAAAGACTCGAACCCGGAACCTCTCAGCTACGAGGGCGGCACTTTTAACCACTAGGCTATACCTATAATTGTAGCCCTTTTGACGTCCCACTTCTGGGCACGGGCCTCCTATCACCACGAGGGGGATTCAGGCCATAATCCACCACGCAGGCCCAGTGCAGTTTGGCGGATTTCGCATGTCTTTCGAAAATTGGTTAATCTTCTAAGACATGTAGGTTTCCCCACGATGTTTTCCTTCACCGTAAGCAAGTGAGAATCACATAGTAATTATGATTCGCACATAGATTTCGAAATATCCAGAGGTGCGAGCCGGGGTTTAAACCCAATACCTGGTGCCCGCAAGACGCGTGCTTTAACCAATCGGGTATCACTGCTTTTTACTGTTTATAATTCTATTTTAGACCAAAGAATGGTCCCAGTAAGGTCCAGGGCATTCGCAACCCAGCCCAGCAGGACGCCGGACCCAACGACACCGGGAGATTACACAGGTATAGAGTTTGAAGTTTGATTTGTTAATTTATTTATTTTTAATATTCCTACTTGGCGGTCGCACGACGCGACATCGCTTGGGTTAAAATAATATGTTTACTAATTTTAAAAGGCCAATACTAACATGTATATATTTATTGTTTTCTTATATTTACGCGAATACTACACATTGAAATAAAACTATTTTACGAATTTTATCGCGTTTATTAACTTTATGATCCCGACGTTTCGGTTGCTTTACAGCAGCCGTGGTCACGGGGGGACTGAGGTGTTAGACGTCCTGATGTCATAGTGTACTGTGAGCATTTTCTGCGTGGATCGGACCGCAAATAATAACTAAATATGAGGGTACCCAGTTACTAACTATGACATCAGGACGTCTTACACCTCAGTCCCCCCGTGACCATGGCTGCTGTAAAGCAACCGAAACGTCGGGATCATAAAGTTAATAAACGCGATAAAATTCGTAAAATAGTTTTATTTCAATATATATATTTTTTTAAATTAGAGCTACTTTTTCCCTCAGAGGTTTTTATTATTTTAATTTTTTTTATACACACGCGATGTTAAACACGATCAATCATTCACATACATTTTCGATACCAAACACAAGATTGCCACATGAAATTTACCTTACTGAAATCTGCGTATTTTTACAAAGTTTTTTTTCGTTAGAATCCGGCACCAGTTTATCCTCATTTATCTTTCCTACTCCATCATTAGACCCTGAACAATGGATACCATAATTCTAGAATCTATTCAATGAGACCTTCCTCCGCTGTACATTGTTGAGGAAATCCTTATCCTGCAGAGTCCAGGTGACGCTGCAGCATCAGGTCAAGATTACCGTGTCCTTGCAATATCATTGAAGTAACAGGATATCAAATATCGAATCGATCAGTCTTGTGAAAGTTGCTCATGCCCCTTCATCAACTAGATCATGATCTTTCAATTCGAAACACATTTTATTGAATCTTAGTTAAGAATACTCTCGACCAAGAAACTTCACAAACAAACAAAAATATAGGTTCATCCTTTTGAAAGCTACGACGCCGCAGACAAACAAACATATAATATGTTAATCTTATAACCCCTCGTTTTCCATCGGGAGTTAAAAATACCATTTCACCTGGCGTAAAGGTTAAGGTAGGGGTTGCGGTAACGCGTGGATTAATTAGGTACCATATGATTGGTGTCTCTCACTGGTGTTATACCTACTGTTTTTATAATCTTTTAGATGAAACAACAACCCCAGTTATGTCCACGACTTACGAAACCCAGCCCAGTAGGACTCCTGACCCAATGACACCAGAAGATTTCGCAGGTACACTCTGAATTTTATGATGTCTTAGTACTTACCGAAGACAAACAGTTATTAATAAAATTTTAATAATATCAGCCCGCTTGCTGGTCCCCATTTCGTTGTGTTAGCCCTAAACTAAAGGGTGCGTGTCTATTGGTAACTTTTACTGACGCTAAATTCTAAGCTGAAGATACTACTTAAATGTTATGATAACACGGTCTCTTCGTAGTTCGAAGTCTATGTGTTGCTGCAACAAATTTTATAAGGTACTCATAGGCGAGCAGTTTGTGACCATAGAGTGAATGTGTTTGTCTACTGTTAATTTAAAATCCTCTGTTAGATGAAACAACATCGCCCATGTTAACCGCGACCTACGATACCCGGGCCACCAGGACGCCGGACCCGGCGAAAATGGATGAAATTAAAGGTAAGATCTGAATGCTTCTGATGTCCTGGTACTTGTCAAGGACATGTATGATCGTCACGCCTGTTAGTTCCAAAGGGGTAAGCAGGCTCTGTACCACTGACTGATTATAAGTCCTGGGAGAAACTATCCGTCGAATACTTAAAAACAAAACTCATAGTTGAGACCTGCTTAATTTTGACGCGCTAACTCAAACAGCTGAGGGGGACAAGCGGCCAGTTTGTTCAATTTCATGATCAACTACTTAAGTAAAAGCAACAGATACAAACATATAATATTGTGAAGAAAGGAAGCCAATTGAAAAGTTTTAGACATTACTTTGGCTGTGAATACATGCAATGAAGAAACTTTTTGCTAAACATTTATTAAGTATTGTTTCAGTATTTAGACATATTATGTCCTGAACCCCCATTGTATTGAGTGGAGACCCGCGACTAGCAAATCTAGCACGACTAGCACGCACAAACGCAAATCATCATCATCATCAGCCTATATCAGTCCACTGCTGGACATAGGCCTCCCCTAATGAGCGCCATACATAGCGCCCTGTCTTTAGCTTGCCGCATCCAGCAAGCCATAACAAACGCAAATGCAAAACGTAATGTTTCCTTCACAGGAGCCATTGAACAAATACTCGAAGGTCGCAATATTGACCCACACGCTTCCTTCTGGACTGCCGTCTCGAAAGCCACTGCTGAAAACGATTTTACCGATATCTACGACTATATGCTGAAGCTCCAATCGGCGAAGGACCTGAACCAGAGCACCGAGACCTCGGAGACCGAGACGCCAAGAGCCACGGAGATGCCTACCACACATACGCCCAATAGGACTACCACCAGTCCTCTAGTGAGTTACACTCAAGAATAACATGTATTACTTTTTAAACCCCTGACGGATTGAAAAGAGGCTTTTAATAGTTTGTCTCCTGTGTATCAGTAGTAGGTACTTTATTTTTGTTGACGGTGAGGAATATTCTAAAGATACCCTGCAGGCCTCTTGTGGGCGCGACCTGGGGCATGTGAGTCTTACCAAATAAAACCTCCCAGAGCCCCTCCGACGTGCCGGAGAAGGCCACCCACCTCCGGCACGACGGAGGGGCTCCGGGATCTCCTGACGTAACGCATTCTTTGTCAGGGACCGCCCTGGGCCCATGCCCTGGAACTCCTCGTCCTCGACCCCCCAGGACAGTAGTAGATCCCTTTTCGCCCAATATATGCATTCGACTTCAATCTGTTTTTAGCGCATAAACGTTTGATTAAAGCGGTCAGTTTTTTCTCATACTTATAATGTCTTTTGTTCCACAGACTAGGACGCAAGACGACGAAATATATTCCAAAAACATACCACGGCAAAAAGATAAACCCGACACAGAGAAGAGCACAGCATCTAAGTTGTTAGACGTCGACACGCTGTTAGACATCGTCGCTAATCTGACGTATGACTACGACATGGACTTCGTTTCAGCGTTTAACGAGTCACTGCAAAAGTACTCGATGCCGACGTCCTGTGCGACGACCACGACGACGATGGCGACGACGACGACGATGACGACGACACCGACTACAACCGTCGAGATGCCGACGTACCCTATTGATGATACCCCCGTCGTTGCGAAGGTCAGAATAAATATCGCCGCGCCTCCGTGGCAGCCGAGCCATTCTGCAGCCGCTCCGACCCCGCCAGATGAGAAACTGTAGCTAATTGACACAGGCTCATAAACACGGGCCGGCTCCACCGGGATAGCACCACACTCTCACAGAAGCCGGCGTAAAGTAGTTACCACAGATATAGATTTACATAGATAACGCAAGAATCACGATTTGTATTGAAACCAAGCGTGCCGAATTTTTAACTCCTACTGTGACGTCATTAGTGACGGGAAATCCAAACCGCTTCAAAGACACCGATGCCGCCGATGCCACTCCGTCCGCTACGATTCTCTCGAGTGATTATCACGCTCATAATCATATTTTTATATCTGTAGTCGCGAGGACTGTAAGTTATCGGCGACCAACCTCGACGCTTGGTCGGGGTTTTCGGACACGCTAAGTACATACATTTGCGTTATCTGTGGTAGTTATTATAGCTGCGTTGAGTAAGAGAGCCGGAAGCTGAAAATAAATAAATTGTAAGTCCCTTATTATTTCTAGCTTTTTAGTGCACTCAGGTTTTTTTGAAGGCGGTTTGATTTTTGTATTAAAATATTTTATCACATGATTTTTTGTGGTACTACATATTGGATTGCTGGTTACCGTAAATAGTTTCAGAGATATGTTCTCAAACATTACAAGTTTTATCCGTAGATAAACCTTAGATAAAACCTATAAAAATAAAGGCGCGATATTACAGGGTCTGTATACTTTTCAGTGCTTTGTATGTGGTCTGGACATGCCAGAGATACCTATGAACGCGCACTGCGCGGACGCGTTCGCTGGCGACTTCATACCCCTGGTGCCGGTGGACCCCAGCGCCAAGGGCCAGATAGCGCGGTTCAGGAAGTACTGCCGGTACCTGGACGTGTGAGTCCACCCTTATAAATACTAGCTTGTCTTCAGCAGTGGTCAGACGAGATCTGTCTCAACCTTAAACGAAAGGAATAACTTGAATGGAGCGCGTAGAACTACAGAATGAAGCCAGCAAAAGTAATACCAAATAGCATTCATCCAGATTATTTAAACATTTCGCACTAGGAAGAACTTGCATCATAGTTGCGTGGCGGGAATTGATATATCGAAAACAATAATGGATTGTGAATCTTATATAGTACCTTATGAGGCGTATGGCGTATGTCGTCCAAGGTGTAGTAAATAGCGTCAATGGTGCACCAATAATATGTCACTAGTACCTACTACTTAAAAAGTCTTTCTCTGATCTGTTTCGAATCTGATCCAAACAAATTCGAATCTCATCGAATTCGAATTTGACGACCGCTTAGCACAGTGGTTCGAGCGTAGGCCGCTTGGCTCACTGCTTCGAGTGGTTGCGAGTTTGATTCCCGTCAGGGTGAATTTCGGAAATGGCCTTTCCGTAATTTGCCCGGGTCTAGGTGACACTGGGATCGCCCCCAGTCCATTGTATGGTATCCATAGTACAAGCGTTGCTTAGTTTGGGACTATGCAGTTGGTGTGTTTGTCTGGCGATATTATTTATTATTTTATTCATCTCACGGACGAGTTCTCTTCTTCTCCAATGTCTTGTCGCGATGGTCCTCAGCAACAACTACGTGACGGACCGGCGCGAGCCGCGCTCGCTGTTCGGGCGCTGGACGGGCGGCTGCTCGGTGCGCTGGACGGACCTGAGCGGCGTGTACACGCAGCGCTCCTGCCGCAACCAGCACCGCGCCACCACCGGACTACACTTCGGCAGCAAGCGGATGGCCAGGCTCGAGATGACGCTCAATGTAAACTCACACTCAAACTCAACATTGTATTTACCAACAAAGCATTAATGAATAGTCAGAATCTACCACCGGTTCGGAATGCCGCTTCCTACTTATTGATTTCTTATATTTACGCGAATACTACACATTGAAATAAAACTATTTTTACGGATTATATCGCGTGACCACGGTTGCTGTAAAGCAACCGAAACGTCGGGAACATAAAAAGTAAAAATAAACGCGATATAATCCGTAAAAATAGTTTTATTTCAATGGTTACTCTTTTCAATGAATAAAAGATGGTGTACATTCTCAGGAACAACAACAGAATGTGAGCAGGCAACATCATTGTTACTAAATAAGTGAATAGTAACCAAATCTCACTCAGATTTAGGTATATTTAAATAAATGAGAAAGGTAGTTTAGCGAGGTGTGCATGTACGCTGGATGCTATGACCCCCGCGTACGGTCAGCAACACTGCCGACATACGAGCGCGCCAGTAGATGCCCATCCACTATGTGGCTCCATTTATTTTCGACCAGCATTACTTGATGTAGCAGCACGAGAATAATGAACCAAATGTTTTTACAATTTTACTCATTATTCAGTTGTTCTGCTCGAGGTAACGTTACAGGATTAACCTATTTTCTTTCAGCATGTTGACAACGGGTGTATAGTAAGTCCGATGGCGTCGCTGCTACCACTATCGCGCGGTATCTCGCTGTTCGCCCGCTTCCATGCCTGCGTGTGCACCGGCAGCTGGTGCAACCGCGCGTACCATAGCCAGCGTTGGATACCGGAGTACTCGATACTAACGATCTGGTTGATGAGTAAAAATTTAGCGTAATTTTTTCGGTCTGTTTTAACAAAAGGGGATAAGTGTAACTTTGTTTAATAAATTTTGTGAGTATCTTAATTATTCTTTTTCATCGCGACTGTGAACTGCTCCTTAGTTTAGAAATGGTAAAAGATAAAGAGGTATTGATGAAAACAATTCAGTTTTCAAACATCTTTTCACCAAAGTTTCAATACAAGTCAATTTCTTCCGTCATTTAGATTCCTACTGCTGCAAAGCACTTATAATAAGTCAAAATCAAACCACCGCTTTGAAGAAGAATGGTGTTATTCCTCAGGAGAGGAGCTACTCTATAACGACGAACTCGTATATCTCCCCCGTGAATTCGCGAGTGAGCAATGTATGACCACTTGTACTATCTATGGGCACCGTACAATGGAGCAGGGGTGATCCCAGTGACACGACACCAGCGCAAATACGACATGGTATTTTAAGGTTGCGTCCTTGGAAATCGAACCCGCCAGCACCCCGTGCAGTGAGCCGAGCGGCCCACAGACTACTACGCCAAACGCTCGTCTTAACGACATCCAAATTAAATCAGGTTAAGATGCAGCTATTTTACCGATTTAACATAATGGATTAAAGACCTTTTTTTTAATTTAAATCGTTATACAAAAATTGCCCGATTATCTGGATAGCTGTCGTTCTTGAAATGTTTTAGAGTAAGTTGGATATATAAATAAATGCACTGCACACGGTCTTTGTCGCGAATTACAAAATGTGCCTTTTATTATTGTCAGATTTTGAAAAAATTCTAAAAAATCTCAAATTTGAACTTCGCGGGCTAGATGGGCACTTTAGCCTTAAGCAGTTATCGTAGCCTAGGTATATACGCTTGCAACACCAGAGGCATTATTCGCACGATGATGCCGACCTGAAGGGGATGTGCGGGAGGGAGGTCACCGCACAGCCTCCATTTTAAAGCAATTTCCCGACCGTCAAAGATGGCGGCTCGCGCCCACCTGTTACGCGGCGCTGTGATTGGCCGCGCCCGCCGCCGGCGACTCCCACTAGATAGGTGAGCTCGAGGGACGGAACCTTTACAAAATAGATTGTAACTTGTTATGTACAATTGTAACTGTCTCTGTGGTATTTCAAAGCTATCATTTGACGACCACTAGGCGCAGTGATTCGAGCGTAGGCCGCTCGGCTCACTGCATCTGTTCGATTCCCGTCAGGGTAAATTTCGGAAATGGCCTTTTCGTAATATTCCCTGGTCTGGGTGTCACTAGGATCGCCCCCAGTCCATTGTACGGTACCCATAGTACAAGCGATGCTTAGTTTGGGACCGTACAGTTAGTGTGTTCGTCGGCGATATACCTATACTCGTATATTTTTATAGTTACTTACACAGTCTGGAGACAGTTTTCTTTATTGTATGATAACGGTATGTTGACTGACTCTCCTGCCGTCCAATTACTTACTAGGAAGCCGTTAAGTTAGTAAACCCAATTTTGAGCTGTCATTTTGTGTATTAACCTGAGTGACCGAATGATGTCCCTAGAAAGGTACCCTAGAAGTCTCAGTAAACAATAGGTACAGTTTTTTTTTTATTAGTCTGCGACCTAATTGTTCAGACTTCAGACCAATACCTACACTTAATTATTGATCTGAGCCCCAGATTAGCGAGTGAAGCCAGCGATAGTAATACCGTAATACAAATTAGGTAGCATCAACTCAAGATGAACTTAAGGCGTAAGGAATATTATCACTTACTTAACTTTGCCTAATATCCGCGCAAGCCACTCATATACATGTGGGGAGGTACTTATGTTAAATTGCAAGTTGGAAGCCGGTAAAATCATTGCCCAGCTAATCCAAATCAGTGTATTAATCAAATTGAGTGTTCTGTCCACCCTCGGTTATGACGTGGGGCTAATAGCACTCTGTCGCCGTTTGTCATCGCTGCTCGCCCGCGCCGGGTAATCCGACACATACAACTGTAGCAACATACTTTCTTCCATCGGGTGGTGTCGACGACGAGACACACAACACATGGCTAAATCAAATGTACGTATATGTCGATATGCCGTCAAAACACTTATGAATAGTCTCCTAAACACATTGGTCAGAAAGCCGCTTCCACTGAGAAGAGCCGGTGACAAAGTCAATGGTTATTCTTTTCAGAAGAAAAAAGTTGTCAGCTACTTTTGTCACAATACCTACCCAAGTATTACACTCATTATCTAACATTATTTACGAAACCAATGGAGCATCGCTTAGGAAGCTTAGTGCTGTGTACATACCTACTCCTTTATGTACTCGCACTTACAGTAGGATGTTGAAAAATAACGAGGTAAGTAGGTACCTACTTAACCAAAGCCTCTATCCGCGTCTGTATGTCCTAGTTCTTAGGTAGAAGTTTTGGCAACGGATTTTGAAACGGTTTTCACTATGGTTTAGAGAATTTGTTCCGGAAGGGTTAAATAATAATAATAATAAATATCGCCAGACGAACACACCAACTGTATGGCCCCAAACTAAGCGACGCTTGTACTATGGCTACCGTACAATGGACTGGGGGCGATCCCAGTGACACCCAGACCTGGGAAAATTACATAAAGGCCATTTCCGAAATTTGCCCCGGCGGCGGGAATCGAACCCGTTATATGTATTATGGTTACATATAATAATATAATAATAATAATAAGCTTGATATATTGATACATTCTAATTCAATTAGAGAGATAATCGTGGGAACCCGGGGCGGGTCGCTAGGTGGTAACAAAATTGCTTTTTCATTACTCATACTCTGAAAGTAGGTCTGAAGTTGCCTGAGAAGCGGGTTGAAAGTAATACTTTTCAGGCCCGGGAGTTTCGCTTTCAACTGACAGCTGTCAAATTATAAAAAAAATACTAGTTCCATTTTCACATTTCTATGGAACCATGTTCAAACTTTTTCTACAGTCACTCAATTACAGCACGATGTAAAATTGAAATAACATAAAGTTAAGTATTAATTCAAGAATATATATTTTTTAAATGACTTAATTATAATTTAGTTTCAACAAATTCTTTAAAATAACATAGATTTGGGCAAAATATTTAAAGATGAAAATGAAAAATAATGGCTAAATAATGAAGTTGGCCGGCCAACGAAAAAAAAAACAAAATAGGCGGCAATCCGATTTTTTTTTTTCGAGTTGTAGAGTATTGTTTATACTTCCTTGTATTATTTCTTTAGCCAATTCCTGTTTTTATTTTTATTTTCCTTGTATTCGTAATGAAAAGCACAGTGTTTACCTCGGGTGAAAGATTTATTTTGTCCCTCGAACTATTAGCGCCCTCGCTACGCTCGGGCGCCAAACCCCGTCTCGGGACAAAATAAGTAACTTTCGCCACTCATGTAACAATGTACTATAGAGAGCTACCTTCAACGAAGGTAATATGTACATTAATTTTTTGTATGACAAATTGTTCGTACTACCTGAGTCCTGACGAAGGCGGTGCACAAATTGCCATTCAAATATTTTACGTAGAGGTTAGCGACCAGTAAGTAGTAGATGCACAGAAATCACTTGACAACAAACTATATTCTTCCCTTGAAGCGAATAGTTACAATGATTTACGGCCCCGGGGAGGGGAGACTTGTTTTTATGTTGAGAGATAAATCTGTATCTTCACGACTGTTATCGTTGGGGGAGTAGATTGCATTGTACCTAAGTAGGTAAACTTAAGTAAGTTTTGGATCAAATAGGCTATCAGCTATTCACATAACTTGCCTTTATTATCACAAGACCAACGAGGCAGTGAAAGCCGAAAATCTGCAAGTTATGTTTAGAACGAATTGAATGGTTTGGTCGCGGGTTTAATTCCCGTCCGGCACATTTCAGATGTGATAGGTATATCGTGATTTGTCCGGTCTGAGTGTGACTGGGATCAGACCAGTCTACTGTACGGTATGCCTTATAAATAGAAGTGGAGATTAGTTTGGGACCATAAGTTGGTGTCATTTTCAAAATGTCTCAAATTACTTTCCAAAGTTTTGCCAAGAGCACTCATGCTCCAGATAAGCTTTGCAAAATAGCCACAAATACATTATTGGCCAAGTGAGTCCGCCATAATCGTAAATTAGCCGATATAATAGCACGAAGCCGGAAACTGGCTCCGCGAACTCAGCCGGTGCCTCCTGAAAACGAAAATGCGGCAAGATGGCGCCGGCCCGTCTGGCGCCAAGACGTTCCACCGACGCGACTTAACAACGTAACAACTACCACACTTTACACACACAGAATTGAGCTATAAAATTATTCGTTAAGATTCAATTTTACTTGGCAAGGTCATGCAGTTTCAGTATTGACTTTTCAATGGAAGTGATGTGCGTTTGCTACTATTTACGTACGATACACTTAAATATGAACTTTATGCTGGTGGAGATAAGGCGTAAATCTTAGCGTTGAATATAATCTGAAAATATTTTTATTATTTTCGTTGGCGAAGCGTTGTCTGGGTGGCGCCAAGACGAATTAGGAATGTTGCAACTTAATTGTAGCTCTATACCTTTGTGTTAAAGCATTATTTTGAATTCAATATTGTGGTTAGGGCAGCCTGTATTGTGGAAAAGGGAAAAGTGTAAAAATTACATTGTTGTTACGGGCAAGTAGGTAGGTACATACCTATGTAACCTGCCTACTTATGTAGTTTTAGCGGGTCAATAAGTAAGCAACTACAGAATGTCTCGATCGATATTTGGTCATTATGTATTACAAACTCATTATTAAGTAGGGACCTACATACTTATAAGCCAAAAAAATCGTTTCTGTTAATATTTATTTATCATTTTTGTAGGTATTGTTAGTGTTTTTCGTTTCAGTATCAAAAATATTAATGAAGAACACCAACAATATTAAAATAACAACAAAATTCTGAATAAAATTTCACGAACTTTTATGATAAACATTCCATCGAGTTTGGCTTGAGCCTACAATCTATAAGCATGGAAATTATTTACTCTTGAAACTTTAACAATAATGATTTAGGCCAAACGAAAGTTTCATAAATAAAAAGATACTTGGTGGTAATAGTGGTAAGTAATAAATATAGACATAGCTATTATTTTATAAAAAAAAGATTGAGGGTAGTTGCTAGAACATTATCTATAAGTATTTAGAAAGAAAGAGAGAAAAAGAAAGAAAAAACTTTATTGTGGCTCACAGGAATAAAGAGATTACAAAAAATTAAAAAAACTTAAAAATTCTGTTTGCCACATACCAAACGGACCCAATTCAGCATGTGCTGGTTGACAAGAACCAGCGCTGGAGTTAATATTCTTTGTCATCATGATATTAATATTTACTGAATTGTTGACAAAATGCATTTTGTATCCTCAGTATCTTTTAAATACGTTGTAGGTTACACTTTTTTACACATATAAAGTAAAACAAAAATTCGAGGATAGAATAAAACTCAAAGACCTGTTAGAAATTTTCGCTTTGCGCCATCTATGATAAAACTTTCGTTAGCGGCATCTAGTATCGAGTAGCGGAACAAATAATAATGATCATAGACAAAAAAATACCAGACATTATTTTATAAAATATAAAAATAATGTCAATTCAAGGATTAAAATATAGTAGTTATTAGTACACCCTAATATCATTAATTACAAATTAAAACCATAATGTTATAAAAGTAATTGTCGAGATAAAAAGCATTATATCGGATTAGCAACTCTATATTTTCGACGGGCGCCATCTTTAGTCTATTCTTTCTTTCGCTTCTGTCATTTCCGTGACTACTGTGTGCATTAGGTTATTTTATTGATATTTTATTATAAATATGGTGTTTTGTATCATAAATATCACGTGTAGTGACGTTAAATCTTCCATTTCAGATATACAACATGCAGAACGACGCCGGTGAATTCGTGGACTTGTACTGCCCGAGGAAATGGTGAGTGGATAAAGTTAGGTTATATTCATTGTGCTGACCACATTGTTGACGAGAAAACGCATACGTACTAGTATATAATACACAGTAGTTACAAGTTCAACAAAGTTATTATGTTAAAG
This sequence comes from Notodonta ziczac, assembly GCA_918843915.1. Taxonomy (NCBI): domain Eukaryota; kingdom Metazoa; phylum Arthropoda; class Insecta; order Lepidoptera; family Notodontidae; genus Notodonta; species Notodonta ziczac. The sequence continues at coordinate 291,780 of OU974065.1, read as the reverse complement.
AACGTTTAAAAACATCATGTGAGTTGTTTTATATTCCCAATGGTTTTCAATCGTACTTGTACAATATATTGTACAAGTACGATCGAGTCTAGTAGATTCTGAACAGGTGGATGTTTTATAAAACGTCCATCTGTTCAGAATCTACTAGACTGGAAGGATCTTTCATCCCATGAATATAATAGCTTGTAATTATTATAGAATGTATGCATCTAGAATAGCTGCCACCAGACCTTGTCTTACGAAAGTTTTCCAAGACAAATCTGGTAGATATGATTCTCCCAATAACCTATTTCTGTCTAGCGTAGTGTTTCTACAATTGTTTTCAGCCCATTAAAACTACCTAAATTAGAGAGCCTAATTGCGAAGTCTGTAGCTTCCTCAATTGACTGAAATGTATAAAAGCTATATTAAGATTGTATGACAATCAGTGTGCTCGTTTATGTATGAATTTCCACATTCCAGCTCGGCCAGCAACAGGCTCATCCACGCCAAGGACCATGCCTCCGTGCAGCTGGTGATCGCCGACGTGGACCCCGCCACCGGCCGCGCCGCTGACACCTCCAAGATGTACGTCATCTGCGGAGCCATCAGGCGGATGGGAGAGTCGGACGACTGCATCGTCAGGCTCACCAAGAAGGACGGCATTTTGACTAAGTTAGTTGACTTGAGTTTTTAAATATTTCTAGAAAAACACTTCTGTGGTACCGAGAACAATGCTGATGTCAATGGAACTGTACAATAACCTCAGATCATTTTAAAATTATATTGCCTGCCATAGTGCAGAGGGTATGGAGGGTATTGTTGGTCAACTTGGATTCCCTGGGTGTCATTGGGGCACTTCTTCATACGGGTCACATCCTAATCAATAGAATATTAGATGACCTCTTTGGTCCTCTCAGTCTGACCTGGGGTTGGTGTCAGTTTTGAATTTATTTTGATTCAGATACTGATCAATTGATTGAATGTCTTATTACATTTACTGGTATAACTGCACTATGCTGACCATTTTGACCAAAACCTAAAGTCAATTTTGGAAAATGGCTATTTTGGACTCGTCAATATTTTGGTGCCAATCACAATCATTTTAAATTCAACTTGTTTGGATGATCTGATATAAACATGATTTTTGTTATTTAATAGCTGGTGCCAGTTTATGTGTCTTAAATAACGTTTTCTTTGTTCCAGAAACTACTGAAGTCTTTAGTCATGTAAGGAGCATTATTTTTAAGCAAAAATAATATAAAAACTTCCAAAAAATGATTTTTTTTTATTTTCATCTATTAAAACCTTAAGTTACAAATATGACCTGTACAATTTGTTCTAGGCATTAGTATTGAGACTTTGAAAACAAAGTCTCAGGGACACTTGTTTACAGAAAGTCTTCAGTTAACAGTCTACAGGCCTGGGTACATGTACCTACCGCTGAAAGGACTTATTTTGGGTTGCTAGTTGAGATGATCTGAATCCAGTACAAAGATCTGAAAAGAAGTTCATAATAATACATATTTTATATGTTGCAAAATTCATGGCAAACAGTAGTGATACTTTAAAAAACTAGTGATAATATGCATGTTTTTTTTTTGCTGGTGACAGCCAAGCTGTAGTTAACTGACAACAAACTAGTATATGGACGGGTTCTACAGGGGTAGTGCCACACTCTCACAGAACACTGCGTTATATGCTGCTGTGTACAATATGACCAAACCAAGAACTGGAAAATATGCGATGTAGCAAGAAAAGCAACTTATCGAGCAAATGCTAATATTTTCTTTATTTTATTATTGACATCAAAACCAATTGACCAAATTGTATGACAAAAAAATATGTCGTTTAGTAATTAAAACTCCATTGTTGCGAGTTACAAGCGTTTTTTGACCCATCGATATTCTCAATTTAAAATTAAATAGACCTAACCTTACTTTCTGTCCATATTCGTTTCTGAATGGTTTGCCGAGCCTTGCCGCGGCAGTCATTATTGGTCTTTTCGGCGGGCGGCAGTTGGTCTTACATCGCTGGCTCCCATCCTGCCGCCTGGTGACGGGCGGCTAGTCTAGCACGCCGCCCTGCCGCAGCCGGGGCTGCCGCCGGGCGGCGGGCGGCAGATGTCTAACATCGCTGGCTCCCATCCTGCCGCCTGGTGACGGGCGGCTAGTCTAGCACGCCGCCCTGCCGCAGCCGGGGCTGCCGCCGGGCGGCGGGCGGCAGATGTCTAACATCGCTGGCTCCCATCCTGCCGCCTGATGACGGGCGGCTAGTCTATCACGCCGCCCTGCCGCGGCCGCCGCAGCCGGGGCTACCGCCGGGCGGCGGGCGGCAGATGGTCTTCCTCTTGCAGCTTCCGGCGCCGGCCGCGCTCATTATCACGAACACCAGCCACCACCACGCCGATAGCACCCACTCCCACTGTTGGCAAACAGGAACCTCAAACAAGCACGCAAATCGCAAATATGTTCTTTTGTTCCCCTAAGATTTGTTTCGTTCAAAGTAGGTAGGTCCCCACTTAGGCATAATGGCTAGGCTGTTTGAGACCTCGCTATACCAAAATAAAACAGCTGTCCTCTTGACATGCGTGTGAAAATTCAGCGAGTCTTCTCACTTGTCAGGGTTCCTCGAGATGATATACACAAGTGGCCTCGGTTAATGGAACCCGCTCACCATATTTCGCCCCTGGAATGCGGGACGGTTTGCACAGCGCACGGGCGGGCGGGTCACCAGTACTTGGGCTTGCAGCCGCCGGGGCAGCGGGGCGGGCGGCACGACGCCTTCTTCTTGCATGCGAGAGCACCCACCACCTGCCACAAGACACCTCACTATTTAGTAGTGTTTCCTAACTATCGATAGTTGACCTCGCAAAATAATCACAATATCGATAAGTACTATTGAAATTTTACAATAGGTACTATCGATAGTATCTATCCAAGAAAATGAGCAATACTATTGATAAAGTGCAATACTATGTGATATTATCTATACCCAATAGTGTCGATACTATCGATAGTATTGTAAAATTTTAATAGTACTTATCGATATTCTTCATGAAAAGGCGGACGTCTGACACGCGGAATGTCAGCATGAGACACACAGGGCCTCTGCCTACCCTCAATGGATAGAGGCGTGCAGTCTTTTTATATACGTATGTCACACATCAACAGGGAGGTAACTAACTACTACAATTTTATAGGAATAATTCAGTTTTGGGGGTAGCGCGGCGGAAATGACAGCAGGGTAACAAATGTTCGAAAGTAAACGGCGGTTTTGAACACAGTATGAAGTGGTGAACGCGCGAGGCACTCCGCCCCGCCCCGCCTCGCCTCGCCTCGCCTCGCTCGAGCCGCACTTTGTTAACTCGTCTCGGCGTAACGAACGTCAACCAACCTGCACCAGTAAACAGACCAACCACCAGAGCCCGTTGCCGGATTCAATCATATTTATGTTTCTAATTACAGTTGTCAGCTTGCAGACCCACTACATGATGTGCAAGTGGTAAATTATATATTTTTCATGTTTTCACTTGTAATTTTGATTGTGTCATGGCCGAAATTTTCTTTTGTTCTTACTGTCATGGACGTCTTCTTTTTTCGAAGGGTTTCCAGCCAGATGACAGCGGAACTCTGTGGAGGAGTCCAGAGAGATTTAAACATCGCACGAGGTTGCTAGCAGGTATAAATATTGCTGCGATCTTGATATCTACTTGAATTGATCTATATCAATGAGTTAAATGATTTATGGGGGTTTTTCGAAGTAAACGAAGATTATGACTTAGTGAAAGGTGAAGGAAAACATCGTGAGAAAACCTTTCTTTCGAAAGACGTGTGGCATCCGTCAACCCGCACTGTGCAAGCGTGGTGGACCACAGCCCGAATCCCCTCTCTAATTTGGTACCTTAATGGCCGGTATACCTATTGGTAAAAGGCTCGCCCCAATAAACCTATTATAATAACATCCTTGCTCGCCCCCTTAGCCGCCATTACATTGGAATTTTGGGAACAAAATATAATGGTTTTACATAAAATAAAACCAATATTATGTGCCGAAGAAAACATACAGCATTGCTGTTGAAGAAGCAGTTGTGTTTTACCTCGCTAGTCGTTGACATACTCCCTTAAAGTTGTCAACTTCCGGTCCATAGGTGGCGCTGGCGGCGCCTTCCGGTATTTTAATTACCAACAGCTAGGCGATGTCGTATACGATGCGCCATATTTCTTCATAGTCTTCACCAGGAAGCCCTTTCATGCAATGCTGTATGTTTTCTTCGGCACATAATATTGGTTTTATTTTATGTAAAACCATTATATTGATGTGCCTTGGGAAAACATACAGCATTGCTGTTGAAGATCTGTTTGTTATCTGCTGGTGGTGGGTTATTAAGACAACGCTATGATGATGGTTGACATGTAAACATAAAAAAAAAAAAATTAAGCCCTTCCTATGGTATACTATTGGTTTGGTTAACAAAAGGAACTCACAATCATGACATTCCAGGTTGATCGGTATCTCTGAGGAAATAATAAGGTACACTAATAACAATATTATTATTAACAAATCAAGTGGAAAACAAAAAAAATAAATAACCAATATATAATTTGTTTGTCTAGTGGGGACTACCTGCTTACAGTAGTGTTTCCTCACGTTAATATTTCGTCATTAATAATATTTCGTCAATGGGTTGGTTACATTACATTGTCATCTTAGGGATGCATTTGCTGACCTATAACTGCCAGGAGATGTGTCAATACCGTTATCTCCTAATATTATTCGAACTCGATTGCCTATAATAGTCCTAGATGCTGGTTTTACGGGACCTATCAACGTAATGAATACATGTGTTATACTCGGGACTGACTGCCTCCTTAATAATGACATAATATGTAATAAATCTCTAATCAGTGATATAGGGCATATTCTAATATTATTATGTTCCCACAACACCCATTTTGACTGCCTAAGTGGTTATCAGTTTTGGAACCGAAATTGGGTGTAAGTTATACGATCACCATCGTCAGTCATATTTTCTGCAGAAATATCAAGTTATGTCAGGTCATTCATGGACACGGTCGTCCAGAATCTAATAAAAATATTATTGCGGTGCTACGAGAAATATCAGAAAAGGAGTCTGTGAGCTGTCTGAAATTCAGTCCAGAACAGTCCGGTCTTTGAGGATTAAGCCTTCCCATAATAATGTATTTAATTATATTATGTTTGATAAGAACGTTTAAGGAAAATGATATTTTCGATGTTTGTGCCACACACATTTGAAACAGCTGATTTACGAGTATATACCCTAATAATAGTTTTCCAGTTCCAGTTTTCTTTCAGGAAAATAAATGTCCATCTATCCGATATTCCGGGAGGTTCCGGATTCCGTAAGGGAATTCTGAGGATCGCTTACAATCTTTCTAATTCTTACTTAAAACGCGGAATCAAAATGTCCGAAGGCCCTCCGGGAGCATTGTTCAGGTGTACTTGCCCACGGGGCATTAAACTCGGGGGTGGGGTTCCCCCATGTTATTATTATCATTTTTTTTTATTTTTTTTTTTTTAGTTCAATTTCCTGCTGGAAGCATCTAAGTCTGCAAATGGAGCTTGCAATTCAATTCAAATTCAAATCGTTTATTTTGTTTAGGCCTACGGGGGCACTTAAAAATTGTCAATTTAACATTATTTTTTTTTTTATATCTACAACCGGATCGGAACGCGACCTCGACTGAGAAGATCCGGCAAGAAACTCAGCGGGCTTGGCATCTACGGGCAATCTACGGAGACATACCTTTTAACTACAGCAGTGTTTCTTGAGACGAAGAGATCTATTTCGGATGTCCTCCTGAGTCTGAGGATGGCTCTGGTTTCCTTGTATGATAGGTGCGACACAGATGGTCGGAAATCGCATTGTTGCTAACACAGCAGAAATATATTTCTTGAGGCAGTGCCAAGAATTTTGTTGTGTCCTCCGAGTTTCGGAGCTCGTTATGCCGTTTAATTTAGCTCCTCAGCCTTATTCCAATGCATCTGTGACCAAGAAGTGAGTTATCGCGTGTCTGTGGAGCGGGCTCGTTTTGTGGTTCCGCGACACCAGATTAGTTCTCCGGTATCATTTTGTGGTAAGATTGTTCTGTGTCTAGAGCTGTGATGACTGAATATTTTACCGAAATCTGGGCAAGTCGGCAGTGTAGTTTTCCCCTTGGGATGAAAATTAGCGAAATTTAGTTGGTCAAGAAGACGCTGGAGTTGTCGTAATTTGCTGGAGTTTGTTGAAATCATCTCGTCCAACGCTTCATTGGTCGACTCTGCTTTCTTCGCTGGTTGGCACATTGTGTTTTTCATTCTATACTGAGTTACTCTAGTGCCTGGGTTGGATCGAGAATGAATGTCTTGCAGTTGATATACCAGCCCCGATGCTCCAAGAGGTCTATAGTTTCCGCAACCAGAGGACTCAACTTGGAGCGGTCCTGATGGACCTGGAGGAAATCGTCTGGGAGACCCAGTACGATGACCCTTCCCGTGCAAGCGTTTCCGCAACCAAGCACGTTACGGCAGCAGCCAAAGGGTAAGCCCGACGTTACTGCAGAGAAATGCCAGTCCTCATGCTCCACAAGGTCTATAGTTTCCGCAACCAGAGGACTCAAGTTGGAGCGGTCCTGATGGACCTGGAGGAAATCGTCTGGGAGACCCAGCACGATGACCCTTCCCGTGCAAGCGTTTCCGCAACCAAGCACGTTACGGCAGCAGCCCAAGGGTAAGCACGTCGTTACTGCAGAGAAATGCCAGTCCTCATGCTCCACAAGGTCTATAGTTTCCGCAACCAGAGGACTCAAGTTGGAGCGGTCCTGATGGACCTGGAGGAAATCGTCTGGGAGACCCAGCACGATGACCCTTACCGTGCAAGCGTTTCCGCAACCAAGCACGTTACGGCAGCAGCCAAAGGGTAGGCACGTCGTTTCCAGAAATTTGTCCTGGTAGCTGATCCTTAGAAGGCGTCGATGAGCCCCGGCCCCGGCAAATGGGAATAGGCTTGGGAGATGTCCCGCTTCACTAGCCAGTCCCTCGGATAAACACACTCCGGACAAATAAACTATGTGACCGTGGCCTATGACACCACGCGAAATTATTTCGTCTTTACGTAACAGTTCAGCTCCCGGAGATCGAAAATCGTCCCGCATTGAGCAGTCGGTTTTTTTTTTTTTTTCCGTTATTATATTACCTTAGACACATATTCGATATAAAACTCAGATTTGGTGCAGTGACCGTTTGACCGATGCATGAGCTCTTTGATATTGCCGAAAGGGTAAATCTGTTCCTCCCCTTGTCGCTTGAATTGGTGTAAGTAACCCCATTGAAAACTGCTCGCACAGTCATTTCTGCCTTTGGTGTTTCGAAAGGAGTTTAAATAAATAAATAAATATCGCCGAACTGACACACCAACTGTATGGTCCCAAACCAAGCAACGCTTGTACCATGGGCACCGTACAACAGACTGAGGGCAATCCCCGTACAACCAGACCAAGGCAAATTACGAAAAGGCCATTTCCGAAACTTGCCAAGACGGGAATCGAACCCGCACTCACCATGTGCAGTGCAGTCTATCATTGTTCTTATTTGGGTAGCCGGCTGGAGCAACACAATTAAGAGAACTTCCTACTGATAATCTAAGCGATGATAAATCAAGTATGTTAAATAAAAAAAACCTTCATTCGGAGGTATGTTTCGCAAGACTGATTGAACATTATTTCTAGACCTCGTCTCTCGCGTCTAACATCTAAAGAATCGGCCCGTTTGCCGCAAAAAATTTGCAAGGATTGTTTTGATAGCTTATTATTATTATTTTTCTAAATATATTATGAGGCTTTAATTCTGACGGACGTACATGATGTATGATATTTTGAAATCCTGTTTGTTCTGTAGGGCTAAAAATCTTTACCCTAGTTTAGGTCTCTTAGTTTATAAGCCGCGGCAGCGGCCGGCGAAGCGCCAGAATCCGAATGTATGATAAAATCTAATAACATAACCTAATCTAGGTTAGATTTACGCCCCTAAGGGTACACTGAGCGGCTGGTGTGTTCTAGTGTTTAGATACTCGAATTTATTTAACTGGCATGCAGTCGTTTCACGTTGTTGACAACCACCATTTTAGGTTGCATCATAAGATTTGATAGGAAACATACCTGGTTATCAAAGCGTCAATCCTTGGGTCTCGTATTTGTAACATACCCCTTGTGGCGCTGCTGGTCGCTCTTCGTCATATGTAGGTAGCGAAGATTGCCGCGGTGAAGGCGATTCCGAGCTATTAGCTTCCGAGCTAGTCGCCAAACCACGTGGCAGACCTACCCGCACACCTTCTCGTTCGATTACACGCTGATCTTCTTCGACACTGGCACTTGCACCCATATTGAGCACACTCGACATTCATATTTAATTCGAAATAATTTAACAATATTTTTTAATGTAGGTAATCTGTAACTTTTGCTGTATATCACAAACGTAGAATAACTTGTACATAGGAGCAAAACTATACTCATTTTTAGAAACAGTGAATTATAAATAAATCTGTGATTCTCCCGTTTCTTTATTTTAAAATATTTTTAAATTAATATATAAGTTAAACTGAGAATGTGAACAATATATTTCACGAGCGCAGCGATCTGTTGTCGCCAGCGAGGTTAACAACGCTATGAAGAAATATGGCGCATCGTATACGACATCGCCTAGCTGTTGGTAATTAAAATACCGGAAGGCGCCGCCAGCGCCACCTATGGACCGGAAGTTGACAACTTTAAGGGAGTATGTCAACGACTAGCGAGGTAAAACACAACTGCTTCTTCAACAGCAATGCTGTATGTTTTCCCAAGGCACATCAATACTATCGATGAAACGTGATTACATACAGTGTGCACCTGTGCCTATCTCTTTTAGAAATACAGGCAGTATATGGTATAGTAAGTACCAGTAGGTACTTAGTATACCATCGTAAAACAGATCACTAATGGGAAACAATGGTTGAATAACCAGAAAGGTTTGCGGGAACGTCGACAGAGGTGTGAGAAACTGCAAGGAACCTTCTTGATGGGAAGGAGATAAACATAGATAAGATGTTTGTCATTTACCAGTGATAATGTCATGGTGATAGCAGTGACGTGAATAGTGAATACAATCGTGTGACAGCCAGAGTGGACAACACCGGGGTGGCATGGAGAATCAGGGTCATCCGAGGCGCCTGCCCCCAGAGCCAGCCTTGATCAACTGAGGTGACCAGATTGCTTTGGTCCATAGCTGCCTAGGTAGGAGCTAGGGTAGTTTCATCCAGTAGTGGTCCATTTTCGGCTGAATCCTAGGGCCTTTGTTTCCTTCGTTATTGTCATTGCTGGCAATGAACGTCATTACACTGATGGACGTGTAGGGTACACGTCATAAACATACATTTAAAATATAACTTTAAATAAATAAAATAAAATAATTAAAAATAACTTGAACGAAATTCGCACAAATTATGAATGTCGTGACGGAGCCGTGTATTGGAGCCGCGCACTACGGGCCGTCGCCTATTGTTCTCGCGAGCTACGCGCGCACCACTTGAGTCCTACCGTTCGCGGCGCTCGCAGACTTGACTACCCTCGTATATAACGCGCTAACCGTCATAAGACTATCTCGTTATTTTCGCCTGCAAAATTCTGTTTGTAAATAATAAAATCACTCTGTACTCCTTCTACTCTTTAGACTTGTGTGTGGATTGTTTCTGACTATTGTGTTTTGTGCTGTGTTCTGTGTTCGTGCATTAAACCGTTGTGTACCCTACTCGGTTTTGTTTTCGTCCTGACCCTACGGTACTCCGACTGAGCGACCGCAGTGAAGCACCATCCATACTCACCACCACGTCAACTAAAGACGGATAGAAATAGTTATTTCCCAGGACGTTTGTGTCTGTAAACGTATGTCCTAAAGAAGGCCCGGTATCTAGCAGTCTTCCAGCTGATGGATGGACGGTCATAGAGTCTCTGGTTACCAGGTTAACTGTGTGAGTGCGGTGAAGTGATCATATAATGTCAGCGCACTCGTCGGCGTCGTGGTCGGAGCACGGCGGGCAGCCCGTGGACATCATCGACCTGGACAAGTTCATGCGAGGTGGGGTCCGCCCTTCCAGGCCGGAGACACGGCTGCAGTGGTATGCCTTACTGGAGCTTTTAGAAGTTGAGAACCGGTCTTGAGTGTAGGTACCAACAGGTTGTAATTGGCAACTTTGGCTTCTTCTGTACCTACGCCAATTGTAGATACTAAATTTATGTACGTACCTACATACCTAAGACAATTGGCCAAAAACTACTGATTATAAGTATTGACACTTGTCCCCCATCAATTAATATTTTAATGTACAATCCAGGCGAACGTAGATTAAACCATCATATCCAGTTTATTTCCCCGCTCACCAGCAACCAGTTGGTGGTGGACGCCGGCGGGCCGGGCCGCAAGCCGGCCTCCACGGTGGTGGCCGGCGACGCCAGCAGCAGCGCCTCCAGCGCGCGCCCCAAGCCCCACACCAAGCGGTTCTCGAACGACTCCGGCCTCTCCGACGGCAGCTACGCCAGGCGGAAACACCGGCCTCACAGGTGAGGGAAAACGAACTCAATCGATGCTCATGGACGAACCAGTTGAACATATTTGTAACACACTGTAGGTACATACAATCAGATAAATTATGGTGCGTTTATTGCCACAAAGAGTTCCATTTAGGTCAAGATGGGCTATGGTGGTTGCTGCTTTCAATTTAAGAAATCTTCAGGAAGATTAAGAGTTGCTATTTTAACCTAACACCTCACAGGTAGGTATACTAAAAGCGTAGACAGCATTTTCCTTATGTCATTGTGGTAGGGCTAGTCTTCCCTGGTGTGTCTGGTCCCTGATATTCACGCAGAGCGACTCCCGGCGGCACCCTGAGAGTCTACGAGTGGTATCAATAATAATATAGCAACTTACAGATAGCAATATCTAACATTTTTCCAGGCCTTCTTCGATTTCCACTTGCATAAGTTGTAAAGCTATTAGAGGAATAACTAAAATTGAAAATTTAGAAAACCTTCCATGCGACGACTTTTTAAACTACACAAGAGCTGATAATTTTCGAACGGCTGAACCGATTTTCATGAAACAAAGCTGAGAACACTCTCGATCAGAATACCTATCTAACAAAAAACAAAATTGAAATCGATTCATCCGCTTGGGCGCTACGATGCCACAGACAGACACAGATACACAAATACACATGTTAAACACCCCTCTTTTTTGTCGGGGGTTAAAAACTGTTATCTAGGAGCGAAGCCAAACTGTATACATACCTAGTTGACTATAATTGTCATTTAGGCGGTCAACTATCGGCGACAATGGCGTAAAGAATCGTGAGGTCGCGAACCGCGGGTCGTCGCACTCGTTCCGCGCGTTCCGCACGGTGTGCGAGCGGGCCATGCTGGACCAGCAGCAGCAGATCGCGCGCGTCGCGGAGCTGTGCGAGCGGCTGACGGTGCGCCGGGCGGAGGCGCGCCGCTCGGAGCCGCGGCGCGAGCGCACCCCCACGGACACCAGCGACGTGTCCTCCAGCAGCCGGAGCACCAAGGACCTGCGGCGGAAGGACAACCACAGGGTAGGTATGCTTCAGAATACTATGCCTACCACTTGCAATAATAGAGGTGGTGGTTATATAAACACTCTTACATGTTGTGTAGTCTCTTGTATATTCTTCATAAGTCATAATCCCTGATATAGCTTATATTAAGTACTTATATACTCACTACATTAACTAATACGTGCACATAGTCACGTAGTGCTTACAAATATATTTAGTGCATGTCCGGTATATACCTGCTTACTTGCCTTTTATAACGGGGTCATTGGCACATGTTTATCTCTATACTACACTATGCCTACCAATTATCTCGGCTGTATTTTCGCCGAGGGGCCGGGTCCGGCTTTTTGTCAGGACGTTTATAATATCAAAGTGGCAACTACCTGGGACTCAAACCCGAGACCTCATGATCGGCATGCCCCTCTTCCGACCACTGCTCTAACGCAATCATGTAAGTTTAATTGCTGCAGTCACTTAGGCGTGTCTGTTTAGAATCGTTATGGAAACACCCTCATTCCGCATTACGGTGTATCATTACCGGCAGTTGCGACCGCTTGGCGCAGTGGTTCGAATGTAGGCTGCTCGGCTCACTGCACATGGTGGTTGCGGGTTCGATCCCGCTGAGGTAAATTTCGGTAATGGCCTTTTCGTAATTTGCGCTGGTCTGGGTGTCACTGGAACCATACAGTTAATGTGTCACCCTGGTGATATTTATTTATTTAGTTGTACTATGCTCAGTACGAACAATCGCTCAGAATGCGCTACCACTGTGTATCACATTAGGAAGGAGAGCCTCAGAGTTGAAGAAAATGCGAGTGACGATAAAAATGATCTAGGTAGGATCTCGTTAAAATCTTCCAGATAGATCAATGCAAGACGTACAAGATCATAATGACGAAGCTGGACGACTTGAACCGTCTGTTCGTGGCGCGTGCGCAGGCGCCGCGCCGGCCGCCCCTGTCCTCCGGCTCCGTGTCCGTCTCCGACAAGCTGGTCTCCACTGAACCTGAACTGCAGCGGCAGGCTGTACAGGTTAGTTGATAGTACCATTTTGAAACGTTTTTAAAGACTACTGAGCACTGGGCCAGCGTGGAGGGCCAGCCCAGAATCCCCTAACATTAAGGGGGAATAGAATACCTACTACCAGTATAATAACTCGCCCCCTATCACATCAGGTGGGGCCCAAATATCATGGTGGCGCGCTGTAGTGTACCCTCTAGACATGCAAAGGGCTAGACGTAATTATTTTCTGGGTTACCTAGACTTGTTGTCTATCTACTTGTTGTGGAAATGTAATCTTCCAACTTCTCCTATTATTTCTTTCGAATAAATTCGTGCGGGTTGGTTATTTTACGACTTGGAAAACAATTTAACTTTTCCCTGGGTCTCGTCGAGGGTCCAATCTCGACGTCATTATTGGTCACCATTGACGATCCTGGTTTACAGGAGTTACAGGGTGTGTGGCGGGACCAGTCCCAAAATAGACTTATTGTCTAAATTGCGAGTTGTTTAATATCAGTCGGTGCGTCGGTGTGAGACGCTGGTGGCCGAGCGAGCCGAGGGCGGGGCGGTGCGGCGCGCGGGGGGCAGGGGCGCGCGCCTGCGGGCCGTCACCAACACCTGCGACCTGGACATCGCGCCCTGCGACGCGCTGCCGAACAGAACGCGACCTAATGTCGCCACAGAAAGGTAGACTTTCCTCTTCCTGGCTTCACTTTTCGAATATATATTTTCAAGTTTTATTCATGTAATAAACACATATACCTCTTATACCCTATCTGTAATGTGGATGATACTCTACTGACAAGTTATCAACTTTGTTTCAGTGTGGTTCAGAACAGTGGGTGTGGGTCCGGCGAGAGCGCATGCGAAGCGCCGTGCAGGTTCGATCTCAATGATCCCATCCATGTGAGTTTACTTCAAACTTCAGAGTGCATTGCTCAGTAGTGGAGGCTGCTTACGAAGCTCATACTCCTTTATAAATGTTTTTGCTTAATAAGTATTTTTTAAAGCGTTTGTAAATCGGTTCTAGTTAGCTATTATTTTTGGAGTAGCTACCTAGGTATCTATTTTTACCAGATTAATTTCATAATCATAATTTCACCAATACAACGCTCTACCGTGAGCTTTACCTAAGCGTTTTACGTTTGCTAGTCGCTAGTGTATGTTTGGCAAGAACATTGAACGTCACCCTCAGTGACTCGAGGAACTACAATTTGTCATACAAATATTTTACGTACACTACAGCGATAAACAATTTGAGCATTCCACGCTCCTCCAGCTCTATTCCCAAGCGAAGAGACTCCCCGCCCTGCAAGCGCTGCCGGGCGCGACGCGGCGCGCGCGCAGCGTCGAGCACCTCCTCGCCGGCCGGCTCGCCAGCAAGCTCGACGACAAGCTGGACGAGCGGCTCGGCGAGCGGCTCGACGAGCGGCGCGCCAAGTGCCGGGAGAGCACGCTGTGCGCGCTGTGCCGCGGCTACTGGCGCGCGCTGCGGCACTACGTCGCGGCGCAGGTGTTCGGCTGCCAGGCCCATGGTTAGGTATTCAATTGTACCTACATTTAATATATACTTACATAATTTATTATATTTTTGGTTTGTTGTGTGTGTCAGTTTTATTTAGTGACACCAAAATGTTTAATGAAATTCAAAAAGCGTTCGGACAGCTTACATTAAAAAATAATGATTTTGATTCATTTAAAAATAGCCCTGCAGGTTGGCAAAATTGGACTCATCGTCAGTTTGCAAGTGTCCAATTTGGCCAATCTCGTAAAGAGTCTACGACTCCGCCCGCGTAGTACTTTGATAGAGTAAAAGTAGCCTTAATTACTCCTTATGACATCAGCTATCCTCCAGTGAAAGTCCAGTCAAAACCAGTCCAGCCGTTTCGGAGATTAGTCGGAGCAAACAGACAAAATATGTTTTTTATAGGTACTGTTTATGCTTTCATATGCATTTAGTAAAATGTAATTTTATTTATTTGTATAGATCAGTCCATGTTTTCACAACTTACTTAGTGTGACAGGATACTCACCTCGTTGGACAGACTGTACCTAAATTATGAGAATCAATGAAACTCGTATTTGGTTACGGCAAGTTAATTTTATTACAAAATAGTTAACGTTAGGGCTACCTGCGATCTTTACATTATTAATTTAAATTAGTTGCTGCGGTTATAAACTGTACAATTACAATCATATTTCAGGTTTGTTTAGAACACTTGTGGACCACGTGGTCTGAGTGTAGACCGCTCAGCTCACTGGACCTGGTGGTCGAAAGTTATATTTTCTGGTCTGTCCATGGTACGGTACCCATAGATAATACCATATACAATTGGTGTTTGTCTGACGAGATTTAAATTAATTTTTAATATCAGTCCGTTTGGTCCGAGCGGTAAATTCATTAATTACTAGAAAAATATAATAATATAAATTATTTACAATAAAAATAAAATAAAAATTAATTCTTCATAACAAAATAGTATAAAAATTGGAACTAATACCTTTTACTGGCGACCCAGTCGGCTAAGGGGGTGCGTAAACTAATTTAATTTACTTTTTATGCATTATTTAAATCAGTATTACGCACATTACGACGTACGACTCAATTATTGGCATGAAAAATAAATTTATCCACACAATTTACGTGTAAATTAGTCTCGTTTGTAGTTCAAGATTGTAATTATACATTATATAATTCCAATTCCAATAACACAATTTGTCCGGCGGTGCCTGCCTGCAAGACTCACAGGATATTTTTATTATTATATTAAAGCTTATTGTAGTGTAATTTATTATTACTTACTAAGAATTTATTTACATTACAGGATGTTCCATAAGTCCGAAATAATAAAAAAGAATAGCACAATTCTATAGAGTTCTATAAGATTTTGTCACAAACAATTTATTGAATATTAGTGGTCGCTATTCGGAAATGCCGTTTTAGCGGCATTTCGATGTCCCGTAAGACCACAGCACAAAAGCTGTGACAAATATTTACAGGCGGTAACTCAGAAACAGGGCTTGGTATTGATAAATCGTACTCAAAACTTACCAAACTAGACTTTGAAACCTCTCATGCGATGTCATTTTGTTCTGGAGTGACATTACAAATTCTGTCTCAGATTTGAGATCGATTTATTAGTAGTTACCTACACAGATTGTAGGTAACTTAAGTCCTCTTCTTCATTTATAATCTACATTATCATCTAATGTAGGTATATGTCCAGTCACAATATACGGCGCCGTATGTTCACAGCGATACAATATTTAGAATGCTCCATTTCAACGCCGACTGTACCGAAAATGTTATTTCGGACCTCTGATACACCCTTTATTATCATTGTTTATTATTGAAATTGGATATTTGCTGATATTAATTAATTAAATAGTACAATTATTATCACAGCGCGGCCGCGGTGGACGACGCGATGCGAACAGTACCACAAACAAGTACTCAAAAACGTGAAAAATTCATACTGCACTCATGTCTGAGTACTACAATGCACTCCACACAATATTTATTTATTTATTTATAAATAAATTTAATTTAATTTAAAAATGAAATAAATTTAATTTTTAAATTTATTTATAACTAAATATATTATAATTAAATCATATTATTCTGAATGTACTGTAAGTAGTGTTGACCAAATTCGGTCTGGGTCTCGCAAGCTCACGGTAAGGAACGACGCGGTCGCTGTCATCTCATCTTTATATTAATTTCGTTTAGATGCGAACTTACAGTATGGGTTTAGCTTTCTCACTCATTGTACGAAACACAGTTTAAAGAGCTATTTTACGCCTTCTGTAAGAGGGTGGTACTACATAGCCAGCCAGTATACGAACTTGGCTCGACCATCATACCATTGACTAATGGAGATAATAAATAAAATAAATAAATAATAATTCAGGTAATTTCAGCCAACACCTAGGTGAAAGTACAGTAATAAGAGAAAATATTAATTGTAATAAAGGTACCTTCATCATGATCACGCCACCGCGAGGTGAGCACAGATATTGTTAACTCCATTATTAAGCGTTATTAGAAGCGACTCACGAATTTATTCTTGATTAAAAAAATGACTAGATAATTTGTTATTGGAGTCCTCGCTTACATCATAACGCAGCATCTCTTGCGCGGGCAGAGTGCCACGGCCTTGCGACTGGGCCCTTGCTTATATATTTCTTTAAAACCTTTTCTAATACACCTTGCATTTCAACTCCCATTCAATTAAATAGCCGAGCACCCACTGACCGAGCATCTGCCTCGCGAGGCAGCCTCGACCGAGCATTGTCATTTACCTTACTCAGGAAAGCTGTGAGGCATGGAGATGTTATAATTGGTCACCCATCCAAGGCACGAACGCACCGATAGTCCCTGAACGCGCGCATTTTTTAACCAACTAGGCAACGACCTACACGCATAACCATTTAAAAAATACTGCCTCGGCATGTGCCCGAGGCGGCCTCGCGACGCTGCTCGCACACTCAGTACACGGCTCATAGTTTCTACCCCCCCTACCCCCTACATCCACCGCGGCCGCGTGTTGCGTGCGTGCGTTGCGTGCGAGCTGTCGTGACGTCACGGCCCGGCGGCGGAGTGACGTCACGGGCGCGGCGGCGGAGTGACGTCACGGGCGCGCGGCCTCGCTCACTGGCCCGCGTCCGCGCTCTGTCACTGGCTGTTCGCTAGCTCGTCCATTCGACATCTGCAATTAAACATGATGGGTGAATGGGTGATATTTGGATACTCTAGATAGGCCATGGGTGATATTGGGATACTATAGATATGCCATGGGTGATATTGGGATACTATAGATATGCCATGGGCGATATTTGGATACTATAGATATGCCATGGGTGATATTTGGATACTCTAGATAGGCCATGGGTGATATTGGGATACTATAGATATGCCATGGGTGATATTGGGATACTATAGATATGCCATGGGCGATATTTGGATACTATAGATATGCCATGGGTGATATTTGGATACTCTAGATAGGCCATGGGTGATATTGGGATACTATAGATATGCCATGGGTGATATTGGGATACTATAGATATGCCATGGGCGATATTTGGATACTATAGATATGCCATGGGTGATATTTGAATACTATAGATAGGCCATGGGTGATATTTGGATACTATAGATAGGCCATGGGTGATATTTGGATACCATAGATATGCCATGGGAGATATTTGGATACTATAGATATGCCATGGGTGATATTAGGATACCATAGATATGCCATGGGTGATATTTGGATACCATAGATATGTCATGGGTGATATTTGGATACTATAGATCTGCCATGGGTGATAGGTGGATTATATTTAATCTAGTACAGACTATTACGGATGATTATAGAATTTGTATACATGCGTGTAACGGGTTATTGTAGGGCTAGTACAAACGTGATTGGTGATCCTCGGACCGGCAGTGATTGGACGGGTGTTCATTGGACATTACCTGACGGCCATCTCGGCGACCTCCAAGCTCGGGTAGTCCAGCTCCTTCACCAGGCACAGCACCGCCGACAGCAGGTTCGAATTCTGAAATAAATAACAGTTACGATACTAATACTGCGGTAATATAAAACCAGAAAAACTGCAACAACTCATATTTGAGTGAAATCTATGGCTTCAAGAGGTGAGGAGGATCGATATAGATGGGTGCCACCAGTCTTTCACTCAAACCTCATATTTGAGTCCAGCTTACTATTTCATTTAGATATTTGAAGGAAATTCTTGATTCCCTCACCTTGGCCAAAAGCTGGGTACACCCTACTCTAGCAACACATAAAGGCGTCAATAGTCTAGGAGTTCGAGATTCGATTCTCACCCAGGTTATTACACTACTGACCTGTGCGCTAGTAAAGCATTTAGTTTAGTTGAAGCGGCTAAGGGACTACTACTACATCTATGACGACCGCTAGGCGCAGTGGTTCGAGCGTAGGCCGCTTACTGCATCGGGAGGTCGCGGGTTCGATTCCCGTCAGGGTAAATTTTGGAAATGGCCTTTTCATAATTTTCCCTGGTCTGGGTGTCACTGGGATCGCCCCCAGTCCATTGTACGGTACCCATAGTACAAGCGTTGCTTAGTTTGGGACCATACAGTTGGTGTGTTTGTCTGGCGATATTAGGAAAGAATATTCAAACAGGTCCATACTCTAGCGACAGGCCTCCTGGTGAATCCCCTGTGCTCCGCCATCACAGCCGACGGGTAGTCTCTGTCCCGCTCGCGCTCTCTATCCCTGTCCTTCTCTGCATGCCTCTCCCTCGCACTCATGCGGTCCTGCTCCCACGGTTCCGCGAGACAACGGGACGACATCTGCTGGTAGGACTCCGACCTAAACATAATACATCATTTACATCAAGGGTGTTTATTGCTTGAACGGTACAGTAGAAGGATAGTGGCAAGCTGCAGCGCTAGAGCTGAGTATTGTCACGCGAAAATAACCTTTTACTGCCTTATCTATATATATAAAAATGAATTGCTGTTCGTTAGTCTTGCTAAAACTCAAGAACGGGTGGACCGATTTAGCTAATTTTGGTCTTGAATTATTTGTGGAACTCTAGAGAAGGTTTAAAAGGTAAATAAATATGAAAGTCCACGCTCACGAAGTTGCGGGCACAGCTAGTTTGAGATATAAATCGACGGTGGAAAGGAAAAACAAATTAAAACACCATTTTGGTCGAAAATGAGTTTAATAGACACATCGATGTCATCGATAGATAATCCGAAACCCCATCTAACTGTATATAAAACTCATTTTCGACCAAATTGGTGTTTCATTTGTTTTCCCTCATCTGTTGAGAGGTGGAGATAAATATTAGTAGACAGTGGTACAGCCACGGATATAGATTTACATAGATAGCGCAAGTATCACGATTTGTATTGAAACCGAGCGTGCCGAATTTTTAACACCTCCTGTGACGTCACAGATGGGGCAAAATCCAAACCGATTCAAAGACACCGATGCCGCCGATGCCCCTCCGCCCGCTACGATTCTCTCGAGTGATTATCTCGCTCATAATTATATTTTTTTATTTATTTATTTATTTATTTATTTATTTATTTAGTACTCCAGCACTCACAGTTTCCCAAAACGTGCTGAGAGTCATGTTACAAAGTAAAATAAAATTATAAATTGCATTTTAAAATCCATTAAGTATAAATTAAAATTAAATCAAATACATTAATTAAAATTGGCTAAAACATACTAATTATAAAATTTACACGTTATTACTTAAATTGGCATAGAATTGTTTAAAACAACGTATGAATTCCCCTAGTCTAGTATGAAATATATCGACACTAGGCTGCTGAGCAATCAGAGTGTTGAGCAAAGAGATGGCTTGACTTGTAGGAGCATATTGTGCGGTACATGTTCTGACTGTAGGTGCCGCCAACAGACGGCGCGCACGCAATCGCATATACTGATTCGGTGCGGACAGGCCACAATGCGACAAAGCCTCTGGATTGTCAATCTTACTATTAAGAAGCCGATAAAAGTGAACTATCAGTGTACACTTGCGCCTTAACTCGAGGGTATCAGCACCCACCATACCCAAGACGAACATAGAAGGATATAAATAAGGATAATACCCATACATTTTTTTAAAAAGATACCTTAAAAACTTTCGTTGTACCCGTTCAATTAACAATTTATATTTTGCCTCATGTGGGTCCCAGACTGCAGCGTTATACTCCAGCTTGCTCCGGACAAACGCGTAATATAAAACTAGAATCGCATTTTTGTCTGCAAACCGAGCCGTCTGTCTCATCACAAAGCCAAGTGATTTATAGGCTTGCTTACATATCGCGCTAATATGATAATTAAAAGACAGTTTGGAGTCAACATTTAAACCAAGATCACGGACTTCGATGACTCGCGACAACTGAGTCCCATTTATCTCGTAATTATAACTATGCGGGGACTGAGAGCGAGTCAGCGTTATGACTTTGCACTTAGACGTGTTAAATTCGAGAAGATTTTGCGTGCTCCAATCCACCACACAGTCTATGTCCCGTTGCAGCGCATCACAGTCTTCCACGCTGTCTACACCCAAGAACAATTTCAGGTCATCAGCAAACAAAAGGCATCGCGCCGTCTTGACAACATCAGGCAAGTCGTTTATCATGATTAAAAACTGAGTCGGCCCCAGCGTACTTCCCTGACTTACACCTGACCGCGTCTCATATGGATCTGAACGGTACTTAGCCAATTGGACATATTGGGTTCTACCCCTGAAATAGCTGCAGAATAATTTTAACAGATTAGGGGTGAAACCGATTGTAGAAAATTTTTTCGGAAGCAAATCATTATGGACGCGGTCAAAAGCTTTTTTGAAATCGAAATATGCCACATCCACCTGCCTATTCTGATCCATTTCTGCGGCAGCGTAGTCGACGAAATTTACAAGGTTAGTAGTGGTTGACCTACCAGCCACAAACCCGTGCTGACACTCATTTAGTTGAGTTCTAAACTGTCTGGTTACATGGCGATTTATGATAGTTTCAAATAACTTGCCTAAAGAAGAGAGGACGGCGATGGGCCTGTAATTTGCAATATGAGACCTGGAACCATCCTTCGGTATAGGTGTTACTCGGGACACCTTCCATGCATCAGGGTAACAAGCAGTCCGCAGGGCCAGGTTATATATGTATAGCAGCGGTTTTTGAAACGCCATAATGCAATCTTTAACTAAGAAAGGAGGTATGCCATCTGGTCCTACAGATGACTGTGCCTTTAATCGACAAACAGCAAATTTTATATCATCTTCGCTAACGTTATCAAATGCAATGCTCTGTCGCAAAGTATTAGTTGTAAAATTCTCGGCATTGTGATGTGACAGCACAGGATCGTTTTTCAGAAACACTGACTCGAAATAACTTGCGAATGCATTCGCAGCTTCCCGACCAGATACAATCTTACCTCCGTATTCAAATGTATCACACGTGAATCTTGACGAGTTTTGTTCCCTGACAAATGACCAGAAATGTTTTGGGTAATTTTTTATGTTCGCCTCAGCCCGCCTGATAAAGTTATCATAAGCTAATTTAATTAATTCTTTTACTCTTTGTCTATGATATTTGTACATTTCATGACAGAATACATTATTTAATTCCTTATATTTTTTTAAATAGTAGTACTTGTCCCGTATCAGTTTAATTATCTCAGGAGTGTACCATATGGGGTATTCATATCTCGAGTTAAACATTATTTGTTTTTTAACTGGAACATGGGTTTGTAAACATTCCCTAATATTAGAATAGAAAATATCTAAGGCAACATTAACATCGGAGGCTGAAAATATTTCTTCCCAGGTTAAAGAGGAAATAGCTGAATAAAGGCGGTGAAAATCTGCTTTTCTAAAATTCCACTCATGAAGTGTATTATGTGACGGTGGCGGCAGCGAGGTTGTAGTACACGGGACTTGCGCGCGCGCAGCCGGCCGCGGTACAGCGAGCGTTATACATAGCGGCGGGTGATGCGCATCGGCTGGCACTAGTGGTTCCGCGGAGTCGCTGACCAGTATATACTCATCACTCAGATTACTCAGAACAAGATCCAACATGTTACCATAGTTATTGATTATATTGTTAAATTGTTTTAATTTACATAGAGCTAGCATATTCGAAAATTCTAATTTAGCATTTGCATTGCATGAATTTAAGTTAAAGTCTCCTACTATCACCACATCCAACTTCGAATACTTTAGTAATAAACTTTCAAGAATAAGAAAAGTATTAGTATACTTAGTTGTATTAGAACTAGGCGGAATGTAAACAACAACGAACAAAATTTTTTTGTACTTCAAACATATGGTTGCCATAATTATTTCCATATCATCTGCATACCCATCGATGTCAACTATCTGTTGGATTTGGTACTGGCTCCGTACAGCTAACAACACGCCTCCCCAACCAGCATCATTGGCGCGGTCGCGTCTGATTAAGTTGTAACCACTGGGAAACACCTCGGCATCCTTAACACCACTCGTTAAAAACGTTTCAGTGAGTGCAAATATATCTGCGGACTCGTTCAATATGGCGAGCTTGCAGTTGTCTAATTTAGAACGCAGCCCTCTTACATTTTGATAAAACAGTGAATATCGTTTAGGTTTCGATGGTTTTACCACCTCGGTTACGAAACCCACTGCGCCATGGCTTTATGTGCACATCTTCAGCCCAATTTTCGGCTAATAAGTATTTTTCCCGATGTTTAAGGGGCACAGATAACTTAAATGAAGCGTAATCACCTCTCGACTTTTAATCTGTAGTCGCGAGGACTGTAAGTAATCGGCGATTTCGGACACGCTAAGTACATACATTTGCGTTATCTGTGTAAATCTATATCTGTGGGTACAGCCGAGCTGTAGGAGCTGTGGCCAAACAAGTGGGCTAGTAATAACCACCCTCTCATAGAAGTAGCTATTATGCGTTTCTGTTGGAATTCTATTAAGCGTCATTAAGTTATTAGAATTGGGGCCACAGTATGTATTCCAAATTGTTTGCTTCGTGCCCTGGCGTGGGTGTCTGTGGGACCGCCCCCACTCCAAGCCCTGGGCCCTAACCACGCTAGCTACTCAAATCGTAATAGAAAAGCAAACGCTCGCGATTACGTTTCAAACGCTCCGCTTTTGACGTTTTGCTGTCACGAGCTTCACGATTTCTACTGAGGTGTCAGCAAAACGTCAAAAGCGGAGCGTTTGAAACGTAATCGCGAGCGTTTTCTTTTCTATTACGATTTGAGTAGCTAGCGTGGTTAGGGCCCTGCTCGGTGTGTGAGCGAGCAGTCGGTGTGGGTACCTGTCGGGCTTCTCGTAGAAGGCGTCGCAGTGCGGCGAGGCGCGCCCGCCCGCCGCGAACCGACACTCGCCGTTGGCCGCGTACGAGTACTCCTGTGTACGAAACACAGCGGCTACAGCTGAAGCTCGACCAATAGCTTACACGTTATCTACGAGTTGCTATAGTACTTCCGTTGGACGCTGTCGGGCCTGGCTTACAGCACCAACAGCGGTGGGAACACGGGCAGTTTACATAATCATAGGCTGTTAAATATAGGACAACCGCTTGGCGCACGGCTCACTGCACATGGTGGTTGCCGGTTCGATTCCCGTCGGGGAAAATTTCGGAAATTGCCTTTTCGTAATTTGACCTGGTCTGGGTGTCACTGGGTTCGCCCCCAGTTCATTGTACGGTACCCATAGCACAAGCATTGCTCAATTTGGGACCATACAGTTGGTAAAACGTCGATATATAGTATCGATGATGTGATTTGTATCTTTAAAATCTTTTATTTTACACCACTGTAACTCCTGTAAGCCAGGATCGACAATGGTGACCAATGATGACGCCGAGGTTTGATCCTCGACGAGTCCCGGGGACAAGCTAAATTGTCTTGAAACCCGCACAAATTTAATAGTAAGAAATAGGAGGAGTTAGAAAGAGTTATCCACTTCCCTCCGTTGCAAAGCGGCAGACAGAAATAAGTGTATGGACTGATTGCCAGAGAAGCAAGACTGTTACAGCTGATTGAGGACGAGTTGTTGTTGAATATCTATGAGAGACTGACGGTGTGTGGGATGCTTTAGTGTTTAGTTCTGTGATTGACAATACATACCAATACAAAGCAGTGTGTGTGTGCAAAGCAATGTGTTACGGAGCGTCTACATGTTGGCCCAACATTGGCCAAATGACCGCGAGCCGACACCAGACTGCAGTCTCAT
Source organism: Notodonta ziczac (assembly GCA_918843915.1). Taxonomy (NCBI): domain Eukaryota; kingdom Metazoa; phylum Arthropoda; class Insecta; order Lepidoptera; family Notodontidae; genus Notodonta; species Notodonta ziczac. Next base: position 267,428 of record OU974065.1, on the reverse strand, counting down.
CTGTACCGATAGCACGATCTTCTAATCGGATTATCGTGAATCCGACCCACTCATATGCCAGATTACTTGAAGTAGAATAATAACAGTGACAGTACGCTTTCTCGATTACGATACGATTACAAGTTAGAGAACATACCCATACAACGTGACCCTTTCAGGGGGGAGGTAAGTCCACAAAATACCACGTTTGGTTACCCTCTCGGAAACTCTCGCGCTTTTTCGAGCTATATTCAATATGGCGCGCACCGTTTGCAAAAAATATAAAAAACCGTATTTATTAATTATTACGTGAAAACTAGAGGGGTTGGGGGGGGTCTTTCCACGGCGGAAGGAGGGTGAAAATTGGGTCACGTAGTATGGGTACGTTCCCTTGGGTACAGCGTTGTGTTAAGACGAGGAACACTGGCCGTTATTGGCCATAGATGGCCCAACATTGGACGCAACATGACGTGTGCGTGTGCGTGTGAGTGTGTATGTGTGTGTACTGTACCTTGACGCTGTGCGCGGACAGGCTGTGCCGCAGCGAGCCGGCGTCGGGCGAGCGCGCCGGCCGCGGCTGCAACGTCACACCACACCGCCTCTATTACCCACCGCATAAGGCTCACATTGCCGTGCTACACACGGCCCGGGAAACACTCGTGCCGCAGAACAATGGACCCTACGCCGCACTGGTCAAGCTCCATAGTCGAGACACACGGCATGGTCTTCGATAGTGTTTTGTGTTGTGATTATTAATGAGGGTTACAACGGCTACATTGGTCGACCAATTTTAGTAGCTTGAGTATAGTCGAGTTGGTGAGAATTTGCGCACATTTAAAATTATTTAACTCATTTCTCATAGAAGAAACTTATATTGTGTGTGATACAGTGGCAAGTAAATTACGTCGACAACCGCCAATTCAAATCAACTACACTACAGTCAACCAATTTTAAAAAACCCACTGTGATATTATACTTTTCGAATTACATTAAAGTGTTAATATTAGAAAAAAAAACTGTTAAAAGTAGTTGTTCAATGAGAAATATTTAATGATTAAATGGATTCCAAACATACTCTGCTTGAAGCATGATTAATGGAAATGGTAAACTAGCTGTTAGTACGAGTGGTCAACAGACTTCGTCAGAGCCGACAGAGCGGGGTAGAGCTATACCTCTGTTCCTCTCTGTCGGACTGTTAGACTCCGACCAAGTCGGAACGTCTATTAGAGTAGTGAAGTGAAAATGTCTTCATATTTTCAACATTATTATCAGACTACCCTCAAAATACGCGTGTACTCTACATACTACACAAGGTGAATCAAAAAGGGTATACAATATTTTTTGCAACTTAACTTTGTAAATCTAAAACTATCGGCTTTGTGGGACAATTGAAGTACTAAATGTTTTGTATAGACTTGTGAAATCTGTCAACAGCTGTATCCCTGTAACACCTTTTGTTTTACAAGTTTCCTTCAAAGCTGATAGTTTGAATTACAAAGTTAAGTTTTGAAAAAGTATACCCTTTCTGTTTCAACCTGTAGATATAGAGAATGTACACTCACATCGTAGTGCGAGCGCGTCATGGCGGGGTGCTCGTAGCGCTCGTCGGAGTCGGGCGACGCCGCCGCCGCCAGCCGCCGCGGCGACAGCGGGCACTGCGGCACACACACACATCAATATAGTAATCTATACATCTATACAAAATTGGAGTGTCTGTTTGTAATATCAAAATAACACCTTTTCACTAAGTGCATATCAAAGTACATAAGACACTATAGCAGAAAAGCGATTTAAATTTTTTATGTCTGTCTGTCTGTCTGTCTGTCTGTATGTTTGTTCCGGGTAATCTCCGAAACGGCTGGACCGATTTTGACGGGACTTTCACTGGCAGATAGCTGATGTTATAAGGAGTAACTTAGGCTATTTTTATTTTAGAGAAATAAAAAAGGGTCCTGTCGCGCTGGCTTAGAACGCGGGAGCGGTCTTTTTTGTTAAGTTAAATTCCACGCGGACAGGTCGCGGGCTCAGCTAGTACACAATAATAATTTAGCCCTTTTTAAAATCCCCCTCCTGGGCAAGGGCCTCCCCTCACTACGAGGGGGATTCAGGACGTAATCCACCACGCCGGCCCAGAGCCGGTAGGCGGATTTCACATGTCTTTCGAGTGTTTAAATTTTCTAAGACATGCAGGTTTCCTCACGATGTTTTCCTTCACCGTAAGCAGGTGATAATCATATAAAAATTAAGATTCGCACATATATTTCGAAGAACCCAGAAGTGCGAGTCGGGGTTTGAACCCAGGACCTGGTGCCCGCAAGACGCGTGCTTAACCAATCGGCTATTACTGCCGTCAACTCATTACTTAATAATACATATTGTGCTCTAAAAATACAGCAGTAACTGAAATTATAGATCCAAATATTTGCGTGATACTCTGCAGCGGCGCCACCATGATAAAAAGTGACAAATCATAGTGGGAAAAAATGTACGATTAACGTATATAATGTACGTATATCGTATTTTAATGTACCTTTCCCAGGTACCGAGATAATTGACATTTTTAGTGGCGCCGCTGGAGAGCATACTCCCCAGCGGCGCCACCTGGTTCTCATACTTATGAATGATATTGGCTGCCAAATTTTATTGGAAATAAATGTACCTATGCAGTCTACTATGTATATGTCAAAAAACATCAATATTATACAGTAGTTTAATTTATTTTGATCATTTATATTACCCTAAAAACGCCCGAACAGCTTAGGTTCACATACCTAGCACCGACAAAGCTAATGGTATTAGCAACTATATTCTATTGGAAATAAATGTTTGGACGCTAAATAAGAAGTACATGTTAAAAGATATAATTATTAGACGGTAGTTTATTTTTTTTCATTTATTTAAAGTTACCCTAAAAATGACCGTTTACTGTTGATATTCACATGCCTGGTACTTACAAAGTATTATGGTTTAGCAACTATATTCTATTGAATATATATATACGAATCCTGTATATTATTTATAAGTTACAAATTATCATTATAAGACGATTGTTTAATTTATTTCAATTAATTAATTTTACCTTAAAACTCCCGTATACGGGTGAGGTTCACATACCTAGCACCGACAAAGCTAATCGTATTAGTAACTATATTCTATTGGAAATCAATGTTTGAACGCTATATGAGAAGTACATGTTAAAACATATAATTATAAGACAGCAGTTTATTTTATTTTATTAAATTTAAAGCTACTTTGAAAACGCCCGTTTATAGCTGAGGTGCGCCGCGCCGCCGTTCGTCCTGTGACTCTGGCGAAGATTTTAAAAAAATATTATCAAATTTATTATTTAAAATTAAAAGACAGCTTTTACATTATGACGATGTGAACAACGCACTCGCTAAAGTTGTAGATTGGTTCAATGTAAATAATCTTCTACTTAATGAGAATAAAACGAAATGTATAAAGTTCTCAACGCCAAATGTGAGACAAGTAGGAACCAATATACGACTAAATGGAGCAGAATTGGACCTTGTGGAGGAAACTGTCTTTCTAGGGATCTCTATAGATGCAAAATTGCAATGGGGTCCTCATATCAAAAAAATGTTGGGTAAACTCAGCAGTGCGGCATATGCTGTTAAAAAAATCAGGCACTTAACCGACGTTGAAACAGCTAGAATTGTTTATTTTAGTTATTTCCATAGCGTTATGTCATATGGCATACTGCTCTGGGGATGCTCTGCTGACTTAAACTCCATTTTTGTTCTGCAGAAAAGAGCTATACGAGCTATTTACAATCTAGCTCCAAGAATCTCCCTCAGAGAAAAATTTAAAGACATAAATATTCTAACTGTTGTGTCACAATTTATCTATGAAAATCTCATGTACGTTAAAAAAAATGCAAATAATTTTGAGAAAAGGAGCGACGCTCATTCTATTAATACAAGGAATAAGCACAAGCTATCCGTACATGTAACTCGTCTCCACAGAATAAGTCATTCTTTTATGGGACAATGTATACGTTTTTACAATAAGCTTCCCAATGAAATCCGAGATTGACCTATCAATAAGTTTAAAACCCTAATTAAAACTAAACTCAGTGCAAAATGATAAATCAGCTTGGGAGTAAGCAGCTCAAATCTCGACAGTCAATAATAATGTCAAAGCGTAGCGTGTATTGCCCTACTAGTCCGAATTATTTGTGTAATTCTTGATAACATCAAAAGGCAACACACTGGAGCTATTATAATATTTATGTTAATATCTACTACCCTTTGTAATTATTGAATATAAGCAACTGGCGATAAAAAAAAAAAATGACATGTAAAAAGACAAGTCCGCTGAGTTTCTTGCCGGATCTTCTCAGTCGAGGTCGCGTTCCGATCCGGTTGTAGATATAAGAAAAAAAAATGTAAAATTGACAATTTGTAAGTGCCCCCGTAGGCCTAAACAAAATAAACGATTTGAATTGAATAATGATAATTTGTAACTTATAAATAACTTACAGGATTCGTATATATATATTCAATAGAATATAGTTGCTAAACCATAATACTTTGTTCGTACCAGGCATATGAACCTCAGCTGTATACGACCATTTTTAGGGGAACATTAAATTAATGAAAAAAAATAAACTGCTGTCTTATAATTATATATTATAACATGTACTTCTCATATAGCGTTCAAACATTGATTTCCAATAGAATATAGTTACTAATACGATTAGCTTTGTCGGTGCTAGGTATGTGAACCTCACCCGTATACGGGAGTTTTAAGGTAAAATTAATTAATTGAAATAAATTAATAAATCGTCTTATAATGATAATTTGTAACTTATAAATAATATACAGGATTCGTATATATATATTCAATAGAATATAGTTGCTAAACCATAATACTTTGTAAGTACCAGGCATGTGAATATCAACTGTAAACGGCCATTTTTAGGACAACTTTAAATAAATGAAAAAAAATAAACTACCGTCTAATAATTATATCTTTTAACATGTACTTCTTATTTAGCGTCCAAACATTTATTTCCAATAGAATATAGTTGCTAATACCATTAGCTTTGTCGGTGCTAGGTATGTGAACCTAAGCTGTTCGGGCGTTTTTAGGGTAATATAAATGATCAAAATAAATTAAACTACTGTATAATATTGATGTTTTTTGACATGTACATAGTAGACTGCATAGGTACATTTATTTCCAATAAAATTTAGCAGCCAATATCATTCATAAGTATGAGAACCAGGTGGCGCCGCTGGAGAGCATACTCCCCAGCGGCGCCACTAAAAATGTCAATTATCTCGGTACCTGGGAAAGGTACATTAAAATACGATATACGTACATTATATACGTTAATCGTACATTTTTTCCCACTGTGATTTGTCACTTTTTATCATGGTGGCGCCGCTGCAGAGTATCACGCAAATATTTGCATTCAAACAAACACACTCACAAATTGTTATTTATTTTAGTCAAGCATGGTTATAGTTGAGGCATGAACATAAATATAATATTGTGTCATTTAATCAAATAGTTAACATAATTAACGAGGTCCCACATTAAGGACACAACATTTTTATTTCCCCCTCATCTTACTTATTAGGTCGACAACGTGCGTGCAATGCCATTGGTAATAGCAAGCATCTGTAGGTTACAGTTGTCCTCACACCTCTAATTATAACTACTGTAAACGAAAACATAATTTAAAAAGAGAAAATAAAAAATGTATCCATGGAGTTTCTTGCATGTTCTTCTCCATAGGATTTAGTTTTGGAACATGCACTTAGCTCTTGACTTTTTAAAAGTGCCAGTTAATCTGGCCTATCGGAAATATAAATATTTGAATTTAAAAGTAACTGCTTAACATGGTTCTCCGCTGGGTACGTATTTGTTTATTTCCCAAAAACAGAATAAGACTGTGAATTTATGGACAATAGTGGAATTGTAATGAGGGTAGCGCGTTGTACTGGAGGCTGTTGTCTTACCGGCGGCGCGGGCGCGGGCGCGGGCGGGTCCCGCTCGGCGCGCGGCGGCTCGGGCGGCGGCTCCGCGCCCGCCTCCGAGCTGTCGCTGCCCTGGCGTTAGTAGCCGCGACATACGGATTAGTGCCATGTTACACACACAACACAACATACCTACTGTTGGTATTAAGAGTTATGCTCTTTACGAGGGCCAGCAGTGGCGGATTCACCAGTACGCTGGAGCCCAGGGCGGAAGATTTTCGGGGCGGCAAATTTTTTTTGCTACCTCATAGAAATCAAAAAGATTTCTGCATGACTGTTTTCTGATGTTTTACAGATAGAACTCTGCAACAAATTTTGCCGATGACCATTTAACGTGCAATTTCAACGAATTTTTTGGATGAAAAATTAAAAATAATCTAGGACATGATAATTGTAGAGGCAAGGGCGGCAAAAACTTTACAGCCTGTACCTTGGAAATTTGTAATCCGCCACTGAGTACAAGGGAAAAATATTTGCACGTCCTTATAGAAGGACCAAATAACCATCACTGGAATCAGGTGGCGCATATATTTCATGAAAAAGTTAGTTGCTAGCTGGGATTTCATTCTGGGTGACTTTTACTATGAATAATCGAACACGTGTGTCTACCCTTAATACCAACATTTGTCTATAAATCACATGCTAATATCAAGCATAAATCCACATTGTTAACAATATCTCATTAATTAAACAAAAAACACATTGATAACATAATTATGAGTACTTGATAATATAATAATAATGTTACAGCGACACGTTATAAATATAGTTATTACAATGAACCTATTATAAAAAGGACATTGCAAATTGAATTAATATTGGTATTTTAATAGCGTCACAATTAAGTTCAAGCCCACACTTCAGTCACATGCATTTTCGACAGCCCCACAGTCAATATTACCAAACGATTTCATCTAATAATGTTCTATGAACACACACAACATATGGTCCTCGCAAACTATATCCTTTAATTATAATAATTACTATAATAAATAATAATAAATGTTGCCAGACTGACACACCAACTGTACGGTCCCAAACTAAGCAGCGCTTGTACTATGTGTACCGTACAATGGACTGGGGGCGATCCCGGTGACACCCAAACCTGGGCAAATTACGAAAAGACAATTTCCGAAATTTGCCCCGGCGGAACTGGACCCCGCAACCACCATATGCAGTGAGCCGAGCGGCCTACGCTCGTACCACTGCGCCAAGCGGTCGTCAAACTATGTAGGACCACATTCATTGACAGAAACGTGCTAAGAAACCCATAAAACACGTCGTTTAAAGGGGCAATGTATAGAATAGTTTGTAATAGCCAGTCACCTGGTCGTGACGCGGCGGCGGCGCGCGCGAGTAGTACGGCTCGGGCTCGCGCTCCGGGCTGGACTCGCAGGACCGCGCCCGCCGGTACTGGCCGTATGTCTCTTGCTGGAACAAGAGCCGGTGGATTGCACTGTGCCCACATTACAACGACGGGATTCTGGCTCACAGATATAGATTTACATAGATAACGCAAATGCGTGTACTTCGCGTGTACGAAACCCCGACCAAGCGCCGAGGTTGGTCGCCGATAATTTACAGTCCGCGCGACTACAGATATAAAAACAGTGCCGTCTAGGGACGCCCGAAAGAAGCGAAGCTTTGCAGTAGATATTAGATATATTATATTAACGCGTCACGCGTTACGCGTTACGCTTTTCACCGTTTTAGTCCCTGGGTATCGAGCGTCCCGAACGTCCGTAAAGAAGCGTAGCTTCAAAATATGAGTATGAGCGAGGTAATCACTCGAGAGAATCGTAGCGGGCGGAGGGGCATCGGCGGCATCGGTGTCTTTGAATCGGTTTGGATTTCCCGTCACTAATGACGTCACAGTAGGTGTTAAAAATTCGGCACGATTGGTTTCAATACAAATCGTGATACTTGCGTGATCTATTTAAATCTATATCTGTGTTCTGGCCCCTAAAGGCCGAGCCTATTGCCGGCACACTCCTCAACAATGCGAGGATTCGAGCAATAGTCCACCACGCGCCCAGTGTGGGTTGACGAACTTCAAACGTCTTTCTAAAGACTTACAAGTTCCCTTAGGATATATTTCCTTCGCCGTTCAATAAGCGGTATTCTTTGTTTTTAATAAAATCGAAAAATAAAGTAGATAATCAAATCATCAGATATATATATAGAGCTTCTATATGGACGTTCGGGGCACACGCCACGCGGCCACTCTATCTGTGATAGCCGTCAGAAGCATTACACGATGACGTCAGTAGCGTTACACGATACATATAGGTATACATAGTGGCATCTGCGGCACTCTACGCTTTATACTAAAAGCTTCGCTTCTTTCAAGCGTACCTAGACGGCGCTGTTTTTTTTAAAAGGAGAAGTTTTAAATGCACAAGGAGCTACATGTTTTTCACGTAATTAATAATATGATACGTACTTCGTAGGTACTGTTTATTGTAAGACTCAATTACCTGCTGTGGGTAGCCCTCGTCGTCAGAGTCGGGTATGTAGGCGCCTCGGCGCATGGCTTCTTGAACCTGCGACAGAACATTCGTTGAAGAGAATACAAATAGTCTAAATATATAATGTACTGTGTAAAGGCCATACCTCGTCCGGTTGAACGAGCACGTTGTCTAGTTTCTCTAAATTTGGTAAATTCCTCAGGACTGTCATTCTGTACCTGAAAAAAAAACAACTAATAATACATACTTATATCTTCTGAATATATGTTCTTAAATCTTGTGACTCATGATAAAATCCAAACTCTTTAGTCGAACATAGAAAACTGAACTTCTTTGTAATGCCTGGCGTCACGTCAAACTGTCTCTGATTATTGCAAGTCGAGCGTTATTGGGACGGTTAACAGAGGCCCCTATATAGGTTATGAGTTGTAAGTCTCACTCGGGATGCTGCGTGCAGGGGTTCTCGTCGAGCCACAGGCTGGTGAGATCCGGCAGCCGCCGCAGGTGCCGGATCTCGTTCAGGTCCCCGATTTCGTTTTTTCGGACGTAGAGCTCCCGGAGCCGCCGGCACCCGGCGAAGTCGTCCAGTGTTCGAATTTTGTTTATGCTGGAAATGTACAACAAAAGCTTAACAAGACTGGATTAGTACCAACAAGAGCACCTACTCGTACGTAACAATACAAAGTATTCGTACAAGTAATACCTCGTATTCGGAATACCAATTCGGAATAGCCTTTCTTCTTCTTATCTGTGTAAGTAGTGTGGTAGCTTACCCACTTTTCGGCTGAATCCCGCGATTGGTGTAACGTGATAACGAGTGCGCGTGATTGGGTAATGTTTTCCGTGCCACGCTCTGATTGGTCGGTCGTCCTTGCTGTCGGTTCCGCGATTGCGGTAGCATTTGAGTTAACGGATGGTGGGCAATGAGTTTCATGAAGAATTAATGTGTTAATTCCTTGTTTACATCCCCCTATGGTGGGTTCACGCACAATGTCACTGTTTGACCCCCCTCATAATAAAGCCATACTTGGATGTTCAAAGGCCAGCCACTGAATTTAAGTAATATCTCTGCTGGTAGTAGGTTTATTATCCTAAGGGTCTATTCAACCTAGCTGCATTCGGACCGCTAGCCTGATTGCAAAAGTATTTGGACCGCTAGCCAGATTGCAACATTGCAATTTTGATGTTATTTTGGTGCAGTTATAACGGCATCGGCCCTGCAATATTGCATCCGGATTGCAGGTCGCCTGAATAGACCCTAACAAGTGACATGGCCACGCGCTGCTGCTTGATATAATACCGTGACGGAAGCGCGCACATTGTACGCACCGGGGGAAACAAGTCGTTCTGGGAATGTATTGTAAACCGGTATCTACAATGTCTGTCTTGTAATTACGTTAATGAAGGTTTATTAAATTTACTGTTATCCACTACCATGAGTCGCTCGCTAGCCGCCAGCGATAGCGTCTACGTAAAATATTAGTAGTATGGTAAATTGTTAGTTCTACTAATAATTCTACTACTTACCACAATTAACAGTGAAATAATTTAAAAGAAGACTACAACATTTGGCAAAACACAAACTTTAAAGTTTCCGAATCCGTTTCGGATATCTATTCGAATGATTTAAAACCACGCGCAGGAAGACGAAATTTATTAAAAAAAAAACAAATTACTGGCGACTAGCGACTTGATAGCCAGCCTAAACCTTATGTTAGAGCTACAGAATTTCTGAGTAACAGCATGCAGACTAGGGAGTAGGTAAATGGTAAGCCTCGCCCCCTATCAGGTATATTGCGTCCTCATCTTTCGCTTCGTTCCCGTTCAATCCCGAGGGTCGCGACTGGGACTGATCTCCTTCTAAATGTCACAATTTTAATCGCATTTAAATACCTCTTTATGGCATCGGCCCATTTTGTTTTTGCCTTAACCTTGGGACCTGGGGCGAAATGTATATGGACATCAGTAACTCCCTCGGTCATGTATTCAGGTGAATGGTGAGGCCTCCGAAATCGAAGATTAATCCTCTTATGCATAAGGATTCTACGTTTCGCAATCTTTCCACCTAAAGTGGCAGACAGTACTATATAACTAGTCGTTATAAGAAACGGCGAGCCGGGTCGCGACCTCTAGTGGAGGAAACCCGAGACCTCGCTATCGCCAGACAGGCTGTATCCAATCCCATTAGGATTATTTATTTTGCGGGCCACAACTTAGTCTGGAGGGTGGTTGAAAAATGAATAATTGTTGTAATAAATCAATATTTTTGACTGTATACTGTGAAGTAGGTAACTTTTACTGTCATATTAAATGCTTATTTGCTTTTTGTGCAGCAATAATTAAGCATATTGTTATGATCATCAATAACTACAGCTATACTCCGTCCGAATGATATACAAACAATGGTCATTGTTGTGATAAAAACAATAATGACAGTTAAACTGACGGATATCTTTAACAAGATAACCAAAAATATATAAAATTTGTCTCTATGACTGTTAACTTAGAATTCAAAACCGATTGGACTGATTTTGATCCAGTTTTCGATTTCGTAACCGTCCTTAAATTATATTTGTGCAAGCCTTAGCGTGTAAACATTAGACGCGGCTAATATTACAAGCATATTTAGTTGAGTGAAAATTGATTGAATATCCGCAGTACATTTCAAAAATATCGCAAATAGTCCGTGCAAGAGTGTGACGAATCAAATTAGGTACATTGTTTACTCCAATCTATCTGGAACCGGAGGCGGTTTTCTCTGACATCCACCAACTATTAGCTAAAGACAAGCCCGCTGAGTTTCTTGCCGGATCTTCTCAGTCGAGGTCGCGTTCCGATCCGGTTGTAGATATAAGAAAAAAAATATGTAAAATTGACAATTTGTAAGTTCCCCCGTAGGCCTAAACAAAATAAACGATTTGAATTTGAATTGAATTTGAATTCATTTACGTTTTTGCTTTTCGAATTGAGTGTATTGAAGTATTTGTGACAGACAATGACATATACTATGTGTTCCGGCCCACTAATTTTACCACTAGTGCCATCGTCACCGTCGCGGCGTATCCCTATTTTTTGTAATACGGCAACACTATTTTACGATGTCATTACGATTTTTAATATAAGAACATCACGCATATTGTTCACATTATAATAATTGTTGTAACAAATATAAAAAATAAACTTATTGATATGGAGCTGGAGTCAACGCATTATTAATTAATACATATTCATCACGTCGGGGTCACCATGATGAATATGTATTAATCACCCCCCAGTCCATTGTACGGTACCCATAGTACACGCGGTGCTTAGTTTGGGACCATACAGTGAGTCAGTCTGGCGATATTCATTTTATTCATTCACCTTTTCGCATATTACAGTAATGATGTAATGACTTGTGCGGTTCTATTTATACGTATTCTGACTATCATTGCGTGTCAAATAACAATAAAATACGAACAAAAAACCACCAAGCAAAGTGTAACCAATAAATAAATTCCTATGATGTGAAGAAGAAATCAATAGCCGCGGGGCTGTGGGTATTAACACAGTGAATGGACGGTGTGAGCGACCGAGACATAATGTGGAGCAATTGGACGAAACTGGGTTTTGTGTATACAAAACGTAAAAGATTCTTAAAGAAAACTATAATTTTAAAATATTAAGGTAAGTATTTATATGATGTTAGAACACTCAAAGAAAAATAACGCGGATCTGTGGCAAAAGTGTTGTCATGCCCAAAATGAAACTAATTAATACCTTGAAGGAACACTATCCACAAATTCTTTTACGAGTTTTAAAGAGACCCCTAGATCTTTCTGAAGATGCCCTTAGCCCCTTAACCTAGTTGCATGGCACTGTCTGCGGTGCACTACCGCTTGCCAAATATTCCGGTAAAGGTTTTTAAAGATACTATAACCATATACTTTCCATTAATTTACTGAAAAGTACTGTTGGATATGCAAGATATGGATATGGTATCGCAATGCTGTGCAATGTGTGTGTGTTGTACTTCAAAGTCTACATGAAGCATCCATAATTCAGTAATTACCTGAGCGCTAGAACTTCGACGTTGGGCATCCGTCGCAGCAAGCTGACGTCTCCAAGCTCCGCGCCCCTGTGGACAAAGACAATTCTTGTTATGATAATATCAATAACGTGATCCAGCTTGCAGTTACACCGTGTTTAGTAAAATATTGTTTAGTCCAGAGATGTGCCTTCTTGAAACTATACAAGCCACTGCTATTAATTGGCCGAGTATAGTATTGCCGAGAATTTTATAAATTGGCCGAGTTTCCAGACGTTTATTTGAAACGTGGTATTTAGGTAACGGATGACTGAAATCCCATTGATTTCGTTCTAATAGGCCTACATTTTCTTTTTACAAACAAATTCTAGAAATTTTACCTGTTTAAATATTTTGTGATAATTTTAAACAAGATATTTCATATATTACTAGTGCAGAGCAATTTTGCCACACTAGATTTTCACCTCTTTCGGAAGACAAAGATTAAGATGAATCTTTTTGGATCCTAAAGACCGCAGTTGGTATAGATTCATCATGCAGCGTATACAAAGCAAGGTCGCCCCACTCGATCCGTGACTATCGAGTCTATCGATGAAATTGGCATTCGATGCGCGTGCGCTGGTGTATGTATAACATCGCAACAACGTAAAGAATTACAGTAGGATTAATTATTGCGTTAATTGGGTGAAATAATACATCATATTTATCTTCGTAGCGTCTTTCCCAATTTACTATTAAGAGTCAGCTTCCAGTCTATTCTACTTTGGCTGATTACCGATAATCATACGGAACGACTGCTCTTGTGCTCTCCGAGATCGGTGTTCTATAGTCAAAGGTGTGCTTCAATTGCAATTGTCTTGTCAAAATTCTAAGCATGTAAAAACTCCATAATGAAAGAATTCTAATCTTTAAAAAAACTTAATAGTGGCAGACGTAGAATGTCACCCGTGTGTAGCATACAGATGTTAGAATATCACCCCGTACGATGACAATGCTTACTCAATAATATACTCTTTGCTGAGGAGTGATCCTTGAAAAAATAGCATTTTGATCCACTGTATACTGTTACACTGCGGCTTGCGGTCCCCGAGAGCATTATGCTATAGGGTTACAGACATTATATCATCTAAGTAGGTACCTATATGTAATACAATGTATGTGGTTATTCCTGTCCGTGTGTTGGCGACGTACAGTCTGGAAGGAAAGAAGAGGACGAGTCATATAACTATGCATTTACTTGAAACACGCATGGAATGAGGTAGTTATACTAATATTATGCCTTTTATTCAAGGAGATACAAAACAATAGAACACTCATTCCAATTTCATTCTTCTCTAAACATAGAGAAGGTGCAAATCACAATATTTCATCGCTTATATGTAGCACATTATAGTTGGCTTCTGGCGACACGCAGGCGCAGGGGTGAGTGTACTCACTTGACATTACTATAAATAGTTGGGTATTTGCAGTAGAGTTGATAACAGTGCATCTTCGAGGAATTATGCATTATACATTTACAAATAAAGGCGCTAACTGATACAGCGTCTTGTAGCGGACTGTATGCTTACTTATCCTAGGTACAGACCGACACCAGGGCCCTAACCACGCTAGCTACTCAAATCGTAATAGAAAAGCAAACGCTCGCAATTACGTTTCAAACGCTCCGCCTTTGACGTTTTGCTGACACGAGCTTCACGTTTTCTACTGACTTTGATATGGTATGGTGTCAGCAAAACGCCAAAAGCGGAGCGTTTGAAACGTAATCGCGAGCGTGGTTAGGGCCCAGCATGAGTCGTGCGTGCGTTATACAAAACCCACAAGCGGAAGGGAACTAACGTCGCTTCGAATGATTGGGTCGTCAATACTGTGGTGTTCACGGTGGCAGAGCCAAGATGTAGCCGATTGACACAACTCATGTACGGGCTGGCTACCTGAGGTAGTACTACCCTCTCACAGAAGTACAGCTACTAGCTATTTACAAGACAAGGTATGAGGAGGCCGTGGCTGAAAATCAGCGTTGGAGGAGATTTCGTTCCCCTCCAGCACATGCTGAGCCAAATGCCTTTCGGTACAGCTCACACTGTAGGAAATGCAGCTTACTGACCTTAGGTCTATATATTTCACTTATTTTATAATTATGTGCTGATATTTCCTTATGTGTTCCCTGTGCTGAATAAATATTTTTCATTTCATTTCATTTTTCATTTCATTTTCATTTCATTTCTATTTATAGCTGCGTTTCGTACGATTAGTGAGAGAACCGATAGCCCAACCCCCTCCTCCCTTCCCTCTGTCCCACTCACAGATATAGATTTACATAGATAACGCAAGTACCACGATTTGTATTGAAACCGTGCGTGCCAAATTTTTAACACCTCCTGTGACGTCACAGATGGCGGGAAATCCAAACCGATGCCGCCGATGCCCCTCCGCCCGCTACGATTCTCTCGAGTGATTATCTCGCTCATACTTATATTTTTATATCTGTAGTCGCGAGGACTGTAAGTTATCGGCGACCAACCTTGACGCTTGGTCGGGGTTTTCGGACACGCTAAGTACATACATTTGCGTTGTCTATGTAAATCTATATCTGTGGTCCCACTCCCTTTCAGGTTGCGACCGTGCAAGCTATGCATTTGGTACTACAAGCTTATTACGCATATTATGTCACTGCGTGTGTCTCGCTCGACACATGGGCCGTCTGTTATAGGAAGTCGCTTAATTCTACTTTAAAGTTTTATACTCGTTAGTCGGCAGTGTCTACGGAAAATATTTATATGGAACTAGTACTGGTACTCTTCTGTTTGACCACCGGAGAAACTAACAATTTGCCATATACAAATATTTTCAAAGATAGCCACTAGCGACTCCTAGCGAACGTGTTAAATAATGGTAGAGAAATAAGTTTTGATAGTATACGAAAATCTGATGCCATATCGCAACGTAGCTGGTGGCCCGTGGCAGTCAACACTAGCACTATGAATAAGACGCGCGGGAATTTCACAAATATCCGGAATCAATACAAATGTACGCGACATGAATTTCAATTAGGTTCCGTACAGGTTGTGATTTATATTATTACTAGCTGTGCCCGCGACTTCGTCCGCGTGGAATTTAATTGACAAAGTTTCATACAAACTTTCATCCCCTATTTTATACCCTTGGGGGTAGAATTAATCAAAATCCTTTCTTAGCGGATGCCTACGTCATAACATCTACCTGCATGCCAAATTTCAGCCTGGTCCGTCCAGTGGTTTGGGCTGTGCGTTGATAGATCACTATGTCAGTCAGTCAGTCAGTCACCTTTGAGTTATATATATTTAGATATTTTAACTAAAATAAATACTGTTACTCTGTACGACTCGCGGTCACCCATCCAGGTTCAGACCTGGGTGTCACTGGGTGATCCTAGTAATACCCCGATTCCCCAGTCCATAAGCTTAAATTAAATGGATGTAAGTACCTATTGGGCTGCATTTGAGTATTCAGCTAAATAAAAACTAACATACCTACCTCGTTAGACAAATTACCTAGTCCGGGGTTCATTGACCGCGCGGTACCATCGCGTGACGTCACCGATACACCCTCCACGAACTTCCCATTGTGATAACCACCCTGTTGTTATTGTAATAGACTTTGAATTGCTTTGTCACATGATATACGACCTATTTTGTGAAGCGGTGGTCGTGTCTTAGTAACACCGAAATTGATTGAACGTTTAGATAGATACTTTAAAGTAAGTGGTATAGGTTCGGAAGTCAAAACACAGCTTAGCATTGGGATTGAAAATACCTAGCCTTTTCCCAATTTTATTGTGGTAGGTCTAGTCTCCCCTGCTAAGCCTGATCTCCCATGTTCATACGGAGGGAGTGCCGTCTACACCCTGCTTGAGATAAAACTAGTAGAACAACGGACTGATACCTAGGGATATCAATTGTAAAATCTGTTCAGAATGGTACCTTCTTTGTGTGTCTGTGTCTGTACTATGTTCATGCGGAACTTGTTATTTTAGGACACTAGACATTTGGAAACTAGACGAATTGGTACGCTACTCAGTTTGGTATGGTAAACAATTTGACATACGGGACAATATAAGTCTATAAGTCTTTATTTATTATCAAGAAACGAAGCAATTCCCGCTCTCTCGGAACTGCTGGATATACCTATTCAGTTGGTACAAAACCAGCCATACCGCACGTAACTCGGCATGTCGGATCAACAGCGCAAACGCAGCGTGTAAAAGCTGGTTTATTTATCAATTTGACGCGGGGAGGCATGATACGTGTTCGTGTTGCACGCTAGCTCTATCAGCTGTATGTGATGCTTGGATGACTTGTCGCTTCAGAAATGGGACTTGAAGAGGTCCACAAAGTAAGCAAAGATGTCTAATTTAAAAACATAATTCAGACTTTGTTATAAATAAACTTATTAATTACTAGCCACCCTGAAAATAACAAAGCTACAGGTACCCGCCACAGCTGAAAAATTAAAAATCTCATGTTACTTTGTTATGAAATAAACGATAAAGTCATTCCAGAAGATCAAGACAGAAGATGATCTGGTGTCACCTGACTTGGCCTTTTCGGAATTTAAAGTAATATGTTCTGTTTTCATATAAGTTAGAAAGTCGGCAACTATACTATAGATGTTTGCTTATGCTTGCAAAAATTGCTTGTTATCATATGTGAACAAACAACAAATGAACAAACATTATTAAAATCATTAGTCTCCTGAAACTTCGTCGCAGTTGGGTAGGTGCGTGGCGAAGGCGCGGCGAGGCCGCTGCGCGCTGCAGTGATCGTCAGACTTCCATTATACAAATTGTTTCGCGGACAACACCCATCGATCGATGTTATTGAGTATGACCATGAATCATGACTTTTCATTCCAACGTATTGATCTATTCATTATGTCTATAGGTTTATCATTCGTGTAGAGGACATTGTGACATCAAGAACTAAATAAACAAAATATACAAAACTTGCCAGACTATCTGGATAGTTGTCGTTCTTGAAATGTTTTAGAGTAAGTTGGATATATTAATAATTTCACTGCACACGGTCTTTGTCGCGAATTACAAAATGTGCCTTTTATTATTGTCAGATTTTGAAATATTTCTAAAAAACCACACAAAATTTTAACTTTGCGGGCTAGATGGGCGCTTTAGCCTCAAAACCAAATTTTGGAAACCGTTTCGTAATTATAGAAATAATTAACAAAACCTTAGATATAGGTATACAAATTATCCTAATTTAATTGACACTGATTGTCTTATTAGATTTATCTCATAGTTAGATGATTCCTACGTAGGGAGACGTACGAGCAATGAAGCCATAAATTACAAAAATTTACCCATATTTCCTCAAAGTACTCTTGTAGGCTAGGACTACCATCAGACTACCTACAGTACTGGTGTCCATCATACACACTGAGATATGAACTTCTTCGGCGATTGCTGCTTGCTGATCAATTCCGCTCTTCACCAAGACCCATTGTGTTTGTGATCTTGTCGTCGCATTACAAACCATTGTAAGCATTCCCTAACTAAATCTGTCATCATATCGTTATTTCTATCAACTTGTCTCTTAAAGTCTAATATCGACTCCATGAATTGACAATGTGAAAAATAGTTGTGTTGAATCAGCACATAAGTGGGTCGGGGCGCGTTGGTAGCGAGCCAAGCGCCAAATAATAGTTCGTTGGGTCGACCAGCGCCGGGCCCAAGCCACGATGAAGATGTTACAGCTAGCAGTGATAATAACAACTAGCGGGTAACAACCGTCGCAATTCACAAAAAAAAGCATACAAAACCACCGTCAGGAGGTCAGTATGAAAGCGTAGGGACGTAATTGAGGAAACTTTGGGAGACCTTTATGAAAGCGATAGCTTAGCTAGCGTCGCAACGCGATGCTTACTTTCACCCACTGACTGAAAACTTTTTCAGCATATAATAATAATAATAATATTTCTTTATTTTTAAATAATAAGCTGTCTCTAAAGGTTGCAGCCAGCACTCATAATAGTATTAAACTGTGCTATGAGTGCTGAAAGAATGACTATAGAGAGTACTTTCTCGAACATAGGTGTGTGGTATCGATTTTCATCCGTGTCTTTGATAAAAGTGGTAAGGTCGGCATATTATTGTATAACAACAATATGGCTGTCTCATGCCGCGTGAGAGTATATGTCTCTACGCTGGCACTAACATGAATAAAATATTGTTTACTTTACTGGCACCCACCACATGTGACTTTCGATACAAACAATAAAATGGAATTGTGACCCACTATAAAGCAAATTACACGTAGCAATTCTAATACCATAAGGTCCAAATTCTCTCATCTACACTGTCTCCTCGGTACGACATATCGTGTACGTGGGTAACGACACGACGACTCACGATTTAGATATTGTTTACCGTGCAAAGAATATAATACGAGGCAGATAATTATGCTCCATTAACATTATCAGCTGTTCATTAGCCGACCCTGGCACACATATGAGCTATAGAAATGGGGATTACAGGCATAAGCGTATTATTAAACGATCTCCCGCAGCGAGGTTTATAAAAGCCACTTAGAAAAAGCTTGAAGCGGCGAAAATGCTGCTATAAAATTGTATAACGCTGTAACAAACAAAATGGTTGGCGCTATTACAAGAGCAAGGGTCATGTTTTTTTGATAGCAAGAAATATTCTATAAAATAGAATATTTAATTGTCCTTTTGTTACCATGAAATCTTTTTCGTACGCTTCAGTTGCTAAACACCATCGTTTTTGTAAAATATGTATATGACATATTGTTATTTCCTCGAGTAACCAATAAATAAAGGCACCCTACAACTTCTATTACTAATGTTTTACGTAGACGCCAGCGACTAGCGAGCGTTAACTAACGGTAGAGCTTGCTTCAAAGTGTGCTGGATAAATTGCAAGATTACACCTCATGAACATTCAATAGCACAATTTCTGCATATCTTTTTGAGGACTACCAGAAGTGTAGTTATGTAGCATATACATTTATGAACAGCAGCAGGTTTCCTACAACCATTATCCAAAATCAACAATTTTTTGCCTAATATCCACTACCTTGAAACCTTGTCCCAATTAAAATCTGCGCTTAACTAGCTCTGTGCCGTCCTCGAGTGACTCACACTGCGACGAGTGTGTGAGTGACCTGGTGAGGTCACGCTCGAGGCAGCCCTTATGCATATGATTAAGTAATTGTTTCAATTGTGGACTGTGTCAAGATCTTCCACAATATTTTCAATACGGACTTGTTATTCCTTTATCTTGAAAATACATGGATGCCAGATTGCTAGGTTTGTCTCCGTAAAGATTGTCTAGGCAATGGAGGCACATGGGCAATTCAGAAGTGGCTACATTTTTGTCAAACAAATTGTAATATACATAGACACGAAAGGAAGATTATTCCCAGCGTTAATTCACTCAACCATGATTTGCCTGATCCGCGATATAATCTCATAGACACAACTAAGACCTATTTTTCCATAAGACTTGTCTCGCACATTCTTTATTTCGACTCCACACTTCTTTAATCAGTCACACTAATAGCGCGCTTACTCGACTATTATGTGATATGATGTTAACACTATGTAATAGCGTTATCTGATAGTTATCTACATATTAAGTACCCGCTAGACGGTAGGTAGAGAAACGAGGTCCAACTCGGTGCTTTACATTTCCTTGGCTAAAACAACTTTTCCGGGGTATCCTGAAACACTTTCTGTTTAGTTTCATCTACGCAGAAAAGCTACACACAAACAAAATATAAATAAACCTGTGTGGCCTACTTAATAAATTCCTAAAAAAAATTCTTTCAATTTTAGTCACTAATGTACAACACAGAGGAGTTTCAGGTAACACAGTATTTCTTAGTGCGTGTACCCAATTCAGATGTGTCGACTAGGTGACCAGCGTATTCTCTGTACATAAATAGGTCACCTAGTTACGTCTAGTTCTTAGGAAGGGATCAAATATTATAAGAGATGAGTACATATAAAGGATAAAAATCTAGGTGCAAGAATAATAATGTCCCAAAGTTTGTAACTATAAAAAGACAGCACGGACTTCCATCAAACATACAGTCACGATAGCATCAAACATGCAACTCACTTTTCGTTCAATTAAAAAGTATATTCTGGCAGTGCAAAAGGCCTGCCTCATAAAAAAACCTAACATTTCTTACTTGAGCAACATCTCTACCTCAAGGTCTCCCGCCCACCGCATCAGGGCCATATATGGACTCCGTATGCGTGCGCGCAAGTGGGCAAGTGCCCTTGCTGACACACAGATAATGATGACGGTATAAACAGGCAATTCGAATACAATCATAACCCGTAGAAGGTGCTATAAGAGTTTTGTGCGACAAATTCAAATTGTTAATCTTGTGATGATCGTGGGGTGCCATAGTGAACGCAGCGAAACTTTCAAAACTCTAGGGGCTACCGATGCTGCGGTGTGTAAATTTTTGTATGTCATAGTGCTTATATCCTGCCGAATAAAAAATAAAACTTGATGCGAGTTCATAGGAAAATATACTTACCTGATGACTATGTGTTTTGCTTGAGTCAGTTTAGAGACATCATCAATTTTTAGTTGTCTTTACTCAGCTATTTTTACACTGTTTTACGCAAAATCGACTAAACAGTTTCGAATGCTAAGGTAATATAGAGTGTAAGTAATACTCTGGAAAAACATATCCCTTAATTAGAAGCAAAAGCTTGTCGATTCATAATTTCTAGCAGGCTGAGCTACAAGTGAAGAGCATAATAGTGGATCCGTCTTGCACTTGGCAATTACTTGCATTTTCAAATGTAAATGTAAAGTTTCCCCGCGAACACGCGCCGGTCAATTCATCTACTTTTACTTTCTAAAATCATCTTATTCAGACCGGTTTGTGCTTACGCGGTAATCATATTAATTATTTGTTAAGTCCGACGGAAACTATCGAAATATATTTATGAAGAAAGAGACGCTTCTAAACACCTTATACCATCTAAAAGGAATTGACTCGTAGCGTACGTAAATTCATAGTGGCATTACCGCAAGTTTGTGGTAATAGTCTCACCAACTGTCATCTAGCAGTGTCCATCACTGGATCAACCAATGAGGCTAAATAATAATATTCCATCTAGCAAAACCAGAGCTACGTTCGTTCGTAGCAGGTGTGGTGACTACAAGCTCGCGGAGAAGTGTGACAAAAACTGAAATAGCGTGGATCCGCCGATTGAGTCACGACCGTGAATCAAATTACCCAATTAGACTACTCGAGTCCATTCACTTGTATTACAAGAGGAACCTATATTTAAACAATGATTTAAACCGATCAGTTCCAAAAAAGCGCGGTTCTTGGTGGATATTCAACTGTTTGCAATGCTTTTGACCATTCTGAGATTACCAAATGTATATGACTTATGTTTTAAGTAAGGCAGATATTCCTTAAAAGGATTTCCTCGCCTTACGTGACGTCATGTCGCTACTTAAGGCAATGACCACTTCCTACTTGTAGGAACAACGCGCCACCACGCACAATAGGCATGCGAATAATGTAATTAATAGATTTGATTCAGAGAATGCGTGTGGAGTATATTTAATCAGATTTGTAGCTATAGACTTACTAGCTATTTTGGTTTGAATGGCAAGATGAAGTAGGTATACCTCCTCGTGTATCTACATTAAAAATTGATAGGTATTATACAAGGTGACACATAATGGGTATACTATTTTTTTTGCAACTTAACTTTGTAAATCTCAAACTATCGGCTTTGTAGGACAGTTGAAGTACTAAAGGTTTTGTACACTTGTGAAATCGGTCAACAGCTGTATTCCTGTAATACCTTTTGTTTTTCAAGTTCCCTCCAAAGCTGATGGTTTTAGAATTACAAAGTTAAGTTTTGAAAAAAAAAGTATACCCATTATGTGTCACCTTGTATAACCTGAAAGTAGCCACTTCCTCTCTATTCTGGCTTGTTTTTACCAAGTCCTACCGAGCAAGTGCCCACGTGAGGTTGACAAGATAAGCCATGTTTGGAAAGAGAAACACACCGGTAGAACGGAGCCCCGAGGTTCGATTCTAATGATCAATGGGATCGGAGAATACAATACCTTGCGCGGTCGATCTGGAAAAGTCTGCAGAATATGTGGTATTATAAATTTGTCAATGAAAATGACAATTTCATATTGAATCATCACTTTCAAACTCGATAAGTAGAACAGCTCATCCAAATACAGATCAGAAGCAATGACACAATACTACGAAACGAATGTTAATAACCTCAATATATAGAATAGCCCAAACAAACAAGTTAGCAAAAAGTGATCCATGTTTTGAAAGAGCAACATCTAACAGACAGTTTTTGTAAACATCGCTTTTTGCGACCGCAAATGAAATCGAATTGACAGTGGATATGGGTCGGGAACAGCATTTTTATGACAAACTGTTGGCGAGTATTGACGGGGAGTACTCAGCCGAATTAATAATGGAATAATTGTACATACATACAAGAAGAACTTGGATACGGGTTATGGAGTGAAGGCAATAGGTGGAATAAGACCGTTACCAGTATCTTAGGCGAAGTGCAGACCCTCCAGCAGTAAGATGAACCAACGATACAAAAATAATCGCGGGAGAGATTTGGATGAGATCTCCTCGAGAAATAAATGGTTGGAGAGAACAAAAGGAGGTTTAGTATACACAGCAATGAGTAGCGTCACGCTATGGATGACGATGATGAAACAGGTGGGGTCTCCTATAAGTCGGTTCATGATGTTAATTTAATAAGTTGCTTTACGTAATCCACAAGAGACTGGGAGGGCGGTTCTGTCATGCATTGCGTCACGGAGACAAGCTAATGCAAATTGTTAGTGGCACCGTTTCGAGATATTTCATGACTGAATCATATGTAAGATCTAATTGTTGTAGAAACCGGTTTGTGTCACCATTGTCTGCTTGTGTAAATAGCTCCAGACTTAGTTATCCTCGTCTAGATTCGTATTGATTATGTAATCCATTAAAACCCATGTAACCAGTCAAGCTTCACGTTGTGGACTTAACTGGGCCAAGATTAAACATAAAAGGGCTCTAATAAATAAAGAAATGACATGCGCATGAGTCACTACACCGTATTTGTCGAAGCCGAGCATGGTAATTGAAAGACTGTAGACTTGTTTACTGTTGATGCGAGCGCGTAGACAATGCCCGCGATTGTGAACCTTGCAACCGGCGGGATTGAGTCAAATAATATAATCATTTTGTAACTAGCCGCGATAGGCTGTAAAAAGCAGTAAGTAAGCAGTGGTAGCCGGTTGGTTAAGCACGCGTCTTGCGGGCACCAAGTCCTGGGTTCAAACACTGGCTCGAACCTCTAGGTTTATCAAAATCTATGTGCGAATCATCGACAAATCGACAAAGCGACATCGAGAAATTACGCAAAAGCATGGTGGATTACGGCCCGATCCCCTCGTAGTGAGGGAAGGCCTGTGCTCAGGAGTGGGACGACAAAAAGGCTAAATTATTGAACTAGCTGCGAATATGTGTTCATTTTAATTTGTAATATGGTTCGCGTACACAGCATTAACGGATTTTGGTTGCTTAGTATTTCTTTTAAGATTTTATCTTCAATCGTACGCGCCACTGCCGGTTGTTCAAAGCAACGTAAATTAGTAAAATAAATAATTTGCGTGCAATCATGCCAACTTGTCTCATATTTAATTAATTACACACGAGTATGTTACAGCTACATTATATCAAGGACTTATGCTAATTACCGTTTTCATTCATAATCAGACTATTAGGTACGCATTTTGAACAGTTCTTGAGTAAGGAGTTTCTTTGTATAATCGGGACATAAATACCTACTATTATTATACTTTTTACTATATACTCTTCTTATACTTATTTAGCGAAATCTAGTGTGGAGTACCTAGGTGTGTGTTCAGTCAGGTATTTTGACTAAATGCGTACAGACTGTGATTTAGACGAAATATTTATACCTACCAAAAGCTACCAAATCTGTACGAAAGGCAATGCTTTTGGCTTCCACTGAGACTGGAAGTTATAAAGCCAAAGTAGGTACCCACATTTAAAGACAGGTTGCATCAGAATAAAAATTACACCAAATATAATATACTAGAAATGAATGAATCAATAGAATCCTTACTGCAGGATCACTTTATTGCCTAGAGTAAATACTGAGGTACATGGGGACCTGCCTCTTCCGAATTGAAAGGGTCTTGATGGTTAGACATCTTATAATTTTGAGGTGTATAGATAAGTATGTGCCATGAATCTAAACTAAAGTATCTACATTGTTATGCATTGGAAATTACCTACTTACTTTATTAACACCTTATGATGTTTGCAAAGATAAGATTAGGACTGCTATTATAAAAATGCATCATCAAGAGTAATTTTTCTAAATATTTAGATGATGAATCACATTATTTCACAGCGGAGGCCAGTTACTTACTTATACCATGTTTATTACAAACAAACAATTGTCATTAGGTTAACCTATGTGAGTGCATATTTTATCATGGAAGGTTTAAGATAAAGAAATATGAAATAAACAAGTTAGGTAGGTATTAAGTAATGAAGTATTATTTTCTGAACTGGAACTAAGTACAATTACTCGGGCCATCAATTAAGCTTTGTTGCCACAAGTTACCACTTTTTGATCAATTTAATTTGACCCTTTGTAATATAGATTTTATCCTCGTTTACTTATAGCAAATTGTGGTACATTTAAAGTGCATAATAACTGTAATATTTGAAAGACCGAGAAAGTAAAAGACAACAACAATTCCTCACACAGCCTCCCGGCTATAATGAAATTATGATAAAACTGGAGACCATGAACCATGCCACATTAAGCGCAAACAAATACGTTTACGTTACGCCTCCGTGCGCTGCACCGTTCACGATTTCACATTACGAAAACTACTACAAAACCGACATCCGACTTACGACAGCGTTTGACGGCTACATTTTCGAATATTTCTTTGTCTAAGATGCCTATTACCGAGCAACCCTGAGTCATTTACTTACCAACAGTTGAGTTTCTTGATCGCGGTTAGATCAGACTGTTTGGATCGGGCGATAACCATCTCTTCGGTGAGACGGGCCATGGTCACTCCACAACACTGACACTTGTTTATATATACAAAAATGTCGTAAATCGAACACACAGGGTTTATTTCGGCGGGTTCGGCGCGCCGCTCATCGTGTCGCCCACGTAATTTAGCGACAACTCGCAAAGAGCGCGTTCAAATAACTGAAAACAATACAATACAATATACGGCACGGTGGTGTCGTGCGACGAATCTGACGTTTCCGCTCACTTCACTTGACGTAGGTGTTGTGCGCATTTCCATTGAGTCACGAAGTTTTGACAACGTTACGTCCTGATAACATAGTACTGAGTACATAAGTAAGCTATATGAGCAAATGATGCAGAACATACTGCATGCAAATTCTGAATTAAAAGCTAGTAGATATTTAATTCAAGCCATGCCATGATCACGTGTATCAGCTAATTTAAACATGTTTGTACTTGTTTTATATGTGAAAAGAAAATAATTATTGTACTCCTAGGTAGGCAAGGTTGGAAAACTTTTCCACTGATATTTTTCGGAACTTCTGCTAAGGGATAGGAACATGGGTAGAACGGAAATACAAAAACAATGGAAATGCAAATCTCATCCTGGCCCATGGACACAAACTCGCTTTTTTTAATACTCAGTTTATCAGCCCTGGGTACATGCCCTTTGTAGCCAAACACAAACTGTCATAATTGTGTATTCAGAACATACGGCAGCGTTCGAATCCTCTCGTTCGGCTACACTAAACCACCGAGCACAACGAAATAATTTATGGAGTTTTGCAGCAACCAATACATAATTAAATATATTATGTTAACTATAGTTTATTTTCCAAGTAATCTCTTTCGACTTATCGCGATTTCAAAATGTTTTTTTTTACTATGGCATTTACAGGTAAACGTAATCGAAAAACAAAAATCTGGTTTCAGCACAGACTTAAAAATAAAACGTATCTCTGTGAGTTTCACAACTTATGCATGCCTTCGAAAATAATCCTATTCCACCTTTGATAAAAGAAGTATCCTTTAGGGGGCGTCCATTAATTAAGTACGTGAGGCACTTTTGTGAATTTTTCGGTCCCCCCTCCCCCTAAGTGAGATATCGTAAGATTTTCTTCAACTCCCTACCCCCCTCCCCTAATCTCACGCGAGGTTCTTCAAAATGTATGTTTTGACTGTAAACGTGTTGGATTATTGAGAAAAAACCCAGACAAGTGCACGTCAGGACATGCACGAATGAAGGCTTCCGGACCCATTTCAATAGCCAAGATTTATCATATCTATAATATAGTGAAACAGAAGAAAAAAAATATACTTGAGATTAATTTTTGAATCTCATTATTGAGTTTATTCAGAAACGACGAGGAATGAACTTAACTTTAACTTGGTCGGCTGTATGTTGTGATTTAGTGAGCCCATTTCTGCTGTTATAATTTTAATTGCAATGTCGTGTCATGTGCTAGTGTCCTCATATTTTCTAGATTTTCTGCACAGTGCTTCAAGTTGTTACAGCTAGATCTACCTAAAGCCACGTTTTCAGCATAAACAAGTTCGGGACCCCAATACGAACGATTTTCCCTTATTTCACACACTTAGGGGTGGAATTTTATAAAACGCTGAAAATTTTATTTTTTATTCGTAACCTAAATATTAATTTTCATGGCTAGAGTTGAGTTTTTATTTACCCATACGACCTTTGCCCCCCTATTTTATACACTTAGGGATGGAATTTCACAAAATCCTTCCTTAGTGGATATTTACGGCATAAAAGGTACCTAGATGCCTAATTTTTTTACAACTACAAAGGACTATAGGGCTTGATATTTAATATTAATTTCAACATGATATCTCTATCCGTTTCTGAGAAAAAGGGTCTTGACTGGCAGACGGACAACAAAGTGATCCTATAAGGGTTCGGTTTTTTCGTTTTAAGGTCCGGAACCCTAAAAATGAGAAACACGGTTGACCCTAAAGGCCATCCTTGCAACTTCCCGCTAATTCCATACTTAAGCGCTAAAAATTTCACTTATTACATTTATGAGCTCTTCGAGCTCAAAAGTCTGATAGAAATTTAATAAAACAATATTTTTTGAATTTTCAAACCACAATAGCGCTAATAGCGCTTAAACAATCGAGCGCTACTTCGCCGCTCTGCGGGGTTCGGACGAACACGACAAACACTATAGTCTCAGAGTTGGCCCTATATTCTTGTGCATCGGAACCTTGATCGAAACGTGTCTTGTGCTTCAATAGACAAGCTGTCAAACGTGTCAAATGATTGATTTGCCGTAGATGTTGACATTGACAGACTGACGTTTGTTTGCGTTCATGGTTTGCGTACAGGGATCCGTGGCGATGTTGTTTTAATTTATATAGGTACTTTCATAAAAATTACAAATAATAATGGATTCTACGGACATATTAGACGAGAAAGACATCGGACCAGAGGTCCCGATGAACTTCCCGAGCTCCGTGATGAGCCGCATTGAAGAAATGATGGGAGGAACTGAGCAGTTTGATAGTGCCGAAGTAAGTTTATATAATTACTGGTTTAGTATTGAAGATAGACGTCCTTGAAGGTATTCCTTTCATGAGGGACCTAGTGAGGGTCATAAGAAGCCGTATTTGTTAGCGATAGATACATGAACATAGCTGAATTGCCACAAACGGCAGTAGTTATAATTTAGAAAATACTTCTTGAAAACCATATTTAATACTTTAAGATTTATGGGGACTTCTTAGTTAATAACTGTGATTTCTAGTCCTCATTCTAACATTTATGTAAGTCTTTATTTATCAAGCTTAAATTATAAATCTGTTTTTTCTTGCCCACAGTTTGATGCAGTAGCGTATATAAACCGAGTGTTCCCCACGGAGCAGTCCCTGTCGGGGGTGGAGAGCGCGGCGGCGCGGTGCGAGTTCCACCTGGCGGGCGTGGAGCACGACATCCGCCGGCTGGTGCGCGCGCAGGCCGAGCAGCGCCAGGCGGGCCAGCTGGCGCTGCTCGACGCACAGAAGTGTATCGCTGAGTTGGCCTTACAGGTGGACACTATGTTTAATAAAAAAAATATAATTTAGCCCTTTTGACGTCAGGGAGGAGGATTCAGGCTATAATCCACCAAGCTAGCCTAGTGCTGATTGGAATCCACCACATGTCTTTTCAATAATTGGTTTGATTTTCGAAGACATGCAGGTTTTCTCACTATATTTTCCTTCACCATGAGCAAGTGATAATCATATAGAAATTATGATTTGCACATAGATTTTGTAAAACCCAGAAGTGCGAGCCAGGGTTTGAACCCAGGACCTTGTGCCAGCAGGATGTGTGCTTAACCAATCGGCTATTATTGCTATGTTTAATAAAATAATTACTTTTATTAACATAGGCCAACAAAACACTTAGTCAGAAATTCTATCACTAGTTTCATCCACTACTGACAAGATTAAAACTTTTACAATATTTTACCCAGGTAGCAGACATAAACAAGAAAGCAGAGCGCAGTGAGTCTATGGTCCGTGAGATCACGTCGGAGATCAAGCAGCTGGACTGCGCAAAGTCCAACCTGACGGCCGCCATCACTGCACTGAACCACCTCCACATGCTGGTGGGAGGCGTGGACACGCTGCGGACCATGACCCAGAGCCGTCAGTACAAGGAGGTGGTGCTGCCTATGCAGGCAATCATGGAGGTTTGTTACATTGTGATTCCTGGAGGTCTCAGCACTATCCTCCAACTAAAATTCCGTTATCTGAAAAAAAAACAAATTTTACAGTGGATTCAAAAACTAAAGAAAAAACACATGTAATAAAGTAGCATAAGCATAGTCTTTCCTTTTTTGTCTCAAAAACTATGAAAGATAGAAAAATACTGGTTAGACAGTTTGATAGATATTTTTTTCTGTTTAAAATGGCATCAAAAAGTGAAAATCAACCAGATGTTTAGAGGATGGCAGCTCATTACTTACCTAAAGCACACTGTAGATCCTATATGACTACAATACTGCCAACCTTCTCCTTAATGACCGCCGTCTCAGCTGTTCTCCACAACTTGATGACTGGCACACCTATTGTGCCACCGAGGGCCCTGAAATTACTGAGCCTGAAACTACCCCTAAAGCTACTCATTGTATTCCAGAATATATACAATGGGGCTGCCCCTGGCACCATAGTAAAAAGGAGATGCTATATTTCGCTTGTGTCGGTGATGTTGGTATTGTTCCATGCGATCCAAGCTCACGGCACGCGCATCTGATTTCTACCATCTTCCTGTATCCGCAACGCGTGCGCAGCGGTAGTTGTTGCTTGGTGTTGAAGTGGACGACATCGTCCGTTCAACGCAAGCGACACAGAATAAGGAAATTAATTATTGACGACGGCTTGGCGCAGTGGTTCGAGCATAGGCCTCTCGGCTCACTGCACGGGCTAGATTCCCGCCGGGGCAAATTTCGGAAATGGCTTCTTCGTAATTTGCCCAGTTCTGGGTGTCACTGGGATCGCCCCTATTGTACGGTACCCATAGTACAAGTGTTTCTTAGTTTAGGACCATGCAGTTGGTGTGTTCGTCTGGCGATATTTATTATTTATTGGAGGTGATTTGCACGCAGGTGTTGCAGCACTTCGAGTGCTACCGCGAGATCCGCGAGCTGAGTGCCCTGCGCGACCAGGTGCACGCCATCCGCGGCCAGCTCGCCGCGCAGATACTCGCCGACTTCAAGGAGGCCTTCACCGGTGGGTGGCACGGACCAGGATCGCCACTCGCACAGGACGGCTACTGACCGTCATCCGCTACTTGTTCCAGCGGGCAGCAAGAGCGGCGTGTCGCACCGCACGCTGGCGGAGGCGTGCGGCGTGGTGGACATCCTGGAGCCGCGCGTCAAGCAGGACCTGCTCAAGTGGTTCATATCCGTGCAGCTGCAGGTACCCGCATGGCTCACGCGGTCTACTAGACTACGCAATTACCATTTGACCACCCAGTTCTACTAGACTACGCCGTCTGTATTAGACCACTTGGTCCTCTAGACTACACAGTCTGTATTAATTAGACCACCTGGTCCTCTAGACTATGCAGTCTTCATTAGACCACCTGGTCCTCTAGACTATGCAGTCTTCATTAGACCACCTGGTCCTCTAGACTACCCAGTCTGCACTAGACCACCTGGTCCTCTAGACTACGCAGTATGCATTAGACCACCTAGTCCTCTAGACTGTCAGTCTGTATTAATTAGACCACCTGGTCCTCTAGACTACACAGTCTGCATTAGACCACCTGGTCCTCTAGACTAATCAGTCTGCATTAGACCACCTGGTCCTTCCCCCCCTGCGCAGGAGTACCAGCACCTGTTCTCGGCGGAGCAGGAGTGCGCGTGGGTGTCGCACGTGGAGCGGCGCTACGCGTGGCTGAAGCGGCACCTGCTCGCCTTCGAGGACTCGCTCGCCAACATCTTCCCGCACTCCTGGCGCCTCAGCGAGAGGATCACGCAGCACTTCTGTCAGGTGAGCGAGCGCAGGTCTAGTCTGGTCTAGGTACGCGCTTCAAAAAATGGTTAATATTAACCTGTATTCATTTACCGGTAAGTAAAATTAAGAGTGTCGGTGTTTCAGAAACATTTTGTAGATAAAATTTTTTATAAAATGTTGGTGTGTCGGAACAACAGCTGAGCTATGCTTATTGGTAAATGTTAACGCTAATCTTATCCATCTGGCACATTAAACCGGTAATTATATCCAGTGGCGGATTACCCAAAAATTATTTTACGTGCAAATTCAACGACATGTTTGGATTGTATTAATAATCTAGGACATGACAATTGTAGAGGCAAGGGCGGCAGAAACTTGACAGCCTATACCTTGGAAATTTTCAAATCCGCCGCTGGTTATATCAGATGAACTGTAACTGAATGGATGCTGGTCCGGTGATGTATGTACCCGAGTGGTCCTGGCGCAGCTGACGCGCGCGGCGCTGGGCGAGCTGCTGGCGGCGCGGCGCGGCGAGCTGGACGTGAAGCTGCTGCTGTACGCGATACAGAAGACTTACAACTTCGAGCTGCTGCTGCACAAGAGGTTCACGGGTGTGTACTTCCCCCCTATTCCGTACGATATATGATACGAACCCTTATCATCCCGTCCGTCTGTCCTTCCTTCTATCCGTCCAACTTGCGATTCGTGAAAACACCGTAAAACTTAGAGACACGATTGATTTGGAGGGATTTTTTACATTTATATACAACTAGTTTCTAACCCGTGACTTTGTCCGCGTAGACTTAAGTAAAGTATTATATGTGTTAATCCAGGTTATAAACTATCTGTGTTCCAAATTTTATCCAAATCCGTTCAGTAGTTTTTCCGTGAAAGAGTAACAAACATACATATATCCACACTCAGAAACTTTCGCATTTATAATACGAGGGATGCCTTTTAAGTTTTGTCGTTTGAAGAAAAAAACACAACTAGAACCTTATAGTAATTTTTATTGTTTTTCAAAGTATTCACCACGTAGCTTAATACACTTTTCCATTCGCTCAAACCAGTTATTATAACATTTATACCACTCTAAAGTGGGGGTGTTCAAAATGGCTGACTTGAAAGCGTCGACTGCTTTTTCACCGGACTGGAACCTTTGACCACGAAGACTTTTCTTAATTTTAGGAAATGTAAATAAATCGTTAGGGCTTAGGTCAGGACTGCATGGAGGATGGTCAAGAATTTCTACTTTTTCCTGCTTCAAATACTCAATCGTTTGACGAGCGCTGTGTGAGATTGCGTTGTCGTGGTGCAGGATGATGCGTCGCTTTGAGTTAAATTTTCAAAGTTGGCGATGACTTGTGGTAAACAAACTGTGGTATACCACTCTCCATTAACCGTTCTACGATCTTCAAGTGCAATAGTCGCAATATGGCCGGTTTTTCCAATGAACGTGGCCACCACCTTCTTTGAAGTGCTTCAAGAACGAACAACTTTAGTCGGTTTTGGCTTGTCTTGAAAGACCCAGATTGTAGATTGTTGTTTGGAATCAGGATCGTAGGCATAGATCCAAGATTCGTCACCACTGATGATGTTGTAGACGTGATTTGACTCTCCTCGGTTGAACCTTTGCAGAGTTTTCTTACACCATCTGACGCGGGCCGCCTTGTGATCGTCGGAAAGCAGATGCGGTATCCAACGGCAAACTAGCTTTCTTACACCAAGCGCTTCATGCAAGATTTTCTGAATGGTTGTCCCTGAGATGCCTAATAGAACCTCTATCTCTTGATACGTCACATGACGATCTTCGAGAATTTGTTGTCTCACAGCAATGATGTTATCTTCAGTGAAGGCGGATTTTGGCCGTCCTTCGCGAGATTTGTCACTAAGAATAGTATGTTTACGCTGGAATTATAAATACCAGCGTTCGACAGTCCGCAGACATGGGGCTTCATCACTGAACACAGATGTTAGCTCTTCAAAACACTGACGCCGTGTCAGGCCTCTTCTAAAGTTGTAGAAAATTATTGCACGAACATTTTCCTTAGGAAGATTCATTTTCGTACGTAACCTGACAGATTCTAATCGACGCTGTGACTAAACAATAACATTAATCCTAAAACTTTCAATTGTTTTGAGATTCGAAATTTATACACATTCGAATATAGAACAGTTCCAAATTCAAAATTGCCGGGAAATATGGAAACGACAGAACTTAAAAGGCATGCCTGGTATTAGTAGGATTTTCGTAATTTTATTAGTTACTTTTCAACCCTAAAAAAGTTTTTTTTTCCGTGAACAGGTACAGAACTGGATGCGGAAAATGTGGATGTGAGCGCTGAGAAAGGCAGCTTTGACATAGACAATAAAGAGGTATGTCTATAATATGGCTCATTAGTCAATTTAACTTTTCCCCGGGACTCAGCGAGGGTCAAACCTCGATGTCATTATTGGTCGTCATTGTTGATCCTGGCGTACAGGAGTTACAGTGGTAGGAGTATGGGGCGGGACCAGTAAACAAAATGTCTCATTATTGCCATTTAGTTTCCTCCCACATCAGGGGTCAAATCAGGAAATTTCTGTAGTTGAACGTCAAGTTAATTAGGACTCGAATATTTTTGAAATGCTTTATTATTGGAGGGGGAGGGGGCGGCCGGATGTGTGTGGCGGCCGCAAGGGGGCGGGGGGAGGGGGCGGCTGCCTCCCCCCGACACGTCCATGTGTGTGGCGGCCGCAGGGGGCGGGGGGAGGGGGCGGCTGCCTCCCCCCGACACGTCCATGTGTGTGGCGGCCGCAGGGGGGCGGGGGCGAGCCGGCGCCGGGCGGTTCGGCGTGGGTGGGGCTGATCGGCGCCTGCTTCGAGCCCTACTTGTCGCTCTACATCACCAGCCTGGACCAGAACCTGCGCTCGCTCATGGACAGGTTCCTGCAGGTACACTATTACAATCATATTAAGGAACAGCACCTAACTAATGGCGAAATGTCTCATATCTTTCATTGACACATCAGTGACAGATTAAATACATTTGGGAGTGGAATTCAATACAAGTGGAAGGTTCGAAGACTTGGAGGGAGTACCAAAAAAATCATGTTCCACCTTTTTCTTGGAAAACCCACAGTCGTGCACATTTTAAGAAAAAAATATAATGATTCAAAGACGCACAAGTTTTAAAACAAAATTACAACATCACTTCTCCACTTTCGCCCAAAAGTCTCCATGTCAACCACCCCCTGCAGGATGCCAAGGCGTCGAGCGCGGCCCCCCCCGCGGGCGGCGCGGCCCCCCCCGCGGGCGCCGTGATCTCGAGCTGCGCGGACCTGTTCCTGTTCTACAAGAAGTGCCTCGTGCAGTGCGCGCGCCTCAGCACCGGGGAGCCCATGCTCGGTCAGTAGCACACACCATCGGGGATTTAAGAGGGGAGGGGAAGGGAGAGGTTCACGGAGAAACCTGTCAACGCTTTTCACATGCCATCTTGTACTGATGTGACATTATAATAACGATTATTCAAAGATCGCTTTCAGACTTGAGATCTATTTATTAATACCGACATGATCATCAAATTAGCGACAGAAATATCTGTAACAAAGATAAGCTGAGTTTGTGAACTGATCTTTTCAGTGGACATCGCGTTCCGATAGAAAAAAATGTAATGATACTTTGATAGTGCCCCCGTATCTACGGATCTTAAGATCTCTTAACAATATAAACGATGACTTTATAACGACTCCGCTCCTAGTACGTACAATCATTGGATTACCTAACCGGACTACTAGTAATAAATAAATAATCTCATGTTGCTAATAGTATGTAATAGTCGTAAAAGTTGCACGGCTTCCGTGATCATGAGTCTAATGTCTGATTGGTGGGTGAGCAGCCTAGCATGCACACTTGTGATTGGTGGCGGTGTCCCGGCCCGCGCCGGCGCGTGCGCAGCCCCACAGCGTCATGTCGCGTGCGCGCGTTGAGTCAATATTTTCGTTCCGCGGCACGTGCGCCGCCGCCTCCCGCCGCATGCGATAAACAATCGTATTTACTAAACTATCCTCAGATTCGACAACTCTCGTCGCTCGGCTCACTGCACTTAATGGTTGCGGGTTCGATTCCTGTCAGCGTTAATCGGAAATGGTCTTTACGTAATTTGTCCCGGTCTGGGTGGCACTGGGATCGCCCGGGTCCATTGTATGGTACCTTTTTTTTATTAAGGGACTAGTCCCGCCTCACACCCCCACCACTGTAACTCCTTTAAGCCAGGATCGACAATGGTGACCAATAATGATGTCAAGGTTTGACCCTCGACGACTGCCAAGGAAAAGTTAAATTGTCTTGGAACCCACACGAATTTAATCGAAAGAAATAATAGGAGGAGTTGGAAGAAAATATTTCCATTGTGTGGTACCTATACAGAATAAGTGTTGCTCAATGTGGGACCATAATTGTTTACGTTTTTAACCCCCGACGAAAAAAGAGGGGTGTTATAAGTTTAACATGTGTATCTGTGTATCTGTGTGTCTGTCTGTGGCAACGTAGCGCCCAAGCTGATGAACCGATTTCAATTTAGTTTATTTTGTTAGATAGGCATTCTGATCGAGAGTGTTGTTAGCTATGTTTTATGAAAATCGGTTCAGCCGTTTGAAGATCATCAGCTCTTTTGTAGGTATAAAAGCCACATTCTCGGCCAAAACCAACTTCCACGGATCGAATTTTTAAATGATCGTAATAGTCTGAACTGGCTTTTTACAATATTATAAATTTGAAAAGATTCCCTGATTCTGGAAAAAACGTATATTTTAGAAATTTTTATATGAGATTTGTGTATGAACTAAAAACGTTCCATAAGTCACGTTTCAAATGATGGATACGCGCATGCGTTAAATTTTGTTAATGGTCATGGAATATTACACTATAATAATTCTAGAGGGCGGTGCTCCACCATTGCTAAAAAAAAAAAAAAAAAAACAAATCAAATTTAAAATAATTTTAGCGTTATTGAAAATTCTTCCCCTAGGCTGCTCCCGTCCACGTCAACCAGAGATATTACATCAAATTGAATCATAATTGATAATATTTTACTAGGAATTAAACCTCCGTGGCATCAATATTAAGATTCGTTGTCTATTCTAATGTCAATTATTATAATGTCATAACAAAATAATGTCTCATACTTTTACACATATTTCCTGTTGATTATTGTATACATTTAATGAAAAGGTCGTCGCATCGGGGGTTTTTAAATTTTCAATTTAGAGTTATAGTCTGGCAATTTTTGTTATTTATTTGTTACTAGCTGACCCGACAGACGTTGTCCTGTCTTAACTTTGAATATTGAATTCGAATTGTTCCGCTCAATTTTCTTTCTTTTTTCTTTCATAAGAACCTTCTCCTGACAATAATAAACACAAAAAAAAGAATTATCGTTCTATGCTATCTATATTATATAGATAGATTACTGATATTAGAGCCTGCAGTAGGTGGCAACCTTTTCTAAAGTCATTTTTAACCCCCGACGAAAAACGAGGGGTGTTATAAGTTTAACATGTGTATCTGTGTATCTGTGTATCTGTGTGTCTGTCTGTGGCAACGTAGCGCCCAAGCCGATGAACCGATTTCAATTGTGTTTCTTTTGTTAGATAGGTATTCTGATCGAGAGTGTTCTTAGCTATGTTTCATGAAAATCGGTTCAGCCGTTTGAAGATCATCAGCTATTTTGTAGGTTAAAAAGCCACATTCACGGCCAAAACCAACTTCCACGGCTCGAATCCGATCGAAATTTGAGATTATTGGATTTAGATTTATTATATTTTTAAATGATCGTAATAGTCTGAACTGGCTTTTTACAATATTATAAATATGAAAAGTTTCCCTGATTCTGGAAAAAATGTATATTTTATCAATTTTTATATGAGATTTGTGTATGAACTAAAGACGTTCCATCACTCACGTGTCAAATGATGGATACGCGCATGCGTAAATTTTGTTTGTTTTGTTAATGGTCATGGAATATTACGTTATAATAATTCTAGAGGGCGCTGCTCCGCCATTGAGAAAAAATATAAAAAACAAATCAAATTTAAAATAATTTTAGCGTTATTGAAAATTCTTTCCCTGGGCTGCTCCCGTCCACCTCAACCAGAGTTATTACATGAAATTGAATCATAATTGATAATATTTTACTACGAATTAAACCTCCGTGGCATCAATATTTAGATTCGTTGTCTATTCTAATGTCAATTATTATACTGTCATAACAAAATAATGTCTCATACTTTTACACAGATTTTCTGTTGATTATTGTACATCTTAGAATATAAATGAGGAAGCCAAAACAAATGATTTAATGCCGCTTTCATAATCTGGCATCGAAACTAGTTGTACCAGATGAATTTGCGAGATGAGCTATGGATACTGAGCTACGGGAGCTACGCAAATCGCGCTAACATCATTATTTGGAAGAACTAGGTAAATTATACATTTGATGAACAGGTCATCGCATCGGGGGTTTTTAAATTTTCAATTTAGAGTTATAATTGTTGTTCTTTTCTTTCTAAATACCGTTTTCAATATCTTACTGTCACTTTGTCTCTGCTAATACTATCAATATCAATGCATTGCAAGGTCGAGTGGGGTGATAATTATATCATAGTAAGTTTTAATTGTATATTTGTAGTGTTAGTCGAACATTGCTTTGACTTTGTGATGAGAACATTGTCGTCTGTATGAGAACTGGTGTTTATTATTATTAATAATATCAACTACATGTTTATTTATATATTTATTGTATCTTCTATTTAGTACGTCTTTCCTTGATGACAGGCAGTTTTGCAGGCAGCGTGAATACGCATGACAAACATAGATTATAGTTATTTATATTAAATACTCTAACACTCCCTCTCAATTTCAAGCTTAATCAAACTTTAAATTGCTTAATTAAATAATTAAAATTAAACAAAACTAAATAAAATTATATCTGTTACAACACTAGTTTGACGTACCTACGTGAAACGGTTTGATATTAACATACCAATAACTTTTAAAAAATAAAACCGACCTTAAATATTTCAACAACAAATTAAACAATCATTTTAACAATATTTACTTACAAAACAAACAAGTTATCCCTGAAGTAACAAAATTTAACACTACACAGTGACTTTGTCATAATGTCCGCTGTATTTTCACTTGTACATACATATTTCACACTAACTAGGTTCTTCTTTATAATATCTTTAATGAAATGATACTTTATGTCAATATGCTTTGTATACCTTGTGTTCTCACAGTTGTTGATCATTTTTATAGCACTTTGATTGTCAACATTCATTATAACAGTGGATTCATCTTTGAAATCCATTGACAAGCCCTTGATAAACATAAGTTCACTGACGCAAGCAGCTGCAGCAACATATTCGGCTTCCGCTGTAGATAACGCAACAGCCAACTGTTTCTTGGACGACCATGATATTAGATTTCCTTTGTGATAAACCACCATTCCACTGACACTCTTTCTATCAGTTCTATCACCTGCCCAATCAGCATCTGAAAACGCTGAAATTAAACATGCATTACTGTGGTCTTCTTTGTTATATGTCAATTTTCTGTTAATAGTTCCTTTTAGATACCGCAGTATTCTTTTAGCTGCTGTCCATACAGTTGCTGTAGGCTTGTCTAGATATCGACTCAGATAAGATGTTGCATATTGAATATCTGGTCTACTTATTGTTGCCAGGTAATTTATACTTCCAATTAACTCTCTGTAAGGAACATTATTTATAATTTCTTCATTTTCAGGTACTTGGAAGTTACTTTCCATTGGAGTCAACATCTCTTTGCACTCACTCATATTATATTTCTGTAATAAATTTTTAATAAAAACTTCTTGTGACAACTTTAATGTATTAAGATTTCTCTCTATATCTATTCCCAAAAACTTGCTCATTTTCCCCATGTTCTTTGCTTTAAATTCTTCTTTTAATAATTCTATAACTCTGCTTACTTCACTTTTATTTCCCATTAGTAATATATCATCAACAAATAATATAAGCCATATCTCATTGCCTGTGTATAAACAAATGTCATATTTAGACCTCTTCAATCCATTTTTCAGGCAAAAATCATTAAATCGTTCATTCCAACATTTAGGGGCTTCTTTAAGACCATATAACGACTTCTGAAGTTTCAAAACAGTTCCTTCTCTCTTCTTTTCTACTTGTACTCCCTCTGGAACTTTTATGTATACTTCAGTCTCCAATTTTCCATTTAAAAATGCTGTGGGTATGTCTAATTGTATTATATCCCAATCATTATTTAGTGCCTGGGATAATCCCATTCTAATTGTTGACATCTTTGCCACAGGTGAGTAAACAAAATAGTTATTTGTTTCTTGTTGAAAACCACGTGCAACTAACCTTGCTTTTTTCGTGCCATCAGATTTCGTTCTAAAAATCCATTTAGTATCTATCGCCTTTTGCCCTTTTGGTAAATCTTTCTGTATCCACGTTTCTTGTACTTCTAAAGACTTTAATTCCTTAGCAACTGCCGTTTTCCATTCATCTTTCTCAATGGCTTCCTTATAAGTAGCTGGATCATTTAAACTCATAAGACAATATGCCTCATAAACTTCGAAACTATCTAAATGTTTTGGTGTTTTTACTTCTCTACCACTTCTTGTGAATATTTTTTCCTCTTGCATTTCATTTTCTTCACTTGATTCATATCTTTCCTCTTCAACTTGTTGTTCGACTGTTTTCTTTGTACTTTTTTCTTGCAAATCTTTACTTGTTGTTTCTTCAGAACTCTGTTCTTCTGTATATACCTTCACTGTTCTAATGTTTTTGTTATTCTCTTCTTCATATTGTATATTAGTTTCGTCAAAACGAACATCTCTAGAAACTATAATTTCATCAGTTTCTGGTACCCACAATGTATATCCATTAGTAGAGTATCCAACCATTCTCGTTGAAATTGCTCTGTTCAACAGCTTATCTTGTCTGGGTATAATATGTGCCCAAGCTTTGCATCCAAAAACTTTTATCTTCCTAAAATCGAATTCTCTCTTTTTAATTAATGCTGGTACCTTGTTGTCCCGTGATGAGCAAGGTGAACGGTTAATTAAATATGTGGCTGTCAATACAGCTTGACCCCACAAATACCTTGGTAACTTCGATTCATCAAGCATTGTTCTAGCTTTATCCACTATTGTTCTGTTCATCCTTTCAGCTATTCCATTTTGCTGTGGACTGTACGGTCTAGTATACTCTATTATAATTCCATTTTCACTACAGTACTCTTTCCATCTCCGCGCTGTAAATTCTCCACCATTATCACATCGAACTCTTTTCACTTTTACATCTTCTTGCCTTTCTACTTCTTTTATATATTCGATCAGTCTACTTGTTGCCTCATATTTATTCTTTAATAGATACGTTTGTGTAAAGTGTGAATAGTCATCAATTATTGTTTGAAAATATCTATATCCTTCTTTTGTAGATACCCTTGCTGGACCTGATATGTCTGTATGTATTAAATCACCTATTTGTGTAGACCTTGGTCCTTGCAGTCTTTTAAAAGGTAGTCTTGTTGATTTAGATCTCATACATGCATCACAAGCCTCTTTACTATAAGGTAGCCCCAATATTGACAAATACTTTCTACACATATGACCCATTCTCCTATGCCATATATTTTCATTTTGTTCTTCACTCATATTACATGTATCATTATCTTGTAATCTCACAGTAAATGTGTACAGCAAACCTTTCTTTTCTCCATGAAATACTTTTCCATATTCAGAAATTATTAATAATTTGTTATATTTAAAAATGACTTGCTTTCCTGTCTCTATCAATTTACTCACTGACATTAAATTATGTGTCAGACCATATACAACTACAACCTCTATAGATATCTTTTCATTCTTGTAGTATGCATCTATATAACCTTTTTTATTAGCTGTTAGTATAAGTCCATTAGCTATCTTTATATCCATTCGCTTTATTTCTTGAACATTCTTTAGACAACTTTCGTACTCTTTTGTTACGAAGTGTTGGGTCGCTCCCGAATCAACAACAAATTGTATATCATTTAGTTTTTCACTTAACATGCTTGCTTCACTAGCTAAAAACATTGTGCTTGCATGCGCACTTCCTCTTCCTCTATATCTAGCAACTCTACCTCTTCCTCTGCCACGGCCTCTTCCTCGGCTGTAGCATTCGTAGGATTTGTGACCTTTTTTATTACATTTGTAACACACTATTGTTGCAGTCTCAAATGACGTTTGCGATTGTGGATTTTCCTCCTTTTGGTGTTTAATTTCATGGTCCAAGAGTTTCGACTTTACAAAATCTAATTTAATTTCTGTATTCATTGTCTCTATAGCCGTTATTAAATGATTGTACTCATCACCTAAACCAGTCAAAATAAAGCATACCTTGTCACTTTCCGGTATTTTATCACCAGCGACCTCTAGCTCTCTTATAATATTATCAAACCGCGAAAAATATTCGTCCATTTTGTCGCCATCTTTATGTTTTAGATTTAGTAATTTCCTCCTTAGTGACAACTTCGAGGTTACACTTTTCTTTTCAAATGTATTTTTCAAAACATTTATCATTTCTCTTGAACTCTTACAATCTTTTATCAAATTTAGGTGTCTATCGGTGACACACTGAACTATAACGTTCCTTGCCTTATTATCTAAGATTTTTTCTTTGTCATCTTTATCATTAATTACTTCTGCCTCACAAATACTTAATAGGCCTTTTTCTGCTAAAATACAGTTTACTCTGAACATCCAGTTGTCAAATGCATCCGCGTTTAATTGGGGAAAATATTGTTGGTGCGATACGCATACCGACGCCATTTTTTCTTTTTCCTGAAAGAAAATTTTCTAAACTTTTCCTAGCTTTTATTTGCTCATATTTACTTTCCCTAATCTAAACTATCGGGCGTCTGGGCCCATAACCTATGAGAACTGGTGTTTATTATTATTAATAATATCAACTACATGTTTATTTATATATTTATTGTATCTTCTATTTAGTACGTCTTTCCTTGATGACAGGCAGTTTTGCAGGCAGCGTGAATACGCATGACAAACATAGATTATAGTTATTTATATTAAATACTCTAACAGTCTGTTCGTATGAGCTAGTGGCCAATGTTGACCAAGACCTCTGACATGGCTCGATGACGGTAGTAACCGGGACTTACAGCTTAACGTGCCTCACGAAGCACGAACTGGACTTGAACGGTAACTTGTAACGTTTGATATTTCCAGAGCTGGCCGGCGTGTTCCAGAAGTACCTGCGGGAGTACGCCAGCACGGTGCTGCAGGCCGGCCTGCCGCGCGGCGGGCCGGCGGGCCTGGCGGCGGGCCTGCCGGCGGGCGGCCTGGCGCTCAGCCAGGTGCCCGGCCTCGTCACCAACCTGCACACGCTGCTGCGCGACGACAACGACACCAGGTGCGCGCCGCCTCGATGGACCACACCCACCCATCATTATATATATAGTTTTTTTTATTTTTATTACTAGCAATGTTTGTTTATAAAATTACTAGTATTCCCACAGATATAGATTTACATGGATAACGCAAATGAATGTACTTAGTGTGTCCGAAAACCCCGACCAAGCGTCGAGGTTGGTCGCCGATAACTTTCAGTCCTCGCGACTACAGATATAAAAATATGAGTATGAGCGTGATAATCACTCGAGGGAATCGTAGCGGGCGGCGGGGCATCGGCGGCATCGGTGTCTTTGAAGCGGTTTGGATTTCCCGTCAATAATGACGTCACAGTAGGTGTTAACAATTCGGCACGCAATTCAATACAAATCGTGATACTTGCGTTATCTATGTAAATCTATATCTGTGAGTATTCCCTTTAGAGGGACTAACGAAGATAATGCTTGTGCTAGGAGTGGGCTCACGTCAATAGTTTGATGGCCAGGATGGGCATCGAACCCGGAACCTCTCAGCTACTAGGACGACCCCTCTAACCACTGGGC
This sequence comes from Notodonta ziczac, assembly GCA_918843915.1. Lineage (NCBI taxonomy): Eukaryota > Metazoa > Arthropoda > Insecta > Lepidoptera > Notodontidae > Notodonta > Notodonta ziczac. The sequence continues at coordinate 224,369 of OU974065.1, read as the reverse complement.
TATTGACGCTTAAATAAATAGATAGATACCCATAGTACAAGGGTCGGGCCATACAGCTGACGGCGATACTGTATATTTTTCTTGTTTCTAGTCTACTTGCGGATATTGTAAGCAACAACTAAAGGGATTCATACCATAGACCATCTCATATAAACTGTAATTTTGAGTTTTATTATTATTAACTAAACATAATTATTATCTCTTCCAAAGATTTACAAAACAAGAAATATCGAAGATCACCAGCGTCATCACAACCTCGGAGTACTGCCTCGAGACCAGCATCCACCTGGAGCAGAAGCTGAAGGAGAAGGTGGCGCCGGGGCTCGCGGACAAGATCGACATGACGCCGGAGCAGGACCTGTTCCACAAGATCATCGGCAACTGCATCCAGCTGCTGGTGCGCGACCTGGAGCTGGCCTGCGAGCCGCCGCTGCACGCCATGGCCAAGATCTCCTGGCTCCACTTCGACAACGTCGGCGACCAGAGCTCTTACGTCACACAAATTATAATGCACCTCAAAAATACAATACCCAATTTGCGCGACAACCTGTCCTCGTCCAGGAAGTATTTCACCCAGTTCTGTATACGGTTCGCCAATTCCTTTATACCGAAGTTTATTCAAAACATTTATAAGTGTAAACCTATATCGACCGTGGGTTCGGAACAGTTGTTGTTGGACACGCACATGTTGAAGACCGCGCTGCTGGAGCTGCCGTCCCTGGGGTCGGAGGTGCGCCGGCCTGCCCCTGCTACTTACACCAAAGTAGTCATCAAACTGATGACCAAAGGAGAAATGATACTGAAGCTGGTGATGGCGCCGCTGGACGGCAACATGGAGGGGTTCGTGGGCCAGGTCCTGCAGCTGCTGCCCGAGTGCTCCACCGCCGAGTTCCATAAGGTGTTGGACATGAAAGGAGCTAAACTGTCAAAGTCACAGCAGAGTTCGTTGGATGCGTATTTTAAAGAGATGTGTAGAAATGTTAATAGTGATAGTAAGTAGTCCTGGTGAGGCCTGATTGTGAGAATATTGAAGTAGGTCGCTATCAAAAGGAAGAGACCGCGCGGTAACGAACAAAATGTGACGTTTCGCGGTTCAGGAGTTTAGTGTCAACAGCAAGTCAAATAGCACAAAACTGCAATATATGTTATTACATAGGGTCCACATCGATACCTAGTTTAAATCGTTTATTTTGACGCTTGACGCTTAACGCTCCGAACGCGAAGCGGCTCGTTATTTCGAGGTGTTTAGATGTTTGAATGATAAATTATTTTATAATCTGCATCTCAAACGATAGTGACACAGAAAGTATGTTTAGTAATGGCAGATCATTTTGTTTGCATCTCTCTTACACACACACTAATTGTATGAGAGGTATGCAGACAAATTAGTTCCTATGTATTATTTGTATAATGTTTGTATGGTATAAGTTTTATTTATTTTAAGTGAATCTGATTCTGACTTCCACTTTAAGAATTATGATGTAGTTCAATTGGAAATACAAAATCCGCCATGTTGCAGCTTCTGGTCCCGTTCTCTGCTGTATGTGCGAGCGAGACCACGATATCGGTTTTTTTAATGGCTGCGTCTGCTCTGTCTGCGTTAATTATTGTTTGTTTTCTCTGAATGGACTTAGTACTAAATTATTTTATTAACTTAACTGAGTGTTGCTTGTACATGTACTGATGTGATTATGTTGACATTCCAATAAATTGTTTTCGCATATGTACGATTTCTGTAGTGAGTGTGCAATGGATCTAACTTATAAATATACAATTTTACTAATTTAGAGTTTTTTTATTTATTTTTAAGTAACTATCGTACCTCCTATCGTAAATGCTTTCATTTGTCGCAACGGTTTCATACATTATAATAGCGTCTATTTATTTCTACCAAGAAGATGATATTATATGATATTCTTGATTTCTACCATATAAGTAGACGTGTTTTATATCAGCTTCTTGAAGTAGACGCAAGTCATTGTGCATCGCGAATCGCGACACACCATCACACGAACCGAGAACTGTCAAGTCTGCTATCACTGCTCGTTGATCGTAGCGTTATCACTACTGAAAACTTACTTGCTCGAAAAGTTTGTTTTTCCTCGAGGCGGGAAAGCTGCTTGCCCCACGTAACTGACCAGCCGGGGCAATCGCCTGAATTTGAAATTATATTAGTAGAATCGCCAATATGTATTATGTTCCCTCCACCTCGTCTCCGCTCCCCAACCATCGTTTGTCCCTCTCTGTTGGATCACATCATAATAAGATGCGTCAACTTGAAAATAGTGATGAAAATCAAATAGGTAATAAGAAAAAAATTGTGCACTAAAAACTCGAGAGTTTCCGATTAAGATTAGACTGAATAACATGTTTACGTTTGCCTTTCCTGTTTTTAAAAAGTCAAACTGTAAACAAACATGGTTGACATATCAAACGTCAAAACCAGTCGCTCGCTGATAGCCGCCCGATGCGGTGGTTTCCGCTGAAAATAAACAGAAAATGGTGTATTTTCCCGTGAGAAAGTGTTACCAAGCGATCAAAGTAGGTGTACTCGTGGTTTTGGTTGTGACAATATTGTCCTTGTTTGAGCAATGGCGAGGCGGGAGGCGATCGGCGCGAGCTATCTATTTAGATCCAATAGAAGCTGAATACGAAAGACAAATTCTCGAAGATGAGGCTAGAATAATACCAGGACTCGGTGATGGGGGTGCTGCGGCGCACCTGGTGGGAGAGGAAAAGAAGCTCGGCGAGGAATCGGAGAAGAAACTAGCTATTAACGTATACCTAAGTGACAGAATAGCTTACAACAGAACTTTGCGAGGTGAGTGGTCATAAAAAGCAAAATTTATGTAAAACAGTTCAATATTTAGATTCAGACCGTAATAAAACTATTAACGTCTTTTTGAATCACTATAACACGTGAAATCTATAAAGGAAAAGTGAGAAAATGATTTTTCTATGTGACTATATTTTCTTTAGTGAAAGTTTGTACATAGGTCAGTGCTATTAGTGTGAATAACGGGGTAATTAACTGCTTACTGTTCATATTCAATTCATAAATTCCCCAAGACTGTATTACTTGTAAAATATTTAAAATTAATTGCGATATAAGTACTTGCACACCTGTGTTCCTCAAAGGGTAGGCAGAGATGCTTTGCTTACAAGCAGCCCTAACAATATTCTAGCTACACTGGCGGACAAAATTGATGGTCCATTTGTCAAGCACTGGGCCAGCAGACATGTACGCTCTGACGTATATGTCACCAATTAGCTTTAAGTATGTACATAATTTACCCACTAACAATAGATTAAGGCGTTTCTACTAACATACATATGGATCTTTGGTCTGAAATAAAGAAATTTGATTTGATTTGATTTGCTTGGAGTGCACACACATTTCGTTGATGGTATTTTGGCCCTGATATAATAAAGTATTGTTTGGTATTAGAAACAACATTTTTTTTTTTTTCTGAAGTGGATACGTCATCTACAATAATAAGTAAGTATACCAATAGCAGAGGAGAAACGAATAATCGAAACCAAAACCATAATTAATCAAGAAAAAAGACATATGTTTGAACCCATAAATCTAAACTATTAATTTAATCTAAACTATTAATTTATTATTTTTTTTGGGGCCCTTTGACAAAGGTCAAAGGGCCCCAAAAAAAATAAAAAAAAGTAAGTATATCTGTACCAAGCCATTTTAGCTACTTTATTCATAAAAAGAAATACAACACAGTGTGCAAATCTACAATTACACAGTTGATTTCATAGTTGTAAAGACCCATTCAATTTATGTTATCAACATCGAAGGCTCAGCAGTGCGTCTGAGACCTGCCTACTTGATAACACTGGAAACCGAATAGGTAATGTTCACTTTAAGTAGGTGTTAAGAATTGTACATGTTTTCGGAAAATGCCAGTTGTTGATGTTAATTAAAATCTCGTTATCAAATTGAAGTAACACAGATCGCACCTTGATAAACTCAGCATATACTTAAGGGTGCCCTAGTCGGTAATTCTTCCATACAAACGTACTCTAGCGATTACTCCACAGTTTGATGGTGTACGTTCAAAATAAAAAATTATATTACTTCATTTCATCATTATCTAGCCCTTACATACATTGAATATTATGAGCGTCGAAAATTCCATATTTTTACACTAATTTTAACTAATCTTTCCACTAATCTTTGGGTGGAAATAAATACCATAAGAAGAAGGAAACTTGCAAAATAGTTACCATACAGGAATAGATTAGTTGTTCAAAAATGCAAATAATTTTATTTTGAATTGAATAGAATTCTATTTAAACAAAGTTAACTAAGCTATGCTTGTGATAAGCAAGCCTTATTCTGTTGAAACTAAATGTAAATCAACTGAATATTGTATTGCAAATTCTATGGTTGTTTATGAGTAAGACAGTAATTCAATATATCCACAAATTATAAATAAACTTATTTGAAGTTATGATTGCCGTCTTCCTCACTTATTAAGCCCATGAGAAGCAAGGCAATATATTTAATTAGGATTGGATAGAATTTCCTTGGCCGAATGCATGTCTTAGAATACAAAATACTATCAATGAAATGGTTGCACTACAGGCACCCCTGCCTACCCCTTTCAGGACAGAGTTCTGTTATGTTTCTACAAGGGTCATATCAGTTAATTAACCATTAATTTCAGACTCTGTTTGGCCAGGTGTAGCCAAATTAGCAGGCACTGTTATTGGCTTATCATTCACACGACCCGGTGACATGGGACAGCTAATTACATATTTGTTTCACATAATGTGAACAGTTTTTGTAACTATGTATATTGGTTTGTTGTTCTTCAATTAACTGTAGGTTATATAATACTGCATTATAGCAGCAAAAAAGGGTTAAGGTGTGAAGTTCCGTTCGCGATGCCACGTCACCCTTTTCGAAGGAAGTCCCTTTACCTAAAAAACCCTGTCGCTGACTTTCGCTGAAATCCCGTTTGCAAAATGACCACTAATTTAGAATGTGTGGCATACTGACCCCAGTTCTATGAATTATCCTGTGCCGCCGTGGATGTACCGCGGGTCCAAGTGAACCCGCCTCGCTACTCCTAAATCACTCTATGGATTGTCGGATTGTCTGGGTGTGCACAAATCTGGAACCTGTTGGTCACAAGGGCAGCCTCTCTAACAAATTCCGCTGATCCTCAAGCCCTCCCCCCTCAGACTTCCGCAACCCCGCGTGCGCGCGGGTGGTGTACGACGCGGAGCTGCCCTCCGCCTCCGTGATCCTCATCTTCCACAACGAGCCGTACTCCGTGGTGGTGCGCACCATATGGAGCGTGGTGAACAGCGCGCGCCGCGACCAGCCCTGGTTCAAGCAAGCCAACTTCGTCGACCGACAGACCGGCAGGATCATGAATGTTGGTAAGTGAACACACCAACCTGTGGCAGCAGTCGTGGCAGAAGTGGAACCCACAATTATCCAGGTACTCACCATCACCGCGTGGCGGATACGAGTCATACTCCACCCTCTTGGCGAACTACACGTCATGTGATTATTAAAAATCGTACAGGTTTCCTTTCACTGGTCAGCAAGTGAAATAATAATAGTAGGTACATGTTGTAACAGGCTGAAAATAAAATAATAATATGTTCTTGTCAGGTTCGCAATTTTGCTTGGTTTGTAGTTATTTCAATCGTATTCAGTTAAGTACTTAATTAATATTAATCCCAATCTGCGTGTTAACGATTGGCCACGCCACGTCTTTTAATAATTGAATGGCAAATTATCTACATTAAAAATACATGGCAAGATTGTTTACTAAATACCTACTCTAAACTAAATAGGATTAAGTAAGTATAAATTTTCTTCAATCAACTTTATGGGGCTGTTATCGTCTTGTTTAATTTGACATAATATTTTCATTAAGTGCTGTGTACGCCTATAATTGGTATGCGTTAAGTACTTGATTGTGTGTTTATTATTGTGTTAACCTTGTTCACGTAACAAAGTCTGCAAATAAGTGTACGAGCCGCCTGATATTAAGCAGTTACAGTAGTCTATATGGTGGCAATACCAATGGCATCGCTCACACTGTGCCGTCCTGATGGGGAGGGGTAAAGAGGAAGGGCAAAAGGAGGGGGTGGGGCTTCCGGCTCTCCGACTGTAATAAACAAATGAATACATTAATATCGTCAGGCTCACGCACCAACTGGTCCCTAACTAAGGAGCACTTGTACTATGGTTACCGTACAATGGACTGACGCCTTCTCAGTGAGCCAGTAATATTAGCAATACTGTGGAAACTTCTGATCTGAGGCCAGTCGATCCAGTGGCAAGCACCACCGAGCCTTAATTAAAAAAACAATCAGTTCTAAACAATGTTTTCTTTTTGTATCGATTCCAATGTGTTTCCCCAGGGTACCCCGGCCAGGACAGTTCCTCGCCGTTCGTGTACTTGAAGGAGATAATCCTGGTGGATGACAACTCCACGCTGCCCGAGCTGAAGGGCAAGCTGAGCCACTACGTGCGCACGCGCCTGCCGCCGGACCTCATCAGGATACTGCGGCTGCCGGACCGGTGAGTGAGATAAATACAACGTGATTGGAGTCCTCAGCAGGGCGGTCAGGGACTTAGAAATTTAAAAGTGAAAATGTGACATTCCAAGATGTACTTTGTGACATCGGGTCCCTCTCTCTATTTCTTAATTAATAGGGAATGAGACAACGATATATCTGGGCCCTAACCACGCTAGCTACTCAAATTGTAATAGAAAAGCAAACGCTCGCGATTACGTTTCAAACGCTCCGCTTTTGACGTTTTGCTGACACGAGCTTCCCGATTTCTACAGACATTGATATGGGATGGTGTCAGCAAAACGTCAAAAGCGGAGCGTTTGAAACGTAATCGCGAGCGTTTGCTTTTCTATTACGATTTGAGTAGCTAGCGTGGTTAGGGCCTTGGAATTTCGTCTTATTTAGGAACACGATGAAAACCGCAATGCCCATTCGTCGCAATGAGTCGCAATGAAATAATGGCGCCCGAATAAATTTTCTTGGTGTTTATCTCGCGTTCTAATGGTGGGTCCATCGATGCAGATGGTGGAAAACGACTAGTATCAAGTGTTGTTGGGTAGGCTGAAGCCAGTAGACGGACGATGTAAGAATAGCAATGTAGTAATACTCACGCAATATTTTGTAATCATTTTTACTGGCTATAAATGGGTAGTTGACCCGAAATTGTTGTTTATTTCTTTATGCGTCGTAAAACGTGCAGCTATTGAAATAAAGATTTATCCAAAATCGTTTTGTAGGTATGTATTTTTAAGTGGTAAGTCCAAAGTCCGGAGGACAAGGTTCTCCTCACTCTAACTCCTTATAACACTCGTTACGGGCAGGCAAAAGCATTAACTATTCTGACATCCGGTCTAACGGTTATCGATAGTGCAGCCGGCAATCCCTCCCCTTCCGTATCCTAAACGTCTATTGACTTAATATACCTACGACTACGACCCATTCAACAATGTGTCCTCAGCATCATAACAGTATGTACAGTCCATAAATCGTCAAATGAAATGGGTACACTGAAAGCAGAACACAACACAAATGATGGACACTCTAGGGAGAGGGTTACATGCTCTCTATGACGAGTACATCAACCAACCAACCACCCAGGGTAGGTTTAACCCAAGCGCGGATGGCCGGCGCGCGCGCAGCCCTCGGCGACGCGCTCGTGTTCCTCGACTCGCACTGCGAAGTGCTCGCGGATTGGCTGCGGCCGCTGCTGCACCGGATCAAAGAGAACCAGACGCATGTGGTCCATCCTCTCATAGATGTGGTGGAGCAGGACACGATGAGCTACCAGCCCGGGGACCCTCTGGCTTTCGAGGTGACGGGGACAGATGGTCGTAGAAATGGCGGGTCTCACTCATTAGAACGTTGAGTTGTCGTATTTAAAGGTGTATAGTTTGGGGTGTATATAAAACCAGTCACTCGCGACCTGTAGCTGCCTCTCATTTACACTGACCTCTTATTTTGGGCAGTCAAACAATAGAGTCATCTGTATAGCGTCAGTGTAAACGAGGGGTTACGTTACGCTCGCTAGCAGCTCGCTAGGCGCTATGCTACGTCAAATATTTGTAGGTACGGCAAATGGTTAGTTGCCGTATTACTTGGACGATGGCGTCAAGCGGCTTCTAGCGAACGAAAATGATCTGTGTGATCTGTGTCTTGGTAGTGCCTTAGGTACTGTATGTTCAAATGTATTAGCCTTCAATATTATGTACGTACTTAGGGTTAGTGAAGCTAAAACTAATCATAAAAAAATTCTGAAACTGGGTTTAGAATGTTGTATATTCTCGTAGAAAATCATTGATTGCTGTAATTTATATTACGAATCCTTGACATTAGTCAATAATGGTGAAACAGTTCATTAAACTAAGTGAGGTAAATTAGAAAGTGCGCTCGTTATACAGAGTCCTGCCTCCTCGTCTTAGCAGTGAGTTCTTAAGACATTCTCTTACGATCCCCATAACATTTGGTCCCTCACAGAGTGGGTCTGACCCGCGCTCGGCTGGCGGGCGCGCGCTACGCCGTGGGCGACGTCCTGGTATTCCTGGACTCCCACTGCGAAGTCCAGCCCGACTGGCTCCGCCCACTGCTGCACGCCACCAAGGAGCGCCCCCACGCGGTCGTCGTGCCCATCATTGACGTCATAGAGTCCAATAACTTCTACTACAGCGTGCTCGACGCGACCGCGTTTCAGGTTGTTGACGGTGGGCGTGGAAAGTTTGAGAACCAGTGGAATCGCGCATGATGTTGTTGCTTATTACGGTGCAGCGATGATGTGGTGAGGCGGTTTTGGAGTGGTAGGGGGCAATTTTGAGAAAGGCTATAGGTAATTTTTAATTCCCTACTGCGCTCTCGTCGTTTTTACACGGGCATTCTGTTAATATAGTCAACATTTTAAATTTAATACTGGTCCTTACTTTTGTTTAAACGACAAAATTACATGTGACAGTTTTTTTTCAAATTGCAGTTACAAGTGGCTAAAGTGTTTTAATTTAGAAAATATTGGTATCTACCAGACACCAACTGAAACAAACCAATACGGTAACTGGGCCTAAACAGGTTGCCCTCAAATCTACTATTGGCTAAAGTCCTATAATTTTCTGTATCTGGCCTCGAATCTCCTAAAGTCCATAAACCGTCGCACCATTCAGTTCTCGAGGTTCCTTGTTTGCAATCCGTCGTGGTTTATTGAAGCACGCTTACACACGCTTGCGTAGATTATTCTGTTCTCCGAATAATTTGACGCGTTTTGTTTGAAAGAGTATGACTCTGGCACATCATTTTCTTTTAGCACAGGACACGGTGTGAAGGAGGCTGCAAATTTATTTATTTTTGTGAAATATCGTGTCATTTCTTTTATCAAGTTCGTGACTTCAATTTCTGAAATTATTCTATTTTGTTTTAATATCTTCTCTATTGATGGGTCAATGCATTCGCTATCTGTGTTATACTTTCCTTGTCGTGTGTGAATTATTTATGTGATTTTCTTTACTGGGTTTAAATGTATTGTTTTTCAAGGCGGTATCTTTAACTTACTGATGTAATTTATAAAACTTAATCTGACTATTTTGTGTATTATGTTTAGCATCACACGGTTTATTATAGCTATAACACAGTCATCGAAAAGCGATATGAAGATGATTACATTATTTTAGTTAATTTTAACATTTCGCCTTAAAATATTAGTTATCATTTGGGTCTGCGATACAGGTGAACCACGAATTATAAAAAATCTCTGTTTGAATGTTGGCGTTACTACCATTTTGTGTCGCTTCTAGTTGGCCGTGGTGTGATTGCAGTTTGTATTAATTTTAGTTTTTTGTAGTGTACATATTATTTCACGGGTTCTGTGTCTGTCACTCTTGGGGTATTATATTTTAAATGTTTACATTCCCAAACGACAACCGCAAAAATATAATAAATTTACAATAAAACCCTTAAGTTAAATAATTAAAGTAGGCGATTACTAAAAGTATAATCCAACTTACATTGAACTAACTTCTGAAGTGTTTAACTATTGTCCTATTTTAACTACATGAGGTGAACGAAATTGGACGTTATTCTAACAGGGTTACCCTTTTGAATCAAATGTAGGGAGGGTCTAATACGCGCGCGCATCCGCGGGGCGCGCGCCGCCCGCGGCGACGTGCTAGTGTTCCTGGACGCGCACTGCGAGGTGCTCCCCGACTGGCTGCGGCCCCTGCTGCAGCGGATCAAGCACAAGCGCGACTCCGCGCTCACGCCCATCATTGAAGTCATTGATTCTTCCACGTTTAGTGTCGAGGGGTCGGACACGTTTCAGGTTGCGAAACATTGACATAGTGCTTGGATGATGGGCATGAAAAAACTTTGAGAAACATTTGTAATTTTATTTGAAACTCTCATGAAGACTTGGCATATTATAGTGCTTAAATAATGGGCATGGTTGTTCGATAAACGTCTAACAAGGCATGAGACACCTTTAAATTATGATGCGATTATAAAAATAATAAGCTAGGCACTTAAATTAATAATCGGTGATGGAAACGACAAAATAACTATCTAACAATACTAATGTTTTTGATGATGGAAACAAATTCAGATGATATTTGGGGATGTAGACAATTTCGCTTATCTCTTGTGTACGCGCTCTGGAATACTATGGGAGTACTATAGCTTATTTATATATCAGTGTGGAATATTTTTTTTAGGTCTGATAAAATGTGGTTAATACATAAGTAATTAGTTAATACTGTAGTTAGTCCCAATTATTTAAATTTTACAAGTACCTTCAAGTGTAAAGTAAAGTTCTCCTCTTGGTTGACAACTGTAATATTATCGTTAAGTACCTACTGTCCATTATTGTTCCTAAAGTTTAAAGTCTTCAACGAACGCGTATAATACGCGCCTAACAAACTGCCGATGAAACATTCTTGCATATTTGTAGAAAATGAGTTCAATGCATTAGGGAATGAGGTTTGTTCTTACTATGACAAACTATGTGCCGCGTATTATACACGCGTTATATTTAATCATTTAAATATCCCCAATGTTTCCAAACTAATTTCGGTTGTCCGGCGCAGGTGGGCGGGTTCTCGTTCATGGGCCACTTCACGTGGGTGGACGTGCCCGAGCGGGAGAAGAAGCGCCGCGGCTCCGACATAGCGCCGACCTGGTCAGTACATGCTACTGTCACAAGCCCCTCAAGGACATCTATCAAGATCTAAATAGATTTCCAAGCAAACTCCGCTGTTTTAACAAAAAAACTAACTGAACTACGCCTTTTTACATTATAAAAAGTGCTCCAATCTTAAATAGGAAAAGTGCGCCTTTAGTAAAATCAAAGAGTCCCGCCTAAGTATGACGACCGCTTGGCGCAGTGGTTCGAGCGTAGGCCGCTCGACTCACTGCACATGGTGGTGGCGGGTTCGATTCCAGCCGGGGCAAATTTCGGAAATAGCCTTTTCGTAATTTGCCCTGGTCTGGGTGTCACTGGGATCGCCCCCAGTCAATTGTACGGTACCCATAGTACAAGCGTTGCTTAGTTTGGGACCATACAGTTGGTGTGTCAGTCTGGCGATATTTATTTATTTTATTGTGTATAAAAGTTAAATTTGGCCCTGCCTTTTTATTCTGGCGATTTAACTCAGTCCTCGGGACTCGTAAAGGGTCAAATTTGTTGGAGGGTATTTCGTTGGCGACTTGTGTCGTCATGTAACAGCAACTTTTACCTCCGCGGTAAACTTTCTGATAACTGGTCGAGACGTTCAACTTGAAAGGTCCCCAACAATGGCGGGCGGTCTGTTCGCGATCAACCGCGCGTACTTCTGGGAGCTGGGTGCGTACGACGAGCAGATGGCCGGCTGGGGGGGCGAGAACCTCGAGATGTCCTTCAGGATATGGCAGTGTGAGTCTCCTGCGGCGGCTGCCATGTATGGATAGGTTCCACGTCGCTTGCTTATAGGCACATCTCCCAAGGCAGCGGCACTGTGCCTAGTAGTTAGGTTTTTTGACACATTTGAACTTCTCTATAAAAAAAAAAATTCTTGGATGGAAGATAACACTTAGACCCCCCCCCCCACATTAATGCAGCGGTTTTTTTATTACTTTGAGTTGTAAAAAAAGGAGACAGCTAAGTACATAAATTAATACAAGTGTCAACGTGAGGTAGGAAAATTTGTGTTTCACCATTGGGTATACAACCCAGGTGAGAGGCTTAAGGTTTTACTGATTACCCAGCCCAAGAAGAGGTGGACTTAAGTTAGTTGCACCTTACTAGGTACACTAGGTACCTGACAGTTTGTATATAAATGAAGGATAGTTCCTAGATGAGCATGAATTAAATAGAATTGTTTTCTGACGTGATGTTCGGCGGCAGGCGGCGGCTCCCTGGAGACGATCCCGTGCTCGCGCGTCGGCCACGTGTTCCGCAGCTTCCACCCGTACGGCATGCCGGCCAACAGCGACACGCACGGTCAGTACATCTGCACGGCGAGGCTGCCTCGACGCATCTGCCTTGCGAGGCACCGCGACTCGCGTAATGAAGCGTTACGTCTGTCGATGGCGACTCACGAAGGACTGATTTTCTTCTTCTGGCTACTATTTGGTATACATGTCGCCGCCAACTAGCTTAATTCGCCGTTCAATTAACAGCCTAGGCAATCAATTAAACGGCGCCGTTCAACTAGTGGCCTGAATGATATTCAGCCATTTGATCAAACAGCTAGGCAAATGACTTGGATCGATGACGTTTAACTACTTGCCTAGCCGTTTAATTACCTGCCTAGCCTGTTCATTTCAATTTAGTTCTACTTTCTGCCACCTAGCGCCGAAACTCGCCAAACTGTCAATATCTCTATATTCTATATTCTCTTTGGTCAATATGGCGTCGGAAAAAAACAACATTGATGGAATAATTTTATTTGGTACTTAGGTTTTTTACGATTTTTTTTAGATCCACCGAATCTATTTGCCGGGTGGGGTTTCTGTGGGGTCATAAAAAAATAACCCTAACCTAAACCCATCCAGGTCGTTCTGCTTGGGTAGTATTTTAAAAAAGTTTTGTAGTACTTAAATGTCAACCAGTTGCCTAAGCATTAGCCAGCCAGTTTATTAAATGTTGTAATAGACGATACGGCTGAATATCATTCAGGCCGTTAGTTGAACGGCGCTGTTTAGTTAAGTGCCTAGGCTGTTAATTGAACGGCGAATTAAGCTATTTGGCGGCGACATACACATCTCTTTCACGTCATTATGTTTCTTTCCTTTCCTATGCTAGTGTGGTTCACCAGGACCGGCCACCTTCCTCATTTCATCAGAATATCCAGCTGGTAGTCTAACTCTTTCCCTACGATCCTTCTTATGGATCAGTTCACTTGCATGGTATGGCAATTGCCTCGATGATGACAGTCTTCGTAACTGACGCCTCGCAGGTGTCTGCTGTCCAGCCTCGCCATGTCAATACCTGGCCGTATGTTTCCATTGTAGTTGTTAGGAAGATTGAACAATCATGATGAATACTCTTCATGTCCAGGTATAAACACGGCCCGCATGGCTGAAGTCTGGATGGACGAGTACGCTGAACTGTTCTACCTGCACAGACCTGATCTCAGGGTGAGTACCACTCAAATGTCTCTTTGATTTTCAGTCCTGATCACTACACTCCCACTGAGAGCGTTTGTGACGTCACCCGTTTACATTATTTCGTACGTGAGCTTGTTATACGTAAAAATTTAGTAAACAGGGTGTAAGGGGCGTCGTTACGAAAACTGATACCATGGATTCAACTCATGATCCTGGATCCCCAGAGTTGGTATTTTCCGTCGATATTTTCATGAATTATGAAATAGTACATTGTTACCCTAGGGGTGAAGGTAACAAAATAAATCTTTCACCCAAGGTAAACACTGGGCTTTTCATTACGAATACGAGGAAAGTAAAAATAAAACACGAATTAGCTCAAGAAAAAATGAGTGAACAAGTATGAACAATACAACTTGAAAAAACGAATGAAGGTCGGATTGCCATTTGCCGTCTATTTTGTTTTTTTCCGTTGGCCTGGTTGAATAGAAATGTCAAAATAGAACGAGTTTCTTTTTAATAATTTATAGCTGTCAGTTGAAAGCGATTCTCCCTAGGGCTGAAAAGTATTACTTTCAACCCGCTCCTCAGGCAACTTCAGACCTACTTTCCGAGTATGAGTAATGAAAACAATAATTGTTTATCATGAAATCATTATACTAATCTATCTCCAGTGATTTTAACATAACGGAAATGTAAATTAAGTCTCGATACGCTTGAGCGCGCATTGTTCCGCTAGAAGTGTACTTGCATGTTGAACGCGGTATATTTTTGAATTTATATTAAACTAGCTGTGCCCACGGACATCGTCCGCGTAGTATTTAACTTACAAAAATTTCGGGTTATCGGGATAAAAAGTATCCTATGTGTTAATCCCGGTTATCAACTATCTGTGTTCCAAATTTCATCCAAATCCGTTCAGTAGTTTTTGCGTGAAAGAGTAACAAACATACATCCACACTCACAAACTTTCGCATTTATAATATTAGTAGGATAATATGAGTAGGATAAATACCAATGCGGTACTATGTATAATTGCTTAGTGTATAACTTTTTAATGTACTCCGTGCTCGTTCTCGCCATTTTTTTTTTTCATTTCATGCTAAAATCAATTTTATTTTAACATAATTCATGATAATATTCACTGAAAATTCCAACTCAGGGGGGTCCAGAATTAGAGTTGAATCCACGGGAACCGTTTTCGTCACGATGCCACTTACGCCCTGTATAGTCTAGATTGGTCCCTGTCGCTAGCTACACACATAACCATATATCATAGCAATTTGTCGTGAAATCGTGTTAAGTCTACCAACCCGCCCTGGGCAGCGTACCTGACTACTGCCTCAGGCTAAGCGTATACAGGCAGGCGACGTGTCCAATAGTAGAATATTGAAGGGGTTGTTATTATGACAGAACAATCCCAAAATCGGCGACGTGACGCACCGCAAGATCCTCCGCGAGAAGCTCAAGTGCAAGAGCTTCCAGTGGTACCTGGACAACATCTACCGGGAGAAGTTCGTGCCCGTGCGCGACGTGTACGGCTACGGCAGGTGAGCCCTGGCCCGCGACACCATCTTCAATTTAACGTGTCCCACCGACTCTGAACTAAAATACGTAACTATCTAGCTCTTGGATCCGGAGTAACGTGCTGACTACAGTATCTATACTTCTTAAATCGATGTCGATATCCGTGATCTGCAAAGGCAGAGCCTATGGTGCAGTCTGATGTGTTAAATTTGGAGATGGATCAGCTCCAAGCCTTAACGGGCGCAATTCAGGGTACAGGACTGTAGATATGCCGTGGCACAGGTTCCGCAACGAGGGCACGCAGCAGTGCCTGGACACGCTGCAGCGCGAGGGGGACGGCGTGGCGCTGGGCGCGTACCCCTGCCACCCGGAGCTGCAGGCCACGCAGTACTTCTCCTTCTCGGTGGCGGGCGAGCTGCGCGACGAGTTCAACTGCGCGCAAGTGCAGTACGGGCGCGGCGAGGCGGGCGAGGCGGACGAGGCGGCCTCGCGGCGCGTGGTGCTGGCGGCGTGCCGCGGGGGGCCCGGGGGGGCCGGGGGGGCCGGGGGCGCGGCGCGCGAGCAGCGCTGGGCGCGCCTGCCCTCGGGGCAGCTGCGGCACGCCGCGTCGCGCCTGTGCCTGGCCGCGCCGCGCGCCGCCGCCGCCGACGTGGTGGCCGCGCCCTGCATGCCCGACGACAACCAGATCTGGACCATCGACTACACCGAGGACAACAACTTCCAGCTCGCCGGTCGGTCACACACTTACTCTTTATGATCAGATATTATTATACACACTATAACAACGGAATGTTTTCCTACCTTCAAAAACGAAATAATATACGTTTACCCTCTTGTTAATAAACGTGGTATAGCGGGGGAATAGTTGCACATCGAATTATCTCTTTGTCATCAGTAATTTTAAATTCGAAGGAAGAAGACAAAGCAGGTGTAACTATTACAATCACTAAATAACTTTTATTAATAAGGGAGTTAGCGTGTATTAATTGAAACGCTAACCCCACGTTAACACTAGCGCAATACTTGTAGGTATCGATTTATGCTGTAGACCTGTCAAAAGAATACACATTCATCAAAATAATTATAACGTCAGTGTAACGAGAAGAAAAAAATGTGTTTAACATTTTTTTAAATTTCCACACTTCATTCTTCTAAATATAAATATTGCTCTCAGAACCCGACCAGGCGAACGCCGAGCGGGAGAAAAGATTAAACAAAATAAGAGGACTCCGGTAAGTCTCTTTCACTCTTCAACTTCAGTCCGATGAGAGTTCGAGTTGCAATCACAGCGTCTCTCTCCCCAGCCGGATCTCTCGCTCGCTCCTATCGTACGCGGACCCGCCCGGGAACACTATCGACGGTCTGGAGACCAACACAGTGCGGCGCCACTCGCACAAGAGTAAACACCACAAGAAACGCGGCCGGAAGCGAGGTAACTAGCTTGTTCTCTCCTTCTTTTCACCAAATTTTTTGCGACCGAATACGACCCTGTAGAGTGGAAGTCGCATCCTAAAAACCCTGTTCATTACTCATACTCGGAAAGTAGGTCTGAAGTTGACTGAAGAGCGGGTTGAAAGTAATACTTTTCAACCCTAGGGAGAATCGCTTTAACTGACAGCTTTAATTTTATAAATAAACTAGTTCTATTTTCACATTTCTATTCAACTAGGCCAACGGAAAAATAAACAAAATAGGCGGCAATCCGATCTTCATTTGTTATTCGAGTTGTAGAGTATTGTTCATACTTCCTCGTATTCGTAATTAAAAGCACAGTGTTTACCTCGGGTGAAAGACTTATTTTGTCCCTCGAACTATTGGCCAAACCCCGTCTCGGGACTAAATAAGTTACTTTCATCCCTAGGATAACAACGTACTATGAAAGCGTCACGACCGTTCAATAAAAGCGTCATAATCATGTGGTGGGTTTCCCCAATCTCATGGCACCAACCCCACCAGGTCGCAGTTTGAACAAGAGCCGCACCAAGAACAAGTTCATCCTGAAGATAGTCCGCACCCTGATGAACGGCACGGAGGACCACCTGGAGGTGGACATCCACTGCAAGCACCGCCAGCTGTACCCCAACAACAGCTTCGTGCGGGACCTCGTCACTATACTTAACGACAAGAACGTCAAGGTCAGTTCTGTGGGGGGGAGGGAGGTAAATAATGATTATACAGGTTGAAACAGAAACGGTATACTTCTTTATTCAAAACTTAACTTTGTATTTCTAAAACTATCAGCTTTGGAGGAAACTTGAAAACAAACTCTTTAAAATAAATAAAATCAAATAAAATAAAAGGTGTTACAGGGATACAGCTGTTGACAGATTTCATAAGTCTACAAAACTATTAGTACTTCAACTGTCGAATAAAGTCTTAACTGTGTTGTATAAAGCCGATAGTTTTAGATTTTAAAAGTGGAACACGCACGGTCCAGGTCTCAAATGCAAACGAACTCTATGTCTAAAACTGAAGGTTTAGTCAGCAAGCGAACTAGTAGAAAACTGTACATACAAATCAAAAAAACATCAAACAACCTTACTAAATAAACTACCACACACGATAGCGCGATCTAATTTTGATATACCGCCATCTAGTGACAATTGTCCATAACAAACACTTTAAACTTGGAATACGCTTAAACAAAAGTGAAATTGCAAAAAGGAGGATATATTATTCTAGATATTTTGCGTGTAAATAGTAACCCATTGCATCAGCCTTACTGTATGTACCGTTGGCTCGCTCTGAAGCT
Organism: Notodonta ziczac; assembly: GCA_918843915.1. NCBI lineage: Eukaryota > Metazoa > Arthropoda > Insecta > Lepidoptera > Notodontidae > Notodonta > Notodonta ziczac. Next base: position 206,476 of record OU974065.1, on the reverse strand, counting down.
TCCCGGCAAAGAGTGCGGAGTCCATTGTATCGGGTCGTGCGCAGGTGATCAACAACGGGCGCGTGTTCGAGCGCAACAAGGTGACGGAGCTGGAGGCGGGCGAGCACCAGAAGGTGCTCAACAAGATGGACATCGACGAGCCGCCCAACGCGCAGCCGGTGAGCGCACCCATCCGCTTCTATACCTGGGGCCAAATCTTTTGAACCTTTGCAAAAATAACTTGAACTGTAGAAAAAAATATACTGAATAATTTTTTGTTGTCATTCCGTCTTCATTTATATAATTTTACATTAAACACACGAAATCATTCAAAAGCGGGAATTAAAGTATACGAATTTCTTTAAAACTTTTATACAATTTGTCTATGCCCGATACTCATTCAAACCTCGCAAGTTACATTTCGGATTTTGAAACACCCTACATTGAGTTTGTCCCTTTTCTAGTTAATGAAACACCGCCAAAGGAAACGGAAGCCGGACGCTGCCCCCGACACCCCCGTGCTCCACGAGCCCGCCCCGCTGCCCGCCCCCGCGCCCCCCGCGCCGCCCGCGCCCCGCCCCACCCCCGCCGCGCAGCTCGGCAGGGGGGACGCGGGGGGCCTGCTGGGGGGGGACCCCGAGGCCGACAAGAAGATCATCATCGAGGACTTCGTGGAGGTGAAGCCCCTCTCCACCACCGAGCCGCAGGCGAAGGTAAGGAGCTGACCATCCTGCCGACCGTTCAGGGACACGACGCCAACGCTCCGGGCATGGGCAGACACATTTCTTAAATGTTCATTATAATTGTACCTCTCCAAGAATAGTATAGTAGTTCGAGGGACAATAAGTCTTTCACCCGAGGTAAACACTTTGCTTTTCATTACGAATACAAGGAAAATAAAAATAAAAACAGGAATTGGCAAAAGAAATAATACAAGGAAGTATGAACAATACTCTACAATTCGAAAAAAAAAATAAAGATCGGATTGCCGCCTATTTTGTTTTTTTTTTTCGTTGACCGGCCAATTTCATTATTTAGCCATTATTTTTCATTTTCATCTTTAAATATTTTCCCCAAGTCTATGTTATTTTCAAGAAATTGTTGAAACTAAATTATAATTAATGAAGTCATTTAAAAATATATATTCTTTAATTAATACTTAACTTTATATTATTTCAATTTTACATCGTGCTGTAATTAAGTGACTGTAGAAAAAGTTTGAACATGGTTCCATAGAAATATGAAAATGGAAATAGTTTTTTTTTGATAATTTGACAGCTGTCAGTTGAAAGTGATTCTCCCGGGCCGGAAAAGTATTACTTTCAACCCGCTCCTCAGGCAACTTCAGACCTACTTTCAGAGTATGAGTAATGAATAAAATATTTACTAGTGCGCTAATGATTTGTTGGAGCATAAATGAAAGCCAAGAAGATTGTATTTAACCCCCGACGAAAAAATAGGGATGTTATAAGTTTAACATGTGTATCTGTGTGTCTGTTTGTGGCACCGTAGCGCCCAAGCGGATGAACCAATTTTAATTTTGTGTTTTTTGCAAGAGAGGTATTCTGACCGAGAGTGTTCTTAGCTATGTTTCATGAAAATCGGTTCAGCCGTTTGAAGATTATCAGCTCTTTTGTAGGTTAAAAAAGCCATATTCACGGCCAAAGCCAACTTCCACGGCTCTGATCAATTCGAAATTTGGGCTCATTGGAATATCTGTATAAATAAAAATTTAATGCTGTTCGTTGTTATTGCATAACTTGAGAACGGCTGAACTGATTTGGCTTTTTATTGTTTTAAAATGATCGGAATAACCCCAACTGGGTTTTAGGATATTAAAAATTTTAAGTTTCCCGGATTCGGGAAAAATCTAACGTAAATTTTCTATGGGATTTTGTCGAACTAAACACGTTCCATAAGTCACGTTTGAAATGATGGATATGCGCATGCGTAATTGTTATTTGGTTTGTTTATGGTCATGGAAAATTACGAAATAATAATTCTAGAGGGCGCTTCTCCGCCATCACGTGAACAAAACAGGAAAAAATTCAATTGTAAAGAACATTAGCGTTTTTGAAAATTCATTGAGTCAAAACTAATAATGTAAATGGTGTTAACTTAATTTTCTTTCTCTGCGGATATTTTCTCGGATTATTTGGAATTAATAGGTAAAGTTTGATCAAAAGGTCGTCGCATCGGGGGTTTTTGAAATTTTCAATGTAGAGTTATTATTGTCGTTTTACAAATAAATAGTACATTGTTACCCGAGGGGTGAAGGTAACTTATTTTATCCCGAGACGGGGTTTGTTGACGGGGTTCCAATAGTTCGAGGGGCAAAATAAGTCATTCACCCGAGGTAAACACTGTGCTTTTCATTACGAATACAAGGAAAGTAAAAATAAAAACAGGAATTAGCTAAAGAAATAATACAAGGAAGTATGCTCCCTTGGATGCGGTTCTCTCTAGGGCTGAAAAGTATTACTTTCAACCCGCTCCACAGGCAACTTCAGACGTACTTTCCGAGTATGAGTAATGAAAATACAATGTTAATGTTTACGAAAGATGTGGTTAAACGCCGGATTATCAGCTGTCGGTTGCTAGACGCGGCGCCGCTGGTCTTGTGCATGGCTGCCGAAGAATGTAGTTTGATGTTCTCCAGCAGCATGGTCGTAAGCGCAAGCGCAAGCGCGCCCGCACGGTGGCGGCGCCGCCCGCCCCCGCCGCCGCCGCCCCCGCGCCCGCCCCCGCCCCCGCGCCCGAGGCCGCCCAGCCCATCTCCGTCATATCCACCGGCGAGCAGCTGCTCGCCATGCTCAGCAAGCGAACGCCGCACGAGGACAGGTATGAAACATTTCGTTTTTATTCTAGTATTCTATCCAAATATATCTTTTTTAAATGTAGAATAAACCAGTAGCGTTCTATAAAGTCATGGAGTCCAAATGACGTAATTCTGTGGTCCTAGCGACTCGATTCTCGAAAATGTTATAAGTGTTATATATGTGTATGACGTAGGACGTCGTCCAGATCGTCGCAGCGGGAGTCCGGGGAGGGCCGCGCGGCCTCGGCGGCCGAGTCCGCGGAGGACGCGCCGCTGCTGGACGACAGCATGGACCAGAGCAGCGGCCGGGAGGACTGGCCCATGGGTGAGTACAGTATAGTCATCGAGACACCTTGTAGTGAGCGTCGCGACGCTGACCAAAATTCGTCGCGACGCTCACTATGAGGCGTCGCGACGTTCACTATGAAGCGTCGCGATGCTGACCATAAGGCGTCGCGACGTTCACTATGAGGCGTCGCGATGCGAGCTCACGTGAGCGATATTATACATATTGTGGGTTAGTCTCGAAGCGTGACGTGTGTGTGTCTGCGGCAGGCGAGTCCCGCTACCGGCGCAACAACTCGGAGGTGACGCCGATGCGCCGCCGCCGGCCCCCCGCCCCCGCGCAGCCCGCCCCCGCGCCCGCGCCCGCCCCCGCCCCCGCCGAGCACCGACACTCCTCGCGCTGCCGACACCGGGACCAAACCGACACCGATACAGACTCCGACAGGGAATACATTAGAGATGATGTGGTATGTTATAACCTTACTAAATCTATATAGTTCTTGCGCTCTCATGTACAGCGCGCTACTCGGGTGAGAGCACTTTATCCTTGAAAATGAAACCGTAGGCAGAGAGCGTAGCGCAGGTAGAGCCAACCGACCACGAATTGGAGCACGGAAATGGTGCCAACACTGTGTTTGGTGCCCCGGAGACGATAGCCCGACAATTGGCTTCTTATTATACAACGTTGTTAATGTTAATATTTATTAAAGACCCTTGTTTTCAAAATGAATAGCGGAAAGCATAACTCTAAATTGAAAATTTAAAAACCCCCGATGTGATGACCTGTTCATCAAATGTATAATTTACCTAGTTCTTCCAAATAATGATGTTAGCGCGATTTGCGTAGCTCCCGTAGCTCATGCAGTATCTATAGCTCATCTCGCAAATTCACCTGGTACAACTAGTTTCTTGATCTTCAAACGGCTGAACCGATTTTCATGAAACATAGCTAAGAACACTCCCGATCAGAATACCTATCTAACAAAAAAAACAAAATTGAAATCGGTTTTTCAGCTTGGGCGCTACGTTGCCACAGACAGACACACAGATACACATGTTAAACTTATAACACCCCTCGTTTTTCGTCGGGGGTTAAAAACAATGAATTTTACGACAATATTGCCCTCAGCTTTTTTTGTTTTCAATGAAACATTTTAATTTCAGTTTTAGACTTGGTTTGTTACTGTTGATTTGTATGGAAATATTTGTATATCGTGGTATCGGTGTCGTGGCAGGCTTCGTACGCGGGCCGTGTGAACTCCAGCGCGGAGCGGGGCCCCGCCGGGCCGGGCCGGGCCGGGCCAGGCTGGGCCGGGCCAGGCCGGGCCGGGCCGGAGCGGGCCAGGCCGGGCCTGCCGCGCGCCACCGACGCGAGCCCCGTAAAGGTGGTGATGCGCAGTAACCTCACCTTCAACCTCGGAGACGAGTTCTTCGCGTGGAAGAGGACCAATGACGACGTCGAGTGAGTATGCACTAGCGGAGGTTGCGGGTTCGAATCCTACCACTTGTAGCTCTACTGCCGAGAGCCCATTCTTAGCTTGAGCAACGAGATTAGTCGGGGAAGCTAACGTGACTACTAGTCATCACCACCTCACATTGTTAGGTTTGTTTACACAAGGGTAGAATGGTGTTCGAAGGACTCCCCGTACAAACATTTAATAGTACATTGTTACCCTAGGGGTGAAGGTACATATTTAGTCCTGAGGCGGGGTTTGGCCAATAGTTCGAGGGACAAAATAAGACTTTCACCCGAGGTAAACATTGTGCTTTTCATTACGAATACAAGGAAAGTAAAAATAAAAACAGGAATTAGCTAAATAAATAATACAAAGAAGTATGAACAATACTCTGCAACTCGAAAAACTAATGAAGATCGGATGCGGCCTATTTAGTTTTTTTTCCGTTGGCCGGCCGGGTTCATAAGAAATGTCAAAATAGAACTAGTTTCTTTGTAATAATTTGACAGCTGTCAGTTGAAAGCGATTCTCCCTAGGGCTGAAAAGTATTACTTTTAACCCGTTCCTCAGGAAACTTCAGATCTACTTTCCGAGTATGACTAATGAAAACCACCTTTCACCCCTATGGCAAATAATTGTGAGACAGGTGTTTCTTTATTTCTTTTGCGATTGTGAAGTACTGACTCACCAAGTTTCAGAACACCATCCCCTAATTACACGCTATATAGGTTGCTTACCGAAAAAATAAACCAAGTCACATTTAGTGGTGTGCCAACTACACGGTTGTAGCGGCGTGAGTGTAGTGGTGGTGTGGTGCGCAGGCAGCTGCTGGGCGAGCTGTCCATCCCGCCCCGCGCCGCGCGCCCCGCCCCCGCGCTGCAGGCGTGGCTGCGCCCGCCCCGCCCCGCGCCGCCCGCCCCGCCCCCGCCCCCGCCCGCCCCGCCCGCGCCGCCCTCCGCCCAGGAGGCCTCCTCGGACAGCTCCTCGGACAGCAGCTCCGAGTAACACATCCGACATTCCAGTCAACCATGAACTTTCGAACGGTGTTTCGTAACATTGATTTCAAATTAATATCGTAGTGTTCTGAAGCGGCAATAGCCTAGTGGTTCGAAGGTCCTCGTAACCGAGGGGATCCCAGTCGATTCTCATCCTGGCCACTAAATTTAACTAATATCTAGCGAGCTGGAGTAGTCCCGGAGTCATATTATTATGAACATTTTGGCCTTCGTTGCTCACAATTTATATGATGCCGATCCGATCGTATCCGTATCGCCGAAGCGTGTCTTAGGCCGGCGCTGCACCGACGATTGCGATGCAACAGCGATTTATAAGCTAATTTGTCCGCCATATGTTTATAGCGGTTTGATCGCTTGCGCATCGCGATCGCGTTACCGGTGCGGCCCTGGCCTTAATTGCTATTCAGAGGCGACATGGCGATGTTGACAGTAAAATAAAGAAAATATTGTTGGATTTTGAGTCTTTGTAAACTAAAATTATTTACTTTAAAAACATTTCGAACCTCTCGCTCGTATACAGGTTAAAACATAAAGGGTATACTTTTTTATCAAAACTTACCTTTGTAATTCTAAAACTATCAGCTTTGGAGGAAACTTGAAAAACAAAAGGAGTTACAGGAATACAGCTGTTGACAGATTTCACAAGTCTACAAAACCTTTAGTACTTCTACTGTCCCACAAAGCCGATAGTTTTAGATCTACAAAGTAAAGTTGCAAAAAAATAGTATACCCTTTTTGTTTCACCTGTATACGTTCTGTGTGGTGCTGTGTTACCAGTGCGAGCGAGGTGCCATGATTTGTACTGCAACTATAGTGTAGACCACATATCTGTGGCCGATAGCTAGCTGACTAGCGATTCTAATCGCATGGTCGGCTCGGCACAGCGATGACTGTGTGAACAAGCCTTAACTAAGCAGCCACGGAGGCGCCCACGTGCTCGCACTCACTTCCACCCACTGATAATACGTAAGAGGGAGCGAGATAGGTACGATTAATGTGTATTGAATGTTTCTTTAACTGTTGTATGTGACATATCAAGTGTGGAGGTTCGTTATGATGATGTATTTGTATAAACTTGTTCCGTCCACTGCAGACTGCGAGGTTCCAATATCTCACGTATTTATAATTGTTTGTAAATAAATAAATATATTCTATAATTGTACAATTCGTTTCATTTTATCGCAGCTGACACCCCTATTATTAAATATATAATTTTATTTTACTTAAATATCGGTTCATTCTGTTGTACACAACTACGCAGTCGTAGTACTATTATATAAATATTTGCTATTATCTATGTCGCAGCCAACTAGCTTAATTCGCCGTTCAATTAACAGCCTAGGCACTTTACTAAACAGCGCCGTTCAACTAGCGGCCTAAATGATATTCAGCCGTATCGTCTATTACAATATTTAATAAACTGGCTGGCTAACTGCTTAGGCAACTGGTTGACATTTAAGTACTACAAAACTTTTTCAAAATAGTACCCAAGCAGAGCGACCCGGATGGGTTTACGTTAGGGTTATTTTTTTATGACCCCCACAGAAATCTCACCCGGCACTTAGGTTCGGTGGATCTAAACAATTTCATAAAATACGGCGAATTAAGCTAGTTGGCTGCGACATATACACCGTGAATTTTCATTCATAAACTGTGAATTTTCATTAATAATCTGTGAAATTCATTGATAATCTGTGAATTTTTATTAATCATTTGTGAATTTTCATTAATAATCTGTGAAATTTACAACGTGAATTATAATGAATAAACCGTGAATTTTCATTGATTATTTGTGAATTTTCATTGATTATTTGTGAATTTTCATTGATAATCTGTGAATTTTCATTAATCATCTGTGAAAATTAAATATATACCGTGAATTATCATGAATAAACCGTGAATTTTCATTAATTATCTGTGAATTTTCATTGATAATCTGTGAATTTTCATTAATAATCTTTGAATTTTCATTACTTATCTGTGAATTATCATTAATACACCGTGAATTTTCTTTAAAACACCGTTACTTTTCATTAATTGGAATTTTCATTTATACACTGAATTTTCATGAATACACCTTGAAATTTCAATGTCAACCAGTTGCCTAAGCATTAGCCAACCAGTTTATTAAATGTTGTAACAGACGATACGGCTGAATATCATTTAGGCCGCTAGTTGAACGGCTAACTAAGCTAGTTGGCTGCGACATGTATATTTTCTAGATGAGATAAGGTATGGTATACAACATTGCATTTTTTTTTCATTTAAGGGAGATTCCATTCCATTTAAGCGATAACCTCCTCGCGATGGGTGGAGGCCCGCGCCTAGTAGTAGGACATGACAAGCTATCGGGATATTCGTGTTTTTCCGGGTTAGGTTACCGGATAAGTTACACGTTCGAGGTGTAAGTGGTAATTATACCTTTATGTTTGTATATTGTCGAATAGAAACAGGTGTTGAATTATTATACAGCACGTTGTTTAACTGCAAGGTCAACATGTCATTGTATCGCACTAGGCATACCTATACATCTTTATTATAGAAACTAAATTTAGCTTAACAAAAATTTCGGGATTATTCATCCCTTATTTTATCCCCTTGGGGGTAGAATTAATCAAAATCCTTTCTTAGCGGATGCCTACGTCATAACATCTACCTGCATTCCAAATTTCAGCCCGATCCGTTCAGTGGTTTGGGCTGTGCGTTGATAGATCACTATGTCAGTCAGTCAGTCACCTTTGAGTTATATACTAGGTGAAACAAAAAGGGTATACTATTTTTTTATGCAACTTAACTTTGTAAATCTCAAACTATCAGCTTTGTGGGACAGTTGAAGTACTAAAGGTTTTGTAGCCTTGTGAAATCGGTCAACAGCTGTATTCCTATAACACCTTTTGTTATTCAAGTTCCCTCCAAAGCTGATGGTTTAAAAATTACAAAGTTAAGTTTTGAAAAAAAAAGTATACCCTTTATGTTTCACCTTGTATATTTAGAAGATATATGGTGTCTTGTCGTTATCCAAGAAATAAAAAAATGATATAGATATGTGTGATACTATGGACTAACAAGACTTGGGTGGCAAAGTACAATAAATAAAAAGGTTATTATAAAAAAGTCCACGTTTAATTAATCTCTCAAAAATAATGTTTACTTACAACCATTAACACTCGCCGCACACAACAGAACGAAGTAAATTCGAACAGAAAACATGTAGAAAAATAACTAAATCTTTTGGAAATAATAAAAAATACTAGAGCAACAGGAAATAGTATATAAATATTATGTACACACGTTTGAACATAACGCCTCGTGCCTAATGTGTCGCCGGCGACTGCACATGTACCTGACAGTTTGTTTGTCGTTGGTATAGCTTTACTATCTTATTATGAAAGTAAATATTATATTTTAGCGTCGGCTAAATGTATTCCAACAATACTAACACATTATTTCACAGATGCGTTACGATCAATATTCATCCACCTCTCTCACACTCACAATTATTGGTAAAAAAAATCTAATAAATCACACCGGTACCACAATAATCAACATTGCATCGGTTTCGGCGCAGCATTTCATGAGATCACACCATTAATCTTTGTGACACTATTGTTGCAAGAGCAGAGACACAACATATTAGTGGTTTGATAGTAAAATTCTAAACGACTCCAATTTCGTTCCGGCGCCATCTCGCGACGTTCGTGCGAACTATTGTGGCAGCGGCGGCGACACCTAGCGACGACTATAGACTCCTTAGAAGAACTTCTTCGCTTGCGCTTCCTTTCTTTCTCTGTGGATCAAAAGAATAAGAGTTGGTTTTGTTGTATAATGGTTAGTAAGGTATAGGGAGTATACGGCAGAGGGCGCGGCGCACTCACTTGTACAGCGCGTAGAGGAACATGAGCGCGAGCTGCGCGGCCACCACCAGCAGCAGCCCCGTGAAGCCGACGCAGCTCACCTCCGCACACGCCGCAGCCGCCTGCCCCGCCGCCTGCGGACCCGATATCCTGCCGCGCGAACAAGGTTAGCTTGAACATGTCTCACACAATCTGTCTCATGCTAAATACTAACAAATTAGTCGACAAAAAAACCGTTAATTTAATTTTGGATAACAGATGTCGCTGTTAAATTAGTGTTACCAGACATGTCGGTGGTAAAGTCAATCCGTAGCTAAGTGACTACGGCTCATATACAGGTTAGATACACTCTCTCACGAAGATCGGCATCTTATATGAGTGAGTGAGCCAGAAGCCCGAACTCCCAGAGTGGTTTTAATTATCTTTATTACTCGAATTTGTTTCATTCGTCCACGGATAAATGGCGCCACTAAACTAGTTTTACCTGACAGCAGATAGATGGCACTATTAGATTAGGTCCGTCTTACTACACATAGATGGCGTTACTAGATCTAGGTCCACCCAGTGATGGTAAGATGGTGCTATACGATTTGTTCCATCCAGCGACGGATAGATGGCGCTACTCGATTAGATCTATCCAGTGACGGCCGCTCACCTCTGCGCGACTCCGGCCACGGTCTGCTTGACCTGGAGGATGCTGTCCCGCATCTCCGTCAGGAACTGAGGGTTGACGCCTCCCGCCGCCCCCGCGCCGCCCGCCCCCCCCCGCCGCCAGCAGGGAGTCCGACTTACGGGCCACGTCGATTATGAACCCTCTGCGGAGAATGGCAAGGTGTAATTTTTATTTGCAATATACAAACACAAAATAAATAATTAATGGGCAGCGTGCCAATGACAAAACGACTTTTATGGTATGTGAGTACTGTGCAGTGTTGTACTGACTTGAGCTCGGCGATGGTGTTCAGCATGATCTGGTTGTTGGCCACCAGCGCGTCCCAGTCGTGCCGGCCGATCGGCAGCGCCGGCATCGCCACCTGCCGGCAGGACACGCGCGACGATACAACAACAACTATTCATTCAATTATAACGGTAAGTATTTAGTTTAGTCATAATTCGTAGACGATATAATTAGCACCATTCATAACAAATATTATTATTTGCTTCTTAACACCATGGCTTCACTCCCCTGGCAAAATAGCTTAACGGGTAAACTGTCGTAACACCTTTGCTCGCAATGTACACACGCATTATCAACATGTCCTGATGGTCAGCTTGACCGCGCGGTATGACCGGGGCGAAGGCGCTAACAATCGCTTGCATATCAAAAACCCAAACACTACACTACATCTGATGACTATTCATGATTTTTATATTATTTATACACTTATTTGCCTATAAATAATACCTAAAATCAACCTAATAAAACGTGTTAACACGGACAAAAAAGTCACATAAATTTTCACGTATTGCGATCTTCACGTACACACACTTTACCAATCCTTACATTACCAGGTTAAATAATAGTGGAAATAACAATTTCAAGCATATCCCTGGCGGGCGGTACCTGCGCGGGCTGCCCGGGCCCGGGCGGGGCGGGCTGCTGCGCGCTGCTGTACACGGCCGTCAGCATGGACAGCGAGTTCATCTGCTTGCCGATCACCTGCCGACCACGACACACACTCTCACTACCTCGTCTTAAATATCCGTATGAGTCATTTTGGGGACATATTGTTTCAAATCAATTCAAAGGTTCGGTTTCAATAATTTTACATGTTGTCGGGAAGGGTATGTGCTACCGTGTTGCGCGCTCCGAAGATCGCAAGGTGTGTCTCCAGCGTGTATATTACTACAGATGACAGACAGACTGACGGAGGAGATATAGATGTCACTATTTTGAGATTGATGTCCTGATGCCACGTAAAGTACCAGAGAGCTTTCAAATTTGTATACTAGGTGGAACAGAAAGGGTATACTATATTTTTGCAACTTTACTTTGTAAATCTAAAACCATCGGCTTTGTGGGACAGTTGAAGTACTAAAGGTTTTGTAGACTTGTGAAATTTGTCGACAGCTGTATCCCTATAACACCTTATGATTTTCAAGTTTCCTCCAAAGCTGATAGTTTTAGAATTACTAAGTTAAGTATACCCTTTCAATCTGTATAAGCATGTGTGCACGAGTGAGTTCGTGGGGGGCTCACCTCGTCGACCTTCTTGTTGAGGTCCCGCAGCACGTCGTGGATCTGCGTCTGGCCCTGGAAGATCTGGCGCAGCTCGCGCTGCCCGTCCGACTCGAACCAGTCCTCCATGTCGCCGTCCTTGTCGCGCGCCTGCCGACCGACAGAGACCACGTTATAACATCACCCCACTCGAGCACAGCGCGGAGGCAGGCTTCACCCTCGTCGCCGGTCACCTGGTCGGGGTGCTCCTTGCGGTACTGCTCCTTCTGCTGCTCCAGCTTCTGCTGGTACTCCTGGTACTCCTGCGACAGCTTCTGCTGCTCGTCCGAGGTGATCTGCTGCCCGCCGGGCCCTGCCGCCACACACCACATTACTACCCTGAACCTGCCGCCATATGGTGGCAGCGAGCGCTGTCGGTGGCGGCTCACCCTGCTGCTGCTGCGCGTGCAGCGAGGAGGTGAGCAGGTGGATGACGTCGTGGTCGTCGGCGAGCCCGCCCGTGGCGGCCGAGATGCCGAACACTCCGCCGCGCGGCAGCACCACGTTCTCCGCGCGGAAGCACAGCTCGTAGTCCGCCTCGTTGTTCGTCATTCCTACAACACACGCCGGACATTCAACAAACCGAGAGTCTACTCTTAGCGCCTGCTACGAGAACCGCACAGAGAGTGATCTTTTGGTCAATATAAATTAATCCAGTACATCTGATCTCTATTAATCTGTAGACAGAAAAACGAGGCCAGGGGTATAGTCGCTGGTTCCCACGAGCCAGGGGGGAGGCAGGGGGCAGGGGGCAGTACGTACCGTTGTGGAAGTACACGGTGAGCGTGTTGAGGTAGTACTCGACGCGGGCGCGCGTCGGGAACGGCTTGTTGCGGAAGTCGCGCAGGCAGCCGGACAGCAGCTGCTGCGAGCCGTCGCTGCAACACCACAGAACTGAGTATAGGACCAGAGAATATATCCACCTGTCATGTACGTGAACATCATCAGACGTCCGCTGCTGAACATAGGCTTCCCCATAGCACGCCACAATGGACGGTTGCTCGCTTAGCACCTCCTGCCCCGCCGTTACCGTGGTCGCTACCAAAGCCAGGAATAGCGGAGCTGCAGGGACTGGGGGCCGTAGCTTTGTTGTACCTTTCATGGGGGGGGGGGGGGGGGTTTGCCATAATCACCGCGCTTGGCAGGCGTCTTGGTGATCGGAGTAGCTGCTAGTAGGTTCATACATAGAGAACGCTGCTGCCCATTCCTATCCCTTTCTGTATCTAATTGAAATGTCCTAGGGAGGCGTATGTTATTGACGCGAGTCTCCGAGGCACGGTTCACACAACGTCTGTCCTCACCTCTTGTGGTCGAACACCTTGGTGCCGTCGTTGAGGACCGCCATGATGTACGGGTTGTTGTGCTTGTTGTCGTTGTCGAACGAGTCGAAGATGATGGCGAGCCCGTTCCAGCGGTCCGACGAGCCGAACACCTCGCCGCTGTAGTCGCCGCGCTGCGTCGTGTACCAGAACGCCTGCACCGGGGGGGGGGAGGGGGGGGGGTCATACATAGCAGACCCTCGCAGAGAGGTATGCAGGTGTCCACGTGACGACAGTTGCATTCTCCATTTTGTCGTATCTTTGTGGTATTTTGTGGTATTTCGCTTTTATGAAAATTAATAAACCATGGCCAATAAGAAGCGATACGAAAATGAATTGTTTTTTTAGTTGCTTTATCGGCTTCATTTATTTTTAATTTACATTATGGTCTCCACAAAATGAACCCCAAGTTTATTAATTCGTGGTTTATTTATTTATTTCAATTTCGGCGAGCTCGGCAAGATCGACTTCATCTCGAACATTACTACAATTCCGTATCGCTCCTCGTTGGGCGTGGTACCTATAGATTACAGTATGTAAGGAGTGTGTGCACCGACCAGTCCGTCCGCCCCGATCCTGCCGCGGCCGGTGACCTTGAACATGATGTCCACCTCCCACCAGTCGAAGTTGATGGGGTTCTTGGTCCAGATGGCGCCCTTCTGGCTGCGCAGCGAGGGCGCCAGCCGCACGCTCTCGCCGGACGCGATCGCGTCTGAGGACCACACGGCACACGGGTTAGCTCCCGATCAGGAACTTACCCTAGTCTCAACACCGTACACCGTAGTACACCACCAACTACAATTGCTCAATCCTTGGGAATTATCACGTTATGCCACGCAACAACATCAAGCAATTTCAGTGCCCACACGTAGCAAATGTTCCTAGGGATACTGCCACACCATACAGAGTGATATGGAGGAACCTAATAAATAGGGAAATACCTTAATACACCTGCAATATCATAACTATAGCATTTAGAAGAATACTGCCGAAACAAACGACTAACTCCTCTACTTCCGTAAATGGAGTCTGGACCTATATAGAGGCTACTCCAGGGACTCGCATTGTAGTGCAGTAAGTAATTATATGTAGACATGACGTGACATCGACTTGACGTGATTTTCTGTTCAGCCGAGTGACAAATCACGTTACTTAGGTAGATTATTTTAGTATTTTTTTTGTTTACTTTTATTTACTAGGCTAATCTAGGTAGAGTACCCCAGTTACCGCTGGAGTTATGAGTTCGATAAGGGAGAGATAGCTTCAGTAAGGTACGAGTAGTAACGCTTGTATCGCCACGCTGTGTAAGGAGTAGTTTTATTGATACGCAATAAAATACGCCAAGATAAAGTTCTCCTTCACAATAAAAGATTAATGACATCCTAAATAATGTTGTAATTATCTAATCTGTGACGAGACTATTTACTACCCACACGTAGCCAGAACATTTATAATACATTGACAGCGCAAGTGCGGTCAGCGGGTAACGAGGCAGGGTTCGATTCCCTGTCCTTGCACTGTTATTTGGAGTACTTAACAGCTTATAATCTGGGAGTGTGTGTAGTGGGTGTGGATGATCTTGCCGAGGGACGCCACACCATGAGGTATACGAAGCAGTTGAAATGTAGCGTCACGCACGTGTGAAGACTGCTGTTAATTACCATAATATTACACAAGGATGGATTACAAAGGATGAGTGAAGCAACCGACACGTGGTCGCGGCGGCGGCGCGGCGCGGCAAGATACAAATTATACTTTTTAACTGATTTACATATTGAGAAGGCTCAAGGAAGGTCACTCAACGCCAGGGACCGACGCGCACTGAAAACCTCGGTACATAGACAGTAATAATAAGGGCTCGAAGTATCCCCAAGGAATAGAATCAGAAAAGAGGAAGTCCGTAAACGAACTAGAGTTTTTTATATAGGACAAGGCCCGCCTCACGCTCCCACCACTGACTCCTGTGAGCCAGGATCGACTCGCGGCTAGAAGCTATTAGATACATGTCAGCGGGACCGCTGGCCTGATGGCCGTTGGGTCACAAAACTGTTGCGACTACTGGTAACGCCTCTGGAAACACCTGACCGAAGCGGCCTCCGCCTCCCATAGTTCATTTATTTATAGAGGCGACCTTGATTGAAATTATTATATTTATGTTAAAAAATGCACAGTGCCCGGTCTAAATATGTCTCACTCGTTTAGCGACGTGGCGGAAAAATATACGTGCGAATTGATTAAGTAAATTGAATGTTATGTCTTGGGTATAAAGTTAACTTTACATTACGGTCATTTTCATTTTATAGTGTTGTTTTCATCTTACTCCTTAAGACCGCGACTTCATTAAATCTCGTCAATGATATTATAATTTCAGAGCATGAGGCCTTTCTCTGGCCTTTCACATAGTGACTACTAGCTATTCCGTGACCACGGTTGATTGAGCAGTAATACCATCTGACAAATGTTGTTGTACAGTCAACAAACTCGACGCTTGATCACCTTAAGGTTGCATTTTTTATGCAGTGACCAGCAGTCACATGCAACTAGCATGGTCATAAAAACTATTAAAACAAATGGCTTTCTAAAAAAGGGCTTAGTTCTCATCGGACGCTTTTCGTCTCATTGGACAACAACATAATAGGCGAGGCATCCTATGACTACTGCCTGCAAGCGAAAAGTGTTAAAATTGATCAAGCGTCAACTTTGTTGATGGTACATACACTCTACTCTAGACTCTACTGCAGTATCATAAGTTTGACATATTTAAGAGTCGGTATTAAAATTGCTTCTCCCTACTCCTCCGGGAATAACAAGCGTGGTAGTATTATTTTTTACAGATCATAGACAGTAAATTACTTGTTCATATATTATTTCCTATGTAGGTCCAGTAGCAGTGAGTTTACAGAACGATTCGAATCGGTTTCAATAAACATGTTTTAAACACGATTACACCACGCACGTACAGTCGATTCAGCACTCGCTAGTGATGTACCTACTTAATTCACATACGAATACCATTTAAACAGCTATAAAATAATTTCGAACAAAATTGACGACAATGTGCTTTAGTGCGTGATATGGAGCAGTAGGTATATTATATAGAGTTAAACAGGTTTCATAAGTAGGACAAGACACAGTAACAGCGTTTTTATCTTATATGGAGTTAACTAAGTCAGGTATACATAACAAGTAACATCTCTAAAAAGTTTGAAGTAAGTACCTACTCATGAATTAATTTTTTCTTTCTATCTAAATATGATGGTTCAAATGCTCAATATCACTAATAATATGCATCAATAATCAATATTAGGTAGGAGCATCACTAGTGCTTGTGCCGATTATTAGTAAACAGCTACATCATGAAATATTGGTCTGCAACTACATTTGCTTATGGTGCATTGCACTCAATAATCAACTCATTTATTTGCTTTTCTGACACTTTATTATAAAACATTCACTTTCTTAGTATTATATGAATTATTCTCTTAGGCCAAAGAATTGTATGGTCCTGAACTAAGCATCAGTTTGATTACTACTGGGGAAATTTCAGTGGCTCAGAGACCCACGCAATTTAAGAAAAGCCTACTTCCATTGTCCCGCTATGGAACCCAAACATGCTGCTGGCTATTTACCCTACTCTACGTACAATAGCTTATCAGTTGGTAGAAATTACAACTGTATGTAATCTCTATTGAGGTTCTTATCAAAGGTAATATAACACCAACAGACCACAACTAAAAATGTGTAATGTTACAATCCCAACTGGTGTACATAGCTGCTGAGGGTTTGTGAGATAATAAAATGATTGCCAGTAGCCGTGGCCTTCTGTTGCAGTTTGGGAACACACATAAAACATTATTATCTGTTACATATTTAGAATGTTTTAGTATGACTTCATTTTTTAGTCTGAGAATTTCTGCCATTTCCAAAGTTTTTTGCCATGTTATAACCATGCTGTCGCGATGTCGCCCTGTCCCTCTCAGTTGGGTGTCAAATTCAGTTGTGAGAAGGGTGTCATAGGATTTAGTGCCAATTTGAAGGTGAGTATGCTGTAAACAGCAAACACACATCCGCCTACCTCATTGCAGAATGCTAAAGTGATATTATTTATTTTTATGTTATGAAATATCTCAGGGTTTTTTGTGACAAATCTTACCACTGTTATCTTTGGTTTTCTCCTTTAAGATAGCTTAAAGATAGGTACCTACCATGATAGATTCTAGATAAAAAATATGTCAATGGTTGTAATTTCAATCAATCAATCAAGGTAATCCTGTAGGTAGTTAATCCCACAAGGAACTTTATTATATTTATTGAGGTGTCCATAGCCCAGTTGTTAGAGGAGGCTTGCTTGTTACCGAGAACTTCTAAAATAATAATAATGAAAGTTCTGGATTTGAATCCCATCCTGTCTGAACATTAAATTGTTGATGTGAGCACACTCCTAGCACAAATATTAGAGCTGGTTGGAAACTCTAATGGCACAACTAGTAATGTGGTAATATCACGTTGAAAGAAGGAACTCTTTAGAAAATACAAATATAACCTATTAAAAATATAAAAAAGGAATTGTGGCTTTTTAATGACTGCCTACCTAATTTACAAAAGTACATAGTTGCAGAGATATTTAATGATGCCAAGATTTTTTATACTTATTACAATGGCTGAAAATATAAAAAAAAATAAGTTAATGCGACAAAGTAACATTCGCGGCCATGAACTTAATTCAATTTACCATAAATTATTAAAGGTTTTCAAACCATGTCGATTGCCGTCGTGGATCTCAAAAAAACATGATCTCGGCCACTGTTGCGTCTCCCACTCTAACACATTCCAACGTGGATAGCGCTATCTCCCTCACAATTGACAGATTTCACTGACGTGTCTCTGTCACTCGATAACGACCGTAACAACAAACTTTTTCAGGCCTTTTTATCAACATTTATAACTAAAAGTATGTGTTTATAAACACACAATCACAGATTAAGGCCTATTGTTTCTGTATAGACCATTAAAATCACATTGGTGTTTTTAATTTCAGCAATAAACATGGTTATACTTACTGCCTCCGTACTCCCAAAATGGTACAGATCCATCTTTTTGCGCTAAATATGGAGGTTTAAATGAATATTTGTATTCGAATCGTCTGTGTACCGACTGAGTATTGACGCGCACTAGAACGCATAATAACACACTGCACAATATTATATTTAATTTAATCGACGACATGTCGTCTCACAGCAACGTACGCGCTCACGTCAACTCGATAAAAAAAGTTGTTGATCGAGCAATTCTTCGTTCAGTAATTTATGTGTTCGGATACACACTTAAATTACTGAACGAAATTAAAAGTTTTAAAAATCACCGACACCCATAGATTAACGAAAAGGTCTAAGCCGACACCCAAAGCACCCACACCATAGGGTCAAAGAAAGAGGCGATAAATGAATTTATTAATAAATTGATCTCAAGTCTGAGGGAGAGCGGTCTTGAGTATGCTTTTGACATGTTATTTTGTACTAAATGACATAACAATGACATGACCAAGATCACACTCATTATTGAGATCGTTTTAATACTGGCCCTGAATAAGTTATTAGTTAAATCTGCGTATTTATTTATATAAGAGCTACCCATGGAACGTGAACTGACCTGCTAATTAAATTCAATATTTATACATAAAAACTTCCTTGCTAAATTACTTTCTTGTCCACCGCTTGGCGCAGTGAATTGAGCGTAGGCTGCTCGTCTCACTGCACATGGTGGTTGCGGGTTCGATTCCCGCTGGGGCAAATTTCGGAAATTGCCTTTTCGTAATTTGCCCTGTTTGGGTGTCACTGGGATCGCCCCCAGTCCATTGTAGGGTACCCACAGTACAAGCATTGCTTAGTTTGCGACCATACTGTTGGTGTGTCAGTCTGGCGATATTATTATTTTTATCATGAAATTCACAAACTTCTAATGCGCAAAAAAAAAATACTCCGATTGTAAAATGCTAAATGTGACTCTGTGAGTAGTGGTCATTGGTACTTTCGTAACGTCAAAGTCAAAATTGACAAATATAAATGTCAATAAAAACGAAATAAATGTTGTGTTTTCTTAATTTTAAATCAAGTGTTATGATATCTAATTACCTTAAATAAATACAGGTACCTAATGAACATTCTGATAATTTGATTCTATTATTCTCCATCCAAAAGTTTTTTGGATGAAAGAAATTGGTAGTAATATAAGTAAAATACTTGCGATAAGCCGCCTAATATTAGTTTATATCGATTGATTAGTCGATAGTTTTGACTAATGTTTACATAATAATATATCTGAAATGCTTTTCTCGCTAGTGTGATGTCGGAGGAGTCGCTCTGCCGGCGGCACATGTCCCGGCAGCACCTGGAGGTGCTGGCGCAGTACATGGAGCGGTACCCGGCGCTGGCGCTGGCCGCGGCGCGCTCGCGCGAGGGCCACCTGCGCTCGCAGCGCCTGTGGGACAAGATCGCGCGCACACTCAACAGGATCGAGGAGGGAGTCACTAAGGACGGCAGGAGTTGGTCGAGAGTGAGGATTGCACAATTTAAATAACGCGCCAACTATATATTGGTCCAGCCTCGGCGAAAGGCCCGCTAACTGCCGCAGGCGATATCTAACCCGTTTTATTGTCCTGTTGGAATTCCACATGCCGCTGCCGGTATATTATCACACTAATACAGGGTTGCATCTGGAATTCTGGATGTAGCATATCAATTCTGGTAGCTTAAGGGATTAAGAAATAGTTAACTATTTGTATGTATCATAAATTAATCTTTAATTTCCAGTACTGGTACGACTTCAAGT
Source organism: Notodonta ziczac (assembly GCA_918843915.1). Lineage (NCBI taxonomy): Eukaryota > Metazoa > Arthropoda > Insecta > Lepidoptera > Notodontidae > Notodonta > Notodonta ziczac. Next base: position 186,702 of record OU974065.1, on the reverse strand, counting down.
TCAAGATCCGTCGGAAATACATGCTCCTGCAGAAGTGCGTGGCGGAGGGCAACCCGCGCGCCGTGCAGCTCAACCCCATCGAGCAGCGCGTGGTGCGGCTGCTGACGGACCGCGCCGGCAACCTGCTGGCGCCCGCCTCGCTCGCCTCGCTCGCCGCCCTGCGCGCCTGCCGCGCCAGGAGCGCCGCAGTCAGTTGCCTCTTTCTGACATCATTTTCATGATATACCAAAGGCCTTATATATTTTTTTCCACAACATTTATATTTGTTAGTTTGGCTACGGATTAATTCAAAATGGGTGAATAGATTTGAATTAAATTTGGTACTGAGGTACTTTATATTCTAGAATAACGTTCAGCTATTATTAATTTCCCAAAAAAACTCCAAATAAGTAAAATTGTAGGTATAGTAAGTTCATGCCACATACAGGTGGTGCCACTTGTGGTTACTTTAATATATAAGCATTCATTATGGTATAACAAATAATAATGGTCATAAAATAATGTTCTCATTTACAGAACACAAAATTATTAAATGAAAATTCAAAGGATTCCAATACAGACTGCAAAATTAACGACAGCGGGGGCCCAGAACCTATAGAGTATGATACCTTAGACGCGCCCGACTATCTACCCACAGACAAGCGGAAACAGACGCGGCAGGACACGAGAAACAACGTACAAGCCAACCATACGCTAGAAGACCCCATACAAATACTACTCCCAGAAGAGAAGAAGAGTATAGAAGAGTTAAATATTGAGCTGGTGGAGTTCGAGCTGAAGAAGCAGAAGGAACTGTTCGAGATAGAAGTGCAGCATAGAAGAGAGAAGCACGAACTAGAACTGTCGATACTTAGGATAAAAAAACAAATTATGTTGAAAGAATTGAACAAGTTATAACAGGTTGTTTGTTTTATTTATATAAAGAACATTTCTACCTACTTACAACGGAGTTGGCAGTTGTTCAGGGCAAGTCAGTCAGAGGAAACCCGATCATAGTGTATGTAATGGACAGACTTGTGGCTGAACACAGACATGTCTGCACCCAAGTAAAATAGCCAAGTATAAAAAATGGTAAAAGGCAGTGTGACGTCATCGTAGACATTAGTATTCTTCCGCATCGTGTCCCACCGACTGCCGTCAGTTCTTCTCGAACGGGTAGTAGGGGTGGTCGAGCCACTTGTGCTGCGGTATGGTGCGGTGGCCCCGGTCGCAGGCCCGCAGCGCGCCGCGCTCCGCCGCCGACAGCTCGAAGTCGAACACTGCGACGTTCTCCACGATGCGAGACCGGGTCAGCGACTTCGGGAGCGGGATCACGCCCAACTCGACCTGCCGGTGATACATGCGTGTTATATCCAAAACGGATCAACTAATTTTCATCACAAATAGTTAACATCCAGCTCAGATATAACAGGCGTTTGTTGAGGCGTCGTTGTCGTAAAGGGTGGGTGGGTGTACCTATAGCGGCTTACCAGATATCTCAACGCGACTTGCGGTACAGTCTTATTGTGGTTGTTGGCGATCGCCACCAGCTCGAGGTCGTCGACCCGCGGCGGCGGCGCGTCGGGCTCCGCCTTGCTGGGGAACAGGGAGCCGAAGGGCGTGTAACCCATCACCCTGATGTCCTGCGCGCGGCAGTACGCCAGCAGCTCGGGCTGCTGCAGGTTAAGGTTGATCTGGAAATTAGGACTCGCTAGTTCACTGATTCTCAAAACATCATCATCATCAATATGTCTTCCTGTGCCTGACTCACCTCAACCTGCAGCACGGCAGGCTTCTCCAGCCCGTTCGCCAGCAGCCTGTCTATCTGCTGCGGGTTGAAGTTGGACACGCCGATGGAGCGCGCCAGCCCCAGACTCTTGGCGTCCATCATCCCGCGCCACGTCTCCAGGTAGTCGGTGTAATCGTAGGTCTGGTTGTTCTGGGATGTAAGGTGTTGATAAGCTACATCCCGCTTATAAAAACCAATCTTACAACAGTAATCTTAAGCGCAAGCCGAGCACCCACTCTTCTCTAAGAATACCTGGGTACAGGTATTCGTAGTGTTGTTATTCTATTTCTAGATTTCCAATAAAAACATTGTGTTTTAATTATATTATGCGCTATTCAATGACTTGTTTGACGCCTAATCTATCTATAGTGAGCGGCGTTTAGTCAGTGAACGAGTACATATATACAATGTACCTACTAAGGGGCGAGTATACTCACGAACTGTCCCACGGGCCAGTGTATCAGGTACAGGTCCACGTAGTCCAGCTGCAGGTTCGCCAGCGAGCGTCGCAGCGCCGGCACCACGGCCTCGCGCGCGTGCACGTCGTTCCACAGCTAAACATGTTGCAACAGTTCAACCAGAGTGTAAGCGTATGCTGAGATGAAGGCGGCTCAGGACCCCGCAGCGCAGCGCAGCGCAGATTTTGTAATGTAAAACATTTCGGAGCGAATAATATTTACAAGTGGGACCACCGGACCCGTTGAATAGGGACCAGAGTCAAATTAAGCTACCTGGGACGATTGTGTCATGTTTATTAAATGTTAGAATGAGTACCGGGGATCGCATGGAAGAAGTCGGCTATATCATTGACAAATTGCCCAAGTTAAGTGAGGCTGCGTCTTGCTTGCCAAACTCCGACACTTTAGGGTTTCGATGTCCACTCCAAATACCAGGGCCTCATCGAAACTTTCCTACAAAATGGAAAGAAGCCATGGTAATCCCCATCCACAAGAATGGGTCAAAGCAGAGTCCCATAAATTATAGGCCCATTTCTCTCTTGGGTATTTTCTCTAAGATTCTCGAGAAAATAGTAAACAAACGTCTCATATCCTATCTAGATTCCAATGATCTAATTTCCAACCACCAATTTGGATTCAGACAAGCTAGGTCCACTGAAGATGCGGTAAGCCAACTTCGTAGTCTTGTGACTTCTTATTTGGATAGCAACGAAAAATGTATAGGTGTCTTTTTAGATCTCGCGAAAGCATTTGACACCGTTGCAATCCCCATACTCTTAAAAAAGTTAGAGGTAATTGGAATTAGAGGGCTTCCACTCAAATGGTTTGAAAGCTACCTAACAGATCGAAAGCAATGTGTGAAGGTAGGGGAATGCACCAGTAATTATCAAAACGTAACATTCGGTGTTCCACAAGGCAGTGTTTTGGGGCCGACTTTATTTATCATTTATATGAATGATATCCACCGTGCTATATCACATAAAGCTGAAATTATATTCTATGCTGATGACACAGCAATTCTATTTCGTGGCAATTCTTGGGAATCAGCCCAAGAAAAGGCTCAAAATGGTATGTCTTGTATAAAACGTTGGCTTGATTTTAATCTCCTTTCCCTTAACGTTAAAAAAACTAGTTACATTTGTTTTCACAAAACTAAGGCATCTGCCACAACAGTTCCAATAACTATTAAGATCCATACAGCCGCATGCAATAGAATATCTTTATGTTCCTGCGAAGAAATTCAAAAGGTTGAAACAATCAAATACCTAGGGATTATTATTGACCAACGACTCTGTTTTCAACCGCACATTAATCAAGTAGCTAATGGTACGCGGATACTAATATATATTATGAAACTTCTACGTAACTCAGCTGACAGTAAGACATTAAAGCTTGTACGAGGGCGGGATGATAAGTAACTAGCCTAATAAGAAAACACTTAACTTTCCGTGATAAAATTAATTTAACTTTTTCGACATAGTCTCCATGAACCTCTACGCACTTATTCCATCTTCGTTCTAAAGCAGTAATGCCTTCCATAAAATGATTTCTTTCGAGGCCTGCAAAATACTCCTCTACAGCGGCTATGACTTCATAATTTGTGGCAAATTTCTGTCCGCCCAAAAAAGTTTTGAGCTTAGGGAATAAGTGGAAGTCTGATGGCGGTAGATCAGTCGAATAAGGTGGGTGGGGCAGCAAATCATACTTCAATTCGTTGATTTTTGCCATAGCTTTTTTGATCGTGCGTAAGCAATCACGGCACCCAACGGGCCGATAACTTTTTCATATTTAATTCCTCACTTAGGATATGATGTACCCGTTCTTTTGAGATACCTGTAGTGTCAGCTATTTCAGATAACTTCAATCGTCGATCTGCTAAAACCATATCATGTACTTTCACGACCATTTCCGGAATCGTGACGCTTTTTGGACGTCCTGGGCGGGTTTCATCTTGGACACATGTACGACCGCGTTTAAACTCAGCCACCCAGTTTTTTACTGTGGCATAAGAAGGAGCACATTCACCCAAAACATTATTTAACTCGTCATAGAGATCTTTCCCCTTCATGCCCTTCATATGAAGAAACTTTATCACCGCTCTTTGTTCAATTTTATCCATTTGGAAAAAAGATGACGTAATATATTTTCAAATGACAAAAAAACAATAAAATTTTCATGCCACCAAATTCAAATTTAGAACACAGGTGGCCAGAGATACGAATTAAAAAATGACATATATTTTTTATAATTTTAACTTTTTAAATAGCAGAGGCTAGTTACTTATCATCCCGCCCTCGTATATGTGGCACTGTGTGAATCAGTGATTAGTTATTGCATAACTGTATGGGGTGGAATGGGCATCACAACTATGCTACAAATCGAGCGGTCTCAACGCTCCGTGTTGAAAATAATGCATAAGAAACCATTCAGGTACCCTACAGATCGCCTATACTCCGACACGTTGGTTCTTAATGTACGGCAACTATATATACTAAAAATTGTACTGAAACAACACAAATCTGTTCTCCAGTCATCAATTTACAGGAAACTTCTACATCTACGTATATTTAAATGTCCTCCGAAAGTCGTAAATACATCCTTTGCTCAACATTTGCAAGATTTCATGCTCCCATTTATTTACAATAAAGTTTTAAAAATGTGTGATATCAAATCAAGTCGATTAAAACGAGCTAAAAAAATTGTGCAGAAATGGTTACTAACTCAGTCATATGCTGAAACTGAGAATTTAATAAGAATATTGAAGTAGGTAAGTAAATCATACATTGTCTATTTTTGTATAAAACTAATTGCCTATAGGCAATCAGTTTTATAATATAATATATTATATTATAAAACTAATTGCCCTTCTTACCTAATACTGACACATATCCCAAACTTTCACCCGCACATCATATACACCACACTTACACCATCATATTTACACTTCCCTAAACACCCAAATACCAAACCACCGGACGATACTTCATTACTATTTATGGCTTACCTTTTAAGTACCTATACGTATATTTTTTGCAATGTTGTTTTAGAGTTTAGTTTTGATTTTATCTTATTTTATTGTTTGTTGCACTCACATTATCTACTATTTGATACCTAAGTACTTACAAATTGTTTATTGATCTCGGACAACGTATATCTTTATTATTATGTTTTTTTATAGATTTCTCTATCACTTTCCTTGTTTAAGGAAAGGTAAATCCAAAGGCATGGGCCGGAGCCAAGTGACTAAGGAAGCTAATGATGATGTTCTGATATTTAGGACATGGACAGAAATTTTCGAACTAGTCTGCAGGTGTTGAGGATGACTGCTTTTTGTAACAGTATGTATTATTATTATCTTCTACACGAGGTGATGACAAACCTGATTGCCACAAACCTTAGTAGTAATAAAGAAGTCTTCCCTCTTGGCTCCATCGCTGATCTTCTTGGCGAGCGCCCTCCCGACCTGGTCCTCTATCCTGTACGCGAAGGCGGTGTCCACGTGCGTGTAGCCCGCCTCCAGCGCCCAGGTCACGGCGCGCTCCAGCTCGTCCGAGCCCGGCTCCACGCGGCCCTGTGACCAGTGCTCGTTACCATTCATTGTCATGTGCTACTATAGTTGCGCAGTGACTGTACTTTCCTCTTTACGCTTGAGGAACTTTCGTCCGTCGTTATCTATCTTCTATCAGCGACCCGAGGGACAAGTATTTTAGGTAGATGCTGTCGCTATGAGCTGGGGACTCCTATCGACTCCTAGCGAACGTAATAAAGTTCATTATAGAGTACAGTCGAGCAATCTAACTTTAGCTCGAATAGAGAAGATGGTAAGTACCTTCGTGTTGTTTCCGAGCCAGGTGCCCAGCGCTAACGCCGGTATGTATCTGCCGTCGTTCAGCCGCAGAGTGGGCACCCTCGCAGCGCGACCGCCGCCACCGCCGCCACCGCCACCGCCGCGGGCACCGCCGCCGCCGCGGGCGCCGGCACCACCGCCGCCGCGGGCGCAGGCACCACCGCCGCCGCCGCCACCGCCACCGCCACCACCGGCGCCGCCGCCTCCACCGCCGCCACCTCCACCGCCGCCGCCTCCACCGCCACCACCTCCACCGCCACCACCTCCACCGCCGCCGCCACCACCGCCGCCGCCTCCACCACCACCGCCACCGCCCCCGCCACCGCCACCGCCACCGCCACCGCCACCGCCGCCGCCACCGCCACCGCCGCCGCCGCCGCCGCCGCCGCCGCCACCGCCACCTCCTCCGCAGCCGCCGCCGCCGGTGACGCCTCCGCGCTGACACATGTGATGATGTGACAGTTATTATCATTCTATTACGCGCGGACTTGGGGCCCAGGCCACAGTTCTAGTGTTGGATGAACCGTCAGGCATTAGCTTAGCGAAATTAGCGAAATTTATTATTATTTATATTTAAGTGGGTTTTTTAAATCTTTTTGAACTTGTTTTACTTCGTCGTATCGTAGTTATGCATCCCGCGTAATGAAACCGTGTAGTTATTATTTGTTTTTAGCGTTTACTCACTGCACTGAGCTTCTCACTAAGAAATTGTAATTAAAATATGGGCATCATGTAGCCACAAATTTTAACAAAGTAATATTTATGTCTAATTGTGGCGGGTCTTGCCTCAAGCATATTAGCCTTGCTGAACTGTTGTCTCTGAGGTGAGGTGTTGGTCATGCTCACTTTAATGTCCTTGTTTACGGTGGCTTTGTGGAGCGGGTCACCCTCTTCCCTCTATTATGGTTGAGGAGAGTGATGGCGCTTTTCAAGTCATGCTCGTGCGCGAGCGCTGCTGCGGGGTTTGGTCCACTCATATTCCTCTTAACAACATGGTCGTTAAATACTATTCATTTACTTAGCATGGAAGGCATCATACCAAAGCAATTATATTATTGGATATTAATTTCAAGTCTATCCGTTTCTGAGAAAAATGGTGTTGACAGACGGGCATACCGACAGTCGGTCAGACGGAAAACAAAGTGATCCTATAAGGGTCCCATTTTTTCCCTTTAAGGTCCGGAACCCTAAAATGTGTGTAAGTAAGCAATAAAAGTAATTAAAACGACCTACCACACACAAGACGGCACCGAACAGGAGTAGTATCGAGAAGCCTCGCATGTCGTCGCGACTCCGGCGCACCGCGCACTGCGTGCCGCGGCACACAGCAAGTTCAACCGACCGACCGATCGGAACCCGCCGCCGCCGACCCCGCGCCGCGGCATTGACCTCCGATTGTGGAATACTTGATACATAAGTCATGTAAAAAGATCATTTTATTATCTTCAGTAACTAAAAAAATAAATAAATACAAAACATACATACCAGGCCTCTCAGAATGTTTCTAGAATCTCATATTTTTTATGAAACATTAATAATAATAATAATTTTAGCCCTTTTGACGTCCCACTCCTGGGCACGGGCCTCCACTAAACACGAGGGGGATTCAGGCCATGATCCACCACGCTGGCCCAGGGCGGGTTGGCGGATTTCACATGTCTTTCGAAAATTGGTTAAATCTTCTAAGATATGCAGGTTTCCTCACGATGTTTTCCTTCACCGTAAGCATGTGCAAGTATGAAACATTGGCCAGATATAAATATATCACAGGTCTATTAATTTAAAAATCACGAAAAATAAACTTATACAAGACCGCCGTCGCTTGGCAAAGTGCCCAGAAGGCTGGCAGCACTGCCACGTTGAATAGGATGCTAATTCTCTGTGCGAGATATGTGCCAGCCCTCTGGTAACGAGTTGCCTCGACCAGCTGCTTTGCGCCCGGGCCCCACGGTCCCAGAGTCTCTACCCCAAACGGCTTAAACATATAACCTGGATCCAGGTTGCTATGTTTGCGCCGTTTGAGGGAATCCGCGACGGCGGCGGCACCACCAGCCTTAATGCTGGACTCCCGAAGGTGGGACGGTGCTAAGGTCCCACCTTCCAAGGGATCAGCGTCATACCGTCTGGTCTCCGACCATCGCTACGCGAGAGGCCATAAGGCTGTAAAACAGCCGCTACGTAAGTGGTGGCAAGAGCCCGATGGATGATATCGTTAAGGCTTGAGTGCTGAGGTATTCTGCCCGCGGTCCGTAGGCATGAGAGGCCATGGTGCCCGCGCTGACGACGGTTGCCCCGCAACGACGGCGATGTGGCACAAAGCTCGTGGATCCGAACCGAAGACAGACTACCAATCTGAAAGAGGTGGAATCCATCAGGGTCTATGGCCTATGACTATAGAACCTTTTTCTTAGTTTCTAGAAATATTTTGAGTGCCCCCCCCCCCCCCCCCCCGTACAAACGAACATAGAATCTCCTCATTTTTTGGAAGTAGGTTTTTTTTTTTTTTTTTTTTTAATACCGCGTTCACCTCTGATATGGGGGTCAGAGTCCTAAAACTAATAAACTTTCAGGCCATTTTTATTACAGTAAAAACACAGTATTAAAATGACATTTTCTCAAAAGCGAGTCAAACGTACCAATAAAAACATATTTCTCAAAAGCGAGTAAATATAAAAAACTTATCAATATATACAAAAAATGGGACAGCGGAATAAATAACAATAGTTATAAACGTGATAAACGTGATAAACGTGTGAAACGGGAAGTAGGTTAAAAACCAGGAAAGCGGGGCACTACACCGTGTTTCGTCTCGTAACGTACGTGTCGCTACACGTTAACAGGCCATGCTCGCAGGGCAGAAGAGTGCAGGCTTAAATTATTTCAGATGACCACAAATAATTTATAAATACAAATTCTTTTGTTGACAAAGTGAGCGTTATACATCTACATATATTTAACTCAAAGGTGACTGACTGACTGACTGACATAGTGATCTATCAACGCACAGCCCAAACCACTGGACGGATCGGGCTGAATTTTGGCATGCAGGTAGATGTTATGACGTAGGCATCCGGTAAGAAAGGATTTTGATTAATTCTACCCCCAAGGGGATAAAATAGGGGATGAAAGTTTGTATGAAACTCTGTCAATTAAATTCCACGCGAACGAAGTCGCGGGCACAGCTAGTAATTAATAAGCTAGGTTTCAAACCACTGAAGCTAATGAACAAAGCAGTAAATTACATATCTATCATTATAAAGGAGATTTACACCAAACTAAAGGTACCTGCCATCAAATAAAAATAAGTTTAAATATAGGCAAAATAAGTTTATTTACTTCACAATACAATGAATAAGCAAGTACACAAATACAGTTAAATAATCACTTGTGAGCTATATTAATTTAATATTCTTGCAGCTGACACTTTTGAGCCATAAGTGCCGGCTATGTGCTTGTTACCCCGAGCACCTGCACCCCGCTGACCCCGTTTTCCTTCACCGTAAGCAAGTGATAATAGCATTATGATTCGTACATAGATTTCAAGCCGTGGTTTGACCCCAAGACCTGGTGCCCGCAAGACGCGTGCTTTAACCAATCGGCTATCACAGCTAATATAAAGCTAAGTATAAAAAATGCTAAAAGGCAGTATGACGTCATCGTAGACATTAGTATTCCTCCGCATCGTGTCCCACCAGCTGGCGTCAGTTCTTCTCGAACGGGTAGTAGGGGTGGTCGAGCCACTTGTGCTGCGGTATGGTGCGGTGGCCCCGGTCGCAGGCCCGCAGCGCGCCGCGCTCCGCCGCCGACAGCTCGAAGTCGAACACTGCGACGTTCTCCACGATGCGGGACCGGGTCAGCGACTTCGGGAGCGGGATCACGCCCAACTCGACCTGCCGGTGATACATGCGTGTTATCCAAAACGGCTGAACTAATGTTCATCACAAATAGTTAAATTCCAGCTGAGATATAACAGGACTGTGGGCGCACCGCTGGTCGCACCCAGACCAGGCATTGAGCTGAACCTACCAGGTGTTGGTTGAGGTTTCGTCGTCGTCATGGGTGGGTGTACCTATAGGGGCTTACCAGATATCTCAACGCGACTTGCGGTACAGTCTTATTGTGGTTGTTGGCGATCGCCACCAGCTCGGGGTCATCGACCCGCGGCGCCGGCGCGTCGGGCTCCGCCTTGCCGGGGAACAGGGAGCCGAAGGGCGTGTAACCCATCACCCTGATGTCCTGCTCGCGGCAGTACGCCAGCAGCTCGGGCTGCTGCAGGTTCAGGTTGATCTGGAAATTAGGACTCGCTACTTCACTGATTCTCAAAACATCATCATCATCATCATGGATCTGTGACCAAAAATATGTCTTCCTGTGCCTGACTCACCTCAACCTGCAGCACGGCAGGCTTCTCCAGTCCGTTCGCCAGCAGCCTGTCTATCTGCTGCGGGTTGAAGTTGGACACGCCGATGGAGCGCGCCAGCCCCAGACTCTTGGCGTCCATCATCCCGCGCCACGTCTCCAGGTAGTCGGTGTAATCGTAGGTCTGGTTGTTCTGGGATGTAAGGTGTTGATAAGCTACATCCCGCTTATAAAAACCAATCTTACAACAGTAATCTTAAGCGCAAACCGAGCACCCACTCTTCACTAGAAATACCTGTCCCCGCTATAAACAGTAATTATTGTTGGAGCTACAGAGTAGGGGGCAATATATGTGTGCTGTCCCTATATTTTATTACTAGCTTTCCAGTAAAAACATCTGTTTATATTATGCGCTATTGAATGTGCAGACTTGAGGCCCTGGTTTTACGTCCGATCCATAGTGAGCGGCGTTTAGTCAGTAGGCGAGTAGGTACATATATACAAAGTATCTAGTCTGGGGCGGGTATACTCACGAACTGTCCCACGGGCCAGTGTATCAGGTACAGGTCCACGTACTCAAGCTGCAGGTTCGCCAGCGAGCGTCGCAGCGCCGGCACCACGGCCTCGCGCGCGTGCACGTCGTTCCACAGCTAAACATGTTGCAACAGAACAACCAGAGTGTAAGCGTATGCTGAGATGCAGGCGGCTCAGGACCCCGCAGCGCAGCGCAGATTTTGTAACGTATGTACAAGCACAGAGCGGTATTCGTTGCGACACCGCAGACGCAGGCACAGGCACGTGACACACAGACCGCTAGTTGTAGTGACGGCACTTTTTTATGCGCGACGCGTGCTCGTGGGGACTTGTTTTTATAAACAAATGTCTCTGACATTTATCAAATCGTGAAAATCGAGTTATTTATTTATTTATTTATTTATTATCAGATGCTTGTTGCGCTTACAGCTTAGCCAAGACGCACAACAAGCTAAATTAATGCTACTGATCGCTCAAGAAGCTTATACACTTTTTAATGAATACATGTAACTTAGTATTAAATATATCAAGGTCTGGTTGCTGAGCAATTACGGCGTTGATTAAATTGACGGCTTGGGCAGTTGGGGCAAATTGCGCGGTTCGTGTGCGCACCGGCGGCGCCGCCAGCAGCCGCCGCGCGTGCGCGCGCCGCAACCGACCCGTGGTGACTAAAGAACATCGTGACAAAGTGGAGGGGTTATCGATAGTGCCGTTTAGAAGCAGGAAATAGTGGACCATCATGGCGCACTTGCGTCTAAGCTCCAATGTGCTCATGCCTACCATGCCAGTTACGAATAGCGATGGATACAGATATGGGTAATAGCCGAACATTTTCCTATAAAGAAAACGACAAAACTTCTTATGCACCTTCTCGACCATTAACTTATATTTAGCCTCATGGGGATCCCAGATTATAGCATTGTACTCCAGTTTTGATCGTACAAATGCGTAGTAGAGGGTAACAATTGTACTTCGCGTATGAAAGCGGCCAGCCTGCCTCATAACAAATCCAAGAGATTTGAAAGCTCTGCTACACAACTCTGTGATATGGGTATTAAAGTTAAGTTAAGTTAATAGGTATGTGTGACACTTAGCGGGGTTACATCACACGCTCGTGTCCTATGGCTGTGTCAACATGGCTGCCAGTTGGGTATGTAGGTACTGTGCTGTGCCGCGTCGTCACCTGCGTTTCAGCTTACGCTTAGCCTCACAATTACCGAGACACCTACACTCACCGCACTCCGCCCTTAATATCCTGTTGTACTAATTGATTTCTGCCAAGCAGGAGTAGAACATTTCGGAGCGAGTCTTATTCACAAGTAGGACCACCGGACCCGGTCAATAGGGACCAGAGTCAAGTTAAGCTGCCTGAGACGATTGTGTCATGTTTAGTGCATGTCAGAATGAGTATGTACCGGGGATCGCTGGAAGCACCGAAGAAGTCAGCTATATCATTGACAAATTGCCCAAGTCAAGTGAGGCTGCGGCTTGCTTGCCAAACTCCGACGCTTTAGGATTTCGATGTCCAAATACCAGGACCTCATCGAAACTTAGCTCATATATTCTACACGAGGTGATTGACACAACCGATTGCCACAAACCTTAGTAGTAATAAAGAAGTCTTCCCTCTTGGCTCCATCGCTGATCTTCTTGGCGAGCGCCCTCCCGACCTGGTCCTCTATCCTGTACGCGAAGGCGGTGTCCACGTGCGTGTAGCCCGCCTCCAGCGCCCAGGTCACGGCGCGCTCCACCTCGTCCGAACCTGGCTTCACGCGGCCCTGTGACCAGTGCTCGTTACCATTCATTGTCATGTGCTACTATAGTGGGTCGGTAGCTATACTTTCCGCTTTACGCTTGAGAAGTCAAACCGTCGTTATTTATCCTCTATCAGCGACCCGAGGAACAATATGGTGTTTGAAAAGTATTTACGTAGAAGCTGTCACTATGAGCTAGCGACTCCTATCGACTCCTAGTGAACATAATAGAATAAACTCATTATAGAGTAGGTACAGTGAAGCAATCTGAAGATGGTTAGTACCTTAGTGTTGTTCCCGAGCCAGGTTCCCAGCGCTAACGCCGGTATGTCTCTGCCGTCGTTCAGCCGCAGAGTGGGCACCCTCGCAGCGCTGCCGCCGCCGCCGGTGCCGCTGCCGCCGGTGCCGCTGCCGCCGCCGATGCCGCCGCCGCGCTGGCACAAGCCATAATGGTGATAGTTGTTAACATTCAATTACGCGCATACTTGGGGCGCAGGCCACAGGTGTTGGTTGACTCGTCAGGCCTTCCCTGCATTCCGCAAAATGAGTTTAAATAACGAAATTGATGATTATACATATACATTTAAGTAGGTAATTAGATAGCTTTACGAACTTATTTTACGTCGCTCTATAGTTTTGCAGACTTTTGCATCCCACGTACGTATGTACCTGATGAACCGCGCAGGGAGGTCAGTGCCTACTACCTACCTACAGTTAGTTATTGTTTTATTTACTAACGTTTACTTACTCATTTCTTCTCATAATTAAATAAGTACTTAAGTCATAATGTACTAAGTATTTAAGTACTACTCAGTACCTACCTTATGAAATATGATACATTTTACAAGACTACTAAATGTGCTTTGTTTGGTCCGTATTAGTTCAGTCATACTTGCCTTGAATAACAAGTATCTATAAGTAGGTAGGTTACCTAATTAATATTTAATCAAAATCTGCTGTGTGTTATTTGCACAATGATTTGTTTACACAGATCTTGCTTTTAATAAAATCTAGGTTCCAACACCTCACGCCACGTAGTACCTACCTAGGTGTGTATTATGTACTTACGTTTTTAAAACTGTGTGTATGTAAACTAAGTATAGTAATAAAAGTGTTTAAATCGACATACCACATACAAGATGGCACCGAGCAGGAGTAGTATCGAGTAGGCTCGCATGTCGTCGCGACTCCGGCGCAGGCGCACCGCGCACTGCCGCTCGGAGCTGGCCGGCGCGCATATCAAGTTTTCAACCTGCCACGACCCCGCGCCGCGGCATTGACCCCCAGATTGTGGAATACATCAGAAGTGATATCATAAGTAAGTATGTGACGAGTTACAAGATTAATACTTTATGGGATGCATGCAAAATAATCGTTACGGTGGTATCAGTCTGTGCTATTTACACTCCATGGTATAAAAGCAAGGAAATCCCGATCATATTAGGAACATCAACAACAACACATCGAAGGTAACATTTTCAGTATAGGGTGAGCTCTGTTTATTATTGACACCCATGATAAAGAGAGCTCAGCAGCGTAAATAATAATAATAATAATAATATTGCTTTATTGCAGACACAAAGATCCATAGTTTTACAAGCATATTTTAAAAGCTAAGAAAAATGTAAAAATAAATAATAAAAAATAAAATAAAAATAAAATAAAGAATAAACTTGTAGCGTCAGATCTACAAGGTACTAGGACATAGGAGTCATTATTTAGGCGGCAATTTCCACCCATCGTCTGTACATTGCAGTTCGCAACAGTCTGTCAGCCAAACTCTTAATGATCGCGTTTTTGCACGAGTCAACCCTGGACATAAAAGAGGCAATCCGCTTTCGTTGGATAGCATTAAACGAGTCAACACGGGCCTCTGTATACATATCGGAAGCACTACAGTAGCGCTTCAGCCCCATCATGTGCCTAAAGACGTTATTGTAAGTCACTCGTATACCATCGTGCGATCTTCTTGTATAGTTTGTCCAGAGTTGACATGTATAAAATGCCTGGCAGAACGATTTAAATAGTGTAGTCTTTACGTCTCGCGATGACCTGTAGAACTTTCTAGCTACCATGTTGCCCACCACACTAAGAGCTCTACGCTGGCGTTCCACGTCGGCGTCATCCTTAAGGTCAGAAGTTACAATGTGGCCAAGATACTTGAAGTTGTCCGTTATTTTGACAAGTTCCCCGTTCAGGCGAACTTCGGGTACATTCTGGGGCCCCTTGCCCGCTCTGAAAATCACCACTTCTGTCTTCTTTGAGTTGTAGATCAGATTGTGATCTCTGGCATATCTTTCGCAGATGGTAATGAGTTTTCTCAGGCCTTTGATCGAGGGGCTGAGAAGCACCATATCGTCGGCGTAGCTCAAGTTGTTGACATATCTGCCATCCAACAAGAGCCCTACCGGGGTGCCACTCAGCTCCACGATCAAATCATTCACATATGTGTTAAACAGATCAGGAGAGGTGAGCCCGCCTTGTCTAACGCCGCAAGAAAGATGGTAACTATCTGATAACTCGGAGCCCCATCTGACGCTGTTAGTCTGCCTGCGATACCAATACGCAAGAAGATCAACAACCTCAGTCGGGGCGCTCGTGTTATACAGCTTCTTCCACAATAAGTCGTGATTGAGAGTGTCGAAGGCACGACTAAGATCTAAAAAACAGGCGTACACAGTGGTTTGACGTTCTTTGTAGTAACTAACAACCTGCTTAAGAGAAAAAACTGCCATATCAGTGGATACTTTTGACCGGAAACCAAACTGCCCATCATCGGTTTCTAATGAGTCTAGATGGGAATGGATGACTCGTTCAAGTACCTTGGCCACTATCGTGGCCAAAGAAATTGGTCTGTAATTGGCCATGCTCGAGATATCTCCAGTTTTATTTTTGGTGATAGGAACAACCAGAGTACGGGTGAGTTCATCTGGTAAGTAGCAATGCCTTACACAGAGATTAAAAAACCGCCCTAAAACCTCACAGATATGTTGGCCCGCATACAGTAAATGCTCTATACTCAGGCCATCGTGGCCCGGAGACTTACCACGTTTCATATTTTTTAAGATGAGACTAATTTGTTTCGGCGTAACTGTTACTTGGTGAGTCTCCGACCCCGCACAAGACCGCACACATTTAGCGCCATCAACGTTATTTTTATCGACCATATTAAAATGGTTTCTAAATAGATTTGCGATATTTTTCTTATCTTTCTCCCCTTCTACGCAGGCAGGCAGGCAGTTTTTGTTACTTAATTTTTTTGTTTCTCTCCAGAATTGAATAAATTTGCCAGATCCATGATGACGGGCCAGCACCTCCATTCTTATCTTTTCTTGGTTGTTCTGGACGTACTTCAGCGCTGTTTTAAACTCCCGGCGCGAGGCAACCATATTTTCATAGTGATCGTAAAGATGCCAGAAATGTATATGTATGTAAATGAGAGGAGCTTGCGACCGTACAACAATGACTGGAAAGCGCTCGGTTGCCCGACGAAGAGCAGATTTACGACATAATGTCAACAAAGAAAAATGTTGTCCGTCACTGGACGTGCGGCAGATATGTAGTGTATAGTATACACGTGCACACACAAGGGAGCGGGCAGGGCGTGCAGGGCGAGCGGTGACGTAGAAAGGGACATGACGGCATGAGAGTGTGTCATGCCATGTGCCGTGACGGCAAACTGGTCGATTGTACTGCCAAAGTGCGCCAATAGATAATTCAAACCAAAAACATGCATCATTTGTTTTAATCCAGGGATAAGTCTCGTATAGCATGTCATTATACTTATATACTAAAGAGCACCGTAGCCGTGTGAACAATATAAACAGAGCTGACGCTACTATTTCAAGTAAAAAGCTAAGGGAGAAGCTAAATTTATACACGCACTTAGAAATTTAAGAACTGAGTACAGGCGGCACCATCACCACCACACCGCGGTTTGAAATATTTTTTGAGCCAAGATCTATTCAGGCCAATTCTATTTATTTTTTTGTTCTGTGGGATGGT
Organism: Notodonta ziczac; assembly: GCA_918843915.1. Lineage (NCBI taxonomy): Eukaryota > Metazoa > Arthropoda > Insecta > Lepidoptera > Notodontidae > Notodonta > Notodonta ziczac. The sequence goes on along the minus strand of OU974065.1, from coordinate 169,977 downwards.
CACATAATAGGTTAGGAAAAGTCCGCAACATAGCTAAGCAAAGCTTTTTGTTGGCAACTAAGTATAATGACGCTGCACATGAGGAACCAGTTGAGACGAGTTAAAGGTGAACCGATAGCTGTTCATCTTGACATCGGTGCGAGGTGACCGAGACCTTGACAATTCGGAAATGTACCGGAGTGGGCTTCAGAAAACAGTACCTTACACTAGGTTAGGGATTCCAATCCGGCCGGATCCGGCCGGATTGGTCTCATAGTACTTGCGGTGCATAGTGGTATTTTCCCTTCCAAAATTAACTGTTTAAAACATTTTTAGGTGTATCATAAAGATGATAAAAAAGAAAACCGACTTCAAAAAACCTGTGTGCACTAAAAAGCTAGAAATAACTAGGGATCTTATAATTTCTTTCATATGGAGTCGGTGCCAATTCAAGCAAGTAGGGGTAGGTGCCTAAGAAGTTGTCCTATATCGTTGTGTAAAGACAGTGGCACCGACTCCAAAAGAAAGAAATTATAAGGTCCCTAGTTATTTCCAGCTTTTTAGTGCACCCAGGTTTTTTGAAGTCGGTTTAATTTTTTTGTTATAAAAAAAAAAAATACACGATTTTTAGTGGTAAACTACTTATCCCATCAAAAACAAAACTTGTAAAAAAACCCAAGTCTCGCAACTCAGTTCTCTACCGTAAAAAGAGGTGAGATATATGTAATACTAAGTCGGTTACTTTATTAAGTCCATTCAGTATTACGTATTATGTAACTTGCTAACCTAACAACATCTTATTGTGACCATATCAATATTAAAAATCTTTTATGTTTTAAATTAAATAGATTGACTTGGTAATCGCACTAAACTAAATACATTATGTTTTCATGCGATGTCCAAGTCAATCTATTAAAATTAAAACATAAAAGATTTTTAATATTGATATGGTCACACGGTTTAGTCTGCGGCATGCGGGCTGTCATTTGCCCAAAGTTTTGGCCATGCTTTTCTCCCTATGCATAAGTCATAGCTATCTCCCTCAGGACCTCTTGAGAACTTGAACCTGCATCACGCGCAATTTGGCTTCCAACCTGGCCTTTCCACTGAAAGTGCCATTCTGTGTATGAAGCACACGGTCAGATATTACTTGGATCGTAGGACACCTGTTTATGCTTGTTACCTAGATCTATCCAAAGCCTTTGACCTGGTTTGTTATGAGGTCCTTTGGGAGAAACTGTACAAACAAAATGTATCGACAGAATTAGTGGAAATTCTGAAATTTTGGTATGACAATCAATTAAATGTCGTTAAGTGGGCGGATTGTTTGTCTGAGGAGTACAAGCTAGAGTGTGGCGTGAGGCAAGGGGGAATTTCCTCGCCCACTCTTTTTAATGTGTATATAGACGGCCTGATTGGCGAGCTCGGTAGCATGCATGTTGGTTGTCATATTGATGGAGTTGCTGTCAATAATATAAGTTATGCAGACGACATGGTGCTGCTGAGCCCGTCAATCAGGGTCCTTCGTAATTTACTTGGAGTGTGTGAGCGGTATGCCGAGAGTCATGGTCTCAAGTATAATGCTGCCAAGAGTGAGTGTATGGTTTTTGGACTCGGTGACAAAACCCCTTATGAACCTCCACCCATTTATCTAAACGGAGCTCCGCTCACTAGAGTAAAAAAGTTTAGATATTTAGGGCACATTGTCACCGATGATCTAAAAGATAATGAGGACATTGAACGTGAACGCAGAGCGCTGGCGGTCCGGGGTAATATGTTGGCTCGTAGGTTTGCTCGTTGCACAGCTGAAGTGAAGTTAGCGCTATTCAAAGCATATTGCCAATCTTTTTACACGAGCAGCCTGTGGTTCAACTATACTCAAAGGGCCTACAGCGCTCTGCAGGTCCAATATAATAATGTCTTCAGGATGTTGTTGCGATTGCCGCGGTTTTGCAGTGCGTCTGCGATGTTTGCCGAAGCGCGTAGGTACGGATGATTTTTACGCAATAAGACGCAAGCAGGTGGCGTCGATGTTAAGTAGAGTACGCGGCAGCAGCAACAGCATTCTGGGTATAGTCTCTGGTAAATACCAATGTCCTATGCACTCGCTCTGGGTAAGCATCGTCGTTGGGACGGTAAAATAATGTGTGAACTGTGTAAATAATGTGTGAACTATGTAAATTCTTGATCTAAGTACTAACATAGTTTGTAAGCCCCCACAATTACTAACAATAATGGATTATGTTATCTGAAATAAATTAAATAATTAAGACAAGACATGTCCCATTCTTGCTTTTTCATTCCGTTGAACATTTTACAAGTTACCTTTGAACATAATTATATCTAGGTACCAATGTACACCTAATATTCCATTCCTATTCCATTATATTATTCATAATATGTACACTGATTCATTAACTGCAAATGTAAATTTGTTATCCTATACATTTATATGGGACTAGCTGTGCCCACGGACATCGTCCGCGTAGTTTTTAACGTAACAAAAATTTCGGGATTATCGGGATAAAAAGTATCCTATATGTTAATCCCGGTTATAAACTATCTGTGTTCCAAATTTCATTCAAATCCGTTCAGTAGTTTTTGCGTGAAGGAGTAACAAACATACATACATACACACATACATACATCCACACTCACAAACTTTCACATTTATAATATTAGTAGGATTACAAAGTAATTTATGCAGTTGGTGTGTATGACCGAAATGTCAAAATATTTTAGTTTTTCCTTGATTTATACACTAAACACTAACTGTATTCTAAATTTGAAGCTTCTATGTCTGCTAGAAGTGCCTTAGAGTTTTGATGATCGGTCAGTCAGTGAGTGACAAAATTAAGAATTTTGACTAAATAGTTATAATTCTTAAACTACTGGCTCAAATTGAATGAAATTTGAAATATACCGTGTTTATACAATGCCTGCTTGGTATCTGAAAATTCAGGGTTCTAGTTTTATCCACAACGAAGTTATAGGGGGTCGAAAATGGCCTGAACTGCTTCGAGAAAAGATTGTATGTATTGTATGTACTATGTACGGCCGTGCCGCGCTCGACATACCGTGCTCGACTTGGGGGGGCACCGCCGTGCCCCCAGATCGAAATGCTGGCAACCGTAAACAGACCATATCTCTCAAACTGCTGAACCTATTTTTATGAAATTTCTATGGTATCACCAAGGGATCCTGACAATAAAAGTCACACATACTTAGTATACCACTTATACCAATATATGGCACTTATAGCCAGAATACATCTCATGACAATCCCACTGAACCCAAACACGACTAGGTTATATTGTGTTTTTACGGAGTTCCAGCCCCTACCTTCCAGTTTCTTCATCATCTGATGATGAAACCGGAAGGTAGGCAGTTTACTGAGACTATTTTAGTGACCGCAACCACCACTGAAAAGTCATAGGAAAGCAAATCACGTAATTTCGTTTACTTGGATGATGATGTATTTTTTCAGTTATTTTGATTTTAATGCCAAACTACTGAACCGATTTTGATAAAAAATTTATGAGCCAATCTGCACGGACATCCTTTCAAATGCAAAAAGAATTTTTCGAATCGGTTTATAAATGCCGGAGTTATGAGGTAAAAACTTAAAAAAAAGCAACATACACACGAATTGATGACCTCCTCCTTTTTGAAGTCGGTTGAAAATAGAAAAGTATCATCTACCATATATACATCAACAAAAATGAGGAAATTTAAACCTAACTATATGTGTAAGTGGACGTAGGTACTGTCACATACGAATAAGTTAAATAATTGCAACATCAATTTATTTACTGTAAAAGTACAGTATAATACATACAGTGTAGTATAATAATAGATAGATCTTGCAGTTGCAATTTCAATTTGGAAAATCGATATGATCCACGAGTGACGTCAACCCTGCCGTTTTACTGCGAGACGGTGCATCGCGGACATGGCGGACGCACCGCCGCGCGGCGCGGCGGCGGGGAGGTTGGCGGCGACGGCACAGGTCACTTCGCTACCCCTGGCACCCCCAGCGAGCTGGCCGCCCCGGTGAGCTGGGTGCCCAGGTCGGTGGCCGCACTGCCCACGCTGCTGGCTGCGCTGCCTATTGTGGTGACCGCGGTGCCTAACGCAGCGGTCACCCCGCCCAAGGGGGCGGGCAACTGCGGAGCCCCGGCGCCGAGGGTCGACAGCGCCAGCACCGAGCACAGGATCTGGGGGCGCAACTCTTTTAATATTAATTAGGAAAATTTTAGGAGTTCCCATTTTTACTGTTCCCCGGAATCCTGGAACCCCGATAAGATCAACCAGTCCGTCCGTCCCAGTTTGTCTCAGTATTTAGTCAGTTATTGCCTTTAATAATTATTTCCATCTATCATTTTGGGTGAAGAGTTAGAGGATGACTCTTGCAACTGACGTAATAAAAAAATATAATGTAAGAACCCTAAAAATGAGCATTAGTAATAATAAATACTACACAAACAAAATGTAGTACTCACGAATACCTACTTTAATGTACTTACAAGCTCATTGGAAGACAAGTTATACGGACGATACAGAAATGATAAGAAATTAGTCCCGCGGTGGAATAACCAATAGTTTTTGCTGTACGAGGGAAATTACACTGAAGAATATTGTGAGGACTAATTAATTGTAATCCTACTCAAACATTCTTTATTGCCTCGCATCGGTAACCTGTTCTACCTAGTAAAACAAAATTACAACTGTATAGTAACGTTCTGCACTACTGACCCCTCCATGCCGCGTATATGTGGCTGTGTGGAAATCTAACGATAGATCAAGCAATAAAACCTCACAGTTAATGTTTCTACTTGAAACAGTTTTGTAAAATATAATATCAATATAATATCTTACCAGTAGAGTTCTCATGATGTCCACAGTCCTACTACATAACCACCATGCCATGCTTTTATATACACTTGGATTACACGCTACACTAAAAATAAATAACAAGAAGTCTATGACGCACATCTTGTTTATGTTTTAGGGTTCCGTGCCTCAACAAGAAATAAATGGAACACTTATGTATCAGATTACTGTTAGGTACTCGTCTGTCCGTCGATTAAGATTACGAACAGGAAGAATAATCAAGCTGAAATAAATCGTTAATTTGAAGCTTTATCACATTAATATATACTTTCTTGCAATTACAAACTTTCTGAACCAACTCAATAGTGAGAGTCGGAAGTCAACCGCAGATATAACACAAATTTTATGCATTTCCCGACTGTACTTACTTTATAGATAGTACTATTAGTTTTCGTTATCGATATGGCTATAGAACCCTAAATTTACGCGTGGTACAACACACACTTGCCTGTTTTTAGGGTTCCGTATCTCAAAAGGAAAATCGGAACTCTTATAGGATCACTTTGATGTCCACCGATAATACAATTTTGTTTCTTGTATTTCACTAGTTAGTTTTTTTTATTATTAGCCTGTTATACTGTCCCATTCCTGGGCAAAGGCCTCCCCTTTTATTTTCCACATTGCTCTGTCCAGAGCAATTTCCGGCCACGTCTTTCCCGAAAAGGTTTGTAGGTCATCTCGCCACCGTCTTCACGGTCGACCTCGCCGGCGCCGGTTATTGGCAGGTATCCAGCTAGTGCTGACATCGGTTGGTTGGTGCTGAGTTTGGTTATAGATAGGATAAATGTTCGCTATTGAAATGGGTATGGAAACCTTCATTGTGCATGGCCTGACGTGCACTTGTCTGGTTTTATATAAGTAATGCAGCTGTCTCTATATGCGCTTTATTGCAGTTTATACGACGACAGTGCGCAAATAATCATTATGTACGGTCTTTGCAAGTTCACAATTGGATAAATAAATAGGCAAGTGTTCCAAATAGATTTATGGACATTTCCAGTGTGAACTCACCTGTTGGCATAGGGTCCGTCACGGACGGCCACTTGACTATACGGGCGATCTATCCGGTCCTCGCTTGGGTACGCCGGAAGCATGGGGCGCTTACCTACTAGCTCGTGCAGATAGGTACTGTCGGGGCATGGCTGCTGCGGCAGGCACCTGTCCAAGGTGGCCGGTAGGGATGCGACACCATGTTGCCACGAGTGCGGCTCCGACGAGGACCCTGCGCACCACACCCTTGAGCAGTGCCCGGCCTGGGCGAGGCAGCGCATTGTCCTCGTTGAGGCGATTGGATAGGACCTCTCGCCCATGCGGCGGGAACACGACGCATACCTTTTCCCGGAGTAGGTAGTCCGCGGGTGGGGTTACTCCACCAGGAGGTAAAGTTGATTTTTTGTAAGTATATAGTTATGTTTGTATATAGGAGGAATTCTCTGGAACCAAATTCATTTTTGATGTTGGTAAGCTACAATACATTTGAGTGACATACGAAATGAATGCGGGCGAGACTGCGGGGCGCAGCTAGTGTTCCGTAAAAAGCTTAGAATAATCGCATCGCATCGCAGTGATGCGTCACCACACCGCGCACTCGGCTGAATGCATCTGAACAAACATGTGCCGCCAATTGCACAACTGGCTTCAACAATAGCTTTTCTTATAGACAACGTCAGCACCAGCCACCTGAACATAATAAATTTGTGGCCCTGTAAGCAAATAAATAAGTGATTAACAAACGGCGGCTATAGTCACGAGCAAATTAAACAATATTATAATGAATGGTTCCCATTATTTTGTGACGTTGTGTGTGATATTGCTAAACCGCAGAAAAACACCACACATGCCTACACTTTCTGGCGTTGAGTGGACCGCCGCTCGAGCTGGGCCGCGCGCCGCAAGCCCCGGTCAGTGGACTAGCACACCTGGGGCGCTTCTCTTAGCAACGATAATCAATATATCGTGACACTGTCGTGTCGAGTCCTACCTACCCTAATTCTATCTTAATTGCCCCCGTATTGATGAAATGAAATTATTAAATGATGCTTCAATAGATACTTGGTAGAAATATTAGAAATAGTTACAAATTATGCCTGGTCTACATCAGAGTAGATGGATACTGGCACTGTCTCGTGAAAAGGTTTAATGGCGCATCTTTGCTTTGGTTCGGAATCTGTGGTGAGCAGGTTGCCAGGCTGTACTCGCACCATGGCCGCGGCCGCGGCCCAGCGCCGGAACTAACTGCAGGGCTGTCTGCTAGCTTGTATAATTGGATACAAATTCCGTACCTACCTATAATTTTATCGCCTGATGTATTCGAATTGTTACAATAGTTAAACATTCTCGTTTATTGCGTTGTTCACGCCTTCAGTTCGGACTAGCGCACCGTCCAGGCATCGCAGCATAGTCTTCAGCTGTCGCGGTGCGTACTTTCGAAACTCGGACCGAACTTGTTTTTTTAGCCCCGAATAAACGGACGGACGAAAAGACGTACAGGCGGACAGACGGACGGACAGATGGACAGACAGACATCAAAGTAATTCGGATAAAGGTTCAATTTTTTTCCTTTTGGCGAACGGAACCTTAAAAACATATAATCTTACTTAACACGTATTACCTCAACCTTTTTTGAAGTCGCTTAAAAATTATTAACCCTACTAAAAAAAGCTGGATCCACTAAAAAGCAAGAAATAACTAGGGAAGTCGTCGCCACTATCTTTACACTACTTCCTAGGTAGCCTTCCATACTTGAATTGGCACCGACTAGAAATGAAAGAAATTGCAAGGCCCCTAGTTATTTCTAGATTTTTAGTGCACTCAGGTTGATGTCGAAATCGGTAAAATTTGTTACATCACATAATTAGTCTGAGATGAAGAGTCTCCCTTGCGCTGTATTCGGGAAGGTTTGAGTGGGGGGGAGAGAGCCACTACTATTCTTCTAATGTATTAAGGTTGTGTGTATCCGCTACTGATGTAGACTGGCAGTGGCAGGTCTGGCAGGTTTAATACAGAGGGCTGTAGCCATACCTAGCAGCGCTGCGCTTGACTCACAATGAATGAAAGCCTTGGTGGTTTGGGTGGTTTGAGTAGTACATATTTTTGGCGAACAATTCAGCAAAAGGTATGCCATTATTTATATTCTTATGATTGTGATCAGGTTTTAGCCGTGGTGTTGGTGGCGGGCGCGTGCGCGTACAGCTCGGGGCCGGCGTCGGCGGACGAGGCGAGCGGCGCCACGCTCACCGGCAGCGGGCACGGCGGCAGCGGCGCGGGCGCGGCGGAGGGCTCGTACGACGCCGGCGCCGGCGCCTCGCTCATCGGCAGCGGGCACGGCGGCAGCGGCGCGGGCGCGGCGGAGGGCTCGTACGACGCCGGCGCCGGCGCCTCGCTCAGCGGAGACTCGGATAAGACGCTCGGCTCGAGCAGCGCCGGCTCCAACGCTGCCAACTAGCCGCAGCACGCGACCCGCATCAATAAAAGTTTTCCGATTCTATTCAGACTATCATTAAGCTCCCTTCTAGATGGCCCGCATGCGCACCCAGCCTGGTTGATCGAATCCATCGCTAGTGGTGGTGTCACTGGTGTGCCTCTGTGCTGCAGGGGCTCCGCGCCCCGGGAGCGCCCGGCCCGGCCCCGGCCCGGCCCCGGCCCGCCTGCATTCGACATGCGGGTACTATTCTGGTCCGGACCACGCCGGTGAGGCGCTTGCGATGCAACGGCGATTTCTATATGAATTACCACTTATGTTATATGTCTGTCGCCGCCAACTAGCTTAATTCGCCGTTCAATTAACAGCCTATGCACTTTACTAAACAGCACCGTTCAACTAGTGGCCTGAATGATATTTAGCCATTTGATCAAACAGCTAGGCAAATGACTTGGATCGATGACGTTTAATTACTTGCCTAGCCGTTTAATTACTTGCCTAGCCTGTTCATTTCAATTTAGTTCTACTTTCTACCACCTAGCGCCTAAACTCAGCAAACTGTCAATATCTCTATTATATTCTCTTTGGTCAATATGGCGCGTCGGCAAAAAACAACTTTGATGGAATAATTTTATTAGGTACTTAGGTATTTTACGAATCGAACTAATCGATTAAACGATCCACCGAATTTACTTGCCGGGTGGGGTCTGTGGGGTCATAAAAAAAATTACCCTAACCTAAACGCATCCGGGTCGCTCTGCTCGGGTAGTATTTTGAAAAAGTTTTGTAGTACTTAAATGTCAACCAGTTGCCTAAGCATTAGCCAGCCAGTTTATTAAATGTTGTAACAGACGATACGGCTGAATATCATTTAGGCCGTTAGTTGAACGGCGATGTTTAGTAAAGTGCCTAGGCTGTTAATTGAACGGCGAATTAAGCTAGTTGGCTGCGACCTGTCCATCGCTAAATGGTTAACGGTATTCAATCAGCGTCGCATTGTAAGTGTCTGACCCGAGCGGTGAGACACGATATAAATTTAATCACAATCGGTCCAGCAGTTTGGAAGATATGGCAATTCAATAACTTAGTGTAGTTTAGCACTAAAATCGTGAAAGAAAAATATTTTAATAAAACTACCAGTACAGTGCATTTCGGGCCATGCACAATGAAGGGTTCCGTAGCCATTTCAATAGCGAATATTTAAATTATAACGTAGGTGACTATAACCAAAGCAGTGAAAAACAAGAAACTAAGTTGTATTTGCGGTTGATTATTGACACCCACTATTGAGTTTGTTAAGAAACGACGGTGAATCAACTTCGCTGTAACTTGGTCAGTGAACCCACTACTCCAATTATAATTTTCATTGTAATTTCGTATTATGGGCTAGTGAGTGTCCTGATTATTTCCAGATGTTCTGCACAGTGTTTTAAATTCATAGAGCACGATCTACCTAAAGACACTTAATGATACCTGCGCGGCCTGTCGCTGTACGAGTAACTTAGCGAAGTTACTCTTACAGCGATCTCCGCATCTTGCACAATAATGCATTCAGGGAGATACTGGAGCTGGCCCGTTTCTGCAGCGCCCGCACATGTTCGCTGATGCGCGCACCGCCTGCTTCGACGCCACTTGACAAGCTTTTTATTTTTGAGATACGGGACCCTATAAATAACTCAGCCTATGAGGACATCTTGCATCACGCCGGCCAGGGTTAGGAACTGTGGCACCTGTATTTATATTAATAACTCAGGTTGCTGGGTAATATAAAATTTATTATATTATTCACTTTTAATACATTTCTTTAAATATAGTTCCTATATTAGTGGTCTCTCGGTTGTCACTGCCAGCGCACCGCAGAGCTTTCAAATTTTAAAATTAATACTTTTCTTAAATATATTCTTATCGGCCAGGAACGCTTATTGCCAGTGGCTAGTGCGCCGACATGGACCTCCTTACATTCCTCCCGACCTGGGGAAAAAAAAAATTTAAAGCAAAAAAAATTTTTTTTCTAACCATACAATTTTTGCACACCCTACCTATGGTTGGACGATGCATATACAATCAAGCATGGCTCAAATTAAATCCTGCTAGGATTTAGTTATTGGAAGAGTTATATATACTTCGAATAACTTGATAAGTGTAAAACCAACCGAAAATCACGTACCTAATTCAAGCCATACGGAAAACCATTAACTACACATGACTAGTAAACACCACCCTTCATCATTATTAACATTACCCATCAACATTTTAATCAAATTAATATAAATAACCTTTCAAACTATAGAAAGGTGTGACCGTCATCCTTAAAATGAAATATGACTACAAGACTCAAAGAAGATAAATTCAACTTTATTAATAGGAGAAATATTCAACACCATCATAATTAAAGCTCTCAAGACTTCAAGAGGCTCAAATATAAGGTCAAAAATATAATCCCAAAAATAGGTCAAAGTCCACTTTACGACTTGATGCCCACAGATACAATATTCCCGCATAATCCATAGAATTAGAGATTCATCGACTAATTTTGGAAAATATAAGACGATTCTCAGCATCCCAACAAATTATTTAGGTAAGATTTCTACCAAGAAATTCCGAATGCTTATGAGAATAGGCGCTCTATTCTACATCAGAAATTGCTTATCGTGAGAGAAATTTATTAACCTACTATTAAATACACTAAACCCATCTACTATAAAACAATCCTATACTCGTTTTTACACAACCACTATGTTTATAATAATCTACTACACCTTCTACAATAACCCATAATACTTCCCCACATACTCTAACTGTACTTTATCCACTATCCACTACCAACTTCTAACCATAATAATAACATACCATTTACAATCCAGATACTATCCGTCCATATTCCATCCCTTAAATGCGTGAAACCTAAATCAGGAATCCATGATCAATAGCTTATTGCTTTATCATGTTACACCAAGAAATAGAACTAACCGAATAGATCTATCCATCTAACTCTATCCAAACATTATAATTCATTAACCACCAAACTTTAACCTTTACCATTACTGAAACTACACTCCCCCTGTAATCATATAACCATTACTAACATGTTAACATACTTATCTCACGTGTTTTCAACAAAACATTTATCATATCAAATTAAATAACATAACTTATTTTCATTTTCGCCCATCGCCTACGTGTTGAACGATTTCTTTTCGCCCATCGCCTATGTGTTGAACGATTTCTTTTCGCCCATCACCTATGTGTTGAACGATTTCTCATATTTCTGACGTCGCTCTGCGACATATTCAATTTTTCTCTCGTTCATTATGAAAAATAAAGACATATATTAATAAATTATAATAACAACATACACAACTTAAAACTAAACTATCATAACCACCTTCCCTCTATACATACATATACAACAATGTATACAGACACATATCATCGTGACATAAAATGCTTTAGGCGATTTGTATGGACAACAACCCCCCTAGAACGCGAATTTAATCTGCGAATCACCACATTAGACCTTCCTACTCGTTCAATAATCTTGTATGGTCCTTGAAAAAGACGTGCCAGTTTCGTACATCTGCCCGTAACTCGCCTTGGAACATACAATAAAACTAAATCATTCACATTAAACACTACCGACCTCATTTTCCTATCATAATATCGCTTTTGCATAACCTGCGCTTTTGTGATATTACGTAATGCTTTCGTAAGCAAACCTCTCATACGATCTACACGCTCTGTCATACTGTCATTCAATCCTAATACATTTAAACCTAAAGCTCGATCTGTTATCGAACTTTGTTCTCTACCGAACAAAATATTATATGGAGACAATTTTGTGGAGGCCTGTACACTCGTATTATACGCATGTACAACTAGAGGTAAAATCGAACACCAATCTCGCTGACTATTATCCAGATATTTAGATAACATGGCTGCCAAAGTCCTATTAAATCTCTCGACTAAGCCATTTGTTTGCGGGTGTAGCGAACTCGTATGTATACACCTACCTCCGAAACGCTCTATCGTCTCTTTCACTATCCTTGCCGTGAAAACTGTACCTCGGTCCGAAATAATCTCCCTAATACTACCAAACCTACAAAATATTTCTTCTATTAGAAAATTCACAATATCCTCTGCTAAAACCCTAGGAACAGCTTTACAAATAACGAAACGCGACGCATACTCAACGGCAACAATTATAAAACGATTATTCCTCGAAGACCAAGGAAATGGACCTAAAACATCAATTCCTACTTTCTCAAAAATATTTGATATACGAATCGGCATCAATTCCGCGACATTTTTGACCATTTTTCTTTCCTGACAAGGCACACATGATCCTATATACCGCTCGACCTCTCTATCTGCTTGCTGGATAAAATATCTAGACCGAAATCTTATCAACGTCTTTGCGAGCCCTAAATGACCTCCAGTCCACGCTTCATCATGCAATTCACTCATTACACTTTGAAATAAACTTCTAGGCAACACCAATACTTCACATACTTCACCGTTTCTACGTACACCTTTATAAAGAAGATCATTTCTCAAGAAGAAACCACCATGAGCTACATCTGGTCGTTCACGTATCCGTGAAATCCAACTAGAACAAAACATATCATTTGCCTGATCTTCCGCCAACGACTCTACATTTATACTAAAGACCTCTAAACCATCATAAGATTCTAAGCCGGGTTCCCTCTGTTGATCTGTGACCTCTATTAATGGATTCCTGCTCAAGAAATCCGCTATAACGTTACTCTTTCCCGAACAATGAACAATTTCAAAATCCCATTCTTGAATTGCTAAAGCCCACCGTGCTAATCGACCACACATGTCTCTTTTTGACTGCAACCAACATAATGCTCGATGATCCGTAACCACCTGAAAATGTAAACCCCACAAATAATGACGAAAATATCGCAATGCCCAAACTAATGACAAACATTCTTTTTCCGTTGTAGAATATTTTTTTCTCAGCATCAGTCAACTTCCTTGAAGCGTAAGCAATCGGACACATTGTAATATTTCCTTGCATAAGCACGGCACCTATAGCTTCATTCGACGCATCGACATACAACCTCGTAGTAATCGATTTATCAGCCGAAAAATACGATAAAATTGGCGAACTGCACATTAACTTCTTCATACACTCAAATGACTCTTGAAGCTCGCTATTCCAATAAAATTTCACACCTTTTTTTAATAGTTTTGTGAGTGGCAATGTTATTCTTGCCAGATCTGGGACAAACTTCCTATAATACGAGAATAAACCCAGTGGCTAGTGCGCCGACATGGACCTCCTAGTACTAATACTCCCTGTTTGGGCGTCGTCTTCTTTGCTGCGAGAGGTACTTCTTATTCTCGGCGCTTCCGCCAGTTGTGGCACCTGTATTTATATTAATAACTCAGGTTGCTGGGTAATATAAAATTTATTATATTATTCACTTTTAATACATTTCTTTAAATATAGTTCCTATATTAGTGGTCTCTCGGTTGTCACTGCCAGCGCACCGCAGAGCTTTCAAATTTTAAAATTAATACTTTTCTTAAATATATTCTTATCGGCCAGGAACGCTTATTGCCAGTGGCTAGTGCGCCGACATGGACCTCCTTACAGAACCTAATGTTGGCGACATTGGGAGTGGAATAAAAGTGATTTATATTGGAGTCAGTTGTTTATTACTGAAGCGTGTGACCATTCATGTGGCACACGGCTGGTTGCACGCGTGCTCGCCGCCTAGCAGCAGCAGTCGGGTTGGTCCTCAGCTGACCCATAGCCGCCTCCGTATGCACCCAGGCTGTCAGTGCCCGCATAAGAGCCGGATTGGGCGTTTTTCGTTCCGTAGGCTCCTGTATTAGTGTACACGGTGTCGGTGCAGCCGCTCTTGACGGCATCGACGTAGCCGTAGGTGGAGGCGGCCTGGGCGGCCGGCAGGCACACGCTGGCGAGGACCAGCGCGAGGGCGAGAATCTGAGGACAGAGGCACGCGTCACTACACGGCACGCTCCCACCGAGAGCACGACCACAGCGCCTCAAGAACACTGGCGGCTCAGAGCAAATTTTAAATTCATTACAAACAGTGAACCGTACCATAAACAAAAAAAAATAGGCCTTTCGGCCACTCCTGGGCCTCCCCTCAACATGAGGGGGATTCGGGCCATAATTCACCACGCTGGCCCAGTGCGGGTTGGTGTATTCACATGTCTTTCGAAAATTGGTTAGACCTTCTAAGACATGCAGGTTTCCTCACGATGTTTTCCTTCACCGTAAGCAGGTGATAATCATATAGAAATTATGATTCGCACATAGATTTCAAAAAATCCAGAGGTGCGAGCTGGGTGCCTGGTACCTGGTGCCCGCAAGACGCGTGCTTTAACCAATCGGCTATCACAGCTTTTAAAATCGGCTATTACCATATACAATAATAAAATACTTGTAATGTTGTTGCAAATACTTAAAGTTAGTGAATGCTGTTGTACTCACCACGGCGGCTTTCATGTTAGTAGTTGTGTAGTGGCTGGTGAACTGGCGCGTCACTGGACATGCCTCGCCGCCGCGCGCCCGCCTTTTATACCCGCCCTGCGCCCTGCGCGCCGCGCGAACAATGCACTAGGTGTGCAAATAACATTAATATTGTCTGCTGCAATTCATTAAAATCTTTTGTTAATACAAAAGATTTTAATGAATTGCATTTACTAACTAATGTTAGTTGATAAAAGGTGATTATGATAGTTATGACAAAGCAGTTGTTTATTTATTCTCTGGCAATAAATATCCACTTCTACACATCGTACAGCTACCTACGTAAACCTCAATCTGTGCAAACAGGCGCTTGCTATGTAACCAAAGAAAAAGTAAAAAAGCTGTAAACTGACTAGGAATAAATTAAATAAATGCACATGTAAAAAAACTACTCAAGTAAGTAGGCGTAGGTACCCACCTAAGAAGTAGTCCCTAACGTAGTGTCAAGATATTGGCACCAAGTCCAAATGAAGGAATTTATAAGGTCCCTGGTTAATAATAAATAATAACTTTAGCCCTTTTGATGTCCCACTCCTTGGCACGGGCCTCCCCTCAACACGAGGGGGATTCAGGCCATAATCCACCACGCTGGCCCAGTGCGGGTTGGCGGATAATACATGTCTTTCGAAATTTGGTTCAACCTTTCTCATGATTGTCCATCAGCTGTCTGTCTGTCTGTCAAGAGACCCTTTTCTCAGAAACGGATAGTTGTAAAGTTGAAATTAAAATCGAATATCATAGTTATGGTCCCTTGCAATTTTATAAAAAATAGGGTTCTAAGTCAACGCAATCAAAATATACGGCCATTTATGTCGCATATTTTCATACTTTTTGCAAATGAACTTATCAAAACAATCGAATCAACGTACCGCCCAAACCGCTGGTGTTAGAAGTATCTGGGGGCACGGCAGTGCCCCCCCAAGTCGAGCACGGCACGTCGAGCGCGGCACGGCCGTACCATCTTTTCTCGAAGCACTTCGGGCCATTTTCTACCCCCTATAACTTCGTTGTGGATAAAACTAGAACCCTGAATTTTCAGTAACCAAGCAGGCATTGTATAAACACGATATATTTCAAATTTCATTCAAATTGAACCAGTAGTTTAAGAATTATAACTAGTCAAAATTCTTAATTTTGTCACTCACTCACTGACTGACTGACCGATCATCAAAACTCTAAGGCACTTCTAGCAGACATAGAAGCTTCAAATTTAGAATACAGTTAGTGTTTAGTGTATAAATCAAGGGAAAACTAAAATATTTTATAATTTCTGTCCAGTTTTCTAGTTACACCAACTGCATAAATAACTTTGTAATCCTATATAAATATATAGGATAACAAATTTACATTTGCAGTTAATGTATCGTTGTACCTGTACATATTATGTACCTATATTATAATAATGGAATGGAATAATAGGTACCTAGATATAATTATGTTGAAAAGTAACTAGTAAAATGGTCAACGGAATGAAAAAGCAAGAATGGGACATGTCTTACTTATGATAATTATGAATTGTACCAAAATCCCTCAATAAAGTATTAAGTAGACTAAATTGCCCGAAATTTCTATGAAAGAAAGAACAATATCTAAAAAAAGAAATGAGATCCCATCAAAAACAAAACTTGTAAAAAAACCAAGTCTCGCAACTCTGTTCTTCTACCGTAAAAAGTTGTGAGATCTATGTAATACCAAGTCAGTTACTATATTAAGTCCCCAATTAAGGGACCTTCTGTCTTAAGTTATTTTAAGTAGGTAATTAGCTTACCTAACAACATCTTATAGTGAGAATATCAATATTAAAAATATTTTATGTTTTAAATTAAATAGATTGACTTGGCAATCGCACTATTAAACTAAACTAAATACATTGTGTTTTCATGCGATGGCCAAGCCAATCTATTTGAAGAAGAAGAAATTTAATTGCAAAAAAACCACTTTGCAACTGCATGTCGTCGGTTGGTTAAAGGTTCACAAGTTCAAAATGTGCAAAATAGTTTTAATTCAGATGATTCTGAAAGTCCAACAACAGTGTATTGCGGCCAAGTGAAAGCATTAAATAAAAGTAAATCTGACTGGTTAGAAAATATAATTATTGAGAACACTAATGTGCAGTGTAGGTTAGACACTGGTGCTGATGTAAGTGTCATGCCTTTAAAAGTATATAAATCACTTAACACTAAGATTAAGCTGATACCTGTTAACCGTGAAGTTGAAAGTTTTGAAGGAAAAAGAATTAAACCTTTAGGGGTAATAAACTTACATTGTAAATTTAAGAATAGAGAGTGTTATGAGAATTTTATTGTTATTGATAACGAAAACACCCTATTGGGTTTACCGGGCTGTGTAAAATTAAATTTAATAACAAGAATTAACAATGTCAATATAGAACTTGATGTTGATGATAGAAGTAAGTTGAAGTTTATTAATGATAATATGGATATTTTTACAGGCCATGGGAGATTCCCAAAATCTTGTAATATTCCTACCACTTCTCATGAGCCTATTTGTTTTCCGCCAAGTAGAGTTCCATTAAGTTTAAGAGATCCATTGAAGTGTGAGTTAGATAGGTTAGTCAATAGAGGTGCTATTGAGAAAGTTGAAGAGATAAGTTCGGAAGCTTGCATAAACAGAATTGTAATTGTTGAGAAGCCAAATAACAAATTAAGACTATGTCTAGATCCAACAGAATTAAATAAGTATATAATAAGAAAGCCTAAAGTTATGTTAACTGTTGATGAGATTGCTGCTAAGTTAAGAGGTATGCAATATTTTTCTGTGTTTGATTTATCTGAAGGATTCCATCACGTGATCCTTACGGAACAGGCATCGTGGAAATGTTGCTTTGCAACCCCTTTTGGAGTGTATAAATTTTTAGTTTTACCGTACGGTTTGTCTAACTCTCCAGATGTGTTCCAAGAGCAGATTGAAAGTTATTTTGGAGATATTCCTAATGTTATATCATGGTTTGATGATGTCCTTGTTATGGGGTCCACGCTTAAAGAACATGATGAGTCTCTCCAGAAATTAGTTGCTAAAGCTAGGGAAATCAAAGCTGTGTTTAATAAAGATAAGTTGCAGTATAGACAGAAAGAAGTAAAGTATGACGGTCAAATTTTTAATGAAAATTCTATGAGAGTTGATAAGAATAGAGTTGAGTCCTTACTTCAATTAAAACCTCCTGCTAATAAAGAGGAGTTACAGAGAATTATTGGTTCGTTTAACTATGTTAGACGCTACATACCTGATATGGCGAATATTATGTTTCCATTATGTCAATTGTTGAAAAAGGATGTTGAATTTGTATGGTTACCTCAGCATGATAAAGTTTTTTCAGAAATTAAGATGAAATTATCAGAAGCACCTGCTTTATGTCCATTTAACCCAAATGAAGGTATAATTTTACAATGTGATGCTTCACAAAATGGTATAGGATGTTGTTTGTTTCAAAAGGATAAATCTGGTAATGTAAAGCTTGTGGCTTGTGTTTCAAGATCTATGAACAGTGCTGAAATTAATTACAGCCAGACTGAGAAAGAGTTATTGGCTATTTTTTATGGTACTAAGAAGTTTCACAACTATGTCTATGGAAGTAATAATGTAATAATTCAAACTGATCATAAACCATTACTGTCAATTTTAAATAAACCAATAAGTATGGTTGGCTCACCCAGATTGAGACGGCTTAGGCTGAAATTGTTAAATTACACACTAAAACTTATTTATGTTCCAGGCAAGTTAATACATTTTGCTGACATGTTGTCTAGGAATAGTAGGCCAGAAACTGAGAAAGATTTAGAGATGTTAGAAATGGTACATTCTGTATCTGTTCACTTACCTATGAGTGCCGAGAGAAAAGTTGAATTTCGCCTCAAAACAAGTAAGGATAATGTTCTATCACAGATTTGTAAGTACTATTTTAACGGTTGGCCAGAGGAGAAAAATTTAAGTAATGAGTGTAAGCCTTATTATAAGTTAAAGGATAAAATTTATGTTGAGTCTGGATTTATCTTCTTAGATGATAAAATAATTGTTCCTAAGAGCCTACAGCCATACGTTTTGAATTTAATACACCAAGGTCACTCTGGTGTCAACAAATGTATAAATAAAGCCAGACAATTATTTTATTGGCCTAATTTGTCTAATGATATTGCTATGTTTGTAAAAAAATGTAGAACTCGTGAGAAATTTAGACCTAATAATTATCATGAACCATTGTTGCCGCATAAATTGTCTAAGTTGAGATATGGTAAAGTAGGTACTGATATTTTAGAATATGCAGGGAAATCTTACCTTGTTATTGTTGATTATTTGTCGCATTGGTTGGAGGTCATAGTTTTGCCCAATAAAACCTCTAATGCCATAACAAATGCTATGCAAGAAGTTTTTACTAGATTTGGTTATCCTTCAGAAATTATTGCTGATAATAACCCATTTCTTTCATATGAATGTAAACAGTTCTACAAGTCTAAAGATATGAGAATTGTAACTAGTAGCCCACACTATCACAGAAGTAATGGTTTAGCAGAGAAAGCTGTTGGGATTGCTAAGAACTTGCTAAAAAAGTCTAATGAGGATAATGTGGACTACCGGGAATCTATTTTACATTATAATAATACTCCTTTGTCAGGTTTTCAGTTTTCACCTGCACAGATCTTACAGAGTAGGCGCTTAAGAACTAATATACCTACTTCTTCACATGCTCTAGAACCTAAAATTGAGAAAAATGTGTATGATTTGTTAAACGTTAGGAAGGAAATTACTAAGAAATTTCATGATAGGAAAGCTAGAAGGACCGAGACAAATTTTGATGTCGGGGAGGAAATAGTACATAAGATAGAGAAGGAAAAATACTGGAGAAAAGCTAAGATTGTGGAGAAATGTAATGAGCCTAGATCTTATAAAATAAGTTCTGATTGTAGCAATAAGCCCCTAAGGCGTAATACATTCCACTTAAGGAAATCTTTCACTGATGTCAAGCCTGTTAAAAGAGCATCTTTTTATAGAAATAATAATCAAGATAATTCTATTTCAAATGATATAAGTCCTGTGGTAACTGCTCCTTCTACTTCCCATACCAGTTCGGATGTCGGTTCCTATTATGCAACTAGGTCTGGTAGAATAGTAAAGCCAGGAATTGTATTAGATTTGTGAGTTTATTATTTAACTATTTGTTTAAGAAATGTGTGATTCTGTGTAGTAATTAAGAGGGAGTTCGGTCTTAAGGGGAAGGTATTCGGTGTCATCTCTCATGTATGTTCTATTAAAAAAATAAAGTTGTCTTTGTCTATGGTTCCATCAAGCGAGTGTTGTTTTATTCTAAATCAATTACTAGCTGAGTCCGCGTGGAATTTAACTTAACAAAAAAGCCCGCTCCCGCGTTCTGAGCCCGCGTGACAGGAAGCATTTTTTTAATTTTGTTTTTCTAAAATAAAGGTAGCCTAAGCTACTGCTTATAACATCAGCTATCTACCAGTGAAAGTCCCGTCAAAATCGGTCCACCCGTTTCGGAGATTACCCGGAACAAACACACAGACAGACAGACAGACAAAAAAAAATTCAATCACGTTTGTGCTTTAGGTGTCGTATGTACTTTGATATGCACTTAGTGAAAAGGTGTTGTTTTGATATTACAAACAGACACTCCAATTTTATTTATTTGTATAGATTATAGCAGGATATTCAAATGCCCGTAACCTAGAATGATTTGAATTTGAACATTTTTCATCCAAGCCCGGCGCGGCACTCTGACAACAATGTTATAAATCATCATTTTAGTCTGTCTCTGTATGATATAGGTAGGCACTGTTCATGTTATAGGTATGGATTGACCAAAGAAGTCTGAAGACGACTGAAGATAAATGTAGCTGCAGGTATTCCATAACGGCCTCCTGGTGTCCTGTTTAACGTACCTACTAACTCTCGTCTTGATACACTTTGTATTGCATCGTTTGAAAGTCCGTTCGTTGCTATACTATAACGATGGTTTTGGTTCCATTAGTAACTAGTGGGAGGTAGGTAGATAGTTATAGGTACCTACATACTTATGCGTGGAAATTCAGAAGGAATAAGACAAAACACTATGAACGATCTAAATTTCATTTATTGTTTTTCAAAATATTCTTTATTAGCATTAATGCAGTTTTCCATTTCATACGAATAAACCAAATTTAAAAACGTTTTATGACAACTCGATATGCATATAGGTACCTACTTACAACAGCACAGCCCCTCTAGTCCAGTGGCTTCGTCTACAAGCGTTTCTACAAAACGCTACGATCAAATGTATGGAAATTACTTATATTACAAATCAAATAGGTATAGACCCAGTATGCTCGCCATGCCGCTGCCAAGGTGCTCGTGAGTCTTCTCTCCGAGCATTCACGTCACGACGAAACCTCCAGGGTAGGTACGTACACGGCTTCGATGTATAGAGACCCCGGCCATCGACCGACGGCGCGGACTTGCTGATAGCTAATAACACTACCTATTATAGGCAAATAAAGAGGGTCGTCGGGGTCTGAGCTATAGGTACCCGAATGCCTTATTTAGTAACAAAGTTTACTATCAGAAAAATGTGAGATATGCTTCACCGCTACCTGCCCACAATCTACGTGGAATATGCTTTTTAACCCCCGACGAAAAACGAGGGGTGTTATAAGTTTAACATGTGTATCTGTGGATCTGTGTGTCTGTCTGTGGCAACGTAGCGCCCAAGCTGATGAACCGATTTCAATTTTATTTCTTTTGTTAGATAGGTATTCTGATCGAGAGTGTTCTTAGCTATGTTTCATGAAAATCGGTTCAGCCGTTTGAAGATCATCAGCTCTTTTGTAGGTTAAAAAAGCCACATTCACGGCCAAAACCAATTCCCTCGGCTCGAATCCAGTCGAAATTTGAGATGATTGGATTTAGATTTCTTATATTTTTAAAATGATCGTAATAGTCTGAACTGGCTTTTTACAATATTATAAATTTGAAAAGTTTCCCTGATTCTGAAAAAATTGAATATTTTATCAATTTTATTGAGATTTGTGTATGAACTAAAGACGTTCCATAAGTCACGTTTCAAATGATGGATACGCGTATGCGTTAAATTTTGTTTGGTTTGTTAATGGTCATGGAATATTACGCTATAATAATTCTAGAGGGCGTTGCTCCGCCATTGACAAAGAATATAAAAACACTAATCCAATTTAAAATAATTTTAGCGTTATTGAAAATTCTTCCCCTAGGCTGCTCCCGTCTACCTCAACTAGAGTTATTACATCAAATTTAATCATAATTGATAATATTTTACTAGGAATAAAACCTCCGCGACATCAATATATAGATTCGTTGTCTATTCTAATGTCAATTTTCTGTTGATTATTGTACATCTTAGATTATAAATGAGGAAGCCAAAACAAATGATTTAATGGTGCTTTCATAATCTGGCATCGAAACTAGTTGTACCAGATGAATTTGCGAGATGAGCTATGGATACTGAGCTACGGGAGCTACGCAAATCGCGCTAACATCATTATTTGGAAGAACTAGGTAAATTATACATTTGATGAACAGGTCATCGCATCGGGGGTTTTTAAATTTTCTATTTAGAGTTATCACGCATAAGCTTGCTGAAGACAATAGATTAATAAGTAAGTAAGTAATGCTTCGGCTGACAAATAACAAACAGACAGACGCGGGGAGGATTGCAGGTGGCGAGGGACAGGGTGGGGGGTTGATCAAAGTTTGTAAAACAAAGAACTTCGAAACATTTCCATGGCAATCACCTTCATTACCAGTAAAATATTGTGAAATAAAAATATTTTGACCAAAAAAAACAAGAACCGAATTTTCACAATAAAAACCGGCGATAATAAATAATTACCTACTTACTGAGTTAGTTCTATAACTACTCTCTACTATGATTCGGCTGGGGCTAGGTCGGCGTCGCCAGGATTAGAATAAAAGAGTATAATAATGGTGAAGGTTATTTATTGCTGAAGCATGTGACCCTCAGCGCCGCGACAGTGCCGGCTCAGGGCCGCGCGCCCGCGCCGCGCCGCCCGCCGGCCGCTGCTCGTAGGCTAACAGCAGGGATCATCACAACAGGGATCACAACATTTATCTTTATCTTGTGCGCCCGCGTTGCCTCCTGCGTATGTGCCATCCGGGTAAGTACCCGCGCTCACGCCAGACCAAGCGTTGTCAGTTCCCTGGCTGGAGGCCCATCCGTACGAGCCTTCTTGGCATTGTGATTTGTATCCTGAGGCGCCGCTGTCGGCGTAGGCGGCTTGGGCGGCCGGCAGGCACACGCTGGCGACGACCACTGCGAGGGCGAGGATCTGAGGACAGAGGCACGCGTCACCACACAGCACGCTCGCGCCGGGAGCACCACCACCGCGCCTCGAGAACACTGGCGAGGGTGCTCCGAACATGCGGATTACAAATTAATACATATTTTATTTCTTTAAAAATATGGCCCACCCAGTTTAATAGGTATTTAGCCAGTGGCAAGTAATAAATAGCAATAACAAACACATTTAATAAAAAAACAATACTAAAATGTGACCGCCCACTTTGGAAAACCTAAATGGAGAAAATTACACAAAGTTTAACTAAACCGCAAGCGAGTGATCGATGAATTTGAGCTGTGATCCTTACTTTTAATTGTAGATTATTTAAATAAAGTAGTTAAAGTTGCTGTTGTACTCACCACGGCGGCTTTCATGTTAGTAGTTGTGTAGTGGCTGGTGAACTGGCGCGTCACTGGACATGCCTCACCGCCGCGCGCCCGCCTTTTATACCCGCCCTGCGCCCTGCGCGCCGCGCGAACAATGCACTAGGTGTGCAAATAACATTAATATTGTCTGCTGCAATTCATTAAAATCTTTTGTATTAGTTAGTAAATAAAAGTGGATTGTAATAGTCATGGCAAAGCAGTTGTTTATTTCTTATATGGCGATAAATGTTTACTTCTAGACATAGTACACAGTGCCTACGTAAACCTCAATCTGTGCAAACGGACACTTGCTATGTAACCAAAGAAAAAGTTAAAAAAGCTGAAACCCGACTAGGAATAATTCAAATATACATAAATGTAAAAAAATACCAACTCAATAAAGTAGGCTTAGGTACCGAAGAAGTAGTCCTAATCCTAACGTAGTGTAAAGATAGAGCCACAACCCCAAAGGAAGGACCTTATAAGGTCCCTAATTATTTTTAACTTTTTAGTGCACCTCGCCTCGGTTGTCAAAAAGTCGGTTTAATTATTTTAAACGACTTCAAAAAAGGAGGAGGTTAGGTATATATGAAAGACTAGCTGTGCCCGCGACTTCGTCCGCGTGGAATTTAATTGATAGAGTTTCATAGAAATATTCATCCCCTATTTTATGCCCTTGGGGGTAGAATTAATCAAAATCCTTTCTTAGCGGATGCCTACGTCATAACATCTCCCTGCATGCCAAATTTCAGCCCGATCCGTCCAGTGGTTTGGGCTGTGTGATCACTATGTCAGTCAGTCACCTTTGAGTTATATATATTTAGATTGTATGTTTTTAGGGTGCCGTATGTCGAAAGGAAAAAATCCGAACTCTTATCCGTATCACTTTGATGTCTGCCCGTCTGTCTGTCGTTCCGTCCATCCGTTTATTCAGGGCTAGAAGGGGACTAGAAGGTTGCAAATTGACCCTGATATAGAGTTTATGTACCGCTAAAAAATTGTGTAGGTATTTAAATATTAAAAGCAAAATTTTTCCAGGTTACCTCCCGTATATGGGAAGGGGAGTGAAAAATTAAATGTTTACTCACTCCCTAGACTAGGGTATCGATGGATAGTTTTTAAAATTCATTTTGAGGTTTTTTGGCTGTTTACAAAATTGATTTTATTCAGCTTCAAAGGTGACTTTTTACAGGAGTTGCAACATGAATGCTCTAACTCACATTATATATTTGGTTTATTAAAGGGGATATAAAAAAAAGTTCGGTCGTAGTTTCGAACCTGTGCACCGGGAAACGTACTCCCGGGGGTATTACAATCGTTGGGATGTGTTCGTATCTGAAACGACACCTTTCATGCTTCTTCTAATTAATTTCTAACAGAAGGATGGAAGCTGTCGTTTCGATATCGTAAACTTTCCGACAGTCGTGAACACTAGGCCCGATCTATTCTCAATTGAATGTGGAAAATCATGCCAGAATTATCAAACATTTGATAATGAAACATTGCAGAGTTACGAGACCCGCCGCATTAGATGTTTCGCATTAATAAAATTATCCATCGTGTTTATTATTAGGCTTCCATATTACTGAAAAGTGGGATATCTACGGAATGCTATAGTCTACGTGGTCCGATCGCACTTGCCCGGTTTTCTATTCCTCTCATACCTTGTTTTATATTTCCCCCGCGAATTCTATCCGCTGTCAGTAACAAAGAATAATAATAATAAATAATTAATTAATAACAGTGTTGCATGAAACAGGACAGTTGAAATAAAAAAATGTTTTCTTTTGTTCTATTCGTTTTAATAATGTTACTTGCAATGCAGTTTACACAGATGTCTAGGCCACTGGATGTGTTCCAATACCCCTACACGAAAGTTATGATAAGTATTCAAAGGCCCATATCTCTGAAAATTATATCATGATATAGGTAGGTATACTGACGTATAATATGTATTCACTATCAGCTGCCGTACTTATAACAATAAATTATTATGTCGAAATTTTGAGACGTCTGCAGTATTGGCACTGCTCGTGTTGTAGGCAGGTTGGTTATTACCTACAAAGGCTGTTTATATTTGCTAATAGGTACGGGTTGGCCAGAGAAGTGACGTCTGAAGATATAATGTAGCTGCCTTATATTGAAGGGCGTCGGTATTACCACAGGGGTATGCTTTAACAGAACCTCATTAAGGAGTCAACCCAAACGAAGGGAGACTGATAGCAGCATCCTCATTTCGTCCGAACGTCATCACTGCTGGTCATAGCTAAAACTCCCCCAAATTATAATCTATTCAATAATAATATGCACATTTGCTACTATCCACTACATACGGTCTGTAGTATTTACTTTCGTTCTGCCTAAACATACATTAAAGGTTTATTACCAGAACGTTCGTGGACTTAGAACAAAATGCCTTGACTTGCGACACAGTATTCTATGTAATGACTATGATATAATGTATATTACCGAAACATGGTTACACAGCGGTATCTATGACGGGGAACTTTGCGATGATAGGTATGACGTATTTCGAATCGACCGCGATAATGGCCAGTGGTAAAAGAACAGGGGGCGGCGTGATGCTTCTTATCCGTCGTTCGCTCGGCGCGGTCCTCCGAGACCTGCCCCCTTGCGCTCCCACTGAACTATTATGGGTGACAGTACCGGCGCGTACGATAGGTGCCTCCGCTGACTTACACTTATGTGTAACTTATGTTCCTCCTGATCCCCATCGTGTGTCTTCACACATCAATATAATTATTCAAGTAACCAAACATTTTATCGAACTATATCCTTATGATAATTATTTACTTATTGGTGACTTCAATTTCTTGAGTCGTCGAAACGTAAACGGAATCTTAGAAATGCCGATTATGATAGCATAAATGTGTATCTCTGCGAACAGGACTGGCACTGTCTCTTGCACAAAGACAGTTAGCGCAGTTAGCACAATGTATAAGATTATCTATTTTTGCGTAGATAAATATGTCCCTTACACACAAAAACCAATGAAACGGTCATATCCCACTTGGTATACTCCAGCTTTAATCAAAATTATTAAAGAGAAATCTAAGGCCCACTCACGCTGGAAAAAATATGGAAATCGTCTTGACTACGACGAATTCTCGTTGCTTCGAGACAGGGAACGCCGTGTCCAAGAAGATTGTTTTAAAAAATTTTCAACCAACTGAGAAATTAATATCAGATCGCAACCTAAAAAGTTCTGGAGTTTCGTAAAGGCCATGCGTGGGGGTTCTGGCTACCCAAAGTCGTTGAGTCTAACTGGCTCTAAGCACACAAGGGGGAAGGATATATGTGATGCATTTAACGAGTTCTTTAAGAACGCATTTGGCATTCCCTGCACCTTTGGCATTCATTGAAAAGAGTAACCATTGAGTTTCTTGCCGGATCTTCTCAGTGGAAGCAGCATTCCGAACCGGTGGTAGATTCTGACTATTCATAAATGCTTTGTTGGTTTACATGAATAAAAACAATTTTGAGTTTGAGTTTTGAGTTAATTATATTCCTGTTGAACATAACACAATGGGCATTAATACATTATCAAATGTTTAAACCACCTCCGAGGCTATACAGAAATTACTGAAGGGACTGGACGTGAATAAAGGAGCGGGCAACGATGGTATCCCGCCTTTATTTCGGTCCAGTTGCGCCAAATCTCTTGCAACTCCTGTATCCATCATTTTTAGCCGTTAGTTACACGAAGGGATTTTTCCTAGTCCATGAAAACAGCACATATCATACCTATCCATAAAAAAGGATCCAAAGCTGAAATCGAAAATTATAGAGGCATCTCTATATTAAATACTGTCGGCAAAATTTTTGAACTTGTTGTCTATAACGAACTTCACCCAATAATATCTCAGACCATACCTGGACAACAACACGGCCTTCTCAAGAAGCGCTCGACTATTACTAATCTAGCAAGTTTCTCGAATTTTGTTCTGCAATCCATGGAGCGTGGTGGACAGGTCGACGTGATCTACACTGATTTTGAAAAGGCCTTCGATCGTGTGGACCACTTCATCCTGTTGAACAAACTGCAAAATCTGGGAATTCACGGCGACTTACTTCGGTGGATCAAGTCATATCTTGTTAATCGCTCCCAGGCTGTGGTGGTGGGTGGTTTGTGCTCGGATTTTATGGATATACCCACAGGTGTCCCCCAAGGTTCCCATTTGGGTCCATTGCTCCACTATGCGTACTTGCACGACATAGACTCTTGTTTCAAACACTCCAATTACCTTATGTATGCTGACGACACAATTTTTTTTCTCAAATTTTGTCCTTATGCAGGGCGATTTGGACAGACTAGCTGCATATTATGAACGTAATAGGATAACACTGAATATTAATAAATGTGAGTGCATTACATTCACGCGCAAAATTAGTTATGTCAAATACGATTATAAATTCAATAATAATTCAGTCAGTAGGACTAACGTAGTTCGTGATTTGGGAGTTTTATTAGACCCCAAGATGTCACTAAGTAATCACATTGATTACGTAGCCAATAAAGCTATACGTAGTCTTGGTTTCGTATTGCGGGTCTATAAGCCGTTCACGGATCCAGCTGCTATAAAAAGCGTATACGTTGCTCGTGTTAGATGTATTTTGGAGAACGCTAGCCCAATATGGTCTCCGCATTATATCAGTTACAGGCACCGACTGAAGCGAATTCAAAAGATCTTCATCAATCACCTCAACTTTCGCTACCGCAAATGTCCGGCTTCTTATGAGGATGGTTGCTCGGAACACGGTCTTTTAACTTTAGATCAGAGGCGCAACGTCTTAGACATGAGCTTGTTGTTTGATATTGTATGCGGCCACGTAGATTGTCCTGAACTGGTATCCAGGGTTGGGTACCGTGTTCCTGGGTACCGCACACGGCATACTCGTCTGCTTGACGAGCCTCGACACTACACTAATTATGCAAAATACTCTGTGCTCGCCCGTCTAGCTCATACTTACAATACAAATTTTAATCATATCGATTTATTTATGGGCACAAAGAATACGTTCAAAAAACTAATTATTTCAAACTTGAAACGATGACACGATATATTAATGTTAATAGACGATTCCCATTTATTTATATATATGCATAAGGCCTAGATGCCCTCGCGCATGCGTATCTACGTGCTGACCAATCTAAATTCTTAAGGGTGCGTGTGGACAGTAAGGATACTGCCTGCTATATCTCAAGTCACTAATATAAGTATGTTTAAGTTTTTATTTTCATAATTCAAGTATAATTTGATTATTTCTATGTTGTATTACTTACACAGTCATTATTATGTAATTACTTTGCAGATATAGTCGATGCTGAGTGGTTCCCTTCCTAGCACCTCGCTTTGTTAATTACTATCAGTTAATTAAGGAAAACCTGTTATTGGCTTTATTTTATATAATCCGCTATTATGTACAAACTTTTTGTGATGCTGTGGGTTTTCTTTTCTAATAAATAAATAAAAGTAAACAATCTTGCAAAAGGAATTTTTAATGATAAAATGTTGTATGAAAACACCATTTCATTTGAAAATACCTTTTCAACGATACCCCACATGATGGGGTAACTAAAAAAAATGTATCCCCCCATTGGATGTTCGGCAAGGTATCTCAAAAAAGTACTTTTGCTACATTTTATAATTTTGAAAGTGAGATCTACTCTAAAAGTATGTTTGTACAAATTACACCAACTTCTGTCAGAAACTGTAAAAGTAATGACCCTGTGATGGGCCGGGACTGACGGACAGACGGACTGGATGCTCTTATAAGAGTTCCTCGTAGGGACTACGGAACCCTAAAAACCGGCAATAGTATAAGTACTATTGCCGGTTTTTAGGGTTCCGTAGTATTACTACTTACTATTTAGTTATTTTTTTATTTAAGAATCATGACTAAATTAGTTCTATAACTACTTTCTACTATGATTCGTCTGGGGCTAGGTCGGCGTCGCCAGGATTAGAATAAAAGAGTATAATAATGATGAAGGTTATTTATTGCTGAAGCATGTGACCCTCAGCGCCGCGACAGTGCCGGCTCAGGGCCGCGCGCCCGCGCCGCGCCGCCCGCCGGCCGCTGCTCGTAGCCTAACAACAGGGATCATCACAACAGGGATCACAACATTTATCTTTATCTTGTGCGCCCGCGCTGCCTCCTGCGTATGTGCCACCAGGGTAAGTACCCCCGCTCACGCCAGACCAAGCGTTGTCAGTTCCCTGGCTGGAGGCCCATCCGTACGAGCCTTCTTGGCATTGCGATTTGTATCCTGAGGCGCCGCTGTCGGCGTAGGCGGCTTGGGCGGCCGGCAGGCACACGCTGGCGACGACCACTGCGAGGGCGAGGATCTGAGGACAGAGGCACGCGTCACCACACAGCACGCTCGCGCCGGGAGCACCACCACCGCGCCTCGAGAACTGGCGAGAAATGGCGAGGGTGCTCCGAACATGCGGATTACAAATTAAACCAAGAATTCAATACGCAGGAAGTTTACTACAAAAAATCAAATGAAAAAACTTACATATTTTAATAAAAAAATTAAAGTGACTTAAAAAAAACCTGGGTGCACAAAAAACCTAGAAATAACTAGGACTTTGTAATATCTTTTATAATTTGAGTTGGTGCCACTACCTTTTCATTATAAAATATTTAAATAAAATAGTTAAAGTTAGCGAATGCTGTTGTACTCACCACGGCGGCTTTCATGTTAGTAGTTGTGTAGTGGCTGGTGAACTGGCGCGTCACTGGACATGCCTCACCGCCGCGCGCCCGCCTTTTATACCCGCCCTGCGCCCTGCGCGCCGCGCGAACAATGCACTAGGTGTCTGCTGTAGGCAAGTAAATTAGTATATTTTGTACTAATTTGTAAATAAAAGTGAATAATAAAAGTAACGACACTATAATAAACATGCGTGACGCCGTGACTGCGCTCGCGTATTACATTATTTCTTGTTAATTATTAATATTCATAACTCACATAACGTCACTGTTATTCTGTGCTATGTTTGTCTTTCGCCGTGTGACTTAATGCACCCACGTTACAGTTGTTTGTATAGAAATAAAATGAATAAGTAATATATATTACTTCGCCAAAAATATAATTATAGGTATGTAGACTTTTTTGAATAGTGCAGTAGGTACCCACCTGAAGCTTCTTTAGTGACACAGAGCGGGTGTCGATCGGAGTCCCCGCCGCCGCCCCATCACGCTGCCTAGGGTACACATCCATAAAAACATATCTATACAAGCACATCTTACCATATTCGTACCTACTCACATCATAACTCATTTTTACCATAATGTAGTTATGTACCTGCACTTATTTAAACGTGAACAATTAATCTGTGACAGCAAAATATATGTATAATAGGTATTATTTGCACACCTAGTGCATTGTTCGCGCGGCGCGCAGGGCGCAGGGCGGGTATAAAAGGCGGGCGCGCGGCGGCGAGGCATGTCCAGTGACGCGCCAGTTCACCAGCCACTACACAACTACTAACATGAAAGCCGCCGTGGTGAGTACAACAGCATTCGCTAACTTTAACTATTTTATTTAAATATTTTATAATGAAAAGGTAGTGGCACCGGCCCCAACCAAATAAAAGAAATTACGAGGACCCTCGTTAAGGATTTATAGTATTTTTAGTGCACCCAGGTTATTAGAATAGAGTAATCGGTGAACATACCTAAAAAAAAAACTTACAGAAATTCGGTAAAAAAGTAAGAATCACAGGTCAAATTTATCGATCACTCGCTTGCGGTTAAGCAATTGAGGTAATTTGTAATTCGCATGTTCGGGGCACCCACGCCATGCTTTGAGAGGCGCGGTGGTCGTGCCCCCAGCGCCGCCGCGAGCGTGTCGTGTGGTGACGCGTGCCTCTGTCCGCAGATCCTCGCCCTCGCAGTGGTCGTCGCCAGCGTGTGCCTGCCGGCCGCCCAAGCCGCCAGCGCCTACGGAGGCGCCTCAGGGTACAAAACGCAATGCGAAGAAGGCTCGTCCGGGTATGGTTCCAGCCAGGGAACTGACAGCGCTTGGGCCGGCGCGAACGCGGGTACTTACCCGGATGGCACATACGCAGGAGGCTACGCGGGCGCACAAGATAAAGATAAATGTTGTGATCCCTGTTGTGATGATCACTGTTGTGATGATCACTGTTGTTAGCCTTCAAGCAGCGGTCGGCGGGCGGCGCGGGCGCGCGGGCCGGGCCGACGCTGTCGCGGCGCGGAGCTTCACATGCTTCAGCAATAAATAACCCACTCCATTATTATACTCTTTTATTTTTTACGTTCTTGGTGGGTATTTTTCGCGTCAGTAAAGTTATTAAAAGACTTGATCAAAAGGCGCCCTTGTTGTGCACCTGTAGGCGTATGGAGAGACCTTTGATAAAGGAAGAAAGACGGGGTAGGTGTCGGTGCTGAGAACCGACGCACGGTTCCCTCATCTAACCCAGCAGGTACACTACCTATCTACTTTGAGTAGCTCGTGCGCATTTGGCGATACCTACCGCAGCTGTCATTTCATAGTCGTTACTTACGAGCAGTCAGACGGAACTACATTGGGCCGCAAAGAAAGCAGGTCAGTAACATAAACCTCAATAACTTCTTCAGCTAGCTTTATGAAATAAAGACTGTATTATAGATCATTTTATAGTCCTTAAATCTAAGTCATAAATGTCCGGCATCATGAAGTTTATTTTGAATACAAGTAAGTAAAGTAAGAATTACGATTTTACACTAGATTTCGCAAATTTGGTACGGTATTAAAGATGAAACTGTTAGGCATTAAGTATTTTGTATTGCCACCACGAGTCACAAGCTGTTAATACAGCAGTTATACGGTGTGGCATGCTTTCCACCAGATTTCTGAGCCAATGCTAAGGAATATTCTCCCATACCTGTATCACTACTTCTTTCAGTAGACGAAGCGTAATAGGTGGGGAATGTCGCTGGTGACCCGTTATCCCGGTGCGTCCCAGGCATGCTCGACGGGGTTCAAGTCCGAGCTGCGTGCTGGCCACTCCATGCGAGTGATACCGATGTCTTCATGGTAGTCAAACATTATACCAGTTGAATGGGGACGACCGTTATCTCGTATCAAGATGGCGTTCTCGCCTATGTTTACTAAAACGGGCTAATAATAATATACTTATTTAACTCTTGGTAATCTCAAAATGCAACACACTGGAGCTATTATATTTATATTATTATATATACTAGCTGAGCCCGCGACTTCGCCCGCGTGGAATTTAACTTAACAATAAAGCCCGGTCCCGCGTTCTGAGCCCGCGCGACAGGACCCATTTTTTTAATTTTGTTTTTCTAAAATAAAAGTAGCCTCACTTACTACGTATAACATCAGCTATCTAACAGTGAAAGTCCCGTCAAAATCGGTCCAGCCGTTTCGGAGATACTCTTTGATTTCAAGTGTTTTTATTTTTTTACGCGGAACCCTAATTGTTTTTCTAAAATTAAAGTAGCCTAAGTTACCCGCTATAAGATCAGCTATCTGCCAGTGAAAGTCCCGTTGAAATCGGTCCAGCCGTTTCGGAGATTACCCGGAACAAACACACAGACAGACAGACAGACAGACAGACAGACAGACAGACAGACAAAAAATTTTTAATTCGCGTTTTTGCTATAGGTATCGTGTGTACTTTCATATGCATTTAGTGAAAAGGTGTTATTTTGATATTACAAACAGACACTCCAATTTTATTTATTTGTATGTATGATATTACAAACAGACACTCCAATTTTATTTATTTGTATGTATATGTATGTACTAGCTGAGCCCGCGACTTCGCCCGCGTGGAATTTAACTTAACAATAAAGCCCGGTCCCGCGTTCTGAGCCCGCGCCACAGGACCCATTTTTTTAATTTTGTTTTTCTAAAGTAAAAGTTGCCTCAGTTACTGCTTATAACATCAGCTATCTAACAGTGAAAGTCCCGTCAAAATCGGTCCAGTCGTTTCGGAGATACTCTTTGATTTCAAGTGTTTTCATTTTTTTACGCGGAACCCTAATTGTTTTTCTAAAATTAAAGTAGCCTAAGTTACCCGCTATAAGATCAGCTATCTGCCAGTGAAAGTCCCGTCGAAATCGGTCCAGCCGTTTCGGAGATTACCCGGAACAAACACACAGACAGACAGACAGACAGACAGACAAAAATTTTTTAATTCGCGTTTTTGCTATAGGTATCCTATGTACTTTCATATGCATTTTGTCAAAAGGTGTTATTTTGATATTACAAACAGACACTCCAATTTTATTTATTTGTATAGATGTATGTATGTATAGACTAGGCACCCTTAGTGATTATCTATACAAATAAATAAAATTGGAGTGTCTGTTTGTAATATCAAAATAACACCTTTTCACAAAATGCATATGAAAGTACATAGGATACCTATAGCAAAAACGCGAATTAAAAAATTTTTGTCTGTCTGTCTGTCTGTCTGTCTGTCTGTCTGTCTGTCTGTGTGTTTGTTCCGGGTAATCTCCGAAACGGCTGGACCGATTTCGACGTGACTTTCACTGGCAGATAGCTGATCTTATAGCGGGTAACTTAGGCTACTTTAATTTTAGAAAAACAATTAGGGTTCCGCGTAAAAAAATAAAAACACTTGAAATCAAAGAGTATCTCCGAAACGACTGGACCGATTTTGACGGGACTTTCACTGTTAGATAGCTGATGTTATAAGCAGTAACTGAGGCAACTTTTACTTTAGAAAAACAAAATTAAAAAAATGGGTCCTGTGGCGCGGGATCAGAACGCGGGACCGGGCTTTATTGTTAAGTTAAATTCCACGCGGGCGAAGTCGCGGGCTCAGCTAGTTAATCATATAAGCAATTGGACAATATAATAATAAATAATCCACCACCACATGGCCCAGTGCGGGTTGGCGGATTTCAAATGCCTTTCGAAAATTGGTTACATCTTCTAAGACATACAGGTTTCCTCACGATGTTTTCCTTCACCGTAAGCAAGTAATAATCATATTATAGAAATTATGATTCGCACATTGATTTCGAATAATCCAGAGTTGCGAGCCGGGTTTTGAACCCAAGACCTGGTGCCCGCAAGACGCGTGCTTAACCAATCTGCTATCACTGCTTCAATAATAATACTAGCTGAGCCCGCTACTTCCTCGGCGTGGAATTTAATTTAACAAAAAGCCTGCTCCCGCGTTCTGAGCCCGCGCGGCAGGACCCATTTTTAATATTTTGTTTTTCTAAAATAAAAGTAGTCTAAGTTACTCCCTATAACATCAGATATCTGCCAGTGAAAGTCCCGTCAAAATCGGTCCAGCCGTTTCGGAGATTACCCGGAACAAACACACAGATAGACAGACAGACAGACACACAGACAGACAGACAGACAGACAGACAATTTTTTTTTAAATCGCGTTTTTACTATAGGTGTCGTATGTACTCTCATATGCATTTAGTGAAACGGTATTATTTTGATATTATAAACAGACACTCCAATTTTATTTATTTGTATAGAGTATGTATAGAGTATAGATAATATAATTTTACTTAACTAGATTTCATTCGAAATAAACTTTATAATCTTGACCTTCTATCACTTTGATTTAAGCACTAGGTATAAATTGTCTAAAATATAGTCATAGCGGCCCAGTGTCGGCAGTAGGTGAAACAATTCTTCCAACATAGCGGTCATTCACACGATGAAGACACCGTATTTTTTTTTTACAGTAAATGCCCGTTTCAGTTGCTCCTACCACACTAGACCCGTGTTTATAATATCTATTTAGTTCATGTACAACACAATCTATACTACAATACTACATACTACAAATAAATAAAATTGGAGTGTCTGTTTGTAATATCAAAATAACACCTTTTCAGTCAATGCATATGAAAGTACATACGATACCTATAGCAAAAACGCGAATTATACTACAAATAAATAAAATTGGAGTGTCTGTTTGTAATATCAAAATAACACCTTTTCAGTTAATGCATATGAAAGTACATACGATACTTATAGCAAAAACGCGAATTAAAAAAATTTTGTCTGTCTGTCTGTCTGTCTGTCTGTCTGTCTGTGTGTTTGTTCCGGGTAATCTCCGAAACGGCTGGACCGATTTCGACGGGACTTTCACTGGCAGATAGCTGATCTTATAGCGGGTAACTTAGGCTACTTTAATTTTAGAAAAACAAAATTAAAAAAATGGGTCCCGTCGCGCGGGCTCAGAACGCGGGACCGGGCTTTATTGTTAAGTTAAATTCCACGCGGGCGAAGTCGCGGGCTCAGCTAGTTTATGATATAAAAGCTTGTCGCGTGATTTACCTGTACTTACGTGTATTGCTCGACATAAGTCGTTGTTCTCTAGTCACGACGCTAGTTTCAAGGCGTTTGTGGTGAGGGTCCCCGCGGACAGGCTGTCGACCTTCATGCAGGAAGACTACTGGCCGAAGGTGTGGTGTTCAGGCGCTTACAAGGGAGATTACCGCCGTCACTACCCACAGTTTAGTTTAGTTATTAATAATATGTATTAGTGATGTAACGAATATTCGCATTCGCATTCGCATTCGCGAATATTCGCATATTTTTTGACATTCGCATTCGCATTCGCAAGAATCTATGCGAATGTTTGGCGAATGTTTTTGAAAAACAATAAGGAAATTATGTATAGATGGATATGGAATGTTAATACAACTAGTAAGAATTATATATCTTTTAAACATACTTGATCATAAGGTGGCCCTTATTGCACCGCTTTAAGGCTCATAAAGCAGCTTATTGCGCACTAGTGCTTTTGACTTTACATTTTTTAAATCATAGTAGAGTTATCCTAAAAATAGGAAACATTAAAATAAAACAATATTTATTAAATTATCTAAAATAAATACATGTTTTTTTCTTTTTGGACTGATGTAAAGTTCTTATAAGGAGTGTTAATTCAAATAATTAAGTTGTGATTAGACTGGTTGCACAATCAGTGGTGCGTGGGTTTGAGAATAAGTACAAACTTTAGATTTGGAAAAAAAAAATAGGTATTTTTATTATAATAGTAAATAACTATTTATTTCCATTAATTATCCATTTATAATGTGGTTCTAATTTAATGAATCTTGCTACTTACGTAAAAAAGACCACAATGAAACTCAATATTTCGTAAACTGGTATTAATATTGAAAAACTGGCAAAGAAACCTTCAAATTATTTTTAAAATACCTACTGAACAATACCTAAATCGAGGAGGTGAGCAAACATTTTTTTTCACTCACATTCATAAGTACGGGAGGAACAATGGAATAACTTTGCTTTCAAAATTTAAAATTACAAAAAAAAAACTTACGGCGCGCAATCTTATTTTATTTTTCATTCATCCTGCAATTCTCTAGGTATTAAACGAATTCGTGAATTGTGAATTTTTTAAATTAAGATTGGAATATTTTAAATATTTTTTGTTGTAAAATGTCGTATGAAACGCGTGAGCATAGTTAATTACACACCTTGGATCCATCACAGCCCTCGCGTAAGTCTTTGGCTGCAAACCAGCCTCGATCGTTACTTAGCTCACTTGCACTTATTTCCTTATATTTGAATTTAAAAAATATGGATGTGTCTTTAGGTAGGTTACTAAATTATAAATAAAATAGGATCTGTCTCTATTGTTCTTGTTAGTTTTATTAAAATATTAACAAACTCAATAAAATTTGATTAATGCGATAATACTAAACTACCCTCAAATCAAAACAAATCTCTTCAAATTATTTTGATGTGACTAACTTCGTTCTTTCACCTTGTATGGGTTCGGCTGTGTTCGGCCGACACGCTATAGCAGTCTAACATTTTGCGCGCTTTTTATAACCCGCGACGAAAAAAGAGGGGTGTTATATGTTTAACATGTGTATCTGTCTCTGGCATGGTAGCACCCAAACAGAAGATCCGATTTAAATTTAGTTTTTTTTTAGAAAGGTATTCTGATCGAGAGTGTTCTATGTTTCACGAAAATCGGTTCAGCCGTTTGATAATAACACCTATTTTGTAGTTTAAAAAGTCTTCTCGTCGGAGTTTTTTTAAATTTTAAATTTAGATTTATTAGAAAGACAACATTCGCATTCGCATTCGCATTCGCGAATGTTGGAGCCAAATATTCGCATTCGCATTCGCATTCGCGAATGTCAAAAATCCAACATTCGTTACATCACTAATATGTATGGTAGTTTATAAGGTATGTAAGATAGTGTGTAAGGTATCTATGGGCCTGAGACGCCTGATATAAATAAATAAATTAAAATAAGTAGGTACTTATTATAAGTAATTCTATGACAGAAAGTTTTCTGTAAAATATGCAAATCTCGCGGCAAGTTAATTTTCTTATTTATTTTTTTTTATTTACCGCAAAACCAACAGCATTTATGAATTCATATTAATTACATATTTTAATACATTGCCAACTGCCAATAACAGGTTTCTTCCACATAGTTGGATCTTATATTAGTTACTACTTAAGATCAATTACATTCTTACAGTAAATAACTTTTTTTTTTTTAATCTAATTCCTAATCTAATTGTATCAAAGACATATTACTTAAATTTATACAAGTACCTCGTTAAATGTGTAGTGTATGTAGGTGTTTGTGAGTGCGCTTGTGTAGGTGTGGATGGGAAAAAGTGCGAGTGAACGTGAAGGAGTGTGTTTAACCTATACATCATTTTTAGGGCACTTCAATAAAATATTTTTCCCATTAATTTATTTTTATGTTATGATTGTTGGATTGAATGTGTCGTTGTATTAGTTTTCGTGTTCTCCTCAGCAACCCTTTCATTTGATACCCATACTGTGGTAGCGTAGAACAGGCTGGGGACGGCTCCTGCACGTGCTGCGCAGAGTCCTCGCCGGCGCCGCGCCGCACTCGAGGCCACTCGGTGTCGGCTACTAGCGGCCCGCTACAGGGGACAGACACCGCCGCAGCAGCCCTGCCCCGCCAGGGCCTGCACGGGCCGGTGTGCAGTGTCCTCGCCGGCGCCGTGCCGCACTCGAGGCCACTCGGTGTCGGCTACTAGCGGCCCGCTACAGGGGACAGACACCGCCGCAGCAGCCCGACCCCGCCAGGGCCTGCACGGGCCGGTGTGCAGTGTCCTCGCCGGCGCCGCGCCGCACTCGAGGCCACTCGGTGTCGGCTACTAGCGGCCCGCTACAGGGGACAGACACCGCCGCAGCAGCCCTGCCCCGCCAGGGCCTGCACGGGCCGGTGTGCAGTGTCCTCGCCGGCGCCGTGCCGCACTCGAGGCCACTCGGTGTCGGCTACTAGCGGCCCGCTACAGGGGACAGACACCGCCGCAGCAGCCCGACCCCGCCAGGGCCTGCACGGGCCGGTGTGCAGTGTCCTCGCCGGCGCCGCGCCGCACTCGAGGCCACTCGGTGTCGGCTACTAGCGGCCCGCTACAGGGGACAGACACCGCCGCAGCAGCCCTGCCCCGCCAGGGCCTGCACGGGCCGGTGTGCAGTGTCCTCGCCGGCGCCGCGCCGCACTCGAGGCCACTCGGTGTCGGCTACTAGCGGCCCGCTAC
This sequence comes from Notodonta ziczac, assembly GCA_918843915.1. Lineage (NCBI taxonomy): Eukaryota > Metazoa > Arthropoda > Insecta > Lepidoptera > Notodontidae > Notodonta > Notodonta ziczac. The sequence continues at coordinate 130,874 of OU974065.1, read as the reverse complement.
AGGGGACAGACACCGCCGCAGCAGCCCTGCCCCGCCAGGGCCTGCACGGGCCGGTGTGCAGTGTCCTCGCCGGCGCCGCGCCGCACTCGAGGCCACTCGGTGTCGGCTACTAGCGGCCCGCTACAGGGGACAGACACCGCCGCAGCAGCCCTGCCCCGCCAGGGCCTGCACGGGCCGGTGTGCAGTGTCCTCGCCGGCGCCGCGCCGCACTCGAGGCCACTCGGTGTCGGCTACTAGCGGCCCGCTACAGGGGACAGACACCGCCGCAGCAGCCCTGCCCCGCCAGGGCCTGCACGGGCCGGTGAGCGCCCCTTGAAGCCATCCCGCGAGGACCGGGTTGACCGCCCGTTTGGTCAAGTGGTCGTCCGTAACCGGCTCTAAGCCAATGGGTGGGCTAACATTGAAAATAGTCATAAACCTATTTGGAACACTTGCCTACTTATCAAACTTTGAACTTGCAAACGCAGGACATTATGATTAATTGCGCACTGTCCTCATACAAACAGTGCAATAAAGCGCATAATATAGATACAGCTGCATTACTTATATAAAACGGGCAAGTGTGTTTGTTGATCCACGTGCAAAATGTAGAGTTCCGTAGGCATATCCATAACGAAAACGTTGGCACCTATCTTTAAGTAAAGTCCTGAAATACATAAAAACAATGTTATATAATGTATTTATTTACGGTTGATTTCTGACTCCCACTCTTGAGTTGGTTCAGAATTAACCAGAAGTATTTGCAAGAAAGTATATTGTTATATGATATAAAACTACACACAAAAAAATATTATTTACGGATTTATTCATTTACTTCATCATCATCATCATCAGCCTATACTTGTCCACTGCTTGACATAGGCCTCCCCTAATGAGCGCCATAGCGCCCTGTCTTCAGCTTGCCGCATCCAGCATCTGCCTGCAGTCTTTCGCAGATCGTCATCCCACCTGGTCGGAGGTTGTCGGTTCTTCGCGAGATATGGCCAGCCCACTGCCACTTCAGCTTGCTTATTCTTTGAGCTATGTCGATAACTTTGGTTCTCTGTCGGATGTATTCATTGCGAATTCCTTTACTTGATTCTTGCCAAGGACCTGTACAGTAACCTGTACAGTAACCTGTACAGTAACCTGTACAGGTTTTGTAAGGTCAGTTGGCGAGTATGAATATGTGTTACATAAATGGCCGCATGACCTTAATCCTACTAATATTATAAATGCGAAAATTTGTGAGTTTGGATGTTTGTTACTCCTTCGCGCAAAAACTACTGAATAGATGTGGATGAAATTTGGAACACATAGTTTATAACCTTGATTAACACATAGAATACTTTAATTAAGTCTACGCGGTTGAAATCGTGGGCATAAATTAGTATTGATTTTTTTAGAAAATTATAACTGCCCGTCCCTGGAAGAAAGGGTCTTGACAGATGGACAGACGGGTAACAAAGTGATCCTAAAAATAAGGGTTCTGTAGTTTACTAATAGAGGTCGGCAACCTAACTAATAGAGGTAAACAAATAAATAAAATGTGCGTCGTAGACTTCTTGTTGTTTATTGAATGGCGTATTTTTAATGCATTGTATTCAAGCGTATTTAAAAGCGTTGTATCGTATCGATGAATTAGAACTATGGACATCATGAGAACTGTGCTGGTAAGCCGCCTCTTTAATTGACAAAACCAATTTAGTACGTTTCAAATAGGAAAATAAACGATCAGATGAATATTGTATTTGCCTGGTACATGGTAGGTATTACTAAAGATTTATTTGTACTAGCTGTCCCGGCAAACTTTGTTTCGCCATTGAGGCTATAAATGTCCTGATTTAAAAAATGATCAATTAAATATTTATTTTTAAATACAAATCTAAAGATTATTTCTTGGCCATGGATTCAAATAAAACTATTATACAGATTTTATCGCGTTTATTTCCTTTTTTATTTTCCCGAAGTTTCGGTTGCTGTACAGCAGCCATGGTCACGGGGGACCGAGGTGTTGTGTGCAGACACCGTAGCAGCCCTGAATTTTTGAATGAATGGGGTTAAAATTAATAGGCCTCTATAGCGAAGAACTTTTTACATTTAATGTGACAGTTCATATTAATAAATCGAACCCAAGTCTGAGACGGGTCTTGGAAATCTCATTCTTATGACATACCAGCACACATTGTCAATAACGTACTTTTCATTACTCATACTCGGAAAGTAGGTCTGAAGATGCCTGAGGAGCGGGTTGAAAGTAATACTTTTCCGCCCTAGGGAGAATCGCTTTCAACTGACAGCTGTCAAATTATAAAAAAAAAACTAGTTCCATTTTCACATTTCTATGGAACCATGTTCTAACTTTTTCTACAGTCACTCAATTACACCACTATGTAAAATTGAAATACCATAAAGTTAAGTAATAATTAAAGAATATATATAGTTTTAAATGACTTATTTATAATTTAGTTTCAACCATTTTTTTAAATAACAATATTTACAATATTTGGCCAAAATATTTAATGAAAATGAAAAATAATGAAGTTGGCCGGCCGGCGAAAAAAAAAACAGAACTAGGCGGCAATCCGATCTTCATTTGTTTTTTCGAGTTGTAGAGTATTGTTCATACTTCCTTGTATTAATTCTTTAGTCAATTCCTGTGTTTATTTTTACTTTCCTTGTATTCGTAATGAAAAGCACAGTGTTTACCTCGGCTGAAAGACTTATTTTGGCCCGATACGTGGTTTGGCGCCTGAGCGTAGCGAGGGCGCTAAGAGTTCGAGGGTTACATGCACCCCTTGTGTAACAATGTACTATTACATCACTTCTCAAACTTGAGATAGGTTTAACAATACGGGCCTTAGACTATTGGACTTGATTTTTTTTTTCTTTTCAGTTTATAATTTAGGTTTGTTCACTTTTTAGCAGTCGGGTATTTTTTTTTACAAAAAATATTTCAAAATCTGTCCACATTTGACGAATAAAAATGTTATAGTGCTTATATTAAAAAATATAGGTATAGCTACATACGATCGAACATATAACCTCCTCTTTTTTGAAGTCGGTAAAAAGCGATGCGCCCCCAGATCCTGTGCTTGGTGCTGGCGCTGGCGACCCTCGTCGCCGGGGCTCCGCAGTTGCCCGACCTGCGCACGCCCACCAGCAAGTTGGTCGCCGCGGGGGGCACCGCCGCAATCACTGGTGTAAACGTCTTACTCGGGGTAACAAGCACATAGCCGTCACTTAATTATGGCACGGGCAGGTTTAACAATTTAAAGTTTTAGTTGCACGAATATTATATTCACTTAGTGATTATTTTACTGTGTTTGTATACCCACTTTTTCATTGTATTCTGAAGTAAATAAACTTATTCTGCATATATATATCTTATTTTTATTTCATGGCACGCACCTTTACTTTAGTGTAAGTAAATCTCCTGATTATAATACATACCTATAGACTTTATTGCTTTGTTCATTAGCTTCAGTGGTATGAAAAGTATGAAACCTATGTCCGAGAAGTTGGCATACCTAGCCATTTTGATCTATACAAATAAATAAAATGGGAGTGTCGGTTTGTAATATCAAAATAACACCTTTTCACTAAATGCATTTATGAAAGCAAACCTATAGCAAAAACGGTTTTTTTTTTGTCTGTCTGTCTGTCTGTCTGTCTGTCTGTCTGTCTGTCTGTCTGTCTGTATGTTTGTTCCGGGTAATCTCTGAAACGGCTGGACTGATTTTGACGGGACTTTCACTGGCAGATAGCTGATGTTATAAGGAATAACTTAGGCTACTATAATTTTAGAAAAACAAAAAAAAGGGTCCCGTCGCGCGGGCTCAGAACGCGGGAGCGGGCTTTTTTGTTAAGTTAAATTCCACGCGGACGAAGTCGCGGGCTCAGCTAGTTATTTATAAAACAAAGCTTTGTGCTGACTTGTGCTAGGCTTGTGCTACGTTGTGTGTGCCGCAAATCGCGACTCCCAATCTCAAAACACAAAGAGGCTATCGAATAAAATTGCACCAGCATTGCACCAGCATAGCCATTTTGTTTTTTTTTTCTATCTGAAGGTTGTGCTGGAATAATAATAATCGTTGATTTGCATAAATAAGGTCTAATCTAAATACTCATGCACACTATAATTGTACATTGTTACACGAGTGGTGAAAGTGTCTTATTTAGTCCCGAGACGGGGTTTGGTGCCCGAGCGTAGCGAGGGCGCTAATAGTTCGAGGGACAAAATAAGTCTTTCACCCGAGGTAAACACTGTGCTTTTCATTACGAATACAAGGAAAGTAAAAATAAAAACAGGCATTGGCTAAATAAATAATACAAGGAAGTATGAACAATACTCGACAACTCGATACAAAATAAAGATCGGATTGCCGCCTATTTTGTTTTTTTTTCGTTGGCCGACCAACTTCATTATTTAGCCATTGTTTTTCATTTTCATCTTTAAATATTTTGCCCAAATCTATCTATGTTATTTTAAAGAAATTGTTGAAACTAAATTAAAATTAAGTCATTTAAAAATATATATTCTTTAATTTATTTATTACTAGCTGTCCCGGCAAACTTCGTTTCGCCATTGAGGTTATAAATGTGCTGATTTAAAAAATGATTAATTAAATATTCATTTTAAAATACATATATAATGATTATTTATTGGCCATCTTATGTATTCAAATAAAACTATTATACAGATTTTATCGCGTTTATTTCCTTTTTTATTTTCCCGAAGTTTCGGTGGCTTTACAGCAGCCATTGTCACTGGGAACTGAGGTGTTAGACTTCCTAATGTCAAAGTTATTAACTTGGTACCCTCATATTTACTTGTTGGTTGTGGTCCTATCCACGCAGAAATTGCTCACAGTGTCTGACAACTATTTGCTTGACATGATGTATTTCGTCAGCCAGGTGTTGCTGATCTCAGATCCCTTGTGCTCTCTGAAACAAAGATATACCCAGTGTAGCTAACTGTGTTGGATGGTGGTTAGATTTACCGTTTAAGTATATTCAGCATATTCCTCTGGCATGTTGTTCTCCTCTAGCTTCTTTGATACTATTGTGATGCAGTCTGCTACAGGTAGACAGGTAAACAAAGACTGAACATCAAAACTGACCATGGTTTAATTGTTAGCATGATGTATATGTTTAATCTCACTTACAAAATGTTATGAATCCTTTGTATGAGCTCTTGTGTGTCCTCTTAGTCGTGAGAGCACCTTCGCTACGTGTTGGGCCAGACTGTATGTTGGTGTGTCAATCTGGCTTACAATGGGACGCAGCGGGTCCTCTGGTTTGTGTATTTTATGTAACAATATCTTTGCCATGTATTTTGGTGCTTCGTTTGCACTCTTCATTGAAGCACCTTGTGATAGACTACATTTTTCGTTTTATTATCAGGCGCAAGAACAAATAACGCTGATGGTCTTCCGACCCGTGAACATGCCACAATCAGTACTTGATAAATTTCTTCTTGTGCGTCGTTAGTTATCTAGTTCTTGATATCTGAGGTTTGCTCGACGATTCCTCATAGCCAACCGAGCCGTTTCACGGGCTGCCTCTCTTTGCTCTTGTGATTGAGAAGCACGAATTCGAGCCATACTACCGCGGCGCTCTTCACTTCCAATTTATTGTTCTTCTTCAGTTCTTTCATTCGCAATGTTTCGAATCCTGGTTGCATTACGGCTTTGTCGCGAAAGATCAGATTGTCTTGGACGCGGCATCGTATTGCTAATTATAATATCCGCACAATAATCTATTATAATAGAAATTCGAAACTGACAGATCAACTGTCAACTTCAAAATTTCAAATTATCAATTATTCAACCATATTTAACTATAGACGACATTTTAGCTGTTGGTTCTCCTTTTTTATACCATTTGTAAATAATCAACGGCTAGACTTTTTTTCATTCATATTTTTTTTGGCTGTCATTGGCTGTCATTTGCATTAATAACACGTTTTCACGTTTTATGTCAAGTTCCACTGGAATGGGATAAAAAGTATCCTATAACCTTCTCCTGGTTCTAAGCTACCGCCCCACCAATTTTCAGCCAGATCCGTTCAGCCGTTCTCGAGTTATAAATGGTGTAACTAACACGACTTTCTTTTATATATATAGATATATTTTACATTATTTATACACATATACAAATTATATTAAATAAAATTAGAAATAAGATAAGATAAAATAAAAGCCTACCCCTAATCAAAAAAATCCCGTCCGCGTGGGATGGTGGCAAGAATACTGGCTGCATTTCCTCGCTGTATTGATAAGCTAATTTTTTGAGCGAGGAAAGAGGCAGCCCTTTTGTCACCTGTGGCGGTAACCAGTCTGGGGGTGATTTTGTTGAATAGCACTTTAGCACTATGACTCCATGGGCCAAGCGTCTCCACGGCAAACGGCACGAACACATAATTGCTATTTAACAGTGCATATTTGCGCCGCTTATTCTTTAATTAATACTTAACTTTATGTTATTTCAGTTTTACATCTTGCTGTAATTGAGTGACTGTAGAAAAAGTTTGAACATGGTTCCATAGAAATGTTAAAATGAAACTAGTTTTTTTTTTAATAATTTGACAGCTGTCAGTTGAAAGCGATTCTCCCGGCCCGGAAAAGTATTACTTTCAAACCGCTCCTCAGGCAACTTCAGACCTACTTTCAGAGTATGAGTAATGAAAAAGCATTTTTCAATTAAAAAAAAACAGTGCCGTCTAGGGACGCCCGGAAGAAGCGAAGCTTTCGTCGTCGTCGTGTAACGCTACTGACGTCACGGCGTAACGCTACTGACGCCATCGTGTAACGCTACTGACGTTACGGTGTAACGCTACTGACGTCACGGTGTAACGCTACTGACGCCATCGTGTAACGCTACTGACGTCACGGTGTAACGCTACTGACTCCGAATTATTTGTATAATTCTTGATAACATCAAAAGGCAACACACTGGAGCTATTTAATATTTATATTAATATCTAAGTACTACCCTTTGTAATTATTGAAAATAAGCAACTGGCGTTAAAAAAAAAAAAACATGACATGTAAAAAGACAAGCCCGCTGAGTTTCTTGCCGGATCTTCTCAGTCGAGGTCGCGTTCCGATCCGGTTGTAGATATAAGGAAAAAATATGTAAATTGACAATTTGTAAGTGCCCCCGTAGGCCTAAACAAAATAAATGATTTGAATTTGAATTTGAATTTGACGTCACGGTGTAACGCTACTGACATCATCGTGTAACGGTACTGACGTCACGGTGTAACGCTACTGACGGATCGGTGTAACGCTACTGACATCATCGTGTAACGCTACTGACATCACGGTGTAACGCTACTGACGTCACGGTGTAACGCTACTGACATCATCGTGTAACGCTACTGACGTCACGGTGTAACGCTACTGACATCATCGTGTAACGCTACTGACGTCACGGTGTAACGGTACTGACGTCACGGTGTAACGCTACTGACATCATCGTGTAACGCTACTGACGTCACGGTATAACGCTACTGACATCATCGTGTAACGCTACTGACGTCACGGTGTAACGGTACTGACGTCACGGTGTAACGCTACTGACATCATCGTGTAACGCTACTGACGTCACGGTGTAACGCTACTGACGTCACGGTGTAACGCTACTGACATCATCGTGTAACGCTACTGACGTCACGGTGTAACGCTACTGACATCATCGTGTAACGCTACTGACGTCACGGTGTAACGCTACTGACATCATCGTGTAACGCTACTGACGTCACGGTGTAACGGTACTGACGTCACGGTGTAACGCTACTGACATCATCGTGTAACGCTACTGACGTCACGGTGTAACGCTACTGACGTCACGGTGTAACGCTACTGACATCATCGTGTAACGCTACTGACGTCACGGTGTAACGCTACTGACATCATCGTGTAACGCTACTGACGTCACGGTGTAACGCTACTGACGTCACGGTGTAACGCTACTGACATCATCGTGTAACGCTACTGACGTCACGGTGTAACGCTACTGACGTCGCGGTGTAACGCTACTGACATCATGGTGTAACGCTACTGACGATTTTTAATTTCTCCTCTGCTAAAAATTGTTAGGTTAGGTTAGGTTAGGTTTTTTTTTTTTTTTTTTTTTAATTGACTGTGCACAGAGTGTGCACAGCCGCCGCTTTTCCCCGGACATAATCCAGGCCCTTATTTAGGTTTTATTTTTTCAGGGTTTATTTTCTTTTTTCCCTTAGGGTATTAATAATTTTTTCATACATTTTTTTTAATTTTCGTATGTGTAGGTACAGTTGCATTCTTATGTGAGAATATTTTAATAATAATAATAATAATAATTTAGCCCTTTTATCGTCCCACTCCTGGGCACGGGCCTCCCCTCAACACGAGGGGGATTCAGGCCATAATCCACCACGCTGGCCCAGTGCGGGTTGGTGGATTTCACATGTCTTTCGAAAATTAGTTAGATCTTCTAAGACATGCAGGTATCATGCAGGAGAATATTTTACATTATTTTAATGTATAAATACATGTACACAATAGTGTATTTCTGTAGTATATAGCGAATATAGTATATGGTAAAAGCGCGCTATGTGCTTATCGTCGGAGGACGTGGGCAGAAAGCCTGCGTAGTTCCGAAAAATACGAAAGTATTTCATATCGGTGTGATGGGACAAATTTCTTTTCATTTCCGTTTATAGGTATAACTTGTCATCCAATGATCTAGTCCATTTAATTAAGTATTCGTGAGCAAGCTTATTGTACTACGTTTAATTGTGTAGTATTCACTGCATCCTATAATAAATAGTTTTCTTATAATACAATTTTTTGTCCCTGTTTTTAATTTCAGTGTTCTCATTTCGGTTGATTCGGTGGCCTAAACTGTCAATGGAAATGATAAAATTCTCACCGTAATGATAAAAATTATCATCTCGGTGAGTGCTTAGGGTTTCGGTGTATAATATTTTCATTTCGGTGAATTGTTTTATCATTTCGGTTGATTACTATTTCATTTCAGTGAAAATTCAGGCCAGCAGGTGAATTATTCAAAATGTTTCACCTATAAGTACTATTTTTAAGTACAGCAACGCAATTTATTATTTATTTAGTTTTGTTAAAGTACAAAAGTTTCAAATATAGAAGAGATTCCTTTTATTCACAAGTTTCGCTGATGTTATTATGCTTAGGATTCTGAGCGTTGAGCATAACAAAGAATTTGTATAGTTGAATGTAACTTCACGTAATTTTTAATCTCATTTGCACAAAGCCAAAGCTAAGCCAATATCCGTAAATAGTTCAAAAAAAACTTTTTTTTTACTTATTATTTTATTTTATTCCTTTTATTGTGTTTTTTTTTAGTATGTTACCCAGAAGAATATCTAAAATTTACCATAACAGAGGTTCCTAGGTTAACATTGCGTCAGTTAAGAACCAGATGAACGTGTCTGCAAATTGGTGCTTGCTGAGAAATTGCAAAATAATGAGCTGAAGGTGGGCGGGCGTTGATTAAATAGTCTTCCTTTAACCTCTTATTACATTGCTAATATAAAATAAATATATTGTTCTCTTTTATTTACGCGAATACTACACATTGAAATAAAACTATTTTACGGATTCTATCGCGTTTATACACTTTTATATTCCCGACGTTTTGGCTGCCAAAACCAAGCGTACCATTGCAAGACCTCGAGACACTGTGAGCACTGTGTGGATCGGACTGCAAACAACAACTAAACATGAGGGTACCCAGTTACATATTAACTATGACATCAGGACGTCTAACACCTCAGTCCCCCCGTGACCATGGTTTGCTATAAAGCAGCCGAAGCGTCGGGAACATAAAAAAATAAATAAACGCGATAGAATCCGTAAAATAGTTTTATTTCAATAAAATAAATATTTAAATTGTGTTTTTTTTTTTAAATTGTTGCTTATATGATAATTTTATTGTTAAATATATTTTATTGCTATGTTTTTATTTATGATTTTTTCCCCAAAATGGTTAACATACGCCGTTTTGGTTCTCATAATATTTTTATGTCGTAAGAGCTTAACTAAAGTATGTTATAATTACGAGTACATTGTTTTGCCCGTAAAAAATTAAACTTTAAAATATATTACTACAGCATAATGTAATAATGTATTTAGAAAATATATTCGCTTTCATTTGTGTTAAACTGACTAAAGTTGATTCCGCCAAAGAGTCGTATATGCTTTAACATTGTTTTAGTTCCAAAGTTTTATAGTAAAGGTATATTTTATAATACTATTACTAGCTGAGCCCGCGACTTCGTCCGCGTGGAATTTTACTTAATAAAAATTGATTTAACAAAAAACGTTCGTTCAATTCGCAGAGTTTACGAAAAGTTAATTCTCATTTTTCTTTTTTGCAGGTTGATGTTTCGTGTTTTATATACCTTCTTATCGTAAAAGCCCTCCCGCGTGTTCAGAGCCCGCGCGACAGGCAGCATATGAAATATTTTTTTTGTTTTTCTAAACAAAAGTAGCCTGAGTTACTGTTTATAACATCAGCTATCGGCCAGTGAAAATCCCGTACAAATCGGTCCAGCCGTTTCGGAGATACTCTTGGATTTCATGTGTTTTTGATTTTACTACGCGGAAACCTAATTGTTTTTCTGAAATTAAAGTAGCCTAAGTTACTCCTTATAACATCTGCCAGTGAAAGTCCCATCGAAATCGGTCCAGCAGTTTCGGAGTTTACCCGGAACAAACACACAGACAGACAGACAAAACAATTTTAAATCGTGGATTTGTAATAAGTACCGTATATACTTTCATATGCATTTAGTGAATAGGTGTTATTTTGATATTACAAAGAGACACTGCAGTTTTATTTATTTGTAAAGATGGCTTATCTTCTGTATACGTTTTTGGTGGACAGGTTAGGTGAAATGAAATAACTAGTCACCGTAAGGAAAGATAATTCCGGTGACTGGTTATTTCATTTCGGTGAACGGCTGTTTCATTTCGGTGACATCAAAAGTTTAAACACGTATATCTCATAAGTTAATTAAGATATTTTGATGTCATTAAAAATTTGCATTAACTATATCAAGAAGTACAATAAATAACAGATACAATTTTAAAAAAGTTAAAAATAAAAAATTCAACCGAAATGAAAGAAAAAACGACTTTGTTGAAATTCACCCCTATGTTATTTTAAAGAAATTGTTGAAACTAAATTAAAATTAAGTCATTTAAAAATATATATTCTTTAATTTATTTATTATATATTTTACATTATTTATACACATATACAAATTATATTAAATAAAATTAGAAATAAGATAAGATAAAATAAAAGCCTACCCCTAATCAAAAAAATCCCGTCCGCGTGGGATGGTGGCAAGAATACTGGCTGCATTTCCTCGCTGTATTGATAAGCTAATTTTTTGAGCGAGGAAAGAGGCAGCCCTTTTGTCACCTGTGGCGGTAACCAGTCTGGGGGTGATTTTGTTGAATAGCACTTTAGCACTATGACTCCATGGGCCAAGCGTCTCCACGGCAAACGGCACGAACACATAATTGCTATTTAACAGTGCATATTTGCGCCGCTTAATCTTTAATTAATACTTAACTTTATGTTATTTCAGTTTTACATCTTGCTGTAATTGAGTGACTGTAGAAAAAGTTTGAACATGGTTCCATAGAAATGTTAAAATGAAACTAGTTTTTTTTTTAATAATTTGACAGCTGTCAGTTGAAAGCGATTCTCCCGGCCCGGAAAAGTATTACTTTCAAACCGCTCCTCAGGCAACTTCAGACCTACTTTCAGAGTATGAGTAATGAAAAAGCATTTTTCAATTAAAAAAAAACAGTGCCGTCTAGGGACGCCCGGAAGAAGCGAAGCTTTCGTCGTCGTCGTGTAACGCTACTGACGTCACGGCGTAACGCTACTGACGCCATCGTGTAACGCTACTGACGTTACGGTGTAACGCTACTGACGTCACGGTGTAACGCTACTGACGCCATCGTGTAACGCTACTGACGTCACGGTGTAACGCTACTGACTCCGAATTATTTGTATAATTCTTGATAACATCAAAAGGCAACACACTGGAGCTATTTAATATTTATATTAATATCTAAGTACTACCCTTTGTAATTATTGAAAATAAGCAACTGGCGATAAAAAAAAAAAAACATGACATGTAAAAAGACAAGCCCGCTGAGTTTCTTGCCGGATCTTCTCAGTCGAGGTCGCGTTCCGATCCGGTTGTAGATATAAGGAAAAAATATGTAAATTGACAATTTGTAAGTGCCCCCGTAGGCCTAAACAAAATAAATGATTTGAATTTGACGTCACGGTGTAACGCTACTGACATCATCGTGTAACGGTACTGACGTCACGGTGTAACGCTACTGACGGATCGGTGTAACGCTACTGACATCATCGTGTAACGCTACTGACATCACGGTGTAACGCTACTGACATCATCGTGTAACGCTACTGACGTCACGGTGTAACGCTACTGACATCATCGTGTAACGCTACTGACGTCACGGTGTAACGGTACTGACGTCACGGTGTAACGCTACTGACATCATCGTGTAACGCTACTGACGTCACGGTGTAACGCTACTGACATCATCGTGTAACGCTACTGACGTCACGGTGTAACGGTACTGACGTCACGGTGTAACGCTACTGACATCATCGTGTAACGCTACTGACGTCACGGTGTAACGCTACTGACGTCACGGTGTAACGCTACTGACATCATCGTGTAACGCTACTGACGTCACGGTGTAACGCTACTGACATCATCGTGTAACGCTACTGACGTCACGGTGTAACGGTACTGACGTCACGGTGTAACGGTACTGACGTCACGGTGTAACGCTACTGACATCATCGTGTAACGCTACTGACGTCACGGTGTAACGCTACTGACATCATCGTGTAACGCTACTGACGTCACGGTGTAACGGTACTGACGTCACGGTGTAACGCTACTGACATCATCGTGTAACGCTACTGACGTCACGGTGTAACGCTACTGACGTCACGGTGTAACGCTACTGACATCATCGTGTAACGCTACTGACGTCACGGTGTAACGCTACTGACGTCACGGTGTAACGCTACTGACATCATCGTGTAACGCTACTGACGTCACGGTGTAACGCTACTGACATCATCGTGTAACGCTACTGACGTCACGGTGTAACGCTACTGACGTCACGGTGTAACGCTACTGACATCATCGTGTAACGCTACTGACGTCACGGTGTAACGCTACTGACGTCGCGGTGTAACGCTACTGACATCATGGTGTAACGCTACTGACGATTTTTAATTTCTCCTCTGCTAAAAATTGTTAGGTTAGGTTAGGTTAGGTTAGGTTTTTTTTTTTTTTTTTTTTAATTGACTGTGCACAGAGTGTGCACTGCCGCCGCTTTTCCCCGGACATAATCCAGGCCCTTATTTAGGTTTTATTTTTTCAGGGTTTATTTTCTTTTTTCCCTTAGGGTATTAATAATTTTTTCATACATTTTTTTTAATTTTCGTATGTGTAGGTACAGTTGCATTCTTATGTGAGAATATTTTAATAATAATAATAATAATAATTTAGCCCTTTTATCGTCCCACTCCTGGGCACGGGCCTCCCCTCAACACGAGGGGGATTCAGGCCATAATCCACCACGCTGGCCCAGTGCGGGTTGGTGGATTTCACATGTCTTTCGAAAATTAGTTAGATCTTCTAAGACATGCAGGTATCATGCAGGAGAATATTTTACATTATTTTAATGTATAAATACATGTACACAATAGTGTATTTCTGTAGTATATAGCGAATATAGTATATGGTAAAAGCGGCATAGTATAAAGCAAAATCATCGGTATTTTTAGTATTAATAGGTAGTAAATGTCATGATATCATTAACGATTTCCATTATAAATTCTTAATTCTAACATGATGTCATTATGTATAAGTCATAGGTAAGTAATGTAAGTTTGTAAAAGTTGTAAATTTTATAATTATAGATTAAAGTAAATTGGGTAAAATAATAATGTATATAAATTTGAATTACGATAAAATTTAAATTTAAAATTTAAATTTAAATTTGGTATTTACTATTTACTCGACTATTGTGTGTGACTAGGAGCGACTTTCGTCAAACACGACACTATGTTTGTGTATGTAGGTGTGTTGTGGTGTGTGTGGTTTGTGGTCCCGTTCAGTTTGATGTTCACATTGTTTGTATTCTTATGAATATAATAGATGACACATTATTCATGACGAGGCCACAAACATGAGTGTGAGTGAGGATGTGTTGCATGTGGAATGTGGGTGGGATAGGTGTAGTGCTTGTGTGTGTATGTTGTGTGTGTACGCAAATGCATCCAACAACACTTTAGTGTTGACGTGTACATTTGCGTTGTGTGGCGTGTTGTGCTGATCAAGTGCGGCCTGGATACACTCCAGACCAACATTGCGCAGAATGTGGCTGACAAAACAGGTTTGTATGGGTTTCCAGGTCGCACTTGACAGTTTTGTGTGTATGAGGTGTTGTGCGTGTGTGTGTTTGTGGAAGTATTTGTGTTGGTTTGTGCCGTGTCTGTCGAGCTCTCCGAGCGTTAGGTTTTTTTTTTTTTTTTTTATTTCACTCTGCCTTTGTTTTTAGGACAGGGTGTATGAGATTTATAGTTATTTGGCTGATGATCTCGCTAATGGGATACGTGATCAGCGGCCAATATAAAGTTTCTTGTTTTCGTGTGTATATAAGATTATTTTAGTATGGTTTTAGTGTATAAAAATTATATATATATATATATATATATATTATTAAATTATTTTTCATTCTTTAGTTTTTTAATTTATTTTTATTTTTGTATATTTATGTATTATTATATTCTTTGAGACTTGAAATTATTTGCTTCGTGAATTTTTCGAAAGATTTGAGGCATGAAATGTTGGTGAGTAGATTGGTGATTGAAAAGGGATCTATGTTATTGAAATCACACAGGCTAGTGTGATCTAACCTGTGCCTGGCGTATCGTGGGCACTGTTCAAGGAGGTGTTCTATGGTTTGAATTATGTTGATGTCACATGGACATTTGTCGGAATCAATAATGTTGAACCGGTGTAGGTATTGGCGGTGATAGCCGTGCCCGGTTAGCACTTGAGTCAGGCTGAAACTGGGTTTGGTTATGGACCAGAGTTCTGCTATGGAATTCAGGTTTTCAAAGACACGCCTGGTATGTTGTCCCTGTTCGGCCCTTTGGTAGAAATTTTCGTTCTGTTTTGTGATGTCCTGTTTGATTTTATGTTTTGCAAAGCTTGCCGGGAAATTAAGGTAGTCTGGGGGTCTGTTGAGGGTCGCAGCATGTTTAGCTGCCGCATCTGCCGCTTCGTTGCCCCATAAACCAAAGTGAGCCTTAACCCACACAAACCTGACATCACTGGAAGTTTGGTGCAGGAGTGTGTGGATTCTGACTGCGAATGGGTTTGTTGAATCAGAGCGCGCTATCTCATGCAACGCAGACATGCTGTCTGAGAGAACAGCCGCGAGGTTTATATTATTACGTTTGATCCACTGACATGCTCCTTCTATTGCCAGTAGTTCGGCTTGAAACACAGAGCATGAGCTGTGAAGTTTATAGTGTTTAGTGTGTTTTATTACACCACATGGAGTACAAACGACGTACGCCGCTCCGACCTTGTCCTCATCAAGCCGACTGCCGTCTGTGTAAATTTGGTATGAAAGACCACATATCGAATTGATCTCTGCTTGGGTTGTTGCATTTTGGAACAACCCAAGCAGAGATCAAGAGCGTTAGGTTAGGTTAGGTTAGGTTAGGTTAGGTTAGGTTAGGTTAGGTTAGGTTAGGTTAGGTTAGGTTAGGTTAGGTTAGGTTAGGTTAGGTTAGGTTAGGTTAGGTTAGGTTAGGTTAGGTTAGGTTAGGTTAGGTTAGGTTAGGTTAGGTTAGGTTAGGTTAGGTTAGGTTAGGTTAGGTTAGGTTAGACGCGCTTTCGAGGAGTGGCGCACGCGGCTCTCTGATGAGCGATACGCGCGCAAACGCGTCATCAGCGCTCTCCTGCCGGTACTCGATACCTGGGTGAGGAGGAAGACGGGGCGAGTCACATATAGGCTTGCACAGATAATCACTGGACACGGCTGTTTTAGTGATTATCTGTGCAAGATAGGGCGCGAACCAACAGCCAATTGCCACCACTGTGGAGGAGACAATGATTCCGCCCAGCACACGCTGGAGGCGTGTCCCGCGTGGGACGAGGAACGGCGGACACTGGTCCAACGGATCGGACCGGATCTCTCTCTGGGCAGCGTAATTTCGGCAATGCTGTCCGGGGAAGCGGCGTGGGGGGCTGTGACCTCATTCTGTGAGACTGTAATGTCCCGGAAAGAGTCCGCTGAGCGGGATCGGGAGAGAGCCGATCCCGCTCGCCGACGTAGGCGCCGTGCTGCGCCTCGTCGGGGCCTCCCGGCCCTATTGCCCAGGGCACTAAACAACGGGCTACCCACGGGGTCGAGAACGTCCAGGGTGTGGGCCCCGGGCGTTCCATGACGACGACGACCCTGAGGAGGACGGTGGCGGGTGTGGCTCCCCGCCGCCGTGCACTGAGACGGTGCAGGGGAGAGCGAACATCTGCTCCCCCCGGGACGAGCTCCCACTAAGGAGCAAAGCATATGAGGGGCATCGGCGAAGTTCCGCAAGGAGAACCCGGTGCATCTCCGACGTGCTGAAGGCGGCCACCGGGGAGGTTTTAGTGGGTAAAAATCCCACATACCCCAGGCCTCTCCCACAAGAGACCTGGGGATCTTTTGAAGATTTCCTCCTCGACAACAAAAAAAAAAAAAAAAAAAAAAAAAAAGGTTGGGGAACCCCCCACAGTGCTTGCGTCCTCGTCGCGTTCCCTGGGCAACGACCCGGTTCTGACCACCGTAACGGAGTGGCAGACCGGTGTTCGGCTAAAGTGCACTGTGCAACAACCAAAGTAGAAGGCTGGTTATTGGATGTTTTGTTGTGTTCTGTTGGAGTCATCTTGTGATTGGTTGTTGTTTTGTTGCGGGTTAATCTCGGTTAGCCCACAATATTTAAAGGGCCCTTATTAGGGCCAACAATGCGACCTTCTGGGTCGGGTGAGAAGCGTGAAGTGAGTCCCTCGCTTCGCATCGTTTTTGCGGGAGAAAGGTCTGTGACCCAGCGTGCAGGGGCTTCGATGAAGCCCGGTCGTGTTACGCAGGAGGCTCTTCCTCCCCCTGTTGTGGTGAGCGTTGGTCCTCAGGACGAAGGCGGCGCAATGTCCGCTTCTTCGGAGTCGGACGCTTTTATCGCGCGTCGCAAGCGGAGTGTGCTGTCGGACTCGGGGTCCGATACCGAGGTTGCCGAGTCCGCGAGGGTGTCGGCGGCAAAGAGAGGGAAGGCCCGTGCTCCAGGCCATAACTACGGGCTGGCCAAAGCACGAAAGGACATAAGTCGCCTCCGCGAAGAAGAGGAGGAGGCCGACTTTAACAAGAAATTGCAGAGTCAATCCTTCCGCAAGGAAAAAGTCCCGGAAGAGTTGGCCGCAGAGTCCAGTGGGCCTCAAGATGTGGAGTTCCTGGACGCTGAGACTATGAGGGCTAAAGCAGGTGAGAAGGTGGCTAAGGTGCTTGACGTGGCCCTGAAGTCGAAACACCTGCAGGGGGGCTGCGTGCGTGACCTGAAGGAGGCGGCGAGATCCCTGCAGGACATAGTGGACTGCTTGGCGGACCGCACGGTTGCTGAGGAGACTCGCCGTCTTAAGAGGGACAACATCAACCTTCGGAGGGAGCTGGAGGAGCTCAAGGCAGAGGTTCGAGCAGTCCGTCGGGACTACTCCGAGAGGAAAGCTCCAGCCCCTCCAAAATCCCCTCCGAGGGCAACGAGCGCCCCCCAGGTGCCTGATTTTGCCGGGGCCATTGAAGAGCTGAAGCGGTCCCTCCTCATCTCCCTCGGGGAGATGATGAATGCCCGCCTCGAGGGTTTGGAGGGTAGGCTCCTCCCGGCTCCTATTGTCCGCCCCCCTCTTGCGTCGGGGAGCATGCGGGCAACTGGGGTGCCAGTTGTGGGGCCTGCAGTGGTCAGGCCCAGGTCGCCGGTGTTGGGCAAGCAGGGGCGAGTGGCGCCCCGCCAGACAGTCCAAGCAAGGGTGGAGGCTGCCCCCCCCGCCCCGCAGACGTCCAAGGAGGCAAGCCAGGCCCTAACCACGGCCACTCCGCAAGCCGCAGACGGTGGACAATGGTCCACCGTCACGCGAAAGGGCAAGGGTAAGGGGAAGGGGAAGAAGTCTTCGCCTTCTCCTCCGGCGGCGGCCCCCAACCCCGCCAAGGCGAAGGACCCCCCTGCCACCAATACGGGGAAGAAGGGCCGTAATGCTAAGCTTTCTCCCCCCAAGACCGCCGCTGTGGTCATTACGCTGCAGACAGAGGCGGAAGAGAGGGGCACGAGTTACGCCGGGGCCCTTGCCGCAGCCCGGGAGAAGATCGATCTCCCGGGGCTGGGGATTGATTTGCTGACGGTCCGCAAAACCGCTACCGGAGCCAGGATCGTAGAGATTCCTGGATCACAAGGTAGCGAAAAGGCGGACCGGCTAGCAGAAAGGCTGAAGGAGGCTTTGGCGGGCGTGGCCGACATCAGGAGGCCGACGAAGTGTGCGGATTTGCGCATCGTCGGCCTTGATGACTCCATCACGCGAGAGGAGGTGGTCCAGGAGGCGGCCAAGAAGGGGGGGTGCGAACCGGCCCAGATCAGGGCCGGGGAGATCCGCACCGATAGCGGGGGGGACGGCAGCATTTTCCTGTCGTGTCCGGTCGCCGTAGCGAAGACCCTAGTGGGAGCGGGTCGGTTCCTCATAGGGTGGAGCTCGGTGCGGGTGCTGGCCCTGGATGCGAAGCCCATGCGGTGCTTCCGCTGCATGGGGATAGGGCACACGCGTCCGCTGTGCCCCTCGGCGGCTGACAGGGGCAGCCTATGCTACCGGTGTGGGAAGGAGGGTCACAGAGCGGCGACGTGCAAAGCGGTAATGCGCTGCGCCGTCTGTGCCCATGCCGGTAAGGCAGCGGACCACATAATGGGGGGGAAAAGCTGCAACCCCCCCTCCATGAAAGGCAAAGGGGCCCCTTGGACAAGGGCCCCAACGACCGACGGCGGCCACAGGTCGGAGGGAGCTGACATGGAACACTAATGTGTAACAATATCAGCTTCCTCCAGGGAAACCTGAACCACTCCGCTGGGGCGCAAGATCTTTTCCTGCAGTCCGTGGCGGAGTGGGTCATCGATGTAGCCGTTGTCGCGGAGCCATATTTCGTCCCAGCCCGGTCCAACTGGGCTGGTGATCTGGATGGCTCCGTGGCCATCGTCGGTCGGACGGAGGGAGGCCCTGTCGTGGTAAGGGAGAGGGGAGCCGGGTATGTGGCGGCCGAATGGGGAGGGTATGCTATAATTGGCATCTACTTCTCCCCCAACAGGCCGCTGCGGGACCTAGAGGCATTTTTGGACGCTCTAGGCCCGGTGGTGAGGAGGATGGCCCCTCTCCCAGTGGTGGTGGTGGGCGACCCCAACGCCAAGTCAAGGGCGTGGGGGGAGGTCCGGACGGACCCTCGGGGGGCAGCAGTGGAGGAGTGGGCAGTCGAGTCCGGACTGTCCCTCCTCAACACTGGGACGGCGCACACGTGCGTGCGGCACAATGGCGGCTCAGTGGTGGACATCTCGTTCGCCACACCAGCCGTCGCACGCCGCGTGCGCAACTGGCGTGTAATGGGAGGGGTGGAGACACTCTCGGACCACCTCTACATCAGGTTCGAGGTGTCTTCCTCCCCCCAGACTATGCCGTCCTCCTCTCCCCGGGTTGGGGAGGCGTTCCCTCGGTGGGCGATTGGCCGCCTCGACCGGGAGATGGCGGAGGAGGCGGCCATAGTTCGGGCGTGGTGCGCTCGGGTCGCCGGATCGGAGGGGGTGGACGAGTCCGCCACCCGCTTCCGTGCCGCCTTCACGGCGGTTTGTGATGCGGCTATGCCACGAACCCGACGTCGTCCGCCGAGGCGGGCAGTGTACTGGTGGTCGACGGAGATCTCCCGCCTCCGCGTAGCATGTACGGCGGCGAGGCGGGAGTACCAGCGCAGCCGTCGGCGGGCGGTCCGGGACCTGGTGAGGGAGGGCCAGTTGCATGAGGGGTACAGAGGTGCCAAACTGGCTCTGCAACTGGCCATCACTCGGGCGAAGGAGGAGGGTTGGGAGGAGACGCTGTCCGGCCTGGATGCGGATCCCTGGGGGCGCCCGTACAAAGCGGCTCGGAACAAATTCCGAGCCGCGGGACCCCCCTTGACGGAGACGATGCATCCAGACCTGCTGGACAGCGTCGTAGAGGCCCTCTTCCCGGATCGCCCGGACTTCACTCCACCGCCCATGCGCCTCCCCGTCGGAGAAGCTCAGGCCGAAGACACCTCCATCCCCCCAATCACAGAAGGGGAGATGGAGGAGGTGGTGGAGCGCCTCCGCAAAAAGCGGAGGGCGCCGGGCCCGGATGGCGTACCTGGCAGGGTGCTGGCCATTGCCCTCACGCACATGGGCGAGGGGCTCCGGGAACTTTTTGACCGATGTTTAACATCAGGTCAGTTCCCGGAGCCGTGGAAGGAAGGCCGCCTGTGCCTGTTGGCGAAAGAGGGTCGGCAGCCTGACTGCCCGTCGGCCTTCCGGCCGATCGTGTTGCTGGATGAGGTGGGAAAGGCTCTGGAGAGAGTCGTGGCTTCCCGCCTCATCCGGCATCTGACGGAGGAGGGGCCCGATTTATCGGACCACCAGTTCGGCTTCAGGGCTGGGCGGTCCACGACGGACGCCCTGATGGCCCTGAAGTCGTGGTCGACGGAGGCGACCAACCGGGGGGAAAAGGTGTTGGCGGTATCGTTGGATATCGCCAACGCCTTCAACAGCCTGCCTTTTGAGGCGATACTGGCGGCGCTCCGCTTCCACGGAGTGCCCCAGTACCTTCGGCGGCTGTTGGAGGGATACCTCCTGGGGAGAAAGGTCGCCTACGTCGACAGGCGAGGGGTGGTGGTCCGGCGGGTGGTCGGGTGTGGGGTCCCACAGGGCTCTGTCCTTGGCCCAATCCTGTGGGACCTGGGCTACGACTGGGTGCTCCGTGGCAACCTCCTGCCACGGATGCGTGTCATCTGCTATGCAGATGACACCCTAGTCGTAGCCAGAGGGGGAAGTTGGAGGGAGGTGCAGCTGCTGGCCACAGTGGGCACCTCCCTGGTGGTGGCCCGCATCGAGGCGCTGGGCCTTAGGGTGGCGGCGGAGAAGACCGAGGCCCTTCTTTTCCATGGGCCTCGGGGTGGACCGCCCCCTGGGGCGGCGATTGATGTGGGCGGGGTGAGGGTCCGGGTGGGGACCCAGATGAAGTACCTGGGCCTCCGCCTGGACGGGCGGTGGAGCTTTGGGGACCACTTCCACGGACTGGTCCCCAAGCTCGTGGGGGCGGCAGCAGCGCTGGGAAGGCTGCTGCCAAACTCGGGAGGGCCGGGGACCACCTGCCGCCGGCTGTATGCGGGGGTGGTCCGCAGCATGGCCCTGTATGGGGCCCCGGTGTGGGTGGATGCCCTCAGTGCCACCAATGTCCGTCTGCTGCGCAGGGCGCAGCGGACGGTGGCACTGAGGGTGATCCGGGGGTACCGAACGGTATCCGGGGGGGCGGCCTGCGTGCTCGCGGGCAGCCCCCCGTGGGAGCTGGAGGCCCGGGTTCTCGCCGCCGTGTACCAACTCAGGGCGGCGAGAAGCGGCGGCGGTCAGCGCCCGACGTTTGAGGACGTTCTGGACACCAGACGTCGGGCGCAGCAGGAGTCGCTGCGGCGATGGGCGGAGGACCTGGCGGACTCCACCTATGGTCTCCGCACCATAGACGCAGTCCGTCCGGTCCTCGAGAGGTGGGTAGGGAGGCCTCGGGGCTCCCTGACGTTCAGGCTGGTGCAGGTGCTGACAGGACATGGGTGTTTTGGTCGGTACCTGCACCGAATAGCCAGGAGGGAGCCCACCGCCGCGTGCCATGAGTGTGGCGCGGCGGAAGACACCGCGCAACACACCCTGGAAGAGTGTGTTGCGTGGGTCGAGCAGCGCCGCATTCTGGTTGCGGCGGTCGGAAGGGACCTCTCACTGCCGAGCATAGTTCTGTCTATGCTCGACAGTGAGGGGTCCTGGGAGGCGATGGCCTCTTTCTGCGAGGACGTGATGTCGCAGAAGGAGGCCGCGGAGCGGGCCAGGGAGGAAGACCCCCTGGCAGATCCGCTCCGGCGCAGACGTGTGGGGAGGAGAAGGAGGCACTACGATCGCCTTCTTCCTCCCCACTAGCCGAAATCAGGTGGTGGGTCGGGGGACCCACTACCTATTGCACGATTTCGGCCGTCTGGGGGATGACTGGGGTGGTACCAGGTCGTCCCCCTTTTAGCGCCTGTGGCCCGGCAAAGCCATTGCCGGGCCGTCCGCCGGGGCGTCTCGGAGCATTTCCCATGGTCCCGGGGCGCCCCTCTGCATGGCGGAGGGTGGTACACCGTGGGTTTTTAGTGGGTATACGGCCGACTGCCGGACTCCCACATACCCCTCCCGCCTCCCCCGAGGCGGAAGGGGACCCATAAAGGGTTTTCCCACGAAAAAAAAAAAAAAAAAAAAAAAAAAAAAAAAAAAAAGGTTAGGTTGGGGTGGGGAACAAATTCCGAGTCGCGGCGCCCCCCGTGACGGAGACGATGCGGCCAGAGCTGCTGGACAGCGTCGTAGGGGCACTCTTCCCTGAGCGCCCGGACTTCTCCCCACCGCCCATGCGCCTCCCTGCCGTAGGGGCGCGGGCCGATGACGCCTCCATCCCCCTGATCACAGAAGGGGAGATGGAGGAGGTGGTGGAGCGCCTCCGAAAAAAGCGGAGGGCTCCAGGCCCGGACGGTGTCCCAGGCCGAGTGCTGGCCATTGCCCTCAAGCACATGGGCGGCGGGCTCCGGGAACTTTTTGATCGATGTCTCACATCCGGTCAGTTCCCGGAGCCCTGGAAGGAGGGCCGCCTGTGCCTGTGGGCCAAAGAGGGTCGGCAGCCTGACTGCCCGTCTGCCTTCCGGCCGATCGTGTTGCTGGATGAGGTGGGAAAGGCCTTGGAGAGAGTCGTGGCTTCCCGCCTCATCCGGCATCTGTCGGAGGAGGGTCCGGACTTGTCGGACCACCAGTACGGCTTCAGGGCTGGGCGGTCCACGACGGACGCCCTGATGGCCCTGAAGTCGTGGTCGACGGAGGCGACCAACCGGGGGGAAAAGGTGCTGGCGGTGTCGTTGGACATCGCCAACGCCTTCAACAGCCTGCCTTTTGAAGCGATACTGGCAGCGCTCCGTTTCCACGGAGTGCCCCAGTACCTTCAGCGGCTGTTGGAGGGCTACCTCCTGGGGAGAAAGGTCGCCTACGTCGACAGGCAAGGTGTGGTGGTCCGGCGGGCGGTCGGGTGTGGGGTCCCACAGGGCTCAGTTCTTGGCCCGATCCTGTGGGACCTAGGCTACGACTGGGTGCTCCGTGGCAACCTCCTGCCACGGATGCGTGTCATCTGTTATGCAGATGACACCCTGGTCGTAGCCAGAGGGGGGAGTTGGAGGGAGGTGCAGCTGCTGGCCACAGTGGGCACCTCCCTGGTGGTGGCCCGCATCGAGGCGCTGGGCCTTAGGGTGGCGGCGGAAAAGACCGAGGCCCTACTTTTCCATGGGCCTCGGGGTGGACCGCCCCCTGGGGCGGCGATTGATGTGGGCGGGGTGAGGGTTCGGGTGGGGACCCAAATGAAATACCTGGGTCTCCGCCTGGACGGGCGGTGGAGCTTTGGGGACCATTTCCACGGACTGGTCCCCAAGCTCGTGGGGGCGGCAGCAGCGCTAGGAAGGCTGCTGCCGAACTCGGGGGGGCCGGGGACCACCTGCCGCCGGCTGTATGCGGGGGTGGTCCGAAGCATGGCCCTCTACGGGGCCCCGGTGTGGGTGGATGCCCTCAGTGCCAAATGTCCGTCTGCTGCGCAGGGCGCAGCGGACGGTGGCACTGAGGGTGATCCGGGGGTACCGGACGGTATCCGGGGGGGCGGCCTGCGTGCTCGCGGGCAGCCCCCCGTGGGAGTTGGAGGCCCGGGTTCTCGCCGCCGTCTATCAGCTCAAGGCGGCGAGACGCGGTGACGGTCAGCGCCCGACGTTTGAGGATGTAGTGGACACCAGACGTCGGGCGCAGCAGGAGTCGCTGCGGCGATGGGCGGAGGACCTGGCGGACTCCACCTATGGTCTTCGCACCATAGACGCAGTCCGTCCGGTCCTTGAAAGGTGGGTGGGGAGGCCTCGGGGCTCCCTGACGTTCAGGCTGGTGCAGGTGCTGACAGGACATGGGTGTTTTGGTCGGTACCTGCACCGAATAGCCAGGAGGGAGCCCACCGCCGCGTGCCATGAGTGTGGCGCGGCGGAAGACACCGCGCAGCACACCCTGGAAGAGTGTGTTGCGTGGGTCGAGCAGCGCCGCATTCTGGTTGCGGCGGTCGGAAGGGACCTTTCACTGCCAAGCATAGTTCTGTCTATGCTCGACAGTGAGGGGTCCTGGGAGGCGATGGCCTCTTTCTGCGAGGATGTGATGTCGCGGAAGGAGGCCGCGGAGCGGGCCAGGGAGGAAGACCCCCTGGCAGATCCGCTCCGGCGCAGACGTGTGGGGAGGAGAAGGAGGCGCTACGATCGCCTTCTTCCTCCCCACTAGCCGAAATCAGGTGGTGGGTCGGGGGACCCACTACCTATTGCACGATTTCGGCCGTCTGGGGGATGACTGGGGTGGTACCAGGTCGTCCCCCTTTTAGCGCCTGTGGCCCGGCAAAGTCATTGCCGGGCCGTCCGCCGGGGCGTCTCGGAGCATTTCCCATGGTCCCGGGGCGCCCCTCTGCATGGCGGAGGGTGGTACACCGTTGGTTTTTAGTGGGTATACCTTCGGGGACTCCCACATACCCCTCTCGACTCCCCCGAGTCGGGAGGGGACCCATAAAGGGTTTTCCAACGAAAAAAAAAAAAAAAAAAAAAAAAAGGTTGGGGTGGGGAACCCCCCACAGTGCTTGCGTCCACGTCGCGTTCCCCGGGCAACGACCCGGTTCTGACCACCGTAACGGAGTGGCAGACCGGTGATCGGCTAAAGTGCACTGTGACGTCGTAGTCCTTACCTTGCGGTTACCTACGACACCTGCGGAGGCTATGATGCCAAAGCCATCGCGTGACGCCACTGGGCGTTTTACAAAAGGCCCTTCTCAGGGCCAACCCCAAGACGCAGACGCGTCGAAGACCAGCCGCGCGCCTTCTGCGGCTAGCTTCTTTTGCGGGGCGGACAACTTGTCAGACACTGATAACGTGTCCATTATGTCGGAGTCGGACGCAGGTTCGACGGCGAGCGGTCGTCAGGAATCGCGTAAGCGGGCCTTTCTGAAAGAAAGGTCCGAAGGCTCCTCGGACTCTACGGGGAAGCCTAAAAAGAAGGTGAAAGCGAAAAAGCAGACAATCGCAGACACACATGACGTGGGTCTCGCAGACGCTCAACGCCAGTTGGACCTGGCTCGGCGGGTGCAGCTCCAGCAAGACCTGGAGGAGCGGGTTGCTGCCAAAGAGCAACGGACGTGCGTCGCTCGGGCCAAGTCCGGGTATGGCGCGTCCAGTGTTTTATACTCGGACCATTCCCTGGCCGAGCTAGAGCAGATGGCTCAGGAAGACAAGGAGGAGATCGTGGAGATCGCCTCCAAGTCCTCCAACCTAAAAGGGACTTTCCAAAAGTCCCTTAAATGCAGGGCCGCGAGCATGCTTGGCATCGTCGGTGAGCTGATGCAGCGTACGGCGACTGATGAAACGCGGCAGCTGCAGGCGAAAGTCAATCGCCTGCAGTCAGAGGTCAGCCAGCTGCATAAGAAGCTGGCCGAAGCCACGGCCCGGCCAAATCAAATCGAGCCGAGACCTGCGGCTGAAGGCCCCGCACCCTCAAACCTTGAGGATATCATCCGCAAGGTCATCATGGAGGAGAGGGCCTTCACGAGAGCCTGCTTCGCAGGTATTGAAGACCGGCTCTTGCCGGAAAAACGCCTACGACCGCCGCTTGCGGCGGACAAGAGGCAAAACGAGCCGGGGCCGTCCTCTCAGAGGGAGGATGCCCTCCTCCCTTCCACCACCCCATCCAACCAGCAAGGGTGGACAAAGGTGGTCAGCAAGGGAAAGGGCAAGGCCAAGAAGAAGGCAGCGGCCGCCCCTGCCGTCCCCGCTACTACCCCCGCCAACTCGTCTCAGACGACAGGCAAGGGTAAGGGGAAGGGGAAGGGGAAAAAGTCGGCCCCCAAGCCCGCCACCGCTGCTCCTGCAGCAAAGAGGGCCCCCGCCGGAGAAAGGAAGAACCTCGTTCCTCCTAAAACCGCAGCCGTCGTGGTGACGCTCACCAAGGAGGCTGAGGAGCGTGGGGTGACGTACGCGTCCGTGATGAAACGGGCGCGTACCAACGCTGATCCCACCCAACTGGGGATCGGCACAGTCTCGTGCCGCCGGACCCAGGCCGGGGCTCGAATTTTCGAGTTCCCAGGGGCTCAGGGCAGCGCCAACGCGGACCTCTTCGCGACCAAGTTGCAGGAGGTCATCGCGGACGTGGCCAAGGTGGGCAGGCCCGTAAAGTCTGCGACCTTAGAGGTGACCGATTTGGACGATTCGGTCACCAAAGAGGAGGTGGTGGCGGCGGTCGCAGCAATAGGGGGCTGCGACGTCGCAGCGGTGCAAGGCCGGGACATAAGACCCGGCCGCGGTGGCATGGGCACCATTCGCCTCGAGTGCCCAGTCGCCGCCGCCAAAGTTGTCCTCGCCCAGGGACGGCTTGCCGTCGGCTTTAGCTCGGGTGCAGTCAAGGCACTTGTAGATCAGCCTCTGCGCTGCTACAAGTGCTTCGGAGTTGGACACACCCGGGCCCTCTGTCCGTCCAAGGTAGATAGGACGGACAGCTGCTACCGCTGCGGCAAGGACGGGCACAAGTCCGCCTCCTGCAAGGCCGCCACGCCGCACTGCGCGGTGTGTGCAGCTAGTGGCCGCCCAGCGGGCCACGTGATGAAGGGGAGGAATTGCAATCCTCCCCCTAAGAAGGGCAAAGCGCAGGCGCCGACCCAGCCTGCCGCTGCTACCGCCGTTCCTGAAACTTCGGCGGCCGTGGAGGAAGGGGGTGTGATGTCCATTGATGGATAGGGTCCAACATCGCATCCTCCAGGCGAACACCAACCACTGCAGAGCAGCCCAGGATCTGCTGATGCAAGCTATGGCTGAGTGGTTGGTGGACGTGGCGGTGGTTGCCGAGCCGTACTCGGTCCCTGGCCGTTGGCTGGGTGATCGGGACGGCTTGGTGGCATTGGTGTCGCGGTCTTCCACAGACTCCCCTCCCCTCTCGCTTTTAGAGAGGGGACCGGGATACGTGGCCGCCGCGTGGGGAGATATCGCCCTTGTGGGGGTCTATTTCTCCCCAAACCGCCCTCTGTCGGATTTCGAGAACTTTCTCGAAATCCTCACCGCAGTGGTCGGGAGGGCGGCGCCGCGCCAGGTCGCCGTATTGGGTGACCTGAACGCTAAGTCGGCGGCCTGGGGCAACCCGGCCGCCTCTTGCAACGTCCGAGGTCGCGCCGTTGAATTCTGGGCGGCTTCAACCGGGGTGTCCCTCCTAAACCGAGGGACAATCCACACGTGTGTGCGGCAACGGGGAGGGTCAGTGGTCGACGTTTCGTTTGCCACCCCCGTTCTAGCCGCCCGCGTCGTGAACTGGCGGGTGGAGATGGTGGAGACCTTGTCGGACCACCGATATGTGCGGTTTGACATCTCCACCCAGAGCCCCCGGGGGACGGTCCGCTCGGGCCAATCCCCCTTTCCACGGTGGGCTCTCACCCGCCTGGACAGGGAGGCCGCTGAGGAGGCGGCGCTCCTCCAGGACTGGCTCGCGCCTCCTAGAGTCCTGGACGTGGACGCCGCGGCGGTCCAGCTGAGGGGGTCTCTTACCGAGGTGTGCAACTTCAGCATGCCTCGGTCTCGCCGCCCACCCCCCCCGTCGCGCCGTTTATTGGTGGACGGCGGAACTGGCGGGGCTTCGGGCCGCCTGCGTGGCGGCCAGGAGGGCCTACACGCGGAGTCGACCGCGCCGCCCCCGAGACCTGGCCAATGAGGATCGCCTCTACGCCGCGTACGTAGAGGCAAAGGCGGTCCTCAGGTCGGCAATGTGCGCCGCCGACGACTCGGCGAGAGCCGAGATGCTGGAGGGTCTCGACAGGGATCCGTATGGGAGACCGTATAAGGCGGCGCGGAATAAACTGCGTCCCTTTGGTCCCCCACTGACGGAGACCCTCGAGCCGGCATTGCTGGATGGGGTGGTCCGGTCCCTGTTTCCGTGCAGGACCGACTTCACCCCACCAGTGATGGACCCTCCGCGGGAGGCGGCCCCACCGGAGGAGGAAGTCCCCCCCAGTCACGGTGGACGAATTTCGCGCGGGGGACACTTCGCCTCCGCGCGAGAAGAAGACCGCCCCTGGACCCGACGGGGGTGCCCGCACGGGTGGTGGCCATCGCCGCCTCCAAGATGGAGGAGAGGTTTCGGGACCTCTTCAGTGCGTGTTTCACGACTGGGAGGTTCCCGAAAATTTGGAAGGAGGGGGCAATTGTGCCTCCTTCGAAAGGAGGGACGCCCGGCGGACTCCCCCCTCGGCATACCGGCCCATCGTTCTGCTCGATGAGGTCGGAAAGTTGTTCGAGGGGATCGTCGCCGCCCGGCTGAACAGCCTCCTGTGGGAGGTAGGGCCGGACCTGTCGGACGCCCCAGTTCGGTTTCCGGAGGGGGGCGTTCGACAGTGGATGCGTTGGCCCTACTCAAGGGCCAAGTGAGGGAGGCAGTGGAGGCAGGGGACGGAGTGTTGGCTGTATCATTTGATATAGCCAACGCGTTCAACTCCGTCCCCCACTCGACAATCTTGGAGGCGCTCCGGTACCACGGAGTGCCTCATTACTTGCGCCAACTCTTGGCCAGCTACTTGGAGGACCGAGCAGTCCTCCTTGTAGACAAGACGGCCAGAGTTAGGCGGTATGGCGCGGAGTCCGGTGTCCCCACAGGGGGTCGGTCCTAGGACCCCTGCTGTGGAACATCGGCTTCGATTGGCTCCTGCGGGGAACCCTCCTTCGTGGCACGAGTGTCATCTGCTACGCGGATGACACTCTCCTCACTGCCCGGGGGAGGAACTACAGGGAGGCGGCCAGTCTGGCCTCGGCTGGCGGATCCTTAGTCTCAGGAAGGATCCGCCGCCTAGGATTGAAGGTGGCGCTGAACAAGACCGAGGCCGTGTTCTTCCACGGGCCTCGGCAGCGCATCCCTCCTGACGCCCACATTGTTGTGGAGGGCGTCACCATCGCGGTCAGGGCCCAGATGAAATATCTGGGCCTTATACTCGACAGCAGGTGGCGCTTCGGCCCGCACTTCAGCGCGTTGTCGACCCGCCTGCTGAAGGCCGCGGATGCCCTCTCGTGGCTTCTCCCGAATCTGGGAGGGCCTAAGGCTCGATGCCGGCACTTGTATGCCGGCATCCTGAAGAGCATGGCTCTATACGGGGCCCCCATCTGGGCGGACTCCCTCCACAGGAGGGAGAACGCCACCGCCGTCCGCAGGCCCCAAAGGGCCATTGCACTCCGGGTGGCGAGAGCCTACCGCTCGGTAGGCTTCGCGGCAGCGTGCGCTCTGGCCGGCACCCCTCCTTGGGAGCTCGAGGCGTGGGTGCTTGCCAGAGTCTACGAGTGGACGGCGCGGCGAAGGGCGCTCGGGGAGCACCCCGCCGCGGAAGAGCGGGAGGCCGTCCGGCGAGAGGCGAGGGCAGCAATCGTCCACCATTGGACGGAGGACCTCGCCTCCGCCGCCTTTGGCCGTCGAACGCTGGACGCGCTCGGGCCAGTACTGCAGGACTGGCTCGAGCGGTCCCACGGTTTCCTCTCCTTCCGTCTGGTGCAGGTGTTATCTGGCCACGGATGCTTCGGATCCCACCTGCACCGAATCCGAAGGGAGGAAACCCCGGCGTGCCACGATTGCGGCGCGCCGGAGGACACGGCACAGCACACCCTCGAGGTGTGCCCCGCCTGGTCCTTACTGCGCCGCAATCTTATCGCGGTGGTTGGGCTGGACCTGTCGCTTCCCAGCGTGGTCAGCTCTATGCTGGGAGGCGAGGAGGCCTGGGCGGCAGTCGCCTCCTTCTGCGAGGAAGTGATGTCGCAGAAGGAGGCAGCGGAGCGGGCGCGGGAGGACGACCCTCTCGCAGCGCCGCTCCGTAGGCGAAGAAGAGGAGGGAGAAGGCGACTGTACGATCGTCGTCTCCCTCCTGGTGGCGAATAGCGGGAGACAGGCGCGGGGGCGCCTTCTCCTGCACCGCACTATTCGCCACCATCGCGGAGCGGGAATGGCCGAGCACTCGCGGTCATTCCCGGGCCCCTTCCCAAAGGGAGGGGCGTGAAGGGCCCGCTGTAAAGGCGGGCGGTCGTCTGAGGGGGACTAGATGTAAAGGCTCTGCCAGTTCCCTAGTCCTCCTCCTCATAGACGAAGCGGGAGTGCCGGGGGGGTTTTTAGCCGGTAGGAGTCCGGCATAACCCGTGCCGCGCCCCCGCGTGGCCGGGTATCCATGAGGATTTTCCCCCCCGAGAACAAAAAAAAAAAAAAAAAAAAAAAAAAAAAGGTTAGGTTGGGGTGGGGAACCCCCCACAGTGCTTGCGTCCACGTCGCGTTCCCCGGGCAACGACCCGGTTCTGACCACCGTAACGGAGTGGCAGACCGGTGATCGGCTAAAGTGCACTGTGACGTCGTAGTCTTTACCTTGCGGTTACCTACGACACCTGCGGAGGCTATGATGCCAAAGCCATCGCGTGACGCCACTGGGCGTTTTACAAAAGGCCCTTCTCAGGGCCAACCCCAAGACGCAGACGCGTCGAAGTCCAGCCGCGCGCCTTCTGCGGCTAGCTTCTTTTGCGGGGCGGACAACTTGTCAGACACTGATAACGTGTCCATTATGTCGGAGTCGGACGCAGGTTCGACGGCGAGCGGTCGCCAGGAATCGCGTAAGCGGGCCTTTCTGAAAGAAAGGTCCGAAGGCTCCTCGGACTCTACGGGGAAGCCTAAAAAGAAGGTAAAGGCCAAGAAGACAACAGTCGCGGACACGCACGACGTGGGTCTCGCAGACGCCCAACGCCAGTTGGATCTAGCTCGGCGGGTGCAGCTCCAGCAAGACCTGGAGGAGCGGGTTGCTGCCAAAGAGCAACGGACGTGCGCCGCTCGGGCAAAATCCGGGTATGGCGCGTCCACTGTCCTGTACTCGGACCACTCCCTGGCCGAGCTGGAGCAGATGGCTCAGGAGGACCAAGAGGAGATCGTGGAGATCGCCTCCAAGTCCTCCAACCTAAAAGGGACTTTCCAAAAGTCCCTTAAATGTAGGGCCGCGAGCATGCGCGGCATCGTCGGGGAATTGATTCTGCGCAAGGCCACTGACGAAACGCGGCAGCTGCAGGCGAAAGTCAATCGCCTGCAGTCAGAGGTCAGCCAGCTGCATCAGAAGCTGGCTGAAGCCACGGCCCGGCCAAACCAAGCCGAGCCGAGACCTGCGGCTGAAGGCCCCACCTCCTCAAACCTTGAGGATATGATCCGCAAGGTAATCATGGAGGAGAGGGCCTTCACGAGAGCCTGCTTCGCAGGCATCGAAGACCGGCTCTTGCCGGAGAAACGCCTGCGACCGCCGCTTGCAGCGGACAAGAGGCAGCACGAGCCAGGGCCGTCCTCCCAGAGGGAGTACGCCCTTCTCCCTTCTACCACCCCATCCAACCAGCAAGGGTGGACGAAGGTGGTCAGCAAGGGGAAGGGCAAGGCCAAGAAGGCAGCGGCCGCCCCTGCCGCCCCTGCCGTCCCTGCAATTACCCCCCCTGGCTCGTCTCAGACGACAGGCAAGGGAAAGGGGAAGGGGAAGGGGAAAAAGTCGGCCCCCAAGCCCGCCACCGCTGCTCCCGCAGCAAAAAGGGCCCCCGCCGGTCAAAAGAAGAACCTCGTTCCTCCTAAAACCGCAGCCGTCGTGGTGACGCTCACCAAGGAGGCTGAGGAGCGGGGGGTGACGTACGCGTCCGTGATGAAACGGGCGCGTACCAACGCTGATCCCACCCAACTGGGGATCGGCGCAGTCTCGTGCCGCCGGACCCAGGCTGGGGCTCGCATTTTCGAGTTCCCTGGGGCTCAGGGCAGCGCAAACGCGGATCTCTTTGCGACCAAGTTGCAGGAGGTCATCGCGGACGTGGCCAAGGTGGGCAGGCCCGTAAAGTCTGCGACCTTAGAGGTGACCGATCTGGACGATTCGGTCACCAAAGAGGAGGTGGTGGCGGCGGTCGCAGCAATAGGGGGTTGTGACGTCGCAGCGGTGCAAGGCCGGGATATCAGACCCGGCCGCGGCGGCATGGGCACCATGCGCCTCGAGTGCCCAGTCGCCGCCGCCAAAGTTGTCCTCGCCAAGGGACGGCTTGCCGTCGGTTTTAGCTCGGGTGCAGTCAAGGCACTTGTAGATCAGCCTCTGCGCTGCTACAAGTGCTTCGGAGTTGGACACACCCGGGCCCTCTGTCCGTCCAAGGTTGATAGGACGGACAGCTGCTACCGCTGCGGCAAGGACGGGCACAAGTCCGCCTCCTGCAAGGCCGCCACGCCACACTGCGCGGTGTGTGCAGCTAGTGGCCGCCCAGCGGGCCACGTGATGAAGGGGAGGAATTGCAATCCTCCCCCTAAGAAGGGCAAAGCGCAGGCGCCGACCCAGCCTGCCGCTACAACTGCCGTTACCGAAACTTCGGCGGCCGTGGAGGAAGGGGGTGTGATGTCCATTGATGGATAGGGCCCAACATCGCATCCTCCAGGCGAACACCAACCACTGCAGAGCAGCCCAGGATCTGCTGATGCAGACTATGGCTGAGTGGTTGGTGGACGTGGCGGTGGTTGCCGAGCCGTACTCGGTCCCTGGCCGTTGGCTGGGTGATCGGGACGGCTTGGTGGCATTGGTGTCGCGGTCTTCCACAGACTCCCCTCCCCTCTCGCTTTTAGAGAGGGGACCGGGATACGTGGCCGCCGCGTGGGGAGATATCGCCCTTGTGGGGGTCTATTTCTCCCCAAACCGCCCTCTGTCGGATTTCGAGAATTTTCTCGAAATCCTCACCGCAGTGGTCGGGAGGGCGGCGCCGCGCCAGGTCGCTTTATTGGGCGACCTGAACGCCAAGTCGGTGGCCTGGGGCAACCCGGCCACCTCTTGCAACGTCAGGGGTCGTGCCGTGGAATTTTGGGCGGCCTCGACCGGTGTGTCCCTCTTAAACCGAGGGACTGTCCAAACGTGTGTGCGGCAACGGGGAGGGTCAGTGGTAGACGTCTCGTTTGCCACCCCCGTGCTAGCCGCCCGCGTCGTGAACTGGCGGGTGGAGATGGTGGAGACTTTGTCGGACCACCGATATGTGCGGTTCGACATCTCCACCCAGAGCCCCCGGGGGATGGTCCGCTCGGGCCAATCCCCCTTTCCACGATGGGCTCTCACCCGCCTGGACAGGGAGGCCGCCGAGGAGGCGGCGTTCCTCCAGGACTGGCTCGCGCCTTCGCCAAGAGTCCTGGACGTGGACGCCGCGGCGGTCCAGCTGAGGGGTTCTCTTACCGAGGTGTGCAACTTCAGCATGCCTCGGTCTCGCCGCCCACCCCCCCCGTCGCGCCGTTTATTGGTGGTCGGCGGAACTGGCGGGGCTTCGGGCCGCCTGCGTGGCGGCCAGGAGGGCCTACACGCGGAGTCGACCGCGCCGCCCCCGAGACCTGGCCAATGAGGATCGCCTCTACGCCGCGTACGTAGAGGCAAAGGCGGTCCTCAGGTCGGCAATGTGCGCCGCCGACGACTCGGCGAGAGCCGAGATGCTGGAGGGTCTCGACAGGGACCCGTATGGGAGACCGTATAAGGCGGCGCGGAATAAACTGCGCCCCTTTGGTCCCCCACTGACGGAGACCCTCGAGCCGGCATTGCTGGATGGGGTGGTCCGGTCCCTGTTTCCGTGCAGGACCGACTTCACCCCACCAGTGATGGACCCTCCGCGGGAGGCGGCCCCGCCGGAGGAGGAAGTCCCCCCGGTCACGGTGGAGGAATTTCGCGCGGGGACACTTCGCCTCCGCGCGAAGAAGACCGCCCCTGGACCCGATGGGGTGCCCGCACGGGTGGTGGCCATCGCCGCCTCCAAGATGGAGGAGAGGTTTCGGGACCTCTTCAGTGCGTGTTTCACGACTGGGAGGTTCCCGAAAATTTGGAAGGAGGGGCAATTGTGCCTCCTTCGAAAGGAGGGACGACCGGCGGACTCCCCCTCGGCATACCGGCCCATCGTTCTGCTCGATGAGGTCGGAAAGTTGTTCGAGGGGATCGTCGCCGCCCGGCTAAATGGCCTCCTGCGGTTTGTGGGGCCGGACCTGTCGGACGCCCAATTCGGTTTCCGGAGGGGGCGTTCGACGATCGATGCGTTGGCCTTGCTCAAGGGTCAAGTGAAGCAGGCAGTGGAGGCAGGGGACGGAGTGTTGGCTGTGTCATTTGATATAGCCAACGCGTTCAACTCCGTCCCCCACTCGACAATCTTGGAGGCGCTCCGGTACCACGGAGTGCCTCATTACTTGCGCCAACTCTTGGCCAGCTACTTGGAGGACCGAGCAGTCCTCCTTGTAGACAAGACGGCCAGAGTTAGGCGGTATGGCGCGGAGTCCGGTGTCCCACAGGGGTCGGTCCTAGGACCCCTGCTGTGGAACATCGGCTTCGATTGGCTCCTGCGGGGAACCCTCCTTCGTGGCACGAGTGTCATCTGCTACGCGGATGACACTCTCCTCACTGCCCGGGGGAGGAACTACAGGGAGGCGGCCAGTCTGGCCTCGGCTGGCGGATCCTTAGTCTCAGGAAGGATCCGCCGCCTAGGATTGAAGGTGGCGCTGAACAAGACCGAGGCCGTGTTCTTCCACGGGCCTCGGCAGCGCATCCCTCCTGACGCCCACATTGTTGTGGAGGGCGTCACCATCGCAGTCAGGGCCCAGATGAAATATCTGGGCCTTATACTCGACAGCAGGTGGCGCTTCGGCCCGCACTTCAGCGCGTTGTCGACCCGCCTGCTGAAGGCCGCGGATGCCCTCTCGTGGCTCCTCCCGAACTTGGGAGGGCCTAAGGCGCGATGCCGGCTCTTGTATGCCGGCATCTTGAAGAGCATGGCTCTTTACGGGGCCCCCATCTGGGCAGACTCCCTCCACAGGAGGGAGAACGCCACCGCCATTCGCAGGCCACAAAGGGCCATTGCACTGCGGATGGCGAGGGCCTACCGCTCGGTAGGCTTTGCGGCGGCGTGCGCTCTGGCCGGCACCCCTCCTTGGGAGCTCGAGGCGTGGGTGCTCGCCAGAGTGTACGAATGGATGGCGCGGCGAAAGGCGCTCGGGGAGCACCCTGCCGCGGAAGAGCGGGAGGCCGTCCGGCGAGAGGCGAGGGCAGCAATCGTCCATCATTGGACGGAGGACCTCGCCTCCGCCGCCTTTGGCCGTCGAACGTTGGACGCGCTCGGGCCAGTACTCCAAGACTGGCTCGAGCGGTCCCACGGTATCCTCTCGTTCCGTCTGGTGCAGGTGTTATCCGGCCACGGATGCTTCGGATCCCACCTGCACCGGATTCGGAGGGAGGAAACCCCGGCGTGCCACGACTGCGGCGCGCCGGAGGACACGGCACAGCACACCCTCGAGGTGTGCCCCGCCTGGTCCGAGCTGCGCCGCAGTCTTATCGCGGTGGTTGGACAGGACCTGTCGCTTCCCAGCGTGGTCAACTCCATGTTGGGAAGCGAGGAGGCCTGGGCGGCGCTCGCCTCCTTCTGCGAGGAAGTCATGTCGCAGAAGGAGGCAGCGGAGCGTGCGCGGGAGGACGATCCTCTCGCAGCGCCGCTCCGTAGGCGAAGGAGAGGAGGGAGAAGGCGACTGTACGATCGTCGTCTCCCTCCTGGTGGTGAATAGCGGGAGTCAGGCGCGGGGGCGCCTTCTCCCGCACCGCACTATTCGCCACCCCCGTCGGGCGGGAATGGCCGAGCACTCGCGGTCATTCCCGGGCCCCTCCCCACAGGGAGTGGCGTGAAGGGCCCGCTGTAAGGCGGGCGATCGTCTGAGGGGGACTAGACGTAAAGGCTTTGCCGGTTTCCTAGTCCCCCTCCTCATGGACGAGGCGGGAGTGCCGGGGGGGTTTTTAGCCGGTAGGAGTCCGGCATAACCCGTGCCGCGCCCCCGCGTGGCCGGGTATCCATGAGGATTTTCCCCCCCGAAAACAAAAAAAAAAAAAAAAAAAAAAAAGGTTAGGTTGGGGTGCGTGCTGGACAACCTCCCCGTGGTGCACCCTGGGCACCGCCGACCACCTCTTCAGCATCCCTGTCGAGGTGGTCGACGGTGGCGGATAGTCCGGCTAGGGAGTCGCGTTTTGTCTGCTTCTGACACTCTTTTCGGAGAGGGTCGGGGGCAGACCGGCGACGGGGGGGTAAGGGGTTTCGGGGGGGTAAAGGTGATGGATGAACGTGTGATGTATGAAAGGAAGTCCCCGAGAGGGGACGGTATGATTCGTGCGGTGTTGTGCCAAGTGCACGCGGCTTTTGCCGCCGCCGGACGATCCCGTAATCCCGCCGGAGGTGTCGTGGACATGTCTCGCGGCCGATGGTGGGACCGGGGGCCTGGCCTTAACCGGCTTGGCTGCGAGGAGTAAACCTCTCTAAAAAATCCGGAGATTCCGGCGTTGCGGTCCGTGACGCCGGGTGCTCGCAAGAGCGGCTGTGACGCAGAACAGCCTTTAGCGGTCCCCCCCTGGGTACTTCCCGCCCCCCAGGTGTATAAAGGGTTACCGGGCTACAGGGGTCTCTGGCTCGGTGGACCTCCTTTCCCCCATACTCGTGGGACTAAATATGGCATTCAAATTGAAATTTACGACGGACTCTGATAAATCTATTGACCTTGGCGATGATAACGGACCTGATTTGCATAGCAATTCGGCTAAGAAGACTGGCGCAGCACGCGTTGACTCGGGGGAGTCCGCGTCTG
Organism: Notodonta ziczac; assembly: GCA_918843915.1. NCBI lineage: Eukaryota > Metazoa > Arthropoda > Insecta > Lepidoptera > Notodontidae > Notodonta > Notodonta ziczac. The sequence continues at coordinate 93,743 of OU974065.1, read as the reverse complement.
CTTTAAGACGAGGAGGGCAGCTTATGGCTGCACTAAAGGAATTGACAAGGACTGGAAGTGTGGAGTCGATGTCTTATGACAGCGACGACTCCGCACTCTCAAGACCAGACAGTCGGGTGTCGAACAGCGGCTCATACCGTAAGCGACCCCGACGAGAAGACTCGGACGATGACTCGGGCGGCTCGGGTGACGAGGACCGCCCCGCTCAAAAAGCCCCGAAAAAGAAGGTGGAGAAGGGCACTTCACAGGCGAGGGACAAGGCTGGCCGGTTCCTGAAGCGCTCAGACGCATCGGGGAGCCAGCCCCAAGGGAGAGATCGGTCGCGCTCGGGCGGCAGGAGCGACGGGAGCTCCGCCGCTCTGAAGAGCACCGACACCCCGAGAGGAAGAGGCCGGCCTCCAACAACCGGCGAGTACGTTGGCCTGGCAAAGGCCAAGGCCGAGATGGTCGCTGCGGAGAGGGCGGCGATGGAACTCCAGGCGGAAAAGGAGTTGGCGGAGTCGGCGCGCGAGGCGTACAAGTTGCGCCCGGTCCGCATGCCGGAGAAATTTGACGGGGCCTCTACGCCCGAACTAAAGGGTCACGTTCTCCGTAACGTGGCCCTAATCGGTGATGTCGCGGCCAAGTCGTCGAACCTTAAGGGTACGTTCGTCAGGACCCTTAAGGACGCGGCCGCGGACATAAAAGAGGCAGTGGACCTAATGAGTCGGTCCACTATATCGGCGGAGACGATGAAGCTCTCCGCTGACAAGGACCGACTCCAGAGGGAAATAGAGGAGCTCCGCAGTGAGCTAGCTGCCTTGCGGGCCGAAGTACGGCGTCCGCAAAACCCGGTCGATTCAATCCCCCCACCGCCTCCAAGTGCTCCGTTTGAGCCGGAGTCGCTTAAGCGCTCCATCATTGAGGCGGTGGGGAACATGGTGAACGCCCGCCTAGAGGCGTTGGAGGACAGGCTGCTGCCAGAGGTGCGCCTTCGCCCACCGCTGGCCTCGTCTTCTCGGGCGTTAGCGGCGGATATCCCGCCGGCTAGAGTAAGCCCCGTAGTGGAGCTGGAGGATTTTCCGGCGCCCGTCGACCTTGGTCCGCCTCCTCCCACTTCACGTGAGGGAAGGACGGCCAAGTCTAAGGGGAAGGGTAAGGGGAGCAAGCGGGCTGCACCGGCCAACCCCGCTCCGCCCGTTGTGACAGCGGAAGAGAGGCCAGCGGAGAGCTGGAGTGTTGTGACCAGGCGTAAGCCAAAGTCCAGATCCGGCCCCGCTCCGGCTGTGCAGGCTCCTAAGCCCCGGCAGCCGAAGAAGGCGAAAAAGCCGAAGCTGAGGCCCCCCCGCTCATCGGCAGTAGCTTTAAAGCTGCAGCCGCAAGCTATAGAGCGGGGGGTCACATACGAGGGATTGTTCCGCGAAGCCAAGAGCAAAATGAACCTCGAGGACCTGGGCATAACGGCCATCTCGTTCAAGGTGGCCGTTACGGGGGCAAGGCTTCTGGAGCTCCCGGGGACAGACAGCGGAGACAAAGCGGACCTCCTTGCCGCAAGGGTACTGCAGGTGATGGGGGCAGACAACGTCGTGGTGTCCAGGCCCGAGAAATGCGCAGATCTGCGCATCTCGGGTCTGGACGACTTGGTCGTGGCGTCAGAGGTGGCAGAGGCGGTCGCGAAGGTCGCCGAGTGCGCGCCCGCCTCTATAAAAGTGGGGGAGATACGGCGGGGCAAATCCGGGCTGGGCTCCGTCCTGGTCAGGTGCCCAATAAGGGTCGCTTCCAAGGTGGCTGGGGCCGACAGAATACTGGTCGGATGGTCTTCCGTCCGCGCCAAGCTGCTGCCGGCCAGACCTCTGCGGTGCTTCCGGTGCCTTGAAGTGGGGCACGTACGGGAGCGGTGTACCGCAGAGGTCGACAGGGGTGACGCCTGCTACCGTTGCGGGCAGTCGGGCCACAAAAGTGAGGGATGTTCCGCCGCGCCGCACTGCATAGTGTGCGCGGCGTCGAGTAGGCCCGCTGCCCACAAACTCGGTGGCACCGCCTGCGCCACGGCGCCGGCCAGAAGGCGGAAGGCGAAGGCCGCTGCTGGGGCAAAAGCCCCTGCGAAGCCTACCCGCCCTGCGGCTGCCAAAGCTGCTGCAGTAGGGGACGCGATGGTCACTTCTTAGTGACCATCGCGACTCCTGAGCCCTGAGACGGCAGGCACGGGGGTGCCTGTCGTCCGTTCAGGGGCTCGTGAGGGGGCGCTGTGTTTCCTGTACCAACACAGCGCCACCCGGCCGGACTGGGTGGCCCTTTACACCACCCAGAAGCGGAGGCCTGCAAAGGCTGAGCCGTGTCGGGGATGCGGAAGTGTTGTCATCCACCCGGGTCCCCGACACACGCGGCAGAGAGGGTACAGGGTTAGGTTAGGTTAGGTTAGGTTAGGTTAGGTTAGGCTAGGTTAGGTTAGGTTAGGTTAGGTTGGGGTGGGGTGCGTGCTGGACAACCTCCTCGTGGTGCACCCTGGGCACCGCCGACCACCTCTTCAGCATCCCTGTCGAGGTGGTCGACGGTGGCGGATAGTCCGGCTAGGGAGTCGCGTTTTGTCTGCTTCTGGCACTCTTTTCGGAGAGGGTCGGGGGCAGACCGGCGACGGGGGGGTAATGCGTCGCGTGGGTCGTTCCTGGTACTTCTCTGTTTTGCAGAGTGGACTGTGGAGTGGCACATGCGGCGCGGGGTCGGGGGGGTAAAGGTGATGGATGACTGAGTGTGTGTTTCTCTAAAGGTGATGGATGAACCGCGAAAGCGTGAGGTATGAGTGGAAGTCGCCGAAAGGAGACGGTATGATTCGCGCGGTGCGTTTGCCAAGCGCACTCGGCTTTTGCCGACGCCGGGCGATCTCGTAATCCCACCGGAGGTGTCGTGGTATCACGTCTCGCGGCCGATGATGGTGGGACCGGGGGCCTTGCCTTAACTGGCTGGGCCAAGTGGTCGGAATCCACTATAAAAATGACCAACCGCCCCTGAGAGGGCGAGGAGGTGCTGGCGGGAGGCCAGCAGTAAGAGGTAGGATCCCAGGGAACCGGCCGACACCCTGGTGTACGTAGGCTTATCCGGGTGCAGGGGGCACCACTCGGATGGACCCACATTTCCCCCATACTCGTGGGAATAGTATGGACAAATTGAATAAATCAAAAACGACGGACACGCATAAAAATGACGACACAAGCATGGATAATGGACACGAACTGCCTTCTGGTTCGGGAACGACGATTGGAAGTGGAGACTCTATAGACTCCGCAACCTTAGAGTGGAGCAAGCGGATTGCCGCGCAGCTGATTAGATCTGGGAGTGTGGACTCTGTGGTGCTCGACACCGACGACTCCTTAATTTCGAGGCCGAACAGTCGGATGTCGGAAGACGGGTGCCGAAAACGGCCCCGTCATTACGACTCTGACGATGACTCAAGCCTGGGTGGCTACGAGACGAATAGCCCCACCCCGAAGGCTCCCAAGGCGGCAAGCGGTCGTGGCCGCGCATCTCGCCCTGCCAGAGACGGCAACGGGCGTTTCGCAAAACAGGCAGACTCTGCGGGGAGCGATAGGTCGCACTCGGGCGGCAGGAGCAAGAGCTCTGCCTCCCTGAAGAGCGCCGAGGCCCCCCAGCGTGGAAGAGGGAGGCCCCCCACTACGGGGGAGTACGTCGGCCTGGCCAAAGCCAAGGCCGAACTCGCCGCTGCCCAAAGGGCGGCCTTAGCGGTGCAGGCGGAGGCGGAGGTGGCGGAAGCTGCCCGCGAGGCCTACCGCCAGCGGCCCATCCGGCCGCCGCCGGAAAATGTCGAGGGACAAACCGTGGGGGAGCTGAGGGGACACGTGTTCCGGCACCTCGATGTGATCGGTGAAGTCGCCGGGAAGTCCGGCAACCTGAAGGGCACCTTCGTAAGGGCCCTGAAGGACGCCGCCGCGGCTATCAAGGCCGCCGTAGAGGAGCTCAGCCGGTCAACAGTTTCGGCTGAAACAGAAAAGCTGGCCGCGGAAAACGCCCGCCTTAAGGCCCAACTTGAGGAGGTCGAGGCGGACTTTGTTGACCTCCGCTACGACATGCGGAAGGCCGAGGAGGCGCGCAAGGCCGAGGAGGCTCGCAAGGTCGAGGCGGCGCGCGCAACCGTCCCCCCACCGCCCCCAAGTGCTCTGAATGAGCCCGAGCTGCTCAAGCGCTCGATTATAGAGGCGGTGGGGAACTTGGTGGACGCCCGGCTGGCGGCCCTAGAGGACCGACTACTGCCGGAGGTGCGTTTACGCCCGCCCCTGGCATCGGCAACAAGGCGGAGCTCCGCAATGGAGCCGGCTGCTCCCGCAGCCTCTGATGGCCACATACCTCCCCCTCCCATGGTGCCGCGCGAGGGCGAGAGGCCCAAGGGGAAGGGCAAGGGGAAGAAGTCAAGGAAGGCCACCCCGGCGAACCCCAATCCTCCGGTGGCGGCTCCAGTAGAGCCGGTGGAGCCAGCAGAGGGCTGGGCCACCGTGACGCGGCGGAAGGGCAAGTCCCGCTCTGGCTCGGCACAGACGGCGCAGGCTCCAAAGCCCAAGCCGAAGCCCAAGCCGAAGAGGAAACCGAAGCTCCGACCCCCTGGCTCGTCGGCTGTGGTTTTAAAACTGCAGCCGGAAGCCACAGCGAGGGGGATAACCTACTGCGACATCCTCACGAAGGCCAAGAGGATGGTGGACGTCGAAAGCCTGGGGATAGGGGCCATAAGCCATCGGGTGACCGTAACGGGGGCCCGATTGCTGGAGATCCCCGGGGCTGAAAGTGGCGACAAGGCCAACCTGTTGGCCGAGCACCTGCGGCGGATTCTTGGCGCGAGTAGCGTCGTGGTGTCCAGGCCCGAGAAGTGCGCAGATCTGCGTATCTCGGGTCTGGACGACTCGATAGTCGCGGCGGATGTTCTGGAGGCGGTTGCGCGGGTCGGTGAGTGCCCGCCTGCCTCCATCAAAGTGGGGGAAATCCGGCGGGGCAAGTCAGGCGCGGGCACTGCCCTCGTCAGATGCCCGGTCGGTGCTGCGGCCAAACTGGCTGGGGCTGACCGCCTGTTGATCGGGTGGTCCTCGGTCCGGGCCAAACTCTTGCCGGCGAGACCTCTGCGCTGTTTCCGGTGCCTCATGCTGGGGCACGTTCGGGAACAGTGCAAATCTGAGGTCGACCGAGGTGACGCCTGCTTCCGATGCGGGCAGTCGGGCCACAAAAGTGAGGGATGCTCCGCCGCGCCGCACTGTTTAGTGTGCGCGGCGTCGAATCGGCCCGCTGCTCACAAGCTCGGAGGCACTGCCTGCGCTCCCGCGCCGGCGAAAAGGCGTAAGGCGAAGGGCGCCACCGGAGCCAAGGCCCCGGCAGCCCGCCCCGCGGCTGCAAAGCCCGTGACGGAGGGGGATGCGATGGTCACCTAGTGGTGCCCATCCTGACTCCTGAGCCCTAAGACGGCAGGCACGGGGGTGCCTGTCGTCCGTTCAGGGGCTCGTGAGGGGGCGCTGTGTTTTCTGTACCAACACAGCGCCACCCGGCCGGACTGGGTGGCCCTTTACACCACCCAGGAGCGGAGGCCTACAAGGGCCAAGCCGTTCGGGGACGCGGGAGCTTACTGCGTTACCGTATCCCCGAGCCTTGCGGCACAGAGGGTACAGAGAGGGGTTTTAGTGGGTAGTCCGGGCTTTACACCCGGGAGCCCCACATACCCACCTGGGCCCCCCCGGGCTCGGGCGGGATGCGTAAATGCATTTCCCCTCTTAAAAAAAAAAAAAAAAAAAAAAAAAAGGTTAGGTTGGGGTGCTAGGCCGGACAACCTCCTCGTGGTGCACCCTGGGCACCGCCGACCACCTCTTCAGTTTCCCTGTTGAGGTGGTCGACGGTGGCGAATAGTCTGGCATTGGGAGTCGCGTTTTGCCTGCCTCTTTCACACTCTTCGGAGGGGGTCGGGGGCAGACCGGCGACGGGGGGTAAGGGGTTTTTTGGGGGGGTAAAGGTGATGGATGAATGGTGAGAGCGTGATGTATGTAAGAGGAGAGGGTGCAATGTCCGCGAAGAATGGTGCTGCGGCCTGCCCAATGCAGGGGGTCTAGCGTGCCTGAATGCTGAAAGGCGGGGGGGGCGAAACCCCGTCACTAGCGCTGGGGGGAGGGGATACAGGGACCACACCCTTAAAAAGGAAACAACAAAAATGCAGGCGAATCAGGTAAACATATTACCCCAGGGTGGTACCGACCAAGTCGGAGAATCCGCCACACGATCCCAGGGTCGTGTTCAAAGCTCCCATCGTATTCTGGGGGGGAGCAACGATCGCCTCGCGTCTTCGGACGCCGAATTCCCCGGTGCTATGGAGCCGCGAGTACTCATTTCTCGCGACTCCATAGTTACCGGCTCTTTAATACTGGGCTGCTCAATATCATCGGAGGCAGCGGCCCGGCAAAAACGACAGCGGGGAGGGTCGTGCGGCTCGACGTCATCCTCAAATGGGGAGGACGTGGAGCCGCCGCCCAAGGTGGCAACGGCGGGGAGAGGCCGCCCCGTAAATATGGGGTCCCCGTCGATAAGAGGCCGCCCTCAATCGGCAGAGCCAACAAGTGCGCGGAATGGGAGGGGACGCTTTATGAAGCGCCCGGACACTCCACCGCCGACAAAGAAGAAGGCACCAGTTGCAGCCGCCGGGCGCGAAACGCTAGAACCTCGCGCTGAGACGGCGATAGTCGCCACATCCGATTTGGCGAGAGCGGCGAAAGCCAAGACAGGGATCTTGGTCTCATCCAAGGGCCCCAACGCCACGGAGCTTCAGGAGCTGGTGGAACGAGAGCTGGACGTGGTGCTCGAGGTAGCAAAGAGGTCCAGCCATCTGAAGGGTACCTTCCAGAAGGCCCTAAAAGATGCTGTGGCCTCTATCCAGGCGGCGACTGAGACTCTTAGCTCGAGGACAGTCGTGGAGGAGACTGCACGCTTGCAGGCTGCGAATACGCGCCTGCAATCCGAGGTGGCAGCACTGCGCGAAGAACTCGCTGAGGTCCGTAAAACGATGGCGCGCACGGATACGGCTGCACCTCGCACGCCGACCGCTCCACAGGGTCCGGAAGGGGGATGGGAAGAGGTGGCTCGCGTCATCATGCTACAGGTGGGGAGTATGATGAATGCGCGCTTTGAGTCCCTCGAGGATAGACTCCTCCCCGAAAAGCGGGTGAGACCACCCCTCGCGTCTGACACACGGGTGATGCTACCAACCCCGACGCCCCAAGTCCCGGGCCCATCAGCAGCACAAACGCGGGCCCCAGAGAAGGCCAAAAAGGCCAAAAAGCCCAAACGCTCCAGGGGAAGGCAGGCACCTTTACTACCACCTCCGGTGCCTGAAGTACCCCCTGTGCCGACACCTAGGCCGCAGGCAGTCGCTCCCGTGGCCGCCGCACCCCCGACGGTTGAGACCTGGGCCGTGGTCACCGCCAGAAAGGCAAAGGCCAAGCCCAGAGTGCCCACCGGGGGGCCGATGCAGACTCCTCGGACTGCACGTCACCCTCCACCCAGCGAGAGGCGTGGAAATAAGGGAAAGAGGAAACCGCCCAAACCCCCGAAGTCCGCCGCGATCGCAGTGACGATCCCCGAGGGCGCAACCGCCACTTATGCCGAGGTGATGGCCGCTGCTAAAAGCAAAATCCGTCTGTCGGATCTCGGCATCGACTCGGTAGGCCAGAAGAGAGCCGTAACTGGTGGGCTCCTGCTCGAGGTCACCGGACCCGATAACGGGGACAAGGCGGATAGGCTGGCAGCGCAGATGCGCGAGGTCCTGGCCGAATACGGCGTGCGCATCAGCCGCCCCACCAAGACCGGAGAGATGAGGGTCACTGGGCTAGACGATGCGGTCACCCCCGAGGAAGTTGTGGTGGCCGTTGCGGAGGCAGGTGGGTGCCGTGCGGACGAAGTCAAAGTTGGCGACGTCCGCCGAGGAGGCACCTCATTTGGGACCGCGTGGACCCGTGTCCCTCTGGAGGCAATGCGCAAACTGGTAGCGGCCAAAACTATCCGCATAGGCTGGGGTCTGGCGAGGGTTGAGGCGTTGGAAACGCGACCTCTGCGGTGCTTCCGGTGTCTCGAGGGGGGACACGTGGGCAGCAAATGCCCCAACGAGGCCAACAGGAGTGCACGGTGCTACAATTGCGGTGAGCCTGGACACGTGGCCCGCAATTGCACCGCGCAAGCCCCAAGGTGCCCGCTGTGCGCTGACAAGGGCTGGAAGGCGGACCATAGGCTGGGTACTAAGAAGTGTACCCCACCCAAGAGCAAAGGGAAGGGCAAAGCCCCCCCTGCTTCCACCAACCAGACGGTCGTCGCGGCTACTGCCAGCGCAGCGGGTGCAGGCTCGCAGGAGGCAATGGAGGTTCGTTGATGTCTGTACAACCAACGATCCTCCAGGGCAACCTGAACCACTGCCGCAACGCACAGAACCTGCTTTTGCAAACTGTTGCGGAGAGGTCGGTTGCCCTTGCCGTTATGGCGGAGCCATATAACGTCCCGGACCATCCTCGCTGGTTCGGGGACAACGCCGCCTCAGTAGCGGTGTACTGGGGTGGGGGCGAAAGGGTCCCTCCGTGCTCCCTCCTAGAGAGGGGACAAGGTTTCGTAGCGGTCAAGTGGGGCCCTCTGGCCGTAGTGGGCTGCTACGTCTCTCCCAACAGGTCCCTCGCCGATTACGAGGCGTACCTGGACGGGCTGGCGAACTGCATACGCAGATGCCTACCCCGTCCGCTCATCGTCCTGGGGGACTTCAACGCCCACGCCAGAGCGTGGGGCGGACCTAGGGACGATGCAAAGGGAGAGACGTTGCTGGAATGGGCGGCTGCGTTAGACCTCCGGCTCGTGAACCGAGGGTCCGTCAGCACATGCGTGCGGTGGCAGGGGGAGTCGATCGTGGATCTCACATGGGCGACTCCCGCTGCCATGGCCATGTTATCGGGATGGCGGGTCGCCGAGGAGGTGGTCACCCTTTCTGACCACCGCCACATTGTATTCGATGTGGCCATCCGCCGCCCCAACAACTCTCGTCGCCGAGGAGGCAGCCCCCCGCGTCGTTGGTCTCTCAAGCGGCTAAATCGGGATCTTCTCGAGGCCGCCGCCAACGTCGCGGCGTGGCCGGAAATCGCCCAAGAGGTTCGATCCGATCCGGAGAGGATGGCAATTTGGTTCCGGGATACCATGACGGTCATCTGCGACGCCGCCATGCCCCGAGCCGGAAACCCGAAGCGAGGGCAGGCGTACTGGTGGTCAGCGGAAATCGCGCAGCTGCGTGCGGTCTGTCTGCGATGTCGTCGCGCGTACACCAGAGCCCGGAGAAGAAGGCGAGCCTCAGCCGAGGAGACAGCCAGCGCGTACGCGGCGTACCGAACGGCTGCAAAGGCGCTCCAATTCGCCATTGCGGATGCCAAGAGTCGGTGCTGGAACGAGCTCCTGGAGGGCTTGGACAGGGATCCGTGGGGGCGCCCCTACAAGGTGGTACTTGGGAAGCTCCGCCCCTGGATGCCCCCGGTAACGGAAACCCTCGAGCCGGAGCTGCTGGAAAGAGTAATCCGTACGCTCTTCCCAGCGGCGCCGGCCAGTCCCTCAATCCCCTCGACACCTTCGGATTATTCCGATGAGTTGGGGGTGACCGAGCAGGAGCTAGACCGAGCCGTTGGCCGCATGCGCGCCAAGAACACCGCGCCAGGACCCGACGGTATACCGGGCCGAGCGTTGGCGTTGGCTCTGGCTGCCCTGGGGGGCGCGTTGAGGCAGCTGTTCGACAACTGCTTCCGTACTGCTACGTTCCCCACGGCCTGGAAGGAGGCTAGATTGGTCCTCCTGAAGAAGGAAGGCAGAACTGCGGACTCTCCCTCGGCATACCGTCCCATATGTCTGCTGGACGAGACTGGCAAGCTCTTTGAGCGCGTCATCGCCTGTCGTCTCAGCGGGCATCTGTCCCGTGTCGGCCCCGACTTGGCGGATAGCCAGTATGGCTTCCGGCAGGGACGTTCAACGATCGACGCGATCATTCGCGTCCGTTCCCTGTCGGAGCAGGCTGTGTCCCAGGGTGGCGTGGCGTTGGCGATAAGCCTCGACATCGTCAACGCCTTCAATTCCCTGCCCTGGGACGCGATCGGGGGGGCGCTGTCACACCATCGTGTGCCCCCCTACCTGCAGGCCATTATCGTCGGGGGCTACTTGCGCGACAGGTACATTTCGTACGTGGGACAGGACGGTGCAGTGCACCGGAGGGAGGTATTGTGCGGTGTTCCGCAGGGCTCCGTGTTGGGGCCCCTTTTATGGAACCTGGCATATGACGCAGTTCTGCGTGTTGAACTCCCTGCCGGCGTAAGTGTCGTCTGCTATGCGGACGACACGTTGGTCATTGCCAGCGGGGAGACCTTCGAGGGGACCACGAGGCTCGCCGAGCTTGGGGTCTCACTGGTCGTTGCCAAGATCCGCGAGTTGGGCCTTCAAATAGCGCCTCATAAGACCGAGGCGCTATGGTTCCACGGACTGCCTAGGAGCAGGGAACCGCCCGAGTCGTGGGTCCGCGTGGGAGACTCGCCGGTCCGGGTGGGGCGGTACATGAAGTACCTGGGCCTTACCTTGGACAGCCGCTGGGGCTTCGAGGAGCATTTCGAGCGCCTAGTCCCCCGGGTCGAGAGGGTAGTGGGTGCTCTGCACAGACTGCTGCCCAACCTTGGGGGGCCGATGGAGGAAGTTCGCCGCCTCTATGCGGGGGTCGTGCGATCTGTGGTGGTCTACGGGGCCCCTGTATGGGCTCCGCGGTTACGAATCCGACGCTGCAGGACCAAGATATACAGTCTGCAGCGGAGGATGGCCATCCGAGTCGCGCGAGGATACCGCACGATATCCTTTGAGGCGGCGACGATTCTGGCGCGCTTCCCGCCTTTGGACATCCTGGCGGACATGGACGCGAGGGTCTACGACCGGATCCGCGTAGCCCGCCAGAGGGGCGAGGAGGCACCAGCGCTCGAAGCGATACGACGGCGGGAGCGGAGACGCGCTTTCGAGGAGTGGCGCGCGCGGCTCTCTGATGAGCGATACGCGCGCAAACGCGTCATCAGCGCTCTCCTGCCGGTACTCGATACCTGGGTGAGGAGGAAGACGGGGCGAGTCACATATAGGCTTGCACAGATAATCACTGGACACGGCTGTTTTAGTGATTATCTGTGCAAGATAGGGCGCGAACCAACAGCCAATTGCCACCACTGTGGAGGAGACAATGATTCCGCCCAGCACACGCTGGAGGCGTGTCCCGCGTGGGACGAGGAACGGCGGACACTGGTCCAACGGATCGGACCGGATCTCTCTCTGGGCAGCGTAATTTCGGCAATGCTGTCCGGGGAAGCGGCGTGGGGGGCTGTGACCTCATTCTGTGAGACTGTAATGTCCCGGAAAGAGTCCGCTGAGCGGGATCGGGAGAGAGCCGATCCCGCTCGCCGACGTAGGCGCCGTGCTGCGCCTCGTCGGGGCCTCCCGGCCCTATTGCCCAGGGCACTAAACAACGGGCTACCCACGGGGTCGAGAACGTCCAGGGTGTGGGCCCCGGGCGTTCCATGACGACGACGACCCTGAGGAGGACGGTGGCGGGTGTGGCTCCCCGCCGCCGTGCACTGAGACGGTGCAGGGGAGAGCGAACATCTGCTCCCCCCGGGACGAGCTCCCACTAAGGAGCAAAGCATATGAGGGGCATCGGCGAAGTTCCGCAAGGAGAACCCGGTGCATCTCCGACGTGCTGAAGGCGGCCACCGGGGAGGTTTTAGTGGGTAAAAATCCCACATACCCCAGGCCTCTCCCACAAGAGACCTGGGGATCTTTTGAAGATTTCCTCCTCGACAACAAAAAAAAAAACAAAAAAAAAAAAAAAAAAAAAAAAAAAAACAAAAAAAAAAAAAGGTTAGGTTAGGTTAGGTTAGGTTAGGTTAGGTTAGGTTGGGGTGCGTGCTGGTTGGGGTGCGTGCTGGACAACCTCCTCGTGGTGCACCCTGGGCACCGCCGACCACCTCTTCAGCATCCCTGTCGAGGTGGTCGACGGTGGCGGATAGTCCGGCTAGGGAGTCGCGTTTTGTCTGCTTCTGGCACTCTTTTCGGAGAGGGTCGGGGGCAGACCGTCGACGGGGGGGTAAGGGGTTTCGGGGGGGTAAAGGTGATGGATGAACGTGTGATGTATGAAAGGAAGTCCCCGAGAGGGGACGGTATGATTCGTGCGGTGTTGTGCCAAGTGCACGCGGCTTTTGCCGCCGCCGGACGATCCCGTAATCCCGCCGGAGGTGTCGTGGACATGTCTCGCGGCCGATGGTGGGACCGGGGGCCTGGCCTTAACCGGCTGGGCTGCGAGGAGTAAACCTCTTTAAAAAATCCGTGGATCTCGGCGCTGCGGGCCGTGGCGCCGGGTGCTCGCAAGAGCGGCTGGAACGCAAACCAGCCATTAGCGGTCCCCCCCTGGGTACTTCCCGCCCCCCAGGTGTATAAAGGGTTACCGGGCTACAGGGGTCTCTGGCTCGGTGGACCTCCCCTTCCCCCATACTCGTGGGAATAGAATGGAAAATATTAAGACTTTAAAAACGACGGACACGGAAATACATACTGACCTAGGCGATAACAATGGACCGAAACTGCATAACGAATCGGACTTGATGATTGAGGAAGAGCGCGTGGACTGTGGGGAGCCCGCGTCTGCTGGGAAAGGAGGGGAGCGGCTTGCCGCTATTAACGAATTAGAGAGAAGATATGAGGCGGACTCTGATGCCGAATCAATGATGAGCGCGTCCAGTGCTCTGAGCTTAGACGGACGCGGCAGCCTACCCCGCAAACGAGGAAGGCCACCTACCACAGGTGAGCATGTAGGGAAATGGAAGATAAAGAAGGAGATGGAGGCTGCCAAGCGGGCGAACTCACTCGAAGTGAGGATCGCCGAAGCGGATAGACTGGCAGCTGAATCGGCTCTGAGTGAAGCTGCTAGCGATCGAGGCTCCCGTGCGGCATCACGCGCCTCAGCGAGACTCGACGCTGATGAACTACCTGTGGAGGACCTAAAAAAGAGGCTCCAAGAATCCCTCGAAGGAATCCGGGACGTGTCGAGGGTCTCTAAGGGCCTGAAAGGGGTGTGCCAAAAAACACTCAAGCAGGCGGCGCACAATATCGAAGACGTGGCAGAGGAGCTGCTATCGCGTACGGCAACCGATGAGGTCCGCCGCCTGCAAATTGAGAACGCCCGCCTGAAGAGGCAAATGGGTGAACTCCGAAAAGAGCTCGACTGTGTTCGGGCAATGGTTATCGGAGTCAGGGAAGAGAGTCGGCCAGCAAATCCTGCTGCGGCCCCTAAATCCACTGAGTCGGACCTTGCGCAGGTTGTAAGGGAGGAGATTGGCAAGGTCCTCCAAAGGGTCCAGTTTCTGGAGAGTAAAATCCTCCGGCCGCCCTTGGCGTCTGACAAGATCAGACAGACGCCTCCGGCCCCAGAAGTAAAGCAGGCACGTCCCGCTAAAGCACCCGAGCGGGCGCCCTCATCCATGACGGCACCGGCACCGACCACCTCAGCCGCTTCCAAAGTAGCCGCCAAAGGCGCGCGCGACAGAGCAGGGAATGGAAAGGAGAAGGCGAACAGCGAGAGGCAGAAGGCCATTGCTGTCGAGCCTCAGGTGCCTGCTGAACCCAATAGAGGAGAGTGGCAGGTAGTTGGCGCCAAGAAAGCTGCCAAAAAGGCGAAGCAGAAGAGAAAAAGGACAAGAAATAAGCTCAGGGCACCACGCTCGACAGCAGTGGTCCTCACTCTCGCACCTGAAGCGGAAAAGCGCGGCGTCACGTATGCTGCGCTGTTGCATAGTGCCAGGTCGGTCATTAAACTGAACGACCTGGGTATTGAAGGCGTGCGTTGCAGGGTCACGGCGACCGGTGGCCGCATTTTAGAAGTGCCTGGTGCTACTAGCGGCCAGAAGGCAGACGCCCTGGCGACCCAACTACGGGCACAGCTATCGGAGGAGGACTGTCGGATTTCTCGGCCGACAAGATGTGCCGATCTAAGGGTAGCGGGCCTCGACGACTCGGTCACTCAACAGGAGCTGGCGGATGCCGTGGCTAAAGCCGGAGATTGCCCTGTCGCCGAAGTAAAGGCGAATGCTATAAAGCGAGGTTCGAGCGGACTCGGAACCGCAATAATAAGTTGCCCCATTGCGGCGGCCCAAAAGATAGCGGATGGCCGACGTCTCCTCGTGGGCTGGGTCTCGGCCCAAGTCAAGTTATTGAAGCCGAGGCCCATGCGGTGCTACCGCTGCCTCATGGGGGGCCACGTAGGTGTTAAGTGTACTGCAGGAGTTGACTGCAGCAGCACCTGCTTCAGGTGTGGTAAATCGGGGCACAAAGCTGCCGATTGTGGGGACTCTCCGCACTGCCTAATGTGCGCGAAGGCAGGCAAGCCCGCTGAACATCCTGCGGGTAGTAAGGGCTGCTCATCATTTCAGCCCAGAGGCAAAAAGGCGGCTCCAGCGCAAAATGGTAAGCCCAAATCGGCACCCATACTGCGACCGGCAGAGAAGGAGAAAAGCATGGACATCTCGTAATGGACCAGATGCTCCAAGTTCTCCAAACCAACGCAAACCATTCCGCCAGGGCCCAGGACCTTTTGTTCCAGACCCTGGCGGAATGGTCCATCGGACTGGCTGTGGTTGCCGAGCCATACAACGTCCCTGCTTCACCTATGTGGGCGGGAGACTTGGATGGCCTGGTGGCCATTATAACGGACTCGACGAATGGCGCCCCGACTCTCGAAAATGTCGAAAGGGGCCACGGCTATGTCGCCGCCAGTGTCGGCAACATCACTGTCGTGGGGATTTATTTTTCCCCCAATCGACATCTGGCGGAATTTGAGACCTTCGTGGCCCAACTCAGTACCCTGATTGGCAGACTTCACCCCCGCCCCGTGCTAGTCCTCGGGGACTTTAATGCTAAGTCCCCAGCGTGGGGCTCACCAACCGCCGATGCTAGGGGTGAGGTTCTTGAAGAGTGGGTAATTGAGAGGGGATTGGTCGTCCTGAATAGGGGCACGGCCTATACGTGCGTTCGGCAGGGGGGTGGCTCCATAGTGGACATTTCCCTATCCAGCCCTAGCATAGCGCGTCAAGTTCGCGACTGGCACGTTGTCGAGGGGGCGGAGACGCTGTCGGATCACCGTTACATCCGATTCAGCGTCTCCGCCCAGACCTCCGGCGTCCCTGCGCGACGGGCCTTGATCGACCCTAATCCGCGATGGACCCTGGGCCGCCTGAACCTTGAGCTTTTGCGAGAAGCTGCAGAAGTCCAAGCTTGGACCTCGCCGCCGCGTGACATTAACATCCAGCAGGAGGCGGACTGGTTGCGGTCCGCTTTAGTCGCCATCTGCGACGCGGCGATGCCACGGGTGCGGCCTAACACCAGGTCACGGAGACGGCAAGTGTACTGGTGGTCGCAAGAGCTCGCGCAGTTGCGCAGGGCTTGTATAGCCGCGCGCCGCCAGTACACTCGTCATCGGAGAAGACGCCGCCGTACCCAATACTCGGCGATAAGAGAGGCCGAACTATATGAGGCCTATAGAGCGGCGAAGCGGACTCTGCAGGAGGCTATTAAAAGGGCTAAGGTGCAAGCTCGGGAGGAGCTTCTGGCCATCCTGGACAGGGACCCCTGGGGACGCCCGTACAGGATGGTCAGGGGCAAACTTCGCCCCTGGGCCCCGCCCCTGACTCAGACCTTGCAGCCCCAAATATTGGACGCGACATTAAGTGCCCTGTTCCCGGATGGAACAGAGCGCACTCCCCCGGACATGACCACACCTAGTAATGACGCCCTGGACAATGACGAACACGCCCCCGAAGTCACCGAGCTGGAACTAGAGGTGGCTATACACAAAATGAGGGCCAAGAACGTAGCCCCAGGGCCCGACGGCGTACCTGGACGTGTTCTGGCTGCGTCACTGGCAGTCCTGGGACCCCGTTACATGGCGTATCTGAGCGAATGCCTACGGCAAGGACACTTCCCCAATAATTGGAAGACCGGGAAGTTAATTCTGTTAAGGAAAGACGGACGTCCTGCGGATTCTCCTTCCGCTTATCGGCCAATAGTCCTTCTCGACGAGGCGGGAAAGCTCTTTGAGCGAATCATCGCCTACCGCCTCGTCGAGCACTTGACTGTGGCAGGGCCGGACCTAAGTCCCCACCAGTTCGGGTTCCGGCGTGGACGGTCAACTATCGACGCAGTGAGGAGAGTGAAGGGAACCGTGGAGGAAGCGGCGTCCCGGGGAGAGGTGACATTGGCAGTGTCAATAGACATTGCCAATGCGTTCAACTCCCTCCCCTGGGGCGCGATCTTGGCGGCCCTGAACTACCACCGGGTCCCACTCTACCTACGTCGTTTAGTATCAAACTATCTCTCGGAGAGAAGCATCACGTTCCCGAGCAATGCGGAGTGGTGCCAGAAGGAAATAAGATGCGGTGTTCCACAGGGGTCGGTACTAGGGCCACTCCTGTGGAATATCGCATACGATTGGGTGCTTCGCGGTTCGCTGCTTCCTGGTGTCGCCCTGACATGCTACGCGGATGACACCCTAGTGACCGCAAGGGGCAAAACATACCGCCAGGCTGCCCTACGGGCTACAGCAGGCGTAGCTCTGGTTGTAGGGCGCATAAGAAGACTGGGCCTTAATGTGGCATTAAATAAGATCGAGGCGGTCGCCTTCCATGGGCCCCGAAATGCGCCGCCTGCAGATTTGCACATCGTGGTGGGGGGCGTGCGCATCAATGTGGGACGAACGCTTAAATACCTTGGTCTTCTCCTTGACAGTCGCTGGACATTTCGTTCCCACTTTGAGGCGCTCGCTCCCAAACTCACAAAGACGGCGGCGGCATTATCGTCCATCCTCCCCAACCTGGGGGGACCTGACGCGTCATGCAGGCGGCTGTATACAGGGGTCGTACGTTCCCAGGCCCTGTACGGTGCCCCGATCTGGGCTGAAGCTCTATCCGCCCAAAATGTCACGCTCCTGAGGAGGCCTCAGAGAGCGATGGCGAATAGAGTGGCCCGGGGGTACCGTACCATAGCTTTTGAGGCGGGGACGCTACTGGCGACAACGCCGCCCTGGCAGCTAGAGGCGAAGGCTCTAGGTCGCCTTTATAAATGGCGCAGGGATGAGCTCGAGCAGGGACATGTCGTGGACCTGCTCGACATAATAACGAAGAGGTCGGAGCTACGAGAAGCCGTCATTGAGGATTGGGGCGAAATTTTAGCCCACCCAAGTGCAGGACACAACACCATCGCCGCCATAATGCCTGTGTTCAGGGAGTGGTTGGCGCGTGGACACGGTGCCCTCACGTTCCGACTCACACAGATGCTGTCCGGACATGGTTGTTTCGGGCGGTATCTGTGTCGTATCGGACGTGAGGAACAGGAAGGGTGCCACCACTGCGCTGCCCCTGAAGACACGGCCTTGCACACACTGCAGGCATGTCCGGCTTGGGATGAGGCGAGGGGCGAATTAGTCGCCGTTATTGGAGTGCAGGCGCTCTCGCTGCCGGCCGTTGTCGCAAGCATGGTCGGCAGCGAGCGCGCTTGGGAGGCAGTAGCCTCATTCGCAGAGGCCGTAATGGCGGCCAAGGAGGCAGCTGAAAGGGAGAGGGAAGCTGCGTCAACGCTCCCCTCCCGCCGCAGACGCCCAGGGCGTCGTCGTGCAGCCCATCTGAGGGACGACTTACGTCCTCCGTAGGGCGTGGCCTGCGGGCGCCGGGGAGGGCAACCCGGCGTCCGATCAGTAGCAGGCCGAGGAGGTAGACGGGCTCGTCGTGTCTCGCGGGCCCGTCCCAGCGGAGGAAGGGAGCACTTAAGCTTCCTGCATCGAAGGGGACTGCAGTGGCAGTCCAGGCCCCGTCAGCGCCGTAGTAGTCATGCTACTCTCGCGGTACCTGCGGCGCGGACACTCAGGGCTGAGAAGGGACACCGAGGGTTGTTTTAGTGGGTGAGAGCCCCACATAACCACTGCGCCATGCCCTTGGCGCGGTGGTATGCGGAAGGACATTTTTTCCCTCGAAAAAAAAAAAAAAAAAAAAAAGGTTAGGTTAGGTTGGGGTGCGTGCTGGACAACCTCCTCGTGGTGCACCCTGGGCACCGCCGACCACCTCTTCAGCATCCCTGTCAAGGTGGTCGACGGTGGCGGATAGTCCGGCTAGGGAGTCGCGTTTTGTCTGCTTCTGGCACTCTTTTCGGAGAGGGTCGGGGGCAGACCGGCGACGGGGGGGTAAGGGGTTTCGGGGGGGTAAAGGTGATGGATGAACGTGTGATGTATGAAAGGAAGTCCCCGAGAGGGGACGGTATGATTCGTGCGGTGTTGTGCCAAGTGCACGCGGCTTTTGCCGCCGCCGGACGATCCCGTAATCCCGCCGGAGGTGTCGTGGACATGTCTCGCGGCCGATGGTGGGACCGGGGGCCTGGCCTTAACTGGCTGGGCTGCGAGGAGTAAACCTCTTTAAAAAATCCGTGGATCTCGGCGCTGCGGGCCGTGGCGCCGGGTGCTCGCAAGAGCGGCTGGAACGCAAACCAGCCATTAGCGGTCCCCCCCTGGGTACTTCCCGCCCCCCAGGCGTATTAAGGGTTACCGGGCTACAGGGGTCTCTGGCTCGGTGGACCTCCCCTTCCCCCATTCTCGTGGGAATACTATGGCAAATGTTAAAACAAAAACACAAACAACGACGGACACGGATAAAAATACCGACTTTGGCGAGGATAATGGACTGAAACTGCATACTGAATTGGACCTGATGATTGAGGAAGAGCGCGTGGACTGTGGGGAGCCCGCGTCTGCTGGGAAAGGAGGGGAGCGGCTTGCCGCTATTAACGAATTAGAGAGGAGATTTGAGGCGGATTCTGATGCCGAATCAATGATGAGCGCGTCCAGTGCTCTGAGCTTAGACGGACGCGGCAGCCTACCCCGCAAACGAGGAAGGCCACCTACCACAGGTGAGCATGTAGGGAAATGGAAGATAAAGAAGGAGATGGAGGCTGCCAAGCGGGCAAACTCACTCGAAGTGAGGATCGCCGAAGCAGATAGACTGGCAGCTGAATCGGCTATGAGTGAAGCTGCTAGCGATCGAGACTCCCGAGCGGCATCACGCGCCTCAGCGAGACTTGACGCTGATGAACTACCTGTGGAGGACCTAAAAAAGAGGCTCCAAGAATCCCTCGAAGGAATCCGGGACGTGTCGAGGGTCTCTAAGGGCCTCAAAGGGGTGTGCCAAAAAGCACTCAAGCAGGCGGCGCACAATATCGAAGACGTGGCAGAGGAGCTGCTATCGCGTACGGCAACCGATGAGGTCCGCCGCCTGCAAATCGAGAACGCCCGCCTAAAGAGGCAAATGGGTGAACTCCGAAAAGAGCTCGACTGTGTTCGGGCAATGGTTATCGGAGTCAGGGAAGAGAGTCGGCCAGCAAATCCTGCTGCGGCCCCTAAATCCGCTGAGTCGGACCTTGCGCAGGTCGTAAGGGACGAGATTGGCAAGGTCCTCCAAAGGGTCCAGTTTCTGGAGAGTAAAATCCTCCGGCCGCCATTGGCGTCTGACAAGATCAAACAGGCGCCACCGGCCCCAGAGGTAAAGCAGGCACGTCCCGCTAAAACACCCGAGCGGGCGCCCACCTCTATGACGGCACCAGCACCATCCACTTCGGCCGCTTCAAAAGTTGCCGCCAAAGTCGTGCGCGATAAAACAGGGGACGCAAAGGAGAAGGCGAACAGCAAAAGGCAGAAGGCCATTGCTGTCCAGCCTCAGGTGCCTACGGAACCCAATAGTGGAGAGTGGCAGGTAGTTGGCGCCAAGAAAGCTGCCAAAAAGGCGAAGCGGAAGAAGAGGAAGACGAGAAATAGGCTCAGGGCACCACGCTCGACAGCGGTGGTCCTCACTCTCGCACCTGAAGCGGAAAAGCGCGGCGTAACTTATGCTGCGCTGCTGCATAGTGCCAGGTCGGTCATTAAACTGAACGACCTGGGTATTGAAGGTGTGCGTTGCAGGGTCACGGCGACCGGTGGCCGCATCTTAGAAGTGCCTGGGGCCACTAGCGGCCAGAAGGCAGACGCCCTGGCGACTCAATTACGGGCCCAGCTCTCAGAGGAGGACTGTCGGATTTCTCGGCCGACAAGATGTGCCGATCTACGAATTGCAGGCCTCGACGACTCGGTCTCCCAACAGGAGCTGGCGGATGCCGTGGCCAAAGCCGGAGATTGCCCCGTCGCCGAAGTTAAGGCGAATGCCATAAAGCGGGGATCGAGCGGACTCGGCACCGCAATAGTCAGCTGCCCCATTGCGGCGGCCCAAAAGTTGGCGGATGGTCGGCGTCTCCTTGTGGGCTGGGTCTCGGCCCAAGTCAAGCTACTAAAGCCGAGGCCCATGCGGTGTTACCGCTGTCTCATGGGGGGGCACGTAGGTGTAAAGTGCACAGCAGAAATAGACTGCAGCAAAACCTGCTTCAGGTGCGGCAAATTAGGGCATAAAGCCACTAATTGTGCCGAAACCCCGCACTGCCTAATGTGCGCGAAGGCAGGCAAGCCCGCTGAACATCCTGCGGGCAGCAAGGGCTGCTCATCGTTTCAGCCCAGAGGCAAGAAGGTAGCCCCTGCGCACAATAGTAAGCGGCTGGCAGATAAGGAGAGAGTAATGGACACCTCGTAATGGATCAGGTGCTCCAAATACTCCAAACCAACGCAAACCATTCCGCCAGGGCCCAGGACCTTTTGTTCCAGACCCTGGCGGAGTGGTCCATCGGATTGGCTGTGGTTGCCGAGCCATACTACGTCCCTGCTTCACCTATGTGGGCGGGAGACTTAGATGGCCTGGTGGCAATAATAACGGATCAGACGAACGGTGCCCCGCCACTTGAAAACGTCGAAAGGGGCCATGGCTACGTCGCCGCCAGCGTCGGAAACATGTCTGTCGTCGGGGTCTATTTCTCCCCCAACCGGCATCTGGCGGAATTCGAGACGTTCGTGGCTCAGCTCAGTTCGCTCGTTGGCAGTTTTCGCCCCCGCCCCGTGCTAGTCCTCGGGGACTTTAATGCAAAGTCTTCTGCGTGGGGTTCACCAACCGCCGACGCTAGGGGTGATATTCTCGAGGAGTGGGCAGTGGAGAGAGGACTGGTCGTCCTGAATAGGGGCACGGCCTACACGTGCATTCGGCAAGGGGGTGGGTCCATTGTGGACATCTCCTTCTCCAGCCCCAACATAGCGCGTCGGGTTCTTGACTGGCACGTTGTTGAGGGGGCGGAGACGCTGTCGGATCATCGTTACATCCGATTCAGCGTTTCCGCCCAGACCTCCGGCGTTACCGGTCAACCAGCCTTGATTGACCCTAACCCGCGATGGACCCTGGGCCGTCTGAATCGTGAGCTTCTGCTAGAAGCCATTGAAGTCCAAGCTTGGAGCTCGCCGCCACGTATTTATAACATCCAGCAGGAGGCTGACTGGTTGCGGTCGGCTTTAGTCGCCATCTGCGACGCGGCGATGCCACGGGTGCGGCCTAACACCAGGTCACGGAGACGGCAGGTGTACTGGTGGTCGCACGAGCTCGCGCAGTTGCGCAGGGCTTGTATAGCCGCGCGCCGCCAGTACACCCGCCATCGGAGACGACGCCGCCGTACCCAATACTCGGTGATAAGAGAGGCTGAGCTGTATGACGCCTATAGATCGGCGAAACGGGCTTTACAGGAGGCCATTAAAAGGGCCAAGGTGCAAGCTCGAGAGGAGCTTTTGGCCATCCTGGATAGGGACCCCTGGGGACGCCCGTACAGGATGGTCAGGGGCAAACTCCGCCCCTGGGCCCCGCCCCTGACTCAGACCTTACAGCCCCTAATACTGGACGCGACACTAAGTGCCCTGTTTCCTGCCGGAACAGAACGCACTTCCCCGGATACGACAACACCTGGCTTAGACACCATGGACATCGACGGAAACGCCCCCGAGGTCACCGAGCTGGAACTTGAGGTGGCAATTCAGAAAATGAAGGCGAAAAATGTGGCCCCAGGACCCGACGGCGTACCTGGACGCGTTCTGGCCGCGTCACTCACGGCTCTGGGGCCCCGCTACATGGCGTACCTTAGCGAATGCCTACAGCACGGACATTTCCCGGATACCTGGAAGACCGGGAAATTGATTCTTTTGAGGAAGGATGGGCGTCCTCCAGATTCGCCGTCCGCCTATCGGCCAATCGTTCTTCTAGACGAGGCGGGCAAGCTCTTCGAGCGAGTTATCGCCAACCGCCTCGTCGAACACCTGACTACAACAGGGCCGGACTTGAGTCCAAATCAGTTCGGTTTCCGTCGCGGACGATCCACAATCGACGCAGTAGAGAGAGTTAAGGGGATCGTGGAGGAAGCTGTGTCCCGGGGAGAGGTGATATTGGCGGTGTCAATAGACATCGCCAACGCTTTCAACTCCCTCCCCTGGGATGCAATTATGGCGGCCTTAACCCACCACCGGTTCCCATCCTACCTGCGTCGGTTAGTGGCGAATTATCTCTCGGAGAGAAATATAACCTTCCCGAGTAGCACGCAGTGGTGTCGGAAGGAAATAAGATGCGGTGTTCCACAGGGGTCGGTCCTAGGGCCACTCCTGTGGAATATCGCATACGACTGGGTCCTCCGCGGTTCGCTGCTTCCTGGTGTCTCCCTCACCTGCTACGCGGATGACACCCTGGTAACCGCGAGGGGCAAAACATACCGCCAGGCGACCATACGGGCCACAGCAGGCGTAGCCCTAGTTGTAGGGCGTATAAGGAGACTGGGCCTTAATGTGGCCCTAAACAAGACCGAGGCGATGGCCTTCCATGGACCCCGAAATGCGCCGCCTGCAGATTTGCACATTGTGGTGGGGGGCGTGCGCATCAATGTGGGACGAACGCTGAAATACCTTGGCTTACACCTTGACAGTCGCTGGACATTTCGTTCCCATTTTGAGGCGCTCGCTCCCAAACTAACAAAGACGGTGACGGCTTTGTCGTCTATCCTCCCTAACCTGGGGGGACCTGACACATCATGCAGGCGGCTATACACAGGTGTCGTACGTTCCCAGGCCCTGTACGGTGCCCCGATCTGGGCTGAAGCTCTATCCGCCCAAAATGTCACGCTCCTGAGGAGGCCTCAAAGAGCGATGGCGAATAGAGTGGCCCGGGGGTACCGTACCATAGCTTTTGAGGCGGGGACGCTACTGGCGACAACGCCGCCCTGGCAGCTAGAGGCGAAGGCTCTAGGTCGCCTTTATAAATGGCGCAGGGATGAGCTCGAGCAGGGACATGTTGTGGACCTGCTCGACATTATAACGAAAAGGAGAGAGCTACAAGACGCTGTCATAGAGGAGTGGGGTGAACTCCTAGCCCACCCAAGCTCGGGCGTCAACACCATCGCCGCCATAATGCCGGTCTTCAGGGAGTGGCTGGAGCGCCGACATGGTGCCCTCACGTTCCGACTCACACAGGTGCTGTCCGGACATGGTTGTTTCGGGCGGTATCTGTGTCGTATCGGACGTGAGGAACAGGAAGGGTGCCACCACTGCGCTGCCCCTGAAGACACGGCCTTGCACACGCTGCAGGCGTGTCCGGCTTGGGATGAGGCGAGGGGCGCATTAGTCGCCGTGATTGGAGTGCAGGCGCTGTCGCTGCCGGCCGTGGTCGCTAGCATGGTCGGGAGCAAGCGCGCTTGGGAGGCAATAGCCTCATTCGCAGAGGCCGTAATGGCGGCTAAGGAGGCAGCAGAAAGGGAGAGGGAAGCTGCATCAACGCTCCCCTCCCGCCGCAGACGCCCAGGGCGTCGACGAGCAGCCCACTTGAGGGATGATTTGCGTCCGCCGTAAGGCGTGGCCTGCGGGCGTCGGGGAGGGCAACCCGGCGTCCGATCAGAGCAGGCCGAGGAGGTAGACGGGCTCGCCGTGTCTCGCGGGTCCGTCCCAGTGGAGGAAGGGAGCGGAGGCTTCCTGCAAGGAGGGGACTGCAGTGGCGGTCCAGGCCCCGTCAGCGCCGCAGTAGTCATGCTACTCGCGGTACCTGCGGCGCGGACACTCAGGGCTGAGAAGGGACACCGAGGGTTGTTTTAGTGGGTGAGAGCCCCACATAACCACTGCGCCATGCCCTTGGCGCGGTGGTATGCGGCAGGACATTTTTTCCCTCGATAAAAAAAAAAAAAAAAAAAAAAAAAAAAAAAAAAAAAAAAAAAAAAAAAAAAGGTTAGGTTAGGTTAGGTAGGGGTGCTAGGCCGGACAACCTCCTCGTGGTGCACCCTGGGCACCGCCGACCACCTCTTCAGTTTCCCTGTCGAGGTGGTCGACGGTGGCGAATAGTCTGGCAGAGGGAGTCGCGTTTTGTCTGCCCCTTTCACTCTCTTCGGAGGGGGTCTGGGGCAGACCGGCGACGGGGGGGTAATGCGTCGCTCGCGCCGTTCTCTTTCCTCTCTGCTTACAGAGAGGACTGTAGCGCGGTGAGGGTGACGCCGGGGTGGGGGGTAAAGGAGATGGATGTATGTGTGTATGCTCTCTCCAAAGGTGATGGATGAACCGCGAAAGCGTGATGTATGTATGGAAGGCTCCGAAAGGAGACGGTGTGTTTCGCGCGGCGCGTTTGCCAAGTGCACTCGGCTTTGCCGACGTCGGGCGATCCCGTTATTCTGTTTGGGTGTCGTGGACATGTCTCACGGCCCACTCAGAACCGGGGGTCCTGCCTTAACCGGCCGGACCGAGAGGAGTAAACCTCACTAAAAAATCCGTGGATCTCGGCGCTGCGGTCCGTGGCGCCGGGTGCTCGCAAGAGCGGCTGGAACGGACACCAGCCCTTAGCGGTCCCCCCCTGGGTACTTCCCGCCCCCCAGGCGTATAAAGGGTTACCGGGATACAGGGGTCTCTGTCCCGGTGGACCCCCACTTCCCCCACAATCGTGGGACTTAATATGGCGTGCAACAAAATAAAAATGATGAAACAAAACAAAAAGATTGACCTTGGCTCGAACAATGGACTCGAACAACATAGCGGATTGGATAAGATGGTTGGTGCGGAATGCAGTGCAACTGCAAGGGTGGTGGTAGAGCGGCTTCAGGCTGCTCCCAAGGAGAAGGCGACTGACGCAGTACAAGGGGGGAAAGCTGCGTCTACGACAAATGAGGAGGCGTGGGCAAGGGCCGAGCTTGCGGGGACGCTGCTGCAGTGCAGCGAAGACGACCTCTCGAGGCCGCAAAGTCGGGTGTCGGATGCTGGTTCTGTCCAGAAGCGGCCCCGACACGGCCCTGATGAGGACTCGAGCTCGGGTGGTGCCTCCAGCGATGAGAACCGCCCGGCTCCAAAGGCGCCGAAAGTGCAGGACTCTGGCCCTGCTAGAGATAGGAAGGGTCGCTTTCAAAAGCAGAGCGGCGCCCAGGGGAAGCCGAACCCAAAACGGGCACCGGTGGACACTGGTGCCCGAAAGCGCTCCGCATCGCCTGTGCTTGTGCGGGAGGATGAGGTCTCGCTGGACCAGATGAAGGAGATGGCGGGCGAATGGTTTGCCCAGATTGCTCACGTGGCGGAGAAGGCGCAAGCTCTGAAGTTGTCGCACACTGTGCGGCTGGAGGATGCGATCGAAGGCCTCGGCGATATAGTGTTCCACTTGAGCCAGAGGGCGGCCGCTGCCGCAGAGGTGAAGAAGCTGGCGGTGGAGAATGCCGGCCTAAGGGCGGAACTAGCCCACCTTCGTGGCGAGCTGGCTACGCTCCAGACGGAGGTCCGGAGCGCTAAAATCCCGGACGAGACGAGAACCCCACCGCCTCCAAGTGCTCCCTTTGAGCCGGAGACGTTGAAACGCTCCATCATAGAGGCGGTGGGGACAATGGTTAACGCCCGGCTAGAGGCGTTGGAAGAACGACTCCTGCCTGCGAGGAATGTCCGCCCACCCCTGGCCTCGACTTCCAAGGCCCAGCCAGTGGCTGCGTCAAGGCGAAGCTCCATTGCGGAATCAGCGGCTCCAGCAGCATCTGAGGAGCCTGGACCTCCCCCTCCCACCATCCCGCGTGGGGGAGGAAAGTCCAAGGCCAAAGGGAGGAAAAAGCAGAGAGCAGCTCCCGCTGCTGACTCTGCCCCACCGGCTGCCGGTGTAGAGAGTACAACGGAGGGTTGGACGACCGTGACCCGGAGTAAGGCGAAGCCCCGTAGTGGTCCCGCTGAAGCGGTGCAGGCTGCAAAGCCTAAGCCGCCGCGGAAGCGGAAGCGGAATTTGCGACCCCCTAACACTACGGCTGTGGTGCTCAAACTGCAGCCGGAAGCCATTGCCAAGGGGGTCTCATACGAGGATATGCTGCGTAGGGCCAAAGGCCAGATTGACCTGGAGGAGATGGGCATCCCAGCCCTCAGCTTTAAGACGGCCATGACGGGGGCGCGAATTCTCGTGCTCCCGGGGGCCTCTAGTAGCGGGAAGGCCGACTTGTTGGCGGAGAAAATGCGGGCCGCCCTCGGGGCGGATAACGTTGTGGTTTCCAGGCCCGAGAAATGCGCAGACCTGCGCATCTCGGGCCTGGATGACTCGGTGGCTGTGGCGGAAGTGGCGGAGGCGATTGCCAAGACTGGCGAATGCCCGCCTGCCGCCGTTAAGATGGGAACAATCCGGCGGGATAGATCCGGCCTAGGCACTGTTTTGGCCAGTTGCCCGGTCGGGCCCGCTGGGAAAATCGCCGGAGCTGGTCGATTGCAGGTGGGCTGGTCTTTGGCTCGGGCCACCTTGTTGCCGATTCGGCCTTTGCGGTGCTTCCGTTGCCTAGAGGCAGGGCATGTACGGGAGCAGTGTACCGCAGAGGCCGACCGCAGTAGTGCGTGTTTCCGTTGTGGGCAGCTGGGGCACAAATCGGAGGGATGCTCCGCCGCGCCGCACTGTTTAGTGTGCGCGGCGTCGAGCAAGCCCGCTGCCCACAAGCTCGGAGGTGCGGCCTGTGCTCCCGCGCCGGCTAAGGGAAGGAGGGCGAAGGGCGCTGCTGGGACTACGGTCCCTGCGAAGCCATCACGCCCCGCGGCCACCAAGGCTGCAGCAACACGCGATGACGCGATGGCCACTTCTTAGTGACCACCGCGTCTCGAGAGCCCTAAGACGGCAGGCACGGGGGTGCCTGTCGTCCGTTTGGGGCTCGTGAGGGGGCGCTGTGTTACGTGTGTCAACACAGCGCCACTCGGCCGGACTGGGTGGCCTTCACCACTCAGAGCGGAGGCCTGCAAAGGCCAAGCCGTTCGGGGATGCGGAGGCTCACCGCGTACCGGGTCCCCGAATCATGCGGCACAGAGGACACACCGTTGGTTTTTAGTGGGTACACCATTTCGGGAGTCCCACATACCCCTCATGCCTCCCCCGAGGCGGAGGGGATCCATAAAGGATTTTCCAACGTAAAAAAAAAAAAAAAAAAAAAAAAAAAAAGGTTAGGTTAGGTTAGGTTGGGGTGCGTGCTGGACAACCTCCTCGTGGTGCACCCTGGGCACCGCCGACCACCTCTTCAGCATCCCTGTCGAGGTGGTCGACGGTGGCGGATAGTCCGGCTAGGGAGTCGCGTATTGTCTGCTTCTGGCACTCTTTTCGGAGAGGGTCGGGGGCAGACCGGCGACGGGGGGGTAAGGGGTTTTTGGGGGGGTAAAGGTGATGGATGAACGTGTGATGTATGAAAGGAAGTCCCCGAGAGGGGACGGAATGATTCGTGCGGTGTTGTGCCAAGTGCACGCGGCTCTTGCCGCCGCCGGACGATCCCGTAATCCCGCCGGAGGTGTCGTGGACATGTCTCGCGGCCGATGGTGGGACCGGGGGCCTGGCCTTAACCGGCTGGGCTGCGAGGAGTAAACCTCTATAAAAAATCCGGAGATCCTGGCGTTGCGGTCCGTGACGCCGGGTGCTCGCAAGAGCGGCTGGGACGATAAACCAGCCTTTAGCGGTCCCCCCCTGGGTACTTCCCGCCCCCCAGGCGTATAAAGGGTTACCGGGTTACAGGGGTCTCTGGCCCGGTGGACTTCCTTTCCCCCATACTCGTGGGACCAATATGGCTTTTAAATTGAAATTTTTGACGGACTCGGATAAATCGATTGACCTTGGCGATGATAACGGACCTGCTTTGCAAAGCGATTCGGAAAAGAAGAAGTGTGCAGAACGCGTTGACTCGGGGGAGTCCGCATCTGCTTTAAGACGAGGAGGGGAGCTGATGGCTGCCCTCAAAGAACTGACGAGGACTGGAAGTGTGGACTCAATGTCGTACGACAGCGACGACGACTCCTCACTCTCGAGACCAGACAGTCGGGTGTCGAACAGCGGCTCATACCGCAAGCGACCCCGACGAGACTACTCGGACGATGACTCGGGCGGCTCGGGTGACGAGGACCGCCCCGCTCAAAAGGCCCCCAAGGGGAAAAGCGGCAGAGGCCGCGCGTCCCCTGCACAGGTGCGGGACTCAAAGGGACGCTTCCTGAAGCACTCTGCTGCGTCGGGGAGCCAGCCCCAAGGGAGAGATCGGTCGCGCTCGGGCGGCAGGAGCGACGGGAGCCCTGCCGCTCTGAAGAGCACCGACACCCCGAGAGGAAGAGGCCGGCCTCCAACAACCGGCGAATACGTTGGCCTGGCAAAAGCCAAGGCCGAGATGGTCGCTGCGGAACGGGCAGCAATGGAGCTGCAGGCGGAGAAGGAGCTGGCGGAGTCGGCGCGCGAGGCGTACGAGCTGCGTCCGATTCGCATGCCCGAGAAATTTGCGGGGGCCTGTACGCCCGAACTAAAGGGTCACGTTCTCCGTAACGTGGCCCTAATCGGCGATGTCGCGGCCAAGTCGTCGAACCTTAAGGGTACGTTCGTCAAGACCCTTAAGGACGCGGCCGCGGAGATCAAGGAGGCCGTAGACCTCCTATGTCGGTCCACTGTGTCGTCAGAGACGATGAAGCTCTCCGCTGACAAGGACCGACTCCAAAAGGAGGTCGAAGAGCTGCGAAGCGAGGTGGCCGCCCTGCGGGCTGACCTGCAGAGGCCGCGAAACACGGACGAGACAACCCCATCGCCTCCAAGTGCTCCGTTTGAGCCGGAGTCGCTTAAGCGCTCCATTATTGAGGCGGTGGGGAACATGGTGAACGCCCGCCTAGAGGCGCTGGAGGACAGGCTGCTGCCAGAGGTGCGCCTTCGCCCTCCGCTGGCCTCGTCTTCTCGGGCCTTGTCGGTGGATGCCCCGCCGGCTAGAGATAGCCCTATGTTGGAGCTGGAGGTTCCTCCGGCGCCCGTCGACCTTGGCCCTCCCCCTCCCACTTCACGTGAGGGAGGGACGACCAAGTCTAAGGGGAAGGGTAAGGGGAGCAAGCGGGCTGCACCGGCCAACCCCGCTCCACCCGTTGTGATAGCGGAAGAGAGGCCAGCGGAGAGCTGGAGCGTTGTGACCAGGCGTAAGCCAAAGTCCAGATCCGGCCCCGCTCCGGCTGCGCAGGCTCTTAAGCCCCGGCAGCCGAAGAAAGCGAAAAAGCCGAAACTGAGGCCCCCTCGCTCGTCGGCAGTAGCTTTAAAGCTGCAGCCGCAAGCTGTAGAGCGGGGGGTCACATACGAGAAATTGTTCCGCGATGCCAGGGACAAAATGGACCTCGAGGACCTGGGCATAACGACCATCTCGTTCAGAGTGGCCGTTACGGGGGCTAGGCTTCTGGAGCTCCCGGGGGCCGACAGCGGAGACAAAGCGGACCTCCTCGCTGCAAAAGTTCTGCAAGTGATGGGGGCAGACAACGTCGTGGTGTCCAGGCCCGAGAAGTGCGCAGATCTGCGCATCTCGGGTCTGGACGACTCGGTCGTCGCGTCGGAGGTGGCAGAGGCGGTCGCTAAGGTCGCCGAGTGTGCGCCCGCCTCTATAAAAGTGGGGGAGATACGGCGAGGCAAGACCGGGCTGGGCTCTGCCCTGGTCAGTTGCCCAACAAGGGTCGCTGCCAAGGTGGCTGGGGCCGAAAGAATACTGGTCGGATGGTCCTCCGGCCGCGCCAAACTGCTGCCGGCCAGACCTCTGCGGTGCTTCCGGTGCCTCGAACTGGGGCACGTACGGGAGCGGTGTACCGCAGAGGTCGACAGGGGTGACGCCTGCTACCGATGCGGGCAGTCGGGCCACAAAAGCGAGGGATGTTCCGCCGCGCCGCACTGCATAGTGTGCGCGGCGTCGAGTAGGCCCGCTGCCCACAAACTCGGTAGCACCGCCTGCGCCACGGCGCCGGCCAGGAGGCGGAAGGCGAAGGGCGCTGCTGGGGCCAAAGCCCCGGCCAAGCCTGCCCGCCCTGCGGCTGCCACAGCTGCTGCAGCTGGAGATGCGATGGTCACTTCCTAGTGACCATCGCGACTCCTGAGCCCTAAGACGGCAGGCACGGGGGTGCCTGCCGTCCGTTCAGGGGCTCGTGAGGGGGCGCTGTGTTCTCTGTACCAACACAGCGCCACCCGGCCGGACTGGGTGGCCCTTTACACCACCCAGAAGCGGAGGCCTGCAAAGGCTGAGCCGTGTCGGGGATGCGGAAGTGTTGTCATCCACCCGGGTCCCCGACACACGCGGCAGAGAGGGTACAGAGAGGGGTTTTAGTGGGTAGTCCGGGCTTTACACCCGGGAGTCCCACATACCCACCTGGGCCCCCCCCGGGCTCGGGTGGGATGCGTAATGCATTTCCCCTCTTAAAAAAAAAAAAAAAAAAAAAAAAAAAAAAGGTTAGGTTAGGTTAGGTTAGGTTGGGGTGCGTGCTGGACAACCTCCTCGTGGTGCACCCTGGGCACCGCCGACCACCTCTTCAGCATCCCTGTCGAGGTGGTCGACGGTGGCGGATAGTCCGGCTAGGGAGTCGCGTTTTGTCTGCTTCTGGCACTCTTTTCGGAGAGGGTCGGGGGCAGACCGGCGACGGGGGGGGTAATGCGTCGCGTGGGTCATCCTGGTACTTCTCTGTTCTCAGAGTGGACTGTGGAGTGGCACACGCGGCGCGGGGTTGGGGGGGTAAAGGTGATGGATGACTGAGTGTGTGTTTTTTCGGCCAAAGGTGATGGATGAACCGCGAAAGCGTGAGG
Organism: Notodonta ziczac; assembly: GCA_918843915.1. NCBI lineage: Eukaryota > Metazoa > Arthropoda > Insecta > Lepidoptera > Notodontidae > Notodonta > Notodonta ziczac. The sequence goes on along the minus strand of OU974065.1, from coordinate 62,694 downwards.
TATGATTGGAAGTCCCCGAAAGGGGACGGTATGATTCGTGCGGTGTTGTGCCAGGTGCACGCGGCTTTTGCCGCCGCCGGACGATCCCGTTATCCCACCGGAGGTGTCGTGGTATCACGTCTCGCGGCCGATGATGGTGGGACCGGGGGCCTGGCCTTAATTGGCTGGGCTGCGTGGTCGGAATCCACAATAAAAATGACCTATCCGCCCCTGAGAGGGCGAGGAGGTGCTGGTGGGAGGCCAGCAGAAAGAGGTAGAGATCCCAGGGAACCGGCCGACACCCTGGTGTACATAGGCTTGTCCGGGTGCAGGGGGCACCACTCGGATTGACCCACGCTTCCCCCTTACTCGTGGGAACTATATGGATAACTCAAAAACTAAAACGACGGATACGGCAAACATGACGGACAATGGCGCGAACAATGGACTCGATAAGCATACTGGATTGGCTAAGCAAACTGGCAAGGAACGTGGAGACGCGGGTGCGTCCACGTCCTTAGAGAGGGACAAGCGGCTTGCCGCAATAATGGACGTGACAAGGTCCGAGAGCGTGGAGTCGGTGTTGGACACCGATGACGACTCCATTTTCTCGAGGCCGTACAGTCAGATGTCGGAAGACGGGTGCCGCAAACGGCCCCGCTATTACGACTCCGACGACGATTCGAGCCTGGGTGGCTACGTGACGAATAGCCCCACCTCCCCGAAGGTCCCCAAGGCGGCAAGCGGTCGCGGCCGCGCTTCTCGCCCAGTCAGGGATGAAACGGGGCGGTTCACTAAGCGGTCAGACTCGCTGGGGAGTGTTAGGTCGCTCTCGGGAGGCAGGAGCGGCGTTCGCTCTGCCTCTCTGAAGAGCACCGAAGCCCCCACGCGTGCAAGAGGAAGACCCCCCACCACGGGGGAGTACGTCGGCCTGGCCAAAGCCAAGGCCGAACTCGCCGCTGCCCAAAGGGCGGCCTTAGCGGTGCAGGCGGAGGCGGAGGTGGCGGAAGCTGCCCGCGAGGCCTATCGCCAGCGGCCAATCCGGCCGCCGCCGGAAAATGTCGAGGGACAAACCGTGGGGGAGCTGAGGGGCCACGTGTTCCGGAACCTCGACGTGATAGGCGAAGTCGCCGGGAAGTCCGGCAACCTGAAGGGCACCTTCGTAAGGGCCCTGAAGGACGCCGCCGCGGCTATTAAGGCCGCCGTAGAGGAGCTCAGCCGGTCATCAATATCGGCTGAGACACAAAAGCTGGCCGCGGAGAATGCCCGCCTAAAAGCGCAGTTAGAGGAGGTTGAGGCGGACTTGGTCGACCTCCGCTACGACATGCGGAAGGCTGAGGAGGCGCGCAAGGCCGAGGAGGCACGAAAGGCCAAGGAGTCGGGCGCAACCGTCCCCCCCCCCCTCCCAAATGCTTCGGATGAGCAGGAGTCGCTCAAGCGCTCCATTATCGAGGCGGTGGGGACCTTGGTGGACGCCCGGCTGGCGGCCCTAGAGGACCGGCTACTGCCGGAGGTGCGAGTACGTCCGCCGCTGGCATCGGCCACAAGGCGGAGCTCCGCAATGGAGCCGGCTGCTTCCGCAGCCTCTGATGGCTACGTACCTCCCCCTCCCATGGTGCCGCGCGAGGGCGAGAGGCCCAAGGGAAAGGGCAAGGGAAAGAAAACGAAGAAGGCCACTCCGGCGGACCCCAATCCCCCGGCGGCGGCTCCAGTGGAACCGGTGGAGCCAGCAGAGGGCTGGAACACTGTGACGCGGCGGAAGGCCAAGACTCGCTCTGGCCCGGCACAGACGGCGCAGGCTCCTAAGCCCAAGCCGAAGCCGAAGCCGAAGCGCAAGCCGAAGCTCCGACCCCCTGGCTCGTCGGCTGTGGTTTTAAAACTGCAGCCGGAAGCCACAGAGAGGGGGATAACATACGCGGACATCCTCTCGAAGGCCAAGCGGATGGTGGACCTAGAAGGCATAGGCATAGCGGGCGTCAGCATGCGGGTGACTGCGACGGGTGGCAGAATGCTGGAGATCCCGGGGGCCACAAGCGGCGATAAGGCCAACCTGCTGGCCGAGCAGCTGCGGACCATCTTCGGGGGGAAAAGCGTCGTGGTGTCCAGGCCCGAGAAGTGCGCAGATCTGCGTATCTCGGGTCTGGACGACTCGATAGGCAAGGCGGACGTGCTGGAGGCTATTGCACGGGTCGGCGAGTGCCCGCCCGCCTCCTTCAAGGTGGGGGAAATCCGGCGGGGTAACTCTGACACGGGTTCTGTCCTGGTCAGATGTCCAGTTGGGGCTGCTGCCAAACTGACGGGTGCTGACCGCATACTGGTCGGATGGTCCTCCGTTCGCGCCAAGCTGCTGCCGGCCAGACCTCTGCGGTGCTTCCGGTGCCTCGAGTTGGGGCACGTACGGGAGCGTTGTACCGCAGAGGTCGACAGGGGAGACGCCTGCTACCGATGCGGGCAGTCGGGCCACAAGAGTGAGGGATGTTCCGCCGCGCCGCACTGCATAGTGTGCGCGGCGTCGAGTAGGCCCGCTGCCCACAAACTTGGCAGCACCGCCTGCGCCACGGCGCCGGCCAGAAGGCGGAAGGCGAAGGCCGCTGCTGGGGCAAAAGCCCCTGCGAAGCCTGCCCGCCCCGCGGCTCCCAGAGCTGCAGAAGTAGGGGACGAGATGGTCACCTAATGGTGACCGTCTTGACTCCTGAGCCCTAAGACGGCAGGCACGGGGGTGCCTGTCGTCCGTTCAGGGGCTCGTGAGGGGGCGCTGTGTTTCCTGTACCAACACAGCGCCACCCGGCCGGACTGGGTGGCCCTTTACACCACCCAGGGAGCGGAGGCCTACAAGGGCCAAGCCGTTTCGGGGATGCGGGAGCTTATTGCGTTACCGTGTCCCCGAGCCTTGCGGCACAGAGGGTACAGCGAGGGGTTTTAGTGGGTAGTCCGGGCTTTACACCCGGGAGTCCCACATACCCACCTGGGCCCCCCCGGGCTCGGGTGGTATGCGTAAATGCATTTCCCCTCGTAAAAAAAAAAAAAAAAAAAAAAAAAAAAAAAAAAAAAAAAAAAAAAAAAGGTTAGGTTAGGTTAGGTTAGGTTAGGTTAGGTTAGGTTAGGTTGGGGTGCGTGCTGGACAACCTCCTCGTGGTGCACCCTGGGCACCGCCGACCACCTCTTCAGCATCCCTGTCGAGGTGGTCGACGGTGGCGGATAGTCCGGCTAGGGAGTCGCGTTTTGTCTGCTTCTGGCACTCTCCTCGGAGAGGGTCGGGGGCAGACCGGCGACGGGGGGGTAAGGGGTTTCGGGGGGGTAAAGGTGATGGATGAACGTGTGATGTATGAAAGGAAGTCCCCGAAAGGGGACGGCATGATTCGTGCGGTGTTGTGCCAAGTGCACGCGGCTTTTGCCGCCGCCGGACGATCCCGTAATCCCGCCGGAGGTGTCGTGGACATGTCTCGCGGCCGATGGTAGGACCGGGGGCCTGGCCTTAACCGGCTGGGCTGCGAGGAGTAAACCTCTATAAAAAATCCGTGGATCTCGGCGCTGCGGGCCGTGGCGCCGGGTGCTCGCAAGAGCGGCTGGAACGCAAACCAGCCATTAGCGGTCCCCCCCTGGGTACTTCCCGCCCCCCAGGCGTATTAAGGGTTACCGGGCTACAGGGGTCTCTGGCTCGGTGGACCTCCCCTTCCCCCATTCTCGTGGGAATAGAATGGAAAATATTAAAACTAAAACTTTAAAAACGACGGACACGGATATACATACTGACTCAGGCGATAATAATGGACCGAAACTGCATAACGAATCGGACTTGATGATTGGTGAAGAGCGTGCGGACTGCGAAAAGTCTGCGCTTTCTGGGGAAGGTGACGAGCGGCTTGCCGCTAGTAAGGAAACCGAGGAGAGGAGAGATGAGGCGGACTCCGACGCTGAGTCTCTGATGAGCGCGTACAGTGCGCAAAGCGAAGACGGATTTAACCGTCCACCCCGCAAACGTGGCAGGCCCCCTACCACTGGTGAACATGTGGGGAAGTGGAAGATCAAGAAGGAGATGGAGGCTGCCAAGCGGGCGAACTCACTCGAAGTGAGGATCGCCGAAGCGGATAGACTGGCAGCTCAATCGGCTATGAGTGTAGCTGCTAGTGATCGAGACTCCCGAGCGGCATCACGCGCCTCAGCGAGACTTGACGCTGATGAACTACCTGTGGAGGACCTAAAGAAGAGGCTCCAAGAATCCCTCGAAGGAATCCGGGACGTGTCGAGGGTCTCTAAGGGCCTCAAAGGGGTGTGCCAAAAAGCACTCAAGCAGGCGGCGCACAATATCGAAGACGTGGCAGAGGAGCTGCTATCGCGTACGGCAACCGATGAGGTCCGCCGCCTGCAAATCGAGAACGCCCGCCTGAAGAGGCAAATGGGTGAACTCCGAAAAGAGCTCGACTGCGTTCGGGCAATGGTGATCGGAGTCAGAGAAGAAAGTCGGCCAGCAAACCCTGCTGCAGCGCCTAAACCCACTGAGACCGACCTTGCGCAGGTTGTAAGGGAGGAGATCGGCAAGGTCCTCCAAAGAGTACAGTTCTTGGAGGGAAAAATCCTCCGCCCGCCTTTGGCGGCTGACAGAAACAAGCAGGCGCCGCCAGCCCTCGAAGAAAGACAGGCCTTAAGGATAGCGCGCCCTGCTCAACAACCGGACAAGGCGCCTGCCTCTGTGGCGCATCCGTCCCCGTCCACGTCGACCGCTCCCAAAACCACCGGCAAAGCCCCGCGTGGCAAGAAAGAGATAGGGAAGGAGAAAGGGAACAAGAAAAGGCAAGAGGCCACCATTGCCCAGCCTCAGGCGCCCGCTAAGCCTGATGGCGGAGAGTGGCAGGTGGTTGGTGCCAAAAAGGCTGCCAAAAAGGCAAAAAAGAAGAGGCAAAGGACAACGAGAAAGCTCCGGGCACCGCGCTCAACGGCGGTGGTCCTCACCCTCGCACCCGATGCGGAAAAGCGCGGTATCACCTATGCGGCGCTGTTGCATAGCGCCAGGTCAGTGATCCAACTCAGTGATCTTGGGATTGACGGCGTGCGCTGCAGGGTAACAGCAACCGGTGGCCGCCTGCTAGAAGTGCCGGGGGCTGCTAGCAGCCAGAAGGCAGATGCTTTGGCGGCCGAATTACGAGCCAAGCTGTCTGATGAGGACTGTCGGATCTCTCGGCCTACAAGATGTGCCGACTTGAGGATATCGGCCCTTGATGACTCCGTCTCTCAGCAGGAGTTAGTGGCTGCCGTCGCCGCAACTGGAGGTTGCCCTGTCACCCAAATTAAGGCGAATGCCATCAAATTGGGCTCAAACGGACTTGGCACTGCGATCATAAGCTGCCCCATTGCGGCGGCCCAAAAGTTAGCGGATGGCCGACGTCTCCTCGTGGGCTGGGTCTCGGCCCAAGTCAAGTTACTGAAGCCGAGGCCCATGCGGTGCTATCGCTGCCTCATGGGGGGGCACGTAGGTGCTAAGTGCACTGCAGAAGTTGACTGCAGCAGCACCTGCTTCAAGTGTGGCAAATCGGGGCATAAAGCCGCTGATTGTGGGGACTCTCCGCACTGCCTAATGTGCGCGAAGGCAGGCAAGCCCGCTGAACATCCTGCGGGCAGTAAGGGCTGCTCATCATTTCAGCCCAGAGGCAAGAAGGCGGCTCCCGCGCTAAATGGTAAGCCCAAATCGGCACCCGTACCGCGACCGGCAGAGAAGGAGAAGAACATGGACACCTCGTAATGGACCAGACTCTCCAAGTTCTCCAAACCAACGCAAACCATTCCGCCAGGGCCCAGGACCTTTTGTTCCAGACCCTGGCGGAGTGGTCCATCGGATTGGCTGTGGTCGCCGAGCCATACTCTGTCCCTGTCTCACCTAAGTGGGCGGGAGACCTGGATGGCCTGGTGGCCATTATAACGGACCTGACGAACGGCGGCCCGACTCTCGAGAATATCGAAAAGGGGCACGGCTATGTCGCTGCCAATGTCGGCCACATTACTGTTGTGGGGATTTATTTTTCCCCCAACCGACAGTTGTCGGAATTCGAGACCTTTGTGGCCCAACTCAGTGCCCTGATTAGAAGAATTCACCCCCGTCCTGCACTAGTCCTCGGGGACTTTAATTCTAAATCACCTGCATGGGGCTCACCAACCGCCGACGCTAGGGGTGAAATTCTTGAAGAGTGGGTGATAGAGAGGGGATTTGTCGTGCTAAATAGGGGCACAGCATACACGTGCGTTCGGCAGGGGGGTGGATCCATAGTGGACATTTCCCTATCCAGCCCCAGCATAGCGCGTCGGGTTCGCGACTGGCACGTTGTCGAGGGGGCGGAGACGCTGTCGGATCACCGTTACATCCGATTCAGCGTCTCTGCCCAGACCTCCGGCGTCCCTGTACGGGCCTTGACTGACCCTAATCCGCGTTGGACCCTGGGCCGCCTGAACCTGGAGCTTCTGCGAGAAGCTGCAGAAGTCCAAGCGTGGGCCTCGCCGCCGCGTAGCCATAACATCCAGCAGGAGGCGGACTGGTTGCGCTCCGCTTTAGTCGCCATCTGCGACGCGGCGATGCCACGGGTGCGGCCTAACACTAGGTCACGGAGACGACAAGTGTACTGGTGGTCGCAAGAGCTCGCGCAGTTGCGCAGGGCTTGCATAGCAGCGCGCCGCCAGTACACTCGCCATCGGAGAAGACGCCGCCGTACCCAATACTCGGCGATAAGAGAGGCCGAACTGTACGAAGCCTATAGAGCGGCAAAGCGGACTCTGCAGGAGGCCATTAAAAGGGCTAAGGTGCAAGCTCGGGAGGAGCTTCTGGCCATCCTGGACAGGGACCCCTGGGGACGCCCGTACAGGATGGTCAGGGGCAAACTCCGCCCCTGGGCCCCGCCCCTGACTCAGACCTTGCAGCCCCAAATACTGGACGCGACGCTAAGTGCCCTGTTCCCGGATGGAACAGAGCGCACTCCCCCGGACATGACCACACCTGGACAAGACACCCTGGACATTGACGAAAACGCCCCCGAGGTCACCGAGCTGGAACTTGATGTGGCAATACACAAAATGAGGACCAAGAACGTAGCCCCAGGACCCGACGGCGTACCTGGACGTGTTCTGGCTGCGTCACTTGCAGCCCTGGGGCCGCGTTACATGGCGTTCCTTAGTGAATGCCTACGGCAAGGACACTTCCCCAATAACTGGAAGACGGGGAAATTAATTCTGCTAAGGAAAGACGGGCGTCCTGCGGACTCACCTTCCGCCTATCGGCCTATAGTCCTTCTCGACGAGGCGGGAAAGCTCTTTGAGCGAATTATCGCCTACCGCCTCGTCGAGCACTTGACTGTAGCAGGGCCGGACTTGAGTCCTCACCAGTTTGGGTTCCGGCGTGGAAGGTCAACCATCGACGCAATCAAGAGAGTGAAGGGTATCGTGGAGGAAGCGGCGTCCCGGGGAGAGGTGACATTGGCAGTGTCAATAGACATTGCCAATGCGTTCAACTCCCTCCCCTGGGGCGCGATCTTGGCGGCCCTGAACCACCACCGGGTCCCATTCTACCTGCGTCGATTGGTGTCCAACTACCTGTCAGAGAGAAGAATCACCTTCCCGAACAACGTGGAGTGGTGCCAGAAGGAGATAAGATGCGGTGTTCCGCAGGGGTCGGTCCTCGGGCCACTCCTGTGGAATATCGCATACGACTGGGTCCTTCGCGGTTCGCTGCTTTCTGGGGTCTCCCTCACTTGCTACGCGGATGACACCCTGGTGACCGCGAGGGGAAAAACGTACCGCCAGGCTGCCCTACGGGCTACAGCGGGCGTAGCTCAAGTTGTAGGACGCATAAGGAGACTGGGCCTTAATGTGGCACTAACTAAGATCGAGGCGGTGGCCTTCCATGGGCCCCGAAATGCGCCGCCTGCAGACTTGCACATCGTGGTGGGGGGCGTGCGCATCAATGTGGGACGAACCCTGAAGTACCTTGGGTTACTCCTTGATAGTCGCTGGACATTTCGTTCCCACTTTGAGGCGCTCGCTCCCAAACTCACAAAGACGGCAACAGCATTATCGTCTATCCTCCCCAACCTGGGGGGACCTGACGCCTCATGCAGGCGGCTGTATACAGGGGTTGTACGTTCCCAGGCCCTGTACGGTGCCCCAATTTGGGCTGAAGCTCTATCCGCCCAAAATGTCACGCTCCTGAGGAGGCCTCAGAGAGCGATGGCGAATAGAGTGGCCCGGGGGTACCGTACCATAGCATTTGAGGCAGGGACGTTACTGGCGAGCACGCCTCCCTGGCATCTGGAGGCGAAGGCGCTAGACCGCCTTCATCAATGGCGCAGAAGCGAGCTCGAGCAGGGACATGTCGTGGACCTGCTCGATATAATAGCGAAGAGACTAGAGCTGCGAGGCGCCGTCATTGAGGAGTGGGGCGAAGTTTTGGCCAACCCAAGTGCGGGACACAACACCATCGCCGCCATAGTGCCGGTCTTCAGGGAGTGGCTGGAGCGCCGGCACGGTGCCCTCACGTTCCGACTCACACAGATGCTGTCCGGACATGGTTGTTTCGGGCGGTATCTGTGTCGTATCGGACGTGAGGAGGAGGAGGGATGCCACCACTGCGCTGCCCCTGAGGACACGGCCTTACACACACTGCAGGCGTGTCCGGCTTGGGATGAGGCGAGAGGCGAACTGGTCGCCGCTATCGGAGTGCAGGCGCTCTCGCTGCCGGCCGTTGTCGCAAGCATGGTCGGGAGCGAGCGCGCTTGGGAGGCAGTAGCCTCATTCGCAGAGGCCGTAATGGCGGCTAAGGAGGCAGCAGAAAGGGAGAGGGAAGCTGCATCAACGCTCCCCTCCCGCCGCAGACGCCCAGGGCGTCGACGAGCAGCCCACTTAAGGGATGACTTGCGTCCGCCGTAAGGCGTGGCCTGCGGGCGTCGGGGAGGGCAACCCGGCGTCCGATCAGAGCAGGCCGAGGAGGTAGACGGGCTCGCCGTGTCTCGCGGGTCCGTCCTAGTGGAGGAAGGGAGCGGAGGCTTCCTACAAGAAGGGGACTGCAGTGGCGGTCCAGGCTCCGTCAGCGCCGTAGTAGTTATGCTACTCGCGGTACCTGCGGTGCTGACACTCAGGGCTGAGAAGGGACACCGAGGGTTATTTTAGTGGGTGAGAGCCCCACATAACCACTGCGCCATGCCCTTGGCGCGGTGGTATGCGGAAGGACATTTTTTCCCTCGAAAAAAAAAAAAAAAAAAAAAAAAAAAAAAAAAAAAAAAAAAAAAAAAAAGGTTAGGTTAGGTTAGGTTAGGTTAGGTTAGGTTAGGTTAGGTTAGGTTAGGTTAGGTTAGGTTGGGGTGCGTGCTGGACAACCTCCTCGTGGTGCACCCTGGGCACCGCCGACCACCTCTTCAGCATCCCTGTCGAGGTGGTCGACGGTGGCGGATAGTCCGGCTAGGGAGTCGCGTATTGTCTGCTTCTGGCACTCTTTTCGGAGAGGGTCGGGGGCAGACCGGCGACGGGGGGGTAAGGGGTTTTGGGGGGGTAAAGGTGATGGATGAACGTGTGATGTATAAAAGGAAGTCCCCGAGAGGGGACGGTATGATTCGTGCGGTGTTGTGCCAAGTGCACGCGGCTCTTGCCGCCGCCGGACGATCCCGTAATCCCGCCGGAGGTGTCGTGGACATGTCTCGCGGCCGATGGTGGGACCGGGGGCCTGGCCTTAACCGGCTGGGCTGCGAGGAGTAAACCTCTATAAAAAATCCGGAGATCCTGGCGTTGCGGTCCGTGACGCCGGGTGCTCGCAAGAGCGGCTGGGACGATAAACCAGCCTTTAGCGGTCCCCCCCTGGGTACTTCCCGCCCCCCAGGCGTATAAAGGGTTACCGGGTTACAGGGGTCTCTGGCCCGGTGGACTTCCTTTCCCCCATACTCGTGGGACCAATATGGCTTTTAAATTGAAATTTTTGACGGACTCGGATAAATCGATTGACCTTGGCGATGATAATGGACCTGCTTTGCAAAGCGATTCGGAAAAGAAGAAGTGTGCAGAACGCGTTGACTCGGGGGAGTCCGCATCTGCTTTAAGACGAGGAGGGGAGCTGATGGCTGCCCTCAAAGAACTGACGAGGACTGGAAGTGTGGACTCAATGTCGTACGACAGCGACGACGACTCCTCACTCTCGAGACCAGACAGTCGGGTGTCGAACAGCGGCTCATACCGCAAGCGACCCCGACGAGACTACTTGGACGATGACTCGGGCGGCTCGGGTGACGAGGACCGTCCCGCTCAAAAGGCCCCCAAGGGGAAAAGCGGCAGAGGCCGCGCGTCCCCTGCACAGGTGCGGGACTCAAAGGGACGCTTCCTGAAGCACTCTGCTGCGTCGGGGAGCCAGCCCCAAGGGAGAGATCGGTCGCGCTCGGGCGGCAGGAGCGACGGGAGCCCTGCCGCTCTGAAGAGCACCGACACCCCGAGAGGAAGAGGCCGGCCTCCAACAACCGGCGAATACGTTGGCCTGGCAAAAGCCAAGGCCGAGATGGTCGCTGCGGAACGGGCAGCAATGGAGCTGCAGGCGGAGAAGGAGCTGGCTGAGTCGGCGCGCGAAGCGTACGAGCTGCGTCCGATCCGCATGCCCGAGAAATTTGCGGGGGCCTGTACGCCCGAACTAAAGGGTCACGTTCTCCGTAACGTGGCCCTAATCGGTGATGTCGCGGCCAAGTCGTCGAACCTTAAGGGTACGTTCGTCCGGACCCTTAAGGACGCGGCCGCGGAGATCAAGGAGGCCGTAGACCTTTTGTGTCGGTCCACTGTGTCGTCGGAGACAATGAAGCTCTCCGCTGACAAGGACCGACTCGAAAAGGAGGTCGAAGAGCTGCGAAGCGAGGTGGCCGCCCTGCGGGCTGACCTGCAGAGGCCGCGAAACACGGTCGAGACAACCCCATCGCCTCCAAGTGCTCCGTTTGAGCCGGAATCGCTTAAGCGCTCCATCATTGAGGCGGTGGGGAACATGGTAAACGCCCGCCTAGAGGCGCTAGAGGACAGGCTGCTGCCAGAGGTGCGCCTTCGCCCGCCACTGGCCTCGACTTCCGGGGCCTCGTTGGGGGTTGCCGTGCCGGCTGGAAGTAGCCCCGTGCTGGAGATGGAAGATCTTCCGGCGCCCGTCGACCTTGGTCAGCCTCCCCCCACTTCGCGTGAGGGTGGGAAGACTAAACCTAAGGGGAAGGGAAAGGGCAAGGGGCGGGCTGTTGTGCCAAACCCTGCTCCGCCAATAATGACAGCGGAAGAGAGGCCTGCAGAGGCCTGGACAACGGTGACCCGCCGCAAGGCGAAACCCAGAGCGGACCAGGTAGTGGCTGCCCAGGCCCCAAGGCCCAGGCAGGCGAAGCCTAAACCGAGGCCGAAGAAGCCAAAGGAGCCGAAGCTGAGGCCCCCTCGCTCGTCGGCAGTAGCTTTAAAGCTGCAGCCGCAAGCTGTAGAGCGGGGGGGTCACATACGAGAAATTGTTCCGCGATGCCAGGGACAAAATGGACCTCGAGGACCTGGGCATAACGACCATCTCGTTCAGAGTGGCCGTTACGGGGGCTAGGCTTCTGGAGCTCCCGGGGGCCGACAGCGGAGACAAAGCGGACCTCCTCGCTGCAAAAGTTCTGCAAGTGATGGGGGCAGACAACGTCGTGGTGTCCAGGCCCGAGAAATGCGCAGATCTGCGCATCTCGGGTCTGGACGACTCGGTCGTCGCGTCGGAGGTGGCAGAGGCGGTCGCTAAGGTCGCCGAGTGTGCGCCCGCCTCTATAAAAGTGGGGGAGATACGGCGAGGCAAGACCGGGCTGGGCTCTGCCCTGGTCAGGTGCCCAACAAGGGTCGCTGCCAAGGTGGCTGGGGCCGAAAGAATACTGGTCGGATGGTCCTCCGTCCGCGCCAAACTGCTGCCGGCCAGACCTCTGCGGTGCTTCCGGTGCCTCGAACTGGGGCACGTACGGGAGCGGTGTACCGCAGAGGTCGACAGGGGTGACGCCTGCTACCGATGCGGGCAGTCGGGCCACAAAAGCGAGGGATGTTCCGCCGCGCCGCACTGCATAGTGTGCGCGGCGTCGAGTAGGCCCGCTGCCCACAAACTCGGTAGCACCGCCTGCGCCACGGCGCCGGCCAGGAGGCGGAAGGCGAAGGGCGATGCTGGGGCCAAAGCCCCGGCCAAGCCTGCCCGCCCTGCGGCTGCCACAGCTGCTGCAGCTGGAGATGCGATGGTCACTTCCTAGTGACCATCGTGACTCCTGAGCCCTAAGACGGCAGGCACGGGGGTGCCTGCCGTCCGTTCAGGGGCTCGTGAGGGGGCGCTGTGTTCTCTGTACCAACACAGCGCCACCCGGCCGGACTGGGTGGCCCTTTACACCACCCAGAAGCGGAGGCCTGCAAAGGCTGAGCCGTGTCGGGGATGCGGAAGTGTTGTCATCCACCCGGGTCCCCGACACACGCGGCAGAGAGGGTACAGAGAGGGGTTTTAGTGGGTAGTCCGGGCTTCACCCGGGAGTCCCACATACCCACCTGGGCCCCCCCGGGCTCGGGTGGGATGCGTAATGCATTTCCCCTCTTAAAAAAAAAAAAAAAAAAAAAAAAAAAAAAAAAAAAAAAAAAAAAAAAAAGGTTAGGTTAGGTTAGGTTAGGTTAGGTTGGGGTGGGGTGCTAGGCCGGACAACCTCCTCGTGGTGCACCCTGGGCACCGCCGACCACCTCTTCAGTTTCCCTGTCGAGGTGGTCGACGGTGGCGAATAGTCTGGCATTGGGAGTCGCGTTTCGTCTGCCTCTTTCACTCTCTTCGGAGAGGGTCGGGGGCAGACCGGCGACGGGGGGGGTAATGCGTCGCCCGCGCCGTTCTCGGTATCTCTCTGCTTTCAGAGAGAACTGTAGCGCGGCGCGGGCGGCGCAGGGGTTGGGGGGGTAAGGGGTTGGGGAGGGTAAAGAGGATGGATGAATGAGTGTGTGTTAGCCCAAAGGTGATGGATGAACCGCGAAAGCGTGATGTATGAATGGAAGTCGCCGAGAGGAGACGGTATGTTTCGTGCGGTGTAGTGCCAGGTGCACGCGGCTTTTGCCGCCGCCGGACGGACCCGTAATCCCACCTGAGGTGTCGTGGACACGTCTCGCGGCCAATGATGGTGGGACCGGGGGCCTGGCCTTAACCGGCTGGGCTGCGAGGAGACAACCTCTTTAAAAAATCCGGAAATCTCGGCGTTGCGGTCCGTGGCGCCGGGTGCTCGCAAGAGCGGCTGGGACGTTAGACCAGCCCTTAGCGGTTCCCCCCCTGGGTACTTCCCGCCCCCAGGCGTATAAAGGGTTACCGGGCTACAGGGGTCTCTGGCTCGGTGGACCTCCCCTTCCCCCATAATCGTGGGAATAACATGGAAGATTTAAACAAAATAACAATGACGGACAAGCACAACACGACGGACACAGGCAGGAACAAAGGACTGGACAAGCATTTGGATTTGGGAACGACAGCTGACGAAGAACGCGGAGACCTGAGGGAGATTCCTTCTGCTAAGGAGTTTTTGCAGGCGGCCTACCGCCGCATGGATGAGACGAGGTATGAGAGTGTGGAGTCGGTGTTCGACACCGACGACTCCGCACTGTCGAGACCACACAGTCGGGGGCGGGACGACGGTTCACACCGGAAACGCCCCTGGCATGATTCGGACGACGATACGAGCCTGGATCGCCTCTCAGATAGAGAGGAACGCCCGGCCCTAAAGGCTCCCAAGACGAGGACAGCGAGGGGCGGCAGTAGCCGGAATCCCTCTGGCCCTGTTAGGGACAGCAAGGGGCGTTTCAAGAAGCGGTCCGAGCATTGCGAGCCCCAGGGGAGGGATCCTACCCCCCCAAGAAGAAGAGGCAGGCCCCCCACAACAGGGGAGAACGTCGGCCTGGCCAAGACCAAAGCGGAGATGCGCGCCGCTGAAAGAGCGGCCATGGTACTCCAGGCCGAAAAGGAGGTGGCGGAGTCCGCACGGGAGGCGTGCCTCCTGCGGCCGGCACTTGTGCCGGACGCAGTCGAGGGGCCCACGGTGGGCGACCTGAGGGAGCAGGTGCTTCGGCAGGCGGACCTGATCGTCCAGGTCGCCGCTAAGTCCGGCAACCTAAAGGGGACGTTCGTCCGGGCCCTCAAGGATGCGGCCGCGTCCATCAAAGACGCAGTGGAGGCCTTAAGCCTGACCTCAGCCTCTGAGGACTCTCGGAGGCTGTCCGCCAGCAACGCCCGCCTCAAGGCGGAAGTAGAGGAGCTCCGCAGAGAGCTGGCGGATCTCCGCCACGACATGCGGCAGGCCCAGAACTCGGGCGTGACTGTCCCCCCACCGCCCCCTAGCGCTCCGTATGAGCTAGAGTCGCTGAAGCGCTCTATAATTGAGACGGTGGGGAACTTGGTCGACGGTCGACTGGCCGCACTAGAGGGAAGACTGCTTCCGGAGAAGCGCCTCCGCCCTCCGCTGGCCTCGTCTCCCGGGGCCCTGTCGGAAGTCCGGAGAGGGAACCCCGCAAGGGAGTCCGCATCTCCTGCGGCACCTGTGGACCTTGGACCCCCCCAACCCACCACTCCAGGTGGGGGAAGGAGGGCCAAGGCAAAGAAGAAACGGGCCACTAACCCTGTCCCGGCGGCCCCTGCAGAGGGGCCAGTGGAGGGCTGGACCACGGTCACGCGGCGTAAAGCCAAGCCCCGCTCTGGCCCGGCACCGGCGGCAAAGGCCTCTAAGCCCAAGCCACCGCGGAAGCCGAAGCTGCGACCCCCGCGCTCATCGGCTGTGGTCTTAAAACTACAGCCGGAAGCCCTAGCGCGGGGGCTGACATACGCGGATATCCTCCTTAAGGCGAGGAACAAGCTGGACATCGCAGGCATGGGCATAACGGCCATCAGCTCGCGAGTTACCGCGACGGGGGCCCGAATGCTGGAACTTCCAGGGGCCACAAGCGGGGAAAAGGCCGACCTGTTGGCCGAGAAGCTGCGGCTGATACTCGGGGGGAATAGTGTCGTTGTGTCCAGGCCCGAGAAATGCGCAGAGCTGCGTATCTCGGGCCTGGATGACTCCGTCGTCGCGGAGGACGTGGTGCAGGCGATCGCCAAGTGTGGTGAATGCCCGCCCACGTCCATCAAAGTGGGGGAAATCCGCTGGGACAGATCCAGCTCGGGCACGACAGTCGTTCGCTGCCCTGTCGGAGCCGCGGACAGGGTGACCGGTGCCGGCCGCCTCCTTATTGGATGGTCGTCGGCCCGGGTCAAACTGCTTCCGCCACGGCCTTTGCGGTGCTTCCGGTGCCTCGAGGTGGGGCACGTCAGGGTACAGTGCACCGCGGAGGCCGACCGCAGTAACACTTGCTTCCGATGTGGGCAGTCAGGGCATATGCGAGAGGGATGTACCGCCGCGCCGCACTGCATAGTGTGCGCGGCGAAGAGCAAGCCCGCTGCCCACCTACTCGGGAGCAAGGCCTGCGCTCCTGCGCCGGCAAGACGGAGGAAGAGGAGGGCGGCTGCTGGGGCCGAAGCCCCGCCAAAGCCTGCCCGTCCCTCGGCCACTGGGGCCACGACATCAGGGGAAGCGATGGCCACATCATAGTGGTCACCGCGTACCCAGAGCCCAAGACGGCAGGCACGGGGGTGCCTGTCGTCCGTTCAGGGGCTCGTGAGGGGGCGCTGTGTTACCTGTACCAACACAGCGCCACTCGGCCGGAGCGGGTGGTCCTGTAGACCACCCAGAGAGGAGGCCTGCAAAGGCTGAGCCGTGGCGGGGATGCGGAAGTGTCGTCATCCACCCGGGTCCCCGACACACGCGGCATAGAGGGTACAGCGAGGGGTTTTAGTGGGTAGTCCGGGCTAACACCCGGTAGTCCCACATACCCACCTGGGCCCCCCCGGGCCCGGGTGGGATGCGTAAATGCATTTCCCCTCGGAAAAAAAAAAAAAAAAAAAAAAAAAAAAAAAAAAAAAAAAAAAAAAAAAAAAAAAAAAAAAAAAAAAAAAAAAAAAGGTTAGGTTGGGGTGCTAGGCCGGACAACCTCCTCGTGGTGCACCCTGGGCACCGCCGACCACCTCTTCAGTTTCCCTGTTGAGGTGGTCGACGGTGGCGGATAGTCTGGCATTGGGAGTCGTGTTTTGTCTGCCTCTTTCACTCTCTTCGGAGGGGGTCAGGGGCAGACCGGCGACGGGGGGGTAATGCGTCGCGTGGTTCATTCCTGGTACTGCTCTGTTCTCAGAGTGGACTGTGGAGTGGCACACGTGGCGCGGGGTCGGGGGGGTAAAGGTGATGGATGAATGAGTGTGTGTTTTTCGACCAAAGGTGATGGATGAACCGCGATAGCGTGATGTATGAATGGAAGGCTCCGAAAGGAGACGGTGTGTTTCGCGCGGCGCGTTTGCCATGCGCGATCCCGTTATTCTGCTTGGGTGTCGTGGACATGTCTCACGGCCCACTCAGAACCGGGGGTCCTGCCTTAACCGGCCGGACCGAGAGGAGACAACCTCAATAAAAAATCCGGAGATCCCGGCGTTGCGGTCCGTGACGCTGGGTGCTCGCAAGAGCGGCTGGGACGAAAACCAGCCATTAGCGGTCCCCCCTTGGGTACTTCCCGCCCCCCAGGTGTATAAAGGGTTACCGGGATACAGGGGTCTCTGTCCCGGTGGACCTCCCCTTCCCCCATTCTCGTGGGACTAATTATGGCAAGTTTAAAACTAAAATTTACGACGGAGAAAAACAAAAATGACGACCTAGGCAGGAACAAAGGAAAGGCAATGCGAAATGATTCGGATAAGATGACTGGTGCGGAGCGTAGCGACATGGGAGGGGCTACGTCTGCTAATAACGATGGAGAGCGGTTTCACGCCGCAAATAAGGAGAGGACAAGACCTGAGGAGGTTGAGTCGCCGATGCAGGTCACCGACGGCCCTATTTCCTCGAGGCCAGATAGTCGGGCGTCAGACACTGGGTGTGCCCAGAAACGGCCCCGACATAAAGCGGATGGGGACTCAAGTTCGGGCGGCTTCTCCAGTGATGAGAACCGCCCGGCTTCAAAGGCGTCCAAAGTGAGGGATGAGAAGAGCGGTCGCTCGTCCCCTGGCTCTGCTAGGGACAAGAAGGGTCGCTTTAAAAAGCAGAGTAGCGCTCAGGGGAAAACGACCCCAAGCGATGCTGCACCGGTGGACACCAGTGCCCGAGGAGAACAGGACCAGCCCTCCATAATAATTGCGCCGGTGGAAAAGCTCTCGATAGAGGAGATAAAGGAGTTTGCGGACGGATTGATCGCCCAGATCCCCTATGTGGTGAATAAGACGCCATCTATGAAGCGGTCGCACGTCGAGCGGATGGACGAAACGACCTCAGGCCTCGCCAAAGTAATGCATCTCTTGAGCATAAGGGTTAGCAGATTGGGGGACACTGCAAAAGAAGCGAGGAAGATGGCTGCGGAAAACTCCGCTCTAAGGGCGGAATTGGCCCAGCTGCGTGGCGAGATGGATGCGCTCCGGGCGGAAGTCCGGAAGGCTAAAACCCCAACAACGACGACCACCCCACCGCCTCCGAGCGCTCCTTTTGAGCCGGAGGTGTTGAAACGCTCCATCATAGAGGCGGTGGGAACAATGGTGAACGCCCGGCTAGAGGCCATGGAGAGCAGGCTGCTGCCTGAGAGGAGTTTCCGCCCACCGCTGGCCTCGATTTCCGGGGTCCAGCCAGTGGCTGCGCCAAGGAGAGGCCCTACTGTGGAGTCAGCTGCATCAACAACAATAGAGGATCCTGGACCTCCCCCTCCCACCGTTTCGCGTGGGAGTGGAAAGTCCAAGACTAAAGAGAAAAAGAAGCAGCCAGCAGCTCCTTCTGCTAGCCCCGCTCCACCGGCTATAACCGGAGAGAGGACTACGGTGGACACCTGGACTACCGTGTCCCGAAAAAAGGCGAAGCCCCGTTCTGGCCCCGCTAAAGCGGTGCAGGCTGCAAAGCCGAAACCGCCGCGGAAGCGGAACTTGCGACCCCCAAACACTTCGGCTGTGGTGCTTAAACTGCAGCCGGACGCCATTAAAAAGGGGGTCACTTACGAGGAAGTGTTCCGCAAGGCCAAAGGCCAAGTGGATTTAGAGGAGATGGGCATCCCAGCCCTTAATTTTAGGACGGCCGTGACGGGGGCGCGAATCCTCGTTCTCCCGGGGGCCACAAGTGGCGAAAAAGCCGATCTGCTGGCGGATCGGATGCGGGCCGCCCTTGGGGTGGATAATGTGGTGGTATCCCGGCCCGAGAAATGTGCAGACCTGCGCATCTCGGGCCTGGATGATTCGGTGGTGGCGGCGGAAGTGGCAGAGGCGATCGCCAAGTATGGCGAATGCCTGCCTGCCGCCGTAAAGGTGGGGGTAATCCGCCGTAATAAATCCGGCCTGGGCTCTGTATTGGTCAGTTGCCCGGTCGGGCCTGCCGGGATAATCGCCGGGGCTGGCCACTTGCTTGTGGGCTGGTC
This sequence comes from Notodonta ziczac, assembly GCA_918843915.1. NCBI lineage: Eukaryota > Metazoa > Arthropoda > Insecta > Lepidoptera > Notodontidae > Notodonta > Notodonta ziczac. Next base: position 44,256 of record OU974065.1, on the reverse strand, counting down.
GTCGGCCCGGGCGTCGCTGTTGCCGGTTCGGCCTCTGCGTTGCTTCCGATGCCTAGAGGTTGGGCACGTTCGGGAGCGATGCACCGTAGAGGCCGACCGAAGTAGCGCCTGCTTCCGCTGTGGGCAGCTGGGGCACAAGTCGGAGGGATGTTCCGCCGCGCCGCACTGTTTAGTGTGCGCGGCGTCGAACAAACCCGCTGCCCACAGGCTCGGAAGCCTGGCCTGCGCTCCTGCGCCGGCCAAGAGGAGCAAGGGGAGGAGTGCTGCTGGGGCCAAAGCTCCGGTGCAGCCCACCCCTGCGGCCACTGAGGCCGCAGCTATAGGAGACGCGATGGCCACGTCGTAGTGGCTGTCGCGACTCCTGAGCCCTAAGGCGGCAGGCACGGGGGTGCCTGCCGCCCGTTCAGGGGCTCGTGAGGGGGTGCTGTGTTACCTGTACCAACACAGCACCACTCGGCCGGATGGGTGGCCATTTATGCCACCCAGCGAGGGGGCCTGCAAGGGCCAAGCCGTTCGGGGACGCGGGAGCTTACTGCGTTACCGTATCCCCGAGCCTTGCGGCACAGAGGGTACAGAGAGGGGTTTTAGTGGGTAGTCCGGGCTTTACACCCGGGAGTCCCACATACCCACCTGGGCCCCCCCGGGCTCGGGTGGGATGCGTAAATGCATTTCCCCTCTTAAAAAAAAAAAAAAAAAAAAAAAAAAAAAAAAAGGTTAGGTTAGGTTAGGTTAGGTTAGGTTAGGTTAGGTTTTTTTTTTTTTTTGGAGGGTTGAAGAGGAGGTGGAGACTTTGTCGGATCACAGATATGTCCGATTTGGAGTCTCCACCCCCTCTAGAGAGGCGGAGCCTCCCAGGGGGCCGGGCAGATTTCCGCGTTGGGCGCTGAGCCGCTTGGACCCGGAATTGGCCAGAGAGGCGGCAATTGTCCAGCGGTGGGTCTCTTCTGGATCCCGGCCAGGGGGAAATGCCGATGAGCAGGCGGGCCGCATGCGCAGGGCCCTAACGGAGATCTGTGATGCCGCCATGCCAAGGGCCCGGCGGTTCCAAGGTCGCCGCAGGCTGTACTGGTGGACACTGGAAATTGGGGAGCTCAGGGTGTCGTGCAATGCCGCGCGAAGGGCCTATGTAAGGTGCCGTAGGCACAATGGCCGAAACCCGAATCCGGACTTGGCACTGGAGGCCCGGCTCAAGGACGCCTTCTGTCTAGCGAAGGAGGCGCTCCAAGTGGCGATTTGTCGGGCCAAGGAGCAAGCGGACGAAGAGGCCATGGAGGAGCTTGACCGGAACCCCTGGGGGCGCCCATTCCGTGCGGCGCGTAAGAAGCTCCAGAGCCAGGGCGGGCCAGTAATAGAGACGCTGCCTCGGGATCTACTCGGGCGGATTATGGAGGGGCTGTTTCCGAACGCCCTGGATGGATTCTCTCCCCCGAGGATGGCACCTCCCAGTCCTGCGGAAGTAGGAGTTGGTATTGAGGCTCCTCCTCCAATCCGGGATGAGGAGATGGACAGGGCGCTCTACCGCCTTCGTACACGGAAGAGGGCACCGGGGCCGGACGGAGTGCCGGGTTCAATTGTGGCGATTGCCACCGAGTTCCTTGGCGGCCGGCTCCGGGAGCTCTTTGATGAGTGCCTCCGCTCCGGGCAATTCCCGAATCCGTGGAAGGAGGGGAAGGTCTGCCTTCTCCCGAAGGAGGGCCGTCCTCCAGACCAGCCGTCTGCGTACAGGCCCATAGTGCTGCTGGACGAGGTAGGCAAAGTCTTCGAGAGAATTCTCGTCTACCGCCTCGTTCAGCACCTCGAGGAGTCCGGGCCTGGACTGTCGGATGCGCAGTGGGGATTTAGGCCGGGTCGATCGACGATTGATGCCCTGAACCAGCTGAAGGGTCTCTCTAAGGCGGCAGTGGAGGAGGGAGAGGTGGTCTTGGCGGTTTCCCTGGATGTGCGGAACGCATTCAACAGTATTCCGTTCGAGACGTTAGGGGAGGCTCTCCGGTACCATGGGGTGCCTCCCTATCTCCGGAGGCTGTTGCTGGCGTATTTGCGGGACCGCCACGTCGTATGGGAGGGTAAGGACGGAGAAGTGGGCCGGCGGCGAGTCGAACGAGGTGTTCCACAGGGTTCGGTGTTAGGACCTACTTTGTGGAACATCGGGTTTGACTGGCTACTTCGAGGGCCACTTCTCCCCGGAACGAGGGTTCTGTGTTACGCAGATGACACCCTCTTAGCAGTCCGGGGAAGGAGCTGGGAGGATGTAGCTAGGAGGGCGACAATCGGGACAACGTTGGTGGTGGACCGCATCCGCCTACTAGGGCTCGAAGTCGCGCTCGAGAAGACGGAGGCCCTTCTATTCCACGGGCCTCGGAGGGGACCGCCCAGGGGGGCACAAATCGTCATCCACGGGGAGGTTATAAAGGTGGGGGCTCAGATGAAATATCTGGGCCTGGTGCTTGACGGTCGATGGGGATTTGGGCCCCACTTTGTCCGGCTTGCGCCGAAGTTGGTGTCCGCCGCTGCCGCGCTGGGGAGGCTGTTGCCCAATGTTGGGGGACCTAGGTCCACGTGCAGGCGCCTATACACTGGATTAATCCGGAGCATGGCCCTGTACGGGGCCCCCATCTGGGCGGATGCCCTAACCGCTCCGAACAGGATCCTCTTGCGGAGACCGCAGAGGATCATAGCGGTTAGGGCCATTAGAGGGTATCGCACAGTGTCCTGGGCGGCAGCGACACTCCTGGCGGGAGACCCTCCCTGGGAGCTCCAGGCGGAGGTGATGGCTACGGTGTTCCGTGTCCGTGAGAGTGAGCGGGAGAGGGGCGTCATACCAGACTGGGAGTTGATGCTGCGCATGAGACGGAGGGCCCAGGAAGAGGTGGTGTGGAGGTGGGACGAACAACTTCAGTCATCTGAGTTCGGTCGTCCCACGATTGAGGCGATCCGCCCCAATCTGTCTGGTTGGCTAAAGAGGCGTGGCAGTGTCACGTATAGACTGGCGCAGGTACTCACCGGGCACGGGTGCTTCGGTGAGTACCTGCACCGGATAGCGAGGAGGGAAGCGACCCCCGTCTGCCACGCGTGTGAGGCGCCGTCGGACACAGTGCGCCACACAGTGGAGGAGTGCCCGGCGTGGGGCGGTCAGAGGCACGCATTGATGAGCGTGGTGGGAGGAGACCTCTCGCTCCGAAGCATAGTCCAGGCCATGCTTGGGAGCAGAGGTTGTTGGGAGGCAATGGTCTCCTTCTGTGAAGCAGTGCTCTCAGAGAAGGAGGCCGCGGAGAGGGTCAGAGAGGAGGATGCCCTCGCTGACCCGATCCGTAGAGTCCGGCGGGGCAGACGTCAGAGGCGCTATGCGCATCTCCTGCCGCCGCCGTAGTGGAGGGAGGGGCTTGGGCTAAGGGGTCGGGGGGCCCCATGGTCAAGCCAAGTCCCTGGACGGACGGGGGTGTCTCACCCGTCTTGATGTCTGCGGCCTGGTGCTCACTACCAGGCCAGCCGCTGGGGCGTCACAGTTGACGAAGATCCTGTGGCGCTTCGTATTTCAGCGGCGAGGTCAGACCGCTGGGTTTTAGTGGGTAGGCTGGACAGTCGTCCAGGAGTCCCACATATCCGTCTGGGTTCCCCCGAGCCCAGACGGAATGCGTAACAGCATTTCCCAGCGAAAACAAAAAAAAAAAAAAAAAAAAAAAAAGGTTAGGTTAGGTTTGAGCGATACGCGCGCAAACGCGTCGTCAACGCTCTCCTGCCGGTCCTCGAAGCCTGGGTGAGGAGGAAGACGGGGCGAGTCACCTTCAGGCTTGCACAGATCATCACTGGACACGGCTGTTTCAGTGATTATCTGTGCAAGATAGGACGCGAAGCGACGGCCAATTGCCACCACTGTGGAGGAGACCAGGATTCCGCCCAGCACACGCTCGAGGCGTGTCCCGCGTGGGACGCGGAGCGGCGGATCCTGGTCCGCCGGATCGGATCGGACCTCTCCCTGGGCAGCGTAGTATCGGTTATGCTGTCCGGGGAAGCGGCGTGGGGGGCTGTGACCTCCTTCTGCGAGACAGTCATGTCCCAGAAGGAGTCCGCCGAGCGGGATCGGGAGAGAGCCGATCCCGCTCGCCGACGTAGGCGCCGTGCTGCGCCACGTCGGGGCCCCCCGGCCCTGATGCCCAGGGCCCAAAACAACGGGCTACCCTCGGGGTCGAGAACGTCCAGGGTGTGGGCCCCGGACGTTCCCTGACGACGACGACCCTGAGGAGGACGGCGGCGGGCGTGGCTCCCCGTCGCCGTGCACTGCGAGGGTGCAGGGGGAGCGACCATCTGCTCCCCCGGGGCGAGCTCCCGCGAGGGAGCGCGGCACATGAGGGGCACCGGCGAGTTCTCCGGGAGGGCCCGGAGTCCCCCTGACGTGCTGAAGGCGGCCACCGGGGAGGTTTTAGTGGGTAGGAACCCCACATACCCCAGGCCTCCCCCACAAGAGGCCTGGGTATCTTTGGAAGATTTCCTCCCCGTAAAAAAAAAAAAAAAAAAAAAAAAAAAGGTTAGGTTAGGTTAGGTTAGGTTAGGTTAGGTTGGGGTGCTAGGCCGGACAACCTCCTCGTGGTGCACCCTGGGCACCGCCGACCACCTCTTCAGTTTCCCTGTTGAGGTGGTCGACGGTGGCGGATAGTCTGGCATTGGGAGTCGTGTTTTGTCTGCCTCTTTCACTCTCTTCGGAGGGGGTCGGGGGCAGACCGGCGACGGGGGGTAATGCGCCGCGTGGGTCATTCCTGGTACTGCTCTGTTCTCAGAGTGGACTGTGGAGTGGCACACGCGGCGCGGGGTCGGGGGGGTAAAGGTGATGGATGAATGAGTGTGTGTTTTTCGGCCAAAGGTGATGGATGAACCGCGAAAGCGTGATGTATGAATGGAAGGCTCCGAAAGGAGACGGTGTGTTTCGCGCGGCGCGTTTGCCATGCGCGATCCCGTTATTCTGCTTGGGTGTCGTGGACATGTCTCACGGCCCACTCAGAACCGGGGGTCCTGCCTTAACCGGCCGGACCGAGAGGAGACAACCTCAATAAAAAATCCGGAGATCCCGGCGTTGCGGTCCGTGACGCTGGGTGCTCGCAAGAGCGGCTGGGACGAAAACCAGCCATTAGCGGTCCCCCCCTGGGTACTTCCCGCCCCCCAGGTGTATAAAGGGTTACCCGGATACAGGGGTCTCTGTCCCGGTGGACCTCCCCTTCCCCCATTCTCGTGGGACTAATTATGGCAAGCATAAAACTAAAATTTACGACGGAGAAAACCAAAAATGACGACCTAGGCAGGAACAAAGGAAAGGCAATGCGAAATGATTCGGATAAGATGACTGGTGCGGAGCGTAGCGACGTGGGAAGGGCTACGTCTGCTAACAATGATGGAGAGCGGCTTCACGCCGCAAATAAGGAGAGGACAAGACCCGAGGAGGTTGAGTCGCCGATGCAGGTCACCGACGGCCCTTTTTCCTCGAGGCCAGATAGTCGGGCGTCAGACACTGGGTGTGCCCAGAAACGGCCCCGACATAAAGCGGATGGGGACTCAAGTTCGGGTGGCTTCTCCAGTGATGAGAACCGCCCGGCTTCAAAGGCGTCCAAAGTGAGGGATGAGAAGAGCGGTCGCTCGTCCCCTGGCTCTGCCAGGGACAAGAAGGGTCGCTTTAAAAAGCAGAGTAGCGCTCAGGGGGAAATGACCCCAAGTGATGCTGCACCGGTGGACACTAGTGCCCGAGGAGAACAGGACCAGCCCTCCACAATAATTGCGCCGGAGGAAAAGCTCTCGATAGAGGAGATAAAGGAGTTTGCGGACGGATTGATTGGCCAGATCCCCTATGTGGTGAAAAAGACGCCATCAATGAAGCGGTCGCACGTCGAGCGGATGGAGGAAACGAGCTCAGGCCTCGCCAAAGTAATGCATCTCTTGAGCATAAGGGTTAGCAGATTGGGGGACACTGCAAAAGAAGCGAGGAAGATGGCTGCGGAGAACTCCGCTCTAAGGGTGGAATTGGCCCAGCTCCGTGGCGAGATGGATGCGCTCCGGGCGGAAGTCCGGAAGGCCAAAACCCCAGCAACGACGACCACCCCACCGCCTCCGAGCGCTCCTTTTGAGCCGGAGGTGTTGAAACGCTCCATCATAGAGGCGGTGGGAACAATGGTGAACGCCCGGCTAGAGGCCATGGAGAGCAGGCTGCTGCCCGAGAGGAGTCTCCGCCCACCCTTGGCCTCGACTTACGGGGCCCAGCCTGTGGCTGCGCCAAGGATGGGCGCTACTGCTGCTCCTGCAGCATCGGAGGATTCTGGGCCTCCCCCTCCCACCGTTTCGCGTGGGGGTGAGAAGCCCAGGACTAAAGGGAGGAAGAAGCAGCGGGCAGCTCTAGCTGCTGGCCCCGCTCCACCGGCCGCATCCGGAGAGGTGACCACGGTGGACGGCTGGACCACCGTGACCCGGAAGAAGACGAAGTCCCGCACTGGCCCGGCGCAGGCTCTCAAGCCGAAACCGCCGCGGAAGCGGAAATTGCAACCCCCTAACACGACGGCTGTGGTACTGAAACTGCAGCCGGACGCTATAGCCAAGGGGGTCACTTACGAGGAAGTGTTCCGCAAGGCCAAAGGCCAAGTCGACTTAGAGGAGATGGGCATCCCAGCCCTTAATTTCAGGACGGCCGTGACGGGGGCGCGAATCCTCGTTCTCCCGGGGGCCACAAGTGGCGAAAAAGCCGATCTGCTGGCGGATCGGATGCGGGCCGCCCTTGGGGCGGATAATGTGGTGGTATCCCGGCCCGAGAAATGTGCAGAATTGCGCATCTCGGGCCTGGATGATTCGGTGGTGGCGGCGGAAGTGGCAGAGGCGATCGCCAAGTATGGCGAATGCCCGCCTGCCGCCGTAAAGGTGGGGGTAATCCGCCGTAATAGATCCGGCCTGGGCTCTGTTTTGGTCAGTTGCCCGGTCGGGCCTGCCGGGAAGATCGCCGGGGCTGGCCACTTGCTCGTGGGCTGGTCGTCGGCCCGGGCGTCGCTGTTGCCGGTTCGGCCTCTGCGTTGCTTCCGATGCCTAGAGGTTGGGCACGTTCGGGAGCGATGCACCGTAGAGGCTGACCGAAGTAGCGCCTGCTTCCGCTGTGGGCAGCTGGGGCATAAGTCGGAGGGATGTTCCGCCGCGCCGCACTGTTTAGTGTGCGCGGCGTTGAACAAACCCGCTGCCCACAGGCTCGGAAGCCTGGCCTGCGCTCCTGCGCCGGCCAAGAGGAGCAAGGGGAGGAGTGCTGCTGGCGCCAAAGCTCCGGTGCAGCCCACCCCTGCGGCCACTGAGGCCGCAGCTATAGGGGACGCGATGGCCACGTCGTAGTGGCTGTCGCGACTCCTGAGCCCTAAGGCGGCAGGCACGGGGGTGCCTGTCGCCCGTTCAGGGGCTCGTGAGGGGGTGTTGTGTTACTTGTGTCAACACAGCACCACCCAGGCGGAGCGGGTGTTCCCTTAGACCACCCACGGCGGAGGCCTGAGAAGGCCAGAGCCGTGCGCCGGGTTGCGGTTGGGGCATACTGCATACCCGGGACCCGGCACAAGCGGCAAAGAGGACACAGAGAGGGGTTTTAGTGGGTAGTCCGGGCTTTACACCCGGGAGTCCCACATACCCACCTGGGCCCCCCCGGGCCCGGGTGGGATGCGTAAATGCATTTCCCCTCTTAAAAAAAAAAAAAAAAAAAAAAAAAAAAAAAAAAAAAAAAAAAAAAAAAAAAAAAAAAAAGGTTAGGTTAGGTTAGGTTAGTTTTTTTTTTGGGCCCTTTGACTTTAGTCAAAGGGTTAATAGGTTTTATGTTTAGGTACGAGTATGTGTATTTCGTCTCGATTGTATTATGGTGTTAAGTTTCGATTTGTAATTTCTCCTCTGCTAATGGATACAGAGAAGATTTGTTTTCAGTTAAAGGTTTTTAAGTACGATTTATTCTTTTTAAGTTGTTTATAATGGATTTGATGAAAGTTATGAAAGATTTAATTGCGATGGGGTTTTTGGCTATGTCGTTAAGTTTAAAAGGGTCTATGTTTAGCATTGAGCATGCGCCTTCGTGATTAAGTCTAGTGTTGGTAAAAATTGGACAGTGTTTTAGGAGATGTTCTGTGTTCTGGGTTGTGGTGTCGTCGCATGGGCATGTACTGTCAGATGTTATTTTGAAGCGGTTTAGGTAGGATTTGTGGTAAGCATGGCCGGTAACAATTTGGGTAAGCTCGAAGCTGGTTGGGAAAAGTGTCCTAAATTCGGTGATTTGAGCTATGTTGGTGAACCATGCTTTAGTCCCTGCTCCTTGGGGACTATCTTCATACTCCTTTTGCCACTTTTCCATGGTTTCGGATCTTAGTATTCTCTTTGAGTGCGATAGAGGGAAAAAGTTGTGGTCGGTGGCCGTTTTTGCCGACGCTGCACTTTTGGCCGCGGCGTCGGCGCATTCGTTGCCCGGGATGTTATTGTGGGCTCGCACCCATGCGAATTTTATAGTGGTGGTCTGTTTTGTGTTTTGGATTATGTGGTGGATCGAGTTAACAGTAGGGTCTTTATTGTTTGTGTCTTGTATTGCAGCTAGTGAGGAGAGGCTGTCGGAGAGGATGTAGACTGTTTCTCGGATTTGTTCCCGCTCTATCCACATCAGGGCTGCCTCGATCGCCCTGAGTTCCGCCATGAAGACGGTGCAGGTTCTGCAGAGTTTTATTTTCTTTTGATTTATGATAGTGTTGTATCGGAATGCCACGTAGGCTGCACCTACATCTCCTGACTCGAGTTTACTTCCGTCGGTGTAAATTTGTATTGGGGTATTTGTTACTGTTATGTTAAGTTCATCTATATTGTTTATTTTGTGGAATATTATTTTGTTGCGATGGGCTGGGTGCAATCTTTGACGGTTGGTTATTGGTTTTATGAGTTGAATGTCTTCGGGTAAGTCTGGTGAGATTCTTGTTTGTTTTATGGTTTCTATTTGGTGGAGCTCTCGTATCAGGAGATGCAGGGGGACGAATTGTGCCAGGGCGATCGAGGCAACGGCGGACACCGTCCTAAATGCGCGGATGGCTCGGATTGCGAACTGCCTTTGGAAACTGGTTAGCATTTTGCGAACACTATAGTATTTGACAGCGTCGCCCCAGACGCTTGCGGCATAAGTTATTATGGGCTGGACTACCTGTTTGTATATGGTTTCTACATTGGCTGGATGGATGCCCCAAGTGGGTTTGACAAATTTGCTTAGGTTTTTAAAGATTTTTGAAGCTTTCCGTATTATGTATTTTACGTGGCTGATGAAACTGAGGCGGTCATCCAGGATGACCCCGAGGAGCTTAATTTCTTTCATTATGGGGACTTTGGTTGAGTTGATGTAGAGTTCGGCGGTTTTAGTGGGCGACGTGAATGACATGGCCTGCGTCTTTTCGGATGCGAATGATAATTTAACACTTTCGCCCCAGTCGGCTATTATTTTTAAGCACTCATTTGTGACTGCTTCTACGGCCTGCTTCGTGCGGCCTTTAACTATTAGCAGCACATCGTCGGCGAAGGCCTGTATGTGGGCCTCTTCTGGTAGTTGGATGTTCAGTAAATTGTCTAGAATTATGTTCCACAGAACAGGACCACATACAGAGCCCTGAATGCATCCCTTAGTTGTAGTTTTCGATGCCTCGTCCGTGCCGTAGTGCAGAGTGACCCTTCTGTCTTTGGTGTAATTGATTAACAGTTTGTATATATTTCTTGGGCACTTTAACTCTTTAAGACCTCTGTACATGGCGGGCCACCAAGCGTTGTCGAATGCCCCTCTTATGTCCAGTGACACAGCCAAGACCTGTTTTTTCTGTTGCTTTCCTTCGCGAATCTCGTTTATTGCGGTTTGAAGAGCATCAGTTGTTGATGTGCTTTCTTTGAAGCCAAATTGCCTGTCATTCATTCCATTGAGACTATCCGCCTTGTAAACTACGCGTTTTATGATAAGTTTTTCTAATAGTTTTCCAAATACGGGTAATAGGCCAATGGGTCTATAGGAGGATAATTGGCTAGTGTCGGCTTTATTGGGTTTTGGTATGATTTTGGCTATTGCGTGTTTCCAAGGTGTGGGGAAGTGATGTATTTTCAGGCTATGGTTCAGGATGTTAGTTAAAAAGTGGGGGAATATTTTGAAGAAGTTGTAACAAATGTCTGCAGTCATGTGGTCGTCTCCGGGGGCTTTATTTGCGTTAATTGATGCGAGACAGTTCTCTATCTCGTCGACAGTGAATGGAGGGTCGTTTTCTGTATCAGGTTCGTCCTGTATTTGGTTTCTTAGTTCTTTTTGGTGCTGGGTTGTATCCTCGGTGTCATCAGCGTAGAAGTGGTCCAATAGGGCCTTGGCCGTGTTGGCGCATGTGGTGGTGAAGGTGTTGCCGCAATTTAGTGTTTGTGGGGGCCGTTGTGCAGATGTTTCCTTAATTATGCGGTTGGTCAGTGACCAGACGTTTTCTTTGTCTTGGGCAGTGCAGAATGCCCTGAAGTGCTCAGTGGATGTTTTCTTAAGAGCTGCTGCGTAGTTTTCTTTGAGCTGTTTTTGTTGGATGATAGCTTGGTCTAGAGGTTGATTTCGTGATTTCAGGTTGTGTAAGTGGTGGTGGGCTTTGATGCATTCCTTTTTCATGCTTTCTAGTTCTTCGTTCCACCAGGGGTTGTAAACTCCGTGGCGTAGTTTTTTAGGTATGGTTTTTTGACAAGTGGCTTGAATGATAAGGGTGAGATTGGTGATTAATTTATCGAGGTTTGCAGCATCGAGGCTTTCGAAGTTGGTATTGAGTATTTCAGATTCAATAATATTTTGTGTTAGTTTTTCTTTAAATGCATCCCAGTCGGCCATTTTAGATTGGTATTTAAAGGTTGAGTGGGTTTTTGCGGGTTTTACTTTGGCGTTGGTTTTGATTAGGTAGTGGATTGCATTATGGTCAGATTTAGTGCACGCAGAAGTGTTAACTTGCCAATCAGACATAAGGTCTATCATATTGTTAGAGACGGCTGTGATATCTATAATGGAGGATGTATGGCTGCCATATCGTATGGCTTCGAATGTTGGGACTCTACCAGAGTTGCAGACGGTCATGTCGTGGGAGGCGACGATGTCTACCACATCATTTCCTCGGGAGTCAGATGTTAATTCTCCCCATTCCGGATGTTTCCCGTTTACATCACCGCCTACGACTCGTAGCGATCCAGAGGTTGAACTGAGGAATGTATCTAATGCTACTAGGGTGTTGGAGGGGTCATTTCCAGGTTCTATATACACTGAGGCTATGTATAGTTTCCTCTGACCGAGGTGTAATTGGGCTATTGCTAAATTTGGGGTGGACAGCTGAGTGATGCCGAGTGCGAAACCGAAGCTATTTTTAATTAGAATGCATGCTTTGACACGCTCTGTTGTAGTGAATTGGAAGATGTTAATTCCAGATATTGAGTGCACGGTCGGATTGCGGCCCGTGTAGGGTTCAGTAATTAGAGCTATGTTGTAATCGTTGGATGTAAAATGTTGAATGAATTCATGTTGTGCCAGGTAACAACGTTGTACATTACATTGGATTATTTTTATAGGCTTAATAACCATAATCGGTTTGTTCATCAATGCGGGATTTGGCGAGTTTCAATTTTGGGCATAGTTTTGCGTTGACAGCGGTGTGGTTTGTGTTTATTTTGTTGTTACCTGTAGTAGATTTGACGTTGTGACGAGCGCAGTTGTAACATTTGCGTTTATTGTTGTCATCTTTGACAGGGCATGTTGTGAACGAGTGTTCAGTGGAGGCACAGTGTGAGCACGGGTGCACTTCCGAGGTGCATTTGGCTTTGGTGTGGCCGTATTGCAGGCATTTGAGGCATTGCACAAAGCGCGAGAAGTCCTCGGCGTGCACTTTGTTGTGGTCGACGTTTACGCGGCCGAGTTCGATTATTGATTTGCGTACGGCGGGTTTCACTTCGAGTACCGCGTTATATAAGTTCTTATTTCTATTGGAAAGCACGAAGCAGAAGCGAATGTCATCTGGAGAGAAGGAATTTTGGCAGCTTAATAGTTCGGCTACTTCACCCTTGGGCACATCCTTATTGATCCCCTTGAGTATGACTAAGGGGAGTCGAGGACGACCCTCTTCAGCCTTGAGATCTGGGATTTTGGCGACTTTGCTGATGATTTCATCGCATTGTTCCTTGGTGTCGAACTCGACACGAACCTTATTGTTGGCGAGTGGGTGTACTTTCGAAGGAGCGTATTTGAGAGATTTAAAGGATATCTCCTTTCTCCATTGGCTGAGGATTGTGCGAGAGGTCGCTTCGGGATTATTCGATTGAATGACGATTGCCGGTTTGGCGGGTGGCTTGGCTAGAACAGGAGGTTTGCTCATTGCGATCTCTGCGAAGCTGGGAACCGGGATGGGTGCCGGTGCAGGTGGAGCGATGTTGATTTTCGCGATCTCATCCCTTACACAAGAGATGATTTCGCCGGGATCTGCGAAGGGAGCGGGCGCAGGGATGATGATTTTGGCAATTTCATCTCTCATGCAAGAGATGAGGTCGCTTGTGTCGGGGATGGGTGCTGGGGGCGGGATGGTTATTTTAGCGATCTCATCCCTCACACAAGAGATGAGATCCTCTTTGAACTCTTGGTCGCTGGGCATTGGGGGGAGGGAGGGAAGGGATACAACGGTGCGGAGGGCGACGGATGCCTTCTTGATTTCCTCCGCAGCGATTTTAATTAGCCGCTTGTTCTGGGTCGTGACGCTCTTGCCATCATTGACGGCGGTTATAATGCCGTCTGTGAGGCCGGATACCACGCGCATAAAGCTGGTGATGTCCCGCACCTCAGTAGCCGACGGCAGGTCAGGGGGCAAAATGTCAACTACGAATTTGCAGGACCGTCCGGCTGCCGAAGCGGGTGCCGGGGCGGTTGCCGATACAGTCGCTGGAGCGGTCACCGGAGCGGGCACTGAAGCGGCTGCTGGAGTTACCGGGCCGGTTGTTAGAGCGGGTGCTGGAGGGGGAACTTTGGCTTTTGCCGGGGCGGTTGTTAGAGCGGGTGTTAGAGGGGGAACTGCGGCCTTAGCCGGCGCGGTTGGTAGAGCGGGTGCTGGAGCGGGTGTCGAGGAGGCCGCCGGGGCGGCCGCCGGGGCGTCCCGGCTCCCTCGCCGGGTCCGACCGGGCGGCGGGGTTTTAAACATTGTGCTTTTCAGCCTAAAAAGTTTCCTAAGGTTTGTGTGTTACCAAATTGCCAGATGAAATGTGTAAAAGTAAGTTATTAGTAATTTGAAATGTGGGTTTTATCAGATTTTTCTTAACAAGGAATTGGCCTCAACTCGAAATTGTAGGTGTTTTGAAGATTATTACTTTCAGAAGCGTGTCGAGCTCGCCGTCAAAGGTCTATGCCTATAATCAAATTTAATTAAAAACAATATTTAAAATTTTAAAATGTACTGGATTTTAAGAGAATATATGTGGATGATGTTCTGTACCCTACTTTTCCAACGTAGTAAATCACAAATGGGTGGGTGGGGGGGGCGATTTTTTGAAGCTAGGCTCTCGAGCGACACCTCGTCGGAAGCGGGGCGTCGCTGGCGATGCTATAGGATGAAAATTAGCCAAAAGTTAGGTTCAAAATTGTTGAGGGGGGCGAAAAAACTGAAAATTTAGGACAAATTAGCAATTATTGTTCCAGAAAGTTGAAAATCTAGGTGACCTAGATAGCGGACACCGTCAGGAAGCCCACGAGGGACCTCCCCTGCGAGTTTGGTACCTGTCAGATGAGTAGGTACTTAGTTATTTGACTTTGAAATTCCAGAAACTAAAATTTGACCGACGACGGCGACAAAATAGGTAAGTATGTTCAAGAAAAGCGAAATTATTATGTATGGATGGATGGAACCAACAACGCAGACCCTGGGGACCTTCCCACCAGGTATGACGGCTATCAGATGAACTGATAGACGGTTATCGGACTATTTGTATGCAGAAACTAAAAATTTTTGACAAAAATAGCAAGTTTATTTTTGAAATCTGAAAATTTAGACAAAGTAGACACCAGATAATATCGATGGGACCACAAGGCACCCTTAGACAAAATTTGGGAACGATAGGTTAGTTAGGAACGAAGTTATAACAACTTATGTTCGACACGACACGAGCGAATGTGTGCCGCGCGCTCCGCGTGTAGGTAAACTTTCCGCGGAACCAGAGGTGGTGGGGGTGGGTGGTACTTTTTTGAAGCTAGGCTCTCGAGCGACACCTCGTCGGAAGCGGGGCGTCGCTGGCGATGCTATAGGATGAAAATTAGCCAAAAGTTAGGTTCAAAATTGTTGAGGGGGGGCGAAAAAACTGAAAATTTAGGACAAATTAGCAATTATTGTTCCAGAAAGTTGAAAATCTAGGTGACCTAGATAGCGGACACCGTCAGGAAGCCCACGAGGGACCTCCCCTGCGAGTTTGGTACCTGTCAGATGAGTAGGTACTTAGTTATTTGACTTTGAAATTCCAGAAACTAAAATTTGACCGACGACGGCGACAAAATAGGTAAGTATGTTCAAGAAAAGCGAAATTATTATGTATGGATGGATGGAACCAACAACGCAGACCCTGGGGACCTTCCCACCAGGTATGACGGCTATCAGATGAACTGATAGACGGTTATCGGACTATTTGTATGCAGAAACTAAAAATTTTTGACAAAAATAGCAAGTTTATTTTTGAAATCTGAAAATTTAGACAAAGTAGACACCAGATAATATCGATGGGACCACAAGGCACCCTTAGACAAAATTTGGGAACGATAGGTTAGTTAGGAACGAAGTTATAACAACTTATGTTCGACACGACACGAGCGAATGTGTGCCGCGCGCTCCGCGTGTAGGTAAACTTTCCGCGGAACCAGAGGTGGTGGGGGTGGGTGGTACTTTTTTGAAGCTAGGCTCTCGAGCGACACCTCGTCGGAAGCGGGGCGTCGCTGGCGATGCTATAGGATGAAAATTAGCCAAAAGTTAGGTTCAAAATTGTTGAGGGGGGCGAAAAAACTGAAAATTTAGGACAAATTAGCAATTATTGTTCCAGAAAGTTGAAAATCTAGGTGACCTAGATAGCGGACACCGTCAGGAAGCCCACGAGGGACCTCCCCTGCGAGTTTGGTACCTGTCAGATGAGTAGGTACTTAGTTATTTGACTTTGAAATTCCAGAAACTAAAATTTGACCGACGACGGCGACAAAATAGGTAAGTATGTTCAAGAAAAGCGAAATTATTATGGATGGAACCAACAACGCAGACCCTGGGGACCTTCCCACCAGGTATGACGGCTATCAGATGAACTGATAGACGGTTATCGGACTATTTGTATGCAGAAACTAAAAATTTTTGACAAAAATAGCAGGTTTATTTTTGAAATCTGAAAATTTAGACAAAGTAGACACCAGATAATATCGATGGGACCACAAGGCACCCTTAGACAAAATTTGGGAACGATAGGTTAGTTAGTTAGGAACGAAGTTATAACAACTTATGTTCGACACGACACGAGCGAATGTGTGCCGCGCGCTCCGCGTGTAGGTAAACTTTCCGCGGAACCAGAGGTGGTGGGGGTGGGTGGTACTTTTTTGAAGCTAGGCTCTCGAGCGACACCTCGTCGGAAGCGGGGCGTCGCTGGCGATGCTATAGGATGAAAATTAGCCAAAAGTTAGGTTCAAAATTGTTGAGGGGGGCGAAAAAACTGAAAATTTAGGACAAATTAGCAATTATTGTTCCAGAAAGTTGAAAATCTAGGTGACCTAGATAGCGGACACCGTCAGGAAGCCCACGAGGGACCTCCCCTGCGAGTTTGGTACCTGTCAGATGAGTAGGTACTTAGTTATTAGACTTTGAAATTCCAGAAACTAAAATTTGACCGACGACGGCGACAAAATAGGTAAGTATGTTCAAGAAAAGCGAAATTATTATGGATGGAACCAACAACGCAGACCCTGGGGACCTTCCCACCAGGTATGACGGCTATCAGATGAACTGATAGACGGTTATCGGACTATTTGTATGCAGAAACTAAAATTTTTTGACAAAAATAGCAAGTTTATTTTTGAAATCTGAAAATTTAGACAAAGTAGACACCAGATAATATCGATGGGACCACAAGGCACCCTTAGACAAAATTTGGGAACGATAGGTTAGTTAGTTAGGAACGAAGTTATAACAACTTATGTTCGACACGACACGAGCGAATGTGTGCCGCGCGCTCCGCGTGTAGGTAAACTTTCCGCGGAACCAGAGGTGGTGGGGGTGGGTGGTACTTTTTTGAAGCTAGGCTCTCGAGCGACACCTCGTCGGAAGCGGGGCGTCGCTGGCGATGCTATAGGATGAAAATTAGCCAAAAGTTAGGTTCAAAAATGTTGAGGAGGGGGAAAAAACTGGAAATTTAGGACAAATTGGCGGTTTTTGTTCTAGGAAAATGAAAATCTAGGTGACCTAGATAGCGGACACCGTCAGGAAGCCCACGAGGGACCTCCCCTGCGAGTTTGGTACCTGTCAGATGAGTAGGTACTTAGTTATTAGACTTTGAAATTCCAGAAACTAAAATTTGACCGACGACGGCGACAAAATAGGTAAGTATGTTCAAGAAAAGCGAAATTATTATGGATGGAACCAACAACGCAGACCCTGGGGACCTTCCCACCAGGTATGACGGCTATCAGATGAACTGATAGACGGTTATCGGACTATTTGTATGCAGAAACTAAAAATTTTTGACAAAAATAGCAAGTTTATTTTTGAAATCTGAAAATTTAGACAAAGTAGACACCAGATAATATCGATGGGACCACAAGGCACCCTTAGACAAAATTTGGGAACGATAGGTTAGTTAGGAACGAAGTTATAACAACTTATGTTCGACACGACACGAGCGAATGTGTGCCGCGCGCTCCGCGTGTAGGTAAACTTTCCGCGGAACCAGAGGTGGTGGGGGTGGGTGGTACTTTTTTGAAGCTAGGCTCTCGAGCGACACCTCGTCGGAAGCGGGGCGTCGCTGGCGATGCTATAGGATGAAAATTAGCCAAAAGTTAGGTTCAAAATTGTTGAGGGGGGCGAAAAAACTGAAAATTTAGGACAAATTAGCAATTATTGTTCCAGAAAGTTGAAAATCTAGGTGACCTAGATAGCGGACACCGTCAGGAAGCCCACGAGGGACCTCCCCTGCGAGTTTGGTACCTGTCAGATGAGTAGGTACTTAGTTATTTGACTTTGAAATTCCAGAAACTAAAATTTGACCGACGACGGCGACAAAATAGGTAAGTATGTTCAAGAAAAGCGAAATTATTATGTATGGATGGATGGAACCAACAACGCAGACCCTGGGGACCTTCCCACCAGGTATGACGGCTATCAGATGAACTGATAGACGGTTATCGGACTATTTGTATGCAGAAACTAAAAATTTTTGACAAAAATAGCAAGTTTATTTTTGAAATCTGAAAATTTAGACAAAGTAGACACCAGATAATATCGATGGGACCACAAGGCACCCTTAGACAAAATTTGGGAACGATAGGTTAGTTAGGAACGAAGTTATAACAACTTATGTTCGACACGACACGAGCGAATGTGTGCCGCGCGCTCCGCGTGTAGGTAAACTTTCCGCGGAACCAGAGGTGGTGGGGGTGGGTGGTACTTTTTTGAAGCTAGGCTCTCGAGCGACACCTCGTCGGAAGCGGGGCGTCGCTGGCGATGCTATAGGATGAAAATTAGCCAAAAGTTAGGTTCAAAATTGTTGAGGGGGGCGAAAAAACTGAAAATTTAGGACAAATTAGCAATTATTGTTCCAGAAAGTTGAAAATCTAGGTGACCTAGATAGCGGACACCGTCAGGAAGCCCACGAGGGACCTCCCCTGCGAGTTTGGTACCTGTCAGATGAGTAGGTACTTAGTTATTTGACTTTGAAATTCCAGAAACTAAAATTTGACCGACGACGGCGACAAAATAGGTAAGTATGTTCAAGAAAAGCGAAATTATTATGTATGGATGGATGGAACCAACAACGCAGACCCTGGGGACCTTCCCACCAGGTATGACGGCTATCAGATGAACTGATAGACGGTTATCGGACTATTTGTATGCAGAAACTAAAAATTTTTGACAAAAATAGCAAGTTTATTTTTGAAATCTGAAAATTTAGACAAAGTAGACACCAGATAATATCGATGGGACCACAAGGCACCCTTAGACAAAATTTGGGAACGATAGGTTAGTTAGGAACGAAGTTATAACAACTTATGTTCGACACGACACGAGCGAATGTGTGCCGCGCGCTCCGCGTGTAGGTAAACTTTCCGCGGAACCAGAGGTGGTGGGGGTGGGTGGTACTTTTTTGAAGCTAGGCTCTCGAGCGACACCTCGTCGGAAGCGGGGCGTCGCTGGCGATGCTATAGGATGAAAATTAGCCAAAAGTTAGGTTCAAAATTGTTGAGGGGGGCGAAAAAACTGAAAATTTAGGACAAATTAGCAATTATTGTTCCAGAAAGTTGAAAATCTAGGTGACCTAGATAGCGGACACCGTCAGGAAGCCCACGAGGGACCTCCCCTGCGAGTTTGGTACCTGTCAGATGAGTAGGTACTTAGTTATTTGACTTTGAAATTCCAGAAACTAAAATTTGACCGACGACGGCGACAAAATAGGTAAGTATGTTCAAGAAAAGCGAAATTATTATGTATGGATGGATGGAACCAACAACGCAGACCCTGGGGACCTTCCCACCAGGTATGACGGCTATCAGATGAACTGATAGACGGTTATCGGACTATTTGTATGCAGAAACTAAAAATTTTTGACAAAAATAGCAAGTTTATTTTTGAAATCTGAAAATTTAGACAAAGTAGACACCAGATAATATCGATGGGACCACAAGGCACCCTTAGACAAAATTTGGGAACGATAGGTTAGTTAGGAACGAAGTTATAACAACTTATGTTCGACACGACACGAGCGAATGTGTGCCGCGCGCTCCGCGTGTAGGTAAACTTTCCGCGGAACCAGAGGTGGTGGGGGTGGGTGGTACTTTTTTGAAGCTAGGCTCTCGAGCGACACCTCGTCGGAAGCGGGGCGTCGCTGGCGATGCTATAGGATGAAAATTAGCCAAAAGTTAGGTTCAAAATTGTTGAGGGGGGCGAAAAAACTGAAAATTTAGGACAAATTAGCAATTATTGTTCCAGAAAGTTGAAAATCTAGGTGACCTAGATAGCGGACACCGTCAGGAAGCCCACGAGGGACCTCCCCTGCGAGTTTGGTACCTGTCAGATGAGTAGGTACTTAGTTATTTGACTTTGAAATTCCAGAAACTAAAATTTGACCGACGACGGCGACAAAATAGGTAAGTATGTTCAAGAAAAGCGAAATTATTATGTATGGATGGATGGAACCAACAACGCAGACCCTGGGGACCTTCCCACCAGGTATGACGGCTATCAGATGAACTGATAGACGGTTATCGGACTATTTGTATGCAGAAACTAAAAATTTTTGACAAAAATAGCAAGTTTATTTTTGAAATCTGAAAATTTAGACAAAGTAGACACCAGATAATATCGATGGGACCACAAGGCACCCTTAGACAAAATTTGGGAACGATAGGTTAGTTAGGAACGAAGTTATAACAACTTATGTTCGACACGACACGAGCGAATGTGTGCCGCGCGCTCCGCGTGTAGGTAAACTTTCCGCGGAACCAGAGGTGGTGGGGGTGGGTGGTACTTTTTTGAAGCTAGGCTCTCGAGCGACACCTCGTCGGAAGCGGGGCGTCGCTGGCGATGCTATAGGATGAAAATTAGCCAAAAGTTAGGTTCAAAATTGTTGAGGGGGGCGAAAAAACTGAAAATTTAGGACAAATTAGCAATTATTGTTCCAGAAAGTTGAAAATCTAGGTGACCTAGATAGCGGACACCGTCAGGAAGCCCACGAGGGACCTCCCCTGCGAGTTTGGTACCTGTCAGATGAGTAGGTACTTAGTTATTTGACTTTGAAATTCCAGAAACTAAAATTTGACCGACGACGGCGACAAAATAGGTAAGTATGTTCAAGAAAAGCGAAATTATTATGGATGGAACCAACAACGCAGACCCTGGGGACCTTCCCACCAGGTATGACGGCTATCAGATGAACTGATAGACGGTTATCGGACTATTTGTATGCAGAAACTAAAAATTTTTGACAAAAATAGCAGGTTTATTTTTGAAATCTGAAAATTTAGACAAAGTAGACACCAGATAATATCGATGGGACCACAAGGCACCCTTAGACAAAATTTGGGAACGATAGGTTAGTTAGTTAGGAACGAAGTTATAACAACTTATGTTCGACACGACACGAGCGAATGTGTGCCGCGCGCTCCGCGTGTAGGTAAACTTTCCGCGGAACCAGAGGTGGTGGGGGTGGGTGGTACTTTTTTGAAGCTAGGCTCTCGAGCGACACCTCGTCGGAAGCGGGGCGTCGCTGGCGATGCTATAGGATGAAAATTAGCCAAAAGTGAGGTGCAAAATTGTTGAGGGGGGCGAAAAAACTGAAAATTTAGGACAAATTAGCAATTATTGTTCCAGAAAGTTGAAAATCTAGGTGACCTAGATAGCGGACACCGTCAGGAAGCCCACGAGGGACCTCCCCTGCGAGTTTGGTACCTGTCAGATGAGTAGGTACTTAGTTATTAGACTTTGAAATTCCAGAAACTAAAATTTGACCGACGACGGCGACAAAATAGGTAAGTATGTTCAAGAAAAGCGAAATTATTATGGATGGAACCAACAACGCAGACCCTGGGGACCTTCCCACCAGGTATGACGGCTATCAGATGAACTGATAGACGGTTATCGGACTATTTGTATGCAGAAACTAAAATTTTTTGACAAAAATAGCAAGTTTATTTTTGAAATCTGAAAATTTAGACAAAGTAGACACCAGATAATATCGATGGGACCACAAGGCACCCTTAGACAAAATTTGGGAACGATAGGTTAGTTAGTTAGGAACGAAGTTATAACAACTTATGTTCGACACGACACGAGCGAATGTGTGCCGCGCGCTCCGCGTGTAGGTAAACTTTCCGCGGAACCAGAGGTGGTGGGGGTGGGTGGTACTTTTTTGAAGCTAGGCTCTCGAGCGACACCTCGTCGGAAGCGGGGCGTCGCTGGCGATGCTATAGGATGAAAATTAGCCAAAAGTTAGGTTCAAAAATGTTGAGGAGGGGGAAAAAACTGGAAATTTAGGACAAATTGGCGGTTTTTGTTCTAGGAAAATGAAAATCTAGGTGACCTAGATAGCGGACACCGTCAGGAAGCCCACGAGGGACCTCCCCTGCGAGTTTGGTACCTGTCAGATGAGTAGGTACTTAGTTATTAGACTTTGAAATTCCAGAAACTAAAATTTGACCGACGACGGCGACAAAATAGGTAAGTATGTTCAAGAAAAGCGAAATTATTATGGATGGAACCAACAACGCAGACCCTGGGGACCTTCCCACCAGGTATGACGGCTATCAGATGAACTGATAGACGGTTATCGGACTATTTGTATGCAGAAACTAAAAATTTTTGACAAAAATAGCAAGTTTATTTTTGAAATCTGAAAATTTAGACAAAGTAGACACCAGATAATATCGATGGGACCACAAGGCACCCTTAGACAAAATTTGGGAACGATAGGTTAGTTAGGAACGAAGTTATAACAACTTATGTTCGACACGACACGAGCGAATGTGTGCCGCGCGCTCCGCGTGTAGGTAAACTTTCCGCGGAACCAGAGGTGGTGGGGGGTGGGTGGTACTTTTTTGAAGCTAGGCTCTCGAGCGACACCTCGTCGGAAGCGGGGCGTCGCTGGCGATGCTATAGGATGAAAATTAGCCAAAAGTTAGGTTCAAAATTGTTGAGGGGGGCGAAAAAACTGAAAATTTAGGACAAATTAGCAATTATTGTTCCAGAAAGTTGAAAATCTAGGTGACCTAGATAGCGGACACCGTCAGGAAGCCCACGAGGGACCTCCCCTGCGAGTTTGGTACCTGTCAGATGAGTAGGTACTTAGTTATTTGACTTTGAAATTCCAGAAACTAAAATTTGACCGACGACGGCGACAAAATAGGTAAGTATGTTCAAGAAAAGCGAAATTATTATGTATGGATGGATGGAACCAACAACGCAGACCCTGGGGACCTTCCCACCAGGTATGACGGCTATCAGATGAACTGATAGACGGTTATCGGACTATTTGTATGCAGAAACTAAAAATTTTTGACAAAAATAGCAAGTTTATTTTTGAAATCTGAAAATTTAGACAAAGTAGACACCAGATAATATCGATGGGACCACAAGGCACCCTTAGACAAAATTTGGGAACGATAGGTTAGTTAGGAACGAAGTTATAACAACTTATGTTCGACACGACACGAGCGAATGTGTGCCGCGCGCTCCGCGTGTAGGTAAACTTTCCGCGGAACCAGAGGTGGTGGGGGTGGGTGGTACTTTTTTGAAGCTAGGCTCTCGAGCGACACCTCGTCGGAAGCGGGGCGTCGCTGGCGATGCTATAGGATGAAAATTAGCCAAAAGTTAGGTTCAAAATTGTTGAGGGGGGCGAAAAAACTGAAAATTTAGGACAAATTAGCAATTATTGTTCCAGAAAGTTGAAAATCTAGGTGACCTAGATAGCGGACACCGTCAGGAAGCCCACGAGGGACCTCCCCTGCGAGTTTGGTACCTGTCAGATGAGTAGGTACTTAGTTATTTGACTTTGAAATTCCAGAAACTAAAATTTGACCGACGACGGCGACAAAATAGGTAAGTATGTTCAAGAAAAGCGAAATTATTATGTATGGATGGATGGAACCAACAACGCAGACCCTGGGGACCTTCCCACCAGGTATGACGGCTATCAGATGAACTGATAGACGGTTATCGGACTATTTGTATGCAGAAACTAAAAATTTTTGACAAAAATAGCAAGTTTATTTTTGAAATCTGAAAATTTAGACAAAGTAGACACCAGATAATATCGATGGGACCACAAGGCACCCTTAGACAAAATTTGGGAACGATAGGTTAGTTAGGAACGAAGTTATAACAACTTATGTTCGACACGACACGAGCGAATGTGTGCCGCGCGCTCCGCGTGTAGGTAAACTTTCCGCGGAACCAGAGGTGGTGGGGGGTGGGTGGTACTTTTTTGAAGCTAGGCTCTCGAGCGACACCTCGTCGGAAGCGGGGCGTCGCTGGCGATGCTATAGGATGAAAATTAGCCAAAAGTTAGGTTCAAAATTGTTGAGGGGGGCGAAAAAACTGAAAATTTAGGACAAATTAGCAATTATTGTTCCAGAAAGTTGAAAATCTAGGTGACCTAGATAGCGGACACCGTCAGGAAGCCCACGAGGGACCTCCCCTGCGAGTTTGGTACCTGTCAGATGAGTAGGTACTTAGTTATTTGACTTTGAAATTCCAGAAACTAAAATTTGACCGACGACGGCGACAAAATAGGTAAGTATGTTCAAGAAAAGCGAAATTATTATGTATGGATGGATGGAACCAACAACGCAGACCCTGGGGACCTTCCCACCAGGTATGACGGCTATCAGATGAACTGATAGACGGTTATCGGACTATTTGTATGCAGAAACTAAAAATTTTTGACAAAAATAGCAAGTTTATTTTTGAAATCTGAAAATTTAGACAAAGTAGACACCAGATAATATCGATGGGACCACAAGGCACCCTTAGACAAAATTTGGGAACGATAGGTTAGTTAGGAACGAAGTTATAACAACTTATGTTCGACACGACACGAGCGAATGTGTGCCGCGCGCTCCGCGTGTAGGTAAACTTTCCGCGGAACCAGAGGTGGTGGGGGTGGGTGGTACTTTTTTGAAGCTAGGCTCTCGAGCGACACCTCGTCGGAAGCGGGGCGTCGCTGGCGATGCTATAGGATGAAAATTAGCCAAAAGTTAGGTTCAAAATTGTTGAGGGGGGCGAAAAAACTGAAAATTTAGGACAAATTAGCAATTATTGTTCCAGAAAGTTGAAAATCTAGGTGACCTAGATAGCGGACACCGTCAGGAAGCCCACGAGGGACCTCCCCTGCGAGTTTGGTACCTGTCAGATGAGTAGGTACTTAGTTATTTGACTTTGAAATTCCAGAAACTAAAATTTGACCGACGACGGCGACAAAATAGGTAAGTATGTTCAAGAAAAGCGAAATTATTATGGATGGAACCAACAACGCAGACCCTGGGGACCTTCCCACCAGGTATGACGGCTATCAGATGAACTGATAGACGGTTATCGGACTATTTGTATGCAGAAACTAAAAATTTTTGACAAAAATAGCAGGTTTATTTTTGAAATCTGAAAATTTAGACAAAGTAGACACCAGATAATATCGATGGGACCACAAGGCACCCTTAGACAAAATTTGGGAACGATAGGTTAGTTAGTTAGGAACGAAGTTATAACAACTTATGTTCGACACGACACGAGCGAATGTGTGCCGCGCGCTCCGCGTGTAGGTAAACTTTCCGCGGAACCAGAGGTGGTGGGGTGGGTGGTACTTTTTTGAAGCTAGGCTCTCGAGCGACACCTCGTCGGAAGCGGGGCGTCGCTGGCGATGCTATAGGATGAAAATTAGCCAAAAGTTAGGTTCAAAATTGTTGAGGGGGGCGAAAAAACTGAAAATTTAGGACAAATTAGCAATTATTGTTCCAGAAAGTTGAAAATCTAGGTGACCTAGATAGCGGACACCGTCAGGAAGCCCACGAGGGACCTCCCCTGCGAGTTTGGTACCTGTCAGATGAGTAGGTACTTAGTTATTAGACTTTGAAATTCCAGAAACTAAAATTTGACCGACGACGGCGACAAAATAGGTAAGTATGTTCAAGAAAAGCGAAATTATTATGGATGGAACCAACAACGCAGACCCTGGGGACCTTCCCACCAGGTATGACGGCTATCAGATGAACTGATAGACGGTTATCGGACTATTTGTATGCAGAAACTAAAATTTTTTGACAAAAATAGCAAGTTTATTTTTGAAATCTGAAAATTTAGACAAAGTAGACACCAGATAATATCGATGGGACCACAAGGCACCCTTAGACAAAATTTGGGAACGATAGGTTAGTTTGTTAGTAACGAAGTTATAACAACTTATGTTCGACACGACACGAGCGATTGTGTGCCGCGCGCTCCGCGTGTAGGTAAACTTTCCGCGGAACCAGAGGTGGTGGGGGTGGGTGGTACTTTTTTGAAGCTAGGCTCTCGAGCGACACCTCGTCGGAAGCGGGGCGTCGCTGGCGATGCTATAGGATGAAAATTAGCCAAAAGTTAGGTTCAAAAATGTTGAGGAGGGGGAAAAAACTGGAAATTTAGGACAAATTGGCGGTTTTTGTTCTAGGAAAATGAAAATCTAGGTGACCTAGATAGCGGACACCGTCAGGAAGCCCACGAGGGACCTCCCCTGCGAGTTTGGTACCTGTCAGATGAGTAGGTACTTAGTTATTAGACTTTGAAATTCCAGAAACTAAAATTTGACCGACGACGGCGACAAAATAGGTAAGTATGTTCAAGAAAAGCGAAATTATTATGGATGGAACCAACAACGCAGACCCTGGGGACCTTCCCACCAGGTATGACGGCTATCAGATGAACTGATAGACGGTTATCGGACTATTTGTATGCAGAAACTAAAAATTTTTGACAAAAATAGCAAGTTTATTTTTGAAATCTGAAAATTTAGACAAAGTAGACACCAGATAATATCGATGGGACCACAAGGCACCCTTAGACAAAATTTGGGAACGATAGGTTAGTTAGGAACGAAGTTATAACAACTTATGTTCGACACGACACGAGCGAATGTGTGCCGCGCGCTCCGCGTGTAGGTAAACTTTCCGCGGAACCAGAGGTGGTGGGGGTGGGTGGTACTTTTTTGAAGCTAGGCTCTCGAGCGACACCTCGTCGGAAGCGGGGCGTCGCTGGCGATGCTATAGGATGAAAATTAGCCAAAAGTTAGGTTCAAAATTGTTGAGGGGGGCGAAAAAACTGAAAATTTAGGACAAATTAGCAATTATTGTTCCAGAAAGTTGAAAATCTAGGTGACCTAGATAGCGGACACCGTCAGGAAGCCCACGAGGGACCTCCCCTGCGAGTTTGGTACCTGTCAGATGAGTAGGTACTTAGTTATTTGACTTTGAAATTCCAGAAACTAAAATTTGACCGACGACGGCGACAAAATAGGTAAGTATGTTCAAGAAAAGCGAAATTATTATGTATGGATGGATGGAACCAACAACGCAGACCCTGGGGACCTTCCCACCAGGTATGACGGCTATCAGATGAACTGATAGACGGTTATCGGACTATTTGTATGCAGAAACTAAAAATTTTTGACAAAAATAGCAAGTTTATTTTTGAAATCTGAAAATTTAGACAAAGTAGACACCAGATAATATCGATGGGACCACAAGGCACCCTTAGACAAAATTTGGGAACGATAGGTTAGTTAGGAACGAAGTTATAACAACTTATGTTCGACACGACACGAGCGAATGTGTGCCGCGCGCTCCGCGTGTAGGTAAACTTTCCGCGGAACCAGAGGTGGTGGGGGTGGGTGGTACTTTTTTGAAGCTAGGCTCTCGAGCGACACCTCGTCGGAAGCGGGGCGTCGCTGGCGATGCTATAGGATGAAAATTAGCCAAAAGTTAGGTTCAAAATTGTTGAGGGGGGCGAAAAAACTGAAAATTTAGGACAAATTAGCAATTATTGTTCCAGAAAGTTGAAAATCTAGGTGACCTAGATAGCGGACACCGTCAGGAAGCCCACGAGGGACCTCCCCTGCGAGTTTGGTACCTGTCAGATGAGTAGGTACTTAGTTATTTGACTTTGAAATTCCAGAAACTAAAATTTGACCGACGACGGCGACAAAATAGGTAAGTATGTTCAAGAAAAGCGAAATTATTATGTATGGATGGATGGAACCAACAACGCAGACCCTGGGGACCTTCCCACCAGGTATGACGGCTATCAGATGAACTGATAGACGGTTATCGGACTATTTGTATGCAGAAACTAAAAATTTTTGACAAAAATAGCAGGTTTATTTTTGAAATCTGAAAATTTAGACAAAGTAGACACCAGATAATATCGATGGGACCACAAGGCACCCTTAGACAAAATTTGGGAACGATAGGTTAGTTAGGAACGAAGTTATAACAACTTATGTTCGACACGACACGAGCGAATGTGTGCCGCGCGCTCCGCGTGTTGGTAAACTTTCCGCGGAACCAGTGGTGGTGGGGGTGGGTGGTACTTTTTTGAAGCTAGGCTCTCGAGCGACACCTCGTCGGAAGCGGGGCGTCGCTGGCGATGCTATAGGATGAAAATTAGCCAAAAGTTAGGTTCAAAATTGTTGAGGGGGGCGAAAAAACTGAAAATTTAGGACAAATTAGCAATTATTGTTCCAGAAAGTTGAAAATCTAGGTGACCTAGATAGCGGACACCGTCAGGAAGCCCACGAGGGACCTCCCCTGCGAGTTTGGTACCTGTCAGATGAGTAGGTACTTAGTTATTTGACTTTGAAATTCCAGAAACTAAAATTTGACCGACGACGGCGACAAAATAGGTAAGTATGTTCAAGAAAAGCGAAATTATTATGGATGGAACCAACAACGCAGACCCTGGGGACCTTCCCACCAGGTATGACGGCTATCAGATGAACTGATAGACGGTTATCGGACTATTTGTATGCAGAAACTAAAAATTTTTGACAAAAATAGCAGGTTTATTTTTGAAATCTGAAAATTTAGACAAAGTAGACACCAGATAATATCGATGGGACCACAAGGCACCCTTAGACAAAATTTGGGAACGATAGGTTAGTTAGTTAGGAACGAAGTTATAACAACTTATGTTCGACACGACACGAGCGAATGTGTGCCGCGCGCTCCGCGTGTAGGTAAACTTTCCGCGGAACCAGAGGTGGTGGGGGTGGGTGGTACTTTTTTGAAGCTAGGCTCTCGAGCGACACCTCGTCGGAAGCGGGGCGTCGCTGGCGATGCTATAGGATGAAAATTAGCCAAAAGTTAGGTTCAAAATTGTTGAGGGGGGCGAAAAAACTGAAAATTTAGGACAAATTAGCAATTATTGTTCCAGAAAGTTGAAAATCTAGGTGACCTAGATAGCGGACACCGTCAGGAAGCCCACGAGGGACCTCCCCTGCGAGTTTGGTACCTGTCAGATGAGTAGGTACTTAGTTATTAGACTTTGAAATTCCAGAAACTAAAATTTGACCGACGACGGCGACAAAATAGGTAAGTATGTTCAAGAAAAGCGAAATTATTATGGATGGAACCAACAACGCAGACCCTGGGGACCTTCCCACCAGGTATGACGGCTATCAGATGAACTGATAGACGGTTATCGGACTATTTGTATGCAGAAACTAAAATTTTTTGACAAAAATAGCAAAACAATTTAGGAGAAGGACCCACCACTCACCCTTGGCTTGTTAACCTCCAAAATTATAAATCAAATAGGTTGATCGATAATGGAAGAGGTCAACAAAACCTAACTCCGTCGGTCGAGTATGTCAGTCAAGAGTGTCAGGGAGCCTAATAATTTGCAATTTTCCGCGGAACAAAGCGAATTAAGAGTAAAATTCGACACGTGTTTCGCCTCTGAACGAGACATCCTCAGGAAAGTTGGGCTACGAATGAGCGACGAAGTGCCGCGCGCACACCTTATATAAGCGATCAACTGCCATCCCCACTACCCCCGCCACTCGGATGATCAATTGAGCGACTTTGATTTTGAAATGAAAATAAATTAAGTAAAGGGGAGGCGTCAAAACTAATCTGTTCGTTCAACAACGTGGCCCTACTCCGCCTAACAATTTCTAAACGCTCCAACACACACAACCTGAGACCCTTATTACATATGTGGACTACATCAAAACTATGACTATTATTCAAACTATGTCCTGTTTCTAACAAATGTTTAGCAAAATGGGACCTATCGAGACGGTTGTTTCTAAAATCGGCTAGGTGCTCCTTATATCGAATATTAAAATTGCGACCTGTCTGCCCTATATAAACCTTACTACACTCATCGCAAACTAATTGATAAACGCCGGATTTCTTGGAACGATCTACTCTGTCTTTACCGTTACACAATGATTTTAAGGAACTATGAGGTTTAAAGGCTGAACGAATACCGTTCCCCCTCAGTACCCTTGCCAGTCTGTCCGTTATATGTCCATAATAAGTAAGAGTGGAAGTACAATTTGATGGTTCTTTAATAGAGGGATATAATAAACTATTAATGATTTTATGTTGTTTGGTTTTAATTAATTTACTAATTAACGACCTACTATACCCGTTTGACTGAGCGATATGATAAATAATATTTAATTCTTTTTTAAAAGAGTCAGAACTGAGGGGGGTATTTAATAATCTATGTATCATACTATGGAACGCGGCTAGTTTGTGTTGCCAAGGATGGCAGGAAGAAACGGGTATAGTTGTATTTGTATAGGTCGGTTTGCGGTAAATTTCGAATTTATGTTTATCGTTATCTCTATGTATGGATAAATCTAAGAAATTTATTGACTTATTTTGTTCCATTTCTACTTTAAATTTAATTTTGGGGTGAATACTGTTTAACTTATCAACAAAAATTTTGAATAAACGATCAGTGCCCGTCCAAGCCAGCAGTACGTCATCTACGTATCGATAATAATAAAGGATACTACTGTTTTTGACAATGTATTTATGCTCAAAGTGATCCATAAATACGTCTGCCATTAATGGACTGAGTGGGGACCCCATTGCTAACCCCTCTTTTTGCAAATAGTATTCGTTACAAAATTTAAAATAATTCTGCTTCATACAAAGCTCAGTGAGCCGTAGAATATTATCAATTTGTTTGGGATGTAAACGTTTTCTCTCAAACAATTTTTTTATAATATCTAGGCACTCCTTATAAGGGACATTTGTAAATAAACTTTCTACGTCCAAAGAAATAAGTTTAGCCTTAGGGGGTAAACGTAAGTTCTGAATTTTGTCAACTAAATCTTTACTATTCTTTAAACTGAATACTGGATTAAAAGATGACTGGTCTTTAATGTATGAATTTAAATATTTGGCTAGTTTATAGGCTGGGGCATTTATATAGGAAACTACTGGCCGGACGGGCACATGATCTTTATGAATTTTAGGTAGTCCGTAAAGCAAAGGGCACTGAGGGTTCATTGGTATAAGACTATTGATAACTGACGTCTTTGGATCGAAAAGGTAGGTACAAGACTTGAGACAAAGCTTTAACTCTGCGTGAAATCGTTTTGTGGGATCAGAGGTTAGGCGTTGGAATTCGTCAGTCAGTAAAATGTCCTTAACCTTACTGTCATAATCTGAACGGGTCATAATAACAATTGAATTACCCTTATCAGCTTTATTTACGACTAAACTATTCTGGTGGATTTTATTTTTAATAGATTTATAGATTTTTAAATCGGGATTATTAAAAGTACTAGCTTTGTATGATTTGATTTTATTGGCAGCTAGACTTTTTACTATATCATCTTTTTTATTTCTTATTATGGCTATCTCGGAATCTACCGCTAATGTTTCTAAAGATTTTTGTGTTATTGGTTGGGGAATACTAAATTTTAAACCCTTTTCTAAAAGGGACATTTCACTAGTGGAGAACTCTACAGCAGTAAGGTTTTTAACTCTGGGATAAAAGGGGTGACTACAAGTTGTCTGGTCTGTCGAGTCAGTCACTGAACGTTTGTCCTTTAATAACTTTTGTAACTTCCTATCTTGAGTTTGATATTTTATATGGGCGGTAATAGAAGCTAAATCTCGGGCTTTTTGGTCTAATAAATCAAACTCAACGTTATGTAAATGGAATGAAAGTTCGGAATGCAAAATTTTTAAATGAAGTTTTAAATTGTCTCTAGTCCGAAACCAACGCCTAACCTCCTCATTTAACCAAAATTTTTGGGCTTTTTGAATGGCAACATTAGCCGAACGATTGTGTGTGTTGGAACGAATATTAATATAATTTGGAACTAGACCAAACGACTTACATTGCTGATTGAACCAAACGTTCTGAGACGCGATACGTTGCAGCTTAAAGATCTTGATATATAACCTCGCCTGAACAGCTATGCTTGCTGATTTGAGATAATTGATTGACTCAGGCGTTACTTTGCGGAAATCCATTGTAAAACAATTTAGGAGAAGGACCCACCACTCACCCTTGGCTTGTTAACCTCCAAAATTATAAATCAAATAGGTTGATCGATAATGGAAGAGGTCAACAAAACCTAACTCCGTCGGTCGAGTATGTCAGTCAAGAGTGTCAGGGAGCCTAATAATTTGCAATTTTCCGCGGAACAAAGCGAATTAAGAGTAAAATTCGACACGTGTTTCGCCTCTGAACGAGACATCCTCAGGAAAGTTGGGCTACGAATGAGCGACGAAGTGCCGCGCGCACACCTTATATAAGCGATCAACTGCCATCCCCACTACCCCCGCCACTCGGATGATCAATTGAGCGACTTTGATTTTGAAATGAAAATAAATTAAGTAAAGGGGAGGCGTCAAAACTAATCTGTTCGTTCAACAACGTGGCCCTACTCCGCCTAACAATTTCTAAACGCTCCAACACACACAACCTGAGACCCTTATTACATATGTGGACTACATCAAAACTATGACTATTATTCAAACTATGTCCTGTTTCTAACAAATGTTTAGCAAAATGGGACCTATCGAGACGGTTGTTTCTAAAATCGGCTAGGTGCTCCTTATATCGAATATTAAAATTGCGACCTGTCTGCCCTATATAAACCTTACTACACTCATCGCAAACTAATTGATAAACGCCGGATTTCTTGGAACGATCTACTCTGTCTTTACCGTTACACAATGATTTTAAGGAACTATGAGGTTTAAAGGCTGAACGAATACCGTTCCCCCTCAGTACCCTTGCCAGTCTGTCCGTTATATGTCCATAATAAGTAAGAGTGGAAGTACAATTTGATGGTTCTTTAATAGAGGGATATAATAAACTATTAATGATTTTATGTTGTTTGGTTTTAATTAATTTACTAATTAACGACCTACTATACCCGTTTGACTGAGCGATATGATAAATAATATTTAATTCTTTTTTAAAAGAGTCAGAACTGAGGGGGGTATTTAATAATCTATGTATCATACTATGGAACGCGGCTAGTTTGTGTTGCCAAGGATGGCAGGAAGAAACGGGTATAGTTGTATTTGTATAGGTCGGTTTGCGGTAAATTTCGAATTTATGTTTATCGTTATCTCTATGTATGGATAAATCTAAGTTCAGTTCTCAGTTCTGACTCTTTTAAAAAAGAATTAAATATTATTTATCATATCGCTCAGTCAAACGGGTATAGTAGGTCGTTAATTAGTAAATTAATTAAAACCAAACAACATAAAATCATTAATAGTTTATTATATCCCTCTATTAAAGAACCATCAAATTGTACTTCCACTCTTACTTATTATGGACATATAACGGACAGACTGGCAAGGGTACTGAGGGGGAACGGTATTCGTTCAGCCTTTAAACCTCATAGTTCCTTAAAATCATTGTGTAACGGTAAAGACAGAGTAGATCGTTCCAAGAAATCCGGCGTTTATCAATTAGTTTGCGATGAGTGTAGTAAGGTTTATATAGGGCAGACAGGTCGCAATTTTAATATTCGATATAAGGAGCACCTAGCCGATTTTAGAAACAACCGTCTCGATAGGTCCCATTTTGCTAAACATTTGTTAGAAACAGGACATAGTTTGAATAATAGTCATAGTTTTGATGTAGTCCACATATGTAATAAGGGTCTCAGGTTGTGTGTGTTGGAGCGTTTAGAAATTGTTAGGCGGAGTAGGGCCACGTTGTTGAACGAACAGATTAGTTTTGACGCCTCCCCTTTACTTAATTTATTTTCATTTCAAAATCAAAGTCGCTCAATTGATCATCCGAGTGGCGGGGGTAGTGGGGATGGCAGTTGATCGCTTATATAAGGTGTGCGCGCGGCACTTCGTCGCTCATTCGTAGCCCAACTTTCCTGAGGATGTCTCGTTCAGAGGCGAAACACGTGTCGAATTTTACTCTTAATTCGCTTTGTTCCGCGGAAAATTGCAAATTATTAGGCTCCCTGACACTCTTGACTGACATACTCGACCGACGGAGTTAGGTTTTGTTGACCTCTTCCATTATCGATCAACCTATTTGATTTATAATTTTGGAGGTTAACAAGCCAAGGGTGAGTGGTGGGTCCTTCTCCTAAATTGTTTTACAATGGATTTCCGCAAAGTAACGCCTGAGTCAATCAATTAAAAATAGCAAGTTTATTTTTGAAATCTGAAAATTTAGACAAAGTAGACACCAGATAATATCGATGGGACCACAAGGCACCCTTAGACAAAATTTGGGAACGATAGGTTAGTTAGTTAGGAACGAAGTTATAACAACTTATGTTCGACACGACACGAGCGAATGTGTGCCGCGCGCTCCGCGTGTAGGTAAACTTTCCGCGGAACCAGTGGTGGTGGGGGTGGGTGGTACTTTTTTGAAGCTAGGCTCTCGAGCGACACCTCGTCGGAAGCGGGGCGTCGCTGGCGATGCTATAGGATGAAAATTAGCCAAAAGTTAGGTTCAAAAATGTTGAGGAGGGGGAAAAAACTGGAAATTTAGGACAAATTGGCGGTTTTTGTTCTAGGAAAATGAAAATCTAGGTGACCTAGATAGCGGACACCGTCAGGAAGCCCACGAGGGACCTCCCCTGCGAGTTTGGTACCTGTCAGATGAGTAGGTACTTAGTTATTAGACTTTGAAATTCCAGAAACTAAAATTTGACCGACGACGGCGACAAAATAGGTAAGTATGTTCAAGAAAAGCGAAATTATTATGGATGGAACCAACAACGCAGACCCTGGGGACCTTCCCACCAGGTATGACGGCTATCAGATGAACTGATAGACGGTTATCGGACTATTTGTATGCAGAAACTAAAAATTTTTGACAAAAATAGCAAGTTTATTTTTGAAATCTGAAAATTTAGACAAAGTAGACACCAGATAATATCGATGGGACCACAAGGCACCCTTAGACAAAATTTGGGAACGATAGGTTAGTTAGGAACGAAGTTATAACAACTTATGTTCGACACGACACGAGCGAATGTGTGCCGCGCGCTCCGCGTGTAGGTAAACTTTCCGCGGAACCAGAGGTGGTGGGGGTGGGTGGTACTTTTTTGAAGCTAGGCTCTCGAGCGACACCTCGTCGGAAGCGGGGCGTCGCTGGCGATGCTATAGGATGAAAATTAGCCAAAAGTTAGGTTCAAAATTGTTGAGGGGGGCGAAAAAACTGAAAATTTAGGACAAATTAGCAATTATTGTTCCAGAAAGTTGAAAATCTAGGTGACCTAGATAGCGGACACCGTCAGGAAGCCCACGAGGGACCTCCCCTGCGAGTTTGGTACCTGTCAGATGAGTAGGTACTTAGTTATTTGACTTTGAAATTCCAGAAACTAAAATTTGACCGACGACGGCGACAAAATAGGTAAGTATGTTCAAGAAAAGCGAAATTATTATGGATGGAACCAACAACGCAGACCCTGGGGACCTTCCCACCAGGTATGACGGCTATCAGATGAACTGATAGACGGTTATCGGACTATTTGTATGCAGAAACTAAAAATTTTTGACAAAAATAGCAGGTTTATTTTTGAAATCTGAAAATTTAGACAAAGTAGACACCAGATAATATCGATGGGACCACAAGGCACCCTTAGACAAAATTTGGGAACGATAGGTTAGTTAGTTAGGAACGAAGTTATAACAACTTATGTTCGACACGACACGAGCGAATGTGTGCCGCGCGCTCCGCGTGTAGGTAAACTTTCCGCGGAACCAGAGGTGGTGGGGGTGGGTGGTACTTTTTTGAAGCTAGGCTCTCGAGCGACACCTCGTCGGAAGCGGGGCGTCGCTGGCGATGCTATAGGATGAAAATTAGCCAAAAGTTAGGTTCAAAATTGTTGAGGGGGGCGAAAAAACTGAAAATTTAGGACAAATTAGCAATTATTGTTCCAGAAAGTTGAAAATCTAGGTGACCTAGATAGCGGACACCGTCAGGAAGCCCACGAGGGACCTCCCCTGCGAGTTTGGTACCTGTCAGATGAGTAGGTACTTAGTTATTTGACTTTGAAATTCCAGAAACTAAAATTTGACCGACGACGGCGACAAAATAGGTAAGTATGTTCAAGAAAAGCGAAATTATTATGGATGGAACCAACAACGCAGACCCTGGGGACCTTCCCACCAGGTATGACGGCTATCAGATGAACTGATAGACGGTTATCGGACTATTTGTATGCAGAAACTAAAATTTTTTGACAAAAATAGCAAGTTTATTTTTGAAATCTGAAAATTTAGACAAAGTAGACACCAGATAATATCGATGGGACCACAAGGCACCCTTAGACAAAATTTGGGAACGATAGGTTAGTTAGTTAGGAACGAAGTTATAACAACTTATGTTCGACACGACACGAGCGAATGTGTGCCGCGCGCTCCGCGTGTAGGTAAACTTTCCGCGGAACCAGAGGTGGTGGGGGTGGGTGGTACTTTTTTGAAGCTAGGCTCTCGAGCGACACCTCGTCGGAAGCGGGGCGTCGCTGGCGATGCTATAGGATGAAAATTAGCCAAAAGTTAGGTTCAAAAATGTTGAGGAGGGGGAAAAAACTGGAAATTTAGGACAAATTGGCGGTTTTTGTTCTAGGAAAATGAAAATCTAGGTGACCTAGATAGCGGACACCGTCAGGAAGCCCACGAGGGACCTCCCCTGCGAGTTTGGTACCTGTCAGATGAGTAGGTACTTAGTTATTAGACTTTGAAATTCCAGAAACTAAAATTTGACCGACGACGGCGACAAAATAGGTAAGTATGTTCAAGAAAAGCGAAATTATTATGGATGGAACCAACAACGCAGACCCTGGGGACCTTCCCACCAGGTATGACGGCTATCAGATGAACTGATAGACGGTTATCGGACTATTTGTATGCAGAAACTAAAATTTTTTGACAAAAATAGCAAGTTTATTTTTGAAATCTGAAAATTTAGACAAAGTAGACACCAGATAATATCGATGGGACCACAAGGCACCCTTAGACAAAATTTGGGAACGATAGGTTAGTTAGTTAGGAACGAAGTTATAACAACTTATGTTCGACACGACACGAGCGAATGTGTGCCGCGCGCTCCGCGTGTAGGTAAACTTTCCGCGGAACCAGAGGTGGTGGGGGTGGGTGGTACTTTTTTGAAGCTAGGCTCTCGAGCGACACCTCGTCGGAAGCGGGGCGTCGCTGGCGATGCTATAGGATGAAAATTAGCCAAAAGTTAGGTTCAAAAATGTTGAGGAGGGGGAAAAAACTGGAAATTTAGGACAAATTGGCGGTTTTTGTTCTAGGAAAATGAAAATCTAGGTGACCTAGATAGCGGACACCGTCAGGAAGCCCACGAGGGACCTCCCCTGCGAGTTTGGTACCTGTCAGATGAGTAGGTACTTAGTTATTAGACTTTGAAATTCCAGAAACTAAAATTTGACCGACGACGGCGACAAAATAGGTAAGTATGTTCAAGAAAAGCGAAATTATTATGGATGGAACCAACAACGCAGACCCTGGGGACCTTCCCACCAGGTATGACGGCTATCAGATGAACTGATAGACGGTTATCGGACTATTTGTATGCAGAAACTAAAATTTTTTGACAAAAATAGCAAGTTTATTTTTGAAATCTGAAAATTTAGACAAAGTAGACACCAGATAATATCGATGGGACCACAAGGCACCCTTAGACAAAATTTGGGAACGATAGGTTAGTTAGTTAGGAACGAAGTTATAACAACTTATGTTCGACACGACACGAGCGAATGTGTGCCGCGCGCTCCGCGTGTAGGTAAACTTTCCGCGGAACCAGAGGTGGTGGGGGTGGGTGGTACTTTTTTGAAGCTAGGCTCTCGAGCGACACCTCGTCGGAAGCGGGGCGTCGCTGGCGATGCTATAGGATGAAAATTAGCCAAAAGTTAGGTTCAAAAATGTTGAGGAGGGGGAAAAAACTGGAAATTTAGGACAAATTGGCGGTTTTTGTTCTAGGAAAATGAAAATCTAGGTGACCTAGATAGCGGACACCGTCAGGAAGCCCACGAGGGACCTCCCCTGCGAGTTTGGTACCTGTCAGATGAGTAGGTACTTAGTTATTAGACTTTGAAATTCCAGAAACTAAAATTTGACCGACGACGGCGACAAAATAGGTAAGTATGTTCAAGAAAAGCGAAATTATTATG
The DNA here is from genome assembly GCA_918843915.1 of Notodonta ziczac. Lineage (NCBI taxonomy): Eukaryota > Metazoa > Arthropoda > Insecta > Lepidoptera > Notodontidae > Notodonta > Notodonta ziczac. Next base: position 6,855 of record OU974065.1, on the reverse strand, counting down.
GATGGAACCAACAACGCAGACCCTGGGGACCTTCCCACCAGGTATGACGGCTATCAGATGAACTGATAGACGGTTATCGGACTATTTGTATGCAGAAACTAAAATTTTTTGACAAAAATAGCAAGTTTATTTTTGAAATCTGAAAATTTAGACAAAGTAGACACCAGATAATATCGATGGGACCACAAGGCACCCTTAGACAAAATTTGGGAACGATAGGTTAGTTAGTTAGGAACGAAGTTATAACAACTTATGTTCGACACGACACGAGCGAATGTGTGCCGCGCGCTCCGCGTGTAGGTAAACTTTCCGCGGAACCAGAGGTGGTGGGGGTGGGTGGTACTTTTTTGAAGCTAGGCTCTCGAGCGACACCTCGTCGGAAGCGGGGCGTCGCTGGCGATGCTATAGGATGAAAATTAGCCAAAAGTTAGGTTCAAAAATGTTGAGGAGGGGGAAAAAACTGGAAATTTAGGACAAATTGGCGGTTTTTGTTCTAGGAAAATGAAAATCTAGGTGACCTAGATAGCGGACACCGTCAGGAAGCCCACGAGGGACCTCCCCTGCGAGTTTGGTACCTGTCAGATGAGTAGGTACTTAGTTATTAGACTTTGAAATTCCAGAAACTAAAATTTGACCGACGACGGCGACAAAATAGGTAAGTATGTTCAAGAAAAGCGAAATTATTATGGATGGAACCAACAACGCAGACCCTGGGGACCTTCCCACCAGGTATGACGGCTATCAGATGAACTGATAGACGGTTATCGGACTATTTGTATGCAGAAACTAAAATTTTTTGACAAAAATAGCAAGTTTATTTTTGAAATCTGAAAATTTAGACAAAGTAGACACCAGATAATATCGATGGGACCACAAGGCACCCTTAGACAAAATTTGGGAACGATAGGTTAGTTAGTTAGGAACGAAGTTATAACAACTTATGTTCGACACGACACGAGCGAATGTGTGCCGCGCGCTCCGCGTGTAGGTAAACTTTCCGCGGAACCAGAGGTGGTGGGGGTGGGTGGTACTTTTTTGAAGCTAGGCTCTCGAGCGACACCTCGTCGGAAGCGGGGCGTCGCTGGCGATGCTATAGGATGAAAATTAGCCAAAAGTTAGGTTCAAAAATGTTGAGGAGGGGGAAAAAACTGGAAATTTAGGACAAATTGGCGGTTTTTGTTCTAGGAAAATGAAAATCTAGGTGACCTAGATAGCGGACACCGTCAGGAAGCCCACGAGGGACCTCCCCTGCGAGTTTGGTACCTGTCAGATGAGTAGGTACTTAGTTATTAGACTTTGAAATTCCAGAAACTAAAATTTGACCGACGACGGCGACAAAATAGGTAAGTATGTTCAAGAAAAGCGAAATTATTATGGATGGAACCAACAACGCAGACCCTGGGGACCTTCCCACCAGGTATGACGGCTATCAGATGAACTGATAGACGGTTATCGGACTATTTGTATGCAGAAACTAAAATTTTTTGACAAAAATAGCAAGTTTATTTTTGAAATCTGAAAATTTAGACAAAGTAGACACCAGATAATATCGATGGGACCACAAGGCACCCTTAGACAAAATTTGGGAACGATAGGTTAGTTAGTTAGGAACGAAGTTATAACAACTTATGTTCGACACGACACGAGCGAATGTGTGCCGCGCGCTCCGCGTGTAGGTAAACTTTCCGCGGAACCAGAGGTGGTGGGGGTGGGTGGTACTTTTTTGAAGCTAGGCTCTCGAGCGACACCTCGTCGGAAGCGGGGCGTCGCTGGCGATGCTATAGGATGAAAATTAGCCAAAAGTTAGGTTCAAAAATGTTGAGGAGGGGGAAAAAACTGGAAATTTAGGACAAATTGGCGGTTTTTGTTCTAGGAAAATGAAAATCTAGGTGACCTAGATAGCGGACACCGTCAGGAAGCCCACGAGGGACCTCCCCTGCGAGTTTGGTACCTGTCAGATGAGTAGGTACTTAGTTATTAGACTTTGAAATTCCAGAAACTAAAATTTGACCGACGACGGCGACAAAATAGGTAAGTATGTTCAAGAAAAGCGAAATTATTATGGATGGAACCAACAACGCAGACCCTGGGGACCTTCCCACCAGGTATGACGGCTATCAGATGAACTGATAGACGGTTATCGGACTATTTGTATGCAGAAACTAAAATTTTTTGACAAAAATAGCAAGTTTATTTTTGAAATCTGAAAATTTAGACAAAGTAGACACCAGATAATATCGATGGGACCACAAGGCACCCTTAGACAAAATTTGGGAACGATAGGTTAGTTAGTTAGGAACGAAGTTATAACAACTTATGTTCGACACGACACGAGCGAATGTGTGCCGCGCGCTCCGCGTGTAGGTAAACTTTCCGCGGAACCAGAGGTGGTGGGGGTGGGTGGTACTTTTTTGAAGCTAGGCTCTCGAGCGACACCTCGTCGGAAGCGGGGCGTCGCTGGCGATGCTATAGGATGAAAATTAGCCAAAAGTTAGGTTCAAAAATGTTGAGGAGGGGGAAAAAACTGGAAATTTAGGACAAAGTGGCGGTTTTTGTTCTAGGAAAATGAAAATCTAGGTGACCTAGATAGCGGACACCGTCAGGAAGCCCACGAGGGACCTCCCCTGCGAGTTTGGTACCTGTCAGATGAGTAGGTACTTAGTTATTAGACTTTGAAATTCCAGAAACTAAAATTTGACCGACGACGGCGACAAAATAGGTAAGTATGTTCAAGAAAAGCGAAATTATTATGGATGGAACCAACAACGCAGACCCTGGGGACCTTCCCACCAGGTATGACGGCTATCAGATGAACTGATAGACGGTTATCGGACTATTTGTATGCAGAAACTAAAATTTTTTGACAAAAATAGCAAGTTTATTTTTGAAATCTGAAAATTTAGACAAAGTAGACACCAGATAATATCGATGGGACCACAAGGCACCCTTAGACAAAATTTGGGAACGATAGGTTAGTTAGTTAGGAACGAAGTTATAACAACTTATGTTCGACACGACACGAGCGAATGTGTGCCGCGCGCTCCGCGTGTAGGTAAACTTTCCGCGGAACCAGAGGTGGTGGGGGTGGGTGGTACTTTTTTGAAGCTAGGCTCTCGAGCGACACCTCGTCGGAAGCGGGGCGTCGCTGGCGATGCTATAGGATGAAAATTAGCCAAAAGTTAGGTTCAAAAATGTTGAGGAGGGGGAAAAAACTGGAAATTTAGGACAAATTGGCGGTTTTTGTTCTAGGAAAATGAAAATCTAGGTGACCTAGATAGCGGACACCGTCAGGAAGCCCACGAGGGACCTCCCCTGCGAGTTTGGTACCTGTCAGATGAGTAGGTACTTAGTTATTAGACTTTGAAATTCCAGAAACTAAAATTTGACCGACGACGGCGACAAAATAGGTAAGTATGTTCAAGAAAAGCGAAATTATTATGGATGGAACCAACAACGCAGACCCTGGGGACCTTCCCACCAGGTATGACGGCTATCAGATGAACTGATAGACGGTTATCGGACTATTTGTATGCAGAAACTAAAATTTTTTGACAAAAATAGCAAGTTTATTTTTGAAATCTGAAAATTTAGACAAAGTAGACACCAGATAATATCGATGGGACCACAAGGCACCCTTAGACAAAATTTGGGAACGATAGGTTAGTTAGGAACGAAGTTATAACAACTTATGTTCGACACGACACGAGCGAATGTGTGCCGCGCGCTCCGCGTGTAGGTAAACTTTCCGCGGAACCAGAGGTGGTGGGGGTGGGTGGTACTTTTTTGAAGCTAGGCTCTCGAGCGACACCTCGTCGGAAGCGGGGCGTCGCTGGCGATGCTATAGGATGAAAATTAGCCAAAAGTTAGGTTCAAAATTGTTGAGGGGGGCGAAAAAACTGAAAATTTAGGACAAATTAGCAATTATTGTTCCAGAAAGTTGAAAATCTAGGTGACCTAGATAGCGGACACCGTCAGGAAGCCCACGAGGGACCTCCCCTGCGAGTTTGGTACCTGTCAGATGAGTAGGTACTTAGTTATTTGACTTTGAAATTCCAGAAACTAAAATTTGACCGACGACGGCGACAAAATAGGTAAGTATGTTCAAGAAAAGCGAAATTATTATGTATGGATGGATGGAACCAACAACGCAGACCCTGGGGACCTTCCCACCAGGTATGACGGCTATCAGATGAACTGATAGACGGTTATCGGACTATTTGTATGCAGAAACTAAAAATTTTTGACAAAAATAGCAAGTTTATTTTTGAAATCTGAAAATTTAGACAAAGTAGACACCAGATAATATCGATGGGACCACAAGGCACCCTTAGACAAAATTTGGGAACGATAGGTTAGTTAGGAACGAAGTTATAACAACTTATGTTCGACACGACACGAGCGATTGTGTGCCGCGCGCTCCGCGTGTAGGTAAACTTTCCGCGGAACCAGAGGTGGTGGGGGTGGGTGGTACTTTTTTGAAGCTAGGCTCTCGAGCGACACCTCGTCGGAAGCGGGGCGTCGCTGGCGATGCTATAGGATGAAAATTAGCCAAAAGTTAGGTTCAAAATTGTTGAGGGGGGCGAAAAAACTGAAAATTTAGGACAAATTAGCAATTATTGTTCCAGAAAGTTGAAAATCTAGGTGACCTAGATAGCGGACACCGTCAGGAAGCCCACGAGGGACCTCCCCTGCGAGTTTGGTACCTGTCAGATGAGTAGGTACTTAGTTATTTGACTTTGAAATTCCAGAAACTAAAATTTGACCGACGACGGCGACAAAATAGGTAAGTATGTTCAAGAAAAGCGAAATTATTATGGATGGAACCAACAACGCAGACCCTGGGGACCTTCCCACCAGGTATGACGGCTATCAGATGAACTGATAGACGGTTATCGGACTATTTGTATGCAGAAACTAAAATTTTTTGACAAAAATAGCAGGCTTATTTTTGAAATCTGAAAATTTAGACAAAGTAGACACCAGATAATATCGATGGGACCACAAGGCACCCTTAGACAAAATTTGGGAACGATAGGTTAGTTAGTTAGGAACGAAGTTATAACAACTTATGTTCGACACGACACGAGCGAATGTGTGCCGCGCGCTCCGCGTGTAGGTAAACTTTCCGCGGAACCAGAGGTGGTGGGGGTGGGTGGTACTTTTTTGAAGCTAGGCTCTCGAGCGACACCTCGTCGGAAGCGGGGCGTCGCTGGCGATGCTATAGGATGAAAATTAGCCAAAAGTTAGGTTCAAAATTGTTGAGGGGGGCGAAAAAACTGAAAATTTAGGACAAATTAGCAATTATTGTTCCAGAAAGTTGAAAATCTAGGTGACCTAGATAGCGGACACCGTCAGGAAGCCCACGAGGGACCTCCCCTGCGAGTTTGGTACCTGTCAGATGAGTAGGTACTTAGTTATTTGACTTTGAAATTCCAGAAACTAAAATTTGACCGACGACGGCGACAAAATAGGTAAGTATGTTCAAGAAAAGCGAAATTATTATGGATGGAACCAACAACGCAGACCCTGGGGACCTTCCCACCAGGTATGACGGCTATCAGATGAACTGATAGACGGTTATCGGACTATTTGTATGCAGAAACTAAAATTTTTTGACAAAAATAGCAAGTTTATTTTTGAAATCTGAAAATTTAGACAAAGTAGACACCAGATAATATCGATGGGACCACAAGGCACCCTTAGACAAAATTTGGGAACGATAGGTTTGTTAGTTAGTAACGAAGTTATAACAACTTATGTTCGACACGACACGAGCGAATGTGTGCCGCGCGCTCCGCGTGTAGGTAAACTTTCCGCGGAACCAGAGGTGGTGGGGGTGGGTGGTACTTTTTTGAAGCTAGGCTCTCGAGCGACACCTCGTCGGAAGCGGGGCGTCGCTGGCGATGCTATAGGATGAAAATTAGCCAAAAGTTAGGTTCAAAAATGTTGAGGAGGGGGAAAAAACTGGAAATTTAGGACAAATTGGCGGTTTTTGTTCTAGGAAAATGAAAATCTAGGTGACCTAGATAGCGGACACCGTCAGGAAGCCCACGAGGGACCTCCCCTGCGAGTTTGGTACCTGTCAGATGAGTAGGTACTTAGTTATTAGACTTTGAAATTCCAGAAACTAAAATTTGACCGACGACGGCGACAAAATAGGTAAGTATGTTCAAGAAAAGCGAAATTATTATGGATGGAACCAACAACGCAGACCCTGGGGACCTTCCCACCAGGTATGACGGCTATCAGATGAACTGATAGACGGTTATCGGACTATTTGTATGCAGAAACTAAAATTTTTTGACAAAAATAGCAAGTTTATTTTTGAAATCTGAAAATTTAGACAAAGTAGACACCAGATAATATCGATGGGACCACAAGGCACCCTTAGACAAAATTTGGGAACGATAGGTTAGTTAGGAACGAAGTTATAACAACTTATGTTCGACACGACACGAGCGAATGTGTGCCGCGCGCTCCGCGTGTAGGTAAACTTTCCGCGGAACCAGAGGTGGTGGGGGTGGGTGGTACTTTTTTGAAGCTAGGCTCTCGAGCGACACCTCGTCGGAAGCGGGGCGTCGCTGGCGATGCTATAGGATGAAAATTAGCCAAAAGTTAGGTTCAAAATTGTTGAGGGGGGCGAAAAAACTGAAAATTTAGGACAAATTAGCAATTATTGTTCCAGAAAGTTGAAAATCTAGGTGACCTAGATAGCGGACACCGTCAGGAAGCCCACGAGGGACCTCCCCTGCGAGTTTGGTACCTGTCAGATGAGTAGGTACTTAGTTATTTGACTTTGAAATTCCAGAAACTAAAATTTGACCGACGACGGCGACAAAATAGGTAAGTATGTTC